>CM031242.1:446392425-447669925 GCA_018340775.1 Taxus wallichiana var. yunnanensis
CGCCTACGGTGTTGTTTCTTTGTGTCCATTGTCTTGTGTCATGGTTGGCCTCCCACATTCAAAGGGTTTAGTTATAAATAACAGAGATTGAAAACTTATTCTCCCCCGATTGCTAAGCGGACTAGAGGGGCTAATAGAGTCCTCGTGGGCAAATATGCAGTTGTTCATGGTCAGTAGCAGCTTATAAAATTTGGTGCTATCTAGGTAGGTTCTGCTTTTGTTATTTTGCATTTTTGGAAGCTCTTATTTGCTTATTTGTGCAATGAAATTGTATGTTGTTTATCGCTATGTTGTAAACTATTATATTTAAATAAATTGCTACTAATTACAAGTGTTACCGTCTAATTATGTCCAATTTCAGGTGTTTCCATTCTTTATTTAGTCAATAGTTATTAATTTTCCTTAAACCTATAGGGATCTATCCTTTTACCTATCATAGTTGTCTCCAAAGTTAAAATCCAAATCATGGCATGTAAATGGCGTAAAGATGAAAAGAGTTTGGATTACGCATTTTTTCAAACAAATCACTTGCCTTATGTATGCTTTCACATTTTGGATACATATAAATCCGAGCAAACACAGTAGAACATCCAAGAAATATCCATATTCAGTATTTATTTTATGGTTCTCCAAACCCTCGTTAGAAAACTCCATGTTTGGCAATAGCTGAAATAATGCTTGGCATATTTTTCTATTCCTTTTTTTTCAATATGAATTTTAATTTGTTAACAGTATTTCAAATGTCCTATTTTAGTAATATTTTTTTTACATTTCAACTTCTCATATATACAAGTAAATACATTTTATAGGAATTAAACATTCAAATGTGGAAATCTAGGTGATGGTTATCCAAAAAGCATCCATCATTTTGTACGTATCCTCTGATCATTGGATGAGACTGAACAGGGGCTGTGAACTATTTGACATAATGCCTTGAGGTAGATTTCTTACATAACTGTAGGTTTACTTTCATTAGGACTGAAACAATAACATATATTACTAATAGTTTTCCTGACCATATTACTGTGGTTAGTTTGAAATGTAAAAGAATTAAATTTATAAATCAAAATTGAAATATATGTTAAAATTCCTAATTTGTGTGAGTATTATTTTTGTTTACCAGGAGAGTGAATCTAAGAGTTGAGTACGAGCCTGTATTCAAAACTAATAGAAACTTGCCCAAAAAAGCATTTTTCTATACAAAGGAATGTATATTGATATTTCAGATCAAGTCCAATAGAGTAACAAAAGATTACATTTGTCTTTGCAAAGAATCTACCTCTTCTCTTATACCAGGACAACTTGGAGCACTCAACTGTAGCTGAGATCTGAGTTGAGATTATATACATTTGTTATGCCAATGAAATGATACTTCTTGCATACATCAGATACTTAGAGTTGACTTTCTTCTGTTTTTGGTACATTATCAGAGCTTCACAAGTAAAGAATTGATACTTTTTGCATACTGTGATATTTATAGATTCGGGTTTCTTTTGAGAAGATGAAATCTGTTTTCCATATTTGTTCTTACCTGCTGTTGTAGTTTTGTTAAAAAGTTTTTTTAATTTATTTGGGTGACTGTTTTTTATGCCCACATGGATAGGGACTGGGTTTTGTTCATTTTTACAGAGTCGATTCAATTGGGTTCTTTTTCAATGGAATTGAATAAGTATCTCAATTATTTAGATTATTCGTTAGGTTATTAAGCCGTTTTTCCCACTTCTACAGTGTTTCTTTCCTTTTGTTTTTGGACAAGTATTCTGTTATTCCAGACCATGTTCTCGTTCTGGATACTAGGAAGGAGGTGAACAGGCACGCAACTACTTAACTGGTCTTGCAATTTTCTTAGAAGAGTTTTTTTAATTAATTTGGTGACTATTTTTGATCGCACCTGTATAAAATTCATTTGCAAAAACGGTTTCCTTGAAAGGTTTATTTGTTGTTGTTTAATTGCACACTCTACCATGTTCTTCTTAAATCTCTCAATCTCTTAGGGCTCAGTAAATTGAAATTTCAAGATTGTACATTAAATCCATCATGACTTTAACTTCACTGCACAACTATATATTTCTTTTCTGTCCTTACCTGCACAATTTAGTTCTAACATATGTTTCCATGCTTTTCCTTATGCAGGTTCTATACATAGCATCATTTTTATCTCAAATATTCTATGAATATGATCCAATCCACAGATCAAGACATTTTGTCAAATAGTTCACAGACCCTATTTTTTTGCAAAGCTATCATGTATGGTTTTTCCCTCTGCAATACATTAGACTATGACTCTAAACTCCTCTATGTTTATTTACTGTCTTGTTATGATGTTTTTCCCTGCTTTAGGATGTCCCCAGCACGATATAGCCCTCCCCACCATCCCCCACTACGTATATTTGCTCCCCTCAAAAGGGAGCAACTGCTAGTTGAATATTTCAAGAAGACTTGGTGTGAGCATATTGGATGTAGTGGTGAACGGAAGATTTGAAAACATGTATCTATTTAGAAATTCCATTTTCTAGATTACATTATGTTGTTTATTAGAATTTTTGTGTATTTGCAGCTATGTGCGCAAAAACATTATAAAATTTTAAACATGCCAATAAAGATATCGTTACATCCAATGAGTCATATCACTATTTTCGAAAGACACGATACCTTTGTGATTTTCAAGGAAAATGTATAACCTATTTTATACTCTTGTGTTTAGACTGGAGCCATTTCATACGCGTAAGAGTAGGATAAAACTATCTACTTTCATGACTAAT
This sequence comes from Taxus wallichiana var. yunnanensis, assembly GCA_018340775.1. Lineage (NCBI taxonomy): Eukaryota > Viridiplantae > Streptophyta > Pinopsida > Cupressales > Taxaceae > Taxus > Taxus wallichiana. Next base: position 446,395,188 of record CM031242.1, read on the forward strand.
TACAAGAAGGAGAGGAATCTTTAGATAATATAGAAAAGTATAAGGAATTCCCAGATATGGATTGTGTTGCAATTTATCATCTGTCATTTTCGTATATATGTAGAAGCCAATATAGTTCAATCACGATTTGGTATTTAGTCAAACGATATGGCCCACACTTACATGTATATGATTGTTCATGGATTGTGTGGGGCAAAATTTTGACCATGTTCTCAAGGTTTTGGATGTGTGTAAGAAAGATGGAGCAAGTTTTTCACAATAGCCACAAATTGTAGAAGGTATGAGACCTATTTTGCATTTTTATTGTTTCTTGTTTGTACGTTGTAATACCAAAAAAACATGTCACAGGTGATGATACATGTGCATAAGTTTAGATCTAAGTTGATAATGATTTTGTCATACATTCAGGTTCATCTCAAAAGACACCTATGATTGGATGCAAGGCCGATTGGTTTCATTCTTACTTTATTAGTGATGAAAACATTTTTTTTTGTCTAAGTGGAATGCCAAAATTCTTATTAAAGTTCATTTCAGACATTGATAAATATGCATTGTAAGGTGAGGAGTTTGACCTGGAATTTTTCCACACATATGAAAATTCTTATTCGCTGCAGCTTCTTAAGATGTTGAATGAATTATTGACATCCTTGCTTAAAATGCCTTAGTGGAAGATGGATTAGATTCATGTTTTATGTAGATTTTGTTTACAGGTTTAGGAGAGATCTTGAAGAATCAAATGCACTACCATTGCATTTCACTCCAGATAGAAGCGTGAGTTAGAACACTTTCATAGAATTTCATCCATGATTTAACAAAAATAAACAACGTATACATGATGTTCATCAAATGGTAATGATTATAAAATATTTAAACAACAGAGCAAAAGAATTTGAAAGCTATGCATTTTCTGACTACAATCGTGTGAATAGGAAATATAAAACAATCAAATACATATGGAAGATCTACCTTTACTGAGTGTTAAGCTATTGCACATGATATGGGTTGTTCTGATAATTGTTATATAGTTTTGACCCTCGGAAAAATTGGACAAACAAGAACTTGCACGCAGAGAAAATTGAGGAGTTGATTTAGTCATGGAGGCTTGCATTTTAGAGTTGTTTGAATAAAGTTAAATCAGGCCGAGAAAATTATAGAGAATTTTAGAAAGGAAGAAGCTCCAAGTCCAAAATTTTCAGACTTTGGAGGTGGATCGCTTTGGCATTTCAGATATTTTGGTGGCAAAAAGGATCAAAAAGTCCATAATCCTGAAGTCTGAAATTCCAAAAGTTTGAAATTTAAGAATTTAGGGTTTCGGAGTTTCGAGATCTCGATGGGACAAAATAGAAAAGCAAGAAAAAGCCCTGAAATTTGAAAGTCTAAAATTTCAGACTTACAGTTTCAAAGTTTTGAGGTGCAAAATTCAGATTTCTGAGTCTTCTTGGCAAAATACGAAAATTGGTGAAAAAATGTCCAAAATCCCAAAGTCTGAATCCCGAAAGGGTTTAGATTTCTAAGTCAATGTAGGTTTCGTGGTCAACACCGGGACACTTGCGTGTTTTGGAGTTTCAAAATTCGGTTTCGGAACTCTCGAGGTGATTTGGGTGATGAACAGTAACCCAAACTTAGAAATCAAAATGTCCAAAAGTCCAAAATTTCAGACTTTCAAGTTTAAGAGTTTTGGAGTTTTCGCATGCACAAAAAGGATGAACAATGTTTCAATCTCTAAAAGTCTCAATTTCAGGATTTTTAAGGTCAGATGCATTTCGAACTCCGAAAAATATAGAGCCAACTACCCGCCATTTTTACATAACGACACCCCAACCTTCAGATGGCCATAAATTTTGACTGGAGCTTAGATTTTCACAAGAAGAACTTTTGGAAAGCTTACGCTTCCTATTCAAATTAGTGGGACTAAGTTATTGTATCCAAAATAAGCTCATGCTTATTTCTAGTTAATTGCACCCATTTTTCCTCTTTTAGTGCTTCAATCCAATTTTTTAGATATTCTAAGCACTTAAGGTTTCTTAAAGCATCTTCATCAGGTGGGAAATTTCTTCCCGTTTCCAAAAATATAAAGACATCCTTCTAACTCCTCATATTTTGTAAGTTACGGGCCGATGGACCTAGGAGAGACTTTTCACCCAAATGGAAAATGCGGGCCAGCGGGCCCGAAGATGATTTTTTGCCCAAGTGAATTTCAAGCCGCATGTCTAGGGAGTTTTGGAACTTTTGTGCTTTTTGCAAATAGGGCGCAAAGTGAATTTCAGGCCCACAAGCCCGCAGGGGATCTTAAAGCCAAATGAAGAAAATGCCTAAGGCCCGCAAAGGGACATGTGGCCATGTCGAAAAGTCAAAGTTGGTCATGGTCGTCATAGGCAATTTGAAATTTTTACCCCAAGAAGGCGTAAAGTGAAAATGAGCCACACCTCTATCGATGCCCAAGGAGCCATGTGTCAAGCCTCACCGCATGTGGGCGGCGGGCCCGAAAATTATTTTTTCCAAAAGTGAATCGGTAGGGCTACAAAATTTTCGTATTTTTGTATTTTTGTATTTTGATGCCAAAAGGCACAAAGTGAGTTTCGGCCCACTCTGACGGTAAGTGCACAAAGTCAGGGGCCAAAAAGTGGAAAAACCCTAAAAAAGTAAAACGCGTACGCATTCTATTATAACGCAATCACATTTTAAATTATTTGGTTTGGGATTTACCAAACCATAATGCGTACATGTTATTTTGCTATAAAAAAAAAGAGGCCCGAACGCCTATCATTTTATCTCCTCAAACGCGAAGTTTCGAGAGCTTAACCGTGCCCTCACGTTTTTCATTGACTTAACGTTAGGGTGCCAAATATATAAACAAAGCATAACATGTATGCATTATACTTTTTACCTTTTCTAAGACATACATCAAGGCTTGGGATCCGCCTGGATCCCCAACCATGAGGCATGGACCTACACAAACACAACAAACAACATGCTTTCATAGAAAATGTAAAAATGCCACTTCCTCTATGATAAATCAAAATAAAACAATCGATCCATTTAAAAATAAATATACCATGACGTAAAGTAGATTTTCTTCTTTCTATAAATATAATTTTTCAAATTTTCTAGACTAATATAAGGTTTTCATATTATTTATTTTCTAACTATGCCTTTTTATAGCTATTTTTTGAAGTTTAAATATGTCTATCTTTCAACATGTATCTTTTTTTGGGTCATCAAAATTGAACAAAAATTATACTAGCACAAACTAGGCATAATTCGCACATATTCAAAAAAAAAAAATCTAATTTTCGATATTTTTTGAGGTAATTGGGGGCCACATTCGAGCTCTGTTATTTTCAAAACATAAAATTTATATACAAGAAAAATCATAAATAAAAAATACTCATTAAAAAATCTAAAAAATATTCTAACACAAACTACATGCTCCTAGCTATGTTTCTACCAAAAGGTTTTCAAAAATACTCAATGGTGCTCAAAAAATGGTCAGGGCACGATAGACACTCTATTATGTTTTTTAACAAAAAAAGGAGCACCTGTTGGTATTTTAGTTGTTTGAATTCACTTAAACTTATCTATTTTCAATAAAATTTAGTATCTTAGAACTAGACTCAAAATGCTATGATTTATATGTCTACAACATCTTCCAATTTTGAGTGTAACTATTTTGAAAAACTTGTACAAGTTGAAGTTTTTTATTTTTAGAAAATGTGTCCACTTAAGATGGCTTTTGCCCCCCAACTTGGTGCACTTACCTGGACTCAGCTTCGCAAACTCGCTTTCACCATTTTTGTAAGGACCTTGACTCAAACATTCAAATGGACATATCTTTCACCCAAGTGAACAAAACTCAACAAATTTGGCACCATTGGAAAGGTCTTGAGCTCGCTCACACCATGGAAACCTCGGAACTTTAATGTTGGCAAGGTTGGGTGGGTGAAAAATGGGAAACCATCTTCATGCCATTAATACGTGATGCGACTTCTTCAACAACTAGATGAAATTTGATTTGATCCACCCTTCTTATTTCTTCAATACACCGAGTAGACATAGAGCGCTTGACTCAACAAATTGTAGGTGGATTTGCATGGGCATTGATTCTCGTGATATGAGCTTAAAATTAGTTTTTCCCACATCTCTCCTTCTTCTCTCTGTGAAAAATCTATAAAAGAAGGAGATGGGCTCATTGAAAAAGGTTGGACATTTCTATTTTGCACCCTCCCTTCTCCTCTGGTTTGCAGATGAGTTCATGGAGTCCTAACCTCCCCATTCAAGTTATAATGCTAAGTTTTGCCTCTTGACACTATAATGTACTGTATCAACTTTGGAGCAATAATATATGTCTGTGGATGATTCTTGACCCTCTCATGTGTTTCATTATTTCCTTTTGATCTCTCATTATAGTTTGGTTACCTATGCATGGTGTTTGTATTGCATTTCTGTGGTCTGTGTTAAATTGTAAAATGAGTGTCTAACATTCCTTTGGTGCATCACCTCGTTAGCTTAGGTTTATTTTTGTATCTTCTCAACCATGTCTCCTTGGTAAGATAGAGTAGGTTTTAGAATAGATCCTCTATAATTTATTTGTGTGCACCTGAACAGAGGAATAGGAACCGACCTTAATCCAGAGAGCTCTCTCAACTCGCAAGGTCCCACACTTTGAGAGATGCTCCATGTTGTGCAATCACACTGATATTCTCAACCCATCTCGAGTGTAGACATTCGGGGTGTTTTGATTTTACACTAATAGTTTTGGCACACCCGATGGGACCAAGAAGTCTCCATCTTTATTGCAGCAAGATTGATGTGCACTTGCTGTAATTTTAGCTTTTAAGAAGCTTTGAAATTGCACATCTGGTGAATCCAAAAGAATCATAATCTACTAGTTTCAATAGTCCAAGCTTGTCAAGTTCATGAGAATAATATAAACAAGGTCAAGAACTAGAGAGGAGGGACTATTTGTCTATCTACACTTGTCCCCAGACAGAAGGGGAAGAGGGAGAAGAGCCCAGAGGTCTCCATCTCCACCAAACAAAACCTTGTCAACACCTCCTCCTGGTAGGTCATTCATTCAATCAAAAAGGGTTCTCGGGACAATCTGGATGGCACAAACCAAATCCTTATGTCAATATCATTGGCAAAAAGATCCCACTCGCCTTTAATGCACAAAATCTAGTCCTTACTGCAGGCATTAAAAGAGCATCCCATATTTCACTAGAGATAACCATACTTCTCCTAGTGACCACATTCAATACATAGAAAATGTTTGTGTAATTCATGAGATCATTGAGATGGACATCGCAATCAAGTTACTAGCCTTCTTCACTCAAGGGTAAAGCTTCACAATGGTTCATGAGTCTAACAGCAGGCTCTATTCAAACTTGGGACCATCTGTGCAGAGCTCTTCATAATCAATTTGGAGAAAAGGGAGATAATCTATCCTTGTTGGAGCAACTAAAAACAATCAAGATGGCCCCTAACTAGCAGCTTGAAAAATTTCATCCTCGGATTTCAAAGGACATGGATAGGATTCCATTGGTTCGTAAGGCCCATATATGAAGGTACTTTCTTATACTTTCTTAGAGCTCTAAATCTTGATATTTCTTTAATGATTCAATCAATGAGAGGCACCACCTTTGCACCTGTAGCCTATGACATTTCCATAAGAACTAAAAATTGTTTAATTTAGGCTGGAAAACTTTCTCCTAGACCACCCATGCCTCTATACCTAGAACTATCAGCCTCAAACACTAGTCACACACCCACATTGGCTCATATACCTACTCCTAGGAATCGAGTTCACCAAGCCTCTACCTCATCCTCTAAGACCTCAAAAGAGCTTGAGGAAGTTATGAAATAGATGTATAACCTAGGGAATGTGTTAAGTAACTATCAAGAGGCAAAAAGCTTAGAGTTCTAGGCCATATCAACATCAAGCTCAAGATTAGGATAAACCCCCATATCGCTGAAAATAGCCACCACTCAAAGTTATAAATCGTAACCAAAACCAAGGACAACCTCAAAATGCTAGACCTTTTTGGTCATATTGTCCAACCAAAGCTTCAACATCAAGGGCCTCGTTCCCACACAAAACAACATGGCCTAAGAATATTATTTTTGTTTCCCATGCAATCACCACATAAGCAATCAATTTGTTTTAATGGTGCACTAAACTAGGTATCATGGTACAGATTATTGTGTGTAACAAAATTCCAGCCAAGAAGAAAATCAGCAACAAGGAGTTTAGCAAGAAGCATCTCCAAGTCAAACCATGCTTGTTAATTCGCAGGATGAACACTTCTATGGGATGAATCAAACACCTTCTCAAAGTGTAGCTACCAATACACAGTCCAAGAAAAGGAATATTGGAGAGGGAAAATCACCAAACTCCCGGTCATCCTCAACCCTCCATTACTCGCAAGTTATCGCACTCGAATTCAACTCCCAATATGCAGAGTCATTCCAAGCCACCTTCCAAACCCACTCGTGCATCGGTCAGAATCTACGGCCCATGTGCAAGAAAAAATGTACCAGAAAGGGGCAAGAAAAGGATAGCTCATTTAACATAATTGAACAAATGAAGAAGAAAATGTGAATATTTCAATGTGGGATCATTGGCTATTCTAGGATAGAGAGATCATTGAAGACTATTATGGCGAATTGGTCAAGCTCAAATCAGCCCCCTAACCAAAGAAGAGAAAGTGTTTACCAATGCATCTCGGATTTGTAGAGGAAATCATGGAGGACAATAAGGTAAGAATATGAAGCCCCCTTTGTTCTATGTTTTATTGATCATTGGGGAAAATTGGTACATAATTGCATGATTGATTCAAAGAGAAAGTAGATTTGGAATACCAAAGTAAATAATGGATCAGCTAGGTCTTCAATATGAAATCATCTCCATGGGTAGTAATCGATGGGAAAGTAGTGACAACTATTGAGTCACTAATTATTTGAGCCTCACATTACACACACTTGCCCCAATGTGACTAGATGTTGCGTAACGATCGCCATAGACTCGCTTGCCACATTTTACATTGTGTTTGTCAAGAGACTTCACTACTAAGATTGGGGGTTATTTATCTACTGATTGGTCGCACATGCTCTTTAGAACAAGGTATAGAGCTAAGGCCATAATTAGATCTCGAGCCCATTACAGATTACCATATTGAGTCTTATGTAGCCACCCGATCAATCCTAAGTGTTCACTTTGATCAGGAGGACCTCCCAAGAACTTGTGAAGCAGATACCAAGGTTGGTTGTATTCTAGACTTGAATCTCGACGAGTGGGTGAACAAGAGGCATGCTTTTGACCCTTATAAGGAGATGGAGGAATTTGAACTAGGATTCTACTGTTTTCATGAGGAGAATCACCCTCTTCCTGACATCATTAAGCCAGAACACAAAGATGATAATGAAGTATGGCAATGTTCTTTGACGAATCAAGGAGTAGTAAGCAGCCGAGAGGAGGGGCTATGCTTGTTTCCCTCAATGTATGAAATATCGTCACTACTTTTCATTTCCAATTTTTTTCAAACAATACAATAAAGTATGAGGCTTTATCAGATTGGGCAAGGAAAAGGGGTATAAGAAAATCACAAGTGTTTGGTGACGATGAGCTAGTTCTAAATCAAGTCTAAAGACAAAATGCCGCCAAGAATGACATGCTAAAGAGATATAAGAACCTGGGTATGGGACCTCATCAAGGATTTTGAAGCATTCAAAGATCAATTCCATCCTAAGGAAGAAGAATGAAGTGAAGTAGATCGACCGATGACAAATGATTGGGCAACCTTCGATGTTTTCACATCTATCCTAAATCAATTAATTTCCCTTCCTCATTTCCCACAAAAATACACTTCGAATTAATCAAATATAATTTGATTAATTATCCATTTCAAATCTAAAAATAATCTAATCCTCACAACATGTCATTATTCTCCATGTTTTTCCACTATTGAATTAAAAATTCAAATTCAAATCCTCACCCACCATTCGTGGTCCCCACTCACCTAAAATCCTCCACTTATGAATTAAAAATATAATTCAAATCCTCACCCATTCTTCGTGGCCCCCACTCACCTAATATTGCCCACATTTTCAAACCATCCACCTAATCTTGCCCACATTTTCAAACCATCCACCTAATCTTGCCCACATTTTCAAACCATCCACCTAATCTTGCCCACATTTTCAAACCACCCACTTAATCTTGCCCACATTTTCAAACCATGATTACTTAAATTAATTTAAGCTAATCACTCCCTCAGGCTATAAATACAACCTTACCCCTCCCCTCTAAACACACGGAGAATAAGCTTTCATGCCATATCTAAGTTCTTGCATCCTTTGAGCAAAGAACATCATTTTGCCTTGTCCTAATGCCAAAATAGCCTCATAATCCTTTTTCCCATCCAGTGCAAAGTAAGAGGATCGTTGTTGCAGGAAGGTCTTGCTCCGTCTTGAAGAAAAGCACCTACATATCACAAAATCAGGGCTCAATCCAAGTTTCCTAGCCCATTCTGAGGTTTGCTACGGAACGCGAAGGAGGAGGTATGATTATTGGTATTTTACTTCCTTGTTAGTAGTGTATTTTTCATAGCTTACATTCTGGCACGCCCGGTTACTTTCGATCTGTTACCATTAATTTCCCAATTAGTGGTTTTATCTGTTCTTTGTTTATTATTGTTTATTATTATTTCCTTTTCTATTCCTTATGGTCTTCTTTGGTTAACCTTCACGCTTTGGGTAGTGTTTTTGTTGTGTGGTGTCTTGTGGTGTATCTGCAGGTTATAGCAATAATGAAACTATGCGCTCATCTTGTCTTTGATCTCCTCGGTGCTTGGTGTTTAGTAGTTTGATTTTTCTATTCACTCGTAATCTATAAAACACAAGAACTAATCATTAGTTTATCATATTACTGTCATGGGACAACCAATCCGGAAAATATATTTATTTATTTCCTTTTGCTAAAATAACTGTTTTGTAGAAAGTTAATCATTTACTATTTTTTTCTTTCTTTTATTTTAGTCAATCATTTTATGATCTAACTCTTTCTTTCTATTTATTTTTATTTTTTAACCTTGCTGTCAAAATTTTAGCTTCTCAGGTGAAGTATAGAAGTCAGAAAATAAAAAAACCAGCTCCCGGGACGTTTTTCTCACGTTTAAAATTTTCATTCAGAGCGTTCTCGTAGCCCATCTTCCGGAAGCCATAACTTTTGCTCCCGAACTCGGAATGACTTCATTTTTTTTTAACGAAAGGTATTGAAAAGATCTATGCAATGCAAAAATAATTTTTAGATTTAGACTTACAGAAAAAATTTTGGTTTCATTTCTTCTAACACCTGTCTTTTTTGCAAAAAAACAACAAAATTATAATTTTATTTATTTTTATTTTTTAATTTTTATTTCACGAAACATCCTCACACGTATGCTCTTTCCTCGCACTTCAAAAGTGATCTTGGAAATCAGAAACGTGAGGCCACTCAAGCTTTAGAAAATAATTTTTATTTTTAATTTTTTGCCTTACATTTAAATTTTCCACGAAAACACTTCTAGGTAACGTTTTCACCCTCTTCTTTCATCATTTTTCTTTTTTGTGAACATAATCATTATCGCTATTTCGCAATCATGATTAATTGCAATAATTATTAATATTTATTTTAAAAAAAAAAAAAACGAAAAATCAGAAACTATTCCAATTGTATCCGCGTATGCTCTTTTCTTGCGCCTTCGAGCGATCTGGAAAATCAGAAACGGTCACATTTTTTTAGTTTCTTGTTCTAACATTGCAGGATCCTCTAGCTTTGTTTTCCAACTGTCATTTTAATAATTATTTTCCTTTGTCATATTCTTAATATTTGTTTGGTCGTTGGTTGTGTATGCTCTTTTCCTGCGCCTTTGAGCGATCTGGCAAATCAAAAACAACCACGATCACTTTTCTAACATTTCATTTGCAGGATAACTACTAATTTGTTTTCTGTAGAACCGCGTTGCTGGAATATTGTCAAAAACAAAAACAAAAACAAAAAAATCCCGCAAAAATACCACCATTTAAAGACAATTGCTGAAACAAAAAAAAAAAAAGTACGCTCAGGTACGCAATTATTTTTTGCTAGTGATTTATTTCAAGTTGGAAAGAACCCTGCGTTTAATCACTTTATCATATTGTTTTTGCACGTAGACAAGGTGGATTTCATCACCACCAAAGCTACACGGTGACGTGGACTTGACTACCACGCACCAACAGCATTTGCATCTGCATTGCACTTTGAGACCTAGTCTCATCACAGCGTTCGGTATTTACCTCGCCACTGCTCTTCACTTACAGGTAATGCTGTCGTGCGGTGCATGCGAGTCACGCCTAAATAGCTGTAACAACGAAGCCTGTGGCATCGTCCCTGTAAATCTTCGGGAGTTATAAGGACACCATACACATTCATCCCTCCATCACCTTCCACCTTTTCACAAAACCTGTTCTGGACGTGGTGATTCACTCAAACAGGCAAGTAAGAATTGGTGAGTCTCCTCCAGTGCTCTAAGGGTTCCCCGTACCAATTCTGTCCCATACAATTAGGTATATCAGGACTAGGGTATATCGGAGGACGCATCTTCTTGGAGTAATAAGAACCTGCATCCACCATTTCACAGCATACTTGTATGATTGCATGAAACAATGATCATTCCTGAAGAAGTTACCTCATAAGCCAAAACAATTGAATCCACATGATTGCTTTTGTTTGAAAACACAATAGTTTAGCATTTTTTTATCATAAAACTTGGCTGATATCAATGTGTTCATTGTAAAAGTTCAGACCCTAGTTGTGTTCCACAAAAAAATCAGTTCTCGACCAATTCAATACCAAGCGAAAACATCCAAACAATCCAACAACACAGACCAAAACATCACACCAATTTCATTAGCTCACTTTAGCCAATAATACATCTGTCATAGCTTGTCTTCAGCTATATCCAATAAATATTGAGTGACTTGCGTTCACTCCTTATCTCATCAATTGTCAGAACATTCTTTCTAGCTTGTTTCAAGCTATATCAAAATGACATTGAGTGACTTGTTTGAGTTCACTCATTATTTCATCAGCTATTGAGTTTAACAAAATCCCATCCGACACAAATCCCTTCAAAACTCATTTTGAGTTCACAACTGTGTTGAGTCACTTGTTTGAGTTACTCTTCCTATCAAAAATCTAGAGCTTGTTAAAGCCAAACCAATCAACATATTCATCATAGCTTGTTTGAGCTACATCCCACTTGTATTGAGTACCTTGTTTGAGTGTACTCCTTACATTTTCATCTGTTAAGCTTGTTAAAGCCAAACCAATCAACATATTCATCATAGCTTGTTTGAGCTACATCCCACTTGTATTGAGTACCTTGTTTGAGTGTACTCCTTACATTTTCATCATTTCTGTTAAAGCAAACCAATAAATATTCATTTTGTTTGAATCCAAACCAATCAACATATTCAACATATTCATCATAGCTTGTTTAAGTTATATCCCACTTGTATCCCGAGTAGCTTGTTTGAGCTTACTCCTTATAGCCTTGTTAAAACTTGATTGAGCGAAAACAAAGATCATAATCAATAGGTTGATTTCTTCATCGCACCTTTCTTCATTTTCCCTCTCTTTCAAACATGATGAATTCACGAAAAACATCACACAATGAGCTATTAGAACAAATTAATAAGATGACAACACAACTCTCTCATATGGCTACCCAAATCAATGAGCAATCACCCAAAAAGCCGATCATACAACCTCACGAAGAAATCACTTCACGTAAAGTCCAACGTCAGTTTACCCCCCTTGGAGAAAGTCTCTCTAGTGTTTTTCATCAACTAAAAGAGGCTAAACTGATAAGATATCCAATTACAAAACCCTTTGTCAAAGGGGAAGCTAAGCCATCTTGGTACAAACCTAACACATACTGTGACTTTCATCGCATTGATGGTCATCACATAGATAAATGTGTACGATTTAAGAATTACGTCCAAGACTTAATTGACGACGAAGTCATCTCTGTAGAACTTGATGACAATGCTCTTGCAACCAACGACACATCCATACCACAACTTTCCATGAAGAGTGACTCACCGCCGAAACTCCTATATATATTTGAAATTCCACGAGATCATGACGACAATAGTCAGACTCTCTTCTTCAATTCCCAAAAACCAATCGATATCTTCTTCAAATTTCCTTCCATTAGTTCAAACATACATTGAACTTGTTTTGGACAACAACATTCTTCCCACATCTACTAAGCACTTGAACTTATTTCAAGACTCTCTTTCAGCCCAAACATATATTGAACCTGTTTTGGGTGACAACATTCTTCCAACATCTAACGAGACCTTGATCTCATTTCAAGACTCCCTTTCAAACCTTGATATTACTGTAGACACTACAGACGAGGTTCCATCAACAAGTACCATTAAGTTTGATTCTATCATTCCAATATTGGCTCTTATGCCTAACATCTCTAGCCTTTTGTCGAAACACAACCACATCGAGTTTGGACACTTGCGACAATGCAACCTATCATGTGTCCATCATGCTTTCAACGATCGATCTTGCAGGAATCTCATCACTAATTATTCTCACCTATCAAGACTTCTATGTGCATACATTCTACGAGGTATGTATACCCAGGAATATCTTTACGCCACTTTTCCATCTTTAATCATGAATCTATCCTCAAATCAATCAATTAATGGACAAACAGAAGCAACAAACCAAATAATACAAACCATCATTGTCAACACACACATGGAAGCTATTGGCTTAACCAAATCTATCCCACTCTTTGGGCTTACCGCACATCTTATCACACACCTATTGGAGCCACTCCCTTCTACTTTATTTATGTTGGGAAGCTATTTTACATGTCAAGGTTGAATTTTCATCCTTCATAATATCCTTCAAAGATGTAATCAATAAAGATTATTATCAACAGTCACGCCTTAATGAACTCGAGCTTCTTGATGAAAAACGACTTAATGCCCTAGATCATCTTCAAGTATATCAAAATCAGCTACGACATAACTACCATAAAAAATTCAAACCTAGAAAATTTAAGGTCAATCATTTCATTCTCAAAGAAAATCGAAAGAACACACCCAAAGAACGAGACAAACAAGAAAAATTTGAGCCCAACAAAATCATAGATAATTTTGGGTTTGGAGCTTATAAATTGGCCATTGACACCGGCCAAGTCCTTGAAAAACCCATGAATGCATTCCATTCAAAGAAATTTTATTCTTGAAAGAACTCTATATTCCAGGATACAACATGTACATTGTTCCTTTTGTCTTGCTTATCTCCAAATAATTTAAATTTATTCATTTCCATTGGCAGATATTTTCTTTATCAAAATCACATCTTCATATTTATCATCATGAGACAAGTGCTAATATAAATCCTATTAAGTTTGTGAGCATCATACTTCTTCCACTTTCAGTCGCTTTCCTCTATGGTCATACCTAGAAGCTTACTGATGGTAATATATCCCCTTCTAATACATTCTCTCTTTCATAACAAAGCTCTAAACTTCGTTACCCAGTTCGTTTGGTCGTCCATCTCAGTCTTCGGTGTTGAACCCTCGCGTCCTACTAGTCGTGTGGGGCTGAGATTGGGGGCAGATGTTTCTTCCCAAATACAAAGCACTATTGTAAAAAAATCCATCAATTCAATAACTTATGAATAATTCATTGTCACATCTTTCGTCCTTCATAGTCTTTGGTGTTGAGCCCACACTTCTTACTAGTAGTGTGAGACTAGGAATGGAGGAAGGTGCCCTTACTCGTCTACGTCTTGTCTTCGGTGATAAACCCTTGCCTCTTACAAGTGGCATGGGGCAAAGCGTAGAGGGTCATTCTCATACAAGCATAAAAACATTGCAAAATATTCCAAAAAAAAAAAAAAAAAAAAAAAAAAAAAAAAAAAAAGAAATTCACTCGCCTATATTTTGCCTTTGGTGATGAGCCCTTGCTTCTCACTAGTAGCATGGGGCAAGGCATAGGGAGTCATTTCAAAAATACAAAATCTTATAGTGCTTACAAATTATAGAATCCCCAAACACGTAATTTAGATGCCTAAGTGAAGAGAGAACTATCCCTTAACCTCATATCTTATCAATCAGCAGGCCACATAACTGTCTAAGTCTAGCATGTGACTCATAAAGTGAAAGCCATTTTTGAAACCGGTTCAGTACCATTATGAAGAATGGAGTCACAATTTCCCAAAGGGATTGTTGTTAGCATTTGTCTCTATATTCATTATCTACCTCCTACGTCCTTCTTGATTCTTGGTGATGAGCCCACACATCTTACTAGTTGTGTGGAGTCAAGAATGGAGTTGGAATTCTTTTCATCATATCATCACCACCATATCATGCCAATGGAAAGTGAATTTATGTTATTTTGAGCATAAGTTACAATGCGGAACACGGTACATCGTCTCTCAAAAATAAGTCTGCACTCTGGTCCATAAATTGTCAATCACAATGTAAAAATCAAAAACATTTGAAAATCGTAAAAAATCCAAAAACAATGTAAAAATCTAAAAATCCAAAAACATTTGAAAATCATCAAAAATCCAAAAACAATGTAAAAATCCAAAAATCCAAAAACATTTGAAAATCGTAAATCAAAAACATTAAAAATCCAAAAAATAAAAATCCAAAAACATTTGAAAATCGTCAAAAATCCAAAAACATTTGAAAATCGTCAAAAATCCAAAAACATTTGAAAATCGTCAAAAATCCAAAAACATTTGAAAATCGTCAAAAATCCAAAAACATTTGAAAATCGTCAAAAATCCAAAAACAGTGTAAAAATCCAAAAATCCAAAAACATTTGAAAATCGTCAAAAATCCAAACACAGTGTAAACATCATAAAAATTCAAAAACATTAGAAAATCCAAAAAAATATAAAATTCAAAAACAAACATTAGAAAATCAAAAAATCCAAAAACAAAAACATTAGAAAATATCCAAAATACAAAAACATTTGTAAAATTTTCAAAAGACCAAAAACATCCACAAAATTGTAAAAACTCAATAAGTAACACAGTTCATCCTTTGAACTATTATCCCAAACGAATGGTCCAACCACCTTATGACTACCAATTTCAAACCACTTCTCCTCGCGTGAATCCTCGCTTGGGGAAAATCCGGCTCTCATTGTTTCCTTGTTTGAGGAGACTGACCCAATCCTTTGTACCTCTGCTTGGGGGCACATCTAATCAATCATCACTGTGGAACACGTTAGGGACATGTTTACTAGTTCTTGTGTTGCATTATTAGTGGCAAATTATTAATTGCTTTCTTGTATCTTGATATATTACAGGGGGCATCTTGATTTTATATATCCTGGTGTTCTCTGTAATATTCTTATGTTATCTGATTGCATGTCGTACTGGGGCATCATACTTTCTTGATGGCCTCTGTCTATGCTCTCTTCCATTTGCATATCGTACTGGGGCATCAAACCTTTTTGATGGCCCCAGTCTATGCTATCACGCATATTACAGTCTAGTCATCCTGATCTTTTATATCACGATGCATCCTGTTATGTGCTATATTAAAATTAAGATGCTTTTCGTCACGTGAGTATCTTCCTGCATGATCAACATCTTACTTTGCACCCCATCCATTCACCCATACTAATGCATTCTCCAGTTTGCGAATCCTACTTGATCACCGTTGCAGTTTGTGAATCCTACTTGATGATCTTTCTCAAGTAGCATTCACTATCCAATAGCTCCTTCTCCCCCACCATGATCACCATGTATTTGATCCATTCATTCTCACTTCTCATTTTTTCTCACTTCCTCCTCCGCCGCCCATTTCCTTTCCACTTATTACCCCCATATTATTCCCTTCCTTCTCCACCATTCCCTTTGTTATCCTCTTCTCTCTCCCACCCCTCGTCTTATTCTTTCCTTTCATCCCTTCTTCCCCTTTTTCCATCACAATCTTACTTAATAACCCTTACATCCCCATCGATAACCTCTGTTAAGATCTTCCCTTCTGTTTTTTATCATCCCACTCTCCACATGCATCTCCATACTGGTGCTTCCATATTCTTTGCCTTGGTCTTCCTCGCATGATGACGTGATTCCTTCAATCTTCTCCTTGTATTCGTTCTATCTTCCTTTCTTCTCCCCTAATTTTCACGTTTCTTCTGACCACTTCCCCTTTTCTCTACCACCCCTACCTTTTTGTTCATTCTGTATATGTTTCTCTTCCTTTCTCTCCTCTTTTTCACACTTTCCTCGCCCCTCATAGTTTCTTTTTTTTCTCCGTTCTACTTCTTCTTTTGTCCTCTTTCCATTTCCTCCATTTCACCCCCTACTCCCACCTCGTTTTCTCCTTCTTATTTATCCTTTCCCATTTCCTCCTTTTCTTCACTCTCTCATTTATTTCACTGCCACGTATCCCTCTTTACTATCTCTGTTGCTTCCTTCATTTTGCACATCTCTCTATTTCATCCCTTCACCCTCTACTCTGTCATTTTCCTCTTTTTTCCTTGTTTGTCCTTCATCATTCCCTTCTTCCCATATCATCCCTCTCTCTTATTTCTACCTCTTTCATTCCTTTTTTTCCCCTCCCCTATCTCCCTTACTCTTCTCATAATCAACCCCAACCCTATCCATTCCCTTTTCTCTTTCCCACACACCCTCACACCTAGCTTCAAGGTCGATTGAATCCTTCCTCCATTTGCATCATGCGGTCATTCCAGTCTCTTCCACTCCATTATCGTCCTCTTCTCCACCAAATCCATTTCCCTTCTTTTCGAGAGTTTTGTCGTATATTTCATTCTCGTCAATCCTCTCGAGGGGGCATCACCACATCTATCCATAATCACATCTTCTCATGACATTTTTGTCTTGGAGGATACCATGACATCCGTCACTCACCACTTTCTATTCTCCCCAACAAACATTCACTCTACCTTTTAAAAAGTAGATTGAATTCTTCCCCCATACCGTCTACTTTCTTTGAAAGGACACTACTTTCATAGTACCCTTCCAAAGAGGGGCAAATGTAGACACCCCAATTTCACATCTATCCTAAATCAATTAATTTCCCTTCCTCATTTCCCACAAAAATACACTTCGAATTAATCAAATATAATTTGATTAATTATCCATTTCCAAATCTAAAAATAATCTAATCCTCACAACATGTCATTATTCTCCATGTTTTTCCACTATTGAATTAAAAATTCAAATTCAAATCCTCACCCACCATTCGTGGTCCCCACTCACCTAAAATCCTCCACTTATGAATTAAAAATATAATTCAAATCCTCACCCATTCTTCGTGGCCCCCACTCACCTAATATTGCCCACATTTTCAAACCATCCACCTAATCTTGCCCACATTTTCAAACCATCCACCTAATCTTGCCCACATTTTCAAACCACCCACTTAATCTTGCCCACATTTTCAAACCATGATTACTTAAATTAATTTAAGCTAATCACTCCCTCAGGCTATAAATACAACCTTACCCCTCCCCTCTAAACACACGGAGAATAAGCTTTCATGCCATATCTAAGTTCTTGCATCCTTTGAGCAAAGAACATCATTTTGCCTTGTCCTAATGCCAAAATAGCCTCATAATCCTTTTTCCCATCCAGTGCAAAGTAAGAGGATCGTTGTTGCAGGAAGGTCTTGCTCCGTCTTGAAGAAAAGCACCTACATATCACAAAATCAGGGCTCAATCCAAGTTTCCTAGCCCATTCTGAGGTTTGCTACTGAACGCGAAGGAGGAGGTATGATTATTGGTATTTTATTTCCTTGTTAGTAGTGTATTGTGTTTATTCAACTTTGTCAAGAATTCCTAGATGTCTTTTCCTAGACTTACAAATATTTAAGAGGTTTCAACCCAAAGCTGGCACAACACACTATCGAGCTAGATCTAGGATCTAATCCTTTCAGATAGAAGCAAAGGCCAATAAATCCTCACATCGAGCCTCTCATGAGAAAATAATTAAACAAGCTAATTGAGGCCAACATCATCTTCCCTATCAAGCATTCAAGTTGGGTTACAAACTTGGTGCCTGTGAGGAAAAGAAGTGGAGAAATCAGGTTATGTGTAGACTTCCGTGATCTAAATAGAGCATCACTCAAAGATCACTATCCACTTCCATCAATGGAACAGATCTTGCAAGTTGTAGCTAGCTTTGAGAGGTTTTCATTGCTAGATGTATACTCAAGCTATAACCAAATAATGGTGAAAGAGGAATATCAGTTCAAAACAACCTTCACCACCAAATGGGGCACATATGATTATAAGAATATGCCATTTGGATTATCAAATGCCGGAGAAACATTTCAGTGAGTTATGGACATGGCATTCAAAGGCCTAATCAACAATATTGTCTTGGTGTATCTAGATGATATCACCGTCTTCTCAAAGAATGTTGCAGACCATCTCTTCCACCTCAGGCAGGTGTTTTAGAGGTGTAGAAGGTTTGAGTATCACTGAACCCAAAGAAGTGTGTGTTCCTAGCTCATGAGGGGAAATTGTTGGGCCACATTGTCTCAAGAGAAGGGTTGACAATTGATCCTGAAAGGGTGGAAGCCATCCGACACTTCCATTGCCACAACACAAAAAATCTCTCCAAAGCTTCTTGGGAGGATAAAATTTGTTCACAACTTTGTACCTAATGTTGTCACTCTTTTCAAGCCTTTAACAATGATGTTAAAGAATATTCTTTAATTTAAATCGACAAATGTATGAAAAGAGATTTTTACACCATCAAGCTCGCAATATCATAGGCTCCAACTCTTATTAACCAAGACTTCTCAAAAGACTTCATGATATATGCTTTTGGAGGGTCAGACACCATCTCAGCCATCTTGGTCTAGCCCAACGAGGAAGGTTCAAAACAACCAATATCCTTCTTTAGTCAGAGCTTGGAGGACTACGAGGTAAAATACTCTTTCATTGAAAAAGATGTCCTTATTGTTATTAGGAGCTTGAATAAGTTCAGACACTTGGTCTCAAACAATAAGATTCAATCAAGCTAATGTCCCATGCTCAGGTGTCAAGGATTTTCTAATGAACAAGGAATTAAATGAGAAGAGAGCAGGTTGGATCACTTGAGTAATGGAGTATGACATTGAGATCAAGGTGACCAAACTGGTTCGAGGTTAGTGTTTGTGTGAACAAATAACCTCTAAGCAATACGTTGAGTCAGTGGGTGGAAAAGAGGTTGTCCTATTTCTACAAAATGATCAAGAGCAACCAGCTAATGATGCACCTACTACATGTTGGACCTAATCCTTGGTGCATTACCTCCAAAAAGGTTTGTCAGCCGCTAGAATGGAACAAAGCAAAGAGAAGATACTTCAGACTACAAGCCATTCCATATGTTCTTGTTGGTGGTGTCTTGTTTAAAAAGGATATCAATAGTGTTCTATTGAGGTGCATTGAGACAAGCCAAATTGAGAGAGTGTTGCATGAGTTCCATGATGGATAAGCAGGAGGTCACTTTTCCCCGAGTAATGACAGCCCTCAAGATCATTAAAGTTGGTTATTATTGGCCTAAAGTGTTCAGGGACTGCTACTCATGGGTCAAGAAGTGTAAAAAGTGTGCATTCTTCACAGGAAAGGAGAAGCTAGCAGCCCCGCCCTTCGTCCCATTTCAATGGATCAACCATTCATGCAGTGGGGACTAGACTTCATTGGGGTGATTAACCCAAATTCAAGCCAAGGCCACAAGTGGATACTTACTGCAACAGACTATTTCACCAAGTGGATCAAGCAAGTGGCACTAAAATAAGCCATTGAATCCAACATCTTGGATTTCCATGAAGGAATAGCCACCAAAGCCTGAGTCCCTACCACCATTATATTAGATAATGCATCGGCATTCCTTCGCATAAGGATCACCGATCGGGTAGTCAAGAATTGTGTATATCTTAGCACTTCATCAAACTATTTCCCTCAAGGTAATCGCCGAGCAGAGTCCACAAATAAGAACCTCGTAAGGAATATCAAAGGACTCTTGATGAAAATCATATAACTTGGGCATACAAAGCCCAAATCGATCTATGGGCCGATAGGCTCACATCTAAAAGGTCCACAAGTATCTCCACATACAAGTTCGTATATGGAAAAGAGGTAGTATTGTGCATATCATTGAGTTTCCCAATTTAGAGAAATGAAATAGTTTGAACGACCGAGTTTGAACCTATGACAATCGTGCATGCAAAGGTGATGGAAGTAGAAGAGGTAAGAGAGCATGCAATGCAGGTCATGGAGAATAATCAAGCATTGATCAAGAAGACATTTGATAAGAAAGCAAGAACAAGGACCTTTCAAGAAGGGACTTAGTTTTGAAGTGGGATGCAGATCGGGAAAAACCATGAAATCATTCCAAATTTGATCCCATTTGGAATTTCCCTACATGGTGACAAGATCTACAAATAGCAATGCCTTCCGATTCGCTAAGTTGATGGCGAAGAATCGCATATCCCGAAATGATGGGATCTACCTCAAACATTGCTACTAAAAGGAAAAATTCCTCACCCTTGTAAAATATTAGCCTAGGTTTTTAATTTCCTAAAGTGCATATGCACATTGTTTTGTTGTAGCATAGGTTTTATTTCCCTAAGTGTTGTGGCACATGTTTTTGTTGCTCCATGTTTGTGTTGTTATACGGTTGCTCGATGTGCCTCCAGGTGAATGCACTAGGCCCTTCAAAGATTTGCATCGTGGGATACCCATGGTCACCATGACAGTTGCTAATTTTAAAATAGAATAAATGCAGAGTAAATTAAATTGATTCTTGAAGGGCCCATTTTCAAAAGATTTAGGGTTAGCTCTCATTCTAATAAAATCCAAGTGGCTCAGGATTAGATTTCCAAAATTTAGATTAGATCAAAGCTATCAATTATGACTCCATGCCCAATGGATACTTCAAAAGGCAGCTGATCTCTTCATCTAGTAGGTAGATGTCCCCTTTGAGTCACCAAATTATTATCCAAAATAAGCTCATGCTTATTTCTGGTTAACTGCACCCATTTTTCCTCTTTTAGTGCTTCAATCCAATTTTTTAGATATTCTAAGCACTTAAGGTTTCCTAAAAGCATCTTCATCAAACCTAGGAAATTTCAACCCCTTTCCGAAAATATAAAGAAGTTCTTCTAACTCCTCATATTTTCGCAAGTTATGGGTCCATGAACTCCGGAGAGACTTTTCACCCAAATGGAAAATGCGGGCTGGTGGGCCCGAAGATGATTTTTGCCAAGTGAATTTCGGGCCGGCGGGTTTGTAGGAGTTTTGGAACTTTTGTGCTTTTGCAAATAGGGTGCAAAGTGAATTTCAAGCCTACAAGCCCACGGAGGATCTTAAAGCCAAATGAAGAAAAAGGTGTAAGGCCTGCAAAGGGACACGTGACCATGTTGAAAAGTCAAAGTGGGCTAGTGGGTTGTCGGAGGTAGTTTGAAATTTTTGCCCCAAGAAGGCGTAAAGTGAAAAAATGAGCCGCACCTCCACTGATGCCCAAGGAGCCACATGTAAAGCCTCACCGCATGTGGGTCAGGCCCGTAGATGATTTTTTGCCAAAATTGAATTATGGGGCTACGAGGTAATTTTTTCATTTTTGTATTTTGGTGCCAAAAGGAACAAAGTGAGTTTCAGACCCTGAGACCCTGCTTCTACTATCCGGTTTTCACCATTTTTGTACAAACCCGACTCAAAACATTCAAATGGACATATCTTTCACCCAAAGGTTCAAACTCAACAAATTTGGCACCATTGAAAGGTCTCGACGTCGTTTGCACCATGAAAACTGAAACTTTAATGTTGGCAAGTTTGGGTTGGTGGAAAATGGGAAAAAATCTTCATTTTGTTAATACAAGATCTGATTTCTCCAACAACCAGATCAAATTGGATTTGATCCACCGTTCTTCTTTCTTCGATACACCGAAGTGTAGACACGAGCGACGGACTCAACAGATCGTAGGTGGATTTGCATGGGCATTGATGCCTAGTAGATGAGGTTAAAATTAGTTTTTCCCGCATCTCTCCTTCTTCTCTCTCAGGTAAAATCTATACAAGAAGGAGATGGGCTCATTGAAAAAGGGTCGACATTTCTATTTTGCACCCTCCCTTCTCCTGGGTCTCGTAGACGAGTTCATGGAGTCCTAACCTTGCCATTTAAGTTGTAATGCTAAGTTTTTCCTCTTGTCCACTATAATGTATTGTATCAACTTTGGAGTAATAATATATGTCTCGTGGAGGATTCTCGACCCTCTCATGTGTTTCATTGTTTCCTTCCGATCTCTCATTATATTCCCGCTTAGCTCAAGCGTGGTGTTTGTATTGAATTTATGTGGTCCGTGTTAAATTGTAAATCGAGTGTCTAACATTCCTTTGGTGCATCACCTTGTTAGCTTAGGTTTATTTTTTTGTATCTTCTCAACCTTGTCTCCTTGGTAAGATAGAGTAGGTTTTACAATAGATCCTCTCGCAATTTATTTGTGTGTACTAAACAGAGGAATAAGAACTAGCCTTATTCCTAGAGAGCTCTCTCAACTCACAAGGTCCAACACTTTGAGATACGCTCCATGTTGTGCAATCACACCGATATTCTCAACCCATATGGTTGTAGACATTGAGGGTGTTGTGATTTTGCACTAAAAATTATTCTAAATGAAGAAATGCAAATCCGCTATTTTTTAGGTCTCACCTACCAAAATAATGAAGTTATGGGCTTCCTTTCTTGCCCAACAAGGAATAATACATGGAGGGATGGATTTTGTAGTGGAACCCATCATTTTTACAATCAAATTCAATGCATTATAGGGTGGTTGAAGAAAGAATTTGAATTCTTCTCTCCCCCTTCTCTCATATTCTTCCTATATATTGTAAGGAGGGGCATTTTTCTAAAGGTTGGACAACTTTGCTTTGCACCCCCATTGTTCTCTTATCTGTAAGTGGATTTATGAATTTAGAACCTCCCATTTAAGTTGTAATGCAAGTTTGTGCCTCTTGCCATTGAATGGACTCAGTATCAAATATGTCAAGCAATAAAAATAAGTTTGTGGATGATCTCAACCCTCTCTTGTCTTCATTTCTTTCATCTTATCTCTAATTAAAATCTTGGTTATCTCGTATGGTGGTTGTGTTACATTTTTAATTGTTTGTGTTTAATGGAAAAGCAAGTGTTCAACATTCCTTTGGTGCATTATCTTTCTTAGTTTAGGTTTATTTTCTTGCATCTTATTAACCCCGTCTCCTTGACAAGTTAGAGTAGATTTTAGGTGGATCCTCTACAATTTTTATGTGTGCATCGTAACCGACCTTCATTCAAAGATTTTTCCCGATTACAAAGTCCCACACTTTGGGAAAGGCTCCATGTTATGCAATCACGGTAAGAGTTTCAACTCATCAAGTTTCGTACATTCAGGGGTGCTATGATTACCCATCAACAATAAATTTTCACAAGGGTTTTCAATTAGTTTTCTTGCAAACACTAACTCCATCAATTTATGTATTTTACCTGTAAATAACCTCCCAATGTTTAGATAAAATTTATTATGACTAGTTTTCATTCTAAAGTTGCATGTCCCCTTAATGTATTTGGTATCTTCAATCGAATATTATACTTGATATTTTCAAACCCAATTTTTAGCTCGAATTGGGGTTGATGGACTTATTATAGCATGCACATGTATGTTTCTAATTCAAATCATTCACGTATGGTTTAGGAATTTTATGCATAATATTTTAACGTTATTTATATTAATGTACTCAATGTATTATAGTGTAGGACTATTATAACTTTATTTATACATTTTATTGACATTGTATTTTTTTGCTACAAGAAGTTGAAGATGGGAGTAAAATAATCTTATACAATAAATTTTTACAACAAAAGGTAAATTGCTTGTAATGTCCATATAGCAGTTTAAGTGACACCTGCTATTGTTTTACTATTCATTTATTATTATTATGTAGAGAAACTATAGATTATATTCATTTGTTTTCATAAATTCATTGATTACTCCCAAGAAATGGATCAATGCGTATATCTAGTGTAGTAATGTTAAAATGTGAAGAGGATAAATTAGGTTGAATGTTTATGTACATTTTCTCAAATAACACTTCATCTTAATTTATATTTCATGCAATTCTTTAGTGTTCATTAACCTACTCAAAAACTATTTTTATCGTACATTTCATAACATATTTTTATCTTGCATCTTTTGAAATGTAAGTTTACGATTGTTTGTTTGAAGTTGTTTAGATTGGAATATCTATCCTACTTTACATTACCCACTTGTGACCACATATAAAACTTGGGATTAACTATATAATGTGACTATTATTAATGTACAAGAAGTATGAATAAGTACCATTAAATTCCTAAATATAGTGTTTAAAGTGTGTCGTTATCCTTACCATAAGTCCGATGAATAATCTAATTAGTGATAGCTACCGTCTCTGTCTAAAAATATTTCCAATTGACACTATGAAACTTCACAATATCTATCATCTTATCGACACCAACTCAAAATGATCTTCCACCATATTTTTATTTTTCTAGCATGATTTCTAGGTGGTTCTTATTCACTAGGTCAAGGTGTTAAATTTCAATCTCCATTTCGATTTTCTTTTCACTCAACTCTCCTAGATTTTTTTCAAAACCAAAATCTTCTTCTCCATCTCTTTTTTATGGTAGGGCAACCTCTCATTACCTTTTTCAAATATACCTCAACATTTTTTGAAATTATTTGACAATAATGAGTTCCATGGTGAGTCTAATTTTGAAATGGTCAAGGATTATCGTGCATAGGGGTTTATTATTTGTTTTCAACCACCACTTTAGATGAATTTCCCAAGACATTGTAAATTTTTAGTTTTCTTCTTTGTTCAAATCTCCATCTTTTTATTCTTTCCTCCCGAATGGTTTATGGGATTCTATGTTTTCCTTACGGAATCCTTGATATTATTTTCTTGATATACACATACACAAAATACTAAACATACAAACATGTATCAAAGCATTGAAAGAAAGTAAATAAAACATCCTCTCATGTACCAATAGTGTCACCATTAAATTTTAACATATTTACAACCTGGATTTTCAACTTCTATGACCTTTTCTCTTCATCATAGGATTTTTTCTCCCCTTGAGGGGAAAGATAGAAGAAATACAAAAATAGAATAGGAAATGTTTTATCCAAATAACCATAAAAACTATTCTATACAAACCTACCATAAAGAATAATCCACTATTCTCCCATGATTTTTTAAGTTCCTACATATGTTGTATGAAAATCAAGTCAATGTCCTAGAAAATTTATTTCAGCTTAATTTTAATTTTCTCATATACTAATAGGAATATACAACAATTTAGAGGAATATTTTCATTGCTTCATTTTCTGTGTTATCTTGTTGATTATAAATGAAGAACAACTAGTTGTACTTGTACTTTTTGGAGATTACATGTCCTAATGAAATCAAGTTAGGGAAATCTTAATTAGGGTTCTAGTTTGGAAAGCTTAAGAATCTTAAATTGAAATGACAACATTTAGAGTTAGAACAATCAGGATATTCAAAGTGCAACATAACCCATTAACAAATTTATGTGTCTAAGAGAATAATTTATTTGTGGAATCGAAAGAATACTTGTAGAATTGTAAACCAAATTTTGTTTAGATTTGGCTAAAGTTATTTCATGGTACTTTTAAAAGTAGGAATAATATAATATGGAGTCTATTATATGCCATGTTTAATTGAATTTTCCCCGTATTCTTTTAAAATCCTACTCATCTTGTATGAATATCAAGTATATATCCTCTTTAATTATAGTTTTGTTAATTTTACTTTTTGATATACTAATAGACATTTATAAATTTGAGAGGAATATTGTCGATGTTACATTTTTTTGTGTTATCTTGGTGGTTATAAATGAAGATAAACCAATTATACCTTCATTTGTGATGTAATACAAGTCGTAATGAAAACATTTAATCATGTCTTTGTATGTAGAGTAAACTCCTATTTTGAGGCACTAATTATAATGATAACACATATGGATCTTAGAAATGTGTAAAGCAATTAATGTGATTGATAATTTAGAGTTTAGGGATCCAAATTTGATATGACTTATCTTAAGGACTTCAAATTCAGGGGTCATTAGGTTATTTATTGACTTGAAATGGACTTGTAAATAAGAGCTAAATTATTTCAGCTTCTTAAAACTAGTTGGCCACATTCAAAACATGACTTATTGTTAATATATTACAATAATGAAGAATTTTGAGTTCAATTTCCTTTATGAACATGTGCTAATAATGGACTATAGCAAAAATAATCTCTTACAAAGAAGAATAAGTAAATTTTCTAGAGCATGTCAAAAGCAAGGGTTAAAGAATACAAGTATGTCTCACTTTCTTTTATCTTTGTTGTACTTTCAAAAAATATGGCCCAAAATCAAAATATGAACAAATACATATAAAATTAGCAAACACGGTTTTTAAGAGCTTAAATATACCAAGGTCCAAAGCATCCATTTATTAGCTAGTAATTTAAGTTTTTAAAGTATTTTTAAAGATTAATTTGTTAGAAGATCTCATATTAAGTGTTATAGTTATAAACTTAATTAGGGTCAATTGACAAATTAGATCACATTTGTGTGAATTTCATGTAGTGAATTCACGGGAGGAGAGAAGTGAGGAAAAGAGATTGTATTGACCGAGTTTCTCATTAATGGAAAATATTTCACCATGGTTTTTCACCCTTGGGGTTTTCCACATTAATTTTGGTCTTTGTGTTATATTTTAATTTATTGCAATTGTTTGTAATGCTTTTATTTAGTTTATTTAATCAATATTCAAATGTGGTTAATATTATTAACCCTTTGAACTCACAAGTGTATGAGAGCGGTTTTTAAATGCTTTAATTAAATTCATTCAAAGGTTATAACAGTTGGGTTGTTGTGGTTGGTTAAAAATAAATATCCCCTCCATTTTAAGGGGACACATCCTCTCTGGAATTTTTTCTCACATGAAATATTGTGCAAATTTTTCTTTGTTGAAAATTCATTCTCCTGTGGTACTCTCCATCCAAGGATAAAATGAAACCTTTACGAGATGGAGACAAACCTCCAAGAATATAGGGTTTCAATTTTTCTTATTTTCCAAATCTTAATCTTTGTCGGAGATTGGAATGTCTCAAAACGTGTATAACCTAATACCCTCCTATTTGTTAAGTTGAACATTATTATAAAAATCTATATTATACCTATAATCTAACCTATATGCTCTTTGTAATAAAAAATAATAACCTAAATTTATATACTATATACAAAGCATCCTAAAACAAACCTAAGTGCTAATAAAGTTAAATCACTTCTTCCTCTCTTCGTTTATTGTCAGGCCCGTGGGAATCCCGTAGATGTGGATGGGTCAATGGGTGACCCTTGTATTTGACTTGTGAGAGCTTGGAATAAAAATGAACATATAGTTCAACACCTTCTATTGTTTATTACAAATTTTAAAACTAAAACCTAACCTACCTCCTAATCCATAGGTCCTTCACTAGCCGCGAAACCATGCCCCCTTATGCGCTAATGTGACATATATTTTTGTGGCATGTTTAATTAAATGTTATATTTACATCGGAGGTGTCTCCTTCACGATGACCTGCTGGAAAGCGTCCAAATTCCTGCGGGCCTCTTCACGTGCAATTATTTCCGCATCCCTACTTCAAGGAAAAAATTACCCGCATGTGTCATTTGTTGTTGTCGGTGCCCATTTATCTCATTATATTTATCTTGTCTGTTAGAGGAGCTAACTTCTGACTATAATCCATACATCTCTGTTTCAGAGCCCTGCTGTGTCTCACCTGCTAATGCAAATTTAACACTTAAATCAAGCGATATATAATTACTCGAATTACTAAAGGTAAAGAAACTACAATTGTCCTGTTAATGTATAAGAATAAAATTAGTCGATCCCACCTGGTTATGCCAAACCCACAGACGAAATTAATTTTATATCAAGATTGATCTAATTAAAGTTTCGAGTATGTCGTAGATGAAATTCACATTAAAAAAATATCCAAACCTATATCATATTGATCGTGATGGATTAACATGTCATGTTGGTCTTGACGCGTTGAAATGTAGAAGGTAAGTGTAGACATGATAAGAACTTGCATTTGAAGACCCAGATCAGATTTCATATCATCCACTCTTCCGCGCACATAAACCAGCTCTTCACGGATTTTCGTAGTCAACAGGAACCTTTGACGTTACCATACAAATTTTAGGGTCATATACCTTGTTGTTTCTTCATTAACCAGTATAAAAGAAATACATGGTTAAAAACAGAGTTTTTAATGGTCACTCACTTGGATATTTTGTTGGATCCGATGAAGGAATGACACAAAATCGCTCCATTAACTATCAATTGAATACCTTCAGACATTTTTTCTAAAATTTCTCTGTGCAAATCAAACTGGTTATCTTTGAGCTTCCCCTTTAAAGAAGTCGATTTTTACTTGACAGAACATTCGTAAACTAATAAAAACACACTTAACTGTAACGATTTGACTGAAAGCTTCTCGAAAATATACAGATTGGCCAGGTTGGATGCATAAATCAAATGTAGAAAACCTTTTCTGAACTTATTTACAAAAAAGCAAACGTCTAAACAACGAATTTCTCTAAACTACATACATAAATGGAAAGCACGAAAAATCGGAAAACCTTTGCTTGACGGCATGTAAACCGCAAATTCTGCATACTAAATGCGTGAATCAAACCACCATATTTTGGGCAAGAAATCTTTCAAAACTCACTTAAAGAATCAAATCTATCTTTATATAAAACGGACAGTATTTTCTTGGAGAAGGGGCGGCGGGGAGGGAAGAGAGAATGTGTGCACATGCCTTGTATGATGTGTGCCAATTCCTCTTTCCACTTCCACTTGTTTTCTAAAAAGTATTTGTGTGGAAGAAGAATTTGTGCAAAAAAACATTAAAGAGCATATTACTTTAAATATATTGGGCAAAGGAAGAGTGCCCTGCTGGAAAACGTCAAATTCCGACAGGGCTCTTTCCCGGCTGCATAATTCCGACAATGTATTTCCTCAATTGGTAACGATACTTATTGTGGGTGATGTTGTTGATTTTAAAAAGTTCTATTTCCAATAATTACAGATTTGGTAGAATGCGTGGAACCATTGCCGCGGACGAAGGCCACCTTCAACCGCTCGCCCCACGCATACTTTCAAGTTGACCGTGATATCGATATATACCCTCAAATTTTCTAGCTTTTTTGACGGCAAAAAATTATCCAGCACTCACAAACTACTCGATTTACGACGGATCGGGGCTTACATCTACCTTCATTTTTCAATGGTTATTTTGCCTGTTTGGGTGCCAATTTGGATTACCCATTTGGTATTTGTGGAGTATCAAATCTGTAACGGAGAAGAAAGCTTACTAATGGACGCTTTAGTTGTTGAGCTCCGCAAGCTTATCAATAGGCGTCATCACTGGGGCCGTTGTTGGCCAAATGCAATTTTAGGCATGCTGAGGGGATTCGCTTATGGCTCCTTGCGTTTCTATAGATGACAGGGTGTCCACTTTTGATTCTGCCCATTTGGATTTCATCACTCTACAACAAAAATCAGGGGTGCCCATTTCAGAATGTCCATGTCACTCTCAGGATTTTCACTTCTTCATTTGGAATCGGGATCCTCCTTAGCATATATAATGCCCTGTATTCATCGTGCCTCCGTTACCTACCTCTCTCCACCTCGGCCATGGTGTTCGCCTCCCAGCTGGGATTCAATACAATATTCGCATATTTAATAGTCCGTCAGAAGTCGACTCCTTATTCCATCAATGCTCTGATTTTCTCACTTTCGGCACAGGTATACTTTCTTTCAACAACAGTAGTGATAGGCCCGAGGAAGCCATCCGTGTACACTATGTTGTTGGGTTTATCCTCATAACGAGCGCAGCTGCCTCTATGGATTAATCCTTCCCCTGATCGAGCTTATTTACAGGGAAACTTCACCCCAAATAACGTATACTCTGGTAATGGAGATGCAACTTATCATGTCAGTCTGTGCAAGTGTTGTGTGTACAATAGACATGGTGGTCTACAAGGATATCCCTGCTATTGTGAGAGAGGCCAATGCAAGTCCACTGGGCGAAGGTCTATATTATACTTCGCTTCTTGCCTGTGTTGTTTGCTGGCAGCTTTTCTTTATTAGGGTCTTTGGTATCATCTTTCCTCAATTGGTTGCGAAATTTCCATAAGATTAATCCCGCTTCAACTCGTGTAAAAGGTGTGGTGATTTGGGTATCGAATACCCATTTGGCATTGACGATGGATGCGGGAGTTTTGGAGTACAGATCGTTATTCGTGTGTAGCAACAACACCCACTTGAATCAAGGATACTCGATTGGTAGATATGTCGTCGCAAATATCAGCTACGATGCACATCCCTGAAAATTCTTTATTTCAAATACCAACAAATTTCCTCTATTTCAATTGCAACCACACCTCTGTACTGCTTCAACCTCAATTATCTGAGTCTATGTGTGACACTAACAATTACCTGTGCAAGAGGTTCGTTGAGTGTCCCACTCATGCATTATCTTGCTTCTACTATCCACAGACTTTATATTAGTTGAGATTCATGCTTGAAAACTATGAACCATATGTCGCTATATATTCTACGGATTCTCTTGAATTATGAGATTCCCATCATGGCTAATACTCACTGCCTCAATTGTCACTAAGGATGAGGGAGTTGTGGCTACCACACCCAATTTTCCACTTTTCTTTGTCTTTGCGATCGCACCAAACTCACCCTTACTCGGTAAGAGCATGGTCCCATGGAGGGGGGCTCCATAAATATCTGAGCGGGGGTTGCTGAAAAATTTAGGAGCATTTTAGTAGTTTTAAGGTCTCATGTTCTTTTATTAGTTTCCTCAAGAATACCCGTTGAGATATTATAGGATCCCATTGCATTTTTATGGTTATTTGTAGGTAAATAAAATCACTGTTCCCTCTAAAATCACCAAAAAATAATGGCGGGTATGCATATTATATTCCACATAGACAAAAATAGCCTAAACTATAACGACAAACTCCTAGCCCCCCTCTCCAGCCACCGCTTGAGTTTAGGGGGCAAAAAAATTGGAGCTCCTATTTTTAGGCCTAGATTCTATTATTCCTATAGGTGGCTTTAAAAATAATTGTGTGACCTTCCGTTGCAAAAAAATAGGAGCTGCAGCTCCTCCATGGGACCATGCCCTAAGTACGTCTTTCTAGGTTCTTCCCTCTATAATCTTTGTTTTTCTTTTATATGGATGATGACGTAAGCAGGGTGTTGTTACAGATCATCACAACCATGTTGGAGTAGCAGGGGTAGGTATAGCTACACTCCACACACTTTCTTATGCATTTCAACTTTGTATGCATGTTTTACTTAAGTATATTTGATGTTCGATGGCAGCAATAGGCGTTGGTGCAAGGATTTTTCTCGTTTGCTATTTTAGAAAATGCAGAGCTAAGAGAGTCTGTTTGAGATTGGGAGTTGTCTACACCATTCCTTAATAACAAACTTGATTTGGTCTAAAGTTTGAATATAATTCGATGTTAAATCTTATGCCAAGCTCATAAATGTTAGTTCACGGGCGAGGAGGGTGATTATGGAACCAAGGTACTTAGTCTGAATGATTTATAATAACGAGTGACACATTTCACAATGGGAGATTTACACACGGCATGTGAAATCTTCAATGTTAGTCAAATGTTGACATTGTTTCACCTAATACAACCAACATGTGTCTAATCTTTTTCTAGCACATGCTCACATCCTGTGAGAAAAAAGGAGCTTCAAAACAGGTCGTGGACTTTCACCAAAGCATAATAAGAATTGTTTTTCTTTCCAGATGTTGTAGTTGTACTATATTTCTCCCTCCTGCCCATAATATGAACTTGAAACAATTTAAGATAGCATATATTTCACCACAAATTGTAACTCCAAAAACTAAACATTGTTATCCTCTCCGGTGTAATTTGCAACTCATTTGCAATTGCTAGTTTAAACACGTTCCTTTTATTATCCTGCCGAAGGCAGGTATATTGTCTTCACTTTTGCAATTAAACATTTGCATGTTTCCAATGGTATTGTGACATGTGTATTAAAATGAGGCTGGACTATAGTTTTTGCTTTTGATTTTTTTGTTGTGGCAACATATGGTTGGTCGTTGGCTTTATGTGCACTGTTCATTGAAAAAACGTAGGAGTTATGGGACATTAATGCATTGACTGTCATGTACAGAGCAGGTCGCTTTTGACAGTTTTGAGTGGCTCGAGGAAAACGCAGGTTTTCCTGCTCCTGTTCCGAGGCTTCTTCCTCCTCCTCCGCAGAGAAAAAAGCCCACCTGATAATCTCAATGGCAGGGAAATTTTCAACATTGGATCGAGCGAGCAACCATGGCTTCAGCAGTGAAGCAAACAGCAAGTCAGAAGGTCGAATCCGGGCACCAAGATGTCGTCCACGACATCGCAATAGGCCACATGCTCTGCGGATCGCACAATCAACCTTTTCGACCTTAGCGCCTCAGACTCCCCAACACCCCTGGCCACGCTCTCCGGCCACGAAGGTCCCGTCTGGCAGGTAGTCTGGGCTCACCCCAAGTTCGTTCTCTCCTCGCTTCCTGCTCATATGACCGCCGCGTAATCTTGTGGCGCGAGGGGGGGCAGCAAGGGAACGAGTGGTCCCAAGTTCAAATCTTCGCAGAGCACAATGCATCCGTCAATTCTATTTCCTGGGCGCCCCACGAGCTGGGTCTCTGCCTCGCTTGCGGTTCTTCTGACGGTTCCATCACGATCTTCACCGGTCGGGAGGACGGATCCTGGGACAAGACCAAGATAGATCAAGCCCACCAGGTTAGGGTTTTAGTAGATACTGGCAAATTTATTTCAATTTTTATTTCTTGGCATGCCAAATTTTTATGTGTTGTTCAAAATGTTGACAAGAAAATAAATATGATGCAGATCTTCATTTTGAAATAGTAATATTTAAATAGAGTTTGTAGGTTGTATCGGCAGTTCGGATTTTTTTGAGCGCACTGTACAGGAAAAATACAGGACTATCATGTTACAAATTATGCGTACTGTAGTCCAAGGGTGATTTATTTGTTGATTTACAGACTCTGTAGTAATGAGGGTTTAAGGATATTGCCATGGGAGAATTCATGTAACAATTTTTTGTGTACTGGTTAATAATACTAAAAATACTGATCTTGAGTGTGTCTATATGTGCCGGCCTTGTGGTGTGCCTAAACAGAATTCTATGGAGGTTGATGTGCTTGACAGTCATGATATTCCTCGTCATAAGGTGCAAAAGGTATACTATTTATTTCCCCCTTTTGTCAGATAATATTTCTTGTATTTAGGAAGGATTTTACAGATTGTAGCAGTATGGTATTTGGCATAGGTAGGCTTGAAATAATTTTATATTGTAAGTTTTACATTATTGGTATGCTGAAGTTTTAATTTGTTTTTGTTCTTCCACTTTGCCAGGTCATCTGTTCACTCTGTAGTACTGAACAAGATGTAAGAATTGGAGAATGATTTACTATTCATTTGTATTAATTTTTGTATCTAAATTCTATTGCTCCATGTATTATGGGTATTTATATATGATTCTACAATTTCATGGTGTAGGTTCACCAAAACTGCATTAATTGTGACGTCTGTATGGGAAAATACTTCTGTGAGAAATGCAAATTTTTCAGATGACGATGTATGTTCTAAAATCCCTGTTTAATTTTTGTACTTCTTATTCCTTGGAATAAAGTGTTTTGAGGAAAAGCATTGAAAAATTGGCACATGTTGTTCCAGAGAGGGTTTCATACAGTATTGTATAACAGATATCCGATCAGGGTATTGTCGAAATTGAAATA
Organism: Taxus wallichiana var. yunnanensis; assembly: GCA_018340775.1. Lineage (NCBI taxonomy): Eukaryota > Viridiplantae > Streptophyta > Pinopsida > Cupressales > Taxaceae > Taxus > Taxus wallichiana. The sequence goes on from CM031242.1 coordinate 446,429,185, forward strand.
AAAAAGAAAACATAAATGTTTTTAGTACTAATGGCATTTATCAATATTCTTTTCCAGGATTCTAAACAGAAGTACCACTGTGATGGTTGTGGTATCTGCACGTATGTTATTCTCCTTTTGACTTCAAATTATTCTGAAAATGAATATAGATGATTTCTTGCCTGCTAATTTTTGTTAATTGTGTTATTTCTCAGAATTGGATCAAAGGATGAGTTCTTCCACTGTTATAAATGTGGTAAGTTTCCTTTGGCCTTTTGGCCCTTTGGCCCTTTGGACTGCATTAGATTTATCAAAATTTCTCTCATTGATACAAATTATTTGAATCTAATCAACACTAGAAAGCCCCAGCCTGGATTCTCTATAGATTGCGAGGATAATATATTGTCTTTATGCACTTTTCTCTAGGTTGTTGCTACTCTATCTCTTTAAAGGATCGTCACCCTTGTGTGGAAAAACAATGCTCCACAACTGCCCTGTGTGCTTTGAGGTAGGTGACATGATTTATATCTGATTACAAATTTGATGTATGGAGTGTAGTTCGCAGAGATTGCAGTTTTTTCTTTTGGATAAATGTTTATTGGTCTTTTTCTATGCAGTTTTTGTTCGAGTCTACAAAGGATATTGATGCGTGTTGCCTTGTGGCCATACAATTCACAGGGATTGCTTAATAGAGTTGCAGCAACATCGGCGGTAAGTTCCATATGGCACCTTGAAAGACTTAGAGTTGGGAATTTGATATACTTTAGTTAAGTTTGCTATGTAATATATGACGTCTTTTATGAGTTACACACTTGTTTTAAGTAGCCTACACGACACCACATAGGCGTCATGATTGTGAAGACACTGCATCTTATTGATCAAATAGGGGTCAAATTGCATAGGTAGTTGGATTGGCTTGTATTCTATTTCATATGCATTTCCGTTCAATATATATTTGTAATTGCAGATATGCATGCCCAATGTGCTCCAAATCTATCTGTGACATGTCTAATGTGTGGCAAAAACTCGACCAAGAGGTAGCTATATGATTATTATAAACTATCCATATTATGATTTATGTAACTTCTTCAAGTTTAGTTAAAACAATTTTTATAGAAATATGAATTTGTATTGTTTTCATCAATTCTGATTTAGCAAAATTCAGAAAATGGGTACTTGGATTATGGCAAATGGGTACTTGGGTATGTGATATGATCAAAAGGAGGACATTAAGGACTAGAGCTATCAAACTGCTTGTTCTTGTATGTATTGGACATCTTTCATTATAGCTTATGTCTGAAACTTCTAAGCCCTAATTACAAGTATTTTAGTGACTTAAGATGTTTCTTATTTCCAATTTTGATGTTTGATCAGGATGAATCTGATGAGATGCTGAGTAGGGGATTCAAGGACCAGATATATGATGTTTATCGATACCTTCCACCAGAGCTTCAGGCATGTTTGTTTTGCTTGATAGATTTTTGATTCCTAGTTTGAGCGTCAATGTGACTGTGTTGTCATCTGACAGGTTGTGCTGATATTTGCAACTTTACCACATGAGATTTTGGAGATGACAAACAAATTCATGACTGATCCTGTTCGGATCCTTGTCAAACGTGATGAATTGACGCTAGAGGTATGTATGAGACTGAATTTACTGTAATGCTATTGATTGATTAGTTTGACATACTTTATATGATTTAGATTTTTCCTTGCATTGCTTCTGAATCAAGCATACTCATGCAATATATTGTGAATTATAGGGCATCAAACAATTTTTTGTTGCTGTTGAAAGGGAAGAATGGAAGTTTGACACCTTATGTGATCTTTATGATACTCTTACCATCACTCAAGCTGTCATATTTTGCAACACGAAAAGAAAGGTATGGCATGTAAAATGCTTGATTGTTTCTGTCATAGATATTATATTAATCTGACCATGAAACCTTTGTTTTGTATCTATAGGTTGACTGGCTTACAGAGAAGATGCGGAGCAATAATTTCACGGTTTCGTCTATGCATGGAGATATGCCACAAAAAGAACGAGATGCAATTATGGCTGAATTTCGTGCTGGTACAACTCGGGTATTAATCACCACAGATGTTTGGGCTCGTGGTCTTGATGTTCAGCAGGCAAGTTCTTGTCCTTGGCCCTTTCCTCTGTTCTTTCTATCTATTTTGAAGTACATTTACATTTTACCTTTTATAAAGTTCAGGTTTCCTTGGTGATAAACTACGACCTTCCCAACAATCGTGAGCTTTACATTCATAGGATTGGTCGTTCAGGTCGTTTTGGTCGAAAGGTATGGTATATCTTGGAAGATATTTCAATCATTTGGTGAAATTGTGGATGTTGCACTTAATCATGATGTAGCATTTTTTTTCTAATTTCAATCCAATTCTCATTCAACTCCCATCATTTGGTGCAACTGTGGATGCTGCACTTAAATCATGTTATCTCATTCCTTTGAAATTTTAATCCACTGCTCATTTGGTGGCCCTGGTTTTGACTGATGCCGGGATTGGTTTTTGTGTGAAATGTGCAGGGTGTTGCTATAAATTTTGTTCGAAATGATGATATAAGAATTTTGAGAGATATTGAGCAGTATTACAGTACTCAGATAGATGAAATGCCAATGAATGTGGCAGACTTAATCTGAACAATTCAATTGTTCCTGCCTGTATTTTTAGCTTCAGAAGGATTTCCGAGTTGTTCTTTGGATATCACATGTTAAATTTTACTCGAGTTTGCAGCAAGTAAGCATATTGCTTGAAAGGGTTAGACGGACAGCTGCGAGCAGAATTGTTTGCCTTTTGTTCCAAATTTGGAGTTTTGCAATTTGGGATTAAAATCACACTTTCTGGGGTTTTTCTATTTTGTGGTGTGGACTATTCAATGCTCACAGCTGTATAACGAGATTATTTGTATCATCTCTTTTATCATGAAAAGCTTGAAGTTCTACATTGATTCAGGCCTATTAGTGGCTATCACTTTGTCATTTTCTTTCAGTTCAAAAAATCATGTGCAATGTATGTAGTCTTCCTAGTTGCTTGATGATGCTCAATATCATCATTTTATTTCGTGTTTAAAGAATGATGTGCACAAGTAATATCCATAGTTGCTTGTTTTCTGTGAAAATCATGTGCTGGGAGTTAATTATTTTATAGCTTTTGCCAATAGTACGTTTCATCATCATCAGACTGATTATTTCTACAAGTTATTTCTAAACATGATTAATTTGCTTCTAGGTTCAGGATTTGATTGGAGCAGTCTAGAAGGTTTTTGACATGTTTTTGTGATGCTATTCAGAAAGTGTTGTGCTGTTAGTGGTCAGTAAGAGGTTTTAACTGTAGCATTATTACACCGAAGGTGCGCCCCTTATGGGAAAGACTTTTGCGGACGTTTCTACGACTGCGTTAAATTTGACGGTTTGACGGCCGTATGGACGTTTGTGCTTTTTCTGCCTATTTTAGTTTTTTTCTACTATTTTTAATAATTTTGTTTTTAATAATTAACAATTTTGGCTTTTATTTTTAATTAACAATTTTAGATTCTCTCTCTTATTTTTAATAATAAAAACAGATAGTCTTACAGTTGAGTTGTTAGAGCTAATTAATTATTTTGTTTTTAATAAAGAACAATTTTGGCTTTTGTTTTTAATTAATAATTTTAGATTCTCTTATTTTTAATAATAAAACAGATAGTTCTACGGTTGAGTTGTTAGAGCTACAAATAGAAAATTAGCGAGCTGGGTAAGTCTATATATATTCAGGTCAGAATGAATCAGCTATTGCAGGTACATTGGAGTCATAGATCTATATTTCCTTTGATTTTTTTCTCTGCCATTAATCCAACCAACAAGTCCAGGTTCTCAACATAATTACCATAAACCTATGACAGTTACATGCAAGATAACTACTCCGTTTTCTGCTCTTGTAGGATAACTACTCTGTTTCAAGCTCCAATAGGATAACTGTCCCAACTGCCAATGTGGCATCCAGACCCAATCAGGTAGACTTTCAAGACTTGAAATACTAGGGTTCTGCCCATATTGATTCATGATTCTGGGCATCTCTTATCAATATCTGCCAAGGAAAGTGGTAGTGTTCAAATGATCCTGACACTCATGCTGTCAAATTTTCTCCATTAATGAAAAACTATGAATTCCAGAGCAGAGTTCTTGGATTATGCCAGTTAAGTTTAATTCTTTGTTTTGAACCTACGTCTTAAGTTATGATATGTAATCACTTCAACTTCCAGCGGTGTTTTGCACGTAGTTTGATACAAAAAACTGCATTCATTATTAAAAAAAGATACATTACGCTTTATTTTTAGTTCATTTATTGCCCTGTATTTCCAAGGGATATTTGCTGTGCTATTCCAGTCATATACCATAAACAGTGCAAAAGTGGCTTTTCTAAATCAGAGGCCGCAATCTAGGCCGTTGAAAGGGTCTGGAAATATGTGTGGAACTTGTGAACGAATCTTGCAGGAACCATATTTGTACTGTCCCTAGGTTGCAAGGTTGGTAAATTATGCAGTTCTTAATGTACATGTTGTTTCTATACATCGCTGCCGAAGGATATCTGCAAAGGAGGAAATATGCAGTATTTTCTTGCTCTCGAAAATTCTTTTTCGGGAGAGTTGCCGGAATCCTACGGCCATGACTGCAAAAGCTTGTTACGCTTCAGGGTCAATAACAATAATCTAAGCGGCAAGGTGCCCGATGGCATATGGGGCCAACCAAATGCCAATATTATTGATCTCAGCTTAAATCAATTTTCCGAAGAAATCAGTCCGGAGATCCGGAATGCAAAGAATTTGTTGTGGCTGATCATTCACAACAGCAGATTTTCAGGCGCCCTGGTGCCACAAATCGGCATGGTGGCAGAGTTGTCCAAGATCGACGCCCACAATAATCTATCAATGTCCCATACCAAAGGAAATCGGCAATTTGAAGCAGCTGGATGCGCTGTATTTGTAGGAAAATATGCTGGAAGGATCTATTCCATAAGAAATCGGTCTGTGCGGTTCTCTAACCGTCATAAATTTTGCCGAGAATCGCTTGGAAGGTGCAATCACGGTGACGTTGGGAGACATTCAAGATCTATCCTCTCTCAACCTTTCGAACAACGAGCTCTTGGGTTCGATTCCTGCAAAGCTCGGGTTTTTGAAGTCTGTGTTTGTTTCCGACGGTGAGAAGCGAATTTGAAATGGGGCCGACTAAGTGAGTTGGATGTGTTTTGCTCAAGGAACAATTGGGTAGAACCACCTTAGGAAATCTTGAGCTTCCCTTCTCACTTTTTTTTTTACCTTATATACTTCATTCATGGAATCATTATTGCCGTGCATAATTGTAAAAAAATGAGCCAAAAGTCCCTGGTAAACACATTGATTTCTGTCTACATTAACAATCTTGCAATTCAGCAAAGGTGATGTGAACTTGAGCGAAATTGGTAAGGACTGATCAACAAACAGAGTCTCTTCTTCATAAATCATAGATCTAAAATAGAAGAATTTTATGTTGGTATTGACTTGATACAGACATAACCAAATTTTATGTTGTCTCAACTTTTTTTTGGTATTTTCTTGGTCTATTAAAATAAAAATATTAATTAGCCTCATATTAAGGTGCATAACTGCAAATTATTGGTTGATTCCTCATACAACTACATAGTTTTGACAGGCTAGATTCAGTATCATTGAATTCTATTATTTAAATGTGCTTTTTGTAGTAATCAGATTGCTACGAAATGGAATATTTGGATGATGTCAAATGCTTTAACTTTCTAAGAATATTATCCATCTCTTTGTTCTGCCAAATATCTGATTGGAAATGCATATTCTAATTGGATGTGAGCCTTTGTACCAATAGCCAATCACAATGGCTGTGCATTGTACCTTTTGTGTCCTCAATGGAATCTTAGCATGTTATCACTTGTGCAGTTTACCTTTCAGGTCTATTTTATCAAACACAGAGAGTCGTATATCTAAATCAATGTGAATTGATTTGTATGTAAGCATTATAGCAGTTGTAGTGTATTGGTTTGTCTGTATGGTTGAAGCAGCTTTTTCCAATGTCGGACCGAGTCTAAATACACGATTATGGATGTGACATATAGATATTTTTTTTTTTTTTAATTTTACATTGGCTAAGATTTACAGCTAGTTATCGTACATTATTTTACGTCTGTCCATACACATGAAGTACTGTTTATTTCTGACAATGTTTTTACAACATCTCACGTCTACTAATTATGATACTTGTACAATTAGTTTTTATTTTTCTATAAGTGATATTTGAGGTAAAAGAAAGCCATTTTCTACAAGTGATATGTTATTGTCTTATAAATATGAATTCAATTTTTCTATGCAACATTTTATTGATTCATTTACAATGACTATACTAGTTGATTATTCTTTCCTCTTTAGTTCAAACTCCATTGTTTCAAAAGATATTAAAATAGAAGTATCTCACAAACATTAAAAACACCTTTGAAAGCCCTGTTGGTGTCAAATCATAGCACCCTTGAATGTCTCGCAACTCGATGGGTTGAGACTCTCAAGCATAGGACAGCATAACATGGAGCTTTTCCCAAGTGTGGGACCTTGCGAAATCGGAAAAACTCTCCTGATGAAGGCCGGTTCTCATTCCTCTGCTCGATGCATACGTAAAATGCGAGGGTTTACTAAAAACCTAATCTAACTTGCCAAAGAGACAGGGTAAGAAAATGCATAAAATAAAACCTAAACTACAAAGGTGATGCACCGAGGAATGAAGAACCCTGTCTTGCCAATAAACACAAACCATAAAAAACGCAATGCAAGATCATGCATGATAACCGTATCACGGTGAAAGATCGGGAGGATGCAAATGAACACAGAAGGTTGAGAATCATCCATGGATATGCATTAATTTGCTCCAAAGATTGATACAACACACTTTGCAAAATGCCAAGAGGCAAGGTTGCATTACAATTTCAAATGGGAGGTTTGAACTCCACAAGTTTACTGCGCCAAAGAGAAGAAGGGAGGGGCAAAACAAGAATGTCCAACCTTTAGAAAGAAGTCCCTCCTTACAATTTATAGGAGAAAAAAAGAGAGGGAGAAGAGAGGAATTTGGAATCTTCCCAACCACCTCCGTAATGCACTTAATTATCTCATTATGGTGGTAGGTGAGAACTCCTAGCGAACCCGTAAAGTGGCGAATCGTATTTCACATTTTTAAGAATTTGTTCTCACCTAATTAAAGATATCCAATCGTAGTTGGACAGATGACCTCGTAAGCTTTCCAAAAGTCCAACCTTATGAATCCGAGCTCCCACCAAAAGTTATGGCCATCTCAATATCTGCTGGGCCGCTTCCCGTCGCCGCTCAAAATGTTGCGCCTCTCTGGAGGTGGCGCCATAGGCGCATCCGTGTGTGTGTCGACATCCTCTCATGTGCGCCAAGGTGCAAATTTTGCCTGTCGACACTCATTTGCTTTATGCGCCACTTTCGTGCGCCAAGGGCGCATCCTTTGCTCTGCTGACACTCATTGTCATGCGCTTCTTCAGGCGCCAAGGGCGCATCCTTTACCTCATCGACACTCTTTTGTCATGCGCTTCTCTTACAGGCGCGCCGAAGGGCACATCCTTTACCTTGTTGACACTCATTGTCATGTGCCTCTTCGTGCAGCCAAGGGTGCATCCTTTACCTGCCGACACTCGTGTCGTGCGCCATTTCGTGCACCAAGGGAACATCCTTTTCTCTCGCTGACACTCCGTGTCGTGCGCCATTTCTCAGGCGCCAAGGGCGCATCCTTTACCCTGTCAACACTCATTGTCATGTGCCTCTTCCGGTGCCAAGGGCGCATCCTTTTCTATCGACACCCGTGTCGCGGCGCCATTTCGGCGCCAAGGGCGATCCTTTTCTCCGCTCGACACTCCGTCGTCGTGTGCCATTTCTCGTGTGCCAAGGGCGCATCCTTTTCTCTCGCCGACACTCCGTGTCATGTGCCATTTCAGGCGCCAAGGGCGCATCCTTTCTCTGCTTGACACTCCGTGTCGTGCGCCATTTCAGTGCGCTGGGCGCATCCTTTACCCCTTGCCGACACTCATTGTCATGCGCCTCTTTTGGCGCGCATGGCGCATCCTTTACCCTCGCCGACACTCTCATTGTCATGCGCCTCTTCAGGCGCCAAGGGCAATAAATGTCGTGGATTTGAGCTTCTTTGATTTCTATATTTTCTTAGCGCTTGTCTATATCTACCTGGGGAAAGATATATACAAAAATTTGGCAACTCAATGGGATTACCCGCCTCAAGCAGGTAGAAGATCGCGGCCTTTTAGCAATCCATTGGGCATGGAGTCATAAGCAATAACTTGAAACCAACCCGATATCTCGATCCCGAACCCGATATCGCAACTCCTTCTTCGAGAGCATGCCGAATCGTAGAAAACAACCTTAGAGCAACAAAACCTCGTGCCAAGCACTTAGGAAATGAAACTCGACTACAATGAAGACAATGTGCATACGCACTTAGAGGAATTGAAATCTAGGCTAATATTTACAAGGGTGAACCTTTTCCTTTTAGTAAAGAATAATTTAAGATGGATTCCGTTAACCGAATCGGAATTCTTCTCCATCTAATGTAGACAATCGGAAGGCATTACTAATTTTACATCCCGTGACCATGTGGGGGCCACTCCAAATGGCATCAAACTTGGAATGCCTTCCTCGCTTTGCTCGATCTCGCATCCCATTTTAGAACTAGGTCCCCTTCCTGGAAGGTCCTTGCTCTTGCTTTCTCAAACCATCTTTTCACTAATGCCCGATCTTTCTCAATTGTTTGAACCGCATGTTCTCTAATTTCTTTCAATTCCATCACTCTGCATACCGACCTCCATTGGTTTGAACTCGAGCATAACTCCAACTACTTTATGAACTCCAATGCCGGCAATTCTAATGATACTGCATACACATCGCCTCTTTCCCATAGACCAACTTGTAGGGGAATTACCCGTAGACCTCTTGGGTGTTATTCTCATAGCCCATAATGCTGATTTTAGCTTGGTATGCCATATTCTTTGGTTTTCATCCGAGTCCTTCATGATTCTTAGCAAATTTTTGTTCGTGGACTCTCTCGCCCATTACCTGCGGGTAATAATTTGAAGAGGTGCTCAAATAGATTCCATTTTTGACATCCCATTCGTAATCTTGGAACCTATAAATGCCAATGCATTGTCTAATATGATAGTGGTGGCACACCGAACTCAGTCACTATTCCTTCATAAAAGTCTAGTATGTTAGACTCATTTGCTTCTTCGAGCGCTCACCGCTTCTCGGTCCACTTGGTGAAATAGTCCTGCTGCCGTGAGAATCCACTTGTGGCCTTGGCTTGAGTTTGGATTGATGACCCCGACGAAGTCCAATCCCCATTGCATAAATGGTTGGTCAACAAGAATTGGGTGCAATGGAAATGCCGTTAGTCTTTCTTTGCTCGTGAAGAGTGCACATTTCTTACACTTTCTTATCCATGTATAGCGATACCACTAAAGACCTGCCACCAATAATACCTTGCCTTCATTATTTTGAGAGTTGTTACTGAAGTGGGGCGAAATGTCCTCCGTAATCTCCATCGTGAAAATCTCGTAGCATCCTCTCGATTTGACCTATCCCAATGCACCTCAATAGAACTCTATTGATGTCTTTTTAAAAAAACACCACCAACAAGCACATATGGAATGGCTTGTAATCAAGTATCTCCTCTTTGCTTTGCTCATTTCTTTCTGAGGGCATAGGCCTGTCTCAGTAGGAAGTGTATCACATTCGAGTCCAACAGGAGTGGGCAAATCATCATTTCCCGTTTCGACCATCCCGTAGTACCAAGACATGCCTCTTTTCATTACCTACTTCAACTTGTTGACTCAAGGCTATCTGCTTCACATAGTCCCTTTCCACGTTACTAGTTTGGTGACCTTGATCTCGATGTCATATTCCATGACACGAGTTATCCATCCCGCACGTTTCTCATTCGTGATCCTTGTTTAGAAGGAAGTCCCCGACTCCCGCATGAGAGACCAATAATTGGATCTTGTTGTTTGAGACTAGGTGCTTGAATTTCTTTAAGCTCCCGACACGCAAGGACATGCTTTTCAATGAAAGAGTACCTAGTTTCATATTCCTCCAAGCCTTGATCAAGAAAGCAACTGGTTGTTCTAATCCTCCTTTGTTTTGTTGTACTGTGATTGCGTAGAATCGTGTCCCCACCACCAAAGGCATATAAAGACGAAGTCCTTGGAGAAGTCCTGGATTGACGAGAGTCTGAGCTTGAGATATAGCCTCTTTTATTGCCTCAAAACTTGCCTTGCCTTCGATGTCCACTTAAATGCCATACTCTTCTTGAACATCAGCGTATTGGTTTCACAAGAGCAACAAAATTTGGAACAAATCATGCGGACAAAATTGATCCTTCCCAAGAAGCTTTCAAGAGCCTTCTTGTGACTCGCAATGGCAATGCTCGAATTGCTTCAACTCTTTCTGGATCAATCGTCAACCCTTCCTTTGAAACAATATGGTCTAGAAGTTTTCCCTCGTGAGCCAAAAATATGCATTTTTTGGGATTCAATGATACCCCAAATCTTCTACACCTCTGAAATACTTGCCTCAAATGACGAGGTGATCCGCCGCATTTTTGAGAATACAAGTGATGTCGCCAAGATATATTAGAACTATTTTATTGATCAACCCTCGAATGCCATATCCATTGCCCTTTGGAAGGTGGCTCCATTTGATAGCCCAAATGGCATTTTCAGTAGGCATAGGTCCCCCATTCGGTGGTGAAAGCAGTCTTGAATTGGTCATCTTCTTTCACCATATCCCGATTGCACTAAGTAGCCATCTAGAGAGAGAATCTCTCCGAACCGGATACTACTTGCATATTTGTTCCATCAAGGAAGTGGGTAATGGTCTTTGAGAGATGCCCTGTTTAGGTCTTGAAATCCACACACAACCTGATTTCTCCACTCTTCTTCCCGACCGAACCAAGTTTGCAACCCAAATTTGAGTGCTTGATCGGGAATATAATGCTTGCCTCTATTAGCTTATTTAGCTCTTTCTTGATTAGAGGTTCAATGTGAGGGCCGATCGGTCTCGCTCTACCTCGATGGGCTTAGCATCCGGATCCACCTATGGTATGTTGTGCCAAATTTGATCGAATCCTCTTAAGTCTTCATAGCTCCAAGCGAAGACATCTGGAAATTCTTGGCAAAGTTATATGAAATATGATTTCTCCCGCTCAAAGTGGCCACTTTACCAATTTGAAGTGTTTTGCTTTCCCCAACCTAGATTGGCTCTGAATCTTCTCTTTTGACTCAGTATGTTAGCTTTTTCCTTACGGAACTCGGTCATTAGGGTTGAAGATAGACTCCAATGTTACTAAACCCTTAGGAAGCTTGTTTGTCCGCACCGCACTACTTGATCCCCATACCGCTGCTCTAATGCCTTTGATTCCTAGCCGAGAATTCAACCTCTTCTTGTAAGAAATTGACGATTTGTTGATTGTTCTCAAACACCTGCCAACTTGTGTTATTATCTAGAACTGTTGGCCTCACAATCACATGGATATGTGGCTGTTTTTTTCCCCTTCTGATGTTGTCAACCACATCAAACGTTGCTCCAACTGCTGCGAGCCTATCTCAAGACTTCATTTTTTTCCCGGTATGGACACAATGTTGAAAGCTTCAAATCCTCAATGAGGTCCCATACCCTATTCTTGTAGCTCTTCAGCAAGTTGTTCTTTGTAGCATGTTGTCCCCTAACTTGGTTGACGATTAGCTCGCTATCTCCAAACACCTGCAAGTTCTTTATGCCCCTTTTCCTGGCCCAATGAATTCCATGAATCAATGCTTCGTATTCAGCCGTGTTGTTTGAACAGGAAAACTGGAAACGAAAAGCTGAAAAATATTTGATGTCTTGTGGTGAAATCAACATTGCACCACCTCCAGCACCTTGTCTGCTTCTCGAACCATCGAAAAATAATTTCCAAACTTTGTTTTCATCCTTTGTTCAGCCGAATGATGTCGGGAATGGGTGAATTTTCTTCGTGTATACAATACACGCCCACGCCGATTAGATTCTTCATTTCTCAGTATGGGTCAAATTCATGACTCTTGTTTGCCCATTCATCCAAAGTTAAATCAGGAATTCCCTCGACCTTAGTACCTGTTTCTAGATCACTTGAACACTCCTCCTGATCAAAAGCCGAGCAATTTGCATTGATAGGATTTGGTACATGAGGCTCAATATGGAAATTGGCAATTGGTTCTGACTTGATTGTTGCTTTGCTCCATACCTTGTCCTAAAATCATGTGTGACCAATCTGCGATAAATATCCACCGATTTTTGCAGTGAAGTCTCTTGATAGACACAACGCAAAGAGTGGCGGAAGGTCAATCATAGACACATCTTGTAGAACTGTAACATTAGGATAGGAATGTAGTGTTAGGCTTAACCCTTTGATGACCCCAACTGTTCCTACTGCCGTTCCATCTAGTTGCACTACTCCTTTCAACACTGGCTCATACTTCAGACCCATTTGATCCGTTATTTGCTTTGGCATCACTGAACTACTTGCCCCTGAATCTATCATGCAGTTGTGTACCAAGTGGTTTCCAACAATCAACGAAACATAGAATGGTGGAGGCTTCAAATTTTTCCTTGTCTGCCCCCATCATGTCAGACCGCATTAGTGAGGACTTTCTCATGTCCCCGGTTTGATACATTTGTATGCGCACCAATTAGCCATCAGAGCTTGCAATAAATCTCGTTGCCCCTAGGATCGCAAGTGATTCCCACATGGAAATGTTCACATGTGTCTTCTTCATTTGATCGATGATGTCAAGGGGATGAATTGTCCTTTTCATTGTCCCTTGCTCGGCGCAACCTTTTCTCGGGAGCTTGAACAGTGCATGTGTTGCTACAACAGTACCTTAGGTTGATTTTGCACATTTGGAGCTGCGTTTGGTCTCCATCGACCCCTTGTTGTGTAGGAGTGGACAGAGAAACAACTCTGGATTACACGGTTGTCCCTCTCTATATTTCTCTTCTTTGACCGTGTGTCAGGGCAGCCATGCCTTGAAAAGGTCATTGGTTAACTCCACGTGTCTTCCGTTGCCAATTGGCCAATGTGGTTTCGCTGAGGTCCTTGTTGCATTTCTTGCTTTGCTGATTCTCCTCCCGGCTTGGTTCTTGAGGAACACCAATGGTTTGCACCATCAAGGCTCGATTTAGTGCACCATCAAACATGCCGACTTGATTGATGAGGTAGATTGCAAGGGTAACACCGACCGTACTCTGTGCCATGTTATTTTGTGTCGGGACCAAGGCTCTTGAGGACGTCGTTGCATTTGGATCATACGGTTGAAATGGCCTGGTAGCTTGAGGTTGTCCTTGGTTTTGGTTTTGATTTGCAGCCTGAGGTGGTGGTCTATTTTGTTGGTATGGGGGCCTAGCTTGGTACTGTGCTTGAGGCTGATACGGTCTAGCACCTTGAGCTTGTTGTCTTTTGATAGTCACTAGCTCATTTCCAAGGTTCTGCAGTTGTTTCATGACCTCCTGCAATTCCTTTGAAGTATTTGAAGAAGTTGACGCCTCATTATTGCTTTGATTTCTAGGAGTTGGAATGGGATTCAACTCTGGTGCTTGACTGGTTGTAGGATTTCCCATATCCGGATAGAGAGGCATTGGTGGCCTTGGTGCAAGCTTGCCAGCTTGGATCAAACAGTTCTCTGCTCTGATAGCTGTGTCGTAGGCCCCTGGCAGCGTTGTTCTTCCCATTGATTGGATCATCATGGCTATGTCTGAATTTATAGCCTTTAAGAAATAAAGGAATGCTCCTTCGGCGGTTGGTCTCACAGCTATTGGAATCCTGTCCCATGTCCGTTGGAATTTGAAGTTGAAATCTGTCATTTGTTCGTTAGGAGCCCTTTTGATTGTTGTCAATTGTTCCAATAAGGACAAATTGTCCGCCCTCTCCCCGAATTGGTTGCAAAGAGCTGAACAAAGTTGGTTCCAATTCGTAATAGACCCTGCTGCTAGGCTCCTAAACCATTGTAAGGCCTTACCTTTGAAAGATGAAGCCAAAGAATTTGACCGCAACATCCATTTCATTTATTTCATGGATTGCACATGCATTAGCAATATCCTGGATGTGATCAATAGGAGTAGTATGATTTTCTCCTGTAAAATAGGGTATATTCTTTAGTGCTGCAACTGGAATTTGATTCTAAGCATTTAGGGCAAGTGGACTACTGCCCGTGAAATTGACAAAGGGATTCGGTGGTAGATGTGCCATTATGATTGGCCTAAGAACCCTAGTCGATGCGAGAAAAGGTCAACCAGGTGGAGGTGTAGACAAAGACCATTAGGTGGAGATGGTGATCTTTGTGGTCTTCTTCCTCTTCCTCCCTCGCCCGGTGATAGTTGCAAGTGGAAAAATAGCCCCTCTTCTCGAGTATTGGACCTGGTTTGAATTCTTCTCATATGCCTGGGCAACTTTTGCTGCTACACCGCTGAATTCTATCCCCTTCGGAGTCGCCAGATGTGTTAGAAAGTGAGCCTCAAAAGGCTAGATTCTGCCAAGTTACACACCAAACTTGACAATATTTAAAAATAGAATTTTGAAAGACCTGTATTTTTGATATTTTAGAGTTTGGAATTTGATTTGGAATGACAGTCCCGAAAACCCAAAAATGCCAGACTTTCGAAAACCCGAAATCCGAAAATCAAAAAACCATGAAATTTTGAAAGTCAAAATCTCAAAAATCTAAGAATACCCTTTTGAAGATTATCCCCCAATCTATCAACTGGTGAAATTTTGACTTGTTTTGAGCAAGTTAAGCCCTTGAAAAATGATTTCAAAGTTCAGCCTGGAAGGTGAAAAAAATGAAATCAGAAACCTACAATTTTCAAGTCCGAATTTCTTGAAAATCTCTTCAAATCTTGTAGAATGACCTCTTGGTCCCACCGGGCGTGCCAAAACTGTTGGTGTCAAATCGCAGCACCCTCAATGTCTCTGCAACTCGATGGGTTGAGACTCTCAGTGCGATTGCATAACATGGAGCTTTTCCCAAGTGTGGGACCTTGCGAAATCCGAAAAACTCTCCGGATGAAGGCCGGTTCCCATTCTTCTGTTCGGATGCATACGTAAAATGCAGAGGTTTACTAAAAACCTAATCTAACTTGCCAAGGAGACAGGTAAGAAAATGCATAAAATAAAACCTAAACTACAAAGGTGATGCACCGAGGAATGAAGAACACCTGTCTTGCCAATAAACACAAACCATAAAAAACGCAATGCAAGATCATGCACAGATAACCAGATCACAATGAAAGATCAGGAGGATGCAAATGAACATAGAGAGGGTTGAGAATCATCCACAAACATGCATTAATTTGCTCCAAAGATTGATACAACACACTGCAAAATGCCAAGAGGCAAGGTTGCATTACAATATCAAATGGGAGGTTTGAACTCCACAAGTTTACCTGCCAAAGAGAAGAAGGGAGGGGCAAAACAAGAATGTCCAACCTTTAGAAAGAAGCCCCTCCTTACAATTTATAGGAGAAAAAAGAGAGGGAGAAGAGAGGAATTCGAAATCTGCCCCAACCACCTCCAGAATGCACTTAATTATCTCATTATGGTGGTAGGTGAGAACCCTAGCGAACCCAGAAAGTGGTGAACTGTATTTCGCATTTTTAAAATTTTTTTCTCACCTAATTAAAGATATCCAGTCGTAGTTGGACAGAGGACCTCGTAAGCTTTCGAAAAATTCCAACCTTGCATGAATCCGAGCTCCCAGTCAAAAGTTATGGCCATCTGAATATCTCATGCGGGAAATCGCTTCCTTTCAGCTCAAAATGTTGCGCCTCACGGAGGTGCGCCATAGGCGCATCCGTGTGTGTGTCGACATCCTCTTACGTGCGCCAAGGCGCAACTTTTTACTGCCGACACTCATTGTCGCTGCGCACTTTTCGTGCGCCAAGGGCGCATCCTTTGCCCTGTCGACACTCATTGTCATGCGCCTCTTCTGTGCGCCAAGGGCGCATCCTTTACCCTGTCGACACTCATTGTCATGCGCCTCTTCTGTGCACCAAGGGTGCATCCTTTACCCTGTCGACACTCATTGTCATGTGCCTCTTCTGTGCGCCAAGGGCGCATCCTTTACCCTGTCGACACTCCGTGTCATGTGCCATTTCTGTGCGCCAAGGGCGCATCCTTTTCTATGTCGACACTCCGTGTCGTGCGCCAAGGGCGCATCCTTTACCCTGTCGACACTCATTGTCATGCGCCTCTTCTATGCGCCAAGGGCGCATCCTTTTCTCTGTCAACACTCCATGTCATGCGCCATTTCTGTGCGCCAAGGGCACATCCTTTCCCTGCTGACACTTCGTGTCGTGCGCCTCTTCTCGTGCGCCAAGGGCACATCCTTTTCTCTGTTGACACTCTGTGTTGTCTCGCCATTTCGTGCGCCAAGGGCGCATCCTTTACCCCTGCGATGTCCACTCATTGTCATGCACCTCTTCTAGTGCGTCGAGGGCGCATCCTTTACCCCCTCGACACTCATTGTCATGCGCCTCTTCTATGCGCTAAGGGCGATAAATGTCAGGGATTTGAGCTTCTTTGATTTATATATTCTTCTGCTTGTCTATATCTACCTGGGGGAAAGATATATACAACAAGGCCTAGTTTGCCATAACATTCAACTTCACAAAAAATACATTAGCTTCGGCAGGATTTGCCATATCATGGCCTTGTTGTATTTTCGTCCTCCTTCGACATCTTGACTTACGGGTCGATTAAAATTTAATCCCACATTGGATATGCAAAGATAATATAATAGTGTAAAAAAACTTTTACTCGGGTTATTTTTGCGACTTTGGTCATGTATTAGGTAGTAAGGATATTTTTTAACATCCCAAAGGGGCTAGGCACTTGGCTTTCCGAGAACTCCGCCGCGATGTGGTTAGTTTAATATGAAGGCGTCGGTTGTAAACCACCCCGAAAACTCACTCACCTAACTCTTTGTATATCTTGGTTTTGACCTACTATTATGAGCTTGAAGGTGTATCCATATAACAATTTTTTAATATATATTATTTTATCAATAGGGAAAATTTTGAGAAAGAAAAATTTAAATTATTATTTTTATTTAATATAATTATTTTGTTTTCTTTTTAATTCGATAAATAAGTTATTACAATTTTTAGGACAACTAAGTAAGAAAAATTTCATAAATTATGGATTTTTTCAAAACCAAGAAAAATATTTACGTTTCTGTTAAATTAGTGAATTTTATGATCAAATTAATATATTTTGTGCAAAAAAATTTTTACAGGTCAATCTCAGCTTAGAAGAGTTTTCATTGTTCAAAATGGACATATATGAGAGTTTTGGGAATCTCATTTCTATTATAAATTCTAAATATCAAAGCAAAGAAGACATCCCTGATCTATCTACTTGGAGTGCTCTCCTGATCAAGGAATACTAGGTCATATCAAATTTTAATTCAAAGGAGAATGTCAGTCAGGAACATCTTGCAAAGAGAATCAAAAAACAAATTGTAAACGTCCGAGTAAAGATAAGAAACCCGGGAGTGTTAATTTTTTTGGAGAGATGTTTCCGAGATGCCTCCTCTCTCGTTCCTTAACCCTAATGTTGTAGGGATCAATATTGTTGGCAGTAAAATATATGACTCGGTCAGTGAAGGCATGTCGCATGTGCTTGCTCAGGCTGAGGTGTTAGTAATAGGGGATTTGTAAATGGAGGATTTCCATTTTAGAATGGTACATCTGCTAGCCATGGAAAAAAATAGCTCGGTAGGCAGGTGACGCATTTTTATGGCGGTGGTGGTAAGGGCATCCCATCTACTAAAGAAAACCAAGATCCTTCCTCTCCTTTGAAATTTTTGTTTCCTCTTCTCACCAAATAGGGGAGCCTTATTTTGGGGTTGACTAAGGGAAAGGTCAGCGAAGGATGTGGACTGGAGTGCATAGGGGTTAAGTATGTTGGAGATGATGGGGACCTGTGTTCCGTGTATAGTGGTGGAACAAGGAAGGAGAATATAGACCCCAAACTCGTGTCATATGGTGACGGCGGTGCATACTGAAACAAGAAAGGGTTCATATTAGAGGTAAAAGTGGCTAAGGGATATGCTTTAACCTTGGACGCATCTGTAGTGATTCCTTTAGAGGAGGGACATATTGTTCAGGTTGTGGGCGGTGGTAGTTAAGAGAGGCAAGGGATTTCATTAGCTGTGAGTTCTTTCAAAGGCGCCCATTAAAAAACCATTTTTTCCTGCTAAAGATACCCCAGTATTGAAGCTCGAGGATGATGAGCTCCATAATATCTAGGATTTGGAAGAGGCTTACAACAAACATGGTCTCATATGCATATTCCACAGTTTTTGTCCCAATCTATTTCATCTACATGAATGGATCACTCAACAATGGGGCCCAAAATCAACGCTAATATCAAACTCTACCCATTCTCCAAAGCGTATTTCATTGCTCTGTTTTAATCTAATGAGGAACGTGAAATAATAAAAAATTGGTACTAGTTTTGGAAGGACTAGTATGGCCTCATGACTAAAACTTGGTATCCCTTACTTGACCCATTGAAACACTCTTTTCACACAATGCCCATTTGGGTTAGACTCTCAGGGCTCCCCTATAACTTTGGGATGATTCTTTCCTTAAATCTATTGGTAATCTACTAGGGGCTATGAAAAATATGATAATTCTACTTCACTAAAACTACATACTACTTATGTTAGGATTCTTGCGGATTTAGACATCTCACAATACCTTCGTGAGAGAATTAATAAGTTGATTGGTGATAGAACATGGACCCAAATATTGCACTATGAAATATAGTATTTCTATTTTCACATGTGTTTTAAAACGGGACGTGGTTGAGGATCGTGCTTGCACTAAGAAGAAAAGGGAGCAAATCATTCCTAATGGGTGGATTCTCTCCCTTCTCACTTAACCATTAATCTCTCTCTTGGTCCTATTCCTAATTTTGTCCTTGATTATGTTTTGATTCCCTCTTAAGTGGCCTCTCCATTGAGCCCCTCTTTGATGCCTCGGATTGAATTACAAAATCATATTCCTAGGCCACTACTAAGGTGGTCTTTAAGATGATTTCCCCCTCTTTTTCTCGTAAGGTCCCCTTTTAGCCTATTTTCTCTTTACATGTTATTCTCCCATGCAATTATGGTTCCTATCTTAACAAGGAGGAGTGGACATTGGTCCAGAAGAAGAAAATAATCTGTACTAAAATTCTTTCAACCCCTTCTCACATGACACTCAGATAAGATTCGATTTTGGTTGACTACGCCTCCTCGTTATTGATGTTCAAGGGGTTGCACTTTTGTTGCTTCCTCGTAGTTGTTTAAGTCATGTTTCTCTTTTATTTATTTTTTATCCGGGCTTCAGGACTTTTTATTCTGGCTAGGTCCCTAGTGAAAAGGCCATTAGTCTTAATATTAAAACAAATAAGAAACCTAGAAAGTTAAGAGTGAGTTTTAATTTTAAATGTCATAACTATGGGAAATTTGGTCACAAAAACGAAGACCATAGGGTAAAAAAGCCAAATTTCAAAAATAAAAATGGGAATAAACCAAACTACAATGAAAACAAGAATAAGAAAAATAATTAATAACCTAATGATGTTTATTTGTATGCTAGTCTTGTCATTACGAAAAGAAAATGAGTGGATATTAGACAGTGGTGCTTCTAGGAACATGACATATAGGTCATATATTATAATATATCATATAACGTAATGATAAATTTTTCTAGGTTATCATTCCATTCTCAATGTTCGTGGTCAAGGAAAATAATATTTGTTTAATGGTTTTATAAATGATGTTTTATGTGTTCCTAAATCAAGAATGATATTTCTTTCTTTTTCATGGCCAACTTAGAATAATCACTATGTAATTTTTAAAAAATATAAATGGTTTATAAAGAATGAGTAAGATGTTATTATAGATGAAGGAATACAAAACAATATCTAATATGTTTTTTTAAGATTTTTATTTTTCTTCATGTTTGTCTACTCAAAAAGGAGTGATGTTCAAATGTAGTATTAAAGACTAGGTCATGTTAATTTTAGGACGATGTATGACATGTCTCGACTTAACTGAGTTTCTAGTCTATAACCTATCACTCATGCTCATGAAATATTTGAAGAGTGCTTACGAGGTAAGTAATCAAAAACCCGTTCCATATTCATCATTATGCAAACTCCTCAGAACCTCTAGATATGGTCCACAATGATGTTAGAGGACCATTAGAAGTTCCTTCCCTAAATGCTTCTTTATATGTTGTCACTTTTATTATTGTCAAATGATTTGCTATTTCTTTTTAAAAAATAAATCAAATGTGTTGTCAAAAATTGAATAATTCAAAGCTTTAGTTGAGAATACTTCTAGTCATAAAATAAAAATACTTAGAACCAATAATGGAGGAGAATATATTAGTAAACCATTTGATTCGTTTTTTTACCGAATGTGGTAAAATAAAGGGAACTCAAGACTCAATAATCTCCTCAACATAATTTTATGGTGGAAATGAAAAATTATATCATTATTTAAATGGCTAGAACAATGTTTCACCGATCTCAAGTTCATATGTTTCTTTTTCCTTAAGAAATGAATAATGTTTTTCATATTCTCGAATGTGAGTGTCTACCAAAGCCTTGTTTGAATCCAAACCTTTAGAAAAGTGAAAAATAAAAAAACCTAGTGTTTCTCACTTAAGAAAATTTTGTAGCCCCGCCTCTATCTTCATTCCAAAAGAAAAAGCAGAAGTTAGAGTAAATCTCTTAACCGTGTATCTTTGTAGGATATGGAGGTAAAACTAAAGGTCTTAGGATCTATTATCTTAAAAAGTGTGATATTATTGAGAACGTGAATATAAAAATATTAGAAAAACATTTTTTCATCTTCATATACTTTTGTTTCTATTGTCCATGATGAACCTAAAGAATTAGAAAATAATTAACTTGATAATGTTGATTGTGATGACAAAATAAATTGTAATATTTATTTTGTATTAGAAAAAGAATCTCTTCGTGTTTCCTCTATAAATAAAAAAACCTCAATGGGATCATTATAGTCTAGAAAATTATAATCCTAAAAACCTTAGTAAAATTACTTGAATGTATCACACATGTAATGCCTTAATGACTATGTATGATCCAGTAACCCCATCGCTTGAAGAGGCATGTCACAATGAAATATGGGTAGAAGATATGAAATTTTAATATTTTTCCTTAATCAACAATTACACTTAGGACCTTGTCCCTTCTCCGAAAAATGTAGTATAGTTAGCTCTAGATGGGTTTAAAAAATCAAATTTAAGGCCAATGAAATTTTTGATACGTTTAAAGAATGGTTGGTAGCTCACGAGTTTACTCAATAACCTTGTATTACTACGTAGAAAAATTTGCACCGCTTGCAAAAATGAGCACATTTAGGATTCACATTTCCTTGGCTACTAAATATGGTTTGGAAATCCACCAGATGGATGTTAAGAATGTATTCCTAAAAGGTGAATTAAAAGAAGAAATTTACATGACTCAACATTAAGGTTTTAAGGAACCTGGAAAATAGTTGTATGTGTGTAAACTAAAAAATATTTCTTTGGTTTAAAACAAGATCCTAGAGCTTGGTATGCCAAAATAAACTAATTTTCAAAGATGTTGGTTTCACGAACTGTTCTTCAGATAATGATATTTTTTTGAAAATTGAAGATAATCAGATTATTCTTACTGTATTATATGTTGATGATTTACTAATTACTAAAATCTATAATAGTTTATTTTTCGAAATTTAAGATGAATTGAAAAAATACTTTGAAATGAATGATTTAGGGCTATCGCATCATTTCTTAGGCATGGGAATTTTTAAGATAAAAATTATATTGTTGTATCTAAGTAACAATATGTTAATAAATTGATCTATATTTTTAATATGGTAGATTGTATGCCGCCTTATTCCTATAGAATTTGGCTATAAACTTGATCCTAAACTTGCATATGAAAAACTAATCATATTCTATACATGCAACATGTATGTAGTTTGATTTATATAACTATAAATAGACCTAAAATTACTTATGCAAGAGGTATTTCATTACGAGCTTTATGCAGAACCATATCACTATCACTAGAAGTTAGCCAAAATAATATTGAGATGTATTAAAGGAATTTACAATATACTTCTTCAAATAATGCATGTTTATGTGGATAATGTGATTTTTACCATGTTGGTGATGTGATAGATAGAAAATCTATAGCTAGATATGTTTTCACGTTTGGTACCAATGCCATTACTTGGAGCAGTAAAAAATAGCCGGCCTCAATCTCGCCTCACGAGGAAGAATATAGAAGTGTGATGGAAGCAAAGAGAAGAATCCACGTGGATAAAGTGCTTATTCGAAGAGATTCACATGGAATTTAAAGGAAGTTGTCTTCTTTTACATGATAGTTAGAGCTATATTACTCTTGATAATAATCCAGTACAACAATAGAGAACAAAAATATATAAATTTAGATAAATTATTTGAGAGAAGGTGCTCTGTATTGATATAGATATCTAGTACTACCCAATCGAAGAACAATTTACATATATATTACGAACACATTATGCATTGTAAATTTTTGTAATTCATGCAATGATTGGCCTTTCAAAGTTTCCATTTAGGGGGAGTGTACATAATAATTCCACATCCTAATGGTCAATCGTTTGCTTTCTCCTTCTCCTCTATAATTCTACTCGATGTAGAGAATTATAAAAGATCTTTTATAATCTTAGTAAACTTATAACTCTAAGTTTATTGTACATTCCAAAGAGTATTGTATATTTTATAAAGAAGTTACTTATTTATAAAATTCTCCTATAGATGTTGGTATAGAATTTTCCATGAGAAACTTTGAAATGTAGATTCATAAATCATGCTTAGCCTAAATCATAACTTCTAATTTATGTATTCCAAATGCTTTTGTTCCAAAAGGTAAGCTTATCATGATGAAGGTGTATAAATCCTTCAAAAGTGATATGTTATTGTAAACCTTAACTATGGTTTAAGGATTGTATAAATATGTAACTTTCGCATATGATCCCAATTTAATAGTAGGGGTATTAGAATATTTATATTAATTGTTCTAGTTATAAACTATATTATATAATTAAGTAATTTAGAATATCATTATTTTAATTGATTTAATATATATCATATGTTCATAGGTTAATTTATTTTAATAAATCAATTATTATTTAAATTTGGGTACTTCATGAAACTCTTACCCATTAAATTGGTTTATATTGACCTTTAGGGTCAATTGATAAATTAGATCATATTTGTGTGAATTTCACGTAGTGAATTAAAAGGAGAAGAAAAGTGAGGAAAGGGTATTTTATCGACTAATTTTCTCATTAATGAATAATCACTCAACGTAGTTTTTCACCCTTAAGTGTTTTCCGCATTAATTTTGGTCTTTGTGTTATATTTTATTTCATTGTAAATATTTGTAATGTTTTGTATTTAATTTTATTAATTAATATTCAACTCAGTTAATATTTTTGACCCCTTCGACCTCACATTATATACTAGTCAGATTTAAATATATTTATGGTCACCTAGTGGGACACATGGATATGATCTAGATCTGCAACAATTTCATTTGATAGAAACAAAATTAGCTAAATGTAGTGCTCATCCTCTAAATCAAATTCAGATTTCAAAAATTTATACCATTAAATATCTCAGTATAAAATAATGTGAATGATTATGCATTTTATCGTAGAAAAAAGTTTTAATTCCCAAAGATGAAGTTTCCAAAGCTTTTTAGGATGGAAAAACAGCTACTTATGGGAAAATCCAACACTAAATTTAACAATATGTTTGGAATGTAAAAGCTTTTCTAGCAAAATAAATCACTTATGGTTTAGGATTATGATAAAATTTGTACTTGTGTTGTTGTAATGCATATTTTCAACAAAGACAATAGTCAAAGAATTCATTTAGGAGGGAATTTACAATTTTGATTATGGGAAGTTTGTGATTTTTTAAAACTATAAATAGTAGTTGATCATACATGCAATTTTGGTTGTACTCAAGGAAAGGTTTGAATGGAGGAAGAAATTTTCTAAGAACTCGGATATCTCTTTTCACTTCTGGCTCCCCATGACCATGAGGTCTTCCTTAACAACTCGAAGACTCACATGCTTGTACAATGTCATGAATTTGATGGAAAAACAATCCCTATACATACCTATAATTATCCACCCTATTATTCTCACTAATGAACTTGATACACATTTGTATATGTACAACAAACAAGAGTTTCTCATAATAAAATTTACAAAATATCTCAATGATAATGACTTTTGTTATTCATATTAAAACAAATGCAACACATACAGAATACCTACAAAACCAAAAAACAATACAAAAGATGTCTTCTTGATTTTACTATGAAAAAAATGATACAAAACATATTCATGTGAAGATTAAATATAGATTGACTTGACAAAGTTATGTATTTACCTTCACCCATTAGGCTATAAATGTGTTAATAATTAAATTAGATGGACTCAAATGTTTATAACATAGATGATGAATAAAAATTGTTTGCACATGAACATTTAATTATCACCAATTACATGTATCTCAAAATGCATATCAAAATTAAGCATTCATTATTTTACGGAAATTGAAACAACAAATTTATGTTATAATACCTGCTTCGCTAAGACATCATGCATCACTAGTGAAGAAATATTTTTTTGGACTAACATGATCACTCACTTATAGAGATACCAATGTGGCCTACAATTATACCGTGATTCACACTTCAAATAATTTGAAGGAGGATTCTGAATGAAGAATTCAATTAAATACAAATTTTACGAATTAGATCCTTGGATATATTACACATCAAGATTTAGAGCTTTATGACCTAGTGAAAAATCTAATGCCTAATTTCTCTAGTGAAAAATTCCTCAAAGTAACCACCTTATCCATGGCATTGACAAACAACATTACATAGAAATTAACCTAAGAATACATCAAACCTTTTAGCATGGAAGGATTTATGACACAAAAGCATTACTTATGTAAGAAATAACTTTGTGTGACATAGAATCATAAGTACAAACAAAATTTGAGAAAGGATGAGACATATTCAATACATATTTTCATAAGATATCATTCTTCACAAGTGAAGAAAAATATGAATGGACCATAATTGTACCTTAATTTTAGAAATACTAATTTGGCTTAGATTTATTCTCGTGATTCAAACTCGACATTAGGTGAAGAAGTAGTGTGAATGCGTGCCGTGATGTAAGAAGCTATGATAGGCTATAAGATGATATAAATCATGCCTAGAGTGGAGGAGGACACATCCTCATTTTTGTATTTTCATGTGGAGAAAAATGTTAAAAATAATATCGAATTGAAATCATATTGAATTGCATATAAAAATAAGTGAATTAATAAATTGGAAAAGTGATAACCATTCATTAAACACAAACATAATTATAATTATAGATCAAACTGGCCATTAAATAATATATGAAGAAGAAATTGTTTATTTATGATTACAAATTCTACATATACATATGTGATCAGATGGTGACCATACGAAGTATTAGTAAATGGATGTGTGCATAGTAATCATTGTATTGAGATGTAAAATTTGGTGTGTTCACTTCAAAAGTGTCACCGTGACTATAAAAATATGTGCAAATATTATATGGCTCCCAAGTAATGATTCTCAAAAGCTCACATAAAAATATGATGTTTGAAAATAAAAATTTTGAAAAATCTAACGGAAGTCTTCTCATTACTATATGTAGGCACAAAGTGATTGTGCAAATCACATGCTAATAACATTAACAATTTGATAAAATGGTGCCAAAAAGATTGATATTGAATATAATAAAATGTATTCACATTAACATTAACACATTGGTATTAACCTTTCCATTTGTCATAAATGTTTGACAACACATCATTTCCTCCTTTCCCTAGTCTTTTCCAAGCATTACCTATTTTCATGATAAAATCTACTTGTGCACTAATAGTGGCGTTTCTATGAGAGATGGGGATTCATGGATGACCATATCCTGCGTAGAAAAAATATAATTTTATCCTTTCAATGTAGTGCCCACTCCTCTTCGACATTGTTTCATCTTGATATTGATATTATTGGACTGATATTCAGACATTTTGATTATGATACATTGATCAGTAGATGATAGAGTTCACTGATATTTGGACTATCGACATTTTGATGTTTACATTTTATTGTGATACACTAGATAGTGATGTTAGACAGTTTGATATATGTTGATTTTCATGATGTGGATTTTATACTAACACGTTATGTTTTGGGATGTTTTGAGTAGAATTGTAATCTCATGGATGTTAGGGTTAGATTTTGATATATTGATGGATAATAGAATTTGCTAATGTCAAATGATGGATATTGATTTTATATGTATATTATCTCAATGTTTTTAATACAATCGAAAGGACAGAGGTATTTTTTGTGTGCAAGACTTTGATCACATACATCGAAGGGGATAGGGGACCAACCACAAAAGGATGTCGGGTGTTGAGCAACAAGGCCAAATTTGACAACTTGTGTAATGTTGTTTAGTGTGGTGTTTTGCATGTCTAGTTTAGAGGTCTCCCATGGGGGTGACTTCACATATGTGGCCATGGGGTGAATTGTGTTCCCTTTCTTTAATTTTTGTATGTGTTTTATTTATGTTTTATGTTTTTAAAATTTAAATTTTTGTCACCTTATTAGCATGTTGTAAATGTGTGTTAATTAAGTTTAAACCTTCTTATTTTTAGTTAACCAAATTAGAGATGTGACAAATAGTTATGATGAGATCTAGTAGTCCTTGTGTAAGTAAAATTTATGTTGATTTGGGAGTGTTTTACTCCACCCCAAGTTCAAAATTCGTATTTTGACTTGGGGGCATTTTTGAAGGCTTGTGGGACAAGCAAGACTTGTCCCATGCCTCTTAAATTGACCCAACAACCCTACCTATGGGTTGGAAATATTATTTTGAATTCTTTGTACATTTTTAGGTGTAAAAGAGGGAAAATTATTGCACTTTCTTTCTACCAAAATTTATTAGGTCCTTTGAAAGCATGGTGTGCAAGTTTTGAGCCATGTGGGTTGTCATAGTCCTTTGCATGTGCATTGATTTTCTTGGTCTTTGTGTGTTGACTTGAGTGTGGGGATGGAGGAATGATGAAGTGGAATCCTACATGGATCCACCTCATCATCCTCACATTCCATTTCTATTTATTGGTGATTTTTGGTTGGAATGGGGGTTACTTGTTCTTTTCTCTTCTTGTGCACTTTTGGAATTGGAGATTTTTGGAGTGCTTGGAAATTTCTTGGCTTGGATTTGAAGAGGCTTGTGGAATTTTCTTGGAACTTGATGGAGAGGTAGGCTCTCCACTTTTTTCATTATGTTATTTTGCTTATTTGTATGCAATGTTGTGCTTGTAAAATTATTTGTTTTGTCTTGTGAAGATGTTTGTGTGTTGGTTGGGTAGTAGGCCTTAGTTAGGTGTGGGAGAAGGGTTTATGGGACCATTGGGAATGAAAAAGGATTTCTTTAGAGGCATTCAATTGGTGGGAGTGTGAATGAGAGTATTACTTATGGGGAGTGAAAAAGTAATCATGGTTTTGTTGTATGTTTACAAGGGAGAGATAAGGATTTTGTGTGATTATTTTTTGCACTTTGAGGCTTAGGGTAAGACTCCCACTTCACATGGGAGGTATAAGGAGGTCATATCCCATAACCATTTCTCTATTTGGTTTGATATTCAAACCTTTGTATTGTGGTGAATGTGCAAACTTTTTTGATATTTATCTTCATTGATTTTAATGTCTTGTATGTATGTTTGATTTTTGTGAAGCCACTTTGTTGAAAGCTGTATTTTTGCTTAATACTCCTCATAGTTCTTTGGTTAGGGCTCAGGGTCCATTAAGGGGATGGCTTCTCCTCTTAATGGATTAAATGTTGGGTGGAGAGTGTCTCCTAATCCCCCTTCCTTTGTTTTGTGATCCCATTGTGAAGATTTGAAGAATGCAAGTATTGGAGATACCTTTGGAATGAAGACATAAATATTGGTCTTGTTGTTAGCCCTTTGTTGTAAATTGTTCAATTTATTTTTCCCACTTGGTGTGGATGATTGTAAAATTGTAAGCTTTAAGGAAAACCATTTTATTTCTTGTAAATTCTTATATATTGTAAACTCTTCAAAGAATGCTTGAATGAGATAATTACATTTTGAAATGAGTTAGTTTGCGAAAGGAAAACTATCAAAAATTTCATATTGTTTTTGGTGAATTAAAAATCTTGAAATGAGTTGAAATTAAAATAATGGGTAAGTGCACGAAGTTCGGGGCCAAAAATGGACAAAACCCTCGAAAAAAAAACGTGTATGCATCATATTATAACGCTGGTCACATTTTAAATTGTCATATTTGGGATTTACCAAGGCATAATGCGTACGTGTTATGCCTACTATAAAGAAAAAAAAAGAGGCTCGAGCCTCTATCATTTTATCTCCCTCAAACGTGAGTTTCAGAGCTTAACCGCGCCCTTGTGTTTTTTCATTCAGCTGATTTCAAGCTCAAAGGATCATTGGGAAGATTTGAATTGATGATGGCACCATGGAGAAGAGGTAAGCACAATTCTTTTCTCAAAATTGCATTGAAATATGATAATTATAGATTAAAATTTGAATTGAATACATATTTTTTATTGTTATAATTAGAGGTCGAGGGAATCAACCACAACCAAACCCTACTATTCTTGTCATCCCTCCCGACACTCCCACAATTGCTCAACATCCCCTAGGTAGTCAAGAAGATTTAACAACCCACATAGTTGAAAACAAAATTGAAATTGAGGATTTAATCAAAACAATGAGGGATTCACAATCTACAAACCCCCATCGCGCCTCTCTTGTAAACACATTGGAGGCATTACTTGTTCAAGTTGATGTGGCAATGAGGCAAATTGATCATTGGACAACTTACAAAGAGGGTTGTAGGGTTTATTATTCCAACAAATTGTCATATGTGGATGTAAAGAAAAAATAAATTTCAAAAGACCTCATATGCACCTTATTCATGGACCCCCACACTAATTTTCCTATTCTGTTGTCATGTAAATAGTTTCCCATCCATTGGTGCAATAATAATTTGATTAAAAATAATTTTGGGGACTCATGGTGGATGGTGTTTGATTTTTAGCTTGTAATAACAACGAGGTGCCACTATACTTTCTTAGGAAACTCTATTGTGAGTTTTTCCTCAACGAGATCCCAAATTATTTTGATTTCCAAGATTTCGTGGCTGAGGAAAAGGATCTACACAGGATCGACCAAGTGCACAATGTACACGTATTCAGTAGGGTAGATTCCCTATAGGAAAGCCCCCTCACCCTAAGATTGTCCCTCAAGTAGTGAAGGAGACAATAGATATTGATACACTCTGCATGCTTCAGGGGCTATTTGAGACCGTTGTTCGACATATGAGGGACATTTCTTAGCCGGATGCTCGTGAAGGTACTCGAGTATTCCCTCGGGAGTACTAGTATGAGGCCACATCTTTTCTCGTCATGTGGTAGCATATGTTTGGGGCCCGAGGAGGATGATAATTTCATGCATACTAATTGTGGTGCACCTGGTGCTAAGGGTGCACATGATAATGTCACTATGTCAAATGTATTTTTGAATGAGACATTTGGATTACATTCATCAAAGATCACCTTCGTAGGTAAATTTGTTATGTTTTGTTATGTGTGTTATAAAAAGTTTGGAGTACTTGATTAACTTATATATGTTAAATTTTTGAAATAATTGTATTTGTACATGTATATGCATTGATATTACAAAGGTGCGTGGAGGTGCATCTTCATCCCAACCATAAGCGAAAGAGCACATTTGTACACATACATTCATAGAGGTAATTTAGAATGTTAATTATGTAAAATTTTCACATACATGTGTGTGTGTGTGTGTATTTGTATGTATGTGTGTGTATATATATATATATATATTTTCAAGTCACATATATTTATGTTCTTGTATGTCCATCTAACTCACATGATATACATGTTTGATAAAGATGTTGACTTCACTAGACAGCCCATCATCTTTACGACAAGTAGATAAAGGTGTTTTTCATTGTGATTTCATCTCAGGCAAAGAACTCACCGAGGTATTCAAACAACACGTAAATTTTGTTAAATTTCTCATGTAATTCATATTATGTTAAATTACATGTTAGTAATGTCTTTCATTGTATAATTATTAAATTATGATAATAATGTCCTTCATTATGTATATGCAGGAGTTACCCGTGATGTAGTAGTAGCTTGTTTATTTAATTCACAGTGTGGCGGGGTAAAAACAATAGTTCTATATTAATAAAATTAGTTAAAATATTGTCATTATGTACATACATGTACTTAGTTATATTTTCGCTAATTCTCGATGTTAGATTTTATAATCTTATGTGTATGTAGGGAACTTCAACCCCCTCCATTTTGACTTCGAGGGCACAAACTCCTCCATCGCGTCATCTTCGCACACTTGTTATCATATGCGTAGAGATCCCGATGACTCATCTGAGTGAGAGATGCAAATTCAACATGATTGAAAACTTGCGGTAAGTTTGTGTATTTATGTAAATACTTTCATTCTAGCATGGTCTTAAATGCATGTTGAAAACATATATAAATTAAGTTTTGACAAAAAAACATTGTTTACATTTACAAGCTCATCTACAGTGAGTATTTAGCGGAAGAGGACTCAAGCATGGGCTCGATGATCCAAATTCATTTCATAGATCTCCATCTCGCATCTAAGGGAGGGCCTTTTTCGAGAAAGGCCAAGAGAGGGATAGATTTTGATGAGTAGGAAATATATATCTCTTACATGACATTGTTTTTGTATGCCTATGTGCATGGAATTGTATGTACGCCTATATGGCATTTGAATTTGATGGTATATGACCTATTTGGGCATTTTTGTATTTATTATACACATTAAAATACTATTTGGAACTTGATAATTTTATATGAGACCTTACATTTCGAAATTATTTTCGCATGAAACTAATATGATGTGCACTTGACAATATTTAAGACATTATGGGTTATTTTTTCATTTATTGGTGATGTACATGTACAAGCATTTTCAATGTATAATATGCATCAAACTTTGGAAATCAATATTTATACAATGTATGTATATAAATAGTTACCTAATCTGAGTAATTATTCGCTTCAATTTATCAATGTGTATATGTGTATTTACCTTACTTGCGCTTCTTCTTTCTCATGGTCTCTTTGTCTTGGTTCATATCTTATCATGCACTTACTACATTCTTCTATGATTCTTAGTATTCTCTCCTGTTAAAACACCCGAGAGCTCACACAATTTGATGCCTTTCATCTGTTGATATTTTAAGAATGTCTCTCCATATACATTACTCCAATACTTGAGAATGTCTCCGATCAATTGACATTCGATTCAACACTCAATGATTCTTAATTGTCTAATCCTCAAATTCATGTTATTACCATTAAATCAGTAGGCATTTTAAGTTATTTGGAAATCACATCACACCCTTCACTAGGCTTGATGACTACCCCTATCCTTTTGAAGGTGCTTTTGAAAGCATCCATGGGTTTATCATAGCATAAATTATCAATGAATGGAAGGTCACTAAGTCATAGGTAAGATGAATCCCATCCATAACTAAATAAGAAAGATTTACTAGGCGATTGATAACTCTCGTGTGTTCTTAGACATACCCCTATCAAATTCATTCTTAAGCCAATCTAGTCATTCAAGGCTCTTAAGGGACTACGCCTGAACGAGGTAGCCCGAAAGCACGGGTAGCATAGGGAACCGAAAAAAATCCTCCACTAGCATTCATCTGCCACCCCGATTTGTTGGCATAGTTGGTTCGGTCCCATGAGCTTCTGTTTGCAAACTACAACGTTTGGGAGCCCTACACTAACTCAAACTACAATATTTCACGCGTTTGCAAAACAATAGGACAAAGTGAGAAAACCAAAAGAAATGGAGAAAAATGAGAGAGGATTTCATAGAGGGCTTTAACTTAGAGGTTTGAGATCCGACGAGATGTCTCTAGGTGCCACAGAGTCCTAGAAATCATGTGTCAAAGATATAACGTGTTTTGGTCTCAGGGATCTTAAGAGACTACGCCCGAACGAGGTAGCCCGAAAGCACGGGGAGTATAGGGAACCAAAAAAAATCCTCCACTAGCATTCACCTGCCACCCCGACGTGTTGGCATAGTTGGTTTGGTCCCACAAGCTACCATTTGCAAAATACATCATCTAGCATCCTTACACTGACTCAAACTACACTATTTCGCATGTTTGCAAACAATAGGACAACGAGAGAACCAAATGGATATGGATAAAACAACTATATAATTTTGTAGAGGGCCCCAATATGGGGGTCTCAGATTGACAAGATGTCTATAGGTGCCATGGAGTCTGAGAAATCACCCATTGAAGATATAGCGTGTTTTGGCCTTAGGGCTCTCAATGGACTATGCCTAGACGAGGTAGCCCGAAAGCACGGGTAGCGCAGGGAAACCAAAAAATCCTCCACTAGAATTCACCTAGCCACCCTAACGTGTTGGTGTAGTTAGTTTAGTCCCACGAGCTTCTCGTTTGCAAACTACACCATTTGGGAGCCCTACACCGACTTAAATCTGCATGATATTTTATGTGTTTGCAAACAATAGGACACCAAGAGAACTGAATGGATATGGATAAAACCAAAAGATAATTTTGTAGAGGGTTTAAATATGGAGGTATCGATCTTATGATATGTCTCTAGGGGCCATGAAGTATGAGAAATCACCTGTCAAAGATATAGTGTGTTTTGGCCTCAGCGCTCTTAAGGAACTACACCCGAACGAGGTAGCCCAAAAGCATGGGTAGTGTAGGGAACAAAAAAAAATCCTCCACTAGCATTCACCTAGCCACCCTTACATGTTGGCGTAGTTGGTTTGGTCCCACGAGCTTCCGTTTGTAAACTATAACATCTAAAGAACCGTACACCGACTTAGACTTGCATTACTTTACGCATTTCCAAACAATAAGACAACAAGAGAAACGAATGGAGATGGAGAAAAATGTGAGAATATTTCATAAAGGGCCTTGACATGGAGGTCTTGGATCTGATGAGGCATCTCTAGGTGTCACAAAGTCTGAGAAATCACCTGTCAAAGATATAATGTGTTTTGGCCTTATGGCTCTTAAGGGACTACGCCCGACAAGGTAGCCCGAAAGCATGGGTAGCATAGGGAACCAAAACAAAGCCTCCAATAGCATTCACTAGGCAATTTAGATGTGTTTTCCTATATGGCTTGGTCCCACAAAATACCGTTTGCAAACTACATTATGTCCTGAATCCGTGCACACCGACTCGAGACTCCACTATTTCACGTGTTTACAAACAAGTAGGACAACGAGATAACCAAATGGATATGGATAAAACCGTGAGACATTTTCATAGAGGGACCTGACATGGAGGTATCATATCTGACGAGACATCTCTAGGTGCCATGGAGTCTGAGAAATCACTCGTCGAAGATATAGCGTGTTTTGGCCTCATGGCTCTTAAGGGACTACACCTGGATGAGGTACCCCGAAAGCACGGGGAGCATAGGGAACCAAAACAAATCCTCTAATATAATTCACCCGACCACCCTAACATGTTGGCATAGTTGGTTTGGTTCGATAAGCTTTCATTTGCAAACTAAAGCATCTGCTAGCCCTACACTGACTCAAACTGCAGTCTTTCACGTGTTTGCAAACAATAAGACAATGAGAGAACCGAATGGAGATGGAGAAAACCACAAGAGGTTTTCATATAGGGCCTTGACATAGAGGTCTTCAATTTGAAGAGACATATCTAGGTGAAATGGAGTCTCGAGAAATCACCCGTCAAATATATAGCGTGTTTTGGCCTCAGGGTTCTTAAGGGACTACACCTAGACAAGGTAAATGGAAAGCACGGGGAGTGTAGGAAACCAAAACAAAGCCTCTACTAGCATTCACCTAGGTAACCCGATGTGTTGGAATATTTTTTTGGCCCACGAGCTTCCATTTGCAAACTATAGCATATGACACCGTACATTGACTTAGACTACAATATTTCATGTGTTTGCAAACAATATAACAATGAGAGAACCGAATGGAGATGGAGAAAAATGCAAGAGGATTTCGTAGAGGGCTTCAACATGAATGCTTTGAATCGACGAGACATCTCCGGTATTACAAAGTCTGAGAAATCACATGTCAAAGATATAACATGTTTTTCTCTCGGGTTTCTTAAGAGAATATGCTCGAACGAGGTACCCCGAATGCACAGGGAGCATAGGGAACAAAAAAATCCTCCACTAGTGTTCACTGTGCCACCTCATATGTTGGCATAGTTGGTTTGGTCCCACAAGCTTCCGTTTGCAAACTATAGGATCTAGCAGCCCTATAGTGACTCAAACTGCAGTATTTCATGCCTTTGCAAATAATAGGACAACGAGAGAACCGAATGGAAATGGATAAACCCACAAGAGGCTTTCATTAAGGGCCCCAAATTGGAGGTCTCAGATCTGATGAGACATCTCTAGGTACCACGGAGTCCAAGAAATCACCTATCGAAGATATAGTGTGTTTGGGCCTCAGGGCTCTTAAGGGACTTTGCCCAGATGAGGTAGCCTGAAATCATGGGGAGAGTAGGGAACCTAAACGAAGACTCCACTTAGCATTCACCAAGCATTCCGCAGACGTGTTGGCCTAGATTTTTGGTTGCATGAACTATCATTTGCAAAATATAGCGTCTGAAACCTTACACCGACTTTCGACTACACTATTCAACGTGTTTACAAACAATAGGACAACGGGAGAACTGGATGGATATGGATAAAACACCGAGGGGCTTTCATAGGGCCATGATAATTTTTCCATGTTAGTACTAAAGAGCTTCAAATTTTCATTGAACAACTACAAAAATCTAACCTAAATAGTCGAGTAATAGATTAAATCAGCATTCTATTTCTCACATAAAACAAATTTCTTCCTTCAAAAAGAAATTGTGGGTGAATGCTCAACCCAAAAATAAATTACAATTCTAAACGAGTTTTAGGCTCAATTATCAATACTTCGTTGTATTTTTCTTCCCAAAGATGTTGCTTTTAAAACTACCTTGTTTGATTTGTGAAGTTGAAGTAATGAGATTAATAAAAATAATCAATTTGGCATGTTGTCCTTAAGTCTATCCATGATTCTATCAAAAACATCACATAGATATTCCATTCCGGTTAAGTTTTGATCCTTCCATGCGTCCCATTTTTCCTTTTATTCTACTCATATCTTCTCTTTAAGTTCTTCCGGATATTTTTGGGTAATCAAATTGGCTCTTTATGACTTTCTCGAGGGCATTTCTTCTTGAATCATAGTGACATCTTCACCTAATTGTTTTTCTTCACGATGTTCATTGTCATCTAAA
This sequence comes from Taxus wallichiana var. yunnanensis, assembly GCA_018340775.1. Lineage (NCBI taxonomy): Eukaryota > Viridiplantae > Streptophyta > Pinopsida > Cupressales > Taxaceae > Taxus > Taxus wallichiana. Next base: position 446,464,816 of record CM031242.1, read on the forward strand.
GTTGAAGAATAAAAATTTATATGGCCTTCGGCTTATTTTTTTGGCACAAACAAACTTTTGTAATGTCTAAAAAAATTAGGCTCTTCATTCTCTGTTTGATTCAAGATATTCATTCTTTCAAAATGAATAGTTGGGACATTGGTGGTCTCCCCAAAAATAATTTCATAGTATACATATTTGCATCCTATGGAAAAAATATTGAACATTTGTGGGATCCTCCACTCATGCTTTCGGGCTAACTCGTCCGGCGTAGTCCCTTAAGAGCCTCGAGGCCAAAATATGCTATATCTTTGACGAGTGATTTCTCGAACTTCATGGAGCCTAGAGACCTCTTATCAGATCTAAGACCTCCATGTTGGGGGCCTCTACGAAATCCTCTCAAGGATTTCTCCATATCCATTCGGTTCTCTCGCAATTCTATTTTTTACAAAACACGCATAATAGTGTAGTCTCGAGTCACTGTAAGGTCACTTCTAGATGTTGTATTTTGCAAATGGTAGCTTGTGGGACTGAACCGTCTAGGCCAACATGTCCAAATGGCTTGGTGAACTCTAGTAGAGTATTTTTCTTGGTTCCCTACGCTCCCCGTGCTTTTGGGCTACCTCGTTTGGGCGTAGTCTTTTCATAAGCGCCGAGACCAAAACACCTTATATCTTCGACATGTGATTTCTCGTACTCTGTGCCACCTAGAGATGTCTCGTCAGATCCAAAACCTCCATATTTAAGCCCTATATGAAACCGTCTCATGGTTTTCTCCATCTCCATTTGGTTCTCTCATTGTCCTCTTGTTTGTAAATGCAAAAATATTGTAGTCTGAGTCGAACAAAGGTCTGCTAGATGTTGTATTTTTCAAACGGTAGCTTATGAGATCGAACTGTCTAAGAGAACACATTTGGATGGTCTGGTGAACACTAGTGGAGGATTTTTATTGGCTCCCTATGTTTCCTGTGCTTTCGGGCTACCTCGCTCGGCGTAGTCCCTTAAGAGCCCCGAGGCCAAAACGTGTTATATCTTCGACGTGTTATTTCTCAGACTCTATGGCACCTAGAGACGTCTCGCCAAATCTAGACCTCCATGTTGGGGCCTTATATGAAATCCTATTGTGGTCTTATCCATATCCATTTGGTTCTCTCGTTGTCCTATAGTTTGCAAATGTGTGAAAAAGTGTAGTCTCGAGTCGAGTGTAAGGCTATTAGATGTTATATTTTACAAACGGTAACTTGTGGAACCAAACCAACTACCCCAACATGTCAAGGTGGCTAGGTGAATGATAGTGGAGGATTTTTTTGTTCCCTACACTCCCCGTGCTTTCAGGCTACCTCATTCGGGCGTAGTCTCTTAAGATCCCTGAGACCAAAACATGTTATATCTTTGACATGTGATTTCTCAAACTCCGTGGCACCTAAAGACGTCTCTTTAGATCCAAAACCTCCATACTCGATCCTCTAAAAATTATCTCCCAATTTTATCCATCTCCTTTTGGTTCTCTCATTGTCTATTGTTTGGAAACGTGTGAAATATTATAGTCCGAGTCAATATAGGGCTCCCGAGATGTTGTAGTTTACAAAAAGAAAATCATGGGACCAAACCAACTATGCCAACACGTCAAGGTGGCAAGGTGAACACTAGGGGAGGATTTTTTTTTGTTCTCTATGCTACTCGTGCTTTCAGGATAACTCATCTGGGCGTAGTCCCTTAAGAGCCCTGAGGCCAAAACACTCTATATATTTGATGGGTTATTTATCGGACTCTGTGGCACCTAGAGATGTCTCGTCAAATCTAAGACCTCCATGTTGGGGCCCTCTATGAAATTGTCTCATGGTTTTTTCCATCTCCATTTGGTTCTCTCATTTTCCTATTGTTTACAAATGCATGAAATACTGCAGATCTCAGTCGGTGTAGGGTCATTAGACGCTATAGTTTGCAAACAAAAGCTCATGGGACCGAACCAACTACGCCAACACATCAAGGTGGCTAGGTGAACACTAGTGGAGGATTTTTTTTGGTTCCCTACACTCCTTGTGCTTTCGGGCTACCTTGTTCGGGCATAGTCCCTTAAGATCCCTGACACCAAAACACACTATATCTTCAACGTGTGATTTCTCAGACTCCGTGGCACCTAAAGATGTCTCATTAGATCCGAGACATCCACGTCGGGCCCTCTACAAAATCATATCGCATTTTTATCCATTTCCATTTGGTTCTCTCGTTGTCCTATTATTTGTAAACACATGAAATAGTGTAGTCTCGATTCAGAGTAAAGTCACTAGATGTTGTATTTTGTAAACGGTAGCTTGTGGGGACTAAACCAACCACACCAAAACATCGGGGTGGCCATGTGAATGCTAGTGGAGGATTTTTTGGTTCCCTACACTCCCCATGCTTTTGGGCTACCTCTTTCGGGCATAGTCTCTTAAAAGCCCTGAGGCCAAAACACGTTATATCTTCGACATGTGATTTCTCAGACTCCGTGGCACCTAGAGATGTCTCATTGGATCCAAAACCTCCATGTTGAAGCCTTATACAAAATCATCTCTCGGTTTTCTCCATATCTTTTCGGTTCTCTCGCTATCCTATTGTTTACAAATGCGTGAAATATTGCAGTCTAAGTCAGTGTAGGGTTCCTAAACGCTGTAGTTTGTAAATGGAAGCTTGTGGGACTGAACCAAATACCCAAAAACATCGGGGTGTCCAGGTGAATGCTAGTGGAGGCTTTTTTTGGTCCCCTATGACACCGTTCTTTTGGGCTACCTCGTCCGTGCATAGTCCATTAAGAGCCCCGAGGCCAAAACATGGTATATCTTCGACATGTGATTTCTCGAGACTCCATGGCACCTAGAAATGTATCGTTAGATTTGATACCTCCATGTCGGGTCCTTCTATGAAAGCCTCTTATGGTTTTCATCTCCCTTCAATTCTCTCACCTGTCTTACTATTTGCAAACACTCAAATACTCGCAGCATGAGTCAGTGTAACGTTGTCCATTGCCAATCACCTGAATAATATAGGTGGTTCATACAATATAGGTGGTGAAATGAGAATTTATGTTTTTGTTCCTTTCTAATATTTAATTTCTCTTAGCTTCACTTGGCTTCGAGAATAATAAATTCTCTACTAAAAGTGCCAACCACGTGAAGGTGGAATATTTTTTGGCACCACTAACCTACATAAACATGTTAGTAAGTAATTAAATAGAATTTTAAATCATACAGAATTTAAACAAAATCATTTAAGTAAATATTCAAATTAATTTCATGAAGAACATACCTTTGTAAATTCAATCCAATGAACCGCAAGGATCAACTCTATTCTTGATAGTAGCAAGAATTACTTCATGATCTGATTCACGAACCTTCCACAGATTCTTGTTTGATGGTCAACCTTGATATTTGATCAATTTAATATTTGTTACAAGGACCAAATGTGAATTTAGTGAAGTATCTTTCGATGTACTTCATAGTCTTCAAACAACCAAATGTTTGATTTGTTGATAGGATATCGTCAAAGTCAACTTCTAGGAACTACCACCGACCCGTGGAATACTCAAGGTCTTCACCATCAACAACTGTGGAAGTCAATTTTTTTCCTCTCTACACAACGAGACAAGAAGTAGTAATGTTCCCTCTTCATTCAATTCCATTGCAATAACTAAAAAAACGTGCCCTCGGTATCACAAAGTAAAACTATTTAGTCAATTTAAAAATACATTAAGAGTTGACCATTTAATAATTTATAAATCTAAAACATGGCATGTACATATATGTATGTACCTTGTTGCACTAAATCAAAGACTTGGTCAAATTCAGGTGATGTTGTCATTTGATTTGAAGACCCTACAAGTTGTAATGTTCATGGAACTTTATGTGTGTCGAGTGGAATTAAAGGTCTAAAATTCCATTCATCCACCCATTGTTGTGACTCACATTCATTTGATGCAAAATCAATGCATGATATACAGAAACATGTCATGCACCTAGTATAAATAGTCCAAGCATTTACATATGAACTACGGAATGAGTGCATATCACTTGATCCTACAACTATTATACAATATGCAAAGTTTATCAGATATTGTTCCTCTATCAACCAAAAATATCTACGAACCATTGATCTCTATTGAGATTCATGGCCCATATTCTTGACACACCAATCAACAATGTTTTTGCATATCTCAGTAAATTTAGCACCATCCTTGAACTTTAACTCTTCACTTGCAAGTTCTCTTTTCACACATGCTCTGCACCATCATGCTCTCATTTTCCATGCCCTACCTCAAGTAAAACTTCAAATATTTTGTACATTTATTTCTTTGTGCATCCCGCTTGCCAATAAAAGATCTCGTGCATTCTTGAATTGTGATGTGCGGTTGTACGACCAAATGTAATGTTGATCGAAACTAATGTTCCTCTCATTCAAGTTCGTATAAAACACCTAGAAACACCTTTTACATATCCTCGTAGAATGTGTCCGATCGTCATTGATGTAGAAATGATACTCTCTTAATATTTTTGATCTTGCTCGGTGCTTTTAGGAGAGTTCATGAATGTTATAAGAACGAAAATAGAAACTTGCACCGAGTTATAATATTGAGATTGAACCTACATTTGTGGCCGTAATGTGTAATTCTTTGCCACGATTTATATTTTCTCCCAAATTCCGAGATTTGTGAAAGAAATGCGAGAAGTAATTATCCCAAATTCCACTAGCTTTTCTTCTCGCATTCTTTCGTACATTTTGTTAAGCATTGGTTTTATAATGTTTTCATCAATTTTAATTAAGTGAATTAGTTTTCTTCACAAAATGGAAGGAGGTGTTCTTAGAGGTGAAGATTCGTTTATAAGGTTACTTTCTTCATTCAAATTGTTTTCATACAAATTTGGGGTTAACATTTGGACTCTCGTAAGGGTTGAACGATTGGATTCATATCAATTTGTTCATCCATACCAACATTATCATTCAATTCAATATCATTATTCATTGCAAAATCATTATTCTCTACATTTTCATTATGTATTTCATCCCCATTTTCTAATAAATTAGCTACATTTTATATAGCGGATGTACCTTGCCCTACTCAAATTTTTTCCATTCTCTTCAATTTCTTTATTATCTTTTCTTCCAATTGCTCTCGTGTCTTATTCTTGAATTTCCTCTTGTCCTTAGCTCGACGTTTATCACCCATGATTACAAAAAAACAACTAGTGAGGTAGGGGACAAAATGAACTACTAAAAAATTGTGCAAGAATGTATAAAAAATTGTAGACAAAACAGAATGTTTGCAGAATTCTCATGAAAGAGATGAAAGTGGCGTTGGGGGGCCACAATATATAAACAAAAAAATGCGTATTCGTTATAACATGTATGCATTATAATGTGTACATGTTTTGTATTTTCTCTTTTTCAAGCCATGCCTCAAGGCTTGGGATCCGGTTTGGATCCCCAAGCCTGAGGCATAAACCTATACAAACACAACAAACAATGTGTTTTTGCAAGAAAATGTAAAAATATCACTTCCTCTATGATAAATCAAAATAAAACAATCGATCCATTTTTAAAAAAGTATACCACGACGTAGATCAGAGTTTCTTCTTTCTAAAAATATAATTTTCCAAATTTTATGACTAATATAAGGTTTCCATATTATTTATTTTCTAACTATGCCTTTTTATAGATATTTTTTTAAGTATAAATATGTCTATCTTTCATGTTGTATATTATTTTTGGGTGATTGAAATTTTTAAAAAATTATAGAAGCTCAAACTAGGCATAATTCTATACATATTCAAAAAATATATCTAATTTTTGATATTTTTTGAGGTAGTTAATGGGGGCATGGTTGGAGCTCCATTATTTTTCAAAACATAAAATTTATGTACTAGAAAAATCATAAATAAAAAATATTTGCTATAAAAATCTTTTTAAAATGAAGCCCAAACTAGATGCTCTTAGCTATCTTTCTACCAAAGGGTTTTTAAAAATGCTAAATGGTTCTCAAAAAATGGTGGGGGCACAAAAGTCACTCTATTATGTTATTTAACAAAAAAGGAGCATTTGTTGGTATTTTATTTGTTTTACCCACTTAAACTTATATGTTTTCAATAAAATTTAGTAGCTTAGAAACTAGACTCAAAATGCTACGATTCATATTTCTACAACATCTTCCAATTTTCATTGTAACTATTTTGAAAAACTTGTACAAGTTGAAGTTTTCTTTTTCATAAAAATGTGTCCAATTAAGACCCTCTTTTGGCCCCCCAACTTGGTGCACTTACCCTAATATTGATTTCAATTTAAGTGTTTTATTTGGTTGCAAAATGTGTCATATTCATCTATTAAATTATTGGGGAAATATTGTTGTAAATCCTTTGTTGAAATGGATGTCATTGGTAACTTGTAAAAGAAAGAAATAGTTACTCTTATTACATTCAATGTAAGGCATACGACAATCATTAAACTATAGTTGTATTTTTCTTGCATTGTTGAAGGAAAATCATTCCCTTTCAAATCAAATGAGGTTGAATAAGAATTTTAATTTTTTTTTTCCATTTTATCCATTTTGGTATATAGCTAGAAAACTACGGTGTTTTGGCTTGTAGAACACAATATTATTCAACTTCCATTTTGTTATATTGAATCCCACAAAATGAAAAGTACATATATAATACCTATATTTAAATATAATTAGAATTGAGTAATTAACCAAATTCTCTCACAAATCTATATTTCTATCTCAAACTTATTTGATTAATTCCTTAAAAAAGGAATTTTAAACAAATTAGGGTATTTTAATATTATTAATATATTAACCTTATTACAATTTTATATTAATAATGATATATATATATATATATATATATATATATATATATATATATATATATAATATTATTTTATTAATAATATTATTATTATATAAATATGTAAAATAAAGAAATTATATATATTAATGGATATGTTAATAATACCATGTATAATAATTAAAAAATTAACAAAAAAAAAAAAGTAAAGCTTGTTTAATTTTTTATGGTGGCTTTTAGTTAGAGTGGGAAAAGTTGTGGGGAGGGTCGCTGACCCCACCCCCACCCCATATGTTAATGGGATGGGAGGTGGGGTCGGTGACCCTTCCCCCCATTCAATGTTAAATAAAAAAATAATACAGTGGGGCCAAACCTCCAACAATATATTTATAAACCCCCATTTTCTTTGTGTTGGGGTTGCAATGTATTTTTAATGCAACATCGGACCGCGGCTTGTAATTTTTGTAACACACACACACACACACACACACACACACACACATCCTCCTTAATAAATAAATGAATTTTCGGGTTTTATATTTAATTGAAATATTATATATATATATATATATATATATATATATATATATATATAGCCCTTGAAGTAGATACATACATATATGCATAATTTCTAAATGAGAGCTTTCACAAAAAGGAAAGAAATGTAAAATCTACAAAAAAATAGTTCTCTTAGGCAAATACAAAATACCTAAATGGGTATTTTTATTGAATCATGCTTATACTAAATGGAAAATTTACAATCCTTGAATAGGGTAGAATATAAATATATAAAAAAAGGATGGAGTTGGGTTGTGTATATCCATCCCAAGCTTGCCATTCTCATCCATGGCTTCCTCCTCTTCCACCTTTCCTTAACTCGCAAAACCAAAATGAATGAAAAGGGAAAAGGGATGAGTAAAATGCTTTCCTTTAGAGATTTTATGGTTGATTTGAAAATTTCTCATCCAATGGTCAATATTTGTCTCATCCAAGAGCCAAGATTGTCCCCTATAAATGTTAGGTTGGGGTGAGTGAGATGATCATTTGGTCACATGGGTCTTCTTTTGAATGGGGCCACTTGTGTGGTTTGAAAGTTATTTAAGTTATTGATTTTTTATTTTGTTTTAATTTAAATAAACTTCTTATTAGTTTAGACTACTTTTATATTAGAGAATTAAATAATTATCCTTGTGTAAATGGAAGGGTTGTTTAGACTTGGACTTTTATTATTAAATTATTGCATGACCTTAGAAAACTATGTATTAAATTAAATTTGGATTAATTGAATAAAATATTTTAAACTTAACCATAGATTAAATCAATCCCTTTATTTAATAATATTATTTAAGTAATTTTGTGGTGAACGTTGGAAACTGAAGGTCATCCTTATCGTCGCTTTCGTCTCCTTTAACAAAAAAATTATTCCAAGATTTTTCTATTATAACACTTGTTTGGTTTTGGATTACGTGTGAAAAGTATTTTGTGGGCGTTACATTTAGTATCGTAACCGTGGGCTCAACGCTTGACCGCGAGAACACCTAAAAATTATGAAACAAAAACAAATAAACCTAGCACAAATTTAAACCTAGTACACACAACTATGCTTGTTGTTTTGAAAGACAGAAAATTTAGAAAGCTAAAAAGAGAAGATTAGATGATTATAAACTAACTCTCACCTTGGTCTCAGGCAGGAGGTGTGAGCCGGACGAGGGGTTCTTACACATGGAATTAGACCTATGACCCTTAGATCGTGAAGTAAAGCAACTATCTATCTGCCTCGAGATATTATCAGAGACGCTATAGAAGGTTAATGCCGCTATATGTGGAGGATCTTTAGGAGGGTGACCTAGTAGGCACAACAGAGAGACATCAATGGAGACTCGTGCACCTTCACATCATAGTACAAAGGAGAGGACATAGAACTCCCGCATGGATTCAGTTAGACATGAGTCACCACCTAGGGCTCAGAGATCGAGATGTGATGCACAAAGATAGGTCTAAGAGCCCTAGGCCGAGAGATGAGTAGGGTAATAGGCCTGAGGGTGACATCATCTGCAAAGTGGAGCACATTAAAGAGATAATGAATTTACACCCACCTCATTTTTTTGGAGACATAGATGGATTTTAGGCCGAGGCATGGTTGGTTAGCTTGAGCGTATGCTTCAAGCTATGCCATTGTTCTAGCAGACACAAAATCTCATTTTGCCATCCACCTTCTACAAGATGGAGCAGTGTATGATGGAGGACCAAGGAGAAAAATTTCCATTTAGATAATGAGACAGTCACTTCGGAGCTCTTTGAGGAGCGTGTTAGGAGAAAATATATTTCAATACATTCATTGAGAAGTGGATTGATGAGTTCCATGCTTTGCGATAGGATTCCATGATGGTAGTGGATTTTTAGTGGTAGTTTTTGGATCTACTTGAGCCTTCCGGATACTAGAATCGGGGCTCTTTCTCTATATGGGCCGGTCCCGAACCCAGATGGCGGTTATAGTTCTGGTTCCAACCCAGCCAACTATGGATATACTATCTGGTCGTCCCCCATCTCGCCATCTAGCCATCTAGATAGAGAGGGGAGGGGAGGGGGGATGCCCTATCTGGTCTAACCCGCCAAGATGACATGCAGATCGGTGAGGTTTGATTTCACAAGTTCATCGAAGGCTCGAACTTGGACATGGGTGGGATAGTGTGCATTCATTGCCCACAAACATTAGTAGAGGTAGTGGAGAAGGCATATATTGTGGAGGAAACTAGGAGGAAGACTCAACGGGCACATGACAAAGTGAGGATCTCGCATACGGTAGCTACAAGAGATAGTAGATCGAGGGGATCACCTCCTCCTCCTCGTGATGGACACACTTCAGATATTCTTCCTTCCAACCTCCTCGACCAGCTCGAAGCGTAAGACTCGACCACCCTTTCGACCTCCATAGCGCCATGATGCTCGGAGAGGACATAGCATGGGATCCCTAATGAGGTGGCCCAACAAGACACGAGCCCCACCTCGAGCACGAGTGGTAGGAGCACGTCCACTGCAGTACTCATAGAGATCTATTGCATAGGTCATGAGGTCCTTCAACATGTGCTACTTGGGTCACCAGAGGACTATCTCGCATAGTGGAGAGGGTTAGGTACTTGTTATGGATGTGGTGTACATAGACACCATTAGAGAGAGTGCCCTCAGAACCCTACTAATCAAGGTAAGGCACCTACTTCTAAGCCTACTATTGGTGACATGGCTAGGAGCCACATGATATATGCAGTAGTTTAGAACCGCCAGGAAGAGCACTAGGGAATGGTGATAGAGACCACAGGTAGCATTGGTGGTATTTCTATCCCTATTTTATTTGACTCGGGCTCATCAAATTCTTTCATTTCTCCATCTTTAGTAGAGCATTATAGGCTGGTGGCAGTTAGGCAGGGCCTTAGTTAGGACATTGAGATGGCTTCTGGAGCCAAGATCTCAGTTGAATCCTTAGTTAAGGAGTGTGTAGTGGAGCTAGGACCCTTTATCACTACCTTGGATCTTCGTATTCTTCCCTTGGGTTCGTATGGTGTTATCTTCGGTATGGATTGGTTATCTACACACAGAGCTAGAGTTGATTGCTACAGTAAGATTATATCTTGTGCAGATGATTTGGTTATGGATTCAGTGTTAGTTGAAGTTAGGAGACCCATCTCTATTCGTACTATTTCATTATATAGTTGAAGCGATGTGCGCAACGAGGTTGTCATTGTATGCTATTACGAGATATTGGTAGGCGAGAGGATGAAGATAGTGGACCTTCACTTGATGATCACCCCATTTTGTAAGAGTTTTTGGATGTGTTTCTTAGTGAGATGTCAGAGATGCCTCCCCCATGTGAGATATACTTCCCCATTGACGCGGTTCTAGGAGTGGAACCTATCTCACGCACTCCTTATAGGATGACCACACTGAGCTATGTGAGCTCAAGTTGCAGCTTGAGGGCCTTCTCGAGAAATTCCTAATCCATCCTAGTGTATCCCCTTGAGGTGCACCGGTGAATTTTTGAAGAAAAAGGAAGGATCCTTGTTGTTGTGTGTAAACTATTTCCAACTGAACAAAGTAACGATCAAGAATCGTTACCCCCTTCCTCACATCGATGATTTGTTTGATCAGATGAAGGGGGCCATTGTATTTTCTAATATTGATCTTAAGTCAGGATACCATCAGCTGAGGATCACAAGGGTAGATATCCATAAGTAGCTTTTCGCATGAGGTGTGGCCACTATGAGTTCACAATTGTGTCATTCAGTCTTACGAATGCCCTGAAGTGTTCATGATTTTGATGAGCGGGTGTTCAACACATTTTTAGACCATTTTGTGCTCATGTTCCTTGATGAAATTTTGATCTTTTCTCATACGCATGAGGAGCACAAAGAGAAGCTTCGTCAAGTTCTAAAATGTCTTCATTAGCAAAAGCTTTACGGGAACCTAGAGATGAGTGCATTCTTTCGCCATCGTGTACTATTTTGGTCATATCATTTATGGGTAAGGTATCGCAGTCAATCCTTCCAAGATTAGAGTCAATATGGATTTGCTAAAACCTACTATTGTGACCGAGGTACGCAGTTTCATGGGGTTGGCAAGATACTACAGGATATTTATTCATGACTTCTCTCGGTTTCGCACCTCATCAATTCTCTTCAATGAAAGGGAAGAATTTCGTGCAGTCGGTCGATAAATATGAGCAGGACTTGTGACAATGAAGGAATGCCTTACGAAAGCACCTATTCTTGTAGTACTGACCCTCAATGTGATTTCTTTGTTTACATAGATGTTTATTTGGCAGGAGGTCATGTTGTAGCTTTTGAGTCTCGCAAACTCAAGTATTATGAGCTCAATTATCTGACTCATGATCTGGAGCTTGCAACAATTATGCGTTCCTTAGTTTTATGGAGACACTTCCTTCTTGGCCAAAGATTTATACTCAAGATTGATCACTTGAGTCTTCGCCACCTCTTCATGCAACCCAATCTCAATGATCATCAATGGTGTTGGATGGAGTTGCTTTGTGAGTATGACATGGAGATAAAGAATGTGAAGGGGAAGGAGAATGTGGTCACAGATGCCCCGAGTAGATAGAGACATTTGAGTATGGATACGTTAGTGGTACAGTTTATGGAGTAGGATTTTGTAGCAGCTTCCTCATGACAACTTATACCTTGCAGCAAGATCGAGAGTTGCGTCTTAGAGACCCTTGAGGGAAGTATGATGGTTTCTCATTCGAAGTAGATGGTATTATCGCACACTAAACTTGCATATATGTTCCTAGAGATGGAGGCTTGAGAAAGGATATCTTAGCAAAGAATCATTGTGCACCTTATTCAGCCCATCTAGGGGTGAAGAAGATACACACCACCTTGAGACAACTCTATCATTGGAGAGTACTACAGAGAGATGTAGGTTATTTCTATCACGTTACTTAGAGTGTCGGAGGGTGAAGGCCGAGCATCAGCATCCAAATTTGGCCTTCTCTACCCACATGCCATACCGAGTGGAAATGGGACACCATTTCCATGGATTTCATTGTAGGGCTACCAACGTCGAGATACCACCATGACGCCATCATGGTCACGGTGGATAAATTGATGAAAGTGGCTCATTTTTCTCCGGTGAATACCACCTATATAACTAGTGCAGTAGTACAAGTATACCTTGATGATATTTTTAGACTGCACAGGATTCCATGGAAGATAATTTGTGACCGTGATCCCTTGTACACTTCTCACTTCTGGACTACCATGCAGTAGGTTCTTGGTACGAGTATCAACTTCATTACAACCTATCATCCAGAGACAAATGGATAGATAGAGCGGGTAATCAAATCTTAGAGGATATGATGGGGATGTATTTTATGGACCTCCAGTCTAGGTGGGAGGAGTACCTATTTTTGGTGGAGTTTTCCTACAACAATAGTTTTCAGAGTTCAATTGGCATGGATGCTTTTCAGGAATTGTATGGTAGAGAGTGTAGAAACCCTTGAGTTGGGATAGATTAAAGGACAACGTTTCGTTTGGCCGATTTTGGTACAGTACGGGATATGGAGTAGGAGGTTATCTTGATTTGTCAAAGGCTTCGTGGTTGAGGATAGGTAGAAGAAGTATGTATATCTGAGGAGGATAGATCATAGTTTTGAGGTGGGCACGAAGGTGTTTCTTTGTGTCAAGACTCATAAGAGTCCTATCCATTATGGGAAAGGCTCTAAGTTAGATCCTATATTTGTGGGTCCCTTCAAGATCTTGGAGCGTATTAGTCCCTTGGCCTATCGTCTAGCATTTTCACCTAGCTTGTCTCATGTGCACGATGTATTTCATGTATCTGTACTTAGGAGATATATTCCAGATCCCTCTCATGTTTTGGATTGGACCGCATTGCAGATGTAGGTTCAAGGGCAGGTATTAGTGGATCCCATGTGCATCATAGAGCACAGGACCCTAGGCCTTCGAGACCGCGAGATTGACCAGGTGCGGGTTTAGTGGGATAGGTATGATGAGACTATAGCCACCTGGGAGGATGCCACTATTTTGCGAGATTAGTTTCCTCATATGTTCCAGGTGACTTCCGGATGAAGTCACATCTAAGGGGGGGGGATGTAGGAACCACTCCTCTTCGACATTGTTTCATCTTGATATTGATGAGTTTAAGTGTTTTCTCTAATGTACCGAAGTCGTGAAATTGAGAAAAGTCTGCAGTTTTGGGTCATTTTGTATGTATTTCGGGCCTGTCGACATTTTTGTCCCGCGTGTCCCAAGTTCAAGCGCTCTGTTCCCCGATCGGCCGAAATCCCCGAAGTTGTTCCATTTTCGGGCCCGTCGGAGCTTTTCGTCCCAAGTGTCCCAAACTTTTCATGCGAAGTTGTTCCAATTTTGGCCCCGCACCCAACAGTGTACTTCGCTTTTCGTGTCCCAAGTGTCCCAATTCAAAAGTGCAAGATGTTCCCGATCGGCCGAAATCCCCGAACCGCCCGTCTCGAGCTTTTCATCCCAAGTGTCCCAAAGTCAATTGTGCGAGTTGTTCCATTTTCGGCCAAACACCCGAACCGCGTGACTTTCGACTTTTCGTCCCCAAATGTCCCAAGTCAAAAGGGCCTTTTGTTCCATTTTCAGCCGAAACACCCAAACCAGACTTCGAACTTTTCGTCCCAAATGTCCCAAGTTCAAAAACTGCCTTTTGTTCCATTTTCGGCCGAAACACCGAACTGCACAGATTTCGCTTTTTCATGTCCCAAATGTCCCAAGTCAAAAGTGTAAGTTGTTCCATTTTCGGCCGAAACACCCAAACCGCGTACTTTCACGCTTCATGTCCCAAATGTCCCAAAATGCATTTGTGCGTCTTCTCCTTGCTTCGCCCGAATCGGCCGAGCCGCGTGTTTCGCGCATTCGCGTCTCACATGTCCCAAGCGAACCAAATGCCATTCATACTTAGTTTTTCCCGCTCTACCCGAATATGTTGTTTTTTCAAACTGATAGATATGAATGTAATGCGCATTGATCACCCTTCTCTCTCCTCAACGGCTATATAACGAGCAAGCCACCTTTGCAATTCTTACATTGTTTCCATGCTACCCTTGCTCGAACCCTTGCAACCTAATTCCCTGCGCATGTATCCCTTTTCTCTGTAATTCCTCCCCGAATTTAGGTTGCGGCTCTGATACTATCAATATGAAGATCGAAGTCCTGGAGGAGGCTTTGGGAGAACTAAAGAACAGTTGGCAGAAGGGCGAAGCTTTCAAGACACTGGTTGTCTCAGCTTTCAAGGATATTCACTGTCATCTTCAGGATGAAAATTCTGGTGTTTCCCTTTCCTTGCAAGAAATCAAAGCTCAATTCAGAGCTTATGTCAAAGATAATCTATTCAAGGAAAGCTCAATCTCCAAAGAGAAAATGAAGGAAATCTGCTCTCTTCAATCTGCCGTTGGAGAAGCAAACAAAGATTATCATACTCATGTCGAGTTTGATAAAGAGATGGAGAAATGTCTTGGATTTTGGACGCAGTCTACGGCCAACACGTCAGTCCCTCGTGGCAGAGACATAGCTGAGGCGTTAGAGAAATTCAGGCAGTGGATTCTGAAGTCGGTGGGTCCTCTCGACTCGCCACCTTGCCTCTTCTTCTCCTTGTTCTTTCTCTCTTCTTCCCTTTCTTTTTCCGCTTTTCTTTGTAAGAAGTTAAGGTATCATGCGATCAAGCGGTCCTTAATCGCTTCTTGTTAAAGAAGCGGTTACGAAGAGTAACTGATTTGTAAGCTATATAATGGCCTTCTTTACGCCATTCTAAAGGAGGAAGAACTTGGCTTATTTTCTGAAAAGTGTAAATAGATTATAAAGAAATCAATACAGAAGGACTTTCCCATTCTTTGTCTATCTGATCTCTGTTATTCCTAAGCTTTCATTTATTTTCTTTGTGAAGATCATTTGTCTCAAGTTCGTTAGTCTTACCGATTGCATACTCTTCAACTTTGCAAGCACGGTGATCTTGTATAACCAAGAAGGAACTTTGTGTCCTTGATTAATGAATCTGTGTTATGTTAAGAAACTTTGTGTTCTAGCAGATGTTATTTACAGAAATTTGTGTCTTTGAATTCCATCTTATTTATCCAATACAAATGATCTTGTTTCAATTCATCAGACTTTCGCATACATAAAGAATTACTCGATATCTATAATTCTCGCATGTTGCCTTTCTCGCTTCTTTCCCGTACTCTCATTTCCTCACCTTTTGTAATTGATGATCTTCATAGAAAACACTTTCGTGATATCCAAGTTTAACCAACAAATCATGTCTTGTACATTTGTAAATAAGTTCATTTCTCGAATAAGGGAACCTCTCCCATTAAAGAGGAGGGACTTCTTGTCCCCCGACTGCGTTGCTCTTCTTAAAAGTCCTATCTCGACGACCAACAGCTTTTGCGACTCTACTGGGAAAATCATATTCCAGCTTCATTAATTTTTCGATCATCTTTTGATCCGGCGACTCCGCTTTTACTCGAGGGAGAAGGACCCTTGGTATTGAAGATTCTCAGTTCCAGATTTTGGAGCAGCAGGGTTTTCCTTTTCCTTCAACAAGAAATAGAAGAACTCGTTCGACAAGCACTCCACCTGCTCAAAATAGAATCCTACGGTGGTATTCCTTCAGAGCCAGCTAGCCCTAATCTTGAGCTTTGATTCTTGCTGGTGTTGCAGTTCCTCTCCAAGCCATTTTTCCAAGAATGGCGGCACCATTACCATGGGGTCATCGTGTCGGGCCCCTTGCTCTTCCTCAGCCTTTGCATGAGTTACCCAGAGGTAACCGGAAGAACTTTCCTAAGTTCAAAGGCGATGGCAAAGTGCATCCGATGAACACATCGCAGCCTTCATTGTTGCATGTGGAGTCCTGGGAGTCGAGCATGAAGACGTCTCCGTGAGGCTGTTCGTTGAGACGTTACAAGATAATGCTGCTGATTGGTTCTACCACCTTCCGGCTGGCGCTATCACCGACTGGGACACAATGAGAACTCAGTTTGAAAACCGTTTCAAACCAGCAGAAGATGTGCATGCCTTGCTTGCCCAAATTTCTCAGATAAAGAAAGATTCATCAGAACCCATGAGAGAATTTGTGGCCCGATTCAACAGATTGATCAACAAAATTCCTGTAAATACTCGACCTGTTGATCAAATCCAAAAATGTTTCTTCTTAAATGCCCAATCGTCTGAAGTCAGTTATGCGCTGAGAAGGGCTAATCTCGCAACATTGGTGGAGGATCAAACTCTTGCTGTTAGTGTCGAGGATGATCTGATCATGTCAGGGAAGTTGAGGAGAGACCCTTCCAAATCTAAGTCTGTTGCTTCCTCCTCCTCCACTCCTGGACCTAATACTGATCCGTTAGTCCAAAAGCTTGCGAATGATCTCATTGCTATAAAGAAACAATTAGCTCAGCATGCCCCTTATGCAGATGTTCCAAGGAGAAATTTCCAGCCCAGAATCGTTTGCCTGCTTCTCAAACAAGACTAGCACTTGAAGGACCTCCTGTTAAGGTTCCTGTGAATGCAACCTGTGAAGTTGAAGAGCCAGATGATGATGAGGATAATGAAGCTTGCGAGGAGTTTGTGGAAGAATTTGATGATGAAGCAGATGAACTTGAGGGATCTCGAGTTAATTTCTTCACCACTGAGGGCATTGATGATGGAGATGATTATGATGAAGTGGTAGCAGACATGAATAGCGAATCATTCGCTGTCATGACTCGAGAGCAGACAAGTCGAGGGAGAAAGTGACACAGCCTATCAAGAAATCTAAGGAGCAGTCGACAACTATTCCCGTGATTGCAAAAAGAGGATCTCCTATCCCTACTTCATCTACGCCAAAGGTGAGTCCTATCAATCCTACTACCAAAGTTGCTTCTTTTTTTCTCCTAAAGTTGATAAGCCTAGAATTTCAAATGATGATGGCCCGTCCACTTCTGGGTCTTTTGATATTGTTGATCACCTGAAAAAGACCAAGGTCCAAATCTCAGAGGCCGAGTATTATCAAACTCATCCCAAAGCTTTTGCCAAAATGATTCAATTTGTTAATTCCCACTCCAAGACCACCTCTAAAGGCCTTTTACCTACTCCTTCTTCTGCACCACAGCCTAGTCTGGTAGCTGCTGTCACCTCGCCTGGTGACAAAATTAAACCATTTTATGTAACACTTCTTATAGCTGGCCATAGGCTCAGTAATTGTGTCATAGACTCAGGAGCCTCAGATAATGTGATGCCTGCTAAAGTAGCTCATGCTTTAGGCCTGACCCTCACACGCACTTATGGATCTTGTTACTCCATGGAGAGTAAAGAAGTGCCCCTGGTCGGAAGAATTAAAGATGCACAAGTGGCTTTTGCTGCCTTGCCTGAAAAGAAAGTGTTGGCTACCATCTTAGTAGCAGATATCCCTCCTTCATACGGGATGTTGCTAAGTAGGAACTTCTGCAAAGATGTGGGTGGGGAAATCCAAATGGACTGGTCGCATGCACTCATACCTGTTAATGGACAAATGAAGAAGTTGATGCCTGAGAAGCAATCTGAGTATATTGTGCAAAAACGGATGATCCTAAAGCACAAATACTCTATGAGGATATGGGTCATGGTAATTACATGATTATGTCCCCTGATGAAATCCAACTTCCCAGAATGTCACCTAAAGATCCTAATGGTATTTGGATTTTAGAGTTTGATGGAAGTTGTTCCTCAGCTGGTTCTGGAGCTGGTGTCCTGCTAGTGTCACCTGAAGGATGCCTACACCCCTTTTCATTTAAGTTGCAGTTCGAGAATACTAATAACACAGCAGAGTATGAGGCTCTCATTCTCGGACTGCAAGTGGCCAAAGAACAAGGTGTGAAGAATCTTCTGGCTCGTGGTGATGCAGAATTGATTGTAAAGCAAGTGAGAAGCCTTTTTCAAGTAAAAAATGGGAGGCTGAAACATTACCGGAATCAGGTTTGGGATTCCATTGAATTCCTTGATGCTTTCTCCATCGAAGCAATACCTAGGAGAAGAACAAAGCAGGCTGATTCACTAGCAGCCTCGTGGTCACTATCGATTCCTCATCCCGATTTCTCTCAGGATAAGTTCACTATTGAAATGGTCCATCGGCCTAGTGTACCTGATAATACCAATAACTGGCAAGTTTTCAATGATGATCAACATTTTCTTTCCTTCCTGGAACTCAAGGGTAATTTCGAACAACTGTATTTTGAGGGAAGTGACAACCTACCTCGTGAGAGTGTGCTCTTTGACAAAGCAGTCGCCCAAGGAGAAGAAACAGATCAGGAAGGGTGCATTAAACTCAAGGGGAATAAGATTCCTAAAGGATTGGTAAGCCTAGAGGAACTATTTGATAAACATGACAGGTATGTGAAATCTAGAGCTTCTACTGGACCTCAACAATCAGCTGAGCATGACAAAATCAATATTGGGAGTTCTACTGTTCCTAGGCTAGTGAATATTGGAAAATGTTGCACAACAGATGAAAGAAGAAAAGCAATTGATCTTCTAAAGAGGTATAAGGATGTTCTTGCTTATCCTTATGAGGATCTAAAAGCCTTCAAGCCAAAAGATATGCAGCATCCTATTCCTTTCAAACCAGGAATTAAATCTTTTAAGCAGAAACAGAGGCAGTATAATCCCAAAACAGCTGACAGGATGAGGGCAGATTGGAGGTTGCTGATAGGATATCTGTTCACCAGCAGAAGGTTAAGGTCCTGTTTGACAAGAAAGCCAGGTTCAGAGATTTCCAAGTTGGAGACACTGTGTTGCTATGGGATAAAAGGCATGAACCTCGTGGCAGCCATGGAAAGTTTGATTCCCTGTGGCTCGGACCTTTCAAGATCAGACACTTTGCTGGTGAGAATTCCTTTTATCTTGATTACATGGATGGTTCTTCTCTCCCACTTCCTTATAGTGGGCAGTATCTCAAGTTGTTCAAGTCCTAGGTGATTAGGGAGTCCTTTGTATATTCTGTATAGTGTTTTTGCTTTCTTTCCTTTTTGTTTTGGTGTGTTGTCCTCTGTATTGGTCTACTTTTTTTTGACTCCGTGGCCCAATGGATAAGGTACTGGTCTACTTCCCCGAGTTTGTCTAAGTTCTTGCCTTGTCTCATTCCTTGAATTTATGCCAAGTCATCCCCAGAAGGAGCCAGCTGTTGTCCACTCAAAATTCCCCGCTCTGATGAAAGTAAAAATTTCAAAATTTTGAGTTTAAGTGTTTTCTCTAATGTACCAAGTCGTGAAATTGAGAAAAGTCTGCAGTTTTTGGGTCATTTTGTATGTATTTCGGGCCTGTCGGACATTTTTGTCCCGCGTGTCCCAAGTTCCGAAGTGCGCTCTGTTCCCCGATCGGCCGAAATCCCCGGTTGTCCCATTTTCGCCCGCCGAACTTTTCGTCCCAAGTGTCCCAAAATTTTCGTGCGAGTTGTTCCAATTTCGGCCAAGCACCCGAATCCACGTGACTTTCGCTTTTCCCCAAGTGTCCCAAATTTCAAAAGTGCGCTTGTTCCCCGATTTTCGGCCGAAATCCCCGAACCGCGTACTTTTTCTCGCCCGTTTTTTTCATGTCCCAAATGTCCCAAACAATTGTGCGTGCGAGTTGTTCCATTTTCGGCCGAAACACCCGAACCGCATACTTCGCTCTTTTTGTCCCAAATGTCCCAAGTCAAAAGTTCAAACGTTTTGTTCCATTTTCGCCGAAACAAACTTCTCGAATCAACATTACTTCGAACTTTTCGTCCCAAATGTCCCAAGTTCAAACGGGCCTTTGTTCCATTTTCGGCCGAAACACCCGAACCGCGATTTTCATTCAAAGCTTTTCATGTCCCAAATGTCCCAAGTCAAAAGTGAAGTTGTTCCATTTTCGGCCGAAACACCCGAACCACGTGACTTCTTCGCGTTTCATGTCCCAAATGTCCCAAAATGCATTTGTGCGTCTTCTCCTTGTTTCGCCCGAATCGGCCGAGCCACAGTGTTTCGCGCATTCGCCTCACATGTCCCAAGCGAACCAAATGCCATTCATACTTAGTTTTTCCCGCTCTACCCGAATATGCTTGTTTTTCAAACTCGATAGATATGAATGTAATGCGCATTGATCACCCTTCTCTCTCCTCAACGGCTATATAACGAGCAAGCCACCTTTTGCAATTCTTACATTGTTTCCATGCTACCCTTGCTCGAACCCTCGCAACCTAATTCCCGCGCGCATGTATCCCTTTTCTCTCGTAATTCCTCCCCGAATTTAGGTCATGCGGCTCGATACTATCAATATGAAGATCAAGTCCTGGAGGAGGCTTTGGGAGAACTAAAGAACAATTGGCGTATGGGCGAAGCTTTCAAGACACTCGGTTGTCTCAAATTTCAAGGATATTCACCGTCATCTTCAGATGAAAATTCTGTGTTTCCTTTCCTCGCAAGAAATCAAAGCTCAATTCAGCTTATGTCAAAGATAATCTATTCAAGGAAAGCTCAATCTCCAAAGAGAAAATGAAGGAAATCGCTCTCTTCAATCTGCGTTGGAGAAGCAAACAAAGATTATCATACTCATGTCGAGTTTGATAAAGAGATGGAGAAATGTCTTGATTTTGACGCAGCCTCACGGCCAACACGCTCACCCTCGTGGCGAGACATAGCCGAGGCGTTAGAGAAATTCAGCAAATGATTCTCAAGTCGGTGGGTCCTCTCAAAGATCGCCACCTGCCTTCTTCTCCTTGTTCTTTTCTCTTCTTCCCTTTCTTTTTCCGTTTTCTTTGTAAGAAGTTAAGGTATTGCGATCAAGCGGTCCTTAATCGTTTCTTGGTTAAAGAAGCGGTTACGAAGAGTAACTGATTTGTAAGCTATATAATGGCCTTCTTTACGCCATTCTAAAAGGGGAGGAAGAACTTGGCTTATTTTCTAAAAGTGTAAATAGATTATAAAGAAATCAATACAGAAGGACTTTCCATTCTTTGTCTATCTGATCTCTCAAGTATTCCTAAGCTTTCATTTATTTTCTTTGTGAAGATCATTTGTCTCAAGTTCGTTAGTCTTACCGATTGCATACTCTTCAACTTTGCAAGCACGGTGATCTTGTATAACCAAGAAGGAACTTTGTGTCCTTGATTAATGAATCTGTGTTATGTTAAGAAACTTTGTGTTCTAAGCAGATGTTATTTACAGAACTTTGTGTCTTTGAATTCCATCTTATTTATCCGATACAAATGATCTTGTTTCAATTCACTGTGACTTTCGCATACATAAAGAATTACTCTGATATCTATAATTCTGCATGTTGCCTTTCTGCTCTTTCCCGTACTCTCATTTCCTCAGTCCTTTTGTAATTGATGATCTTCATAGAAAACACTTTCGTGATATCCAAGTTTAACCAACAAATCATGTCTTGTTTTACTCCACCCTAAGTTTTAAATTAGGATTTTTACTTGGTGGAATTTTTGGAGGCTTGTGAGACAAGCAAGACTTGTTCGATGCCTCTTAAATTGACCCAAAAACCCTACCTATGGGTTGGAAAACTTATTTTTGACTTCTTTATTCATTTTTGAGTGTAAAAAAAGGAAAATTATTGCACTTTCTTTCTACCCAAATTAACTAGGTCCTTTAAAAGCATGGTGTGCATGTTTTGAGCCATGTGGGTTGTCATAGTCCTTTGCATGTGCATTTATTTTCTTGGTCTTGGTGTGTTGACTTGAGTGTGGGGATGGAGGAATGATGAAGTGGAATCCTACATGGAGCCACCTCATCATCCTCACATTCAATTTCTATTTATTGGTTATTTTTGGTTGGAATGGGGTTCTTGTTCTTTTCTCTTCTTGTGCACTATTGGAATTGGAGCTTTTTAGAGTGCTTAGAAATTGCTTGGCTTGTATTTGAAGAGGCTTGTGGAATTTTCTTGGAACTTGATGGAGAGGTAGGATCTCCACTTTTGTCATTATGTTGTTTTGCTTATTTGTATTCATTGTTGTGCTTGTAAAATTATTTGTTTTGTCTTGTGAAGATGTTTATGTGTTGGTTGGGTAGTAGGCCTTAGTTAGGTATGGGAGAAGGGTTTATAGGACCATTGGGGAGGGAAAAGGGATGTATTTTAGAGGCATGCAATTGGTGATAGTGTGAATGGGATTCTTACCTTTTGGGAGTGAAAATGAAATCATGGTTTTGTTGCATGCTTGCAAGGGAGAGATAAGGATTTTGTGTGATTATTTTTGCACTTAGAGGCTTAGGGTAAGAATCCCACTCCACTTGGGAGGTATAATGAGGTGGTCTCCCATAACCCTTGCTCTATTTGGTTTGATCTTCAAATCTTTGTATTGTTGTGAATGTGCAATGTTTTTGGATATGTTATCTTAATTGAGTTTAATGTCTTGTATGTATGTTTGCTTTTTGTGAAGCCAATTTGTTGAAAGTTGTCATTGTTTCTCAATACCCTTCATGGTTTTTTGGTTAGGGCTCGGGGCCATTAAGTGGATGGATTCTCCTCTTAATGGATTAAAGGTTGGGTGGAGAGCATTGCCTACTCCCCCTTCCTTTGTTTTGTGATCCCATTGTGAAGATTTGAAGAATGCAAGTTTTGGAGATAATTTTGGAATGAAGACATACATATTGGAGACTTATAAAATTGGCCTTGTTGTTAGCCCTTTGTTGTAAATTGTTCAATTTATTTTTCCCACTTGGTGTGGATGATTGTAAAATTGTAAGCTTGAAAGAAAGCCATTTTATTTCTTGGAAATTCCTATATATTGTAGACTCTTCTAAGAATGCTTGAATGAGAGAATTACATTTTGAAATGAGTTAGTTTGTGAAAGGAAACTATCAAAATTTCATATTGTTGTTGGTGAATTAGAAAGCTTGAAATGAGTTGAAATGAAAATAATCTTGATTTCAATTTAAGTGTTTTCTTTGCTTGCAAAATGTGTCATGTTCATCTTTTAAATTATTGGGGAAATCTTGTTGTAAATCCCTTGTTGAAATGGATGTCATTGGTAACTTGTGAAAGAAAGAAATAGTTACTCTTATTGCATTCAATGTAAGGCATATGATAATCATTAAACTATAGTTGTATTTTTCTTGCATTGTTGAAGGAAAATTGTTCCCTTTCAAATCAAATGAGGTTGAATAAGAAGTTTAAAAATGTTTTCCATTTTATCCATTTTGGTATATAGTTAGAAAACTATGGTGTTTTGGCTTGTAGAACACAATATTATTCAACTTCCATTTTGTTATATTGAATCCCACAAAATGAAAAGTACATATATAATACCTATATTTAAATATAATTAGAATTGAGTAATTAACCAAATTCTCTCACAAATCTATATTTCTATCTCAAACTTATTTGATTAATTCCTTACTAAAATTGGAATTTTAAACAAATTAGGTTATTTTAATATTAGTAATATGATTAATATATTAACCTTATTAAATGATTTAAATATTAATAATAATATATATGCATATATATATAGATATTATGATTATTTTAATATTATTAATTAATTTTTTATTATATAAATATGTAAAAAAAATTAAAAAAATTATATATATGAATGGATATGTTGATAACACCATATAATAATGAACAAATAAATAAAAAACAAAAAACAAATAAAGAAAGCTTGTTTAATTTTTACGGTGGATTTTAGTTACAAGTGCAAAAGGGTGTGGGGAGCGGTCACCGATCACCCTTCCCCACCATTTAATGTTAAACAAAAAAAATAAAATAAGTGGGGCTGAACCCCCGCCAATATATTTTTAAACCCTCATTTTATTTGTGTTGGGGCCACAATATATATATTTCAAATGAGAGATTTCACAAAAAAATATTTCTTTGGCAAATGCAAAATAATTAAATGGGTATTTTTATTTAATCATGCTTCAACTAAATGGAAAATTTACAATCCTTTGAATAGGGTAGAATATAAATATAAACATAAAATAAATAGGATGGAGTTGGGTTGTGTATATCCATCCCAAGCTTTCCCTTCTCATCCATGGCTTCCTCCTCTTCCACCTTCCCTTAACCTGTAAAACCAAAATGAATGAAATGGGAAAAGGGATGAGTAAAAATCTTTCCTTAAGAGATTTTAGGGTTGATTTGAAATTTTCCCATCCAATGGTCAATATTGGTTTCATCCAAGGGCCAAGATTGTCCCCTACAAATGTTAGGTGGGGGTTGGTGAGATGATCATTTGATCACATGGGTCTTCTTTTGAATGGGGCCACTTGTGTGGTTTGAAAGTTATTTAAGTTATTAATTTTTATTTTGTTTTAATTTAAATAAACTCTTTCCTTATTAGTTTAGACTACTTTTATATTAGAGAATTAAATAATTATCCTTTTGTAAATGGAAGGGTTGTTTAGACTTGGACTTTTATTATTAAATTATTACATGACCTTAGAAAATTATGTATTGAATTAAATTAGGATTAATTGAATAAAGTATTTTAAACCTAACAATAGATTAAATCAATCCATTTATTTAATAATATTATTTAAGTAACTTTTTGGTGAACGTTGGAAACCGAAGGTCATCCTTATCATTGCTTTTGTATCCTTTAACAAAAAAATTATTATTCCATAATTTTATATTATAACACTTGTTTGGTTTTGGGTTACGTGTGTGATTTTTTTGTGAGTGTTACCTTCAACACCTATCCCTTGTATTCCTAGTAACTACACTTCTTCACCTAGAATAAAAGTAGAAAAGAGCTAAAAATATACATTTATTCAAATGAATTAGAAAACAAAAATATTGAGTAATATAAAGTGTTTATATTTTTTTAGTATGAAATGCTTCATGTCCTTGATCTTTTATATACCATACGTTCTGAAAAATTTAGAAAAATCATCTACAAAAGGGCCATGGAAAGGAATTTTTCACTTTAGAGAATTGTCTCATTGATAGTTACTTTAACACAACATCATGGGGGTGGGGCGGGTGGTGGGATGCCATGAAAATTGCATGCCTCCACAAATCCACCAAATTTACTTTTCCAACCAATACATGTTTCAAGTAGAGGTCCACCTCTTTCCCAACAAAAAAATTTAGAATTAAAAGTGTAGAAGCCAATAATATGTAATGAAAAGTTTGAAACAAAAATATTAAAAATTTAGCCATAGGAATTAACTCATTACCATTGCATAATGATGGCCAAATTCTTCCAAATTACAACCCTCCACTCTCCTCTTCCTCTCTAATAAAAGTCTTCAATCAAACATAAAAGAATGACAATATTTTTAAAAAAGTTTCAAATCACACATATTCATGTTTACTACATTGTTTACAATTATGCATTCACGGTTTACCAATCCACTATGTTGCCCCATGTTATCCTCTTTCCCACCCCTCTAATTCTTCACCCTTTTTATTTCCTTTGTTGCAACGTCCCCATGCGGTCAATCCTATGCTTTTATTCAAACTAGAAGGATACATTTTTTCCTTAATTTCAACCTTTATACCCCTAAAAAGGAGACATCATTAAATGCATTTAAATATTTAAAAAAATCTTTTATTATTTCATTTTTATTGTTCTACCTGTAGGTTCCTTTCTCATCATTTAGTTTTACACCATCATCCAAGGACCTCCATATTTTCAAGAAATAACTTAAAATAATGGTGTCATCCTAAAAAATTCTTGTATTGGATTAAAATCAATCAAATTACAAAGTGGAGTTGTAAAATTATCACCTTACAAGAAAAAATATAAGGAAAGCATACTGATCCTCTATAATATGATCATCACACTTTTAAACCCGATATATTCCATTAACAATCTCACCCTAGGATCCCTCACCCTGTGATAATAATTATGAAGTTAGAATTGGATATAAGATACCAACAACATAAGTTCAACAACAAGAGAAGAATTAACCAAAATAAACACATACCATCTAATCCAATTTGACTTGTATCTATTTGACCAATTTTTCTTTTCTTTTACCTCTCTTCTCCACACTATCATAGGAAAACATTTCATTACCTAACTATAATTTTCCTTTTCACCGAGCTCATGGAAGGTATCTTTTCCTTCCCTTTTACAAATTCTCTCCACAACACAAATTTTCTAAGCCATATACCTACTCCCCATTATTTATTTAATGTCACTCTCGCTTAGTAAAATGTCCTTTCTAGATATTTTAGGGGAGAGAGGTGGGCATTTACCCATATATTTTGTCCTCACTTTTGGGGTGATATTGAAGGCATCATGTGGTTTTCTGATATGTGCAATTAAGCTTTTTGAAATCCCAAATCTTTACTCCACCCACTACACTACATGAAACCCACTCATAATAATATACCAAACATCTATTCACCCATTCGATTCTATAGTCCATAGGGACTTGTACAAGGATTTTGAAATAATAGAACATATTAGGTATATAATAGAAATATTTTGAAAGTTTAATTTCACCTCCTTCGTATCATGTGCCTTGTCCACATGAATATAGTATTATTCAATAAGTTCTCCATTACCATATGTTACATCAGATATCACAACCCTTTTAGCCTCCTATCATAACAAAATATATAATAATTAATATCGCTTCAAAATATTCATCATGTAAATGTTAATAAATATGGGCTTACTGAAGAATTTTTTACCTTAAATATTTATTTTCTCCTCAATCAAGGTCATGTTCTCCTACGAGCATCAAGTGCAACATAACCCTTCCAAAAAATAGAGGAAATGCCATGAAGAGGAATAATACATAGATAACAAATTCAAAATAAAAAACATTCTTAAACATAGGAATGAAAGAAAAATACCAAATACTTAAGGATAAATTACAAATAAAATATATAGTGTAAATTCAAATATGATTACAAAATACAAAAATTACAAAAAATTTACATTACAAAGCATTTTCACTAGAATGTAAGTTACGGGCATGTGACCCTAAAAAGTTAGAAGTATGGTCAACATACCCTTTGATCCCTCCACCCCATCCATTTTCATCTCCACATGTGTTATATAAATTTTCTTTTAAATAACTCATGTTATTTTATATAATTTGTAAGACACCTAAATAATATATAACATGATTAAATTTCTATAGTAAAGGTGTACCTTAATAGAATGGAACAATATAAAAGACAAAGTAATTAAGAAAAGATAGTATACGTTATGTAATGTTGAAAAAACAAATGAAAAAATAATTAATACAAGAAATTATGCATTAATTAATGTTGACTAAAACAACATTGTACTTGGATAACTATCATGAAATTGAAAGTACACTTTTGTACTATTAAAAATCTTACAATTTTGGGGATATAATGAGTTAACCATTTCAAACTTATAATCAGAATGATACCTTAAATCCTTGATCATACAAATATTTTCATGCTCCTTCCCAATCCCTAACAAATAAAAGAACAAGTTGCACACAAGTACACATATAATGATAATGTTACATACAAGGAAAAATTGATTCCAAACACTAATACACATGCCCTACCTAGACCCCTAAACTCTACAATAGAGTTACATCCTAGGTAATTTGCCAATAATACGGCATCATAAAAAGTCACGGTCCTCATTTCATTGAGGTTAGTTTCACATGCTCTTGTTAATTTGCATTTGATTTTTATTCAATAGAACACCCCTCAATTTTTTCAGAAATTATTTAGGTGATATTATGTTCTGGTGCTGATGGGGTTTGACTCTAGAATCATAACATGACAAAATTTCTAGTTAACAATAGGACCAACATTACCACTAGTAAATATCCCCAATTTACATTCACTTTCACATTAACAACATTTTGTCCATATGTGATATTAGTATCACAAAAGAGATGCATATGGGCCAATGTCATCATATGAAGAGGAATCAATTTCTCATTTTCTAGAGATAGTTTACCAAATATTTGGTCACAAACTAATTTGAAATTATTTTTAACCACCAAAATGTTTAAATCACATTCTCGCAAGACTAAAATGACGTCGATAAGACCTACATAATAAAATGCATTCAATTTCATCCATCATTGACTAATGCAAACTTAAAGGACACCACATAAATATGTGGACCATAGATAATATATGTTTACTTGAAACACTTCAAGCTCGTATTATAACTTACATATGAATGTAAGATGAAAATTTCATCCATGTCACTAAGGTTAAAAACTAAAATTAAAATTAATTTTCATGTAATGATATACAATGTAATAATAACTCATAAAAATGGAAAAACCATAACAAGTTATTGATGATATTAATTCATCAAATAGATGTCTCCTAAGCTTTAAATAAAACCATGTATTTTTCAACAAAAAATACCAATATTTCGTTACTCAAATGATGCTTATTGCTATAAATATTTCAATGAAGTTATGGCCATTATTCCATAATTCTTCATCAATAAGACAAAAACTTATTGGTTGTAAAACACATTGTGTTCTTCAATCGATAGTGTTTTTTTACTAGCTATGTTTTTCAACCAAAGAATTTTATGACTTACTCTTGAAAAACTTAAAAACCCTTTAATATAAAAAAATCCCTAAAGGTTTCGATGAACAAACTTACATAGAATATATGTCTTCACCCTAAGAATCAAAAAATAATTTGGTTGAAAAATAATGTGATTTTCAATGGGGAAATTTTATTAGTTGGTGATTCTTGAAAATAGTAAAAGTGTTATTATACCCTAGACCCTACTTAAATGTTTTAGGAATATATAACTTTGTATAACAATATACTAAGAACAAACATTTATGATGGTTTTGGTTACTCATGAAATGTATAATAAAGGAACCATAATGGGATTATTAAATGAAATGATTTGAATCAAAATAGGTGGCAAGGATTATAGTTTAATCTAATAGAGTGGAATATATTTTATTTATTCACATCCTCAATCCAAAAGTAGAATTATGCACATTTGACGAGTATTCATTAATAATAAATGATATAACATGTACTAAGTATTGTTATGGCGAAATCGAGCACCCATGATTCCTCACAAGAGAAAGGTTTCTAAGTCAAGCAGTGATTTTTCAAACATAGAGTTATCCCAAAGTCTTGGACTTTGAAATCGGGATAACCCTCTAGAGAAGGCCAACTTCCTATCCTATCCTAGTGCCAACTACTCCAAAGTGTAAAGAGTTTCAGATCTAACCCTAATCTAATATTTCTAAGGAGACAAAGATAGAGAAAATGCATGAAAATAAAACCTACTCTAAGGGAAAGTGATGCACCAAGAAGGATGTTGAACAACCTGCACAATAAACACATCACTACCAAAACCCTGCAATGAAAACAAAAACACTAAACAATAACCTTGCATGTAACGAACTATCAAAATGATGCAATAAAACACAAAAGAGGGTGTGAAACTTCCACATATATGATTTTATTGCTCTCAAATTTGATACAATGCATCACAATATATAGAAAGAATGAGAGAAAGGGATAGATAAGGAATTCAAAATCTTGCTTCAACCACCCTAAAATGCATTAAAATCACTTGTAACAATGATGGGTGCCACTACAAAACCCATACCTCCATGTACCTTACCTTGTTGGGGAAGAAAGGAAGCCCATACCTTCATCATTTTGGTAGGTGAGAAATCTAGAAACATTCCTCTAAAATGGCAGACTATATTTCCTCATTTTAAAATACTTAGTCTTACTAAAATTATGTAGAGGACACCGAGAGATTTGGAAAAAGCCTTATTTTGTTCAAATCCGAACTCCTAGTTAGAATTAATGACAATGTGAAGATGAGGGTGTCATACTGTAATAAATGTAAGTGGTTGATCTTCCTTTTCAGAGCTTTGACCCTGTGTCATACCCTCTAAAATTTATAATTTTAGACTTTTGGGATTTGGAGATTCGAGTATCTATACTTCGAGGTCATTTTCATTATTCATCTAGTCGGTTGGCTTGAGGGTTCCAAATGTCGAACATCCGATGTCTTAATTTCGAGTTCTTAGTTCATAATTCGAGACCATATTGCATGGAACTGTTCATTTCTTGAGCTTAAATCTTCTAAATGTCAAAACCACAAGTCCAAAATTCAAACTTTAGGTTTCACAACTTTGTGTTTTGGGGTTTTTGAGGGTTCTACTTATGGGAATTCATGAGTTTAGGTTCCAGGAGATCAAGTTTCGAGTCTTGTTCATCCGACTAAGATCCACAATGTTTGGAAATTTCAAAACCTTGAAGTTTGAAATTCATACTTCAAATTTCAGACCTTTATGTCTTTAGGTTCATGACACTGCTCACCTTTCTTGGTTCATGAAACCTCTAAATCTTTGAAATTCAAAGGATGTATTTCAGATTTTCTTCTCCCCTTTACAAGATTCTTTCCACCGAGTTCCTGAATTTCACCTCGGCCTACCTCCAAACAACCTCACCTCTAAAGACCGAATTTCAGACTTTGGAGCTCCTTCAATCTATGAACTAGCTCGAACTCCTTAGCTCCTTAGTAATGGTCTCACCCCACTTCAACTTATTCACTCGAGCCCAAAATGTGAGATCACATTGTCGACTTGATCCTCCTATTTTCTCGTGTGCGAGGTCATTTTTGTCCCATTTCACACGAGGGGAAAAATTAGATAAAAAGTACAACCATTTTAATTGTGATCAATGAAAATATATATATATAAAACATCATGACCCTTCGATTTAGTTATAAGTATTATGAGATACAAACTAAAAATTTTCCATTACATATTTTGTATTTAAAGGTATTTATAAAATCAAAATAGACATGAGAGAAAAGTTATAGCAAAGTAAATGTAATTATCTCACAAAAAATAAATAGATTATACACATCCCATAATCAATCATGCATCACTTTGTTTTTTCATTCATCTCTTTGTTTCAGCTCTTGGTCCCATACATTTTTGGGGCTTGTAGACGTTTTTAAAAAATATTCCATTCTTTCACTCATCAATCAAATATATCCATCCTACAATCAATCAATCAAAAAGAAATAAAAGAACATATTAGTCTAACAATTCAATTAGTCAAAAAGAAAAGCCAGAAAACATCACCATGTTACAAAATCATCTCTACATTTAAGACATGAAAACTAATATATTGAAATTGATAATGTAAAATCTTACACAATAATTAAATTTATAATTTGTTTTATAAGAATTTATTGGACACGAGAGAAGCAACAACACACTTGGTAGATAGCTTAATATCTATTACAAATAAGATTAATTATAGGTGTCGTGTTATTGGTACAGTCTAATTCAAGTGTGTATTTATAACCTTAAAGGTAGGTGTACGAATGAAAATCACCATGTTGTGTCGGGACAACTAATGTGGAATATTGTAGCGGTGTTGATGGGAAACTATACGAGAATCAGGGACTAAGATCGGTATTGTGAATTCTAGTAGTTGAATTGGCCAAAGGGGATTTAGAGGCTAAGTACGGGTAGTGTAAGTTCCCTATGGTTTGATTACTTCATTTAATCTACTAATTGAAAGAACATTAATTAAATAATGAGAATAAACAAATAAAATAAAACTAACTAATCTAATCTAATATTTTTGTATTTTATACTTTTTAGGAAAGAAAGGAAATATACAAACAAACTAATTTCTTCTAATTTAACTAAATTACTTCTATAATAAATCTAAACAAGTAAATAATCGGATTTAGTTATTTCCTTGTGCTGGATGTATCTAATCTACTCTAAATAAAAAAATCTTTTCCAAATTATAATTGTGGATGTAAATCCTTTGTTTTGCCTCAAAGGCACGAAAAAATCAAAGCTTCTAAAAGATTTTCTTCCCCTGCAACTTCCCTGGTAGAAGTAAAGAAGGATTCAATGGAGGTTGTAAATTGAAATGGATTGTAATTGCCTAAAAAAATGCAGAATATTTCCTCCAGACAATCTTCCCTTGCAAATCCACAAGGATAGGCACGGGGAAGCTATATATCACCGTGCTTTATAGAAGAAATAGAAGCTATAGTAATGATCTAACTATTGCAATGATTTAAATTAAAATGGTTTTCTACTCTAATCAATAATGTGCATACAAATTAAATAAAGAATTCAATAAAGCTTCAAGAAATATAAGTACATCCCAACCTAGAATTTGTAGTGGTGAGGCAAATCCGGTTGTGGTTTACTTTCATATCCCCTCAGTTTATTTTCCAACTTCAATGTTCACGTGAGTCCAGGGAGTTGCACTAGGAATGTAGAATAGAAAAAAGAAGAAGGTGCTGGAGAAATGGTGGCTTACTTGGTAGTCTAATAGAAATGCAGTAGAAGAAGAACAATGCAAGAGAACAATGTTTGGTTGTGTAATTTATAGCAAGATCACGGTAGCATAATGACGCAAATCACAATAAAAATCTCTAACCATTGCTTTCAAGAAGAAGCCTGGTTTTTATAGAACATAGGCTTGGGAAATGGTCTAAGCCATTTGGCAGCAATGGATGCCACATCACAACAAGGAGGGGAATTTAACTCTCAATCAACAATTAGAAGAGGAAGAGGAGGTTGGTACATATCTATCAAGCTCAAAATCAGCCAATTTGACCAAGAAATGTGCACAAAAGGTGAGTTGGAAGAAGTTAACATGCATCCAAATCATGCCTTAGGAAGTCTTAGTCAAAATGCATAGAACCGCCAGTCTACACAGGGAAGATTGTTACAAAATCACCATGGTGATTGCATGCAATTTATGTGCAAGGAGGTCAAGCCGGTGGTTGCACAAACCGCCTCCCAAGTAGGGTGGCGGTTGCGTAAGCGCCACCTAAATAGGGTGGTGGTTACATAACTTAAGGCCAAAAACTAAGGAAAAACATTGCTGTAAAAGATAACGGAAAGAAGGAAATGGCTAAGTAAGGTATTCTAAGATACAAATATAAGATGCAAAGAGGGAAAGGGGCTCAAACACCATTGGAAAAGATAGTAATCATCATAGGGGACTTTTAACCATTTTCCATCAACAATGTAGCACGTGCAAAATTGGGTGCGTACATATTGCCCCCTCGAGAAGTGTCCTAGCCATGAAGAGGCATAGAACATAGAGTTCGAGTATGGCATTCCTAAAATGGGGAGTTAGAAGTTATACCGACACCTACTTGTGTCGATGAGATGTAAATCCAAAATCCCACTACTTGTAAGATGCAAACCAAGAATCAAGTACAGATAGATACAAAATCAAAAACATACTAAAAAAAATGACAAGAGGACTTACCATTTACGCAGGGGGATAGGAATATACCCGCCTGACATGCTTATCCCTTAAAAGACACACATACTCAAAACAAATTTAAAACAAGACATATATATATATCTAAAACCATCATTTTCAAAATCATTTGCACTCACCCTCATAGAGAATTTGGAGCTCTAGATTACCTTGTGATTGTTTTGAGCACAGTATAGTCAAATCGAAGAGTGCAACGACGTGATCATGGCCCCATGAGCGAGAGGAGCAATGGCTAAGAAAAAGGTTAGTATTTTGCATTTATTCATTTTAAACCTAAAATGTGAAAAATTTAAAAATATCTACCTAGGGGGTGATTTTTAACAATCTTATAGTTAAAATGTTCCTAAGGGGGTGCCTAGATGTGTATGCATTTTATTTCATGAAAATAATGTATTTTTGTCCATTTTTTCCAAGTTTTTGGGCCCCAGGGTACGACATGCCCTTTTTGACACAACACTCACGCAGCCACCCTATGCAACCATTACAATTAGATAAATGTTGATCTACACTAGGTGGTGGAAATTACGCAATTCCATTACTCTTCACATGGTAGTGGTTCCATAATTTGACTAAGTTAAATGAATTTTTTTTGTTTTTATGTTGTTTTATAATGTTTTTGATGAGCTTATTTTGTCAAACATGTTTCTAACTTTCTCTTTTTCTTGTTTTGGTGAATGTAGAAGGATTCCTACATTTGGTGGATCTAGGCCAGAGAGTGTGAGTGGCTTTCGGGATTATTGATCAGTTGTCTCAGGAGGAGAGAGACTTGTTACATAGAGCCAGTTTATGGAGGATATCTTAGATGACATTAGTATCTCCAGAATATCACTTTTGTGTGACCTTTTGAGCTATTATGATGCAGATCCGAGCACTTTTTGGTTGCTCGAGGTTTGAGGAGAGTGGACCATTACTTTGGAGGATATACACAAGATTTTGGGTGTTCTTGTGATAGGAAGGAGGTTGACTTTAATGTGGGTCAATGGTTGATCAGATAGTGGGTCACTATATGGGGATGGTCAGGTACCCAATGTGGGTGCCAAACAGGGTATGAGACTTCTTTTGTTTCCTCGCACATATCCCTCCTTGCGCAAGGCCATTATTGGTATCTTTGCTTCATGCTTGGTAGGAGACAAGGGTGGGGACAAGATCCTTTATTGTTGGGATCCCATTATCCATAGCATTGAGAAGTATGGTTGGATTTACGCTTGGGCGTTGATATATTGGGGACTACCTACCATGATTTGTATCGAGTTTTTAGAATTCAGGAAATTTCTCAATCCATCCCACTTTTTGGTCATGTGTTGGGTGTATGAGAGGATGATCCCCTACCAGAGGGGAGTTGGGATAGATGATCCAGGGGACCATCAGGGAAGTGAGGTGGATAGTCTTGGGTCCTCTCAGGGTGGCACATCAACCTATAGCCATGCTTACCACTAATGATATGGTCACACAATCATACCAGGATATGGTCAAACTATGGGGTGATGACAGAGTTACATTGATTTCTTGCAGCACTACTACCTCAAGTTAGTTGATAGGACATCCAGAGTTGAGGCTCATCTTATAGACAGAGTTCCAAAATAGTTTAGGTTTTCGTATGTTGATGCACTTCCCATTGTTCCTAAAATATATCATGGGATTAGAGAGGCTCGAGACGGCCCTAGGGGCATACTTTATTGGATAGTGTTGACTCCCAAAGTTCCTATTACTATAGAGAGCGTAGCTCCATTTTCCAACAGGCTAGAGTTATACTATAGATCGAGGCAACTCCCACATAGTGGGGAGGAGGAAAGGAGGAGGCTAGGATGAAGACAGATATGGATACCAGGAGATACCATAGAGGAGATTGGAGAGGAGGCTCGTGAGGAGGGCTAGGAGGAGAGGATAGTGACAATGAGTGGAGGGTTATTAGAGATCTTTCTATTATAGAGAGAGAGAAGAGGAAAAGGTGGAGAAGGAGACTCTCTTTTATGAGGAGCCTCTTTCCCATGAGGGAGGTGGTGATGAGTAGTCCATGATGGGACAATGAGATGCCTTAGGAGAGGTCACAACCGAGGAGGTACCTACAGCAGCTCCACCACCACCACGGCACTAGTTGACCCTTCCTGGATGCCAGGAGATCCGAGTATGTAGATACTTCTTCCTTGACTCTATTACTTAGAAATGTTAGTGAATTACACATTGTCTTTCTTTTTGGGTTTTTAATAGTTTTCTAACTCTTCGTTGTTTTATTTTGTTTTGTAGCCACTTTTGATGGTTGTGAGATTTTATTCACCGAATCCTGTCAACACATTGATTATTCCCATGAGGAAGACTCGAGAATATTTTTTTGTTGATGGGGGGAGCCAATGTAGGCCAACCATCATACCATGTTTTTCATACCATGCCGGGTGAGCTACGAAGATTCTTTCGAGATGAGGACCGAGCTCACCACATTTTGATTAGCTAAGAGGGAGAATAGTGGCTAGATGCCACTCTCATATCGAGACCACTACTAGGATATCACCAAATCTATCTCATGGTCATTCTCATCGTTCAATGCATGAAGGCTCACATTCACACCATAGAGCCACTACAGAGTCCTCATCATGCTCCTTCATCCGGATCCCATAGGGGAGGGATAGGCCATAGGCCTTTATTGCTTCAATGTCATTTTATGAGACATATATATCGATTTTTTTGGATTTTGTGCTCATGTGAGTTTTGACCACACCTAGAGTGTGACGACATTGTATACAAACCTTGATTTTTATGGATATATATACATACATCTTTTTGATTTGGTTATCTTGGTGTAAGAGTTATCTTCATTGATGGTTTACTTCACTTGTGTACTCTTATATGTTCATAATTCCTATGTTTTTATATGCTTTTTGAATGCATGCTATGGATGATGATGTGCTAACAGAATGATTTATTTTTGTTATTTTTCTTTATATGATGTTTATGCAAACACAATGTAACCTAAAACTTTGGTTTTCAAACAATATTTAGTACTTCTTGTTTTATTGGAAAAATGTGATGAATGATAATATAAAATGAACCCACTCCACTTCTAACTCCACACAACTAGTAAGATGCGAGGGATCAACACCAGAGATAAAAGGGACGTGAGTTATATGATTTTTATGAATGGAAATGAAGAAAGGAAGACAAGATTTTGACAAAAACTAATTAGGAACCTACAACCTAACTCTACATAAGTTTACTACATAGTCTAGAATGTGATTTGCTTGCAAGTTTATCTAGACTTAGATCCGTATATGGCCTCTTGATTGAAAAAATATGGTTTTAAGGCTTTAACTCTCTTGGAACATATACATCTAATTCACTTTCTTGGGATTTGAAGTTTCAAAATCACTTTTATTTGTTAAATTGCTTACACCTTATTGATTTATTATGAAAAGACCCCTACACCTTGCCCCATGCTACCAGTAAGAAGCATGGGCTCATCACCAAGGACAAGATATAGCGAGTAAGGGCACTTCCCTCCTTTCCCAACCTCATGCCACCAAGTATGAGGCATGGGCTCATCACCAAAGATTGGTAGGGAAAGAAAGTGTAGTTTTATTTGTAAATGAAATATTTTTGCATTTATTGATTAACTTATATCATTTTTTTTATTTTTACTTTGAGTTGTGCTTTTGGGAGGGAGAGCTTGCCCCTAGCCTCAACCCCATGCAACTAGTAAGATGTGAGGGCTCATCACCGAAGGTTGAGATAGGTGGATAAGTGATCCAAGTAAAGTGTTTAGAGTGATTTTGTTACCAAAGAGGTTTCTTGGGAAAGATGTGACATCAAGAAGCTTCTAGAACAGACCATGGGCAAAGACACCTATGCTAGAAGAAAACTATGGGAAGAACCAAGTATGTAGGCCTTGGTAGAATCAATGTCAAAATTATGTCTTAACTTGCTGAAATGATGAAATGATTAGAATTGTTGATGATAATATGGTGGATATTTGAAGAAGTGTGATTGATTTATTTTTCCAATATTTATAAGTTTTGGAATTTTTTGAAAAATAAGTTTCTTGACTACAATTTTACAATATGATCTAGCAAATGAAATGCAGTATGGATGTAATAATGTACATGTGGAAATGCAAATGACTTATGTATGGAAGTATTTAGGGTGAATCCAACTGATGGATGTCAAACTCCTCACCTCCCAAGGTACACAAATGATCACATGATCTTTAAAATTTTCATTCTCTTGACAAGGGCCTACTATCTTGGGTTTAAACTTACAACCCTTTCCTACAATTGTATATATATGATCATATAACATTGGCGTGAATCCGTCCATTTGAAAGAGGTATTTGTGAACCTATTTGTCATGTTTTGACATATCATATTCATGTGAGCATGACTACGCTTCTCAAATCTATTCCCCTATGTAGGGAGTAGTGGTTTCATTTGAAATTTATTGACTTATGGGTTATGTCTCCTGGACACAACAAGCTTGGATTTTAACTTGTTGGTATTTAGACCAAGGTTTAGAAAGAAAGAAGTCCTAGAGATGGCTTTGATGGGTATCACTTTGTTCTCAAAATCCTCTCCTTCCTTCATTATTTCTACCATGTTTACACCTAGACCAAGGTCATCGAAAGGAAGAGAGGATATACCAAGGAGGTACCCACTCCTTGTGGTTCGAATGGGAGGAAGATCGGTTCATCACTTTCTAAGAGTTTCATGATCTCCATTGTGGTTTTAGTGGACACGAATTCCACATATACAGACTTACCTTTATCTATTTTTTCCACCTCAAACATTTTTGGGTCAATGACTTCATCCTTCGAACACTCGAGGTGGTCATGACCAATTATTTTGATGGAGGTGGTTTGTTTAATTGGTTCATAGGGAGCTCATACTTTGAATGGACTCCTCTTTTCTTCTTTAGTTCTCTAAGTGTATATCGAAGGGCTCCAGATCCCCTTGAACGATGAAGAATTTTCCCAAATGGAGGAATCTAACTTCTTGAAACAAGGTAGAAGGTATAGCCTTCATTCGATGAATCCAAGGTCTCCCAAGGATCATGTTATAATTTGTTTCCTATTAATGATGTAAAACTTTGTCAAGATGGTTTTTGGCCCAAGGGAGCAGAAGAACTATGGTTCCGATCAAGGTAGCCTTAAGACTATCATACCCTCACAACGTGTTTCTTGTAGAGGAGAAATTATTCTCCCCATATCCTAACTTCTGCAAGAAAGAAAAGGGAACCACATTTACAACATCCCCATCATCGATCATGGATCTCTTGATGTAATTTTTATAACCCAAGCTTGCAATATAACACAGGATCACCTATTCGGGCTATTTCATTCGAAGGATGACATCTTGTCTATATCAAAAACAAACCCAAGTATCCCTATCACTCTATCCCAGAGGATGTATGTCAAAGTCAATATGATTTATTTGAGCTCTAGGAGGTGTAACATGGATTAGATGACCAAGACCTAATACATTGAAAAATGTATAATCCATGTGCTAGGGAATCTTTAAACAAATCTAGGAATGAGATGTGAGAAAAGGTCTTGTTCAAATCCAATATCAAATCATAGGCTCCTACTAGTTTTGATATTTTATGAGCATCATCCTGTGAGAAAGAATGAGTGGGTAGGGGTTGTGAAATATTCCCTTGTCTAAGTTGTTGCATTAATTTTTGGTTCAACCTCTAACTCAACTAATCCCAAAATCTTTGTATTGTTGTTTAAGCCAAGGTTGGGAGAAACTTGAGAGTTATCAAGTGAGGCTTCATGGTCATTATTCCCTACATGAATACCCTTGTTTATGTTATGAGGATTCACCTTAACATCCTTAGGACATTTAGGGAATGGATCTCAAAATATGCTTAGGTTTGCATTCTGAGGTGCGATGGGTCTTGTATGACTAGGTTGGGGGGTTGTTTTAGGATTTACTAAAACATGTCCATAAAGAGATATCTTTGATTTTGGGGAGTCTTTGTAGGAACTTATTACAATCTCTACAAGTATTAACATCATGACCAACGACATGATAGAAATATAATATAGTTAGGATCGTAATTTCTTGTTCTTTGATAAGTCTTATTGTTGTTGATTATAACCTCGATTGTAGTTTTGAAATTGATTGTTATAACCATGATTTGTTTCCCCTTGGCCAGATTTTTGGTACTGGTTCGGGCCTTGGGTTTGATTTTTCCGAGGAGGGGGGGGCTTCACATCAACCATGTGTTGACTAAGGAAACAATGTTAGGGCCTCTTTTATTTCCTTGTTGTTATTGTTGTTATTGTTATGCTCTTTAGTATTATTGTTATTCGTAAAACTAGTGTTCTTTACTTGATCAAGTAACACCATTCACGGTAGCACCATGATTATGATTCAAATCTTAGGTCCTTAGTTATTGGCTCCATTGTTTTAATGGTTTGTGTTGTTTTGGTTAAAGGATAACAATTTCCCATTAAGACCGTAAGTCTTACGCCCAATAGCGATAAAAAATTAGTCAATTCAAAGTGCACCTTCCAAACTTCTTTGTAGCTGTGGAAAGGAAACTTCTAGACCTCCTCCTTGGTCTCTCAATTGAGAAAGTGAAGGAAAAGATCCCAAATTTCCATTTGTTCCATGTTAGGTGCACTTGTAGAGGAATAAAGAACATGGCGTCATCTCTGGATGAAATGGGTAAAAATTAATTTTATGCCCTGTCTAATATGCAAAACTCCCTAATCATGTACGCAAGAACTTGTTCATGTCAAATGCTCTAATAAATTCTAAAACAAGTTGTTTAAAGGAATGTATGGAAGCTTCTGGAATCCAATAATACCAATCTAAAGCAATTCCCTCAACAGTTTTCAAAAATATTTTAGCTACTACAGCATCCCAAGGAGCAATTCCATAATAGCAATGGCGTAAGCCTTTATATGAGCGTTCGGTCTCCTTCTCCTTTTAATTTGGGAAGATCAAGCAATGGGTGGAAGAAATGACACCACGTATGGTAAAGTCAAGGGGTTATTTTAAATACTCAGCGTAAGTACCCATTGTATAAGATTCCACCATTAAATCTCCCTTATAAGGATGTGGAGGAGGAGGAGTTGGATAAGATGCATTATAGGCATTGACTGGAATGTATAAAGCTCCATGATACGGCATATAAGGAGTAGGGAAGGTATACTGGTCCATATGGGGGGACTTTGAATACATATTCAAGTTAGGTGGGATGATACTAGGATATGGAGTAGTGCATGAAAATAGGGAACGTTGCATTACTTGAATGAGTGGCATTCGAGAATGCACTTCAGCCAGCCCTTGCATAGGATAAGCTTGAGAAGGATGAGGACCCATCCCTAGTGTGTTAGATCTTGTGAGAAGATCACCCAGACTCAGTTGAACCGGATAACTTTGTTGTACAAGATGTTGCATTGGTTGTTCATTGGTAGGGATGTATCCCTTGTTATCAACTGGATACCCCATGTTTTCCCTACTACATGAGTTGGTTGTGATGGTTCAACACTCTCTAGCTCTCTAATCCTTCCCACTAAGGTAGAAATGACATCATTAGGAGAAGATTGAGTTCCATGTGTAATAATCACGTTATTTGCATTGGGCTGAATGTATCACATGTTCAAAGGTTGATCAACCTCCTCTATTCTCTCATAACTAATGGGGTTTGAGGCATAGCTAGGGGAGGTTTGCACATTGTTTGTGTAGTTGTCAGCCCATCCGAGAAAAGGAAGGGGATTGTTGTGGTTGAATGTTGGTGTAATATCTATCAAAGCCAAATGGCCCACCCAACTCTCTACCAGACATATTTTAGGAAGTATAAAATACCTACCAAAATAGGGGAAGAAATGGAAAGGTGAGGTAATAACAATGAAAGAAAAAGAATTAAGAAGGAACTAGTCCTTCATGTTGGGTTCACCAATTTTTATGACTAAAATCAACACGTGACGTTCAGCACACTTAACCTCCCAAGGTCATGTCAAGACAACCGATGTGGAAAATTGTAGGGGTGCTAATGGGAAACTATAGGAGAATCAGGGACTAAGATCAAGTAGTGTGAGTTCCTAGTAGTTGAATTGGCCAAAGGGGAATTAGAGGCTATGTATGGGTAGTGTAAGTTCCCTATTGTTTGATTACTTGATTTTATCTACTCACTTGAAAGAACATTAATTAAATAACGGAAATAAACAAATTTTAAAAAAACTAATCTAATATAATCTAATTATTTTAATTATATATGTTCTAAAGACAGAGGAATATACAAACAAACTAATTTCTTCTAATTTAACTAAATTTATTTTATAATAAATCTAAACAAGTAAATAAATGGATTTAGTTATTTCCTTATGCTTGGATGTATTTAATCTACTATAAATAAAACAAATCTTTTCCAAATTATTATTGTGGATGTAAATCCTTCTTTCTTCCTTAGAGGCACGAGAAGAATTCAAAGCTTCTCAGAAGATTTTCTTCCCTACAACTTCCCCAGTAGAAGTAAAGAAGGATTCAATGGAGGTTGTAAATTGAAATGGATTGTAATTTCCTAAAAAAAATGGAAGCTTTCCTCTAGACAATCTTCCCTTGTAAATCCACAGGGATAGGAGGGGAAGTCTATCTATCACTAGAAGCTTTACAGAAGAAATGGAAGCTATAGTAATGATATAACTATCAAAATGATTAAATTGATTTTTTTCTACTCTAATCAATAATGTGCATACAGATTAAATAAATAATTCAAGAAAGCTTCAAGAAATATAAGTACATCCCCAACTTGGAATTTGCAGTGTTGAGGCAAAGCTGGTTGTGCTTTACTTTCATATCCCCTCAGTTTCTTTTCCAACTTCAATGTTCGTGTGTGTCCATGGAGTTGCACTAGGAATACATAAAAGCAAAGAAAAGGATACTGGAGCAATGGTGGCTTGCTTGGTGGTTTGGTAGAAATGCGGTAAAGAAGAATAACACAAGAGAATAGTGCTTGGTTATGTAATTTCTAGCAAGATCACAACAGCATAACAACGCAAATCAAAATAAAAATCTCTGTCCATTGCTACAGAAGAAGCTTGGTTTTTATAGAACATAGGCTGGGAAATGGTCTAAGCCATTTGGCAACAATGGGATGCCACATCACAATAAGGAGGGGTAGTTAACTCTCAATCAACAATTAGAAGAGGAAGAGGAGGTTGGTACGCATCTATCAAGCCTACA
Source organism: Taxus wallichiana var. yunnanensis (assembly GCA_018340775.1). Lineage (NCBI taxonomy): Eukaryota > Viridiplantae > Streptophyta > Pinopsida > Cupressales > Taxaceae > Taxus > Taxus wallichiana. The sequence goes on from CM031242.1 coordinate 446,507,494, forward strand.
AACAACCAATTTTACCAAGAAACGTGTGCAAAAGGTGAGTTGGAAAAAGTTAACATGCTTCCAAATCACACCCGAGGAGTCTCGTTCATAATGCATAGAACCATCGGTCTACACAGGGTTGCGGTTACGAAACCGTTGGGGTGATTGTGCAACCTCCGCTTATGGCGAGTGGCGGTTGTGTAACCGCCTCCCAGTAGGGTGATAATTATGTAACCACCGCCCTAGAAATAGGGCAGTGGTTGCATAACTTAAGGCCAAAAACTAAGCGAAAACACTATGGAAAGCTAACGAAAAGAAGGAAATGGCTAAGGTATTCTAAGATACAAATATAAGCTACAAAGAGGAAAGGGGCTCAAACACCATTGGAAAATATAGTAATCATCATAGGGGAATTTTAACCATTTATGTCAATGTAGCACGTGTAAAATTGGGTGCGTCTAATAGGGCTTAGGGTTATTAACTTATTGCAAAATCTATTAGAATCAAAGAGTGAAATGTGTACCAATTATGTGCCCAAACGTTGGAAGTAACATTGAACACTACATATAACACTCAAAATTTCCTGCTTTTGAGAAGTTAAAAATTGAAAATTTTCAAGTTAAATGTCTTCTCTGTTGTCCTAGTAAAATGAAAAGACAAAAGATTGAGAAAAATCTACGTTTTTGGGTCTTTTGTGTGATTTTCGGGTCTACCGGATATTTTTGTCCCAAGTGTCCCAAGTTTGTTCGGGCCCCTTGTTTGCCGATCGGCCGATTTACCCGAAGTTCGTTTCTTTCGGGCCCGTCGAACTTTTTGTCCCAAGTGTCCCAAATTCACCCGGGCTCATTGTTCCCTTTTCATCCGATTCAGCCGAATCGTGTACTCCACGTACTTTCATCCCTCATGTCCCAAAAGCATTTGTGCATACTTTTCCCGCATCGCCCGTTTCAGCCGAATCGCGCTTTTACGTCCCGCGTGTCCCAAATGAACCAAAGGCCATTCGAGTTAATTTTTCCCGCTCTTCACAAATATCTTGCTTTCCAAGTTGGTAGATGTGTATTTAATGCGCATTAATTGTATTTCTCTCCCAAACGGCTATATAATGAACTGCCCCTATGCGTTTTGCACACTGCTTTCTTGCTATCCATTGCTCATACCTTTGCGATCAAAATTTCTGCATGCATACCCATTTCCCCTGCAATTTCATCCCGAGTCTAGATTGCAACCTTGGCTCCTCAAATTGCTAACAACATGAAGATTAAATTCCAAGGCCAGGAGCAAGTCTCACCGCTCGAGTCTGCCATTCCTGATATCGGAGACAGTGAAGTTCGCCACCTTGACTTTGGGGATTTCTAGGCAAGAATGACAGACTCAAACCCCTCTCCTATGGCATAGATGATTCATGATAGTGGTTTGGCATTCGCCGGTGGTTTCCCTATCTCGGTGCAATGCACAAATACAGTGCTCTCTTGCGGTGCTCATTTTAATCCTGATTCGAGCGAACTAACGAATGTGCATGGGGAACTCATCGCCAAACTTGACGCTACCACCATTGGTGCTGCCCTAAGGATTCCTGAGATGGAAAATGCTATAGTAATTTCTCAAGAACCGGCACAAGCCCTCTTCGATCAGGACAGTGAGAAATATAAGGCGCGGGTGGCGAAGTCCTGGCTTAAAAACCCTAAAAAGGGGGCGTCTCATCTATCCAAGGTTCTTTTCCATGCAGATTTCAATGAGGAATTGTCGGATTTTATAATCCTACTAGCTCGGGTCATGGGCTTACCCTCTACAAATGAGTTCCATTTCTGGATGTGCCCACTTATCAATATGGTGTGCGAAGGAACTCAGAATATCAATTGGGCAGAGATCATTAGTATGAACCTAGCAGAGCAGCTTGTCCAATGTACAACAAACCAAGAAGTTCTATATGACTTCATACTTAATGTATACTCTAGCAGCATCAAGGCAATGGTTTGGATTCTCATACGTTGATGCTCATAAGGCTGACCCTGTGTATGCCTACTGCCCTTAGTTCACCCTGGACACTAGCAATCGCAACTTCAGAAGGGTGAATGATGCTTTCACCATGTACATTGTTAGGCTTCTGGAGAGCGACACGGCGAGGAGATTTTCTGATGAAGCTATGAATCTGATATCGCACTACGGTGCCTACTTCATCCAATTTAGAAAATTTTCCTATATAAGGCTTGCAGGCTATGAGAGCACTCCTCTCAAGCTCCCCATGTTCTGCAATGATAAAATGGCCTTGATAGAAGTATGCAGGCAATTGGACAAGTTGCATAGAACCTGCAGGGATAAGAAAATTACTAGCTTGCACTTCCCCATCACTTTGGGAAACTACACCTGCAAAACAGCTCTAGATGCACAAAACATAGAAAGAGCCCTAGCTCACATCACTTACCATTTCTTCAGGCCAAGAACTTGTTTTGACTTGAAGAAGTTTATTGAGTAGAACATCAAGATCACTTATCATCATAGGGTAGACACAAAGGACTATTGGGCTGACATGCACTGATGATTTTGAGGCAAGGAGGAGACACTATGGCAGATTTTCTCTTCAATTAATTCAAGAGCTTAACCTGTACCAAGTTCCTGAAGGGCTCCAGGATGATAATTCCGACCTGTACTCATATGAATATGATAACGTGGTCAAACACACTCCTTGGAGGATTTGGATTGGTTCAAAAAGGAGAAGGATGATCTGGTAGAAATCCTAGCTCCCGTCTTGGTAAGAACCAAAATCTGGTTTGATAAGAAAGTCCGTGAGCTTAGAAGGCACTCAGGGGAATCCTCCTCCAAGGATACTCCAACACCAAGAAGGGATGCATTGACACCCAGTTCAGAAGCACCTGTGCAGACCCCTCCTACTTCATCAACTCAAGGTCCCACAGTCTCCACTCCTTCCTCATCCACCCAAGTATATCAGAAGAAAGTCAAGGAGGTTAAGAAGGAACCTATTGAAGAAGAGCCTACAGTGAAGCATTCTGAATTGCCCTCAGGTCCAGAGAACATTATTGTTCTCAGTGAAAGTGAAGAGAGTGAGGTGCCAGCTCCCATGAGTGCCCCTGAAGCCCCAATAGATAAGGACAAAAAGAAGTCCAGAGCACTGAACTTCCAAGCACCATTGATTCCTCCGCACAAGTCCCGAAGTCCCAGAGTGCCCCGAGTGCCCCACTCATATCTCAACTAGAGGCAAAAAGCAAAGCAAACCTTGGGTGCCATGAGTTCTCTCTGTCTCTTGGTCCTCTTGCCCCACCTTCTTCTTCCTCCTCCTCTTTTGCATGGGTGCAACCTCTTGTTGATGGTAGGAAGAGAAAGTCTTCCTCCCAAATCTCGGGACCCAATTTTGATGTTGTGGCGGCCTTATTAGGTACTACTCCTCCTACTCACGCCAAAAATCCAGAACTACCTCCAGATAGTGTCGATGCTCTGGCCAACAATTCCTCGAGATAGCCAAGCCTAAGGTAGACAAGCCGAGAAGATTTTGCAAGCATCCGACCTTGAGCTCTCAAGAATTCCCATGGGAGAGTCCACCCCTGAAGGTGAGATCCACAATCTTCAGGAAATAGTCACTAGAGTCATTGGGAGGGTAGAGAAAGGAAAACAAACCATAGAGCAGTTGGAGGAGCAGGCCCAGATTCTTACAGTTTCATCAAGTCACTACTATCTAAAGATAAAGTTCTAGATCCTACCCCATTGACTACTCTTCCACCACCTGTGATTCTCGAGCCAAGATGAAGTGCAGAGTATCAAAGATATGCACAAGTATTCCATCTATGGAAGGGCTATGGAGGCCATGGTGGATGATATGCTTGTTGCAGGATTGAATTTCATTGATGAAGCCTTCAAACTCCACGAGAAGGTGAACAATTTGCAATGTTCGTAAAAATCTCCTCCACTATTGGGAACATAGATAAAGAACTTAAACTTTGGAGCAACAGATATAGACCTTCACCTCATGGGACAAACTGATGAGAATATTTTAATGGCAAGCAAGGTCTTCATGATGCAAAGGATAACTTGTCAAAATCATGGGTGTACAATGTGGAATGGAAAATCAAAGTTTTGGAAGAATATTTGGGAGAATTGAAGAATAGCTGGCAGAAGGGTGAAGCCTTCAAAACTTTGGTAATATCTACTTTCAAAGACATACATTGCTATCTCCATGATGAGACCTCTCGTGCATCCTCTCCTTGCAAGAAATCAAAGCTCAATTCGTAGCTTTTGTCAAAGGTAATCTGTTCAAGGAGAGTTCCATTTCCAAGGAAAAGATGAAGGAGATCTACTCTCTTCAATCTGCTATAGAGGAAGCAAATAAATATTATCATACTCATGTCAAATTTGACAAAGAAATGGAGAAGTGCCTCGATTTTGGACTCACCCACTACCAACACATCACCCCACGAGGCGAGACATAGCAGAGGCGTTGAAAAGATTCAGACAATGGATCCTAAAGTCAGTGGGCCCCTCTCAATCATGAACGCCTGTCTTCTTCTCCTGATTCTTCTCTTTTCTTCCTTTCTTCTCGGATTTAATGTAATTAGTTGGGGTATTGCGATTAGCAGCCCTTTAACTAAAGCATTAGTTAAAAGAAGTAGTTACCAAGGATAACTAATTTGTAAACTATATAATGGCCTCTCCTCGCCATTTTTGGGGGAGGAACTTGGCTTATTTGTGAAAGTGTAAAGAAATCATAAAGAAATCAATACAAAAGGATTTCCATTCTTTGTCTATCTGATTCTTTTTATTCGCAAGCTATCCATTAAATATAATTAGATCATTTGTCTACATTATGTTGAGAAGCTTTGTATTCTTGTAGATGTTATTCATAGAACTGTGTGTCTTTTCAAATTTCATCTTATTAATGTGGGTACAAATGATCTTATTCCAATTCACTGTATTCTTGCATGCATAAGGAATTATTCTGTCATCTATAATTCTAGGATGGTGCCTTTCTACTTATTTCCACATTTTCATTCCTCTGTCCTTTTGTAATTGGTGATCTATTTAGGAAACACTTTTATGATATCCAAGTTCCATAGTGAAACCACGCTTTGTACATGTGTAAATAGGTTCATTTCTGAATAAGGGAACCTCTCCCACTAAAGAGGAGGGACTTCTTGTCCCCTGACTGCTGCTCTTCTTAAAGTTCCTTTTCGACGACCAACAGTTTTTGGTGACTCCACTGGGGAATCGTATTCTAGTTCCATAATCATTTATCGATCATCTTTTGATCTGGTGACTCCACATTTTACTCGAGGGAGAAGGGCCCTGGGTATTGAAGATTCTCAGTTCCAGCTTTTGGAACAACAGGGTTTTCCTTTCTCTTCAGCAAGAAGAAATATAAGAGCTCGATCAACAAGCACTCCTCCTGTCAAAATAGAACCCCTACGGGTGGTATTCTTTCAGAGAAAATCAGTCCTAATCTCCGAGCTCTGATTCTTGCTGGTGTTTTAGTTCCCCTTCAAGCCATTTTTCCAAGAATGGCAGTACCATTGCCTTGGGGCCATCGTGTTGGGCCCCTCGCCCTTCCTCAGCCTTTGCATGAGTTACCTAGAGGTAATCGGAAGAACTTTCCTAAATTCAAGGGTGATGGCAAGGTACATCCTGATGAACACATCGCGGCCTTCATAGTTGCATGTGGAGTTCTGGGAGTTGAACATGAAGACGTCTCTGTAAGGATTTTTGTTGAGACTTTACAAGATAATGCTGTTGATTGGTTCTATCACCTTCCGGCCGAGCTATCACTAGCTGGAACACAATGAGAACTAGGTTTGAAAACCATTTCAAACCGGCGGAAGACGTGCATGCTTTGCTAGCCCAAATTTCTCAAATAAAGAAGGAATCACAAGAGCCCATGAGAGAATTTGTGGCTCGATTCAACAGGTTAATTAACAAAATTCCACCAGACACTCAACCTGTAGATCAAATCCAAAAGTGCTTCTTCCTAAATGCCCAATTGCCCGAAGTTAGTTATGCATTGAGAAGGGCTAATCTTGCAACATTGGCCGAGGATCAAACTCTTGTTGTTAGTGTTGAAGATGATTTAATCATGTCAGGAAAGTTGAGGAGAGACCCTTCTAGATCTAAGTCTTCTTCTTCCTCCTCTTCCACTCCTGGACCTAATACTGATCCATTGGTACAAAAACTTGCAAATGATCTCATCACCATTAAGAAACAATTGGCTCAACATGCTCCATATGCAGACGTTCCAAGGAGGAATTTTCAGCCCAGAAATCATTTTCCTGCTTCTCAAACAAGGCTAGCGCTTGAAGGACCTCCTATTAAAGTCCCTGTCAATGCAACCTGTGAAGTTGAAGAACCAGAGGATGAGGAGGTTAATGAAGATTGTGAAGAATTTGTTGAAGAAGTTGATGATGAAACAGACGAACTTGAGGGATCTCGAGTTAATTTCTTCACCACTGAAGGTGTTGATGAAGGAGATGATTATGATGAAGTAGTAGCAGACATGAATAGTGAATCATATGCTATCATGACTCGAGAGCAGACAAATCAGAGGGAGAAAGTGATGCAGCCCACCAAAAAATCTAAGGAGCAGCCGACAACTATCCCTGTAATTGCAAAAAGAGGATCTCCTATCCCCATTTCATCCACACCAAAGGTGAGTCCTGTCAATTCTGCTACTAAAGTTACTTCTTTTTCTCCTAAAACTGATAAGCCTAGAATCCCAAGCGATGATAGCCCATTCACTTCTGGGTCTTTCGATATTATTGATCACCTGAAAAAGACCAAGGTTCAAATCTCAGAGGCTGAATATTATCAAACCCATCCCAAGGCTTTTGCTAAAATGATTCACTTTGTCAATTCTCATTCTAAAACTACCTCTAAAGGCCTTTTACCCACTCCATCTTCTACCACAACCCAATCTGGTAGCCACTGTCACCTCACCCAATGACAAGATCAAACCATTCTATGTGACACTCCTTATAGCCAGCCATAGGCTCAGTAATTGCATCATAGACTCAGGGGCATCAGACAATGTAATGCCTACCAAAGTAGCCCATGCCTTAGGCCTAACTCTCACATGCACTTATGGGTCTTGTTATTCCATGGAGAGTAAGGAAGTGCCCCTGGTCGGAAGAATTAAAGATGCACAAGTAGCTTTTGCTACTTTTCCTGAGAAGAAAGTTTTGGCTACTATCCTAGTAGCAGACATTCCTCCTTCATATGGGATGCTGCTAAGTAGGAACTTCTGTAAGGATGTGGGTGGAGAAATTCAAATGGATTGGTCACATGCCCTCATACCTGTTAATGGGCAAATGAAGAAGTTGCTTTGCCGAGAAGCAATCTAAGTATATTGTACAAAAATAGATGATCCCAAAGCACAAATACTCTATGAGGATATGGGGCATGGCAACTACATGATTATGTCTCCAGAAGAAATCCAACTCCCCAAAATATCACCTGAGGATCCTAATGGTGTTTGGATATTAGAGTTTGATGGAAGTTGTTCTTCAGCTGGTTCTGGAGCTGGTGTAATATTGGTGTCGCCTGAAGGAAGCATTCATCCTTTCTCATTCAAGTTGCAATTTGAAAATACCAATAATACAACAGAATACGAAGCTCTCATTCTCGGGCTTCATGTGGCAAAAGAACAGGGTGTGAAGAATCTCCTAGCTCATGGAGATGCGGAACTGATTGTCAAGCAAGTTAGAAACCTCTTCCAGGTAAAGAATAGAAGATTGAAACATTACAGGAATCAGGTTTGGGACTCCATTGAATTTCTTGATGCCTTCTCCATCGAAGCAGTGCCTAGGGAGGAGAATACCAGGGCTGATTCACTAGCAGTCTCGGGGTCATTGCTTATACCTCATCCTGACTTCTCTCAAGATAAGTTTACCATTGAGATGATCCATAGACCCAGTGTACCTGATAATGCAAGTAACTGGAAAGTTTTCAATGATGATCAACACCTACTTTCTTTCTTAGAACTCAAGGATAATTTTGAACAATTGTACTTTGAAGGAAGTGATAATTTGCCTCGTGAAAGTGTGCCCTTTAACAAAGAAGCATCAAAGAAGAAGAGGCAGATCAGGATGGATGTATCAAACTCAAAGGAAACAAGATTCCAAAAGGATTGGTGAGTTTAGAAGAACTGTTTGACAAACATGACAGGTATGTAAAGTTTAAAGCTTCTACTGGACCTCAACAATCAGCTGAATATGACAAAATTAATATTGGGAGTTCTACTGACCCTAAACTCATGAACATTGGAAAATGTTGTACACCAGATGAGAGGAAGAAGGTAATTAATCTTTTAAAGAAGTATAAAGATGTCCTTGCTTATTCCTATGAAGATTTAAAAGCCTTTCAACCAAAGGAGATGCAACATTTTATCCCTCTCAAACCTAGGAATTAAGCCTTTCAAATAGAAACAGAGGCAATACAATCCTAAGATAGCTGACACCATTTTTCAGGAAATACAGAAGTTATTAAAAGCCAAAATCATTTTTCCTATTCACCATTCAACATGGATTGCCAATATTGTGCCTGTTAGAAAGAAAAATGGTGAGATCCGCATCTGTGTCGATTTTAGGAATCTGAATCAAGCTTCTTTAAAGGACAACTATCCTTTACCCATGATGGATCAGGTCTTGCAAGCAGTAACAGGATCCGAAATGTTGTCTATGCTTGATGGCTTCTCAGGATATAACCAGGTAGAAGTTAATACCGCAGATCAACACAAAATGGCTTTCACTACCCCTTGGGGTACCTTTGCCTACAAAAGGATGCCTTTTGGGCTCATTAATGCCGGTGCCACTTTTCAAAGGGCTATGGACTTGGCCTTTGGAAGTTTGAAAGGGAAGTGTATTGTCGTATACCTTGATGACTTGACTGTATTTTCTAAAACAAGGACAGATCATTTTCAGCATCTAGAAACAGTTCTTCTGAAATGTAGAGAACATGGGATCTCTTTAAATCCTAAGAAATCTATCTTTTGTGTCACGAGGGGAAATTATTGGGGCACGTTGTCTCCAAAGATGGTATAAAAATTGATCCTGAGCGAGTTCAAGCTATTCAGCAAATTCCTCTTCCAACCAGCAAGAAGGGAGTGCACTCTTTCTTTGGTAAGATTAACTTTCTGAGGAGATTCATCCCTGATTTTGCAGAGCTAACTTTGAATATCTCTCAAATGATGAAAGGAAAATAGACGTTTGGTTGGTCTCCTGAAGGGAAAGAGGCTTTTGAAGGTATTAAAAAGGCTATTGCTAAAACTCTGTTTTAGCGTGTCCAAATTTCAACAAAGATTTTATTATCTATTGCTATGCCACAGATAACACCCTGGCTGTTGTTCTGACTCAAGAAGATTCTAATGATCATGAACTCCCAATTGCATTCATGAGCTACATTCTAAAAAATCATGAGCTAAGATACACCATAATGGAGAAACATGCTTTTGCAGTGGTTAAAGTTGTCAAGCAGTTTCATTTTTACATTCTTAATTCTCACTCCATAGTATTTGTACCAGATACAACCATCAAGTCCATTCTCACACAACAGGAGTTCGGATCCAAGAGAGGGAACTGGGTGGCCAAGGTCCAAGAATATGACATTGACATCAGACCAACTAAGCTCGTTCGTGGAAAAGGCTTGTGTGAACTCATCACTGAGGGAGCTAGACATGGGTTACTGGAGGATAAGGTTGATCTTCCTACCGTTTTGTTTCTTGGATCAATTGACGAATGGTATGCTGATATCACACATTTTCTCACCTATGGAGAGTGCCCCTCTCATTTGACTGCCAAAGAAAAGAGAGATGTTAAACTAAGGTCAGCCCAATATGTTTTGTGGGAAAATGCCTTGTTTAAGCGTGGATTGGATGGGAGATTTTTAAAATGTGTGGACAAGGAACAACAGAAGAAGCTACTTTCCGCTTTTCATAATCAGGCATGTGGAGGGCACTATTCATCAACTGTCACTGCTCATAAAATACTTCGTGGAGGATATTACTAGCCTACCTTGTTCAGAGATGCATCAAAGTGGGTTGATAAATGTGAAGCATGTCAGACTTTCGTGGGTAGACCCAAGTTGGCCTCTTTGCCCCTTAAACCAGTTGTGATCGAAGAACCTTTTCAACAATGGGGTTTAGATTTCATTGGAACACTTAATCCCTCTTCTAGTGCTGGTCATACCCATGTATTAACCGCCACAGATTATTTTACCAAGTGGGTAGAAGCCATTCCAGTAAAGAGTACTACTTCAGAAGTAGTATGCAGTTTTATCAAAGAAAACATCTTGGTAAGGTATGGTGTGCCAAACAAGATCGTGACAGATAATGCTTCAAATTTTTCTTCAACCAAGATGATGGATTTTTGTTATGGATATGGCATCTCCCTGGCTCACTCCTCAGATTATTATCCTCAGGGGAATGGACAAGCAGAATCAACAAATAAAAATCTGGTGGCTATAATAAGGAAATTAGTTAATGAGTCCCAACGGAACTGGCACAAGAAACTCTATGATGCCTCTTTGGGTAGATAGGATCACACCTAAGAGAGCCATTGGGATGTCTCCTTTTCAGGTAGTATATGGAGTGGAAGCTCAATTGCCAGTAACAGTGGAGCTACCAGCCTTGCATCTAATGAAGGCCATTGAAGACACCAGTTTCAATGATTCTTTGGATAAGAGGATCATGTACCTCTACAAATTGAATGAGGACAGATTGAAAGTTGCTGATAGGATATCTTCCCACCAATAGAAAGTAAAGGTCTTATTTGATAAAAAGGCCAGGTTCAAAGATTTCAAAGTTGGAGACATTGTTTTATTGTGGGATAAAAGGCATGAACCTCGTGGTAGCCATGGCAAGTTTGATTCCCTTTGGCTCGGACCTTTCAAGATCAGGCACTTTGCTGGTAAGAATTATTTTTACCTTGATTATATGGATGGTTCTTCTCTCCCACTTCCTTATAGTGGGTAGTACCTGAAATTGTTTAAGTCATAGGTGATTAGGAGTCCTTTGTATACACGGGACTCAGTATAGTGCGTGTTCTTTTTCCTTCCTTGTTTTTGTGTTGTTTTTTTTCAGTGTTGTCTTCTGTATTGGTTTGCTTTTGACTCCGTGGCCCAATGGATAAGGTACTGGTCTACTTCCCCTAGTTTCTCTGAATTCTTGCCTTGTCTCATTCTTTTGAACTTATGCCAAGTCATCCCCAGAAGGAGCCAACTGTTGTCCACTCAAAATTTCCCTGCTTTTGAGAAGTTGAAAATTGAAAATTTTCAAGTTAAACACCTTCTCTGTTGTCCTGGTAATGGAAAAGTCAAAAGATTGAGAAAAATCTGCGTTTTTGGGTCTTTTTGTGTGATTTTCGGGTCTACCGGACATTTTTGTCCCAAGTGTCCCAAGTTCATTCGGGCCCCGTGTTCGCCGATCGGCCGATTTACCCGAAGTCCGTTTCTTTCGGCCCGTCGGAACTTTTTGTCCCAAGTGTCCCAAATTCACCCGGGCTCATTGTTCCCTTTTCGTCCGATTCGGCCAAATCACGTACTCCACGTACTTTCGTCCCTCATGTCCCAGAAGCATTTGTGCATACTTTTCCCGCATCGCCCGTATTGGCCGAATCGCGCTTTCGTCCCGCGTGTCCCAAATGAACCAAAGGCCATTCGAGTTAATTTTTCCCGCTCTTCACAAATATCTTGCTTTCCAAGTTGGTAGATGTGTATTTAATGCACATTAATTGTCTTTCTCTCTCCCAAACGGCTATATAATGAACTCCCCCTATGCGTTTTTGCATACACTTTCTTCTTCTTTATCCATTGCTCATACCTTTGCGATCAAAATTTCTGCGCGCATACCCATTTCCCCTGCAATTTCATCCCGAGTCCAGATTGCAACCTTGGCTTTCAAATTGCTAACAACATGAAGATTAAATTCCAAGGCCAGGAGCAAGTCTCACCGCTCGAGTCTGCCGTTCCTGATATCGGAGACAGTGAAGTTCGCCACCTTGACTTTGGGGATTTCTGGGCAAGAATGACAGACTCAAACCCCTCTCCTATGGCACAGATGATTCATGACAGTGGTTTGGCATTCACCGGTGGTTTCCCTATCTCGGTGCAATGCGCAGATACAGTGCTCTCTTGCGGTGCTCATTTTAATCCTGATTCGAGTGAACTAACGAATGTGCATGGGGAACTCATCGCCAAACTTGACGCTGTGCCATTAGCACTGCCCTAAGGATTCCTGAGATGGACAATGCTATAGTAATTTCTCAAAACCAGGCACAAGCCCTCTTTGATCAGGAAAGTGAGAAATATAAGGCGCGGGTGGCGAAGTCCTGGCTTAAAAACCCTAAAAAGGGGGCATCTCGTCTATCCAAGGTTCTTTTCCGTGCATTTCAATGAGGAATTGTTGGATTTTATAATCCTACTGGCTCGGGTCATGGGCTTACCCTCTACAAATGAGTTCCATTTCTTTGGATGTGCCCACTTATCAATATGGTGTGCGAAGGAACTCAGAATATCAACTAGGCAGAGATCATTAGTATGAACCTAGCAGAGTAGCTTGTCCAATGTACAACAAACCAAGAAGTTCTATATGACTTCATACTTAATGTATACTCTAGCAGCATCGAGGCAATGGTTTGGATTCTCATACGTTGATGCTCATAAGGCTGACCCTGTGTATGCCTACTACCCTCAGTTCACCCTGGACACTAGCAATCACAACTTCAGAAGGGTGAATGATGCTTTCACCATGTACATTGTCAGGCTTCTGGAGAGCGACACAACGAGGAGATTTTCTGATGAAGCTATGAATCTGATATCGCACTACGGTGCCTACTTCATCCAATTTAGAAAATTTTCCTATATAAGGCTTGCAGGCTATGAGAGCACTCCTCTCAAGCTCCCCATGTTCTGCAATGATAAAATGGCCTTGATAGAAGTATGCAGGCAATTGGACAAGTTGCATAGAACCTGTAGGGATAAGAAAATTACTGGCTTGCACTTCCCCATCACTTTGGGAAACTACACCTGCAAAACAACTCTAGATGCACAAAACATAGAAAGAGCCCTAGCTCACATCATTGTCCATTTCTTCAGGCCAAGAACTTGTTTTGACTTGAAGAAGTTTATTGAGCAGAACATCAAGATCACTTATCATCATAGGGCAGACACAGAGGACTATTGGGCTGACTGTGCTGATGATTTTGAGGCAAGGAGGAGACACTATGGCAGATTTTCTCTTCAATTAATTCAAGAGCTTAACCTGTACCAAGTTCCTGAAGGGCTCCAGGATGATAATTCCGACCTGTACTCATATGAATATGATAACGTGGTCAAACACACTCCCTTGGAGGATTTGGATTGGTTCAAAAAGGAGAAGGATGATCTAGGCAAAATCCTAGCTCCCGTCTTGGTAAGAACCAAAATCTGGTTTGATAAGAAAGTCCGTGAGCTTAGAAGGCACTCAGGGGAATCCTCCTCCAAGGATACTCCAACACCAAGAAGGGATGCATTGACACCCAGTTCAGAAGCACCTGTGCAGACCCCTCCTACTTCATCAACTCAAGGTCCCATAGTCTCCACTCCTTCCTCATCCACCCAAGTATATCAGAAGAAAGTCAAGGAGGTTAAGAAGGAACCTATTGAAGAAGAGCCTACAGTGAAGCATTCTGAATTGCCCTCAGGTCCAGAGAACATTATTGTTCTCAGTGAAAGTGAAGAGAGTGAGGTGCCAGCTCCCATGAGTGCCCCTGAAGCCCCAATAGATAAGGACAAAGAAGTCCAGAGCACTGAACTTCCAAGCACCATTGATTCCTCCGCACCAGAAGTCCCGAGTGCCCCGAGTGCCCCACTCATATCTCAACTAGAGGCAACAACAGTGCAAACCTTGGGTGCCATGAGTTCTCTGTCTCTTGGTCCTCTTGCCCCACCTTGCTTCTTCCTCCTCCTCTTTTGCATGGGTGCAGCCTCTTGTTGATAGTAGGAAGAGAAAGTCTTCCTCCCGAATCTCGGGACCCAATTTTGATGTTGTGGCGGCCTTATTAGGTACTACTCCTCCTACTCATGCCAAAAAAGCCAGAACTACCTCCAGGATAGTGTCTGATGCTCAGGGCCAACAATTCCTGGAGATAGCCAAGCCTAAGGTAGACAAGCCAGAGTAAGATTTGCAAGCATCCGACCTTGAGCTCTCAAGAATTCCCATGGGAGAGTCCACCCCTGAAGGTGAGATCCACAATCTTCAGGAAACAGTCACTAGAGTCATTGGGAGGGTAGAGAAAGGACAACAAACCATAGAGCAGTTGGAGGAGCAGGCCCAGATTCTTACAGGTTTCATCAAGTCACTGCTATCTAAAGATAAAGTTCTAGATCCTACCCCATTGACTACTCTTCCACCACCTGTGATTCTCGAGCCAAGATGAAGTGCAGAGTATCAAAGATATGCACAAGTATTCCATCTATGGAAGGGCTATGGAGGCCATGGTGGATGATATGCTTGTTGCAGGATTGAATTTCATTGATGAAGCCTTCAAACTCCACGAGAAGGTGAACAATTTGCAACAGAAACTCTCCTCCACTATTGGGAACATAGATAAAGAACTTAAACTTTGGAGCAGTTGTATAGTAGACCTTCACCTCATGGGACAAACTGATGAGAATATTTTAATGGCAAGCAAGGTCTTCGATGATGCAAAGGATAACTTGTCAAAATCATGGGTGTACAGCGTGGAATGGAAAATCAAGGTGTTGGAAGAAGCTTTGGGAGAATTGAAGAATAGCTGGCAGAAGGGTGAAGCCTTCAAAACTTTGGTAATATCTGCTTTCAAAGACATACATTGCTATCTCCATGATGAGACCTCTGGTGCATCCCTCTCCTTGCAAGAAATCAAAGCTCAATTCAGAGCTTTTGTCAAAGGTAATCTGTTCAAGGAGAGTTCCATTTCCAAGGAAAAGATGAAGGAGATCTGCTCTCTTCAATCTGCTATAGAGGAAGCAAATAAAGATTATCATACTCATGTCGAATTCGACAAAGAAATGGAGAAGTGCCTCGGATTTTGGACTCAGTCCACTACCAACACATCAGTCCCACGAGGCAGAGACATAGCAGAGGTGTTGAAAAGATTCAGACAACGGATCCTAAAGTCAGTGGGCCCCTCTCAATCATGAGCACTGTCTTCTTCTCCTGATTCTTCTCTTTTCTTCCTTTCTTCTCGGATTTAATGTAATTAGTTGGGGTATTGCGATTAGCATCCCTTTAACTAAAGCATTAGTTAAAAGAAGTAGTTACCAAGGGTAACTAATTTGTAAACTATATAATGGCCTCTCCTCGCCATTTTTGAGGGGGAACTTGGCTTATTTTTGAAAGTGTAAAGAAATCATAAAGAAATCAATACAAAAGGATTTTCATTCTTTGTCTATCTGATTCTTTTTATTCGCAAGCTATCCATTAAATATTGTTAGATCATTTGTCTACATTATGCTGAGAAGCTTTGTATTCTTGTAGATGTTATTCATAGAACTGTGTGTCTTTTCAAATTTCATCTTATTAATGTGGTACAAATGATCTTATTCCAATTCACTTTGTATTCTTGCACACGCATAAGGAATTATTCTGTCATCTATAATTTTGGATGGTGCCTTTCTGCTTATTTCCACATTTTCATTCCTCTGTCCTTTTGTAATTGGTGATCTATTTAGGAAACACTTTTATGATATCCAAGTTCCATAGTGAAACCACGCTTTGTACATGTGTAAATAGGTTCGTTTCTGAATAAGGGAACCTCTCCCACTAAAGAGGAGGGACTTCTTGTCCCCTGACTTTTTTCTTCTTCTTAAAGTTCCGACATGGGAGGAGAATATATTGAAAAGGATTCAAAACATTTTTTCATTCCAAGATATCAAATTGAATCTACTATCCTATATTTGATGTATAGAATGGGATAGAAGAAAGAGAAAACTGGACTATAACCCAATGCAGTTCATGCACGAGACTGAAAGTAGAGTTACAAGATTTTTTGGTGTTTCAATATGTTTGTAGGGCCTATTTTGAGAAAAATATTAGTTCTTATATTCTGATGAGACCCATTATATATTACACAAGACCTACTCTCCTACTTCTTCGGAAGTTCTAGTGCTTCTCTACAACTTTTAGGAACATTTCATCAATCAAATACCAAAGAAAAGAAGAATACCTACAACTCGAACATTGCACGGCTAGTAAGTAACCGCCTCTCCTCATGGTGTCGAATAGGCATTCGAATAGGAGTTGGAATAAAACCAAATGAAAATAAAATGGCAATGTCTTCATAGTTTGGGCCCGGATATCTTACTTCTTGCGAGTTTTTGTGCACAAAAAGGGGGGAAATGCTCTGTATTCAAGGGATGGGAGGGTAGGGGCGGCATTTGGCGAAAGGTGTTTGTGCTATGTTTTAGCTCTATCAAACGACGCAAAGCTCTATTCAAACACTATGGTCAAATTCTCAAATGTGGGAGTGAGAATTTTAAAATCTATATACAAATTATGTGATGATGTGTAGGAATGTGATTATGTGTAGGCATGTGAGGTCCGACAAAGATTATGATTGTGGTTGCTTGACATGGTGGCAAAGGAGTTTCGTGACATTATCTATCCCGATGGTTAGGAAACAAAAATATATACGGGGCATACGAATGATACCATGGGATGGGGTGTTGGGACATGTTAACATCACATTTTTATATAGAGAATAACCAATACCATTAAAAAATATTTAAAAATTCATTATCAGCAAAAACAAAACATAAATGTAAAATTAAAGGTTACAGATTAAATTGATCGTTAGCAGATTTTTTTTTTTGAAATTGCTTTGCTGAGGACAATTATGAAAATAGATTGAAATGCACAGTTATCGTACAGCAGGCAGGAACTTAAAAATTGGGTCCCAAGGGGTTTTCTCACATGGACTAAACTTGTGAATATGCATATTACTTGAAGAATGGATCAGAACTCAATATTAAGAAGGTTTTTTTAAGCAACGTGAATTCATATGCACTCCGAATTCCAATGACATGTCAATAAAAGAGGGACCTCAAATAATGTGCAGATGCGGTCCACACGGATTATAAATTATTTAGCTCATGACAACGAAATCTCTAATTCTCTATCCCTAGAGCCGAGAGGGATAGGATGCTTTATTTAATCTTTCCCATTATACAAATTGGAATCTATTCATTACTTTATACAAATATTAAAGAAAATGACAGACATCATTATTAATATAGTGAGGAGGATCCAATGAATAAGAGTAGTAGATATCTCTTGCCAAGCAAATTTTTTATTAAATGTGGAAATTGATGGTGAAGGAAAGTGGTTGGAGAGCGGTTAAGTGAGCCGATACGTAATCTTGTTCTTCTCTTTACACAAGATTATTATAAAGAAATTTCGCATAAATTTAGGAATGTTAGTCTTGACTTCCACTTCTATTTTGTAATAGATTCATCGTTCCTTCCAAAGGAGTTTCTCCATTAATCATGCCACATTAAATTGGTAACTACAAGAAATAAAAACATTGTGAAGTTACTACATAGTTTGCCACATTAATTTGGTAACTACAAGAAATAAAAACATTGTGAAGTTACTACATAATTCTTTGACACCATATTTAATTTGTAAATTGGAGCGGAACTTTTCACAAACAAAATGCACTTGAAGCAACAAGTTAAAATGAAAAAGTAGTAACCTTAGAAAATGGATTTAAAAACTTAAATTTCTTATGTTGATGTTTCTTTTATAGTGAAATAATTAGAAAAATAATTGAAAATATTTAAACATTGTAAATAAATATTCCTCGAACCCATTAATTTTCTAAAATAATAATTAAATATAATCTAAACTCATAGATCATTCATCATTGTGATATTTCATTGACAATATATAATAACATAAATTCTCATAAACAAATGAGATAATTTTACAATCTAATAAGATGCAAAATCAAGTTTTATCCTTTTCCATACTAAATTACTCATACAAAAATATATAACTTAAAAATGATAACTTCTTTAGAAATAATAATGAGGGACAAAAAAATGTCAACTTATAAATATTAAGGACTTGGAAATAATTAATATGAATTGACTAGTTTCTAAGAATTAACGATGACAATATCCATAACAAATATTTAATTACACAATTTAAGACTTGAGAAATAATCAACATGAATCATTAATTCATTTCCAACTTGTGATGACCTAAGGGTGCTAGCCCTAGAAATGAATTTCATGTTAGTTTGAACATATTGAGCACCACTAGCTTTGATAACCATTGTTTTATTTTACTATATTAAAGAGAGAGAAATTTAACATTTTGGACGGTTACATTCAAATGAGGATTCTCTTTTTGTTGAGAAAATGTCCCCAACTCCTTTATACTTTTCTCATAAGAGATATTTCTATAAATGGAAACCTTAATTGTAAAAATCATAAGAACATGGTCTCGTATGGACTATTATATAATCCACACTTCAACCTAGCTTATATTTTCAAAACTAAGGGGAAACAAACTCTAAATTTAGCAAATATACATAAATTTTCAAACATATTGAAGATCCACACAATTATGGTGAAATTGATTTATTTTTTAAATTGATTTTTTTTTTTTTTTTATGATATTGGCTATTGAATTCCTTAATAGGAGGAAAAGACCCTTCAATGTGAAACTAGAAGTGTTATTATTCAAAGGAGGTAAGCAACGATAAATATGTAAGAACAATGATCAAAAGTGGAAGAATTTTTTTCTCAAAACTTGTGTCTTTATCAAATTATTTCAAACCTTATTTCATAATTTAAAAATGTTTATTTGGTCAACCATGATGTAACATTTGTTTATAGTGGCGATTGAATAGAAAACCTCAAACATATTTTTTCAAATTCGTGGTTAGTTCACCCTATTGTTGGTGTACTAGTTGACATCAAGATAGTGCAAGTAGAAAGGTCACCTACACCCACCACCACTAAAGAAATTCTCTCGAAAAGGTATCTTTGCAATATTTAAGATTGAAAAGAAAGGACGATCAACCATCAAATTTAAAAATCATCCAAATACATTGGATGTTTTTCTTCATTGCCAAACCTATGAAAAAATGGGCATATAATAGTGAGATCATAGTGACAACACCAATAAAATCATTTTTCTTGCGTAATATTTGATAGATTGCATCACAACAAATAATCTTCACTAAAATATCTTTATTTTAGATTTTTAATTAAATAGTAAATGTACATATCTCCAAATTTCTCATAATGTTAACATATCATCGAATGGTATGGAAATCCTTGATCATTCCATGAAAATATTGTTGATAATATACTAGCAATCGCATGTGTACAATGCAATATATGTTATATATTAGATTTAGAAAGACAATTATTAATTTTGTAGTTGATGTTGATAAGGGGTGTGATTGGCAATACTGATTTTCTATTAAAGCCCGAACAAATGTTGCGAAATACATTAGAAAGGATGTTATAGAATAGTTAGTTGTGTAATAATTGAATACAAATGCAAGTGAGACATGTAAGTTTGCTAATAATCACTCTCAAGAATGTAATGAATGTGAAGTGTTGTTGTCAAAGTAGATTGAAAGAATGACTAAGTGCTTTAACATATTATCTCTCCATGAAATTAAAATGAAACAGAATATGCAATTATATATAAACAAATCTGAACTGGTTATGGTACATTCCAAATTTCTTTATTACCTCAACGAGTTTGAGAGCATCATTGAATGAGATATTTTGTGCATATCTTACAATCATAGCATTCCATGAGACCACATTTCTTTGAGGCATTTTGCAAACAAAAAATGGTATATGTTATTTGTGTTATAGGGATAGTTATTTTTTGTAGTTGTGTTTGCTTAAACTATGGGTGATTGATTTTGTATGTGTATAAATATAGATGAGTCACTTCATTTAAAAAGTGCAAACATGAGGTCTTACCCTTAAAATTATTCAAAATGCAAAAAAGTGATATAATGTACAAAGTCTTTTGCTTGTGCAATTTTCTTTGCACATTTCTTGTATTTTTGTCCAGTTGTAGATGCCTCAATTGGAATTCCCATTCTCCTCAATTTGTGTGGCGGTTCATATTTCAGTGCATCTTCATTAGAATCTAAAATCCAAAAGAAGCCTCGTGAATGATCTCCAATCATTCATATTTTGGAGAGACAAATTGGGGATGTTGGCATCAGGTGGAGGTGATATCTGATCATTTCGGCTATCACTGTTTTAGGTGGTTTCGGTTTCCTGCAATGCAAAACATTAACAACACATTGAAGACGTTTAAACTATTCTTCCCTCTGCAAGCGAGGCGTAGTTAATTCAGTCCCGTTGTAGGGAGGGGAATTGTGTTTCTAGTCTGCATCATATTAAATTGGAGAGGGAAAATAAGTATGTTAGTCGTAGAAGATGTTTTTAAGTATGACGGGAAACTTAAAAAGCCTTGTCTATGACCAGTCTAACGTCCAACTTGGGACGCTTTGAAATGGTCTCATTGGGGAACAAGCCCCTCAGCACATAATGAATCATGTCATTGACGAAGGCACATGCCCCCACATGTCACATCAGAAAAAGGATTGGAGTCTAAATATAAATGTAACAATCAAAAGCAAATAACATGAAAGCACTCTACAATAATTTTCTAATCCATAACACAATAAACAAAACAAATGAATAAATACTTCAATCAATATTGAAACCCACCTGAAGTTTGTTTAGACACGATACTCTCTTCTTTACTGCGGGAGAATGAGAATCACAAATAGCCTACAAAAAAGTGGAAAAAGAAGTTAATAAAACTAAATATATCTATACTTATTCAATTAGTTACATCAAAAATAGCCGTAATTTCGACAAGATTATAAATTGAGAAATGAATAGCTAAGCACCAATTTTTAAAGGTACAAATTAATATAGCTCGATAATTTTACAATATTTTAAATGAATTATAAATGCAGTGTTGTTCAAAACACTTCTAGAACATAAACAAGGGCACGTTTAATACACTGAAAATGAACTCCATGAAGTTTTTGGAACAGGGACGACAGAGAGGTGGTGGGGGTGGGGGGGAAGATGAAAAAGTGACCAAGTAATAAGATTTAGACAAATTTGTGTACACTTGATATCTTTTTGTATCTAAGCTTGATAGGTGAAGGTCCTTAATAATGTCATGTTTCTACTGAGCTACCTTGATTTAACACTAGTCCATAGTTGTCGCTCCTTTAAAGTTGTACATAAATGTAGTTGTTTCTTCTACCAGTATATAACTGTAGTTGTACAAATTTAGTGATGAAATGGTTACTATCAGATGCGTTTATCTACATATTCTAGATTTGCATGTTTCTATGCAAATCAAACAATTTGTTTGAGTGGGAGAAGCTTCAAAATGCTTGGTGAGATCAAGATAGATATATAGTAAAATATCCAATATCAAAAAGGGTTGTAAATTTTTTAAGATTGATAATTTTCGTGGCAGCCCCTGATTCCATAGACTGTTTTCCAAATTGTAGATGTTATTAAAATCTTATCTTTCTTTCATTCATTCCATACCAACAAAACAAAGGTATAATTGTTTTTTGCATTATATAGATACTTAAGCTCATTCTCAATATTTATTTCTTTAGCATTCTAATTCACTTATCCAAAAATGTTCGAAGACAACTAAACATAATACAAGTTTGAAAACAAATTATTGAAGGAAAAAATTACTAAAACCCCTTGTGATTGACAAAAGGGGGAAAATTATGAGGGGCATGCTGTTAAGTTGATAGATGTCTAAAACCAGTGGTATTTGTACTAAAAAAGTTTGTATGGTTGATCCATACACATGAATATTGAATGTACATCTTTCGAAAAAACAATTATCTCAAGTTGTGCCTAAATTGAAAGGGAGGAATGTAAAAATCCAGAAATGAGCAATGATGTCGAGCATTTTTTGGGCTACCATGGAATTTGAAACTATGTTATCTATAAAAAAATGTTCTTTCATTATGCCTGTTTCAAAGGTGGTTGTTTGCCTTCGGCCATTTTCAATTTCCCCAAAGCTTCTGTTCATGCTCCGAACTACCAATTTTTATCTTCACATGTAGATTGCTTGCCTAGCTTGGGGCCTAATGATTCATTGCAGTGATTAGAAACAACATTCAGAGCTCCAACCGTATGATTCCCAATGATTTCTTGAGACTGAGGCACAAAGGAGTTGACAAATACCTTTATTTTGTAACTAACTACACCGCCTCTCATTGAATTCGACATATTCTCACTACACTACACTCTATACATATATTGCACCCATACACCGCAGCCACTGGCATACTTTCCATCTAGAATAGTGTGACCGAAAAAGATGTCTTTAGGTGTGATTCTGAAGAAGCTTCTGATTATGCATAAGAGAAAAGAAACATAACGAACAATTATGGTCTCAAACGTTGCACCATTGGCTGGAATGATTTATGGACATGGCTCTTCACATGTATGATGAAATAATGAGAAACAGAGAAAATATAAATGAGTAATATATAATTGGTTATGGTGATACAAGCACTGTTTATAAATGTGTTCTACAAAATTGTAATCGAATTGCTATAAAGAGACTGCACAGTCACTACCCACAAGGCTTGCGTGAAGTTGGAACTGAGCTCGAAACAGTTGGAAGCATCAAGCAAAAAAATATTGATTTGTAAAAGGTGAAAACCAGAAATGTAGAAAGCGATGCATGAGCCCTTCTTATTGAGAATACAACTGAAACTATAATGACCGTACCATACATTAAATGACTCAACTATTTTATTTTATATTTAATATTAATCTTTGCATATGAAGAAAAAGGTCTCATAGAGGGGTCGACATCTATTATGTATAAGCTTGTGTTAAGGAATTTTACAAGCTTGGTCTGTCTCTAATATATGGCTTAGGGTTACAGCCCAAACCCTAAGCCCTGTATCTGCATATACTGATAAACAAGTGTAAACCTTAACAAAGTTTAACTGAATCACAAAATATTAGGAAATTAATATAAAATGCATCTGTATGTAAAGTATTTTAAAATGGTAGCTATTGAACACAAAACCTTAAACAGGGACGGAATATAAATAAGCCAGCTATACGCAATGCAGCATAAATAAAATACAAACTAAAAAAATTAAAGGGAATTAAGCAACTAATGCAACAAAAACAATAAAAACACAGATATGTCCAGCAAGCGTAAGTTAATTACCTGGAAATGGAAGAAGAAGAAATCTGTCTCGTTTTTCCTCTGCTTGTTCTCCCGCCTCGTCTGCTGCTACAATGAACAGTCCTCCCAAAACAAAAGTATAAAACAAAAAAGAAAAATATAACACATACTAAAACAAAAATGAAAACAACACAGAATCATCAGCATGGCCACGCTGAAACAGAACCCTTAACCACAAAAAAAAATTAACATACAAAGTCGTAAGCATAATTAAACCCGAAGAACAATCATGGAAGAACAGAAAACAATCAAACGAGAAAAAGGAGGAGATAATCGCGGATAAATATTTTAAAAGACCGCATTCTCAATCAATTTCACAGAAACACTGTTAGATATGAAAATGCAGAGATAAAATGCGGAGACAGAGATGATGAAAATAGGTATATGTAGATAGAAATGCTCGCAACGGCTAGGAACTCCAACGGCTAAAATAAAAAGCAGAAGCTTCGACAAGGAAAGAAGTGTCTTTATCTTGCGTGCAGAGCAGAGAAGCCATGGATCTCCGTGGAGAGATTCGAACCCTGGTGGCTCCACTGCGTTGATAGTGACTGTCTCCGATTTTTTTATTATTTATTTAGCTCCGATTTTTATGACCGTTGGATTTCAACGACGCTTGAAAGAAGAATGTCATCCGTTCGATCTCTGACTTTTGTCAGAATTAGGAGGTCTCAGTTCAATACAAGAACGCCTTCGGTAATTATGGAGATTATTATTCTTACCGGTGTTTTGTATAATGTAAGAAAATTTGTTGATATCTAATCTAACATCATTAAAATGCGGTCAATGTTTATCACACATATTAACATTCCTCCCTAATTTAGAGGAAGGGATATGTGCCTTGAAAAAGGAATGTCATGAAGGAGATGTGGGGTATAATATGACCTATACATAGAACATCACTAGAATACATTGAGTGTTATTTTTCCCGCACATATTAACATTACACCCCTAACTAAGAGGAAGGAACTTGTCTTCATTAAATAATTTCATCAAGGTGATAGGGGTATCACATGATCTATAGGTTGAGATGGAATTGGTCATATTTATTAATTTTTGTGAAAAAACTAGAGCATAATGTGATCCAATGGTTAGAATATTATTTTAGAGTAAAAGGTGGATGTTTTTTTAAGCTAAAGGTAAATAATTTTTAGTTTTGAAGGGACCAAAGAACGGTGTACATTAAACGATGTGCGCCCAAAGAGAGCCAAAACGAGACACAAATAATTTTGAAGGGATCAAGAACCGTATACAACCGAAAGATATGTAACAAGACGCAACAAGGTACAAAGTGGAGCATGGTCCAAGACCAAAGAGAAACAATATACCCCTGTAACCACTAACCCAAAATCCTAGGCTAAACAAGCTTGACCCTCCTCAAGGTACACTCTAAAAAACTAAAGAGGAGTCCTAGCCAAAGATAAGGAGAGCATTACCTAAGAGGCGCCTGTCCATGGGATCTCAAATTCATCCTAAGAGGAGCGGTGAGAGTATTTCCTTTATTTTTTCTATTTATAACTTTCCAACTCCCACCCATATTAGGATTTAAATTTTCATCGAATGTATTAGGTGCAAGACCTCCAAGTTCTCATTATTCCCGACATTTAAGTTCTTTGTCGAGGTACCTTTTAAAATTGAATTAGCGCTCGTTTACGGATGACACAGAAGCTTCATAGCCTTCCCGGCACCCCCCCCACTAAGAGAGCGAACATGAGTCCTAACTAGGAGTTGAGTCTCCCCTACTTGATCTTTGAATCCTCCAATGATTAATTAGTATCACATTCCACAACCAACATATTTGGTTGTGCATCCTTCCACCAAGAGACTTGCCCATTCACCTTGTGTTTCACACTCTTGTAGTTTGAAGCTAAGTGACCTAGGCCAAAGCATTTCCTACATCTGAAGGGTAACCCTTCATAGTCCAATGGTTGGGACTAGATTTTATCCAACACCCTAAGTTCCATCCAAGCCTATAGATCAAATGAGGTATCCAAATTTACTAAAATACGGACATATGTAGTGTGAGTATACATTTCAGTTTTGGAATCAATGTCCAAGAATTTTCCCAAAGAAAAACAAATTGAATCGGAAGATGAGGCAAACGCACCCAAAAAGACTTAACATGGAAGATTTTAGTGAGTGGGTTGAAGGAAGGAAACCATGGTTTCATGAGCAAGAGATGATTCTGGAGTTCCCAAAGCACAAAAAAAAATTGTCTCTATCTACAATCAGGTTAAGAACCACAATAAAAAAACCTTGAGACAATCTTTGAAAAATATCCACTCTACCTATCAAGACGGGTCACTATTAAGAAGAGGTCCATGATTGTAGTTGGGGAAGCCAGGGCCATAGTCTGTTAAATCCGCATATCGACCTTTTCGGTGATAAATCTACATATCGGACCTTTTAAGGGAAATTTTCTTCATCTTAAATTACAGAGCACCAAAGGTAATTGAAGGTGATCTATTTTCCCCTTTGAGTGGTTTGACTATCTCGCCTAGAAGTAGCGATAGCATAGGAGCGATACAAAGAAGGATCATACGAGAGACCGAATAGAGGACCGTGCTCGCAGCCCGTCACTCGTTCGTGTACCTCGCCAGAACCACAATGCCAACAATCTGCAAATAATATAACAACCATCTTCCATTTCTCTACAAGTATTATTTTTAATATAAATGATTGATGACAGGAACCTATTTGAATGAAATTTCTCATCTTATTCACGAATTTTCTAGTTTTTGAAATTTGAAATTGGCAAATTTTAGGGTAAGAATTAGGATTGGGTTGCCAATTTCACGTTACAAGTTTATTTTATAGTTAATTCATCATTCTTGAAAAATCAAAATTTGAAATATTTGTCTTAATTAGAGAAATTTATATTTTTTCCACAAAAATCACTTTTTTTTTTTTTTTTGTTTGCACCATATTTTGTGAGGATAGATTTCTCATGAAGCCCGTCATTTTCACTCCTATTGTCAAAAAAATTACATATATTTTTGACAGACATCGTATACTATCATGCAACTGCATAATATATCGCTCAGCTAGTAGCATTTCCAGAACATAACATTGACGCCCTCTAATGAAACATATATCTAAACGAAACAAATACAATCCCTTAATAGTTCAGAACTCAAATTTAACTATATTGTAAACTTCATTACCTTCAAAGCTAAACATATTTTTAAGAGCGTTTTCCTTCTGAAAAAGTCACTGCAGATAAAGTAAATACTGCAATCTGGGAATGTAGATACGTCATATTTAGTGGCTACAGTGATAGAACTAGATCTTGAGTAATCGGGTGGAGAATGCAATTGGGTTGCGATTCGATTGCATGTAGTTGTTCAAGAGGAAGATACATGTATACCACCCAGCTACCGTCTCCTACAGGACTCTGAGTTGGCATCACATATGCGGTTTCACTGGGGAAAGGAAAATGGTAGCTTGCAAAGGTAGGCCGTCCCCATCCATGATCAACCTCATGCAAAGGGAATCGCAGTCCAGAAGACACCATAACTGCATGTCCAATGTCTTCTTTGCAATAAATCCTGGGTAACACAGAAGCTGGCTTTGTGGTCTCAACCAAATCAATTAAGCCTTGAAAGTGCTTCTCATTTGCTGCGCTATATATTGCATCATGAATTAGGTCAGCACTCCAGCTATTTGATTTGGTTTGTAGGTCACCTGCATTACACTCGGCAAACGGCGCCAGTAAAACATTTCCAAATAAATTAGAAGATATTGCAATCTTGCTTAAACGGGAACGGCCATCTACAACTATCCCCATTCTACATTTCTGGGTGTCCTTTAAATCTAGGTCACTCACTAATAGTTTCCATATATAAGCACTGAAAGCCTCCAATTTTGTGTAATTGTTGCCATTTCTATTCGCACTAACTTGTAGGTTAATCACATCTTTGGCATGCAAATAATAATTCCTACTTCCTGAATGTGAGCTCGCGGTTTGCTGGCTTGATTCTCCTGAAGGCTGTTTCACGTACATATTTTCAATTTCAGCACAGTAAGTAGGAGGATCTTTAGGACGAAATATGGACGAAGAAAAGCTTAGATTGTGAGATACATTGGACATGTTTGATGATAGCTTTGCCCAACATTTGAGAAACATGTTGGCAGAGAATCCATCTGCAACCCTGTGATCGAATCTGCAGCAAACTACCATGCCTCCACAGCTGAATTCCGTGACCTGCAAAAATTCAACATAGTTAACAATGTTAAGTGGAAAAACAAAACAAGAGGGAATGGTTTTGTATTTTATAGAATCTATTACCTGAACAGCAAAGACAGGAAGGGCATTTTCATCGGTGTCGTTTAGAAGTGGAGGAAGTAGCTTCCCTGTACAGTTCTTTCTACGTTGTACAAATCCAGTTGAGCAAGAGCAGTGGCAGCATAAGCTTGAGTGAATTGAGCTCCCTGGTTGTTGCAGAGGACCTCTGGGAGGCCAACACTATTAATAATAATTCTCCCTGCAAACATATAATAAGTCTCCAATGCTCGAGAGAGGGAATTCTTTAAATGAGATAGAATAGATTCCAAAGTTCTATCCCCGCCATTTTTGTAGCAAAAGTAAACATTAAAAGAAATTGGAGGCATACTGATATCTAAATTTGAGAGACAATAAATGTGGAGGTGCATTTTAGGAGCAGGCAGCACAACTTCTGTGCTAACAATGCGCACACTGTAATCATTGAAACGGGTGAAACAACTGTGTTCATCTCAAAACAGTGTCTAAAACTATTTAGCTGAATGCGAATGCAATTCACAGACACACTCTTTATAGGATTAAAGAGTCTTCTCATGGTATTCTAATATTAAAAACTATTCATACACGTTAAGCAGAATTACTTACTCTGCTCATATACTCTGTATAATATTGCAATTTGCTGCATTATTTATACCAAACCACAAAACATTGGAAAAGCGTCTAGTTGTTAATTAGGACGGCTGAGCAAGATAAACGTTGTTGGATTTTGATAATTTATTTATTTATTTTCCATCAAAAAATAAATAAAAATCTATTCATTTATTTAATTTACTGATATTTTCGCCAACCTCTTGTTCATCCTCTCCTACTCCTATTATATTCTTCTTTTTCGCTTTCTGAGCATATTTCTCTTCATCCTCCTCCATTTCCAGATCAGAGTCCCCTATGGACTCTTCATTTAATTACAGCATAGAATCCTTAGTGACAACTTGCCCATCCAAGAACACCAAAGATTCAAAGTCAACTTTTGAAGGTCTTGACATTTCTATCTATAAACTCCCCAATTTATAAGAGGGGACAAAAGCTTGGGAGTATGTCTTTGGAATGGGTTAGTATCTCCTTTTTACTCCAAATGTGTCACTCCATAGTCTTTTGAAGGAATATTGATTCTCTAAATGTTTGGCTACGCCTTAAATTTTGGATGACAATTTCTTTCAACACTCATTTTGGAATAGGATTTTTAAAATGGCATTCATAGTCAATATGTTGCACTCATTTCCTACAATAACAAATACTTATTTGATATGATTACGCCGGAGGCGTGGCTATAGTGCGCTAGACCTGGGACGACGACGCTCTGCTGCTTGAGCAGGTTCGACATGCCTGTTACCGCCCGGCCACCTGTCGCCCAGTCTCCATTGTGATGGCATGCTCTACAACTGTCCTTTTGGGTTTTTCTGTTCTTATCTGTTTGGAAATTGCTTGTGTGGTAATTTTCATTCTGCCTTCCGTTTTCCTCTGGACTTTCACCTGCCGTTTCTTCCTGTTTGCGCAACCTGCTGCCCAGTTCATTTTGGTTTGTTCTTCCTTCTCTGGTGTCAACTTTAAAGGTTTGTCTCCGCCTCTGCATTTTTATCCCTGCTTTCTGTAAATACATGGTTTCTTTCTGTAAATACATGGTTTCTGTAAATACATGGTTTCTGTCTGTGCCACTATTTGAATGGTTTCTGTAAATACATGGTTTCTGTATGGGCATACGAGTTATGAATGCTGATATTGGTTACTGATAAATAAGATAAGTTTTTCTTCTAAATCTGATTCCTCTGTGAGGCGCAACTGTCCTGTTGCTTATGGTGAGACAGTCTGACTGCCTTGTGAGGACAACCGTGTCTTCTGTATGCTGCAATAATTGTATTGATAAAATGCCTCAAAGAAATGTGGAGTCATGGAATGCCATGATTGCAGGATACGCACAATATGAATTTATTGAAAATGCACGTGAACTGTTTGATAGAATGCCTCGAAAACCTGTGATCTCAAGGAGTGCCATGATCGCAGGATATGCACAAAATGGATTTGTTGAAAAAGCCCATGAACAGCCAGACAGGGTGTGCGCATCCATAAGAGCATAATACAAAGGGGATTTTTGTCAGATGTCGTAGTTGCAAATGCCCTGCAAGCCATGTATTAGACATGTATGCAAAATGTGGAAGAATACACAGGGCACATGAACTGTTTGACAAATTTCCTCAAAAAAAAGTGATTTCACGGAATGGGATGATTGATTGCTTGAAGGCTATTCTCGTGTAGAATAATGATGATACTTGTGGTCAATGCAAGTCTTCATTGTGTCAATCATGTCTTGTGAGGGAGCCTGCTAAGGCAGTCCATGGCACCTAAGGGATGGTGGTCCCGAGAATGAGAATTACTCAGATTACTAGCTTGGATTGGGCTAGAAAACCCCACAAGATAGGTTAGGAAATCAGCCAGATACAATCGGATAGACGTCCATGGCCAAGTATTAGAGAAAGACAGAATTTTTTTTGTTACGTTGCTAACCAGGTGGCATCGGTTTGCAACACGGTTTCTTCTGTTACATCACTGTTGGCGCTCATGGAGCCTGCTTCATCATAGGCTGCAGTTGCACCAATATTGCCTGACTCCATATTCAAGTTCAGGGCAGGGGACTGTCTGTTGCATTTCTCTGTTTGTTTGGCCTGCATCAGATCCCATTCCACCTTACGCTTACACGGGTGGTGGCCGAGTTTCTCCTGTACTTGATCTTCTAATTTTTCCTCCAAGAAATTTAAACGCAAAGGAGGGGTCTGCAATTGATTTTGCTAGCTTGTCTTCCTCGTATTGCAACGAACTACATTTTGTGAAGTACTTGACTGCCATGGCGGCGAGTAGTTTTAACCGAGGCATCTATTTGAATTGTGAAAAAAGTATGTCAAATCAAGATAAAACAGGGGTGGCGGGGTTTTAGGGGATTTCGGGTGTGGGTTTTGTTGCTTATGGTGAAACAGTCTGACTGCCTTGTGAGCACAACCGTGTCTTCTGTATGCTGCAATAATTGTATTCCATGAGAACCTGTCTCGTTCTTTCGTACGTGAACTGTTTGATAAAATGCCTCAAAGAAATGTGGAGTCATGGAATGCCATGATTGCAGGATACGCACAATATGAATTTATTGAAAATGCACGTGAACTGTTTGATAGAATGCCTCGAAAGCCTGTGATCTCAAGGAGTGCCATGATCGCAGGATATGCACAAAATGGATTTGTTGAAAAAGCCCATGAACAGCCAGACAGGGTGTGCGCATCCATAAGAGCAGTCTGACTGCCTTGTGAGGACAACCGTGTCTTCTGTATGCTGCAATAATTGTATTCCATGAGAAACTGTCTCGTTCTTTCGTACGTGAACTGTTTGGTAAAATGCCTCAAAGAAATGTGGAGTCATGGAATGCCATGATTGCAGGATACGCACAATATGAATTTATTGAAAATGCACGTGAACTGTTTGATAGAATGCCTCGAAGAGCTGTGATCTCAAGGAGTGCCATGATCGCAGGATATGCACAAAATGGATTTGTTGAAAAAGCCCATGAACAGCCAGACAGGGTGTGCGCATCCATAAGAGCATAATACAAAGGGGATTTTTGTCAGATGTCGTAGTTGCAAATGCCCTGCAAGACATGTATTAGACATGTATGCAAAATGTGGAAGAATACACAGGGCACATGAACTGTTTGACAAATTTCCTCAAAAAAAAGTGATTTCATGGAATGGGATGATTGATTGCTTGAAGGCTATTCTCGTGTAGAATAATGATGATACTTGTGCTCAATGCAAGTCTTCATTGTGTCAATCATGTCTTGTTTATATGCCACATGAGGGAGCCTGCTAAGGCAGTCCATGGCACCTAAGGGATGGTGGTCCCGAGAATGAGAATTACTCAGATTACTAGCTTGGATTGGGCTAGAAAACCCCACAAGATAGGTTAAGGCATTTTCGTGGCAAGCCTGGACATGCCATGGCGGCGAGTAGTTTTAACCGAGGCATCTATTTGAATTGTGAAAAAAGTATGTCAAATCAAGATAAAACAGGGGTGGAGGGGTTTTAGGGGATTTCGGGTGTGGGTTTGTTGCTTATGGTGAAACAGTCTGACTGCCTTGTGAGCACAACCGTGTCTTCTGTATGCTGCAATAATTGTATTCCATGAGAAACTGTCTCATTCTTTCGTACGTGAACTCTTTGATAAAATCCTCAAAGAAATGTGGAGTCATGGAATGCCATGATTGCAAATACAGCACAATATGAATTTATTGAAAATGCACGTGAACTGTTTGATAGAATGCCTCGAAGAGCTGTGATCTCAAGGAGTGCCATGATCGCAGGATATGCACAAAATGGATTTGTTGAAAAAAACAGCCCATGACAAGCACAACAGGGTGTGCGCATCCATAAGAGCATAATACAAAGGGGATTTTTGTCAGATGATAACTTGTTTGATAAAATGGTTGAAATGCCCTGCAAGAGTCATGTATTAGACATGTATGCAAAATGTGGAAGAATACACATTGGCACATGAACTGTTTGATAAATCTCCTCAAAAAAAAGTGATTTCATGGAATGCCATGATTGATTGCACAAAATGAAGGCTATTCTCGTGTAAATAATGATGATACTTGTGCTCAATGCCATAAGTCTTTCATTGTGATGTCGTAGCAATCATGCCTTGTTTATATGCCACATGAAGGAATACACAGCCTGCTAAGGCAGTCCATGGCACCTAAGGGATGGTGGTCCCGAGAATGAGAATTACTAAGATTACTAGCTTGGATTGGGCTACAAAACCCCACAAGATAGGTCAAGGCATTTTCGTGGCAAGGCTGGACATGCCATGGGGAAAACTGAGATGCTTGTGGAGTGCTATTGAGACGTGATTTCTCTTTATACCCTGTAATTGATTTATAATCTGAGCTTTACATTCGAGTTGCTTTCAAGTATGCTGAGTTGGATTTCAAGTTTTTGTTTGAAAGCCATAGAGTTTCAAATAGATCCACAATGATAAAACAGAGCAGCTACAAGCATAATGCACCGCCCACGAGCTATGTTTAGAAGGAAATTATCAAGAAACTCAAATCTGAGTCAAGCCGTAATAAAACAAAAAAAAGCTAGCTCACATAATGCAGAGCAAGGCCAAACTTAACAAAGGTAAATTCCAGTGAAATAATGACAGTTGGTATTCGGAAGTACTTATTTCTTCTCGAGCATTCTATAGAAAACAAAACTTCTGTTAATTTTTTGAGAAATCTCTTAGCTGTTTTGACTTTTGAATACCTGTCCACATGAAGCCATTTTTAGTATTATTGGCTTTGTACCTAGGATCATTAATTTATCTTTGTGTGCCATCCTTGTCCAACCACCATCAGATTGAAGTTGAGCTCAAAACATTAAGCTTATCACAGTCATTGATTGAGTGTGGAAAGCACAGTGCTCTGACTACGTTATTCAAGGTTAAAGCCACTATGGGAAGAGTTAAAATACAATCTACATTTCATTGCTCTAACATCAATAATCCTTTACAAATTGGCATACAACATTGTTCAAATCTGTAGGGAGACCCTCACCCAGATTTGGCATGAAGAATTTCCAACAATCCTGTAACTTGCCCTTCCAATCTCGCTTTATCTGAGCTTCCATCTTCAGCCCCATTACAGCAGTTCATATGAATCACATCTCCTAGATTACTACCAACTCTGATTGGATCAAACTTCATCAATCACCTAACAAATCAATTGTCTGCCGTACTAACCCTATGTGTTCCAATCAGAGTTAGTTTACATATTACAAACATTTGTTATTAAGAACAGTTACAAATAGAAAAGCATGTCAGTGAAACCCCTAAACCCTGCCATAACATGTATGTTCATAAAATTCATTCACTTCACTCTAAGTAACAGCTATTTTCATTCAAACTTTTGCGTACATGCTCATTAAAATTCTCATGGTTGACTCTCTTTTCCAGGTTTTAAAAAGTTATTGCCATTCTCATAGAACTTTTCACCATTGTATACGCCAAATTATTTTAATGCTATACGTATCGTAAATTGCTATACAAATTCTACAAGGCAATAACGGTGGATCAAGCTTCATCAATCACCTAACAAATCAATTGTCTGCCGTACTAACCCCGTGTGTTCCAATCAGAGTTAGTTTACATATTACAAACATTTGTTATTAAGGACAGTTACAAATAGAAAAGCATGTCAGTATAAACCCCTAAACCTTGCCGTAACATATATGTCCATAAAATTCATTCACTTCACTCTAAGTAGCAGCTATTTTCATTCAAACTTTTGCGTACAAGCTCATTCAAATTTTCATGGTTGCCTCTCTTTTCTAGGTTTAAAAAAGTTTTTGCCATTCTCATAGAACTATTCACCATTGTATACGGTACTTATCTTTTACACACTTATGGCAGTGTCAACCATAAAGTGCTAGGACTTGTCGGAAATGGCAAATACTACTCCAAGAAAAGCACTTGGCGCACCAACAACTATCAACAAGCTACATCCATATCATATGGCATGGATATTGGAAGGAAGAGTCATTCGCAAAGGAACAATACATAACTACAACAATGCAAAAGGAGAAGGCCAGATTCTCAATTTCAATGTAATTGACACTCTTGGTGATGACATAAACGTTACATGCTTTGGCAAAGCTGCAGCTTTTTACCATGCAAAAATCCAGGAAGGCACAGTTTACACAATTTCAAAGGGTACGCTCAAATATGTTAAGATAGGCTATAGGGATTCCAGCAGCCCATGGGAAATCATGCTAGAAATGGATTCTATTATAGAGATCTGTACAGACCCTACTGCGTACATACCAACAACTGCTTTCCACTTCACACCAATTAGTGCTATTCAAAAAATCCCTCTAGGAGCCACAGTGGATGTTTTAGGCGCAGTAACTTTTTGCTCTGGTATTTCTACAAGCACCCGACCAGATGGAAGTAGCACACAACATTCTACAATCACTATGAAGGACCACACCGGATATTGCATAACAATTACTCTATGGGGAGTTCTTTGTGACGAGGCAAACAACATCTTACAACCACAACAAGGTCAGCTTGCAGTCACAATGCCAATACTAGCTGTTAGAAAAGCTAAAACCGCAGAGTTTAGGGGAAGAACACTAACGTCAGTTCCTTCCACCCAGCTGTTTGTAGCACCAGCAGTACCGGAGACAGAATCACTACAAATTTGGTTAACTACTACTGAGGCATCTACCAGCACAGCTCCGCTCACTACACAAGCAGCCGTGGAGAAAAACATTGCTGATATTCATGCTTGTACCAGCCCCAGTCCTAACCAACAAATTGCTACCGTTGCAACTATTATACATCTCAACATGGAAAACTATTGTTACCCTGCATGTTCACGGCTTGTTAATAATAAACAATGCCGAAAAAAGCTAATTTCCAGCCCAGATTCAACATGGCATTGCACCAAATGCAACTTGGCCACAACTACATGTGATTATAGATATGCTCTACACATGATGGTGGAAGACCGAACTGGGACCATATGGGTGACAGCCTTCGATGACGTAGCATTAACCCTGCTTGGGGTACCTGCTAATGCTCTGAAAGAGCCAACAAGGAGTACAGATGACCTGTGGAACATTATTAAACAGGTGTTGTTTCATACGTACAGGTTCATTTTCTTTGTGAGCCCATCTACCTATAAAGGAAAGGAACAACTCTCTTGCACAGTTCACAGCATGACGCCTGCCGAACAAGACATGGATCACGCAGAGCTCATAGCAGCATTTCTAGATGGCACAGAATGAAAAAAACAACCACAAAATTTTTGTATATATACGTGGATCACACAGAGCTGCTAGCAGCATTTCTAGATGGCACAAAATGAAAAAAACAACTGCAAATATTTTGTATATATACGCTTGTTAACAAAGGACTTCACTTGTTTGTAATATGTTGTACATATATGTATATATATGAAGACAAGTATTATGTGTACAATCCATCTTCTTATTGTTGTACAACTAATTCTAGCTAGATCTGGTTGCTGCTTATAAAACAAATTCTTATAACCATGCTTACAACATACTTAGTGTAACCATTTTAAAAGATACTTCCAATATTCACATCAACAAAAAAAACATCTTTGTATTTAATAAACTATAATTATCTAACAAATATTAAAGTTAGAATTGTAATGACAAAGAAATTAAATCTCCTCCCCACTTTAGCTTGTGCCATTTTATCCTCTTTTTAAAATAACGATAAAGGAGAGTTTGCAAAAACCCAAATTTCACAAACAAAACTAATCGCCCACATGAAAGAACTGTGATTTAGAAAATAAAAACCCCTTAAAATACCCTCTGGGATTTCCTTAAAAAAACAGCTTACTTATGAATTTGTACATTTAAAGAAAAAGCCTACATTATGACATTCATTGCTTTGCTTTAAATACAACCTTGTGAAATAAATTACATCCTTTTGCATATCATTTTAGTCTCACATGTTCATGCTTTTCTTCTCGTACTTTAGAGCTTAATTTGCTAGGAAGTAGCTTCCATAAAAAATTGAACCAAAATTTGCAGATTTTAATCTTGAATCTAAAACAGACAGCCACAACAGCCTCAAATCCAACCCAGCCAACATCAAATGCCCGGCGAGATATACACCTGGGTGGAACAAACATCTCATCAGCTGTTTTTCCAAAGATTATGCAATACTGGCATTTGAGATATATTTGTTATTCGTCAGTATAAACCCCTTAACCCTGCCATAACATATATGTACATAAAATTCATTCACTTCAACCTAAGTACGGACCTGTCCATAGGATAAGTTTGCAGTCAAAAGACTGTCTAAAATTAACAATAGACCTTTAGATTATCCCACCTTAAGCTAAAAACCTATTACATTGTTACTCTTATGTACATTGGTATCTGTTAACTAAGAAAATTCAATCAAGAATGGTCAACCCTATGTAACTCTAGGAAATTACCGGTATTGCCTATTGTTGCTGCTAGAAGACACATAACTAGGGTCAAGAAGGCCAGAATATGGAATTCAAAGAACGTATTCATCTCCATCTTATTGAATTGATCAAGCACATGTATTGGAAAATGAAAAACAGTGATGAAAACTTAAAACTCCTAATTATTGCTTGTACCTTTTTGTCTCTATCCAACTGAATGGACATGACATCAAATGGAAGGGAAAAAAGTGCATCTTGTGCATCCCTTTCAGCTACATTGCTCTCATTTTGTTGTGGACGACCATGCATCTCTTTATTCTGCACATTTATCCTTTCTTGACATTCGATACAGCTCAACACCTTCCTTTTTACTATTTTAACACATTTTGAAATCGTCAACATGAGTAGGGTTGCTTACACCGACAACGCCCATCAAATGTTTTCAAATTATGTGTCATCAAGGAGTTAATCACGTGCCCGATATCTGTAATTGTTGGAGAATCATATTAAAATCTATACCCACAACAACATTCTACTTTTACGCCTATATTATAAAGCAGTCTCTTATATTCATCAAGCAATATGTGAGTAATATCATGTCCAAATTCAGATTTTTCCCCAAGCTCCACAATATTCCTGTGTACGACTTGTACTATTTGGATCCTATCTTTTAGTAATTCACTCTAAAAATAACTCCAGCTGTGGAGAACAACTAAGAAATGAATCTTGAAGATTAAGATTAACAAAGGTGAGAAAATGAAAGAATATAAGGCTGAACAGGCGTAGCAAGGTGTTTACCCAGGTAGGAGAGGTGGCCGAAGTGCTCTTGCAGACGAATACAATAACAAATTTTAAAAAGGGTTTTGCATTTGTTGGATTTCAACCACAGAAAAAGCAAAGCATGTTGTGGATGAACTGAAGAATGCTGCTGCCATTTGTTTTGCACCGAGAAAACATTGTCTTTCATATCTTTCACTCTCATAAGTGATGTGTTCTTTCAGCTCTCTTATTTGGAGCTGCATTGTTAATATGTTGAGGAACACAGGTGAACTTTCATAAGCTGTATAGGCTATGTTTTTATAGATTGGGAATATGTTTAACACCAATTACTATTATTAAAAGTAAAATTACAACAAATGTAAAATATCTTACAGAATCTTACATCCATGTTCTCTTATTGTAGGTATTACCTTAACACATCAAAAAAATGGAAAATGCTCAACGCCGCCTGCACTATAACCAAAATAAAGAAGCTCTAAATGCCGACGCCGCCAAACTTACGCACTTCACAAAAACACCCTCAACACATCCCGCCGCAACAAACAACAACCCAACTTCATTCCCTTACCCCAACTTGCTGCCCTAGATGAACACCCTACTTTGCCTCCTTTCAACAACATTCAACACACATTCCGAGCCCGCTTAGAATCTCTCCTACCTGGTGAAATTTGTTCAATTTGCAAGGAACACTACCCAGGAATGCAATCAAGACTTACCCCAAATGGAATTAGTTGTCGTAGGTGTTCCTACGAAAAAAAGGACACCGCTTCTCTTCGTGGAACAATATGGACCCCGGGCCCCAACCGATAGAGCTATCAATTTTAACCCAAGTAGAGGAAATGTTGATAGCTAGAGTAGCCCCACTATTACAAGTTACCCATGCCCGTGGAGGCCAATACATGTACACCGGCCACACCATTAGTTTTCCCCAAGATATTACATCCATACTACAGTACTTACCCCGCCGCCCCGAAACACTAGACATTTTAATCCTAAAAAGATTAGGCATGGAAGGAAAATCTTACGAATGTTTAGTTAGTAGAGCCCACATCCGCAATGCACTTTCCTACAAAATCCAACACGACCCATATTACAGCGATGTCATCATAGATGAAGCCGCCCTTTCAAGTTTACCAATACCAGCAACTAACATGTTTAACACCCTACCCCATATACTTGAGCAACCCAATTCCCCAAACCCCCCAGCAACTGACACAAATGAAGCTGAACCCAGTCTTTTAGACCCAACCCTTGTAACATCATTTGTTGCAAGCCTCCCACCTATTGATACAGAGGTTGCCCAAATTAGGGCCTACGCCCAACCCACCTCAAACCCATACCCATCATCAGTTAAATGGCCCCAAATCAGTTCAGTTCCCATCAATGAATACACAACCGAGGGTTTATTCTCAATGGCCTTCCCAACTCTATTCCCATCGGGCGCAGCTATGTTTCTGCAAGCCCGCACCTCTGAGATTGAAATGCATGAATACGCGCTTCATCTGCTACGCTACCATGACAACCGATTTGGAAGCCATCCTCGTTTCCGCTATTTCCTTCTTAATCTTATGATGCGCCATAGAAGCCAAGCCACTTCCACTATTTTTGCAAAACAACAGATTGAAGACAACACACCCACAACAATAGAACATCTCCGCACATTGTTAGAAACCCTTCCGGATGAACAAATAGCCAACCGCCTTATGCGGTTTGGCTCCAACCTAAGAGGCACCCGTTCTTTTTGGACACAATGCAAGAACGAACTTAACGACATGATTTCCCAACTAGGAACACCAACCTTATTTTTCACTCTAAGCGCTGCAGATACTAAATGGCCAGACCTGCACCGCCTCATGCCAGGAGCTTGCCCCCCCACCCCTTCTGCTGCCCAAAAATGGAGAAACCACAACATTATTACATATCCGCACTTGATAGCTACATATATGGCTGCAAGGTTTGCAATATTCCGTGAAGAAATCTTAGAAAAACATCTACACACAAAAGACTTCTGGTACAGGTAAGATAATGTACCTTTCAAAGCTTAGCTTACAACTATTGTGGCCTCTTTTACCGTACATGTTTCATACTAACACTTACTATACCAGGTTCGAATGGCAACACAGAGGCTCCGCACATATTCATGGTTTCATATGGCTCACTGATAGTCCAAATATGGACACCCTAGACTGGGCAAACCCCAACGACGTAGAAGTTGCAAAATCATTCTTCGACAGTAGTCACAGCTTGGAACCCACTTCCAAGCTTTCAAGCTGCTTCTCGAACACCACATGCAATGACAGATGATCCATGTTTGCTACATTCATCAGAAATACTACTTGCACCTGCCAACGACGACTACATAGCTTTAGTCAACCGGGTTCAACGCCACACAAAATGTACTACAGCTACGTGCTTACGAAAGAAAGGCAACCAATTACAGTGTAGGTACAAATGCCCATGGCCAATACAAGTTGTATCAACACTATGCCTAGACACACTGGGACATGCAGTGTACACTCCAGCTCGTAACGATGATAGGTTAAACATCCACAACAAAGATATGCTAACTGCCTGGCGAGCCAACATCGACTGCCAGCCCGTAGTTTCACGTCATGCTGTTTTGAAGTACATAGCAAAATATGCATCCAAAGCTGAGCACAAGTCCGAAACATACCACCATATGCTTGTCAGAATCTCAGCAACCACTGATCCTAGGAAAAAAGTAAGCACAACATACAACAAGCTCCTTTCCGAAACAATTGCTTGACCGGGATATAGGCGCACAAGAAACTTGCCACATGTTGCTGAAATTACCACTTACCGTATGCAGCCGAGTGTTTGTGACACTATCAATGGGCAAAACCATCTACAGGCAAATTTCAAAGAGCAGTTCTAGCAAAAATTGTACAACACCATTTATAGATGCCTACAGAGCCCGTCCGCTTGCCCTAGACAACTATTGTTTAATAGAAGCCGCTCGGTCATGGGCCTATGACAAGCGTAGGAAAGCGCAGCCATGGAAAGAACGCCAAAAACATGCAATAGTTAGAGTCTTTCCGCGAATAATAACCGTTCCTGCTGTTAGCTCACCTTCATACAACACTTTTTGCTTCACAGAGCTCCTTTTGTACAAAGCTTTTCGTTGTATTCCATCCGACATTGGCACATGCCCAGAAACACTCCAGCTTCAGTGGGCTGCATTCTCTCCAACCTACCAAGCATGGCACGTACACCGGGCAACCCCCCACCAAACAGTTAGCAGCCCCACCACCAGCTCTGAGAGTGAATGCGATGTGGCCACCACAACTCAAATGGACGAATGGGAGGTGTTCTCAAGCTTGCATCCTACAGGAGTTGTCGACATCAGTGACCTAGGCATACTTGGGAAGCGTGATTTTGATCTTGCACACAAGTGGCCACAAGCTACTACCGGTAACCGCTTACATGAAACAGGGGAGATTTCATAGACATTGCTCGCTCAACCACTGAAATAGCTGCACCATTCTTCCTACCTACTGCAAATAATTGTATCTTATCGCCAGAACAACAAGATGCTTTACAAAGAATCTTAAACCATGCAAGTGCACAACCAAAAAAAAACCCATTGTACATGATAATACAAGGAACAACTGGCACTGGAAAATCACATTTGATCCGGGAAATTTCAAGGGCGCTCTACTCACGCACCGCACTCCATGCCAACCGCTTACTCCTCCTAGCTCCAACAGGACTGGCAACATTCAACATTTCTGGCACAACAATACACACTGGGCTACACATACCTATAGCTGAAGTTACTCCTCTTCGAGGCCAAACCCTCGCTACATTCCAACAAGCTATGGTGGATGTGGAATACATACTAATCGATGAAATGAGTTTCATTGGCCCAAAACTGTTGTCCAACATAAATAACCGCCTACAGGAAGCATTCCCCACCTGTAGATGCAAAGTTTTTGGAGGGCGTTCCATTATTCTGGTTGGAGACCTTGCCCAGTTACCTCCAATTAAAGATACTCCCTTGTACGTTCCAGGTACCTACGGGCATATGTTGTGGTCACTTTTCAGGAATACAATTACACTCACTGTTAACTTCCGCCAACAAGGAGCCACACCTGCAAATCAAAATTTCCGGAATCTACTACTAAATGTCAGAAACGCCCTTGCTACAGAGGACGACTGGAATCTACTAATGTCACGGACTCCTACAAATATCAACCCTACAGAGGAAGCAACTTTTCAAATGGCAACACACCTTTATGCTACAAACACATTAGTATCCATACATAACAAATACAGAATGAGGGCCCTCAACACTCCAATCGCTATAGCTACAGCTGAACAGTCCCGACAAACTGACACAGGACAAAGTGGTAACACACAATTAGAGGTCAACCTATTGCTTTGTGAGGGTGAACAAGCAATGTTGACAACAAATCTTTGGGTAGAAAGCGGCCTTGTCAATGGTGCACAGGGACAGGTTATCTCTATGTTGTACGATCAAGCAACCACTCCCCCAAGCTTGCCTTTGTATGTCGTAGTCAACTTTCCAAGCTACAAAGGCCCGGCCTGGGACCCGGTGCATCCTACATACATACCAATCCCCCCTATAACAAGAAGCAACCGCCGACAACTGCCCTTGAAAATGGCATGGGCCCTAACTATTCATAAAGCCCAAGGCCTGACACTTGATAAAGCTAGCATCGACATTGGCCGCAAAGAACGACAAGGCCTGACATTCACAGCCTTATCCCGAGTACGGGTCCTAACCGACCTCCGCATTTTCCCAGCATTCTCATACACCCGTTACAAGCGCCTACAGGAGGAAAAGCATGCTGCACTCCGGTTACAAGCAGAAGCATACTTACAACACATCCAACCTCTGGCTCCAACATAAGTACAAACCTATCATAAAATTCACCTACTCTGTTGTTGATTCAATACTTCATCTAACCTTAACTTGCTTTTTACAATTACTTACAACTATGCTCCCCACAGTAACTTACTTTCTTATTATAATTTATCTAAAAAAAAAGGCTCGAGCTAAAATTAGCACTTCAGATTTTGCTAACTAATGCTCAAATTTTACTTGTAGGACACTTTCAAATGGAGGACAACTTTGCCACACTAGCTGCCCGCACAAACATTGATGCCAACCTCCTGGACTGCCTGTTATGTGAATATGTGGCCTCTCAATACGAAACAGCTGCATCCGTCGATGAAGCTACCATCACAACCATGTATTCTACACAGAAGCAAATTGAAGTGGCACAACAAACCCTACAACAAACGATTGTAGCTGTTCAAACAGCACAAAAGAAAATAAAAGCTAAAGCTTACAATGACATGCTTCAAAAATTCATATACAAGGCATTCACTTTGTACCTTTTGAAAGGATCCTAGCTAAAGTTGTTTCTCTTCTTCGGCTGATTTTTCCACAGCCTTAAGTATACCCCATTGTATATACTATAGATCTTTCTGAGAATTGCCTTTAATAGCCTGTCCAATGCATCCTGAACATTCCAGATTGATTCGAATACTGTACATAGTTTTTCCGATGATATTCTCTCATAGTACAGAAGCCCAAATACTTTTATCAAAAGATACCATTCCCTACATGTGTTACACAGCTCAGTAAAAAGTTCTTATATTATTTAATTTCATTCCCCTTTACGCTTGAAGCTCCTTTTACATATTTCATATTTTAAATCATTTTTATGCAATGGTTAAAGTGTAATTATTCATAGGACTGAATGGGCTTTTCAAATAATTATTCCCACTTAAATTCACATATCTTTACATAATTTAATATGATTTCTATGCACAGCTCTAATAATGTAAAATAGACAAACCCAGAACAGAATACAAACCATCCCCCTCTAAATACGGTTCTAACATATTCTGTGTCCACCCCCTTTTGCAGGAACTTTAAACATGGTGACCGCATTCGACACCATAGCAACCCGAATCACAACAAATTGTACCCGCATACAACAGTTGCTACCTGAATGTGTCGAACAACAATGCACTGAAGCTACGACTGTAGACAACACCACAATCGCTGCACTGTCGCATACCCAACAAGCATTACAACAAGCACAAATTGCACTACAACAAGCGTCCATTGCCAGTGAAGAGACTATCCACATTCTCAGGGAAAAATTCTACATCGAGTACTATAAACCCACCCCCTCGCCACAGCTACAAGAAAAGCACCCCCAATAAAAAACTTGTACTCCCCCATTATACATACCAAGAACTATATAATTATGGTAGAAGCACTTTTGATTTACAGTCAAGATCAGACATATGGCTGCTGTACTTTTTTTGTTAATAAATATGTAATTAATTAAGCAAAGGTGCATGCCTGTTTAAATCATGAATATGAACTTCTGTTACTTTCCAGTTAATGCGGGCGACTTGATTTTTTTTTGGTTGATTTGTCTATATATATGTTGGCACTAAGCTATCATAACTTTGATTATCATGGAATTTTGTTGCTTAGGATGCCTAGGAATGTTTTT
The DNA here is from genome assembly GCA_018340775.1 of Taxus wallichiana var. yunnanensis. Lineage (NCBI taxonomy): Eukaryota > Viridiplantae > Streptophyta > Pinopsida > Cupressales > Taxaceae > Taxus > Taxus wallichiana. The sequence goes on from CM031242.1 coordinate 446,551,269, forward strand.
GGGCAAATGCCAGGGATATAGAGTGGGCAAATTCCAGGGATATAGAGCTTAATGGTCAGTAGTAGTTTTGATTATCATGGCGTTTTCAATTTGAAATTGGATTGTTGAATCCCGATTCTTGAAGCTTTCTCATCCCGAGAATGCTTTCATAGAAGAGCTCCGCAAGAGGAATGACGCTGATAAAGGGGACAAGTATGTTAAGGACTTGGTTATGCTGCTGTTTGAGACTGCGAGCCAGAGGAGAGGTAGCGTTGAGAAGCTCAGTGGCGGCTGTGAACCCACAAACTCCAGTGATTTCTGCCCACGACCATCAGGCCAATGTTGTGCAGATATCAGGTTAAGAAAGAACTCCAGATTTGTTTGGTTCCTTTGGGATGCATGGCCAGAATTTGCATACCTCTGTTCCATCAATTACGATGTGGAATGGCATGGTGCAAAACCCTAGAGACATAAGCCAGGGTATTTCTTCTTTTGGACTTCATGGCATTGATTTTGATACCCACAACAAGCTAAGCAACAGAGGAATATCTCCCTATAGAGATATAGTATGTAGTGGCACAGCATATGAAAACTCAACAGGAATGATGAACTTACCTGCTAAACAAGTGACTGCTTCTAATTTAGGCATGCATCTCCCTATGAGCATGCAGAATTTGACACAGGGTAGTCTGAATTCATCATGCATGCAACCATTTCTGGGCATGCAAAACCAAGCAGCCACTCAAAATTTTGCTGGAATGCAGAACTTTTTAGGCCTAAGCATGAATGGGAACATGTGTCCAGTTCCACCTGTTCTAGAAGAAGGAACCAGTACACATGTTTTTCCAGGGCTATATCATAATGACCATCCACGGCACATCTTGGCTTCATGTAGAATGGACAAATTGGAGCTAAACACATAACATTCAGTTGTTTATGCTTTTTGCCTCCATGTGATCTATATTATTTTGAAGAATGTGGTATATATAGCAACTTATCCATGCAGCTAGAAGAGTTAAGACGAAACGGCCTATGTTTTGATGCTAACAGGAGCAAAACCATTTCTCTGGGTGAACAAGATGATGAATCAATTTTTCTTGATCGACTACACGAGGAACTACTTTTGACTTAGCTTTTGACTTGGGATCCCTGGTGAGTTCTGGTGTCTACTTGTATCAATGTTTTGTTGTACCTCTACAAAGTTCAGACATTTACCTTCATTTTGCCTCTTCTTTAGATGCCAGCTATTGTGAATGGAATTGGCAGGTGTTGCCATTTTTGGAAATTACTGTTAATATAGTTTTCTTTTTGCTCTGGATTATTTCCCATTTTGGTTTTTACTAAAGTTCCTTTCTGTTGTTGGTTAAATTGTTTGTCCATTTAATTCATTTCATTGTGTTTGTCTATAATTATCTGTTTGGAAAAATCTATTTGATATGAGGTTGTAACTTTGCAATTATATCAAGGAACATCTATGCATTTCTTGGCTTTGCAAAGATTTTCTTTCTTCCTACTGCAAATAGTTTGATCGTAGTAACTGTTGTTTTGGTGAGAAAACATCTTATCTTGAATTTATTCTGCATTAGAAAGTGAATCCAAGTGCGTCTTTTTAACACAATCGAAATTTGAACCCATAAAACATACTTAAATCATTATTTAAGTGCAAAAAAAAATATACTCTGGATGTTAGCTCAAATATTATAATATCATATAAATATTTATTCAAGAAATGCAAGAAGTACATTTATAATTAGAAAACCTTTGTTACATGCATATGCTCTTTTCTAGCAGTCAACAATTACTTTCTCAGAGTATTTTATAAACTCCGATTTTTTGAGATTTATGTTTTCATTCATATATTAATCTTTTTTACAAGAAACAGCTTAGGTCTGGTTACTGGACAGTCTTCATCATGATATACATAAATCTATTTGACTAACGCAATGCAGCATACTCTGTAATATGTTTGTTTGTTTTTCGTCTGATGAGATAAAACTCATGGTATCAATATTAAGGACAAATTCTTCAGTCTTAAAATGTTAGTAGGGATGCACCATTGGCTGGACAAGCTTGGTATGTTAATGGGCTTTTCAAAACAAGTTACAGTTTTGCATTTACTTAAAGCAGAGTTCATATTTTCCAGCTATAAAGATTGTTATTTTCAATTGAACAAATCAAAATGCAACAGCCAAAAGAGTTATACTGTTAGCAGCTTGCCTGTCACAACCAAGCTTACTTAGCCCTAACAATTGGACAATTTGGCGTGTGTGTCGTTGTAATAATCTAACTAGAACTTTGTCATGGCCAGAAACCTAATGGTAAGCAACACCAAATTTTGATTGATATATACTTGACATACATTGGACCCAGATGCCTACTTTTTACATTTCTATTAGCTTCAAATACTCACTTTTTGCCTTCACAGTTTATGGGTCTGATTGGGGTGATTTACATAATCGTATCACAATGGCGCCTACTTTCATATTGAAAATAATAAAGGATCTCACAATCATCTGGTTGCCAAAATTATGACTATCAAAGTTGAGATCAGTAGATAGTAAATCACTTATACACACAAGTTCCTATTACGGAAATGCATTTCAGTGTGGTTCACAAACTTGTGTAATTATAATATAAATAAAACAGTGATTGACATTAAATATAGTCTCTCATTTGATCTATGGCATAAATCGGTCCTGGCCGAATGAAATCCAGGTTATTGGAAAAACTTGCTTTCCACATTATTGGAGAACCTACACTTCATGTTTGATAGTTAAATAAATTAACTAAAGAGAATATCAAATTTACAAGCCATACAGACTGTCACAATTTTTTTGACTTTTGTTTAAACTATTTTCTGTGCTTATTTTCATCTCTGTACAAAATGGCAGCGAAAAACCCTCTGTTCCCACCTGGTCATGAAAGAAAGGCCATCATGCAGAGGTTATTCAGCTCTTTTTCCCAAATAAGTTTATATTCCTTGTTGTCTTCAAGGCATGTGCTGACCTGTGCGATTTGCAAAACGGCAAAGACATCCACGATTACATAACCACGATTGATCTGGCATCCAATGCATTCGTGGGGAGTTGGAAAGAATTTTTCCATCAAGGTGTAATCTTCATAACAATGAATTAATAAATTTTGAAATTATTGCAGGCCTGTATTTTCACGAGCATGGTTTCACAAGGAAAGACAGTCCACTCTTTCATTGCTCACAGGTGATACAATTATTGCAGCATACAGAAGACATGGTTATCCTCACAAGGCAGTCACACTGTTTCACCATATGCAACAAACAGGTCTTCAACCCAATCAGTTTACATTTGCCAACATACTCCCAGCCTGTGCCAAAATGGGAGCTTTGGAACAGGGTATGGACATCCATCAAAGCATAAAGGATAGAGGAATTTTGTCAGATGTGGTTGCAAATGTCCTGGTAGACATGTATGCAAAATGTGGAACCGTAGACAAGGTATGTGAACTGTTCGACAGAATGCCTCAAAAAATGTGGTATCGTGGACAGTAATGATTGCAGGATATGCCCAAAATGGATTTGTTGAAAATCCATCAAATTGCTTCTTCCGGCCCTACTGCACAGGTTTGTTTTGGTAATTTTGTTGTTTGCTGTTGTATGCTAATAAAACAGAAATGAAGCTTAAATGGTCAGGTCATGTTCTAAAGTGTTTTAGTACGTCAAAGAGTGGGAGCATCCCTGCAAAATCCATCTGGTACATATACTGCAATCATGGCAATCCCTGATACCACATTTTTTCAGGCATTCTTTCAAACAGTTCATGTGCATTAGGTATGCTTCCACATTTTGTATAGATGTCTACTAGAGCACTTGCAACTACATCTAACAAACCATTAGGCAGTCCCTGATACCACATCTTTTCAGGCATTCTTTCAAATAGTTCATGTGCATTAGGTATGCTTCCACATTTTGTATAGATGTCTACTAGGGTACTTGCAACTACAGACCTGCAGTTTCCTGTAGACAAGGTACATTAAGTTTGATTAATTTTGCAGTGAAATGGTTCTAATACTTTCTTACCCTGAGTAAAAGCAGCGAAAAAATGATGATAATCAGCTGGTACGGATAAATCAATAACTTAAAATTGCCAGGTCGTGTACACTGTGTTTTTGGTAATTCTGGGTTGTATCAGAAGTCATAACTTCTGTAAAACGAATCCAAATGATCTTAAATTTTATACGAAAGGTCATGAGGAATTTTCGAAGGTGGGTTTTGAATGGCTTGTGTTGAAAACAAATTTTTTGTGAAATAATCATGACATAATTCTACTAGGAGCAAAACAGCGAACAGAGCAAGTGGAATTTGGCCTCCCTGCCCCACCGAAACTGAACAAAATCAAACTGCCCCAAAACATGTCGGCCTCCCTGCGGCGTAAATTTTCTCCCCTCGGAGCAACCACTAGTATATGTTAAAGATATGTTTGTGGTAAGTGGTGGTCCTCTCCTAATTAATAACAATTTACCATTTTGATAGTTATAGTGTCCCCTCACTTATAATTATTAATAAAAAAATTGGAAAATTAATTTAATTTTATTAATGATTAAATATAAAGTTTATCTTTAAATAGTTTATAATAAACATAAGTAATATTAACAAAATAAAATAATATTTTTTAATGTTAGAAACATGGGTAGTAGAGATTAATTAAATAAATCTAGAGAGTTTAATTATTTAAGTTAATGAAAACATGAAATCAAAATATTTCAAAAAAATTAATGAAACTTTGAAAATATGTATGGGTCCATTCTCATGAATTGTTGAATACGTCAAAAGAATTGGGATCTTTGGCACATTGATAATTGATGCGCAAGAATTAGCAGGAACTTGACAAGATCATAACTTGAGCTCTGGGTGTCTATTTGAGTTCGTTTTTTTTTAAAACCACATGTTTCATGAGATGAATGCGGCGATAGCCCGCCCTACTAGTTGGGGCAACTTTCGGCACATTTTCGGGCCCTAAATTTGCCATCTTGAGGCCGAAAATTAGGATTTAAGTTGTAGTTCGGTTTTTTCCTATTTTTGGGAATTAGTTAATTTTAGTCTATTAGTTGCATTATGAGTTAGAAAGTTGACAATTCCTCTAATTTAAGAATGTAGAAGATGTGTGGCAATTTTTGTGCCCATACGAATAAGCATGCAAACTTACTAAGAATAGCAGGTTCTAGTAAACTGCTAAAAATAGTAATTTCCGCCACCTAGAGTAGATTTAGTCAAGTTAGTTAGAGTTTGCTTGGCAACTCGAGTTGGGAGTTGTTTTCTTATTTAGGAAACATTGTAATTCATTATTCAATAACAAAGAAGGAGATCTATTTTCTTTTGGAGTTCATATTATTTACTGATTATATCAAGTTTGTTCAAGATTTGGCTACATTATACGTATAAGAGCTGGTTCAAGTCTTTAAAAAAATGGCGGGACGAGGAAGAGGAAGAGGAAGCGGTATTTCCCACATGAATAGAAATATGTAAGATCCGGAAAGGCAAGTTGTTGTGCTTGCTGCAATGATAACCCGTGAGAGGAAATCAAGGTGGAGATGACACGAGATGAAGAAGAAGTTTGTGAAGAGGAGGAAATGCAAGCACCACCATAAGCTTTTGAAGAAAGGATGCTTCGAGCATTAGAAGGAAAGAGTGATGGGATAAGAGTTGATGTTTCAGAGAATGGTGGTAGTCTAAAACTAGAGGAGCTGATAGAATGGTTGACTAGCATGGGGAAATTTTTGAGTGGAAGGCTATGTCGAAAGAAAAGAAGGTAAAATTTGCATGCACGAAATTTAAAGTTAACGCTATGTTATGGTGGGATCACCTACGAAAGAGTGGTCAAGAAAGGGAAAGAAAGAATTAGGATGTGGAGTAAGATGGAGAAAAAAGGTGAAAGATAAATTTCTCCTTGTAGATTATGCACAAACCCTTTACATGAGGTTTCAAAATCTCGATAAAACTTCCAAATAGTGCAAGAATACACAGATGAATTCTACAAGTTGTCCACTCATGTAGAGCATGAAAAAACTAAGGAACAAATCACTGAAGGTATGTACATGGATTAAAATTTTCTATTCAAGATGAGATAAGTATTCATAGGATTAAGAGCATGGAGGATGCTATCGGTTAGCCTTAAAGGCCGAGGAAAAACAAAATCGTCAAAGTTTTAGAACATCACCTGGAATGATTAGGAGGCCTCATCTTCCTTTCGGGGATGAGCTAGTTTCACCAAGGTAGTGGAGAATCATCTTGTGGATTGGAAAAGTGAGAGGATACGAGACAAGATTTCTAGAATTAATAAAGAGTCGGAGGATTTTCTAGGGCGGAGAGGATATCTTTGGCGATAGAGGATGGGAGCCTCCACGAAGACCATTTGTTTATTACTGAGATGTGGTGAAGAAGGGCATCAAGATTTTGAATGTCTACATTCTTATACACATGACAAGAGGCAGGAGATGCTCCAAGAGTAAATCTTGTTGAAGGTTGAACAAGTAGAAGATGAACAAGACACTCGAAATTCCACCGGATGTTGGAGAAAATCGATGATTAAGAGGACGATTATTTCTCCAAGAAAGGATATCAAGGGGATGCATGGCTACGTATAAATATTTTCGAACAAGATGCACTTCGGAGGAAATGTATGTAATGTTTGTTGGTGTGTGTGACTTTGTCCGGTCATCGTCCACATCACCTAGGTGAGTCATCTTGCCTTGCGAGAGTCATAGGTCTTAAGAAGTCAAATGACAAGTGTCGGATTACGTCATAGAATCGACATTGTCATTTAACGTCAATGCGTCATAGGAGTTACATTCCTTATTTGGAATTGTAACTCCTCTTCTAGTGGCGTCATATGCGTCAGTCAACGTCATATGCGTCAGTGGCGTCATTGATTTCTTTCCATGTTTAGGCATGGGGGTTACACAGCACCCCTATTTGTACTTCCTATTTTTCGATCTATGAGCATGAGTAGACCCATTCTTCTTACTTGCAATCTTCTTTCCATTGTTTCGAATCTTGCATATTGCGTTGGCTTGAGGTTACCATCGGAGTGCAACTTCGTTGTGGTGCATCACTTTTCGACATCGGTTCTCGCGAATCCCTCTTTCATGGTATCAGAGCTGGTTTCGGTAAACGTGCACTCTTCGTTTCTCAGTTGTTTATTACTTCTGGTTTCTTCTCATTTCCTCGTGTGCAAGTTTTTTTCGATTATCATTTTGGAATTATTGCTCACCTCGTATTGAGGTTTTAGCGATTCGAGTTAAGGTATTTGGTTGGTTTGTTTATCAATGAGTTCATATTTGGATATTTCTAGATCTTTGTGGTATTTTTATTGTGTTTGGGTTATTTCTTGCTTTGGTTGTGTTTAGATTCAATTTGCGGGTAAAAAAAGAGCTCGTTTTTTTGGTGTGGACCTGTGATTACTGGTTGGGATCGTTGTTTTTCTTCACCGGTGTATACTCGGACTATTCCGAGCTTCTTCCTCATCGTTGTGGTTCCTTGCTTTGTCTCAAAACGTTTTTTTGCAAACCTCTCACATTTTTTGTAAACCTCAAACGTTTTTTGCAAACCTCTCACGTTTTTTGCAAAACCTCTCACGTTTTTGCCTTGTCTCTCACGTTTTTTGCAAAGCTACTCACGTTTTCCTCTTTCGAGCATTTTCAACCTGTGTTCAGGAACGTTTTTTGGGCCTTTATGACTGTTTTCTCCCTTCCAGGCATTTTTTTTGCTGTCCTCAGGCGTTTTTCTCCCCTGGCTGCGTTTTCTCCTTTGTTCCAGGCGTTTAAACCTGTTCCAGGCGTTTTTCTATCACCTGGCTGCATTTTCAACTGTTCCAGCATTTTTTTAACTATCCTAAGGCGTTTTTTCTCCTTTCTATGTTTTTGCATGCTGTATTGGCATTTTTGGACTGTTATTAGGCGTTTTTTTATGTCAGGTGTTTTTGCATGTTTCTGCGTTTTACGTACTGTTCTTGGCGTTTTTCCTACAGTGGACAGTCACTAAATTATCTCTTTTTACCTGCCTTTCATCCCCACGTGGCTTTCTCAGTCCGCTGCCAGGTAATATCTCTCTTAAAATACGTTTTTTATTCACTTTTCTTAAAAAAAACGTGGTTTCATTCTTTTTATCTTATCACTCTTCTAAAAAACGTGTTGTTTCATTATTTTTAAAAGGTATAAGGTAAAAACATTACATTTTATTGGCATTGTAAGTTTTTTGGCTTGTTTTATTAACCTTAAAGTCCGTCAGTGCGAAGACGAAGGGTGAGGTCCAGGATTGGCAGGTGGCTAATCCCCCTCGCAATACAAACAAACCCTATCTCAAATTCCGTGCCATTTCCAACGAGCATACATACGACACCCTTTGCATGCGTTTAGGGCACTTTTTTAATCCGTTTGCAGGCTTATTGGCTTTTTCCTCATCAGTTGTGGGAATTGGTTTTTGCTATAACTTTTGACTCGTTGCTCGGTTTTGAGCACTTCTTTAGTCAAAGTTGCATGTTTTTTCGCACTCTAGATGATGGGATCATTAGTTTTGTAAATGCACTAATTTTATAAAGTGCCGCATTCTGGGGTGTCTTTGTATTGCTTAATTCAGCTCATTTTTTCTTGAGCTTTGTTCTATTCCTTTTTTGTGGACTTGTGAGCGCGTCCGCCACAGTCTTACAACAAAGGGATTATTTTGTGCGATGTGAGACGCTGTTTCTCACAAAGCTCTTTCTTCCCCCTCTTGCTTCTCTCTTTCTGTGCTTGCTTGCAGTGTTGATCTGTTGTGCCCTATGAACCTTGATTGTTGTCTCCACCATTGCGCGTTATTACGCTAATTGCAAGGTGAGTGACAAACTGGTTCTCGGAACACAGTCGCATCTGGTTGTAATCAACGCACTGAATTATAAAGTGCCAAACTCGGGGGGGTGTAATTTTGTTCTGGGGTGGTTGTTTCCTTTCTCTCTCCTTCCTTCTGCATTCCTTGGTTCTATCTCTTCATTATGGATATCTCTAAAGTACCAGTGCTCACACCTTTTAATTTCTTCGAATGGAAATCTAAAATTATATTGGTTTTACGAAGTAAAGGGTTATCTGAGTTACCATGGGGTTAGAGACCGAACCTACTGATGAACCCAAAAAATCTAAATGGTTCAACCGTTGTGATGAAGCCTTAGGTCTTATCTGTATGTCCGTATCTCCCGACTTGCTCTTCCACATCGAAACTTCCTCAACACCCGATCAAGCGTGGAAAACGCTCGATGATATGTTTGGGAAGCAAGATGACATGAGAGCGCATGAGTTGGAGAACGAACTACTAGGGTTAAACCCTAGTGACTTTGAAAACCTACAGGCCTTCTTCTCAAAATTTGTCCGCACTAGAATGCTTCTAAAGGAATGTAAAGTGGATAAGAAAGACTCTCAATTGATCTTGTCGATTCTTTCTAAGTTAGGTCCTGAATACTCTGTTTTCGTTTCAACTTTTCACGCCACGAAAGCCGCCTTGGGTAGTACTTGGACTATGCCCTCCTTTGACAGTTTTTCGTCCCAACTCATTCAAGAACAGGACAAACTCATTCAAATGGGGACTCTAAAATCCAAGTCACATGCCCTTGTGGCGAATAAGGGCAAGAAAAATGAAAAGAAGAAAGAAACTAAGGACCAACCTAAGAAAGAAACCAAGACCAACCAACCCCCAGTTAAGCCCATCACTCATACTTCGACTTCTGAGCCTAAAGCAAAGAAGGAAAAGTATAAATGCTCCTATTGTAAGAATACTGGCCATGACGAGCAACATTGTTTTCGGAAACAAATTGATCACTTAACTCATTTACTTGAGAAGAATAAAATAAGTGTTCCTGAATCCGTTAAACAAAATGCTCAGAAAGGTGAGTCTTCTAATGCAAAGGAGACTAAAAATGAAAAGAAGAAAGGTAAGGCCCTCGTAGCTAGATCAGCTCCATCATCAACTTGGATTATCGATTCCGGTGCCTCGCACCACATGGCTTCTTCAGAGGTTGAATTCTCTAGCATTGAACCATGTGGCATGTCCCAAATCACATTGGGTGATGACACTCATGTGTTGGTTTCCGGTAGTGGATCGGTAGAGATTGAAGGTGGAACATTTAACCAAGTGTTGAGTGTTCCCAATCTCTCTACCAATCTCCTATCAGTTTACCAAATCACCCACCTTGGTGAAGGAATGTGAGTGGAATTTGGTCCTAACTCGGTGATTATTCGTGAGCTTAACTCGATTGCACTTGCTTGTGGGTGAGGAAAGGCGGATCACCGTTCACGATTGTATATCTTTTCCCACTTCTCTTCTAATTCGCGCCTTGATGCCTTGCTCACTCATGCAAATGAGGTTAGCAAGTTATGGCATGAGCGTTTTGGGCATCTAAATTATCGTTACCTTGAACAATTGAGCCAAAACGAAATGGTCAATGGGCTACCCCGAGTTAAGTTTTCTAAGGGTCTTTGTGAGGGTTGTACCCTTGGAAAGCACCCTGAAAAAAGCTTTGACAAGGGAAAATCCTGGAGAGCTACTCGTCCCTTGGATCTTGTTCATAGTGACGTTTCTGGCCCTTTTCCGTCTCCTTCTTTTACTAGAGCTCTATATATACTAACCTTCATTGATGACTTTTCGCGTTATACTTGGGTATATTTTCTTAAGCTTAAGTCTGAAGTTTTTGAGTTTTTTCAAAACTTTAAGGCTCTTCTGAGAAACAAGGAGCGGTCTATCAAGGTTCTTCGAACCGACAATGGAGGTGAGTATGTGAGCAACAGGTTTGAGGATTTCTGCACTTCTGAGGGGATTGCTTTGCAGCGTACAGTTGCTTACAACCCTTCCCAAAATGGAGTTGCAGAAAGAAAGAACCAAACTTTAAAGGAGATGGCTACTTGTATGGTTCACTCGAAATCTCTTCCTCCACAGTATTGGGCTGAAGCAGTGAATTGTGCTTGTTATATTCAGAACCGTGTCCCACACAAGGCAGTAAGAGGGATGACACCCTTTGAAGCCTGGTTTGGACACAAGCCTGATGTTGAGCACTTTCGAGTCTTTGGATCCAAGGCTATGGCTCGGATTCCCAAAAAGAAACGCAAGGCATTGGATCCACAATCCAAACCTTGTATCTTTGTCGGGTATCCTGATGGCGTAAAGGGATATCGATTGTTGAACCCTACCACCCATGAGCTTTATATTGAGAGGAGTGTGAAGTTTGATGAGTCATCCTTGACTTCAACTTCCACTGAGGTCCTTTTGCCCACTGATTCAGATTCTGACTCTTCAGATGATGATGTTGTTGAGCGAGTTCCACCTCTCCCTGCTCCTCCCGATCCTCAAACTTCTGAGTCTTCTGATTCTGACAGTAGTGATGATGAGGACTATGTCCCTTCTCACTCAAGTGAAGAATCTTCCGACTCGGAGCCTGAGCCGTCGGGACCTCTTTGGGCCAGGAAAACCTTACAGAGTGCTTTGGAGATTTAGTTGGAGATCCTTTGGATGAGAGACGTACTCGCTCAGACTTCACTGGACCTCACTCCTTCTTCGCCTCTACTTCTGATCCACCATCCTTCCACGAAGCTTCTGGGATTCCTGAGTGGGATTCTGCCATGGATGAGGAGTATTCCTCACTCATAAAGAATGACACTTGGGATCTTACCCTTCTTCCGAAAGGAAGAAAAATCGTTCGGTGTAGGTGGGTATATCGAACAAAGTATGGAGCTGATGGAAAAGTTGAGAAGTATAAAGCGCGACTTGTAGCTAAGGGTTTCTCCCAGGTAGCTGGGGTTGATTACTCAGAAACCTTTGCTCGGTTGTGAAGATGACTTCCATTCGACTGACCCTTGCCATCGCTGCCGCTAACAGATGGGAAGTCCACCAGATGGACGTTAAGAGTGCCTTCCTTCATGGGGACCTAGAGGAGGAGATCTATATGGAACAACCTCCGGGTTATGTCCATGATCCATCCCTCGTTTGCAAATTAAAGAAGTCTCTCTACGGCCTTAAACAAGCCCCTCGGGCTTGGTATGCCAAGATGGACTCCTTTTTACTTGCATTAGGGTTCACTCGGTGTCACTCTGACCCAAATGTGTATATTCTGCATGACAGGATGACTCCATGTTTATTCTTGTTCTCTATGTTGATGACTTGTTGATCACCGGTAGCTCTTCCTCTATCATTGATTCTGTGAAGATCTCCTTGGCCAACAAGTTCTCCATGTCTGACTTAGGATTGCTTCATTACTTTCTTGGGATCCAGATTTCACAATCTGACTCGGGAATTATGATCTCGCAGCCTAAGTACTCTCTTGATTTGCTTGCTCGGTTTCACATGTCCGACTGCAAGTCCTCACCTACTCCTTTTCTTTCCGGGATTAAGTTGGTTTCTGATTGCTCTTCCCCCTTGGTTGACGGTACCCTTTATCGACAGTTGGTGGGAAGCTTGATCTACCTTACTCACACTCGGCCAGATCTATCGTATGTCGTCGGGATCGTGTCCAGATTTATGTAGGAGCCTCATGAGTTGCACTTAAAAGCAGCAAAGTGGATCCTTCACTATGTTTGTGGCACTCACACAGATGGTATTCATTACTTAGGAGGGACTGAGATTGACTTGGTTGGATTTATAGACTCAAATTGGGCCGGTGATCTAGATCATCAGAAGTCTACCTCAGGCTACAGTTTCACTCTTGGTTCAGGTCCTATCAGTTGGTCCAACAAGAAATAGAACGCCATTGCCATATCATCGATGAAGCGAGAATACGAGAGGAGCGATTAACGCTGCCACGAAGGCTGTTTGGTTACGAGGTATTATGACGAGTTTGGCATCCACTTTCGGCGGCCTACCATTATCTCTTTGTGACAACATGAGCACTATCTTGATTTGTAGAAATCCAATTAAGCATCGTGAATGAAGCACATGAGATTCATATGCACTTCATACGGGAGCTGATACATGAAAACATCATCGACATACAGTATGTTCAGACAGCTGATCAGGTTGCAGACATTTTCACCAAGCCCTTCACTGAGGTGAAGTTTCTTCACTTGCGGTCTCTTCTTGGGGTGAGGTCTGCTGCAGCCGCCCATCTTCTTCGGGCTATATAGTCCTCCTTCTTCTCCTCTTCTTCTTTCCAGAAAGATGTTGTTTGTACATGGGCACCTTATCAGGCCTTTAGTTGCCGGGGCCCATTGACACATCTTTCTTAGTTGTCTAGGGGAGTCTTCTTTTTCTGTTCTGGCTTACCTTGACCTCTTCCTCGGCTTCGATGAAGGGGGGGTGTTGGTGTGTGTGACTATCCAGTCATCGTCCACATCACCTAGGTGAGTCATCTCGCCTTGCGAGAGTCATAGGTCTTAGGAAGTCAAATGACAAGTGTCAGATTCTGTCATAGAATCTGACATTGTCATTTATCAATGCGTCATAGGAGTTACATTCCTTATTTGGAATTGTAACTCCTCTTCTAGTCAGCGTCATATGCGTCATCCAACGTCATATGCGTCAGTGGCGTCATTGATTTCTTTCCATGTTTAGGCATGGGGGTTACACAGCACCCCTATTTGTACTTCCTATTTTTCGATCTATGAGCATGAGTAGACCCATTCTTCTTACTTGCAATCTTCTTTCCATTGTTTCGAATCTTGCATATTGCGTTGGCTTGAGGTTACCATCGGTGCAACTTCGTTGTGGTGCATCACTTTTGACGACATCGGTTCTCACGAATCCCTCTTTGAATGTTATTATTGATAGTGGTAGTTGTGAGAACATGGTTTCAAATGAGATGGTCGATAAATTGGGTCTGTATTGTGAGAAGAATCCTAACCCTTACCGTATTGCATGGTTTAAGAAGGGTAATGAAGTTATTATTGATAAGAGATGTTTAATAAGCTTTTCTATTGGGAACAGTTATAAGGATGAGATTTGGTGTGATGTTATTCCTATGGATGCATGTCATATGTGCTAGGAAGACCATGGCAATTTGATAGAAAAGTTATTCATGACAGGGGAAAGAATACTTATACTTTCTGGAAGGATGGCACAAAAATAGTTTTTCTACCTCTTAAGGAAGAGGGGAAGGCTGAAAATATGCTTTCTGCAAAGGAATTTGTGAAGGAGGCAAAGGCAACCGGTTTTTGTTATGCACTAGTCGTAAATAAGGATGAACCTACAAGTGCACAAATACCAATAGAAACAACAGAATTAATAGAAGAATTTTCAGATGTTATTCCTGATGAGCTACCAAATGGGTTACCACCCAAAAGAGATATTCAACACCATATTGATTTGATTCCATGGTCTTCACTCCCAAATCAAGCGGCTTATAGGATGAGCCCGACATTGCATGCAGAGTTGAATAGGCAAGTGGCAGAGATCGTGTGAAAGGGGGTCGTAAGGGAGAGCATGAGTCATGTGCAACCCCAACTTTATTAACACCAAAGAAGGATGGAACATGGAGAATGTACATGGATAGTAGAGAAATCAATAAAATTACAATCAAGTATAGGTTCCCAATACCTCGCCTTGATGATATGATGGATGTGCTTGTTGGATCTAGGTATTTCACCAAGATTGATCTTCAAAGTGGTTATCTTAAGATTTGGATTAGAGAAGGAGACGAGTGGAAAACAACATTCAAGACAGGAAATGGATTATATGAGTGGTTGGTGATGCCATTCGGTTATCCAATCCACCTAGTACTTTTATGAGATTGATGAACACCGTGCTACGGGAGTATAATGGTATGTTTGTTGTGGTTTATTTTGATGATACGCCGATCTTTAGTAAAACTAAAGAAGAACATTTGAGGCATCTAAGGGTGGTATTTGAAGTGTTAAGAAAGAGAAACTCTATGCAAATATGAAGAAGTGCACATTTATGCAAGAGAGTTTGGTATTATTGGGCTTTATTATTTCAAAGAGAGATGGGGTACATATGGACTTAGAAAAGATAAAGGCAATTATTGAATGACCTACTCCATGGAGTATAACAAAGGTAAGAGGTAAGAAACTTTCATGGTCTAGCAACATTTTACGTAAAATTTATTAAAAATTCAGCGGTATTGTTACACCTATAACAGATTGCACAAAAGGAAGGGATTTTTTTGTGGACAAAGGTAGTTGAGGATAGTTTTCGCTTGAAGAAGAAGGTGACAAAGGAACCCATTTTGCACTACCATATTTTGATAAAGTGGTTGAGGTTGATTGTGACACCTCACATGTGGTTATTGGTGTTTTTCTAAGTCAAGGTGGAAAGCTAGTAGCTTTTTTTAGTGAGAAATTGAATGAGTTAAGAAATAAATACTCTACTTATGATGTGGAATTTTATGCAATTGTCAAGCATTAAGGCATTGGAGGCATTACTTAGTGCCAAGGAGCTTGTGTTATTTACGATGGACCACATAGCTTTGAAGTATGTGAATACCCAAAAGAAGTTGAATAGTAGGCATGCAAAGTGGGCATCATTTTTGTAGTGGTATTCTTTTTCTCTAAAACATAAATCCGGAAAATAGAATCAAGTTGCAGATGCATTGAGTAGGGGTGTGACTTTTTATACCACTATGGAAAATGAGGTGGTGGTGGGTTTTGAAGCAATAAAGGGTTTGTATTCTTCTGATTCTGATTTCAAGGATATTGTTGAAAGGTTAATTCGTCCATTGTTAGACAATGCAGGAGATCTCCAGGATGAGTACACTTTACAGGATGGCTACCTATTAAGGGGATGCCAACTATGTATTCCAATTGTGTCTATGAGAGAGAATATAGTGAAACAGTTACATAGTGGAGGATTGGCTGGGCATTTTGGTAACTTGATAAGACGATAGCCTTGGTAGCAGAGAAATACTATTGGCCAAAGCTAAAAAGAGATGTGGTAAGATATGTGGAGAGGTGTCAAATTTGCCAAGTCTCGAAAGGCCATGCACATAATACAGGGTTGTATATGCCATTGCCTATTCCTAAAGGGTCGTGGACAGATTTGAGTATGGATTTTGTTTTGGGATTACCAAAAACACAATGAGGTAATGACTCAATTTTTGTGGTTGTTGATAGGTTTTCTAAGATGGTTCATTTTATTGCCTACAAGAAAACAAGTGATGCGACATGCGTAGCAGATTTGTTTTTCAGAGAAGTTGTTTGTTTGCATGGTGTTCCAAAAACCATTACTTCAGATAGGGACACGAGGTTCCTAATTCACTTCGGAGAACTTTATGGAAGAAATTGGGAACTCAACTATAGTTTAGCAAAGGCTATCATTCTCGGAGATCGATGGGAAAATAGAGGTGCTAAATCGGAGTTTGGGAAACTTGTTAAGGTGCATCGTTAGGGAAAAGGCAAAACAATGGGACTTAGCATTACCACAAGTGAGTTTGCATATACAGCTTCCATAGGAAAGTCTCCATTTTCAATTGTGTATGGGAGTAATCCAAATGGGGTGTTAGATTTGGTACAACTACCAGTTGTTAGCGAGTAGTCGATGATGGTGTAGAAGCATTTGCCGAACATATACAACAATTGCGGGAAGAAGTGCGGAAGAAGGCTCAGTAGAATAGTAATGATAAGTATAAGAAAATAGCAGATGTGCATAGACGGAGAAAGATATTTAAAGTTCATGAGTTGGTTATGGTATATTTGCGGAAGGAAAGGTTTCCAAAAGGAACCTATAACACGCCGAAGTACAAGAAGATTGGTCCTTGCAAAATCGTGAAAAAAATAAACGATAATGCTTATGAGGTAGAATTGCCAGGGAATTTTTATATTTCTCCAGTGTTTAATGTTTCAAATTTGTATTCTTTTCATGGGGATGGTGCAGAAGGGGATGTTATTGATGAAATAGTAGATTGGAGGCAGCAGGTTCCGGTGAAGAAGAAATAAGTGGATTAGATTCTAGATAAGTAAACAATGGACTCGCGACATAGGAAATACAACAAATATTTGGTACATTGGAAAGGACTAGAACAAAAAGACAATAATTGGGTCGAGATAGTGGGAGATTAAGAAGTTGGATGCAAATAAATGGAAGCAGTTTGAAGAAGACAACTTGCAGGAGCTGCGTTTTTTCAAAGCAGGGGAGAATGATGCACCAGAATTAGCAAGAACTTGACAAGGTCATAACTTGAGCTCCGGGTGTCCGTTTGAGTCCTTTTTTTTTTTTCGAAACCACACGTTTCGATGAGATGAACACAACAAAAACTATCCCTACCAGCTTAGGGAAAATTTCAGCACATTTTCGGTCCCTAAATCCGCCATCTTGAGGTGGAAAATTAGGATTTAAGTTGTGGTTCAGTTTTTTCCTATTTTTGGGCATTAGTTAATTTTAGTCTATTAGTTGCATTATGAGTTAGAAAGTTGGCAATTCCTTTAATTTAGGAATATAGAAGATACGTGGCGCTTTTGTGCCGTTTAATAAGCATGTGAATTTACTAAGAATAACAGGTTCTAGTAAACTACTAAAAATAGTAATTTCCACCACCTAGAGTAGATTTAGTCAAGTTAGTTAGAGTTTGCTTGGCAACTCGAGTTGGGAGTTGTTTTCCTATTTAGGAAACATTGTAATTCATTATTCAATAACAAAGAAGGAGATCTATTTTCTTTTGGAGTTCATATTATTTGCAGTATATCAAGTTTGTTCATCATTTGGCTACATTAGTAACTTGACAAATTTTATGTGGTTGGCGATGATCCTTATCAACTCTAAAATTTGATAATGTAGTAAAGTGTCATATCCATTCTAACAAACTCTATTACTACAATCATCGGTATTGAAGTCTTATTTTCACCCCTTTGACTACACCTTGAACTTTTAGTGACAATTTTTTTAGAGGAATTCATTTAAAAATATGTTTGATAGATTAGAGAATCGTATTCATAGTCAATATATTCTACTTATTTACTATTCACAAGTACTAATTATATATGTGTTAAGAATATGGTTACATGGTCCTCCCCTTATTAATAAATATTTATTATCCCTCCCCATATAATTATTGCAAAATAGAAATACAAAATAAAAAATAATATTATTTTATTATTGACTAATTATAATGCTTATCTTTAAATAACCTATAATAAACACCTGTAAGAATAGCAAGACAAAATTACCGTTCTTTTTATTATTATTATTATTATTATTATTGGCAAATAGTTTTTTGAAAGGGACTATACCCTTGTACACAAAGGCTCAGAAGCTAGAATTGAAAGTTAAAGCACAAGAGAAGGATCAAAATCCCGATAGAACAATTAAGCCCAACTGCAGAAAACAGACTGCAAAGCAACGACAAAACAACAACAAAAAAACAACTGATGCACAACAAACAAACAACGCAATGGCCTATCAACACCATTGGAAGCAATCTGCTATCCGGCTAAGAAAAATGAGACCAATAAAACCCAGCCAGCCAATAGCAGAAATGAGAATCATCAAGGTGAAGTGTTACCCTTCAGAGTGGTAGATTTTTTCTTTTTGTTGACCGTAATCCACCCTGATGGAGCCTTCGTGGTTGGAGAAGCAGACAAGGGAGGAGTATTTTCCTTAGTCGCATTTGTCCCATTTGGAACAGCCACGTTGTTATCCAGAGAGAGATATTTATCATTTTCCATGCTGCCCTCAACAGCTTGTGTATTTTTTATGTTGCTAACAACCTGAGTTTCGGATAAAGGGGTTTTCCTTGACTCTGGTTCATCTACTGCTTTAGATTCAAGATCCTTTCTATCCACAAAAATCAGGTGCTCAGGAGTGCGTCTTTCCACCAGTTGCGCTTCTCATGTTGACGTTTTTCCATCCCACAAGCAGTAGAGGTGTGTCCTAATCCAAAGCACCTTCTACATCGGAAAGGTAGACCTTCATAATCAAGAGTTTGTGACCAAGTTCTATTTTGCACTCTAAGGTCTATGGTAGCAGGAAGATTTTTATCAGTGTCAAGCTCCACCAGGATCCGGGCATAAGTAGTATGGGTGTAATTAGTTGTTTGAGAATCTATGTGGAGTGTAGTACCCAAGGTATTGCCAATGGTTGTTAGACATTCATGACTCCAGAATTGGAGAGGTAAATGGGGCAGCCTGATCCAAACAGGTTTCCATGAGAATGTCTCTGTGTGCGGGTTAAAGGATGGGAACCAAGGTTTCATGATCAAATATTTTGACTCGCAGGTCCAGAGCTTGGAAGCAATGATGTCTTTATCAGCTATTGAAGAGAAAACCATAATGAAGATGCCTTTAGCACATGGATATAAGTCAATCTTACCAGTTAAAGATGGAGTCCAATGCTTGGAGATCCACGCGTGAAGAACGGGAAGGCTGGGCCATAAACCCCCGAATCTACAAATCAGAGCATGCTCTTTATAGTAGATCTCAGATGAAATGACATCCTCCCCAAAAGTAATACATGGTGTGATGTCTGCAGGTTTCATGGAGGATTCCTTGTTTTTTAAGACATCCTTGAAGGAGGTTTCAAGAGACCCGCGCCTAATCTCTTTATCCAGCAATGGAATAACAGGTAGATCTCCTTGCTTCAGCTCACCACGAACCTCGCCTTTCCCAAGAACACCCCCAGATGGTGATTGAATATGGCTAGGGTTTGCAGAACCGTCTGAAACAGTCGCAACATTGGTAAAGGCGAGGTCGATCCACGACCAAGGAGAAACCCCTGAAACAAGATTCGAGCCCCCACCGTCTGGCTGAAGAGCTCCAGACTGATCTCGCAGATCTACAGGGTTCGCAGGCTTGCGTGTAGCGAGAGCAAGGGCGCGCGTAGACACCATTAGGGCAGGGTAGGGCGCGAGGACGCACGTGTGGAGGGGGCGCGAGGGCAGGCGCGAGAGTTATTCTTCGGACTGAGCGCAGGGCGCGAGCAAAGGCGCGCTTGCAGGGCGCGGATGCAGAGCGTGTCTGGCGCAAGGCGGGCCGGGCACGCGCGACACAGTGAAGGAGCAGAGGAGCCGAGGATTTTGCGAGCCAAGGCACAGGGGCGCGGATAGGCACGGGAGGAGGAACTCTTCGAGTTTGTTTAATATCCATATTTCTAGATATTAAAATATACCAAATCCATGTGGGCACATGCTGATTGTTGAATATGTCAAAAGAATTGGAATATTTGGTCCATTAGAAACTTGACAAATTTCATGTGTTTGGCACTACGCGAACAGGCTCCTATGCGGTGGGGAGACTCTCGTCTAGTGCCCACATTTGACGTTAAAGAGATAGATTTAGATCAGCAGGCCATAAACACAATGTTATGCGTTTGCAAAGGCATCTCCGGTGTATTCTCCATTATTCTAACTTTAAACCTCAATCATACACATTAGCCGTATTACTTGTACTTCTGATATACTCTTTATAATATTGCAACTTGTTTCATTGTTTTTACTGTATCAATAATTGGGATTGATGAACAAGGCAAAAGTTTTTGGATTTGGAAATTGTATTTATTTATTGGGTCAAATTCAAAAAAATTGGTTTGTTGGGGACATTTATGAAAATAGACTGAAATGCACAGCAGGCAGGAACTAAAAAAGTGGGTCCCATAGCAGTGCTCCCACTGTGAATAAACACGTGAACGTGCATATTACTTGAAGAATTCTATGTAAAGAAAGTTTTTTTAGTTGGACAATGTGAATCCCAACGACATATCAATAAGAGGGACCTCAAATAGTGTGCAGATGCGGTCCATATGGATTATAATTTATATTATGATCATGACGACGTAAACGTAAACACCAAAAGAGGAAGATTTACCATGAGACATGGGGATTTGGCATTGATTTATGTGACAAAAGTGTCTTTAATTTTTAAGATCGTGTTTATTTGTGACGGCACATAAATAATATAAAAAGCACATAGTTGGTAAGTGACACTACCTAAATAAATTTAAAAATATAAAGATTTTTGCCAGCATTTAGTGATAGCTAGCGCACTTTAGCGTGTTCTAGGCCCTGTTTTGTCCTTCCCGAAGGGAGAGGACCCAGTGGTTGTGCACCCCTAAGTTGAGGGGTGTACAACAGTAATATAAATAACATTATTTTAAAAAAAAACCTTTTAAAAGATTTTGATATTTTGAATCTATATATTTATTTTTGAACATTTATATCGTATGGAAAGTGATTTTTAAGGTATTTAAATTAAGCAGTTTTTCATACCAAAAAAATTAGGGTGGACCATTTGTAGGGCATTATGTCAAACATTTTTTTCCATTTATATGACATCATTTGATTGGGTGATTGTTTGATGTGATTTGATGCGACTCATTTTATTGGCTACTATTTTTTTCAAATTTTAAGTGAGAAATTGACATGTACTAGCGCTTGACTTTACATCTACCCTCACCATTATTGGTGTATGCTCCACAATTGGCTCCTCTCCCTTATGCGCTTCGCAAAAAACTTGGTTGGTGCATGGGCTAGGACTTATAGCTAATGAACAATAGTATAGATCTCCGATCGATTCTTGAACAGCTTTTAATCCTAGCAACAACATCCATGGGTGCTTGTGAAAGGCCGATAGGCATTTTTAGTATAAATATAGTTTTCTATTTTATAAAAACATTAGGAATAAAGAACAAAATTTAATTTACAACTTATCTAATTTTTTATTCAATAAGGTAATAAAGTGGGGATTATGGCTCCAGAGGGCCTTATAGAAACCGATACATTGTGAGAGACACAAGGGACAAAAATATATCTATTTAATCTAATGAATTTAAAATTTATCTAATGAATTTGTGTTTTTAATCTATTTATACATGTGTGGGTTCCACTACAAATTATCACATATCCTCTAGTTCATTCTTTCTAATAACATTACAAAGTACCTTTTTCCCCTTCACAAGTATAACAACCATTACATCGATTCATTATATATATATAATAAATAGCTTTGGTGGCCCAACAAGTCTACAAGATATATTTAAGGGAAACTTACATATTTACATTATAATGAATTTAACCCTAAATCTCAAAACATACCAAAATTATTGCTTTGATGTTAATGATTCGATACTTGTTCGAGTGGCTTGTGAATTGTTTATCTTTTACATGATCACCCTCCCCTTCCATTTCTAGATAACCATATTTTTTTCTACCATCAATGGCATCCTCAAATTCTTTCAATGCAAATTCGTCATGTAAAAATAGAGCCAATTTCATGTTTACCTCAAGAAACCTATTACAAAAAATGCGGCCTCTCATTTCCGGTGGTCAAATTAAAAGCACATGAACACATACTCCTCGCCACACTTTTCTATTAATCTCCTTTTAAGTAAAAAGTAAATTGTTCTATAACCTGGTCTCCCTAACTATGAGAACTATTGCCTCGTGCATATCATTTATATGCCTTCTCTCTTTGACCATTTTTCTGCTATGTTATATTTGAGTTCTATGGTCATTGTTCTTAATGAATGGGGAAGTATGCAAGATTACATTAAAGTGCTCAAAAAATGAGTTTTTTTGAGGTGGAATAACTTATGGAAGACATGATGGCCATATCGATCACATTTAGCTTTTCGTTGGTGGCATCAAGCAGTGTAGAAATTAGGCAAATAAAACAATGAACAACAAAAATAAAATAAAGAATATTACAAATAAACAAAGTATTCCAAACTCAAATCAGCACTTCTATGCATATATATCTTCTTCCTTGTCAGAGCTTCAACTCAATACAATCTATGTGTAAAAACACTTATAATTGCCTCCAATATATAGATGTCTTTCATCTAACAATAGAACACACAACTCTAAAAATAAGGAAACCTTGATAATAAACATACCATCTAGAAATAGTACATGCCTTTGTTCAAGAAATCAAAGCTATTTGTTTTATTTTACTTTATCCTACAAATAGGGACATCTAATTAAAAATTAAAATATGCATGGAAAATCAAGTTGATTTTTGCTTTTCCTAATAATAAGCAAAAGCATGTGGGGAGAAATTATCTATTTCCAACACTCCCCCTTAATTTCGGCATTCAAACTTTTATTATTTTGAGATGAGTGTGTGTTTCTCGATATGAAATATTCATATTGATAAACTCTCAAACAACTTCTCAAATACTCAAAAAATTCATTTCCCAAAGCCTTTATAAAAATATCAGCAAACTGATCTTCGAATCTACAAAATTCAAGACAAAGTGATATCTCGTGTCAATATGCTTTCTCCTCTTATGAAAAACATGATTTTTGGATAATGTTATTGCTGAGATGTTGTCACAAAAATTTGTGTAGCATACTCTTGATTCTACCTCAAATCTTGTAACACACTTCTCATCCACACAACTTGACATATTGTTTGCTGCTACATACTCTTCTTCTTCTCTTGAAGATAGTGTTACTATGGGTTGTTTCTTTGATTACCATGAATATAATCCTATTCCAAAGATACAATCATATCTAGATGTGCTTTTTCTACCATTTATACTTCTTGATTAACTAAAATTGGGAATATGGGGATAGTTAATCTAATCTAGAATGACATGTAAATGCAAGGAAACAAATATAGAAATCACCCAAGAAACTAATCTAATGAAAGTAGAAACCCTAATATGTAAGAAAAGTATGAAAAGGACTTACCTTATTATGAGGCGGATCCGAATTGTGTCGCAGAGGTGACTAGAGAAATAGAAAGTAGGAACGACTATGCAAAGGCCCCAAAAAGGATGGATCTGAGCTATCTAACTGGACTAGAACACCGGGAGAGGGACTAGGGCACTGCATGGTACTGTCAATAGAATGGGCACCTCGTCTCAGTGCAAAAGATCCGAACTTAGTTTCATAGGTCCGACGGATGGTCTCGAAACCATTGATGTGTGTTAAACAAATCTTGTTGCACTATGTTAGATGGTGCTAATAATCCAAGAAGTATAGAAGACCTCAAAAGACCAAAATAAGTATCTAAACCCTAAAAAAAGAAGATTGCAAATGAATGGGTCATCTTTACCTCGGTTTCCTACAACAATGGCCTTACTAACCGATTGATGGACTAAATTTCGCACCCAAATGTAGTTTTTGTGTGTGTGTGTGTGTGTGTGTGTGTGTGTGTGTGTGTGTGTTGCATAATGTGCCATATATGCTCTTGTTCTAGTTGTACTTTGTGAAGTAGCTAAGAATAGCTAGATGTAAATAATGTAATAGAATGTGTGTATGGAATACAATAGAATCCCTCCCCCTATGCTTGGGTGATGCGGATGAACCATCCTTATCCTTGTGACAGAGTTGATGGATGTAAATGATCTCCAAAAAGATGTAACTCTAGGTGGATGATAATCGTGACTATTATTTGGTCCCTCATTTATGGTCTCATAACTTTATATTTATAAGGTTCTCTTGATATAATTTCATAACTAACCCCAAAATGTCCGACCATCAAAAAGATAACAAACTAAAACAAATAGAAAGAGCCCAAAAAGTGGTGGGCAAGTTCAAAAAGGACTCAGGTGGCCCCTGGTGGGACAAGGGCGCCCATGGACACCTCAAGATTGGCCTAGGCACCTCAATCAAGGCTAAAATGATGGAAGATGACTGAAATAGATAGGGCATGTGGGTGGAAAAGGTTGGGAATGATGAACTAAAATAAGAGAAGATGGCCAAAAGATGGGGGTTAATTGGTACATTTTTCACTAAAACACCTTCTAAATATTAGTATGATACCGAGACTAAATAGTGTCTAAAGTGCATGAATTTGTGTCTACATTTTCCCCCACTTTATGTTGGTGAGTGGAAATCTCGGTAACATAAAGTAGATAGAGATGTGTACCTGATATCCATGAAGATTGTAGTATAAAATGCACCAAAGGAATATAAAAAGCATGGAATGATGAAAACATGATGAAGCGTGGAAACTATAGATGAAAAAGTGCAAAAAAACGTGATGAGAGTGAACCTAGGGTAGAAATGCATGTGTATCTACTGATGTGTGTGACTTTAAGTATGGTTAGTTCATGGTGTGTTTCAGGGAAGTTTTGTTGTTGTTGTTTTCGTGATTTATCCGCTTGTTTCTCATACAGTCGGACCTTCAAGGAGAAAACAATCAAGTAGTCAAATATGTATGTACGTAAAAACACAATGTAGAAGACACATGTAAAAGTATGTAATTGTAAAGTACACAAATGAAAAAGTGTAAATAAAACATGTGCACTTGATCCATGTCGAGAAAGAGATTGTAAAATGATATCCTATAATGTTGAGGTTTTTGGGTGATCCATGTACCATAGGCTAAAAAAGTATAGAGAGAAAGTTGCGTTATTCTCCAACCTTTAACTCCTTCGCTGAATGTGTATGAAGAGATATATGTATGTCCTAGTTTTTTTGGAATCCAACACCACCTGACCGAAGTAGTGTAAGGAGGCACACCCACTGTAACCTCCTAGCCTATAACCACTTCCCAGAATGCGGAGGACACCATGTCCTATAAAATACGATGTGTACGGGGTTCACAAAATAGGTTGAACCCACTCACTATATGTAACCCACAATGCCAAAGGTGGAAAGTGCACTGAACTAAACCAGTGTAAATATGTTTTGTTAGTATGTAAAAATCCCAAATGATGCCCCCTCTTTGGGGGTGCATACGATGATCATTGTTAATAGGATAATGTGGCCCCAAAAGAGGACCAACCACATGAACTCTAAAATTATGCCCGCAAGTTTTAGGATTGCGCTCGTAAAAACCAAGGTGCATAAAAACATGAAGGCTAGCCAAAGACAAGTGTTAATACTAACAAATATGCATATAGAAAATAGTGTGTAAGCTACAAAAACAATGTATAAGATACCAAAAAAATTAGAATAAACATGCAATAAGACAATGTAAGCCACAAAAATTGGATTGCAAACATGGGACATCACTCATGATGTCGCAAGACACACAAATGCCATAATAGACACATAAAAACAAACAAGTGTGCACATAAAACATAGGGAAAGGCCCGAATACAAGATCAAACAATAACAAACAATGTAACAAACAAGTGTGGAAGAAAATATCCCTGCATAACAAATGTTGAACATGAAGTGCTCATTAGCATGTTAGAAAGATAACTAGTATGTCAAAAGCATGTATAACCAAGTAATGTAAAGTGTTAAGTACGGAATAAAACAATACCGCCCGTGGAAGAGACGAATGTGTATGCCCCAGGTGACTAGTGTGGTAAGGGTATAAGGTGAGGATCCACACTATGTGTAAGAGACCCATATCTCGTGATCACAACTAGAAAAGGAAGTGAACGTGCATGTGTGGATTGTATAGATAAATGACATAAAAGTAATCTAACTAGCATGTGTAATAAAGAGACCATGAAAAAAAAAATGTAAGAAAGAGTAGAAGAAACCATAATATGTAGTATGATATGGATGAATGGAATGAAATAAAAAATGTAGTGATAGGATCCATGTGCCCCCTAAGCGAATGAAAATGTATGTAGTGAGGTTCATTTGGTTTTCCCCCTCAGCAGTTAAGAATGAAACGTAAATGAGAGTGTGTCATCGGGAAATGGTAGAATAGTGTGTGTTGTGTCTAGCACATTGTGATGAGTATGTATGTATAGTGATGATGTTATACGAAATGTAAAAGAGATGTAGGTGAACCCTATAGCCAAAGTGTATATCACGAGAAAATGAATGTATGAGTGATGATTTATCCCTAAGCGTATATCACTACATGATGAATAGAACGGAGTGGTGATGTATCCTAAAGCGTATACCACTACAAGATAAATAAAAGAGGTCATGATGTAGCATAAAGCATATACCCCTACAAGATGATAGAGTAGGTGACCATTTAGCCTATAGCGTATATATCGAACCTAGGAATATCGCATGACGAAAGGTAAAAATGAGACACGCATGAGTGTCATAAGGTTCATTTGATTTGTAAACCCTCGAAAATTAAGTATGAACCGAAGAACTAAAGTACGTCATAGGGTAGTGAGTGCAACATGTAGAATATGATGCAATATGCGTGATGATAATAGACAACTATGTGAGGAGTAGAATGTATAATGTATGATGTATAGGATGTACCGTGAGATGTAATGCATAGAGTGGCATGTAATGTATGTAGATATACTAGTAGTGTAGTATGTACAATTGCGTAGTGTAGACTAAATGTAAAATGTAGTATGTAAGACGCGAGATGTGTGAATAATTACAAGTGTGTAATACATATTATGCGGTGTTTGGGCTTCATGTGTAGTAATCCCTCAACAATCAAGTGTGAACTGAAGCACAAGAGTGTGTCATCGAGTAATAACGGTTATAACATATGTATGACTATACAAGATGAGATGAGGCTAAGATGAAGTATGCATGAATACTAAGAGTGGGATGTAGTTCTATGTAAGTATGCTAGAATGAGGGGGTTGTGTTAGGTACTATGCGGGCGCCAAGTGTAATAAGAGAGAGAATATGACCATGTGTCGTTATAATGGAGATCATTGTTGTCATGATCAATACCTACTAGACCTACATCAGAAACCTAATAAGGTATAGAGTGAGGAGGGTCATACAGGAATCCATTACGATGGAGTGTGTACACATTCATTGCATATTCTTCATAAGTGAAGGTGATCGGTGTGTTGGGTTTTCAATTTAACAACCACGTCGGGGACAACAAGTCCCTCCTCTTTAATGGGAGAGGTTCCCTTATTGAAAGAAAGAAACACAAATTATATACAAATGTACAACTTTCAAAGTGTGGATTCCTGATACTTTGAATCATTCATATTCCCAAAGATCATCAATACAAAAGAATGTAGGAAGAAAGGAGATGAGAGAGGAAGAACATAACAATACTTTTAGGTAATATAGGTAGCAGAGTATAACCTTATGCATATTGAAAAAAGAGATGTAGAATGGAATCATTCACGTTTATAACAGATATAATTTCACAGACACAAAGTTCCCGAAATCATATTAACAAGAACAAAAAGTTTCTTAGCATACAAAGATGGATGATTTGCAAATTGGAACCAGGAAAGAAAGAATTATAGAGGAAGAAAGAAGGAAAACTTCTGTATTGATTACTTTCGAATCTATTACAATTTCAAGAATGCCAAGATCCATACCTCAATAACGGTGTACAGAATCCATTAAATAATCTTTGAAAATAGTTACATTCGGTTTCTTGGTTCTTGCAGAAGCATTAATGGTGGAAAAAATCATGCTCTGTAATGCAGCCTATAAACCTGATTCGTAACTTCAAATACGAGCCGTCCACGTGGAAGAGATTTGCTAAAGCGGGTCTGGGGAAAAACTTTTATATTTGTCCCTTTTTAGAGAAATGGCACTTTGGAACATTTCGGCCCACCCATCCACTTTTGATATAGGCCTCGACATGTGGCTTCACCGATTGGGAACGGAGTTGCGGATCACTTTTACATTTTAAACTCTTGTTAAAGAAAGATTTCAAAACTCAAAGTTCTCCATGACCCACCTCTCCGATTTTTACTTTTCATGCAGCTCATGACCCAGAGAGAGTCATGGATCATTTTTATATTTTAACTCTCTTTTTGGAAATAAAACCTAAATTTCCAAATCACTATGACGGCCCGCTTTCACGCTTTTACTTTTGATGCGAGCTCAACATTTGACTTTATCCTTGGCATGAGCGAGGCCGCGGTTACTTTATAACTTTAACTCTTCATGGAAACAAATCATAAATTCCCAAATTGCCCCAATGGCCCACCTTCGTGCTTTGAATTTTCAACGTTGGATTCATGACTTACTTTATACTTGTCACGTCCTTTTGGAAATGAAGCCAAAGTTCCCAAATCACTCCAATGACCCACTTTCCCGCTTTGACTTTTCAAAGCATCAAAACAAAAAAGGACTCGCCTTTCCGCTACCACTTGTTACATGGCCACGTGGTAAGACCATGCATAATTGGGGACCCACTCTTGATTCTTCCTTTGAAGTTGTGCCGATGAGGCACATGGCGTCGTCTACTAAACGTTCCATACTTAGCCGATTCAGGCTTGTTTCTATCTTCTCTTTCGCACCTAAGACACGCGGAGGGCTTACGCAAGTTTGGGGAACCTCCTTTGGCTTTGACCCTTGAAGTTGCACTGTTGAGGCACGTGTAGGCTTCCATTACCATTTGAAATAGCCAATCAGGATCCTTCAGGGCCATGGGGCCAATTTCACACTTTTGCAAAAATAAAAAAGTGAAAAGTTTACAAAAAGAACCCATCCTACCGCATCCAATTAGAGATGTCCACATCCCCGTGGATGTTGGGGCACAAAATTGACAGGGAAGATATGCCCGTCATAGATGAAATGAAAGGGAAAAATCCACTGTTCATGCCCAAATCAAATATTTTTTCTGCAAAAAGATAAATGCAAGGCATACAAGGCCCGACCCGGTCGATAGCCATAGAAAAATATTGATAAATTCCATGCATCCATGACAGGAAATAGAAAAATGTTTCAAAACACTCAGATCAAGGAATTTTTAAATGGAACTGGTGGGATTAAAATTTGAATACCAACACTTGGGACCCGCAAATTCATTTTTTACAAGAGGGGAAAATTAGGGCAACAATTGTTGGCTCTTTACGGGATGACTTGACAGAGGAACGAGGCAAGATCAAGAACCATAGAAAAACTTTGGGAAAATAGACCAGTGCCTTATCCATTGGGCAAATAGAGTCAAAGGAAAAACCAATACAGAAGACAACACACATGCAATGAGAAAGGAAACAAACCAAAAAGGAAAGACCAAAACCCAAAACACAAAGGAACGACCAGAAACCAAAACATTGTACACAATATACAAAAGGACTTGCCTAATCACCTAGGACTTGAAAAGCTTCAAATATTGCCCACTATAAGGAAGTGGGAGAGGAGATACATCCATATAATCCAAATAGAAAGAGTTTTCTCCAAAGAAAATGCTGATTTTGAAAGGAGCAAGCCAAAGGGAATCAAACTTACCATGGCTTCCTCGAGGTTCATGTCTTTTGTCCCATAGTAGAACAATGTCTCCCACTTGAAAATATATGGGT
Organism: Taxus wallichiana var. yunnanensis; assembly: GCA_018340775.1. NCBI lineage: Eukaryota > Viridiplantae > Streptophyta > Pinopsida > Cupressales > Taxaceae > Taxus > Taxus wallichiana. Next base: position 446,581,228 of record CM031242.1, read on the forward strand.
CTAGCCTTCTTGTCAAACAAATCCTTCACCTTTAGTTGATGAGCTGAGATTCTATCAAAAACTTGCAACCTGTCTTCATCTAGCTTCTGGAGATACACGATCCTCTTGTCTAAGGAACTGGTAAAGCTTAAATCTTCAATAGCCTTCATTAAGTGCAAGGCTGGTAATTCCACTATTATTGGTAGCTGAGTTTCAACTCCATACACCACTTGAAATGGAGACATACCAATTTCTCTTTTGGTTATAATCATATCTTCCCAAAGAGCATCATAGAGCTTCTTTTGCCAATTCCTTTGATAATCATTGACCGACTTTCAACAATGGTTACCAAATTCTTATTTGTTGATTATGCTTGTCCATTACCTTGGGGGTAGTAGTCCAATAATGAAAAAGGAGATTCCATAACCATAATAGAAATCCATCATCTCAAAAGAAGAAAAATTGGAAGCATTATCGGTTCAATCTATTTTGGTACCCCAAACCTTATCAAGATATTCTCTTTGAAATTACACACCACCTCGAAGTAGTGCTTTTGAATGGAATAGCCTCTACCCACTTTGTGAAGTAATATGTGGCGGTTAGTACATGAGTATACCCAACACCGAAAGGTGGGTTAAGAGTTCCAATGAAATATAATCCCCATTGTTGAAAAGGCTCATCAATCACTACTGGTTTGAGTGGTAAAGAAGCCAACTTAGGTCTCCCAAAAAAAGTCCGATAGGCTTCACACTTACTTACCCTTTTTGATGCATCTCTCGAACAATGTAGGCCAATACTACCCAACATGAAGGATTTTATGGGTAGTGATACCAGAAGATAAATGCCCCCCACAAGCATGATCATGGAAAGTTGAGAAAAACTTCTTTTTTTTCTCCTTGTCCACACACCTCAAGAATCTTCCATCCATGCCTCGCTTGAAAAGAATTTTCCCATAACACATACTTGTGTAGACCTTAACTTGACACTCTCTTCTCCTTAGCACTCAAGTGGTATGGAAACTCTCCATAAGTAAGAAAATGTGCAATATAACCATACCATTCATCTATTAAACTGAGGAAGAGGACAACATGAACATCAATTGCTTCTTTGGACAATTGTGCATCAACTCCTTCAACAATAAGCTCACATAAGACTTTACCCCGAATAGCTTATTTGGATTGATATCAAGGTCATATTATTCTAATTTTTCTACCCAATTGCCTCTCTTAACTTTCCAAACTACTGTTGTGTAATAATAGACTTGATGGTTGTATCGGGTTCAAGCACAACAAAGTGAGAATTAAGAATATAAAAATGAAAGCGCTTCATAGCTTTGACCACTGCAAAAAAGCATGTTTCTCTATCATAGTATATTTCAATTCATCGACTTTCAGAACATAGCTCATGAATTCAATTGGAAGCTCATGATCCTCATAATTTCTCTAAGTTAGGACAATAGCCAATGTACTCTCTCAGTAACATAGCAATAGATGATAAAATCCTTGCTAAAATCGGGACATAATAAGATGTCAATCTTAGCAATGACTTTCTTAATATCCTCAAATGCTTCCTTACCTTTGGAATACCAACCAAAGTTTTGTTTTCCTTTCATTATGTGAGCAATCCTCAAAGTTAGTTCTACAAAATCAGGAATGAATCTCCTCAGGAATTTTATCTTACAAAAGAAAGAGTGAACACCCTTCTTGCTTGTGGGAAGAGGAATCTGCTGGATTTCTTGAACTCTTTCTAGATCTATCTTGATTCCTTCTTTGGAGACAATATGCCCAAACAACTTGCCTTGATAACACAAAATAAAGACTTCTTAGGATTAAGAGTAACTCCATGTTCTCTACATTTTTGGAGGACTGCTTGAGATCCTGAAAGTGATATGCCCTTGTTTTGGAAAAAACAGTCAAATCATCAAGGTACACAACAATACACTTTCCCTTTAGAATGCAAAAATCCAAGTCCATTTCCCTCTTAAAGGTGGCACTTTGTCATTGATAAGACCAAAATGTATTATATTGTAGGAAAAGGTGCCCCCAGGAGTAGTAAAAGAATTTTGTGTTGATCTAGGGTATTGACCTCCACTTGATTATACCTAGAGAATCCATCTAGCATAGACAACATCTCGAGCCCATGATAGCTTGAAAAAATTGATCCATCATGGGGAGAGGATGGTTGTCTTTCGAGAGAAGGCCTAATTCAAATTCCTGAAATCCACACAAATGTGAATCTTACCTTTGTTCTTCCTAACAGCACAATGTTGGCAATCCATGTTGAATGGTGTATGGGTAAAATAATATTTGCCTTGAGTAACTTCACGGATCTCTTGAAAAATAGTTCCAACAACTTTGGGATTGTATTGCCTTTGTTTCTGCTTGAAAGGTTTGATCCTAGGTTTCAAAGGGATAAAGTGTTGCATCTCCTTTGGTTGAAAAGCCTTGAGATCATCATATGAATAAGCAAGAACATCAACATACCTTTTTAGTAGATTTATTGCTTTCTTCTTCTCTTCTTGAGTGCAACATTTTCCAATGTTCACCATCTTGGGTTCATCAAGACTCCCAATATTAACCTTTTCACATTCAATAGACTATTGAGCTCCTTGAGAAGCTTTAGATTTGATGTACCTATCATGCTTATCAAACAGATCTTCCAAACTCACCAGCCCTTTAGGGATCTTGTTACCTTTCAATTTGATGCAGCCATCTTGATCCATCTCTTCCTTGATATCTCCTTCATTAGAGGATACATACTCTCTAGGAAAAGTCTCACTTCCTTCAAAATACAACTGATCAAAATTATCCTTAAGCTCCAAGAATGAGAGAAAGTGTTGATCATCATTGAAAACTTTCCAGTTGCTTGCATTATCTGGTACACTGGGCCTATAAATCATTTGAATGGTAAATTTTTCCTGAGATAAATTTGGATGAGGAATCGATAGAGATCTTGAGATGGCTAGAGAAGTAGCTCTAGTATTCCTTTCTCTTGGCACAACTTCAATGGAGAAAGCATCAAGAACTCAATAGAATCCTAGACAAGATTCCTATAATGCTTCAATCTCCTGTTCTTGACTTGATAAAGATCCTGAATTGTTTCACAATCAGCCCTGCATCTGCGCATGAGCAAAAATATTCTTCACTCCCATTTATTTTTCCATGTTCAATCCAAGTATGAGTGCCTCATATTCAGTTGTATTGTTTGTATTTTCAAAACAAAGCTTGAAAGAAAAAGGATGAATCTTCCCTTCTAGAGAGGTTAGCACTACACTAGCCCCAGAACCAGTTGAAGAGAAGCTTCCATCAAACACCGAGCCAAAATGCCATTAGGATCATGAATCACTCCTTAGGAAGTTTTTCCTCATCTTGTGACATGATCATATAGTTACCATGCCCTATATCTGCATAGAGTATTTGTGCTTTTGGATCATCAATATTTTACACAATGTATTTAGTCTGTTTCTCAGGTATCAGCTTCTTCATTTTTCCATTGACTGGGATCAAAGAATGCGACCAATCCATATGAATTTCACCTCCTACCTCCTTACATAAAGTTCTACTCAAAACATCCCATATGAGGGAGGAATATCAGCTACCAAAATAGTGACTAAGACCCGCTCTCTGGGCAAAGCAAAGAAAAACTACTTGTGCATCTTTAATTCTCCCAACCAAAGGCACTTTTCTATTCTCCAAGGAATAGCAGGAACCAAAGACACGTGTTAGATTCAGCCCAAAGAAAGAGATACTTTTGAAGGCACTACATTGTCTAATGCTCTTGATTCTATAACACAATTACTGAGTTTATGACTAGCTATTAGGAGAGTTACATAGAATGGTTCAACTTTCTCATTAGGGGAAGTGACTACAACAACAAAGCTTGGTTGAGGTGAGGAAGAAGGATTGGGAAAAATACCTTTAGAGGTATGGGGTGAAGCTTGGGATTTGGAATTGACAAAGTTTACCATTTTAGCAAAGGATTTTGGATGGGTTTGGTAAAACTTTGCCTCTGAAATTTGGATTTTGGTCTTTTTGAGGTGATCAATGATATCAAAAGATCCAGAGGTGGATGGGGCATCATTGCTAAGAACTTGAGAGACTTTTGATTTGTCAGTTTTAGGATTTGAAGGATAAGGAGTTTTGGGAATAGAAGTAGAAGGAGGATTAGAATTACTCACATTTGGTGTGGAGGCAGTGGGAATATGAATTCCTCTTCTTGCAATCACTAGAATAGTTGTAGGAAACTCCTTGGATTTCTTAGTAGGCTGCACCACTTTTTCTTTCTTGTTTTCTTGCTCCCCATTCATGACAACATATGAATTACTATTCATATCTGCTACTCTTTCATCATATTCATCTTCATCATCCATATCTTCAGTAGTGAGGAAATTAACTTGAGATCCACCAAGCTCCACCAGTTCTTCATCAGCTTCTTCTTCTAGTTATTCATAGAGTTCATTGAACTCCTCATCATCAGGTTCTTCAACTTCACAAGTTGCATTAACTGGAACCTTGATGGGGTGGACCTTCATAGCCAATCTAGTCTGAGAAGAAGGCAAATGGTTTTTGGGCCAAAAATTCTTCCTTGGAATATCTTGGTAAGGAGCATGTTGAACCAATTGTTTCTTGATAGCAATGAGATCTTTGGTAAGATTCTGTACTAACCGATCTAAGTTGGCTCCCTAAGAGGAGGAAGAAGAAGATGCTTTAGAATTGGAAGGTTCTCTTTTCAATTTACCAGACATGATTAAATCATCCTCAATGCTGATGGCCAAACGTTGATCAACATCCAGAGTTGCAAGGTTATCTCTCCTTAGTGTATAGCTTACTTCGTAATCGCCCAGCATTAAGGAAGAATAACTTTTGGATTTGATCCACTGGATGAGTGTTCTGTGGAATTTTATGAATGAGCTTGTTGAATTTGGCCACACATTATCTCATGGGCTTGAATGGTTCTTTCTTGATATGAGAGATTTGAGCTAACAAAGCATGCACATCCTCAAAGCATGTTTGAAATGTTTCTCAAACTAAGTTTGTCATGGTTGTCTAATCAGTAATTTATCCAATTGGAAGATGATAGAATCAATCAGCAGCATTGTCCTACAATGTCTACACAAAAATCCTAACAGAGACATCTTCATGTTAAACCCCAAGAATCCCACATGCAACAATGAAGGTTACAATGTGTTCATCTAGGTGTACTTTCCCATCACCTCGGAATTTAGGAAAACTTTTCATGTTACCCCTAGGTAACTCATGCAATGGTTGAGGAAGAGCAAGAGGCCCAACCCATTGTCCCCAAGGAAAAGGTGCTGCCATTTTTGGAAAAAATGACTTAAGGGGAAGCTGAAACACCAGGTGAGAATCAAATCACAAAGATTAGGAATGATTTTTTCTTGAGGCATGTTGGTCTTTGAATTTATGTCTTTAATAGGATGTGTGCTTATAGAATGAGTTCCTCTATTCCTTCTTGTTGGAAGAAGAGAGAAGTTTTGTTGTTCCAGAAGTTGAAAATGGGAATCTTCTACCCCGAGAGCTTTCTTCCCACGTGTATATTGTAGTGTCGCGGATCAAAAAAATGATCTGATGTTGTTCTTTTAGAAAGGGAATACATTTGAAACAAAATCCCCAGTAGAGTCACCAAAAACTGTTGGGTTTTAAAATTGTACTTTAACAACCACAATCAGGGGACAACAAGTCCCTCCTCTTTGATGGGAGAGGTTCCCTTATTGAAAGCAAGTAGCAAAACTTATATACAAATGTACAACTTTCAAAGTGTGGATTCCTGATACTTTGAAACATTCATATGCCCAAAGATCATCAATACGAAAGAATGGAGGAAGAAAGGAGATGAGAGAGGAAGAACATAACAATACTTTCGGTAATATAGGTAACAGAGTATAACCTTATGTGTATTGAACAAAATAGATACAAAATGGAATCATTTGTGTTTATCATAGATATAATTTCACAGACACAAAATTCCTGAAATCATATTAACCAAAACACAAAGTTTCTTAGCATGCAAAGATGGATGATTTGTAAATTGGAACCAGGAAAGAAAGAATTGTAGAGGAAGAAAGAAAGAAAACTTCTATATTGATTACTTTTGAATCTATTACAATTTCAAGAATTTCAAGATCCAACCCTCAACAATGGCATAGAGAAGCTATTAAATAATCTTTGAAAATGTTTACATTTGGTTTCTTGGTTCTTGCAGAAGCATTAATGGTGGCAAAAAATGATGCTCTGTAATGCAAATTGTTAAACCCGATTTGTAAATTAAATACGAGTCGTCCCACGTGGAAGAGATTTGCTTGAAGCGGGTATGGGGAAATTTTTTTATATTTGTCCCATTTTAGAGAAATGACACTGTGGAAAATTTCGGTCCGCCCATCCACTTTTGATATAGGCCTCGATACGTGGCTTCACCTGATTGGGAACGGAGTCATGGCTCACTTTTACAATTTTTACTCTTGTTAAAGAAAAAGTTCAAAAACTCAAAGTTCTCCGCCGACCTGCCTCTCTGCTTTTGACTTTTCAACGCGGGCTCAAGACCCCAGTGGAGTCATGGATCAACTTTATATTTTAACTCTCTTTTTGGAAATAAAACCTAAATTCCCAAATCACTCTGACGGCCCACTTTCGCACTTTCAATTTTGATGTGGGCTCAACATTTGACTTTATCCCTTAGCATGAGTGGGGCGCGGGTCACTTTATAACTTTAAATCTTTGCGGAAACAAAGCCAAAATTCCCAAATTGCCCTGACGGCCCACCTTCACACTTTGAATTTTCAACGGCGGAGTCACGACTTACTTTATACTTTACAACCTTTTGGAAATGAGGCCAAAGTTCCCAAATCACTCCAACGACCCGCTTTGACTTTTCAAAGCATCAAAACAAAAAGGGCCCGTATTTCTTCTACCACTTTTTACATGGCCACGTGGCGATCTCGTGCCTACTTGGGGACCCGCTCTTGATTCTTCCTTTGAAGTTACGCCGATGAGGCATGTGGCATTGTCCGTTGAACCTTCCATACTTAACCGATTCAGTATTGTTCTATCTTCTTTTGGACACAGGACACATGCGGTATGCACAATTCTAAGGAACCACCTTTAGCTTCGACCCTTGAAGTTGTGCCATTGAGGCACATGGAGGCTTCTACTAGCGTTTGAAACAACCAATCAGGATCCTTCGGGGCCACAAGGCCAATTTGACACTTTTGTAAAAATAACAAAAGTGATAAGTTCGCAAAAAGAACTCGTCCTGCCACATCCAATTAGAGATATCCACGTCCTTGTGGACACTGGGCACAAAAGTGACAGGGATGATATGCCCATCATAGATGAAACGAAAGGGAAAACTACACCGTTCAAGCCCGAATCAAAGAGTTTTTCTACAGAAAGATAAATTAAAGGAATACAAGGCTCGACCCGTTCCATATCCATAGAAAAATATTAATAAATTCCATGCATCCATGATAGGAAATAGAATTTTTTTCAAAACACATAGACCGAGGAATTTTTAAATGGAACTGGTGGGATTAAATTCCAAATACCAACACTTGGGACATGCAAATTCATTTTTTACAAGAGGGGAAAATTAGGGCGAAAAATTAGCTCTTTCTGTGGATGACTTGATAGAGCAACGAGGAAAGATCAAGAACCATAGAAAAACTTTGGAAAAGCAGGACATTGCCTTATCCATTAGGCAAATAGAGTCAAAGGAAAACCAATACAGATGACAACACATAAGCAATGGGAAAAGGAAACAAACCAAAAATGAAAGACCAAAAACCCAAAAACAAAGGAATGTCCAAAACCTCATGCCCCCTTGCGTGCCAAGAAGCAACTTGGATTAGATCAGCATCCTCCTCGCATGCCACTTCAAGACAGACCAAAGATCAAGTGAAAAAATGGAGAAAGGCACGAAGTTTTCGAACTTCACATTTTCAGGGATCTTGGGGAAACGAACGGTTGAAGAAACAGAGAAAGCTAACTCGATAAGTCAAAATCGAGCCCAAGCGCGATTCAACTTGAAGAAAATAAATGGACTCACAAAAGGTGTCATGTGTCGACTTCCTTCAGGGCACATTTCCAAAAAGTGAATGGAAAAGTATAAAAGGGCCAAATAAATCCTCCACGTGCATCATTAGCAAAAATTCAAAGGTAAGATCCAAAGCGCAGGTCCCAAATGAGTGCGGGCCCTCCATGTGGTCGAGTCTAAAAAGGAAGAACCGGTCATTGAAAAGTCTAAGTATAAAAGGGCCAGGCGGAAGCGTCCACATGTCTCATCGGTGCAACTTCAAAGGTAAGATCCAAAGAAAGGTCCCAAACATGCGCCGACCCTCCACGTGTCTAGGGTCAGACATAATATCTTCACTAAATAGAAGGGACTGTTAGTACAAAATCACAAATCCTGGAATGTCTGCAACTCAATGGATTGAGACTCTCAGTGTGATTGTATAACATGAAGCATATCTCAAAGTGTGGGACTTTGAAATCGAGAGAGCTCTCCTGGATGAAGGCCGGTTCCTATTCCTCTATTCAGGTGCACACATTCATATTGCAGAGGATCTACTCTAAAACCTACTCTAACTTTCCAAGGAGATAGGGTTAAGAAGATGCAATAAATTAAACCTAAACTAACAGAGGTGATGCACCAAAGGAATGTTGAACACCGGCTTTGCTATTAAACACAGACCATTGAAATGTAATACAACCACCACCATGCACGAGATAGCCAACATTGCAATGAAAGATCGGATAAAGGAAAATAACATAAGAGATGGTTGAAATATTCCATAGACATGTATTATTGCTTCACAATTTGATACAGAACATTACAATGGCCAAAAGGTAAAAACTTGTATTACAGTCTTAATGGAAGGTTTGAACTCCACGAATTTGTCTACAGGTCAGAGAAGAAAGGAGGGTGAAAAAAAAATGTCCAACCCTTTCTAATAAGCCAAGCTCTTACCTTTATAGATGAAGCGAAGAGAGTAGAAGGAAAGGAGGCAGGAAATTTGATTTGGAAGCTCAACCACCTCGCCATCAATGCCTGCGCAAATCTACACTCCGAATCTGTCAAGTCTGGCTCTCCATGTTTGTTTGGCATGTTGAATAAGGAAGAATGGCAGATCAAATCAAATATGGGTAGTTGAAGTAATCGGATCCCGTATTAATGGCTTGAAAGACATTTTTCCTATTTTTCACCCACCTAACCTTGCCAAAATTAAAATTTCAAGCTTCCATGGTGTAGAGGATGTCGAGACCTTTCCAAAAAGTCTTCTCTTTCTCAAATATGAGCTTCCAATTAAAATATATGGCCGTTTGAAGCTTTTACATCAAGATCAAAAAATAGCGAAAATGAAATCTTTGCAAAGCATATCCGCAGTGTCTGAAAATACAAATTGCACTTTTTACGAAAAAGACGTAAAAATCACAAAACCTCCTACACCTTCGCAAGCCCAAAATTCACTTTTTCCCAAAAGCCTTCGTGGTCCCAAAATTGAAATTGCACCATTTGCAAAAGTTACAAAATTTCCAAAGTTTCCCCAATGACCCACCTTCTCGCTTTGACTTAAAACATGGCCACATGTCCCTTTGCAGGCCTTAGGATTTTTTTTTACATTTGGCGTAAAGATCCTCCACGGGCTTGCGGGCGCTCAATTGCAAATTTTTCTCTTTAGCAAAAAGTGCAAAGTGTGAAGATGTCCCCCATCGGTTCGAATTTATACTTGGGAAAAATTTCCTACCCGGCCCCGCATATTCACTTAGCAAAATAAATCATCCCCAGGGCTTGCGGACCTACAATTGTAACTTGTGCCTTTTGCAAAAAGTGAAAAATGCCAACATATCTCCCACCACCCCTCCACTCCACAATCTTCCCTTTGGTGAAAAGTCTTCCCCAGAGTGCTCGTCGCCCGCTTTGGCAAAAAAATCCTTCTAAGGCCCGCTACTGCTCAGTAATTTGAAAAATATGATGAGTTAGAAGGACTTATTTAAATTTCTCGAACGGGAAGAAATTTCCGATCCGATGAATCTATTTTTAGGAAGCCTTAAGTGCTTAAAATATCTAAAAAATAGATCAAGCACTAAAGGAGGAAAATGGGTGCAGTTAACAAAAAATAAGCATGAGCTTATTTTGGATAACAATTTGGTGACTCATAGGGGATATCTGCATGCTAGGTGAAATGATCAGTTTCTTGTAGCAATCCATTGGGCATGGAGTCTACCTAGTAATTTCAAATCTGGTCTGGAACTGCCTTCCGCTGCATGCACTCTTATCTTTGCAAGAAAATCTTGGATTCAAGATTTGTGAGAGTAGAGAGTTGTCTGAAAACCTAGAAACTTCTCTCTCATTTGATTTTCTACAAACTTGATCTATTGGAGTGTAATGAAAACATCCAGACCTACTCCAATGTGGATACTTTTCATTTTTAATCTCTTGTGTCTACAAGTCTCTTCCATGGGTGAGATGAACTATAAACAAGCATACACCATAAGCAATAGAGCATGTGCACCAACACTTAGGGAAATTGAAACCTAAACTATAACAAGACAATGTGCATACGCACTTGGAGAAATTGAAAACCTAGGCTAATATTTACAAGGGTGAGAAATTCTCCTTTTAGTAGTAGTGTTTGAGGTAGATCCCATTGACTAGAATATGTAATTCTTCACCATCCAATGTAGACAATTAGAAGGCATTGCTACTTTTACATCCTGTGACCATGTAGGGGCCACTCCAAATGGCATCAAACTTGGAATGCCCTCCCTATTTTTCCCAATCTACATCCCACTTTACAACTAAGTCCCCCTCTTGAAAGGTCCTTGTTCTTTCTTTCTTGTCAAAGATCTTTTTGATCAATGCTTGATCTTTCCCCATGATCTACATTACATGTTCTCTCGCTTCTCCTACTCCCATTAGATCTACATAGCTGATTTCCATAGGCTCAAAATTAGACAACTACAGCTACTTCATGAGTTTCAATGTGGGATTCTCTAATGATATAGGCAACACTCGCCTCTTTCCCATAAACCAACTTGTAGGGAGATTTACCAAGAGATCTCTTGGTGTGATCCTATCAACCAATAGAGCTGATTTGAGATTTGTGTTCCAAGTTCTCTTATTTTCATCAAGATTCCTTGTGATAATTCTTAGTAGGTTATTTTTTGTGGACTCTACTTGGCCATTACCTTGAGGGTAATAATTTGATGAAGTGCCGAGATATACACCATTCTTGACAGCCCATTCAATGGATCCTTGTACCAACGAATGCCAATGCATTATCTGATATGATAGTGGCTGGGGACTCCAAACCTAGTGACTATCCCTTCATAGAAATCAAAGATATTGGATTCATTTACCTTTTTAAGTGCCACTGATTTAGTCCACTTCATGAAATAGTTTGTTGTTGTAAATATCCACTTGTGGCCTTGACTTGAATTTGGGTTAATCAATCCAATAAAGTCTAATCCCCATTGCATGAATGACTGATCTACTTGAATTGGATGAAGGGGTAGGGCTTCTAAATTTTCCTTCCTATGAAGAATGTACACTTATTTCATTTCTTGATCCATGAGTAGCAATCACTAAACACCGTAGGCCAATAATAACCAGCTTTCATGATTTTGAGAGTTGTTACTCGAGGAGAAAAGTGGCCTCCTCGCTTCTCCATCATGGAACTCATGCAACACCCTCTCAATTTGGCATGTCCCAATGCACCTCAATAGAACACTATTGATGTCCTTCTTGAACAAGACACCACCAATAAGCACATATGGGATGGATTGTAATATGAAGTATCTCCTCTTTGCTTTATTCCATTCTAGGAGGGCACAAACTTGTTTGGAGATAATGCACCAAGTCTTGAGTCCAACATGGAATGGGTGCATCGTTAGCTGGCTGCTCTTGATCATTCTACAGTAGTAGGATAACCTCTTCTTCTCCTTTTGACTCATCATGTTGTTTAGAAGCGAGCTGCTCACACAAACCTTTTCCATGAACCAGCTTGGTCACTTTTATTTCAATGTCATATTCCATTACATGGGTGATCCAACCTGCTCTCTTCTCATTCAAGTCCTTGTTTAGGAGAAAGTCCTTGACACCAACATGAGACACTAATAGTTGGATCTTGTTGTTTGAGACCAAGTGTCTGAACTTATTCAAACTCCTAATGATAGAAAGGACATGCTTTTCAATAAAAGAATACCTTACTTCGTAATCTTCCAGTTGTTGGTACCCAAATTTGTTCTCCTTTTGAAGCCAAGAAGCAACACGACGTTTCAACAGGAGCTTAGAGGAAGATATATCATAAATGTATATCATTTTTGTAGTTGGGGAGAAATCTAGTTGTCCCTTTTTTACTTGGATTGGTGGAGAGATGGATAGCACCTCAAAAGGATATCATCTAATCCTCACTATTTTAGGCTGTGCCTTTCAACCAAGGTAAGAGAACCTATTTTTTAACCTCTGTTATTTGAAAGGAGATACAAGTACCTTTATTTTGCATAAATTAGAGAAGAGCTTGGGGAAAATATGATCAACACACCAGATCTGACTCTCATGAGTTGTCACTTCCAGATCATGGAGATATCTTCACAATAAGACAAAGGTTACTAAAGACATTTGAGACCCTTATCCATTGTAAATATTTTAGTAAAAGGATTTTTGTCTTGTGTGGGTATACAGAGAAAAAACAGGGGGTATGGGTAGGATTAGTTGTTTTAAATATATTTTTTGGTGGGAGGGGAGATAGGATGAACTCGACTCACCAGATCCTTGCGAGATTATGCAAAATGGAAATATTTAATCAACAAAATGCCACAAAAAGTTAAATTGTTTCCTCAACTAGAATATGTGCTTCAATGGAGGCCCATATTAGCACTCTATCACACAACCTGTGGGATTCTATCATGAAGGATCGATTCATTGGACCCAATAAAGCACCAAGATTTAAACCAAGTCACATCTGAGGTACACCCAGAGGCTTATAGATAATCTCTATCAACAAAATGAAATAAAATTGATTTTAAACCGTTTATCCCACTACCGGATGAAGGATCTTTTGAGAAATGAAATCAGATGCCACTAAACTATCACAAGGAGTAATACCTGTGTGATTGTACTATATTTTGGTACAAGATTGCAATAGAAACAAGAAAAACTACTTGCATGCATTCAGAGATGAAATAAATACACTTTACTCAAGATTAACACAAAATAACTCAAAGTTTGATCAAATTTATCAACAAGGGAAATTTTCCGAACAATCTCAAAGCTTGTCAATGGTTGTACACTTGTAACCACCTTGACATGATCAAATTTGATATAAAGAGAGATATACAAGCTTCTCTAGATGGCTTCTCAAAATGGATGGGCTCTGTCAAGCTTTTTCATTGGAGAAAATTAGTCCTAATCTTTTCCAAAACTCCCAACCATTTACATGAAAAATTCATGCCATTTATAACATTTCCAATAGAGCCCCTTCCTCCTAAAAGACAAAAATTATAATGCACCAATGTTTGCCATGATTCTTTCGTGATTCATGAATCGAGATCTCGTAAAGTCTCCAGGTGCTCGAGGGAAAATATATTCGATTTATTCCCGCATTCAAATCCTTTCTCGGGAAAAACACGCCTCCATCCATTCACCAACCACTTCCACCCCATATCAATAAAATTTGACCCCTTGCATGCTCAAGAGAAGAAAAACAAAAACTAGATCGAGCTTGAGAGTCAGACCGTTTTAATGGAAAAATTCATCTCCAAATCTCCCCACCAAACTCTAGATATTAAAATTAACTCGCTCCTCTATTTGGCATGTAGAAAATAGCAAGAAATCATGAAGACTCACACTCCTAGGAGTTTTACAGAAAAAATGGGGGAAAATCAGATTTAGACACTTAGCAGCCATTGATCTTTGATTTTGAATGTGGGCCGTCCACGTGGAAGATGCAAAAATAGGCTCAAGGGCTTCCTTTGACCTTTTCTGACCCTTTTAGAAAAATGGAAAAATTTCACCTTTTTTCCCCACACCTCTCGCTTCTGAAAATGGGCTTGACACATGTCCTGAGGTGGGCCCTAAAAGAAATGCAGAGAAATTCTACCATTTGACTCTCTTTTGGAAAAAGGAAAATTTTCCAAGTTTTCCCCATAGCTCCCTCTCTTGAGAAATACTTTTGACGCATGTCCCAATGTGTGTCCCAATGGAACTACACTTCCCCTTTTACTTTTAACTCGTTTTTCTCAAAAGGAAAATTTTCCAATTTTCCTCCACGGGTCCGCACTCTGCCGTTGACCTCAAGGGCCATTTTCACTATTTTAAGCTTTATGAAGCAAAGAGGTGAAAAGTTTGAATTTCCTCCAATGGTCCGCCTCCCCACCCTTTTGACTTTTCAAACTACCATGTGTCACCATGGCACACCTTGAGGTAGTCCCAAAAATTTGATACCTTGAACGAGCGCGGCTCGCCACGTGTCTTGTTCCGACAAGGTCTATATGAATGCTTGAATCTAAATGAAAGGTGCCATGTGTCATGCTCCAAGGTAGTCTTATTTTGGCCATTGAAAAGTCTAAGTAAAATGAAGAGTGAGCGGAGGCCTCCACGTGTCGCCCCGGCGCTTCTTTAGAATGAAGGTCAAGGCCCGGTCCCCCGAACATGCATGGTTCCTCCACATGTCTCCATGGCACAACTTCGGGATGGTTCCCAAAGTAGATACCCTAAATGAGCATAATCTTGCCACATGTCTTGTTCCACCAAGTTGCCCCTCTACCGCATGAATTATTTTAAGTCCGCACTAAGTAGTAGAAACCTCCACGTGTCCTCCCGGTGCTACTCCAAGGCAAACCCCAAAAGAAGATCTTCAAATGAGAATCATTCCTCCACATGTCTTGGACTTCCTAAAAACCTTTTGAAATGTGTGTAAGTATGGGAAGCCCAACGGAAGTCTTAATTTGTCTCTTTCTTGTCAACCCTCCACGTGTCCTCCCGATGCTACTTCAAAGCCAAACCAAAAAGTTGATTCTCAAACGAGCATCATTCCTCCACGTGGACACATTTTAAAGTTGAGGATTTTTATAGAATTTATGAAGTATTAAGCTGACCCGCATCCAACCAAGAGGTGCCACATTTCCTGTCGACTGAATGATGTAAATTTGATCGGGAGAAATGCCCGTCAAACTATAAAACATAGAGAAACGTCCATTTGAGCCAAAAATGAGGTTTTCTTTTAGGACATAATTTAGACTGTTGCAAGGCTCAAACACGATCCTCAGGGACACATCAATTCATTTCTCTTTGAGTATTTAGGGAAAAAATTGTAGGGACAACAGATCTTGACTATGGAAAATGGAGGAAATGGGAAAATGTGAGTTTTGAAGGAACAGAGCATGGGAGACTCAAAATACAGAGATTTTCTAGAGGAACAAAGGAACCATGAGACAAATACGAGACCCACACATGATCTTCAACCCAGGAGCAGATTAAAATGGAAAAAATATTGGCCAAACACAATATAGGGAAGGATAAAATGATAGAGGTCGTGAATCAATAAATCTTCAAGGGCACAAATGGGGCGAGACAATTCTGAGCACCAACATTGGCTCCGACTCAAGGATGGGAACTCCCTGTGAGTACCACAAGAACAATAGTAGACCCAGTGCCAAAATATCCATTGGGTAGTGGAGTCACATTTATAGGGCAGAGCAACAGAGCCATCTCCGAAAACAAACAAGGAAGCTAGCAAATAATGGTCACCATGGACCAAGACGAGTAAAAACAAAAAAATAGGATGAAAACAAAAAAATATACACTTTGTACAAGAGGTTTTTACTTTGATTCAGAGGATTCAATCCAAGAAATGCTTTAGAATCCTGCCATTAATAGGTAGTTTGAGAAATTCACCATCTAGATCCTTCAAGAAAAAGGTGTGTTCACCAATCCTGATGTCAATGGAGTAAGGGTCCATCCAAATGAATCAAACTTGCCATGATTTCCCTTATCCTCATGCCTACTATTCCATAATAACATAAGATATCCAATGTTGAAGGCTCTAGAGTGACCTTCTTGTCAAACAGTTTCTTTATCTTTTATCTGAACCTTATATGCCTCTCGTGAGATGCCCTCCTCTCTTCATCAAGCTCAATAATCTGGTTAAAGCGAGGCATCATGAGGACTAACTTCTTGATCTTCTAGTTCTTGAATGAACCGATATGACTTGATAATTGCATATACAGGTGAAGCAAGGCCTGGGTCCCATATACGAACTCAAATGGACTCTTTCCAATGGTTCTTTTGATATTGATCCTATCACCCGCAAAAAAAACTTCACTTTATTCACCCCATTTTCTCTTGTTCAACTCCAAGGTTCTTCTGATAATCTTTAGTAAATTCTTATTGTTGGACTCAACTTGTCCATTTCCTTGGGGATTACAATTAGAGTCATATGTCAAATTGATCCCATATCCTTTACACATTTCCACTAGAGGTCTAGCCTGAAACTCATGGCATTATCAGCTATGATTTTGACTGTACTCCAAACCTCCGCAAATAATATTGTTTATCAAAAATCCATAAAAACTCTATGTGTAGCCTTCTTGGTGGGGATTTGTTCCACCCACTTGGTAAAGTAGTTATTAGCTACAAGAATCCACTTATGGCCAGCACTTGAAGGGTCTGAAATCTCACCAATGAATTCCATCCCCATTGCTTAAATGGGGCTTCAATTGATACAGACTGCAAAGGTAGGGAGCCTAAAGCCTTCAGCCTTCTAGAGAAACACTGGCAACTCTCACATCTTCTGACCAACATGGTTGCATCCTTGAAAAGAGTTGGCCACCAATAACTAGCCCTTAGGATCTTATGTGTTGTGACTCTTGCAGCAAAATGCCCCCACAAACTCCTCCATGGAGATCAACAATTATTTTGGGGGCTTCATCTTTAGTGATGCATCTTAAGAGGACTCCTTCTGGGTTCTTCCATGCCAACCCAAAATCAGTAATGACATATTTTTGGGAAGCCAACTTAAGAGCTCTTTTTGGTTCTTATTCAAATGCTCAGGGTAGGTAGTGTATGTGTCTGAGATAGAACATCACATCCTTGTACCACTCAGAACTCATCAATCTTTCAAAACATCTTCCCTTTCTTCCTCAATTTCATTTACCTTAATGGTCTACAAGTTTCTCTCAGCCATGAGCTTAGCTAACCCCAAACCTCTCACCAACTTCGTGGTTTGGATGTCCATATCATACTCTTGCAATTTGTTCACCCATCTACATCTTTTACTTGAGACTTCCATCTCTGACAAGATGTCTTTTACCATGGTATGGGGAACATAAGCAACAACTTTTGAACTTAAAATATAAGGCCTGAAAACCTTTGTTGCTTTGACCAAGGAAAATGCCTACTTTTCCATGATGGTGTATTTCAGTTCTGCTCCTTGCAAAGCCTTACTAAAAAGGAAATGGGCCTCTCAGCCCCTTCATCATCCTTCTGTAGTAGGACAGAAGAAATAGTGTTTTCTGAAGCGAAAGAAAATAGCTAGAAAGGTTTCTTGTAATTTGGGGCTACTAAAATAGGGGCATGCTTCAATGCCTCTTTGATTCCATTGAAAGCTTGGATGGCAGCCTCTTCCCATTTGATGATCTAATCCTTCTTTAACATGGAAGTGATTGGGATAGTCAACTCAAAGCAAAGTTTGATATAAACCTTCTAATGAAGTTTATCTTCCCAAAGAAGGATTGAATTCCTTTTTTGGTTCTTGGAATTGGGACTTTTCTGATGGCCTCCACTCTTTCTAGATCAATCATCACTCCTTCCTGTGACACAATGTGACCGAGAAATTTTTCCTTTTGCACTCCAAAATGGCATTTCTTTGGATTGAGTGAGATGCCATATTCCCTACATCTGATCAGCATCTTCTCTAAGTGCAGCAAATGGTCACTTCTCCTTCTTGAAAACATTGTTACATCATCTTGGTAAACAACAATAAAGTCATTGATGTAACTAGCAAAAGCAAAAATCCATTTCTCTCTGAAAAGTGGCTCCAACATTCATCAGACCAAAGGGCATCCTAACATATACATACGTTCCCCATGGAGTAGTGAAGGTTGTCTTGATCCTTTCTGATTCTTTCACCATGACTTGATTATAACCAGAGAAGCCATCTAAAGTAGAAAGTAACTCAGAACTAGTCACCAACTACAACATGTGCTCCATGTTAGGTAAAGGATAGTTTTCCTTCATTGAGGCCTTATTTAGATTCCTAAAGTCCACACACAACCTGATGTCACCATTCTTCTTTCTTACTGGCACTAGGTTAGCAACCCAAGAAGAATACCTTATGGGTTGGATAATTCCTCCATCCCTTAGCTTCTTCAGCTCCTCTTGCATTTTGAGAGATAATAGAGGATTAATTGGCCTCTTCTTCTTCTTGAAGGGTTTTACACTGGGCTCCAAGGGAATCTCATGTTGGAATAGGTCTTCTCTATATGCTTTGAGCTCGAATAGGTCCAAGCCATGCAATCTTGGTATTTCTTTAACAACTGGATGTATGACTGCTTTTCATCTTTGCTGAGACTACGCCCAACCAAATCTTCCTTGGTTTCTCCTTCGTGCCAAGGTCATGCTCCTCAACATCCCTCGAGGCTACCATATGCCTATTAATAATGCAGTCAACATTATCAAAATTCAATTCAAGAGTAACCAACCCTCTAGGAATGGTGTTGGTCTTTAGCTAGATGATGCCTTTGCCAAATAAGGTTTCCTTCCCCTCTGTTGTACAGACCATTGGCTCCCAATCAATGTTTTGATCAGCAAACTCTCCATCATTTTGTAGGAACCTTTTGACCTGAGCCTCATCATAAAAAACTTGCCAATGTTTTATATTGTCAGGGACAGAGGGTCTTGTCACTACCTCCACCTCATATTCACAATAAGGGGATGTTGCAGAACTATCAAACCAAGACCCCAACACTGCAAGCTTGTCTGCCAATTCATTGAACCTCCTGTCATGATGCATAATGTTGAAGGAGTCAAACATCTCAATGAAGTCCCAAACTGCATGCTTGTACTATTTCAGTCACTGATTCTTTGTGGCATACAATTTTCTGACTTGCTTGAAAACTAACTCTGAGTCTCCTTTGACAATGATGTCCCTGACACCATACTTCCAAGAAATTCTTAAACCTAACAACAATGCCTCATACTCAACAATATTGTTAGTACACTCAAAGTTAAGCTTAAAGGAAAAAACAAACCTTTCTTGGCTTGGAGAAATTAGGACAACACCGACACCATTTCCAAATTTGGAGCAAGCTCCATCAAACAATAAAGTCCAAGGAGATCTTTCCTGCTCAAGACACTTAGACTCCTCAATCTTGTGCTCTTTTCCCTCAGCAAATCCCACAAAGTTGTCAGCATCAACATTTGTATACAATACTTCATAGGACACATTATTGGGATCCTCAATAAGGTGCAACATTTTCTTCTCCCCATATAACCTGACAAGGATGCCCTCAAATGGGATGGTGGCATAAGACATGTCCATTTGGACACTACCACCAACACTTGCAGCCCATTTTCTTGACAATAACATACCCCACTTGGTTGGGCAATCAACTATGACAACATCAAGCTTTAAATTTTTACCTGGGTAGGCTATAAGATGCACCACTAAACCCTTCACACATCCCACTACTAGCACCTTTCTCGGAGTCCATGGTAGTGCACTTCCCATATGCTGATGTTACCTTAATATTCAGCTCATTCATGACCTCCAAAGGCATGACATTGCATGATGCCCCTAAGTCAAACATGTAGTTATGGAGCAGCCTATCCTTGATGATCAAAGTAGTGAAGAATGGATCCACATTCAACTGAGAGTCTACCAAATATGTCCCCAAATAAACCTCAAGTGGTTCAGCTAGCTCTTCTGATGCTGATGGTGTCTCAGACTCTTCAATGGCTAGAGGATTCTCCACAATGTTCACATTTCTCCCCAAGGAAGTCCTCTCTTCATTCAATCCCAAGTATTCAAATGCTCTCTTTTTGTGCTCAAGAATCCTAAGCAACTCAAAAATTTGGATAGAGACTTTTATTTGACTTAAAACTTGGGAAATGTCATACGGGACATTCTTGGGTAAGGCAGTATTGGAAGGAAAGTTAATACATTCATTGGGTGGCACAGGATTCTTGATAGCTTGAGCATAAGGAGGGGTATGATTTTTGCTTGGAACTGCAGGGCTTTTGGTAGATGGATCTTTCCTAGGAGCCTCTTTAGGAATGTTAGAAAGTAAGGGATATTTTGGCTTGGCCTGAAGCCTTTCCCCTTTGACAACCTTACTTCTTGTGTTATATTCCTTCTCTTGAGCCATAAAAACATTCATTAATAATTTCTGTCCTCCTCAGATGGGATTCCTCCATCATACTTTTTTATCATTAAAGCCCTTAAATATTCAAAGTCATTATTGGGAAATTCAAAAGCTTGTACATTATCTACTTCTAAAGTATGAGAGGGAGGGAGAATATGTACTCTATGAATGCAGTCCCAAAAAGTGGCAGCAATTCTGGCACTTATCACCTCAGTTGAGGTTGCCCTTTGTTGTGAGCTAGTGGTTCATCCCATCATGCAAACATCATCATCACTCTTATCATAATTTGAATTTTATTCTTGTTGATCTTCACAAGGATCATGGGGCATGAAACATCTGTCACACCAATCAATGACTTCTGTCTCTTCCACCACAACAAATCTAACAGCTAAAGGATTAGGTACCATTCTACTTTCTCTGCCTTGAAGCTACCTATTCCCAAATCCAACAGCTCCTTTTCCTTTGTCATTAGTTCTTTGATGATTTGTAGGTCTATCTTTTCCTTGTTTCCTATGTTGTCCTTGCGAGCTCTGCCCAAATCCTTTCTCAGTTTGGGCTAGCTTATAGGAGATATCCTTGACAACCCCTGCCAAAGTTTTCACCACTTCTTCCAAATAAGTAGCCTTGCTTGTCTAGAGGTTTTTTTGGGTTAACCAACTTCACACCTTCCCTCTTAGGAGGTTTTCCTATTGCCTTGATATTATTCTCTATTTTTAGGGCCATAGTGAATGCTTGCCTCAAGTTGGTAGGGTTCTTGTCCCTCAAGTAGTAAGCAACCTTTTTATCAAATGCATCAATATATTTGATCAAACATGACTCATCACATGGCCTTATCACTAACAGGGACTTAGACAGAGCACAAAGGAAGTAGAGCGGGCTTGTGAACGATGCCAAGTGTCGGCACGTCGCATTCCCAGGACCCTAAAAGGTAGCATAAAATCTTAAGATGTGCAAGGCTTCCACGTGGATCTTGCAGACGATAGACTCCAAACCCAAAGCAGCTTGGAAAAGATTGGGTGAAGCCTCCACATGTCTCTTTGGTGCACTTTTGGTATGATGCTTAAAAGGCAGGTCCCCAAATGTGCGTAGGCCCTCCACATGTCTAGGGTCCAATAATGAAAGATGAATCATGCGGATTGCTCGACCACGACTTTCAATTGATCATAAATTTTGACTAGAAGCTTGGATTTGAGCAAGAGAGGACATTTTGGAAAGATATCGACGTCTACTACTCACCTACCACCATAATGAAAAATACAGTCCACCATTTTTGGGGTTGTCAGGCTCTCACCTACCACATTAATGAAGTATGGGCTTCCTTTCTTGCCCAACAAGGCAAAGTAATGGAGGCATGGGTTTTGCAGTAGAACCCATCATTGTTACAGGATAATTCAATGCTTTGTTTTGGGAGTGGTTGAAGAAGGAATCAAATTATTCTCTCCTTTCCCTCTCATTCTTCTTATATATTGTAAAGGAGGGGCATTTTTCTAAGAAGTTGGTCATTTTTCTCTCCTGCCCCCCTCTCTCCTTCTTTCCCGGGGGTCGAATGTGGAGATTAAGCCTCCTCTCTTTGCCTTGTAATGGCATTTTCTTGCCTCTTTCCCACTAATGATGTACCGTGTGAACTCATGGAGCAATAAAATCTATTTCGTGATGTATTTTTTCCATCCTTTGCTTATTTTATTGTCTCTTCTTGCCTCTCATCATTACAGGTATACCGTGCATACTTCGATGTTATTGCAAGGTTTGAGATATGTGTTTAATGGGTTTGAAGTGGTGTTCTGTGTGAAATTTATCTTTGGTTTGTGATGCATCATGTCCATCCTCTCCATTTCTCACCTCTCTCCATTTCGGATGCATAGCCGGGATTTGTGACCAAAGAACCCCTTTTCTTGGTGTTATCACCTCTGTAGTGTAGGATTTCTTTATTTTCATGCTCCCTCTCTCCCTGTCTCCTTGGAATTATTAGATTAGGAGTAGATAGTAACATTTCCTTCCTTAGAAGTATTTTAGCATTAGGATTAGGAAGAAGAACCAAATTTCTCTAGAGGTCTATCTCAAGTAGCAAGTCTCACAACTTAGAGATAGTACCCGTGTTATGAAATCACACTGAGAGTCTCAACCCATCAAGTTGTAGAAATTCGGGGTGCTTTGTGATTTCGTATCAACATTTTTGGCATGCCTTGGGACGAGAGGTCATTTTTTCGGTGTTATCAAGATTAGATGTGTGTCTTGGTAAATTCTCATCCTTTGGAGGCATTCTCAAAAACATCTAGCAACTCCATCTGGTCAACAACCCATTCTATGAGTTGTATACTTTCCTTCCATCCATTTTCACCCATTATTCTTTCCACATCTTTCATCTTCTACCATTCATGAAGCTATGCAGTCATGGCTTCATTCCCATCTTAGAATTCACACTTGGAGCAGCAATGGTATAGTCCTCCTCAAATTTATTTATCAACTCCTCCAGATCAGTGTTATGAGAAAATCCAAAATCACTATGGCTACCCCTATGAGCAGTACTAGGATCAGTTCAGCTATGGAACCTTCCAAGAGGGATATGCATGTAGTGAAATCAACTACATGGAGAATGCTGATTTGTAGGAGAAGATTCAAAAAATGGAGGCATGCATGGTACAATCAAGGGCCACAACTCAAATGAAAGTATTCAGAATTGGCTATAGGGCACCTTGTCCATGGGTTAGCCCTATGCCAAGACATTTCATCCCATAGGAGAAGCTTGACTTCATGGTTGAAATGTTGCCTCAATTTGTAAAGTGGACCGAGGAAATAGAGGCCTACAAGCTTGGTGCCAAACAACCTTGTCAATGGGTAAGTCCACCACCTCATAGATTTTATTTTCCTCTTTCTCAATTAGTATCATCACAGCAGTGTCATGAGTCTAGTTTCTCACTTGCTTCCCCTAGTGTTGAATTCCCTTCTCCATCTTCTAGTCTCCCATCCCATCTTAATTGCTCTTCCCTTTTCCCTTCCAAATCCAAGTCCCCTCCACAAGAGCCAAAAGAAATACCTTCCCCACCCACCACTCCTCCTAATTTCTCGAGTCCATGTTGGGAAGAAACTCAAAAATCCAGTCAAGGGGAGCAACAAGAAGAAGATCCAAGAAAATAAGAAATGATTAGAAGCTTGGTGAGCTTGGCTCTTAGATTTGGGATTAATAAAATCCCCTTGATGGTCAAGCCCCGGAGGAGGCTGAGGTCAAGCCACAAGTGGTGGAGGCTTTGGTTACAACAAGAAAGGGAAGAAGAAACTACTCCAAATCCAAAAGAGGAGGAGTGCATTCTGGTTATGGAGGAGAACCATATAGTTCCAGAGGTTTCAAGTACAGAGAAGGCCACAAAAGAACCTTTAGTTCTTCCTCCCACTTCATCCCCTTCAAACTCTAATGTTGAAGAAGAGTTTGAGCTTTCAAACTCTATGTTCAAAGATGAGGGGAACTATGGTGAGTAAATTGTAGATTTGGAGGACACCATGGAGGAGGTCGAGCACACGTAATAGGGAAACGAGGAGGTAAAATATCCGTCGATTTGGAGGATTGATTTGATGGTGAGGAGTGTGTGGAGATTCCATCATTTTCTCCTCCATAATTTTCCTTCCAACCATATGAGTCTCTGCTGCCATGGAAGAGAGCATTCAAGGATAGTATCCTAAACCTCATAATGCCCTCTGGAACCAAGGTTAGAGGATCCTAATCTTCCAAGTTCTTCTCAAGAGGAGGAAGGAAAAGAGCATGAGGATCCCATCTCCCCCACACCATCCACCCAAGAAGGATTGCAGGAAGAATCCATTTTTGGAGTTGGATTTCAGAACAATGGGCACATCCATCAGATCAGACCATGCCCAATCATGTACTTGGCTTCATTGGAGCCAAGGGAGAAGCCAAAACCATTCATGCTTACTTCTGATCATGAGGATGAGTTTCAGAGTACCAAGGATAAGCTGCAACACCTATTCAACCCAAGTGTAGAGCAAATAAAAGAGGTATTTGTCTTATTTCCAATTGATACCTTAATGATTTGGGTAGAGGATCACCCTTTAATTAGTTTTTCACTCATAATAAAAGTCATGTTTTAGCGCCAAATCATATACATGGCTGACTATTTTGAGAAAGGGAAGCTACTTCTCCCTACCAGTTACAGGATTTGTTTGAGTTCCCTTTGCTCTGGTTAGTGTAGAGTAGGTAGGTTTGATTTTAGTAGAACAAGTGATTTTGCACACTCTGCATGTTCCACTTGGGGCATGTATGTTTCTTTCTCTTTTGTACATAATGTGTTGTGGTGTTTTATCGTCGCACGTGCATTGATCAAGGTAGTGCTTGAGGAGATCAGTCCAGCTTCTAGTAGTGTTTGAAGTGGCTCAGGGGACTAGATTTCATAGATTCGAGATCAAATTATGTTTACCAGTCTTGAATCCCTGCCTAATGGACTTCCAAGGCTAGTGGTCTCTTCATCGAACATGCAGATGGCCCCGAAATTCATAAAATTTTTATCCAAATAACTCTTCTAGATATTTGGATGACTTTTACTTTCATTCTTACTCTGATGCTGCACATTTCAGGTTGTGCACCTGTAGGATTGCTCATTTGGCACTTTGCATAGGTTGTAGTCCTCTGCGCACTCCCCGTGCCTTGTAATTCTTCCGTGTTCCCTTCACTAGACACCTTCCAAATAAACTAAGTTATGGGTCTTCCTATCACGCAATTGCTTTCTTCCCTTCTTCTTGCATGTGCACCTTATTTTCTTTCCCCTTACACCCTCCTTGCTGCCCGCCAAGAAGAAACTTGGATTAGATCAACATCCTCCTCGCGTGCCTCTTGAAGACAAACCAAAGCTCAAGTGAAAAAATGGAGAAAGGCTCAAAGTTTTCGACTTCACATTTTTAGGGATCTCGGGAAATAGACGGTTGAAAAAATGAAGAAAGCTAACTCGGTAAGTCAAAATCAAGCCTAGAATGATTCAACTTGAAGTAAAGCAATGGAATCATAGAAGGCGCCACATGTCACTTGACACATTTCCAAAAAGTGAAAGGGAAAGTATAAAAGGGCCAGCGGAAGCCTCCATGTTTCTCATAGGTGCAACTTTAAAGGTAAGATCCAAAGCGTAGGCACCAAATGAGTGTAGACCCTCCACATGGTCAGAGTCTAAAAAGGTATTACTTGGTTGTTGAAAATTCTAAGTATAAAAGGGATAGTTTAATCCTCCATGTGTCTCATTAGTGTAACTTCAAAGGTAAGATCCAAAGGTAGGTCCCAAATGTGCGTTGGCCCTCCACGTGTCTAGGGTCAGACATAGTATCTTCGCCAAACATAAGGGACTTAGGTAGAGCACAAAGGAAGCAGAGTAGGCTCACGGACGGTGCCAAGTGTTAGCATGTCACATTCCTAGACCCTAAAAGGTAGCAGAAAACCTTAAGATGCACGAGGATTCCACATGGATCTTGCACGGGGATTCAACATGGATCTTGCATGGATAGACTCCAAACCCAAAGTAGTTTGGAAAACATTGGTGGAAGCCTCCACGTGTCTCTTCGGTGCACTTTTGGTATGATGCTTAAAAGGCAGGATCCTAAACAAGCGCAAACCCTCCACATGTCTAGGGTCCAACAATGAAAGATGAATCATGTAGAACGCCCGAGCCTCGACTTTCAATTGATCATAACTTTCAACCGGGAAGCTCGGATTTGAGTAAGAGAGGAATTTTTCAAAATCTCTCCATTTCAAGCAATTGGGATTTGAGTAAGAGAGGACTTTCGATGTCTGCTACTCACCTACCTCTCTCCATTTCAAGCGGTTGGGATTTTGATCAGGAACCCCTTTTCTTGGTGATATGACCTATGTAGTGTAGGATTTCTTTATTTTCATTCTCTCTCTCTCCCTATCTCCTTGACATTGTTAGATTAGGAGCAAATAGTTGCATTTCCTTCCTTAGAAGTATTTTAGCATTAGGATTAGGAAGAAGAACCAAATTTCTCTAGAGGTCTATCTCAAGTAGCAAGTCCCACAACTTGGAGATAGTTCCCATGTTATGTAATCACACTGAGAGTCTCAACCCATCAAGTTGCAGACATTTAGGGGTGTTGTGATTTTGCATCAACAAAGAACTACATTGATGGACCAATCAGCACTAGGTGTGATAAAGTGAGGAGAATGTTGGGTTTGTAAGTGTATGAAATCAGCAACAGTAGTAATTATGCCTCAAACCTTAGTTCGTGCAAAGGTATGGTAAGAATATTGAGCCATAACTTGATGAGGATATGACATGGTCAAAAGGAAGTGTTGAAGTGACAGTTCACTAAAATGGTTAACTAAAATTGGGAATATGGGGATAGTTAATCTCATCTAGACGTTAAACATGTAAATATAATAAATAAATAATAAATAAATATAGAAATGACCCAAGTAACTAATATAATGAAAGAAGAAACCATAATATGTAAGATAAGTATGAAAATGACTTAGGCGATTCGAGGCAGATCTAAAATGTGTCACGAGAGGTGACTAGAGAAATAGAAAGAAGGAACGATTGTGCAAAGTCCTTGAAAGGATGGATGCATGCTATCTAACTAGATTATATCACTGGAGAGGTATTGAGGTGCATGAAGGTGCTTTAGGTTACGTAATGGGTGCCTTAATCAGTGTAAAAGATATGGAACTAAGTTTCATAATTCTCGAAAATGGTCCTCAAACCTTCGCTATGTGTCATAAAAATCCACTACACTATGTTATATGTCACTAGTAATTAAAGATGTATAGAAGACCTGAAAAATACCAAAAGAAGTATCAAAACCCTAAAAAAGAAGAATGCAAATGAATGGGTTAGACCACCTCATATGCCACAATAGTGGGCTTACTAATCGAGCGTTACACTACATTTCGACCCAAATGTAGTTTTGGTGTGTGTGTGTGCACGCATAATGTTCCATAGGTTCTCTTGTGTCATTTGCACTTTATGAAGTAGCAAACCATAACTAGATGTAGAAAATGTAATAGATTATGTGCATGGAGTAGAATAGAATCCCTCCCTATATGATTGTGTTATAAAGATGAACTAGCTTTTCTATTGAGATGGAGCTAGTGGATGAAAATGATCTCTGAATAGATGCACTCTAGGTAGATGATAGTAGTGACTAGCACTTGTTACCTCATTATGGTCTCATAACTTTATGTTTATAGGGTTCTCTTGATCAAATTTCATAATTAACCCCTAAAACATAAGAATCAAACAACTAGAAAGAGCCCAAAAAGTGGTGGGAAAGTTGAAAAAGGATTGAGGCGCCCTTGATGGGACCAAGGCACCCATAGGCGCTCCAATAATTGCCTGGTTCCCTTGTCAAGGCTAAAATGATGGAAGATGACTGAAACAAATTGGATATGTGGGTGTAAAAGATCAGGAATGACAAAATAAAATAAGAGAAGATGCCCAAAATATGAGGGTTAATTAGTGATTTCTTCACTAAAAACCCTTCTAAATACTAGTATTAGACCGTGACTAAATTGTATCGAAAGTCCATGAATTTGTGTCTATAATTCCAACACTATCACTATCTCGTATGAGTTTGAACTCATCTGATGTTGAATACAAAATTCCATGATTTTTAGTTCCACATACATACCTCAAAATCCTTTTTCCAGCTGTCCAATGTGAATCTTTTGGAGATTCCATTAAGCTTGAGATGAGAATCACACAATACATAATATCGTGGATTTGTGGCCATCAAATACAAAATACTTGAAACTAATGTTTTGAACAATGTTATATCCACAAATGATCCAATGTCATGGTTTCTTAACTTCAAACATAATACAATTGATGTTAGTGTTGGCTTGCAATTCAACATATTAAATCTCTTCAAAACATCATTAGTATACTTTTATTGTGAAATAAAATCTCTAGCTTCTAATTGTTTAACTTCAATGCCCAAAAAATAGTGCATGAGACTTAGAACTATCATCTCAAATTATTTGTTCATGGCTGATTTGAATGAATCTATTATAGATAGATTTCCGATAATGATTAAATCATCTACATATAAGGAAACAATAAGAATATTACTTTGCTCATTTATCTTGATGTATAAGGTAATCTCACTTTGCTCTTGCAAAACCATTCTAAATCAATTAAGAATCAATCCTATTGTACCAAGCTCTACCTATTTTCCTAAGTCTATAGGGTGCTTTTCTCAACACTCGTATACCTTTCCTTCGTGACCTCAATCTCATAACCTTCTAGCTGATTCACATAAAATTCTTCTTCCGTAAAACCATTCAAGGATTCTAATTTTACATCCATGTGATAAATAGGCTAGTTTTTTGAGCTACAATGCTAAAACCATTATTACCGTGTCCAAACGTGATACACATGCAATAATTTCTTTGTAATAAACTCCATAATGCTTCTAAAAACCTATTTTAACTAGCCTTGCTTTATGTTTTTGTACTTTACCATCATAATTATATTTTTTTCTTGTAAACCCACTTCACTCCTATCATGTCCTTTCCTTCTAGAATATCTACCAATTCCCATATTTGATTCTTCTCTATGGAGTATATCTCATCATCCATGGATTGAGCCCAAAATTCATTGTTTATAGCCTCTTCAAAATATATTGGATCTACAACTTGAGAAAACAATGAAAAAACTAAAAAAGAGTTAGTTGTATTAACATCATAAATCTCACTAAGACTCCTTATTTTTTTGCAAAGGGATATCTGATGATGGACTATTTTTTACTGAAGGAGTTTCTTCCGTGTCTCTCGAATGGTTAAAGAAGACTAAAATCCTGCATATCTTTTAGTTGTAGATGGAGGTGTAGCTTTTGCTTCAACTTGTTGTGCATGTCCGAGATTCAAAGAAGCTACAATACCTTATTGTCCTATAGTTTCATTTGCCATATCATCTTGAGGAATAAATACTTCTATAATGAATTGTTTCTCAATAATTCCATCCCATACCTCATTTCCAACAAACTTTACATCTCTATTGATTAGGAATTTTCGGTGACTAGATTAAATAACTTGTAAGATTTTTTATTCTCTAAATATCCAACAAATATACACTTTTTCCTTTGTTATCTAACTTATTCGTTAACTCCTTAGGCACATGTGTATATGCCACATAACTTAAGATTCAAAATGAAAAACATTATGATTCCTCATAGTCATAGCTTTTTTTTTGTATACGGTACAAAAGATTTGATTTTGAAGGGATAAAAAACCCATTTACATCACAAAGAACCAGTCACAAGTGATTGAATATGAAACCATAGGTAGAAAATTTTAGGTTGTGGATCTGAATTGCTTCACAAATACCATGTTCTACACCTTTGCTAGAATACATAATGTAACTGACATTGGTCAACAAAGGATTCGACATCGGTCAAAAAAGGAGTCAATATCGGTTAGCAAAGGACCCGACATCGGTCAAGGAACCGACACCGTTACTTGTGCGTGGAATATTTATTTAACACATGGGAATTTAATCTATATTTAGTTTTAAAGTTGATTTAAAGGACGTAATTACATAGCTATTGTACCTAATTTTGTATATGGCTATATAAACTTGAAAAATAGGGTTAGAGGTGTTAGATGTGAAGAAGAGCATAATCCTTGGTTGAAGGGATGAAGACAAAGAAGAAGAAAAAATAGATTGCATGAAGACATGAGATTTTATGGAGAGAAGCTAAACAAAAGGAAAGTACAAGTACATTGTTGGTGAGAAGATGGTATTATCTTCTACTGTATTTCCTTTGTATTATTTAGTCTCATGTAATGGCTTGCATAGTATGTAAAACACTTAGTGTTTCTTCTTATTAGATCCACAAGTTGTTGTGAGATCTTGTTATTTCTCATTATTGTAGATCCACATGTTGTGAGATCTTGTATTATAGATCCATGAGATCATGATGTATTGTTGATCAATAGGAATCTAGTATTGTAGAGGAAGTTGTCTTCATGTTTGCACATGTTGATGCAATGATTATGGAGATACTTACTTCTTGGTGCATGGTTATAGTTGCACATTGGTAAACCCTTCTATAGGTCTTGCTTGCAGATTCATAGTACAGTGAGAGATTTGTTACATAGTGGCAGATGCAGGGTAGCTTCAGGTATGTGAGATCTGGTGGTGTTTCAGAGGCACGGTTGTAGTGCACTCAGGTAGATCTGGTTATAAATCTAGAGTAGACACAGGTGGTGGTATGGTGGCATGATTTAGTGTACTTATGTAGATTCGGCTACGAGATATGGGAGTAAGAGATACATGTACTCTTGTGGAGATGAGTTAGTTTGTAATATATTTTTATATTATATATATGAGATCTCTATATTTGGTGGACATGGCCCTTATTGGGTGAAAAACGATACATGTTGTGTTATGTTTGTGTACTTTTGTGTGATTTGGATTATTCTTGTTTATACTTCAATTGTTATAGATTTTGTGGGGATTGTTAGATCCATATTTTCATGTTTTGGATTTGATATTCTATAGTTGCAAAGTTTTCCGCATAGACCCATCCCCAACAACTAGTAATAAAGCTTTGTTATTTTAGAACAAGGGTTTTGCTTCATTGTTTTGTTAGTGGTAATTACTTGACATGTATGAGAGCGGGGTTTATTTTTCCCGATGTGAAAATCACGGAAGATATTGAATCTCAAGTGGGAGTTGGAAGAGTAAGGTTGTTAGAAATTATAATGACCGACATCGGTTAAGTGGCAACTGAGAATCAGCGAGGTAACGTGGTCGATTCTTCGGGAAGCTTGGTTTTAAATAGAAAATTATAGATCGAAGAAATGGAGAGATGCATGGAATGTATCTTGTTTTCTCGAGTGTCACTAGTTCTTGGAGGTAAAATCATGGTGGTTAGATTAAAGATCTGAGTTATTTAGGTATGGTTTTATCTTGGTTTTTGTTCTTTGCGATTTAATTGCACATGCATGGTTGGATTGTAGATCTAGAAAGAAAAAAGGAGTAGGTATACATCCTTGGTGCGATTAGATGCATGAGATTCATAGAGAGGTTGTAGCACAAAATGAAGATGGGGCTTTCATCATAGAAGCATGTACTTGATTGAAGATGCGGTTGAGTATCTTAGTACTAATAAGGTGAGGTATTTCACCTTGATGAAATTTATTTCATGGTTTATTTTTATAGTGGTTTTTATGATTTAGATGCTTCTTGAAATGACTCACTACACCTCAACTATTAGATTCGGTAATCTTGAGGACAAGGAATCTAGTCTAATGATGATATCCTCAATGAAAATTATTTACTAATGCCTGGAATGAAGGCGATTCAACTTTAGTTTTTAAAGTTTTTTCATCTGATTTTATTTCTCACTTACATAGTAGATTTTGAGCATGATGTTAGAGGCGGTGCGGGATTTCATATTTAGTGAGAGCAAGCCATGGTTTTCGGTACACATGGATGTAATCTAATGCCTTTAGTTTGGTGGATGTAATCTGGAAACAAAACAACAACATAACACAAGAATACCATCGATTATGATAAGACGGAATGATGACAAATCTGAAATATCAAAGTAAATTATAATATTAACATGAAATTGTTCAATCTCACCCATGAGATACTTCACCGGGAACTCCTCGTGCTATGATTATTTACTAAGACTTTATGGGAGAAACTTTACAATTACACCTCTTTATATGGCTTCTTGACACACCTTTAACCTCTCGATGGCTTCCTTTGCACACTTCTTACAATATTTCTCACTACTTCTTTCTATGCTAAATGAGGGGGTGGCCTCTCTATTTATAGAACTTCGAGGCTTATCCATCTTATCTCTAAGATAGGATAAGAAATCCACTCGACGAATCATATTCCATACCTTAACTCTTATACGTACATGTAGCTTATCTCTTAAGATAAGATAAACCTTATCATTTTACATGGGTTCCACATTTTTAGACTTTTTACAAATAAAATACACAAAATATTTATGACCTCACTCCTTGTCTTTATTACCAATATAATATTTCTAATTCCTAATCATGTAGACCCTACTTCTCTAATTACCCAAACTTTGACATTTTAACATTACCGGACCACTTACGACAAATATTTACTTTTTACAACATTCCTATTGTACTTTGGTATTCCGTACTCCACATTATTGGCGACACCGTACTGACGGTGCCGTTATCTTCTATCGAGCTACTACTAATTATACTTAACAACATCCTATTCCTAATACATACATTAATGAAATAGAAATTATGGAGGAAAATTTTAGTGTCGACATCTTCCCCCTTCTAGCTTCTACTCCGTCCTCGGAGTAGACTATTACAGTGCTTGGAAAATCTTGACTTGTCGTGGTTGACCCATTTCGTAATGGGAGTGCCATCGATTCCTCCAGTCAGTGCGTACCATTTTCATGCCACAATTTTTTATTTTGTAGGGCCCCATCCATTTTGGAAGAAATTTTCTCTGTCTTCTTTTTTTGTATACGGAATCATATACTAGAACCAAGTCATTCACATGAAATGGAGACCACGGATCTTTTGATCAAAGTATTCCTTCTACTTCATTTTCTTCTTATGGCTTGTATCCTTTGCTATTTCCCTCATTTCCTCTAGCAAATGAAGATGTACCAACCTTTCTTTTCTTGAATCACTTTCATCCATCCTTTCATTTTCATAACTCTCACAGGTGGGAATATCAAACTCAATAGGAAGAAGCTGGATCAATGCCATAGGCCAAGCCATGAAATGGGGAGTATCCTGTTGCTGACTTTGATGTTGCCCTATATGCCCACAATGCTTTGCATGAATCCTTTTATCCCATTTATGTACTGCAGAGTTGCATCTTTTGCTAGAATTTGACACAACACAAAATTTGTTCGTTCCACTTTGTCCATTTGTGCTTGGCTTGTATGTTGTTGCCTTCTGTGCTTAATAGAAAACTTATTGACTAGGGCTTCTACCACCTCATTAATGAAGTGGCTTCCTTGATCTGTTACAATTTCTAATGGACAACCAAATCTGGTGACAATGCGTTCATATATGAACCTTGCCACTTCATCCATGGAAGTTGTTTTTGATGGCCTAGCTTGACCCACTTGGTTAAATAATGCGTGGCAACTACTGATATACTTATTTTGGCGTGATGTAGTTGGAAGTGGACCTCTGATGTCTATTCCCCACTTTTGAAAGGGACCAGGGGAAGAATAGGACATAATGGAGTGATGAAGTCTTACGGTTACCATGTGTTTGACAAATATCACATGTCTTACAATAATTATAACAATCTTTAAAAAGAGTGGGCGGTGATAACTGCATCCAAGATCCTTCTTGCTGTAAGTTGTCAGAGAAAGTGCCCTCCACATGTACCATTGTGGAATTCTTCTAGCAGCTCCTTTCCTTGATCACGTCCATTGCCCTCTTGTCTTTGTCCATCGAGTCTATTCGAAATAATGCTCCATGCGAATAGAATATGGATGACTAACTTGAGTAATCTTTCTCTTAGTCTTTGCATTGGCACACATCGGGAAACTTGAATTCATTCGAGATAATTCCAAATATCTATGTATTCACTAGGGATTGTGTCGAGGAGAACAATCTTTGCATCGGGAAATCATCATCATCACAAGATGATCCTAAACCATCATAGGCTCGAGAGAGTGCATCTGCATTGACATGCTTCTTTCTGGCCTATCTATAATATCAAATTCAAATTCTTGTAGCAAAATTATCCATCTTGCTATCCTCCACACGATGGGTTAGGCTTATTGACAATATATTTTAGAGCACGATGATCATTCTGACTATAAATTTCTGCCCTAGCAAGTAATTTCTAAACTTCTTTACAAAAAATGATAGCGAGCCTCTTTTTGATTCTGATTATAGTTTACCTCAAACCTTTTGCTCATTTATGCACTCCCAAAGTAAATTGGATGTTCATTCCCATTTTCATCCTTTTGGCTCAAAGTACTTCCTAGTGCTTGCATCGAGGCATCGGTGTACACAATGAATGGCTTGCTCAATCTGGATTCTTCAAAATAGGTGAAGACACCGGGGCTTCCTTGATTGTCCAAAAGCTTCATGCGCCTTATTTCTGGTTCATAAGTAACATCCTTCTTGAAGAAGCTGGGTTAGTGGTATGCAATCTTTGAGAAATTCTTGATGAACCTTCTATAGTAACCCACATGGCCTAAAAATGATCTCAACTTACTTCTATTCATAGGAAATGGTAAATCTTTGATTTTGAAACTTTATCGGGATCGATACCAATACCATCTCTGGATCTGACATGCCCTAACAAAACACCTTTAGAACATCCAAAGACACACTTTGTAGGGTTTAGTGAGGCTTGTGCTTCATCTAACCTTTGAAATGTTGTCTCCATTTGGTGTGCAGGTGGTCCACTTGCTCCCATAGATGCAAAAATCATCCGAAATACTCGATGAAGGTCCCGATGTAGGGTTCGAACACCTATTCATCAAACGCTATTTGGAATGTTCTTTGGAGCATTACACACCCAAAGGCATAACCTATAAGCAAACGTTCCCCAGGAGTGGTGAGCGTGGTCTTGGTGATCTTTCTGCTATACGAACTTGGTTGTAGCCGCTATATCCATCGGCAAAACTATAGCACTCTGGCTACTTCGTCCAGATCGATCTGAAAAATGGAAGAGGGTAATGATCCTTCTTTGTTGCCTTATTGAGCTTCTGTAATCAACACAAATGCGTAGCTTCCCATTCTTTTTATTGAGATCACAATGGGAGAAACCCATTACGAATTCTCCACACAAATATGAATCTGCATCAAGCAACTTATCTATTTCTTCTTTTACGGTCTTGGAAAAATTAGGATTCATTACATATGGCATTTGCTTTATGGGCTTAGCACCATCTACCCATTTCAATACAATGTTCTACCCAACTTACTTGACGGAGTTCCTTGTAATCAAAAGTGAATAGGTGTATGTACCTTGAAAGAGCTGGAGGTAGGATTCCTTCTCACTCTCCATCACACATCACCAATCTTTATTTGTTGGAGACGATCATCAACTTCTTCTTGAGATAATTTTATGGGGTCATGAGTTGGTGTGGTGGAAGGATATCCATGGTGAAACATCCACCTCACTTTCTTCATCTTCGGTGTCCACTTCACTTGGTACTAGAGTAATCGAGAGGATGTCGATCATCGGTTTCATCACTTGAATCCACGAGGTTACGCTTTATGATGTCGAGGATCACATTTATCTTCACCCTCTCTCTACCACGTCCAAGTGTCATGAAACCTTCATTCCAGTAGTTTCTTGCATGAACTCTCCTTAGCCATGGTCTTCCCAGGCAGCATTGGAGTGCAGCAGTGCATTACCATTTTCATCACTGAAAGTCTACCACACATACCACACCCATAACGAGATATTGCCACATTTGAAACTACACCTTACGGTTTAGTTTTCCTTTATTAATGACCTTAACATAAGTGTTGAAGGGCGATCAATTTTAAACCCAACATATTCATTACGAGACTCGGTCATTACATTAGCTGCAGCACCTCCATCAACTAAGACATCATGAATTGAAATACCATTACATAATACCTCGGCTTGTGGAGCATAGGGATCTGCCTCTGCCTCCTCAAAATAGGGGACCTCGACCTCCTTCCTTCTTCGAGCATTGAGTCCACCTCGCACTCCGCCTCTTCTCGAAGACATAGCCAAGTTGACCATATGTAATATTTGCGAGGCCTTTTGGACAGATCTTCCAAGATGGAGTATGGTCCTTGCCCTGTGAAATCGAGAAAATCCTGCACACCCAACTTTCTTCTCCTATGTTTCTTACTAGTTTCTCCTTTCATCTTCTTAGGATCATTTCCATCTTGATTATCTTTTTCTTTCTTTCTTTTTGTTACAAACACATCTACTTCATTATTTCTACTCTTATCTACTACATCAAAAGAATTCACGGTGCTTTTCCTTTATCATTATCTCTTTACCAGATGTAGAAGCTCTATCTGGACAATTATACTTATAATGACCCTTTTTATAACAACCATAACAAACAACTTCAGAAATATTTCTTTTTGGACCTCTATCTCCTCCCTGAGAACTAAATTCCTTTCCTTGAAGAAGATTAATAGTTAACTGACCCATCTTTTTGAGCAGATCTTCATACTCAGTAGATGTACTAGGAGAAATATTTGTGCTCACCGGGAGTGGTTGTGGATTATGGACCAAAGGTGCTGGTGTAGGCTCTACTTTAGCAACAATTTCTTTGGGCTCCTCTTCCATGCTTTCTTCTTGCCTTCTTGCAATCTCCTTTGCTTGTTCATGGTAGGCTGGGCGGTCATACTTCACTCGTTGTCGATCTCGGCTTCATCCCAAGAATGAAGTGCTTACGAGGAGATTATCCACGCCATTCATCAACCCATCCGCTAGTCCTTCCTTCCGGATCTGGGCATCGAGCTTCCTCCTTAGCTCTAGAACACGAGCATGATAATCCCTTATCTTCTCCTTCTCTCCTTGGGATAGCTTTGTGATCTCGATCATGAGATCTGCATATTTCATTGTTCACCAAATTCTTGAAAAAACTTTCGGTTAATAAATCCCATGAATTTTTCACATTATCACCTAGTGTTTGAAACCACCTAAGTCTTGAACCATCCAAAAGGTAGGAAAAAATTCAGTCCATTGTTCCCTTCTTATAAGGCCATTACAAATACAAGATCGTTTAAACTCTTGAATGAAAGAAGAAGCATCTTCATTAGATTGAGCTGAAAAAATAGGAATCTTTCCCATTTTCAAAAGTAACCACCGTGAAATACCAACCCACAAGTACAATCAACAAGACTTATGTGCACAAATAATTGGAATCACTATACTAGAAAGTGACTTTACACCTTTCTACGGTAAAATAGAAATGACCACGGTAAACTATGGTAAAACTTGACTTACTACGGTAAAAACTGACTTTACTGTGGTAAACACTATTCACGGTAAAAAGTGAAGTTCTCTGCGGTAAATACTATTCACGGTAAAAAGTGACTTTCTTTGCGGTAATTACTATTCCCGGTAAAAGGACTTTACCATGGTAAATACTATTCATGGCAAAAATGACTTTAACATGGTAACTACTATTCACGGTAAAAATGACTTTACCATGGTAACTACTATGCACGGTAAAAACAAGGTTACCCTCGATTGATTTTTGACTAAGTGGGAATATCTCTCGAGAAAATCCACCAACGAGGAATGGTCCCGAACAACGGAACCAAAATGTCATCACCAATCCGGCACTATGATAATTCTTCACGGGAACTCCTCGTCTTTATGATTATTTACTAATGCCTGACCTTTAGTTTGGTGGATGTAATCTGGAAACAAAACAACAACATAACACAAGAATACCATCGACTATGATAAGACGGAATGATGACAAATCTGAAATATCAAAGTAAATTATAATATTAACATGAAATTGTTCTGATCTCACCCATGAGGTTGACTTCACTTGCCTTTCACAAGACTATGGGAGAAACTTTACAATTACACCTCTTGATGGCTTCTTGACACACCTTTAAGCGATGGCTTCCTTTGCACACTTCTTACAATATTTCTCACTACTTCTTTCTATGCTAAATGAGGGGGTGGCCTCTCTATTTATAGAACTTCGGGCTTATCCATCTTATCTCTAAGATAGGATAAGAAATCCACTCTGACGAATCATATTCCATACCTTAACTCTTATACGTACATGTAAGCTTATCTTGTTAAGATAAGATAAACCTTATCATTTTACATGGGTTCCACATTTTTAGACTTTTTACAAATAAAATACACAAAATATTTATGACCTCACTCCTTGTCTTTATTACCAATATAATATTTCTAATTCCTAATCATGTAGACCCTACTTCTCTAGACCCACACTTTGACATTTTAACATTCTAACCACCCAAACTTTGACATTTTAACATTCTTACTCCACATTATTAGCGACACCACTTTGATTGCCATTATCTTCTATCGACAAATATTTACTTTTTAATACATACAACATTCCTATTTGTACTTTGATTTATTTTTTTGATGTCACTAATACTCCACATTATTACTTGGACATATGGATTACGATGTACATGGTGAGTTTTTTACATGAGGATAGATTTTTATGGCAGTTTTATGAGCTTTTGGAGAGCTTGGACATATGGATGGATGTATGGTGAGTTTTACATGAGGATAGATTTAGTTTTATGAGTTACATTTATCGATGCTTATGAGCATAGTGTAGATGCCTTGAGCATGAGTAGGGGATGTTTGTATTTCCTCTTATTACTATGTTACTCCATGATATATAAATTATATAAAAATGGTTGTCTTGGACATGCAAGTTGTTTAGGTAGGGTTGGATTTTTAGATTGTAGTAGTTAGTTTCTTTGAGTTATTTAGGTTTATCGATTGATCACCCACTATTGTAGGTAGAACTTGTTATCAACTAATCACAACACCCCTATTATTTATAAAAGCACATATACTTGAACTCATGGTGTGATTATATAACATGGGTACTATCTCCAAGTTGTGATTCATGCTACTTGAGATAGACCTTCGAGAAAGCTGGTTCTTGCTCCTAAACTACCTGCCACAATCTACTCTAATGCGGGGAAACTAACTATTCTAATCTAAATTTCCAAGGGACCGGGAGAGAGAATGCATAAAATGAAAGCCTACACTACAGCGGTGATACACCGAGAAAAGGAGGTTGCATAAGTAGTCTTGAATGCGTGAGATAC
Organism: Taxus wallichiana var. yunnanensis; assembly: GCA_018340775.1. NCBI lineage: Eukaryota > Viridiplantae > Streptophyta > Pinopsida > Cupressales > Taxaceae > Taxus > Taxus wallichiana. The sequence continues at coordinate 446,620,360 of CM031242.1, forward strand.
TGAAGCAAAGTGCACACTAGAAGGGGTGATGACAGGTTCTCCATAATCTAGCAAAATGTATTCACAACAATATTTCAAACATACACAATGATAATGGATCCTGCGAGAACATAATAATATGTAAAATATTCTTGTAATCAAGGTTAAAGCGGCAAGAAGAATGCAAGAAAACACGAAGCGGGGAAGATACATCCACAAACTTATATTTTACTTTGCTTCTGATATGCACGAGTTCAATTGGTTACAAGATAAAGGCACTGGATCACCATGCGAGGAGTCCACAACAAGGGCCTATAGCACATTGGCTTCATAAAGAAATTTTGGTAGAGCTTTGCTATAAAAACTACCCCCTTTTACAATAAGCCCAACACTCCAATTTATAGAAAAATTGAGAAGAGAGAGAGAAGGAAAAATGGAAATCCTGACGAAATCGTCCTTCAACCACTTGTAAGAGGCATTGTTATCATTGAATCACAAAGCACCCACGGAGATATACTTGAACTCATGGTGTGATTGGATAACATGGGTAGTATCTCCAAGTTGTGGGACTTGCTTTACTGAGATAGACCTCCGAGAAAGTTTGGTTCTTGCTCCTAAACTACCTGCCACAATCTACTCTAATGCAGGATAAGCTAACTGTTCTAATCTAAATTTCCAAGGGACCAGGGAGAGAGAATGCATAAAATGAAAGCCTACACTAAAGCGGTGATACACTAGAAAAGGAGGGTGTGAGAGTAGTCTCCAAATGTGTGAAATACAAAGGCAAAGTGCACACTAGAAGAGGTGATGACAGTTCACCATAATCTAGCAAAATGCATTCACAACAATATTCCAAGCATACACAATGATAATGAATCCCTGCAAGAACATAATAAATAGACACAATATTATTATATAGAAAGATCAAAGGGCGAGAAGAATGCAAGAAAACACAGCGGGGGAAAATACATCCACAAACCGGTATTTTATTGCTTCATGATATGCACGTTTAATCTATTACAAGATAAGGGCACGGATCACCATGCGAGGAGTCCACTACAAGGGCTTGCAACACACCGGCTTCACAAAGCAATTTTGGCGAGCTTTGCTACCCAAAAACTCTCCCTTACAACCAGAGCCCAACACTCCAATTTATAGAAAAAATGAGAAGGAGAAGAGAAGGGAAAATGGAAATCCCGAAATCTGTCCTTCAACCACCTGTAAGAGGCATTAAATTGAGTGAAATGATTATATATTACTTGCAAAAGGCTCCCCATACTATCCCATGTGCTGCAACAGAGAAAGAATGATGACCATGCCTCTTAATTGCACTCCCAGCTACCAAATAAAACACTGTTCTAAACCCGGACACGGTTTCATAAAAACTCAATCAATTTCTGATCAAATCTAGAATTTCTTGATTTCTGTGCATTGGGCTCGGAACCACGATTCCAACGGTACCAATTTTGTGTGATTTCGTTGAGAAATGCAAAAGTTATGGCCTTCTGAGTGCGGGCAGCTATTTTGGGTTTGGCAGGCGTTTTCTGTCATTTGACGGGAATGAGCATTGACTGACTGGAGCCGAATATGTTTCTCTTAATTAAATATATCTAACCTCATTAAAAATAAGAAATCCAATTTTTGTGGCGTAGAGGATGTCGTGCTCGTTCCAGAAAGTCCAATTTTGTGAAAATCGGAGCTCGGAGTCAAAAGTTATGGCCGTTTGAAGTTTCCGGACCGAATGTTGACTTTTCTTCTTCTCCTTCGGCCGCTTCGGCTTTTCGCGTCCCTTTGTCCCAAATTTCCCAGTGCTGAAGTTCCTTGTTTCAGCCGAATCGGCCGGTTCACATACTTTTGTCCCAACTGTCCCGTCCAAGTTTCCCGGTGCCTTGACTCATTTCGCCGGTTACTGCCGGTTAGCGTACTTTTGTCCGCGCGTCCCGCATCAGCACTGCCTTGACTCATTTCACCCGGTTTGGCCGGTTCGCGTACTTTTGTCTCGCGCGTCCTTTGTTTCATTTCAATAGTTAGTCAATTTTTTTAACTTTTCAGCCCGGCGATCAGATTTACTGCCCCACGCGTCCCTTTGTCCCAAATGTCCCAAATGCTGCGCAGACCGCCTGGCGGCCTTTCGGCCGGTTCACGTCCAGATGTCCCAAATGTCCCGACTGTTGCAAGGACTAGGACTTAGCCATTTTTCATGATTTTTTCTGGCCCGAGCTTGTTTTTGCAATTTTTTCACATTTCCTCAGAACTTGCTCTCTTCTTCTTGGACAGGGGAGTTAGAAAAAATCTGAGGGGACCCTAGAAACATGACTTCTTTTTTCCCGGACTCAATATAATTGCTTGGGACTAAAGAATTTGATGCATGTTATCAAAATTACCTTGAGGGGTGAATTTTGGATAACGGCATTAAATGAATTAAAATGATTGTATATTACTTGAAAAAGGCTCCCATCTTGTCCCGAGTGTGCTGCAAGAGAAAGAATGGTGACCATGCCTCTTAATTGCACTCGAACTACCAAATAAAACAACTGTTATGAACTCGGCCACGTTTTATGAAAAATATTCACCGATTTCTCATCAAATCTGGAATTTCATGATTCTTTGTGCATCGGAATTAGAGCCAAAATTCCAATGGTACAAATTTTGTGAGATTTCATTGAGAAATGCAAAAGTTATGGCCTTAAAGTGTGGGCACTATTTTGGGTCAGCGGGCATTTTCTGTCATTTGACGAGAATGAGCATTAAGCGACTGGGCCGAATATGTTTCTTTTATTTAAATATATCTACCCTCATTAAGGGCACGGATCACCATGCAAGGAGTCCACTACAAGGGCTGCAAAGACATTGGCTTCACAAAGTAATTTTGACAGATCTTTGCTATCTTGAAAATTCTCTCCTTCTGATGAGCCCAACACTCCAATTTATAGAAAAATGAGAAGAGAAAGAGAAGGAAAAATAAAAATCCCGAAATATGTCCTTCAACCACTTGTAAGAGGCATTAAATGGAGTAAAATGATTATATATTACTTGCAAAAAGGCTCCCATCTTGTCCCTGTCTTGCAGTGAAAGAAAGAATGATGACCATGCCTCTTAATTGTACTCCCAACCACCAAATGAAACATTGTTATGAACCCAGCCACATTTTCTAAAAAATCTCAACCAATTTCTCATCAAATCTAGAATTTATTGATTTTTGTGCATCGAGATCGAGCCACGATTCCAACGGTACCAATTTTGTGTGATTTCGTTGAGAAATACAAAAGTTATGGCCTTTTGAGTGCGGGCGGCTATTTTGGAGTCAGCGGTGTTTTTTCGTCATTTGTGGGAATGAGCATTAACCGGCTTTGGAGCCGAATATGTTTCTCTTAATTAAATATATCTACCCTCATTAAAAATAAGAAATCCAGTTTTTGTGGCATAGAGGACGTCGTGCTCATTCCAAAAAGTCCAATTTTGTGAAAATCGGAGCTCGGAGTCAAAAGTTATGGCTATTTGAAGTTCACGGGTCAAACGTTGACTTTTCTTCTTTCTTTCAGCTATTTCGGAAAATCGGCCGATTCGCATCCCACTTGTACTTTTGTCCCGGATGTCCCAGACGAATTCTCCCACATCGGCCGATTCGGGCTTTCTTGTCCCCTTTTGCGGCTTTTTCACCTTTTCGCGTCTCGCGCGTACTTTTGTCCCGGCTGTCCCAGACAAAAATCTCCGAACTGCCCACAATAGACCGTCTTGCGGAAAATCGGCCGATTGACGCCCCACGCATAATTTTTTCCCGGCTATCCCAAACTGCGTGAAACAAAATACTTGATGATTTTTATTGTTCACGGCGTTTCGCCTTTTCGCGTCATGTGCGTCCCGACGTCTCAACCGTGTCGCAGACCGCTGGGACAAAAATGTCTAACTTAGCCAATTTTCTTTGTATTTCAGCTGCAAACTTGGTACGACGAACCTCGGTACGACCTGCACTGGTACGATCCACACCCTTCAGACCCAAATGCTTTAAAACAATCCTGCAACCTTATTTTTTGCATTTTTCCATTTTTTCTAACTCGTTTGGATTTTTTCTTGGATGGGAGAGTTAGAGAGAAGCCAAAGGGGCCCCAAAAACATGATTTCGGGCCTTGAATCAATCTACTTGCTCGGGATTGAAGAATTTGATGCATGTTATCAAAATTACCTTGAGGGGTGAATTTTGGATAACAAAACTCATTTGGGTTGTCTTTACCCGGGATCTTATTTTTCTTTCGCATATTACAATTTGACTTTTACGGTCATTTACATTGGTGGTTGCATGGAGACATGGATAGATGGTTAGAGACCATGGTTGGTTTTACAAGTATGGCTACATATGTGATTAAGGCTCAATACTTCGGTTTGAGTGGGAGATCTTGTAGGTGTGTTAGTCATGATGGTTTGTTGCATGAGGAGCTAGTTTGACTTAATTTTCTAATACCAACAATTGGTATGGTGTTACAATTTAGTGGGAGCTCAAGGCTTGGTGTCACAGATCAGTTATAGCTTCATGCAGGTTTTGTAAGTCATGGTTTTATCTTCTTGGTTTGAGAAGATGGTTTGATCTTCCTAGTTTTATTGGTGAGAGTATTTTTTATGGGTACAAAGATGGTCTTCATGGTATATAGAGGATGGTGATGTACAAGTACATGTATGCGGAGGCTCAACAATTTATCTCCAAGTGGGATATTTTTAGGTTATGGAGCTAAATTGCTTCCACGAGATACCATGTTTTACACCTTGCTTAAATACAGAGTAACCCAAATCGGCCAGTGAAACGATCGACATCAAACATCAATCGACATTGGTCAACAAAGGATACAACATCGGTCAGGGAACCGACACCGGTTACACATGTGCATGGAATGTTTTATTTAACTCATAGGAATTTAATCTATCTTTTGTTTTAAAGTTTATTTAATGGATGTAATTACATGACTATTGTACCCTAAGTTTGTAAATGGCTATATAAGCTTGAAAACTAGGGTTAGAGGTGTTAGATGAGAACAAGAGCATAATCCTTGGTTGAAAGGATGAAGAAGAAGAAGAAGAAAAATTAGATTGCATATAGACAAGAGCTTTCATAGAGAGAAGTTGAACAGAAGGAAAGTGTAGGTATAATGTTGGTGAGAAGATGGTATTATCTTTTACTATATTTCCTTTGTATTATTTAATCTCATGTAATGGCTTTCATAGTATGCAAAACACTTAGTCTTTCTTCTTGTTAGATCCATAGGTTGTTGTGAGATCTTGTTATTTCTCATTATTGTAGATCCACATGTTATGAGATCTTGTATTATAGGTCCATGAGATCATGATTTATTGTGGATCCATAGGAATCTAGTATTGTAGAGGAATTTATCTTCATGTTTGCATAGGTTGATGTAGTGATGATGGAGAGACTTACTTCTTGGTGCATGGTTATGGTTGCACATTGGTAGACCCTTATAGAGGTCTTGTTTGTAGATTCATAGTACAATGAGAGATTGGTGGCATAGTGACAGATGCAGGATAGCTTCAGGTATGTGAGATATGGTGCTGTTTTAGAGGCACGATTGTAGTGCACTCAGGTAGATCTGGTTAGAGATATGGAGGCATGTTTTATTATAATCGGGTAGATCCAATTGGAGATATGGGAGTAAGAGATACTCTTGTAGAGATAAATGTACTCTTATGCAGAAGAGTTGGTTTGTAATCTATTGTTATATTATATATATGAGATATCTATCTTTGGTGGACGTAGCCCACCTTGGGTTAACTACGATACATCATGTGTTATGTTTTTGTAAGTTTGTATTATTTGGATTATTGTTGTATATACTTCCACTTTTTGTAGATTTTGTGGGGATTGTTAGATCCGTATTTGCATGTTTTACATTTGATATTATATAGTTGTAAATGTTTCGCATAGACCCATCCCCAACGAGATAATCGAAAAGAAACAAAAAAACCAATGTAAGCTATGCCGATGTCCAAGTCAAAGAAACTTAACCCAAAACAAAGAGATAACATTACATTAAGACCCACTACCAAGTATCTGCAAGAGTACGATTCCTCATAACACGATCGGACTTCTCAAATTTGTATCTCTTAGGTAGGTCCGTTTTCCAGCCATCCCTATCAACTGCATGTTCGGATGATCCCACCAATACTCCATCTTGACACACTCCCACATCCATCCTGAGGTTCACTTATAATCTTCCTTCTATGATATCATCCAACCCCTACCTATTAAAGGACTGCTACTACTTAATCAAACACCTCGACACCGGGTATGGACCAAATTTTAAATTTGAACCGATACCTACCATTTTGAAGCACGATTTAAACTTTGAAATTTTGATGGGCCCAACCCATGCAACCGACCCTCCCATCTGTTCACCATCAAAAATTTCACCCAAAGTGTCCAGCCCATCCTCCTTTGAACCACCACCAACATCTGTAAGATTAACTACAAAAGGTGTTTCACCATAGATCATATTGTTTCTTAATGTTGGATGCAAAAGAATAATAATGAAAGAAACATTTGGTGAAAAAATTCCCTCATTGATCATTTAGTATTTGATGCTAAGGAATACCTAGATTGAAATGATGAAATAGATGGGGTGTTCGAAGAGGTCTCTAAAACCCCTCTTTCGAACTTTCAAATTTGTTAAAAACAAGGAAAATGTTGACAATGCAATTATGAAAAACAAAATTGTTGATCTAATATCTTGTACAGTGGCTTAGGAAAACATTCCTCCTCACCATTCTATTGAAAAAGTACATATTTTCCAATAGAAGATATTGAAGTATTTCTTCCTTTGTAGGAGGTTCGGATGGGTGGAAAATAGTACGAGAACAAGAAAAATCTTTTCTTAAGATAATTGTTTCCACTACCTAGTTGTATCTTTGTTGCTAGGAAAATATTTATTTTAAGAAAATGAAATGAAACGTTGTGGGAACGAAGTCCCTCCTCGGTGAAGGTGAGGCTGCCTTTATTGAAAACAAAAACAATATTTACATCTATACATTAAAAATTGTATTTGGGGGTGTTTTGGTGCATCAATGGAAATAAAAGTGAATGAGGGAGATGGAATGGAATGAATGAAATGAGTCTACGGAAGGAACATGCAAGAGTTAGGTAAAATCAGAGCCTAATATTGCATGAAAAAGAAAAAGAAATAACTAACAAAAATAAAATAGATTTTGCATCAGCTAAATGAGAATGAGTAAAAGGGAACACACGTGAGCAAGTAAATAATCAAATATTGATCACTGTGAACTAGAACAACATATTAGTAGCGTTGAAAATAAGATCCAAGACAATATTTGCATGCAAGATTCAAACACTAACATCTAATGAACATAAGAACATCAAATGCTATAAGAGACAATGAATGGGACACAAAGTTCATATTTCATTAACTCCGAGAATGTCTTATAAAAAGAACACAAAGTCTCTTTCTTTGAAGTAAATCTTGCATACAAAAGTATTTTCTTCTCTTCTCTCAAATTCCCTTTTACAAACGATCCCCTCACTTCCTTTTATAACCCAAAAGTTGGATACAAAGTATTTAGGGTTTTACATGAACATTAAATAGGGCACTTAAGTGACCTTTGACTTTTTCAACCAACTTTATTAAAAATAACTAAAAATAGAAATCACTTAAGTCATCCATAGTTTTCTGAAAGCAAACTCAATAACAACATCCTTTTCTTAAAATTCCACTTTTAAAACATACAATAATAACTAGTGCCTTATCCATTGAAATGGGGTCCTCCTATCTCAAACGTATGAGAAATTGAGTCTCCCACTTCATTAGATACCAAGAAAACTATCTCCTTCAACCATCGATGAAATTAGGATATATCGCTTTCGCCAATTGAAAGGATATGAACCTTCCCAATGTTTCAAACATATTTTCTTCTTCTAGAGGTTCATTTGGTTGAAGAATAGCCTCATAAAATACCTATAATTCCAAAATCCTACCTAACATATCATTCAAATTAACCATCTTATATTGAGCATTCTACAACAAGTTCTTAAATTTGATGCAATGCTCCATTGAAGCTGAAGAGAAATTATTGGTAGGAGTATACATTTCCTTAAACAATTGTGAAAATTTCTCTTCCACATGTTTCGATGAACATCTATGATTATGCTCATTTATGAGGTTCTGAGGATCTCAGCTATGAATTCTTGAATCAAGGAGAGTGAAGTGAAGGCTTCATCACCTATGCTCTCATAATAGATCATAGAATTCTAAAGAAACGTCTTCCTTGATTTGAGATGCGAAAAAAAAGAAAATGTGTCCCTCGATGTTCAAATTTGAGAATTCCTTCAATGGCTAAAACTGAGGATTCCATACTCGTCATCTCCTGTAGACTGGGTAATATCTCATCCAAATTTGATATGTTAGAAACAAAATTTTCCTTGAAAGAAAGAATTGGATCAAGATACGCACTGACATCTTCATGGAGCTTAACCATTTTTATCGTCTCTTGGCCTAAAATGAGAATCTCTTAAAGCCAAGTTTTAGTGACATGGCCCAACGTGTTTATTTCTTTTGATAAACTGATAGTTTCTTCATCGGGGGCAGCCACCGCATCAGTGCTTGGGAAAGTGGATGATATGGGATTTATCAGATGTTGAACATATTCCATCAATTGATTATTTTCAGCCTTGAGCTGAAAGTTATGAGACTTATATTTCTCAATTCTTTTTAGCAAAATACCAATTGAATCTCGAGCCATCGCCATGTCACTTTCTAATGTGGACCTCGCAAGTCCAATTATGGAAACTTCATAATCAACATATGTCATGGCATCACACTCCTTGTCAACTTGTGGGATGGAAAGATCCGCAATTTTTTTTCCGTCACTATCCACCATTATTAGAGAAAGCACTTTAGGCTTCTTGGGAGTGATGTCATTTGAATGTTTGAAAAGGGAATAAAAATTAATGTCTATCACCTTGACAACGCTCTTCCTTTTGTTGACTTCACAATCAACTCAAAAAGTAGTATCATTCACTATTTTTGTATACAAAATCCTAGAGCTTGAAGCAACATTCTCATTGTTCTTGACATCATGAGATTCTACAAGAATCCTTTCCATAACCTCAATTTTAGGATGAATAACCTCGATATCTACCTCCTGATCATTTGAGATATTTTGGGAAATCTCTTCATGAACTGTAGGTTCCAAATTTCTTGATATTTTGAGTACACGCACTTTGAGTGGACACTTGTGCAAGGCATGGCTGAGAATCATTATTCATGAGCTTATGAGAACTATCAAATATGTGAGTAGAAGAATCTCTATTTGAATTAGAAAACCCCGATACACACTCTCTTCCTTCAACGGGGCATGGAACCTTAGATTTTTCTCCTTATGACACATTCTTTGGTGAAGTGGATTTTGCCAACCACTCCTTTCTTTCTTGTTCCGTATGACTAGATGACATAGAGGTTGATTGAGAAGGGAATTTGGTTTTATGGAGACCTCCTCAAGTTGGCAATTTTTTTGATCCTAAAGTATGATATTGAATTGATTGTAACTTAGAAAGTTCTTGTTAGTGTAAAATAACAGCACCCAAAAATTGTCTGGTGTGAAGTGGGGCATTCGGTGTGATTACACAACATGGGACCATCTCTCACACTATGGGACTTGCAAAACTAGAGATGGACCTTCAAAGAAAGCCGGTTCTTACTTCCTAATCTACTTGCCACAAGATACTCCAAAGGTGCAAGTGAACCTAACCTATCCTAATCTAACTATTCCAAGGGGATAGGGAGAAAGAGCCTACACTAAGTGGTGATACACTAGAAAAGGAAGTGGTTGAGTCACAGATATGACTACCTGAAGTGGAGAGAGGTGAGCAGAGGAGAGGGTGGACAAGATGCACTACAGACCAAAGAGAGATTTCAAATAGAACACTACTTTGAAACCCATTAAGCATAGCTCTTAGAACCTGTAAAAGACATCAGAGTATGCACAATACACCTACTGCAATGACGAGAGGTGAGGAGATACGATAAAATAAGAAAAGGATGGACATATACATCACAAAATAGATTTTATTTCTCCAAAATTTCACATAGTACATCGTTAGTGGGAAAGAGGCAAGGAAAATCCATTTCAGAGCCCTGAAAGGAGGCTTAGACTCCATGTTCTACCCTAAGGAAGAAAGAGAGGGGGGGCAGAGGAGAAATAACACCAACAACCTTGAATATGCCCCCTTCATTACAATATATAGGAAGAATAAGAGAGAGAGGATGGAAGAATTTGAATCCTTCTTGAACCACCTCGAGATATGCATTGAATCCTGCTCTGAAAGCTCAACCACTATCATTCAATTCCCCTCTCAAATCTTCCCTAAATCTATCATGTATGGTTATGTTTCTTCTCACCATGTTGAAGAAGGAAGAATGGGGGATCAAATCAAATCCAATCTGGTAGTTGAAGAAATCAGATTCTGCATTAATGTCCCGGAAGACATTTTCCCATTTTTCACCCTCCAAAGCTTGTTAAGAATGATATTTTATGTCTCCATGGTGTATCAAGTGTTGAGATATTTCCACAAAGTCTTCTCCCACCCAAATATGAGCTTCCAATCAAAAGATATGGCCATTTGAATATTAGGGTCATGGACGCGCAATATTTAAGAAGTCTGTCCATACAGGGTCCATGTGGCGAGATCACACATCTTGAAGATTCAGCCCCTTCCTTATGCTCTTGAAATCATGCCACAATGACACATGGCGGCTTCCACGAGCTCCTTGGGTTTCTTTGTATGTTTTGCTTGAGTCTCTTTGCTTGGCGGGGATAATAGTCTAACCCTGGACACGTGGAGGCTTGGCGTTTGTTTGGAAACTACTTTTTGGGGTGCGCATTTGAAATTGTGCCAATGAGACACGTGGTGAGTGGGCACATGTTTGGAAGCCTAACCCAAATTTTAATTTTGAAATAGCACCGTGTTGACACTTTGCTCCCTCCGCTTTGCCTCTTCTTTTTTACTATTCAACCCCGACTCTGTACCTTTTTTGGACTGGGATATGTGGCAAGCCCACGCTCATTTGGAAACCCACTGAGGATTTTACCTTTGAAGGAGCATCATTGAGACACGTGGCACCTTCCACCTGCACTCTTATACTTAACCAATTTGGGCCCACTCTATCCCACTTTTTAATTTCGACTACATGGCGAGACTACACTCATTTGGGGACTACCTCTAGACTTTCCTTTTGAAATTGCACCATTGAGACACGTGGAAGCTTCCACTGGTTCTCTATACTTATTCATTTTTATGCCCACTCTCACTTTTAGATTTGATCTCTGTGACCATTGGGTCTGCGTGGAGGGATGGCGCAAGTTTGAGTCTCTGCCTTGGGCTCCCATCTTGAAATTACGCCGAGTCAACACTTGGTAACTTCTGCTGAGTCAAAGAATTTTCAATGGCTGGTGTAAATTTTGGGGTTCTAGACATGTGGAAGCTTGGCACTTGTTTGGGTCTCTAGCTTGGGATTTAATCTTTGGAGGTGCACCGTTTGGACACTTGGCAACTTCTGTTGTCTCCTCCATACTTGGCCAATTTTGGGGCTCAATCTGAACCATTTTCAAAGCCTAAAGACTTTGAACCTTCTTCGTTTATTTTTCTTTGCACCTCTTGTTTCTTTGACACTTTGTTTGATCTTTCCTTGGCCCTTCTATTCCATTGTAGATCTTGTGTGTAACTTGTCTATTGGATTTGAAGCATGGGTTCATACAATGGAACCATTTTTGAATTTCTTTCTACATGGGGTCATGGGTGATCTAATTTTTATGGGGGAAAAATTGAGATAACAATTGGTGACTCACAAGGGACATCTACCTGCTAGATGAAAAGATTAGTGGCCTTGAAGTATCCATTGGGAATGGAGTCAAGAATGATGGCCTGATACTGATCCTTTTTCTTTGAAAACTTGATCCTTGAGCTGCTGCGAGCTCGACTACTTACACTTGGTGACCCTGAACCTGCCCCAGAAATGGACTGCCTCAAAAACATTTTTAGTTTCTCTGCATTTGTTTTATTTTTAATTCAACAACTGTTACAGAAAACTATGGGTCTTCTGCCATGAATACTGAAGGGCTTGGCCTCATGCGCCTACGGAGCAATGCAAACAAAACTTATGTACAAAGAAAAAAATCATACATGCCTCAAATGAGACATGCAGAGTGTGCACAAGCACTTCTTCTGTTGAAAACAAAGTCTACTCCTACTCCTACACTAACCGAGAGAAAAAAATTAAACAAATCCTGCTACAGGTAGGGAGAAGTAGCTTCTTTTTCTCAAGAGGGGTAGCCATGCAAATGATTTGACACTGAATATGGCTTCCTGTATGAGTGAAAAACTAACTATAAGTGGTCCTCCACCCAAATTAACAAGGTATCAACATTAATGTAAAATACCTCCTCAAGCTGATTTGCATTCAATTCCCCCGGAGGTGTTGATGATGACCCTTGGTACTTTGATACTCATCCTCATGCCCTAAAGTAGGCATGACTAGTTTTGGCTTCTCCCTTGGCTCCAATGAAGCCAAGTACTGATTGGGCATGGTCTGATCCTTTGAATGTGCCCTTTTCTCTTAAATTTAACTCCAAAAATGGAGTCTTTTTGTGGGCCTTCTTGGATGGATGGTGTGAGAGGGATGTTGAAATCCTCTTTCCTTTTCTCTTCCTTCTTTTGTGGTGAACATGAAAGACTCATATCTTCCAACCTTAGTTCCAGAGGGATGTTGTGAAATGCACATTGTTATTCTTGAATGCCCTCCTTTATGGCAGTAGGCTCATGTGCTTGGGAGATGGATGATAGAGGAGTAAATGATGTAATTTCCTCAGGCTCCTCTCTATCAAAGCAATCCTCCAAGTCAGATAGATAATCTGTCTCCTTGTTGTCTTGTTGCATGTGCTCGACCTCCTCCATGGTGTCCTCTTGATCTGCAACTAGCTCACCATGGTTCCCTTCATCCTCAAACATGAAGTTTGAAAGATCAAACTCTTCTTCAACATCAAATCTCGAAGGGGATGAAGTGGGAGGAAGAACTGAAGGTTCTTCTATGGCCTGCTCCACACTTGGGGCCTCTGAAACTGTATGGTCCTCCTCCACCATGGGTTCATCAATCAAATCAGCCCTTGAAATGAAAGAAAAAAATATTCAATGATGCCTTCTTCATCAAGTGGTTGCAACTATGATTTGATCTCTCCCATCTAATCCACTTCAATGGGACCTAGATCTGATTGTTCTTCCTCCTCAACTAGTTTTGCATCTTGGATTAGATCACCCTCCTCTTTAGACAAAGTGTCATTAGGGACACTACATTCAGAGTAAATAGACAACCGATCTTCTTCTTCTTGTTCTTTTCTACAGACTCAGACCACGACCACCACCACTGGCTCCTCAACCCCCGACCTCCTTTATTGGCTTGACCATCAAGGGGATATTTGTAAACCCAAATTTAGAATCCAAACTCTTCAAATTATCTGTCATTTCTTCTTTGTTCGGCTCCACTTCTTGTTGTTCTCCTTGACTGGATTCTTGAGTCTCTTCCCAACAAGGACTTGGGAAAGTAAGAGGAGTGACAAGTTGGGGTTCAACCATCTTTGCAATTGTTTGTGGTGGGGAGGGAGGTGGAAATTCTTATTTCTTTGGAGGGAATGACTGCTTGGGAAAGAAAAGGGGAGAAGGATTGAAATGGGGTGGAAGATTAGGAGATGGAGAAATGAAATCAACACTTTGGGTGGTAGATGAGGGGCTTGACTCTTGATCATGCTGAAATGATAAAGTTTGAGAAAGAGAAAATGAAGGACAGGGAGTTGGTGATTGACTTACCCATTTAAAAGGCTATCTCACACTTTTCTCATAAGCCTCAATGTCCTCAATCCACTATGTAAGTTGAGGTAGCACTTTAACCATGAAGTCAAGCTTCTCCTGAGGGATATAATGTCTTGGAAAAGGACCTTCCCATGGAAAAAGTTCCCTGCAACCAATCTTGAATGCCTTCATTTGTGTTATGGCCCTTGACTGAACCATGTCAGCCTCCATTTTTTGAATCTTCTCCAGCAGATTAAATTCTTCCATTTGATTGTTGTCATTGTATGCATACCCTTGTTCTTGATAAGCTCTATAGCCAAACTGGTTTTGGCAATGCTCATATGGGTAAACATGATTATTTTGGATCTAATAATAATGCTGATTTGGAGGATTTGGGAAATGCATTGGAGGTGGATTGCATTGCTGCTGTAAGTGTGAGTTCCATGAAGGGAATGAATTCATGATTTCACAACTTCATGAAATGGAAGAAAAATGGGAGATATGGGAATAAAAGTGAATGAAGATGGGTGGAAATGGGTGGAAAAGTTCTATAACTTCGAGATGGGGTTGTTAAATAGATGGAGTCATCGATGTGATGCATGTGCCTCAAAAGGTTGAATCTTAACAGGAACACACCAACCTGATAAGATGAAGTGGTAAGGTGCTTCAGACTTGTCCCACCGGGTGTGCCAAAACATTAGTTAGTATAGTCGCATGGTGGCTTATGATTTTCTGTTGTAATGAGACACCTTAGAAAGATGGAAGATCTAACCTCAGTGTCCCACCGGGCATGCCAAAACTTTTAGTGCAAAATCATGGGTCCAAATCTCAAGGTGTGGGACTTACAAAACTTGAGATGGACCTCTAGAGAAAGCCGATTCTTTCTTCCTAATCTACCTACCACAAGATACTCCAAAGTGCAGGAAAAATCCAACCTATCCTAATCTAACTGCTCCAAGGGGACAGGAGAAAGAGAGAGAGGGTGAAAGATCCTACACTAAGTAGTGATACACCGAAAAAGGAAGTGGTCGAGTCATAGATATGACTGCCTGAAGTAGAGAGAGGTGAGCAGAGGATAGGGTGGAAAAGATGCACCACAAACTAGAGATAGATTTCACACAGAACACCACTTCGAAACCCATTAAGCATAGCTCCAAAAACCTACAAAATACATCATAGTATGCAAAGTACACCCTACAACAATGAGAGGCGAAGAGAGACAATAAAATAAGCAAAGGATGGATAGATGCATCACAAAATAGAGTTTATTGCTCCAGAAGTTCACACAATACATCGTTAGTGGGAAAGATCCAAGGAAACTCCATTACGAGATCCCCGAAAGGAGGCTTAGACTCGTGTTCTACCCTAAAGAAGAAAGAGTAGGGGTAAAGGAGAAACAACAATGTGTCCACCCCTTGATCCATTGCAGACCCACAGGATTTTCCAAACCTTTTTTCCCCCTTCGTAAAAAAGTAAAAATTTTCCTAAGTTCCCTTCCTGCCTTCCATCCCACCTTGGCATAAGAACATGACACATGTCCTCCTACAGAGTTGTGGGGGTAATTTTGAATTTTTTCCCAAAGCCAAAAATCTGAAGTTTTGCAAAGAAACCCCGCCGATCCTTGTCCAACCAAAAGTGGCCACGTAGGAGACATCACTTGAGCTTAATTTTGATGGTCAAATGACACCCATATGACCGTAAAAGAACACAGAAATTGCTAAGGATGCCCGAATTTAATTTTTTCTTCGTGGGTGAAGGAATTTTTGGTCAAAAACACACTTCTCAAGCAATTTTTGACCACGGGAAGGATTTTGAGGGCGAATGAGTAAAAATGAGCAAATTTGAGCTCTATAGACCGGAAAAATGGAAAAAAATGACAGAGGCTCCTATGGATTTGGAAATCTAGGGTATAAAACAAAGCTCGCATGTATTTTTCTTTCAATTTGGGGCAAAATAATAAGTGTATGAGCCATTTAAAGCATTCAATCTAGATGGGGAAACTTGTAGACCACCAAAATTGAAAAAACATTTTTTGAGCATGTAGAACAAAGGGGAAAGATGGGAAAATAACGGAGGATCAAAATGGACACCAACATCGGCTCCTTCTCGGGATGGGCACTCCTAGTGATTGCCATAAGAACAATAAGTAGATAGAGTGCCAAAATAATCCATTGGGAAAAGGAGTCATGAGCCAAAATCACCATAAAAGTAGTTGAGAACATGACAAAAATGGCTGCTACACACCAAGGCAAACCACAAACTAAAAAAACACCAAAAACAAAGCAAAATACCAAACACTATACAAGTGGTGTATACCTCAAATTTAGGTAGTAATCCAAGAATTGCTTCAAATGCTTACGATTAACACGTAGTTCAAGTAATTCCCCATCTAAATCTTTGAGAAAAAGGTATTCTCACCAATTCTAATATCATGGAGTAAAGGCCCATCCATAATGCATCAAATTTTCCACGTTTGCCCTTATCTTCATTTCTACTTGTCCCATAACAAAACCAGATCTCCAAAGATTAAGGCCCTAGGAGTGACCTTCTTGTCAAACAGTCTTTTCAATGTCTCTCTAGATTTTACATGCCTCTCGTTGGGATGCTCTTCTCTCTTCATATAGCCGCACAACTGATTAATC
This sequence comes from Taxus wallichiana var. yunnanensis, assembly GCA_018340775.1. Lineage (NCBI taxonomy): Eukaryota > Viridiplantae > Streptophyta > Pinopsida > Cupressales > Taxaceae > Taxus > Taxus wallichiana. The sequence goes on from CM031242.1 coordinate 446,636,833, forward strand.
CTTACTTCATATGGACTGACCTCTTTATCCTCAAGTTTTCAAATAAAATGAAATGAAGATAATTGTAGATGTAAGGGTAGTAGGGCTTGAGTTCCATACACCAAGTGAAATGGGCTCTTACTAGTAGCTCTCTTGGCAATAATTCTATCACCCAAACTACAAATTTTAGTTGTTCACCCCATTTTCTCTTGTTTAACTCCAAATTTCTCCTAATAATCTTCAACAAGTTCTTATTGTTGGACTCAACCTATCCATTCCCTTGGGGGTTATAGTTTGAAGCATAATTCAGGTTGGTTCCATACTCCTTGCACATTGCCATCAAAGGTTTATCTCTGAAACACATGGCATTATCAGCCACAATATTGACTAGCACACCAAATTTTCATATGATATTATTCAACAAGGAGTCCATAACAACTTGGTGTGTTGCTTTCTTGGTGGGGATTGCCTCTACCCACTTGGTGAAGTAATCTATGGCTACAAGGATACATTTATGTCCAGCACTGGAAGGGTCTAAAATATCACCAATGAAGTTCATCCCCCACTATATGAAAGGAGCTTCAATTGATACAGGCTGCAAAGGAAGGGAGCTTGAAGCTTTCATTCTTCCAGAGAAACGTTGGCAGCATTCACATTTTTTTATCAACATGGTTGCATCTTCAAAGAGAGTAGGCCACCAATAACCATCTCTCAAAACCTTGTGTGTTGTAACCCTTCTAGAAAAGTGTCCTCCACAAATTCCCCATGGAAATCAGCAATTACTTTGGGAGATTCATCTTCAGTTACACACTTCAAGAGGACACCTTCAGGGTTCTTCCAAGCTAGCCCAAAGTCAGTGATGATGTATTTTTGAGAAGCTAGCTTGAGGGCTCTTTTATAATTTTTATTTAAATGATTAGGACAACATAGGTGTCTGAGGTAAAATATTATATCCTTGTACCACTCAGAACTTACCAATTTCCCAAGAACATCTACCCTTTCTTCCTCTACTTCATTCACTTCCACATTCTGTAAGTTGCTCTCAACCATGAGCTTAGCAAGACCCAAACCTCTTACCAACTTTTTGGTTTGGATGTCCATATCATACTCTTGCAGTTTGTTCACCCATCTACATCGTTTACTTGAGACCTCCATCTCTAATAAGACGTCTTTTACCATGGTGTGGGGAATATAAGAAACAACTTTTGAACTTAAGATATAAGGCCTGAAAACCTTTGTTGATTTCACCAAGGAAAATTCTTATTTTTCCATGATTGTATATTTCAACTCAACAGCTTGTAAAGTCTTGCTAAAGAAGGAAATAGGCCTCTCAGCCCCATCTTCATCCTTTTGGAGTAAAATAGATGCAATAGTATTTTCAGAAGCAAAAGAGAAGATTTGGAAAGGATTTTTGTAAATCAGAGCTACCAAGATAGGTGCATGTTTAAGTTCTTCCTTGATTCCTTCAAAATCCTGAATAACAACCTCCTCCCATTTGATAACTTGATCTTTCTTTAACATGCATGTGATAGAAAGAGTCAACTCAGCAAAATTGGACATAAACCTTCTAATGAAATTGATTTTCCCAAAGAAAGATTGGAAGCCCTTCTTCATTCTTAGATTTGGCACCCTACTAATTGCTTCTATTCTCTCAAGTTCAGGTTATGACACCAGACCTTTGAAACAATATGACCAAGCAACTTGGCCTTTTGCATCCTAAAGTGACACTTCTTTGGATTGAGTGAGATTCCAAATTTTCTACATCCGATCAACATTCTTTCCCCAATGCTACAAGTGATCTTCTATGCTCCTTGAAAATACAGTCACATCATCCCGATAAACATATGTTCTCCAAGGAGTGGTAAAGGTAGTTTTAAATCTTTGACTCCTTGACAACAACCTGATTGTAGCCAGAGAAACCATCCAAGGTGGACAAAAATTCAGATCCAATCACTAACTGCAAGATGTTCTCCATGTTTGGCAAATGATAATTGTCTTTCAATGAAGCTCTATTAAGATTTCTGAAGTCTACACAAAGTCTTATATCTCCATTCTTCTTTCTAACTGGCACAAGGTTTGCAACCCAAGATGAATACCTCATGGGCTGAATGATCCCTCCTCCTTCAGCTTTCTTTAATTTATCTTGCATTTTCATGGAGAGGAGTGGATTAATTGGCCTTTTCTTCTGTCTGAATGGTTTGGAATTTTTCTCAAGAGGGATCTCATGTTGGAATAAGTCTTCTCTATATGCTTTCAACTCTGAATATGACCAGAAAGGAAGTCTTGATATTGTTTCAATAATTAGAGGTAGGACTATTTTTCTTCCTTGATTAAACTGCTGCCCAACCAAACTCTCCTTATTTTTTCCTTTGTTCCCAATTTATGCTCTTCCACATCCCTTGAGGTAAATATGCTTCTATTGATGATGCAACCAACATTGCTAAAATTTGACTCAAGAGCAACAAGACCTCTAGGAATGGTGTTAGTTTTCAATTGGATAATATCTTTTCCAAACAAAGTCTCTCTTCCTTCAGTCACACACACCATTGGTTTCAAATCAATATGTTGATCTACAAAATCACCTTGATTTCATAGGAACCTTTTCACTTGAGCATCATCATTAAACACTTTCCAATGCTTGATGTTTTCAGGGACAACTGGCCTAGTTAACACTTCAACATTGTACTCACAATAAGGTGAAACGGTGCAATCTCCAAATCTTGACCCCATCACTACCAACTTATCAGCAACATTATTGAAAATTCTATCATGGTGCACAATATTGAAGGAATCAAACATCTCAATTAGATCCCAAACTGCATGCTTATACTGTTTCATCCGCTGATTTTTTGTAGCATACAATTTTCTTATTTGTTTGAAAACTAGCTCTGAATCTCCCTTTGCAATGATTTCCTTGACACCATACTTCCATGTAATTCTCAGACCCAACAACAAGGCTTCATACTCAACAATGTTGTTAGTACATTTAAAATTAAGCTTGAAGGAAAAAACAAACTCTTCCAAGCTAGGAGAAATCAGAATTATACCAGCACCATTTCCAAATTTGGAGAAAGCTCCATCAAATAGCAAGGTCCAAGGAGAACTCACCTATTCAAGGCACTTTGACTGATCCATCTTGTGTTCTCTACCATCAACAAAACCAATAAAATTATCAACATCAACATCAACAAATAATACTTCATAAGAAGCATTGTTTGGGTCCTTAATTAGATGCAACATTTTCTTTTCTCCATAGAGCTTGACAAGGATGCCTTCAATGGGAATGGTGGCAAAAGACATATCCATTTGGAAAATCCCTTCAACACTTGCAGCTCACTTTCTTGACAATAACATACCCCATTTGGTAGGGCAATCAACAATCACAACATCTAATTTTAAATTCCTCCCGGATAAGATGCAAGCTCGTACTACCAAACAATTCACACAACCAAGAACCGACACTTCTCTTGATTCCATGGTAGTACATTTTCCATAGGCTCATTGTCACTTTGATATCCAACTCATTCATGACTTCTAGAGGTATGACATTACATGATGCACTAGAATCAAACATACAATTGTGAAGTAGCCTATCCTTTATGATCAAAGTTGTGAAGAATGGATCAACATTCAATTGGGAATCAACCAAGGATGTCCCCAAATATACCTTAGGTGTCTCTCCAAGATCCTCTACTGCTGGTGGTGTTTTAAGGTTTGCAATGATCTGAGGAGGAGTTTCAATAATATTTATATTTCTGCTCGAGTAGTCTTCTCCTCCTTTAATCCCAAGTACTCAAATGCTCTCTTCTTATGCTCAGGGATCCTAAGCAACTCAATGATTGGAACACTCACTTTGATTTGGCTCAATACTTGGGCTATGTCATAGGGAACATTCTTTGGCAAAATAGCATTGGAATGGAGATAAGAAGATTCATCAGATGGCATGGGATTCTTGGTAGCTTGGACATGAGGAGGACTGCAATTTTTTCTTGGGACAACAAAGATTTTGGCAGTGCTTCTCTTCTAGGAGATTCTTTGGGAATGCTTGTGAGCAAGGGTGTTTTAGGTTTGACTTGAGGCCTAACTCCCTTAAAATTTTTTTCTAGTGTTATAGTCTCTCTCTTGAGCTACAACAACATTCATCAACAATTTTTTATCTTCCTCCAAAGGAATACCACCATCATACTCATTAATCATCAAAGCTCTTAAATATTCAAATTCATTGTTAGGAATTTCAAAAGATCGCACTACATCAACTTCAAGAGTATGAGGAGGAAATACTTGTACTGTTTGATGCAATCCCAAAAAGTTGCAGCTGTAGATGTTTCTCCTCCTGCACTTATCACTTCAGTAGATGTTTCTCCTCCTTGTGGACTTGAAGAACAACCCATCATGTAGATATCATCATTAGTACCATCATCATTATTAACTTCACAATCTTGCTAGTCCACTTCACATGGAGAATGGGGTAAAAAAACTTATCACACCAATCAATATCAACAAATTCCTCAACTACAATAACCCTAGCAGTCAGGGGATCAGGTAACACTCTTCCTTCACGTGCTTGAGGATGTCTATTTGTAGACCCCATGGGTCCTTTTCCTCTATCATCTGCCCTTTGATCACCTCTAGGATGATTGGTAAATTTGTCATGGTTTTGTGCTCTTGGCTGACCTTGTGAAATTTTCCCAATTCCTTTCTCAGCTCTTGCTAGCTTATATGAGATTTCTTTGACTTCCCCTGCCAAAGTTTTCACAACCTCCTCTAAATCAGAACCCTTGCTAGCTTGAGGTTTTTCAAGGTTTATCAAATTTACACCATCTCTCTTGAGAGGTATCCCAATTGCTTTGATATTGTTTTCAATTTGAAGTTTCATGGTGAAATATTGTCTTAGATTGGTAGGGTTCTTGTCTCTTAGGTAATAGGCTACCTTTTTATCAAATGCATCTACATATTTGATTAAACAAGACTCATCACAAGTCCTCAGACTAATAGTCAACCTTCTCAAATTTTTGTTAAACCTTGTGTTAAAGTCATGGATTGATTCATTGGGATTCTTCTTGATATTCTCAAACTTAGACAAGAGAAATTTAGGATCAGTTTTGTCACCATATTGTAACCTAAATGCATTCTTCATATCATTCCAAGAATCAATTGAATTATCAGGAAGAGCCTTGTACCAATCCCTAGCATCCTCTTTTAGTGTATAAATGAACAATTTAATATACACATATTCAAAGTCTATCTCAAAATATTCCATCATGTTAACAAAAAGTTTGAGATGGTGATCACCAATTATAACACATTGTTACCTTAGAATTTTGGCAACCTATTTCGACATCTTAAGGGACAACATTTGGGTAACCATCCATTCCTCTAAAGTCTATAGGACCAAAGGTGTTAACAAAAATGGAGGTCTAGGCTGAGCCATATTATTTGGTGGAGGTGATCTTGGGGGTGACACAAGCTGATGAGGAGTGCAAGGTCTTTGGGGCTCAAGAATGTGATTCACAAGACTAGTATTCTCTAAGTGCTGATTTTCTTGGAAAGTTTTATTTGAATTGAAACACAGAGGTGCAAATTGGAGAAGGAACTTACCCGGTGCAGAAGGACCTTCACTAGCTGAGGCAAACAAGTTTATGAGAGGATTTCTTGAATTAGAATCACTTGAAGAAGAGTGATAATCCTCTACCAAAGGTTCATCTCTCTCACCAATGGATATATATTTTCCCGAGGTCCGACCTTTAACCACTTTCCAAACTCTTCTCCCTTCTAACTCGAGTTCCTTGAATCTCGAGAACAACTTCGCACCAAAGTCCCTAATGAAGAGAGATCTTCTTCCTTTCAGTTTTACAGAGATTAAGCAACACAAAATTAAATGACAGAAAGCTTAAGACACTGGTATTTATCAAGATCGGACAACATGGAGTTGCGCTTACTAAGGTCTTTCATCCTAGTTGTGAAAATGCACTAAAATACTCACAAATATCGATCAACAATGAAAATATTGCCAAACTTTATAGATCGACCTTCCTTTCTTTGAATTTATCAATCACAAATGAAAATGAAGTGCAACTACTACTCGAAATCGTAAAATTACAGTGCGAACTTATATCTTCACTTAATCCTTACAAGTATGATTATAAAATGAGACTCAAATTTGTAATTGCACATAAATCATAGAAGAAGTATTACCAAGAATATAAAATACTAAATAATGTCCCCAACAATGGTGCTAGAATGTGTTGTTGACGGGCTAAATAGACATGGACTAGAAAATGAATCAACAAATCAATCTCAGTAATGCAAATTATTTCCCAGGAATTCAAAATAGTCCCCGGCAACGGCGCCAAAAAGTGTTGGTACCCAAATTTGTTCTCTTTTTTTTCACCGAGCAAGATCGTAAATATGACATGAAGCTTGAAGGCGATAGATCTTGATGTATGTCATTTTTAGTGGGATGTGATCTAACCGACACTCAGATTTGTGGAGAGATGGATAGTGCTTTGAAAGGATTTTGATCTAATCGTCACTATTTTAGGTTGTGCCTTTCAACCAAGGTAAGAGAACCTATATTGCAGCCTTTGTTTTGTGAAGGAGAAGGAGATATCCTTATACTATTCATATTATATGGAGATAGCATTGGGAAAACATGATCTATTTTCCATTATTCAAACTCAACAGAGCTATCACTACTAAATGATGGAAAAGCTTTCAAGACAAGGCTGAGGTTGCTAAAGACATGGTATGATCCTGATTTGATTGTGCATTTTTGTAAATGGATTGTGTTCGTTTGTTGACACACAATGCAATGCAGGGGTAGTATGGGGTAGGATTAGTTATTCTGAATGAAATTTTTGGTGGTATATTTTAGACAAGACCAACCAGAATTTGCGAGATTCTTTGAGGACCTTTGCAAGAAATTTGTAACACCTAAACAATAGAATGCTTCAAAGGAGTTAAGGTACTCCTCAACTAGGATATGTGCACTAATGGAGGCCTAGATCTGGACTCTTCCACACAATCTTTGACAACCTACCAAAAAATCTTGAATCAGATGAACCAACAAAGTATCCAGAAATCTCTATTTTATCATGACCTAAGGTGCACCCAAAGGTTTACAAACAATCTTAGAATTCAAGGAAGGTAAAGTGATTTTAAATCTGTTTATCTCTTTATCAGATGAAATCTCTTCTAATGTGAGACTGTAGATGCCACTAAACTATCAACAAGAAATGAGACCATGTATGATCAAGAGATATTTTAAACACAAGACTGCAACATGAGCAAGAAACACAAATTGAAAACATTCTGAAACATAAGTGCATGCAAATTTTGCCAAGAGACAACACAGAATAATCTAGAAATGATCAAATCTATTAGCAGGGGAATGTTATAAGAACAATCTCAGAGTTTGTTGATGTCTTTACACCTGAAACAAACTCAACATGATACAAATCTGATGTAAAAGGAATTACAAATGGTTCTGAGGTGGTTTCTCAGAGAATGGGCTTCTTCCCGCATTTTCCCGTGAAATTTTAAGTTTCTCCGACCTTTTCCATGTCTCAAAACATGTCGTATATAAAGTTCAATTACATTTGATCCTTCTTTCCCAAGAAAATAATATCCCCAACATCTAGTTTGTTACAAAATTCCAACATGATTCGCATATAGGGACATTTAACAAATTTGCAACAAGAGTTGCCAGGTGTTTTTAAAATGGTGAATCATTACAAATCCTTCAACATTATCCATTGTGGAGACACATTTTTCATTCTCCAAGTATGCAGACCCCTTTCATTTCATCATTTCATCCTTATCATTCCAAAATTTGATTCTGCAACTTTTTGCACGGGCCTCGAGTAAAAATTATTTCAAAAACATCTCAAATATACAAATTAATCCCTAAAACCACTTGCATTGGTCTTTGCAAGCACAAACAACATGAATTCACCAAAGATTCGATGAAAAATGATGCAAAATTCACATTTCCACACTTCCTAGAGCAAAAATGGCAGCCAAAAATGAAAATGTATAGTTACCATTGATTTTCTCTTTCTCCTTCAATCTAGGCCCTCCACGTGTCAAAATACGATTGGGAATGAATTCGGGCTCACTTTTTGACCTTTTAACATTTTTGAAAAAATTGAAAAAATTGACATTTTTCTCTGCCCCTTCGCCCTTGAAATTTGGTGATGACACGTGGCATATGGTGGGTCCCATTGGGATCGCGGCTCAATTCTGTGCATTTTGACCCTTTTTGGAGTTTGGAAAATTTTCACTTTTTTCCCCATGGGCCCACACCTCTGCCTCTATCCTTGACATGTGTCATCCTCTCTATTGTTAAAAATTCACAGCTTATTTCATGTTTTATCCCCTTTTTTTGCCAAGGAAAAATTTCAACTTTGCCTCCGTGGGCCTCGTGCCTCTGATTTTTCCTTGACACGTGTCCCCCTGTGGTTTGTTCACGGGCCAGCACTTCAAATTTCCATACTAAGTATTTTTGTCAAAAGGGAGAAAATTCCCTTTACCTCAACCACCCCGCCGACCCACTCTACCAACCACGTGTCTTCCTCTGCTTCATTCGGACCCACGGCTTAATTTTTTGCTCTAAGTCTTTTTGTAAAAGGGAACAATTTCCCCTTTACCCCCACTAGCCCAAACTTCCTTCTACGCCCGCCACGTGTCCACCCCTTTCTCCATTACAGACCTGCGGGCTTTTCCACATATTTTTTCCCCCTTCGCAAAAATTAAAAATTTTCCTAAGTTCCTCGCCCGCCTTCCATCCCGCCTTGGCATAAGAACATGACACATGTCCTCCTGTGGAGTTGCGGGGGTAATTTTGAATTTTTTCCCAAAGCCAAAAATGCTAAGTTTTGCAAAGAAACCCCACCGATCCTTGTCCAACTAGAAGCGGCCACATAGGAGACGTCACTTGAGCTTAATTTTGATGGTCAAATGACACCCGTATGACCATAAAAAAACACAAATTGCTAAGGATGCCCGAATTTGATTTTTTCTTCGTGGGTGAAGGAGTTTTTGGTCAAAAAACATATGGGAAGTGGTTTCAAGCAATTTTTGACCATGGGGAAGGATTTTTGAGGGCAAATGAGTACAAAATGAGAAAATTCAAGCTCCATAGGCCAGGAAAAATGGAAAAAATGACAGAGGCCCATGGATTTGGAAATTTAGGGCATAAAATAGAGCCTGCATGTATTTTTCTTTCAAGTTGGGGAAAATAATAAGTTTATGAGCCATTTAAAGCATTCAATCTAGATGGGGAAACTTGCAGACCACCAAACTCGAAGAAAAACATTTTTTGAGCATGTAGAACAAAGGGGAAAGATGGGAAAATAACGAGCATCAAAATGGACACCAACATGTACAAGCAATAGTCTTATGGTAATAGTCCACTCTAGCTCTGTTTGCTTGCACAACCACCCATGCCCAAGATGACTTCATATTAACCCAATGTAACAACCTAAAGATCTCGAGCTAGTGGTGAAGGGTCCCAAATCCACTACACATTCCTTAACTAAGGAGTTTATAGAAATTTTAACTCCATAAGCCATCTCAAAGTCCCAAATATGGCCCCGCCTAACTACCACTAGCGTCTAATGCTCTACTAAGGACAATGTAATAAAAGAATAAGAGGAACCTAATAAAGCAATATAGAGGTAGAAAGACCACCAAGACTACATTTCGTCTCTATCACGGTACTCTAGTGCTTAGCCTGGTGGTTCTCGACCACTGCGTAGATCCGATGGCTCCGCGCCATATCTCCAACAGTAGGCTCTGAGATTTGTGTCTTACCCTTATTACTAGGGTTATATGGGCACTCTCTCCAATGATATCTCACAACACCACAACCGTAATAGCTACTCGATCCTCTCCAAAGAGATGCAACTCCAGCAGGTACTTTAGAGGTATGAGTTGTGGATCCCGACAACTGCTATGGACTGAGGTCTCTACCGATGAGCTCCCGATGACCGAGCTCTCGGTACACCCTATTTCTTCTAAGAGGAGGCCTCATACTGTCCCCTCTCTCGCATCAAATCTTTGAGGAGGTCTCGTAAGGTAGGCGGGTCTCACTCGCCGCCGCTATTGTGGTGGTCTGTCATCACCAATCTAGCACTATGATAATTCTTCACCGGGAACTCCTCGTGCTATGATTATTTACTAATACACAGCCTTTAGTTTGGTGGATGTAATCTGGAAACAAAACAACAACCGAACACAAGAATACCATTGTCTATGATAAGACGGAATGATGACAAATCTGAAATATCAAAGTAAATTATAATATTAACATGAAATTGTTACAATCTCACCCATGAGGTACTTCAACAAGACTATGGGAGAAACTTTACAATTACACCTCTCGATGGCTTCTTCAACACACCTTTAACTGATGGCTTCCTTTGCACACTTCTTACAATATTTCTCACTACTTCTTTCTATCCTAAATGAGGGGGGTAGCTTCTCTATTTATATAACTTCCAGGCTTATCCATCTTATCTCTAAGATAGGATAAGAAATCCACTCTGACGAATCATATTCCATACCTTAACTCTTATCTATACATGTAAGCTTATCTTTTAAGATAAGATAAACCTTATCATTTTACATGGGTTCCACATTTTTAGACTTTTTACAAATAAAATACACAAAATATTTATGACCTCACTCCTTGTCTTTATTACCAATATAATATTTCTAATTCCTAATCATGTAGACCCTACTTCTCTAATTACCCAAACTTTGACATTTTAACATTACCGGACCACTTACGACAAATATTTACTTTTTACAACATTCCTATTGTACTTTGACTGTTACCGTACTCCACATTATTGGCGACACTGTACTGACGGCGCCGTTATCTTCTATCAGACGCTACTACTAATTATACTTAACAACATCCTATTCCTAATACATACATTAATGAAATAGAAATCATGGAGGAAAATTTTAGTGTTGACAGGTCTAAAAGATGACTATGCTAAACCATGTCCACCATTAGGAGGAGGAACTGACCCCCTCAATATTTCATCCTACGCTCTACTGGATGTAGCTCCGAACTTTGTCTCTATCCTTTTGTGTCTTCCCCGTGTCTCCTCTGCAATATAGGCCTTCTCCATGGCCTCTGCTAATGTCTATGGGAAGTGAATACGCACCACACCACCCAAATCCAAGTTCAGGCCCCTGATGAACTGTGAATCCATACCTTCTCATCCTACATATAGTCGACATACTGGAGTAGGTCTAGAAATTGATTCTCATACTCAACTATAATCATAGATGCCCGACGAAGGTCGTGAAACTTGTCTATCTACTACTGAATAAACCTCCTCGAAAAATACCTGCTCTTGAAATGTTCCTCAAATAGCTCCTCAAGAATCGTCTCCGAGTCAACATGGAGCTTCTCCTCCTCGGCCCTCCCCGAACTCCTACTCCATCCCTCGGAGATGGATTGCAACACGAGATTTAGTGTTACTAGTACAAGGGTAGAACTTGAAGCATCCGCTTAAGCTCACCAAAAAGGCCTCTGCCTGAAAACTACCTTTATCTCCCGAATAGTGAGATGGTCAGTAGCTCCGGATCTCCCGATATGGTATATAGCTAATGAATGATGACCCCTAGGTATCTCTCGCATGCTCTTACCTTTGTCTAAGGCTCCGAGATCTATCCTTATGTCCTGAAATCCTATCTCCACACCCTCTCTATGTTGACTCTTCCCTAGCCAACTTTATGTGGAAGTTCTCTACCCTATGCTCCTCACTGTTTCAAGGGGATGCATGGGCCTCCACTGATGGCTACATGTCATGTCTAGCAAGTTGTCCTCCCAAGGACACACCACGTATAACAACATTAACCTTATGAAATGTTTGTAAAATATGAGGTAGAATGTCTCATACATCCAGATCTGGAGGTGGTATATCTAGGCCTATGTGAAAATACCACTTGTCTAATCTGCTCCTGCTTCCATAGACCAAGGCAAGAGTTAGTTCATTGTTCTAGGTCTTGTTTCAGTTTTCTATGTTTTCTACATTATACAATTATTAGAAAATGTGGTTTTCTAGGTTTAAAGAAAATAATTTTGTGCTAGGTTAAATGTTCATGCCTCATGTTTTCTAGTGTGCCTAAGGGTCCAAGCTTTGAACCCACGACTCTAATACCAAGTGTAACACCCGCAAAAATGACATTCAAGGAACACGCTAAAACCTAACACTTAATCCCGAAAATTGTGTCTAAATTTTTTTGTTAAATTTAAGAGGTTACAAGGGTGTTTAACCCTTAGGGTACATTAAATTAACTTACACCACTAAAATCAACTTTAAGATTGATAGGCCAGGTCTAGTTAAAAGATTAAATATTAAAATTACTTTACCTCTAAGGTCGATTAATTAAAAGTCAACTAGGAAGGTGCCATAGTTTAATTTACTTGGTTAAATGTTTTCTCTTCTTAGTTAATGTTCAATCCTAATATGGTTAACCTCATGTTTAAATAATTTAGTTCCATTACCCTAATAGCTTAAATTCCCCTTTTATTAAATTCCTAAAACATACTAAGAACTAGAAAGGACTTTACACCCCAAGGAAAATAAATGGCCCCATTCACCCATCTACACATACCCTTAAGGATTAAATTAAAACATCCCTAAAATATATTATCCTACCAAAAAAAAGTAGGATTGATCCTCCACCCTTAGATCAAATCAATCTTGGCCACTAGATCCTAGGGTTCCAAACTAACCCTAAAAATCCTTAAGCATTCTTATTAAAACCTTTCCTTTATTCTATTCTCCTCATTTGGTCTATTTTCTTTTGTTAAAATTACAGGTTGGAGAGGAGGAAGCCATGGGAGCAAGAGAGGAAGAACTATGGAGGATTCTACAAGGAGATCAAGCTTAGATTTGTTTAATTTGTAGTTTTTATTATTGTAATTTATTTCATTCAAAGATTGGAGGGGTTTCCTTTACCAATCTAGTTTTATTTCAAAACTATGTGTATTTGGGGTTCTCTATTTGGGGAAAACCCTACCCCATAAATATAAATGAGAAAGAATGTTTTTAATCTACCATTTGTAGGTTTAATTTCTTTATACAACAAGATTTGAGCATTATTTGATTGTTGGTAGTTTCTTAGATAAATTTACAAACTTAAAATTTAGTATATACCAGTTAAAAACTTACATAGGCACGGATCCGAGAATTTTTTCCGTAAGTGATAGAATAGCCGCCCAAGGCACACCAATGGTCCTAGGATATCCACCATACCTTGGTGACAAACCATGAAATTTCACCTTATAGAGTGGTGGTTCTAAGACCGCCACCTTTCCTGAGCGGCGGTTACGAGACCACCACTCTGCACAGGGCGGCGGTCCTGTTTCTTAAAAACATAACCTAAGATTCTGAGTTTTTCCAAAAAAAAGTTGCTAAAATGTTTAAAAATGCATTCTGAACTTGATTTTATGCACCTAAAGTTTCCAGTTTTGGGATTTCATTCCATTTGTTCATTTCTTAGTTAAAATTACTCATTTAAAGAATTTTCAAATCCAATAAGTACAATAACAACTACAAGATCTATTCCATTTTGTTCAACTAAATTTCTTTCAATTTCAAGAGTATAAAGGATCTAAATCTACTTCTAATATTATTATTTGCTTACTACAAAATGCAACATATTAATGTAACAACATACTTCAAGTTTATTGCCTCTTTCCATTTTCACTACAACTCATATGTCCAAAATAACTACAACTTTGTTATACATTCAAGTTTACTATGCATACATTTTAACATCATACAACTTCTATATTCCTTCTTTCTCTTTTACCATAAAACAATTTCACAATGAAAGTAAACTTCCTTTTCCCATTGAGCATAGCTCATTTATTTAAAAAAAAAGAACTTCTTTTCTCACAATACAACCAAAACTTTAAATAAAGAGAATTAATTTCTTTTCTATTTCACAAAACTAACTTTACAACACAAATCTTTTTTTTTTTGTTTCTTTCAACATACAATACAACTTTAATAACAAATATTTGAATGCAAATTTCCTTCACAAGATCAATACAATGTCCTCCACTTGAAGTGGGAAATCATACAAGAATGTAAGCTAAAATGGAATACAATATTACAAGTTCCTCCACTCTAAGTGGGAATAACACTAAGGAAGTTTTATTACAAGAAGGATTTTCTTAGGGACTCCACCAAAAGATCCAAGCTTCACAACACCAACAAGAGAGATCCTTCATGATATGCTTGATCCACAAAAAATGGGGGAGAGGAAACACTCTCCACCCAACAAAATATCCAATGAGGAGGAGAAGCCATCCTCCTCATTGGCCCCTAAGCCCCAACCACATTACAATGAGAGGTGATTCCAACACATGGAAACAAAAATCTTCCACAACACAACACCAAAATTTTCACAACCATTCCAAGCACATTCAACTCAACTTCAACACAAGAAGGAAAAACAACCAAAATAAACAAGGCTTAAAAATGAAAGCCAAAGGAGCAAGAACCTATGGGGAGGCCACTTATGACTCCCTCAAGTACTTCTTATGCCTCCCACATACTCTTATGCCTCCCTCATACTCTTATGTCTCCCTCATACAAGAACAAGTAAGAAATGAAAGCATTCCTTGTCCAAGGTGGGGCACCCAACCCAAAATCCCTCCAAAACATGAAATAACTCTTATTCCTCCCTACATGAATTCTCCCCATAGTCCCCTCCTACACCACACTTAGGCAATCTACCCAAGCACCCAACAAGCATTCCAAAACACTCAAAAATAACAAGCACATATACACAAATAAAGGAAAACATAAGCAAGAGTAAAGCTCCTACCTTTCCATAGTAGAGCTTGTTCCAAGAGTCAATATCCAAGCTCCTTCAAACCCAAGCAATCACCAAAAAGCTCCCACAAAGACCACAAGCAATCAAAAATCCTCTTTAACTCCCCAACAATACAAGAGCACAAAATAATTAACCCCAAACAAGCAAAAGAACTTCAATAAATAGAAAAGGGAGAGAGGAGGATGATGTGGCTCCAAGTAGGATGCCACCTCATTTCCTCTCCACTCCACATCACCCTAGTCAACCCCATACTCCAAAGCACAATTAATAAGTGGTTGAAGAAATGACATTTTACTTACACACACAATCTAAGCCCACACCCCCTAAGGACAAAATTTATTTCAAGAAAGAAAGTGCAATAAACATTTTACCTTTTTATCTTCCCAAAACACCTAATGGGGTCTATTTTTGACCCCCAACCCATAGGTAGGGTTGGCATAGCAATTTAAGAGGTGTGGGACAAGTTTGACTTGTCCCACAAGCCTCCAAAATTGGCCCCTAAGGCCAAATTCGAATTTCCATGAAGGGGTAGAGTGTACAACACTCAAGATCCCCAAGCACTCAACTTACAACACAAAATCCAAGAGAAATCTAGTCTAATAAATGAATTCCTTTGGTCACATCTATAATTAGTTTAGGACAAGATTAAATTAGCTTTAATTAAGACACTACAACCCATTAATAATAAAGGGTAAAATACATACACCAAATTCCAAATAATTAATACAATGAATTACATCACTAAAATCACATACTAACATCAATTAAAGGAAAACTAAATAAAAGACAATACATAACCCCTTGGTCACAATTTCCCCCTAACCATAATTCAAACACACACACAAATACATGTTGCCATGGTGACCCTTGTTGAATTCACCTAGAATTCTAATGTGGTTGGTCTCCAATCCCCCAATGTTTGTTGTGAATATATTTACCTGCAAAACACATAATACCTCCTTCGGCCTCATAATCGCATCAAAACATCCAAAATAAATGTGTAATATAAATCCACAATCATCTATATATGCATCAAATCATCATCTAGGCAATTACGATATCATTTCAAATTTCTAACAACATCTCGGTTTAACATTTCATCAATATCAACATGATCATAATATTAGTTCAATTGTCTAGGTCTACTCAATATGAAAAAATATCGCATGTCATAAATATGCATATAATCATGTCGACAACATATAAAAATCAATATAAAATGTCTCTAATAATCCACACGCATCATATATGAATCAAAATCAACAACAGTCCAATATGTCTAACATCTAACACCATGTTAAATAACACGCTACAATAATATCCATAAGTATAGTCAACAATATCGAAATCAATAACAAAAAGGTGTCGAATGGAAGTGGTCCTACATCTACGGTAGTGCGTAAAACATGCCACGATTTGTAGTTGTGCTTGAACATGTCCCAAGTGTCGTTGATGTCATGTGGGGTTGAGCCAAATTCGGAGGCAATATTTCTGAAAGGTTTGTATAAAAGGAGTTCTAACCAACAGAAAAGGTCATATGACGTTGAATCCTAAGCTAGGACATCCAAAAATCTCGGGTGGACTGAACAATTGCTTGTGTCAATCATTTTTTCCATTTATCACCTTTATGGTTCTTGTTGTAGCTCCAATCTCGAGCAACTTGAATAAGTGGTAGGTGTTCCATGGTTGTAGGATGAAATTTATATGCATCTAAGAAAGTGGTTGTTTGTTGCGTATTGACATCACTTTCAATGACACGTATCATAATATTTTTGCCAACATTTAATGATACAAATGGATGACTGCATATAACAAGTGCCATTTTTTGTAGCATGTTGCATGTTTCTTATGTGCTTATGTCACGCTTAACAACACTTTCTATGAGAATTTTATGGATCACAATATGTGCTTTGGAAAATCTACGCTATCCTCTCTTGAAAATATGGATAGCATTTGGTGATATTTTTCTAAACGTTGTTCAACTTACAAAGCATATTTTGCAATATAATTAATAATTACATTGCAGAAAATTACCGGTTGTCAATCAAATTTTTCTCTCCATATTTATATCATAATTTGATTACGGATGTTCAATCTATCATCATTTCTGGAAGGGAGGTACTTAATTTTCTCATCACTTTCAATTTGCAAGGAAGAAGTAGGTTGTGTGGTGCAAGGGAGATTGTACATGAACCGTAGCCGTGATTATTTTCTACGCAGGCATGTCTTTTCCGAACATTTAGTGTGGCGCTTAACACGATTAAGAAATTCTTCAAGGTCTCCATGCGGGGAGGAGGAAAGAATTTTTTTTGTATCTAGCAAGCAAGGGTCGTCTAGGAGTGATGTATGAACAAAATCCAAGTAGTTACAAGAAGGGAGGGGATTCTAGGTAGACACCAACTTATCAAAGTATTGTTTTTTCACCTCAAGAAATATTTTATCTTCCTACCCATTTCATCAACTTTAGGCACATTCTTGAGCCACAATAAACCATGGACATGTGTGGAGCCTCTATGTTTCCATTCATACCTATGAGATGATGGAACATAAATATTAGATATGTAGTTTATAATTTTTTTTTTAAATAAGTAGATTTAATTACTCCGTACTCCAAAATTCTACTACGAAATATTATGAATCTGTGATGCATGTATGTTGATACTCGATGAGGGTTAGAGTCAATGTTAATTTTTCTCCAATGTTGTGCGGCTCAAGGATCAGTTGGGCATTCACCAGGCATAATATTATGTAGATCTAGCCATTTAGTGTCTACACCACTTAGAGTGAAGAATAATGTTGGTGTCCTCAATTGTTCCACCATATCTGAAAGGCCAATTCTACTTTTTTCCCAAAATGAACGTGTACCTCAAACGCTCGATCCAAAGCACATTAAGTTGTCTAGGAGGTTGTCTTTGGGGAATTCCAGTAGTTATCTTCATAGCTTTGTAATTATCGGAGGGATTCCACATTTGACGTTTTGTTTCATAAAAACTGCTGTTGTGGACTGGCTTCTATGTCGCATTATGAGGTTTAGAAGGAAGTAACGAAATATTGGGTGGGAACCAAAGCCCCCATCATGGAAACACATCAAATGAAGAGCGTATTCATGCATTGGAACTTCATTAATGTGGGGTTATTGCCACATTGATTTTCCTATCTGAAATAAAGTTGGGAAAGCCATTGAGAACATAACCTTTGTATTGCTTTTCATTTATTGGCAAAATCCCAAGCTCCAGCCATGGCATGGCAAATGGAGTGTTACCATCATGGTTGAGTAAGAATTGTTTGATTTCCTCTTCTTCTATTCATGTATTGTGAGGTGTTTGCACGAAAGATGATGACTGTTCATATGTTTCATCAAATTCAGTGGGACCATCAATACCATGAGCTGTAGAGGAACCTTGCACTTGGGGCAGTTCCATTGTGGCTGTGTTAAGAGAGGAGGAAACATTTTATGACTCAGATAGTAGAGAGGAAAGGGCATCATCGTCAATTAAGACATCTTTTTAATAGGGATCGTGTTGGATTTTATATTACAAGGCTGCCCAAACATGAGATCTACTAACGTAGAAATCATAATTTTTTAAATTATATCCTTCCCTTTGTATGAGAACTATGTCCAAATCTCCAAGGTGATGGGGTAGGGTCTTTGCTATTGAAGTAATGTTTTGTGGGAAACTTATGGTGTGTCCTGAGTATTTGTATTACTCACCATGTACTTGGGTGACTTGTAGGAATGGATTAACTCATGCGATAAGCATCTCCTCGATTTGGGTTAAAGATGCAAGAATGGTAGGCTACTTTTCAGGGTCCATGTTGTTCCATGAAGAGAAGTGGTGGCCTTGTTTTTCACTTTTGCATCTGTTACAGGAGGGAAAGCCTTCAAAGGAAATTGTTTTAATTCCAGGGTAATTTTCAAACAGATTGAGCAAGTTTGGATGTTCACCAACAAATCTATTCTTTTGTGAAACTGACGTTGGGCTTCAATAGTCAATGATGAGGGCAGGAATATGGGAAATATTTGTGTATTGGAAGGGGTGGGGTGTTCTGTTTGAGTCGTTTGTGGATTGCAAGGTGGAAAGCATTCAGAAGGAGAGGAGAAACTATTTGTATATGTGTGATGAACTGAAGAAAGGTTGGTACTTGAGACAGTTTCATGTGGCATCCCAGATATTTGGGGAAAAGTGGATGTTGTTAGCAAAGATGGGTTCATACGGAAGGAATTGGTATGCTCGTGAAAGTTTGTTTCCATGGAAGTTACATGCGGAATGTTGGTTGGCAATTCTTTAGTAGTTGTATTTGATGGCAAGATTGGAATGTCAGGGAATCGTAGGTTGTTGGTCGACTGTAAGTTGAAAGATATTAGAGATTTTTGTTGTTCTATGCTCTAATTTATGACATCGTTTCAGTAGTTATGTGTACTTTATTTTTGAATAATTCTCTCTTTGTTGGGCTCGTTTTGTAGGAGTCGACATGATTGCAAACTCATAGGATTATGGAGTACCACATGTTTGAGAAAGATCATGTGAGATAGCAAGGAATGATACATTGTTTGATGACATACAAATGCATAAATAAGTCAAAATATAAAACTAATTACAATTGTAATGCATGTGGAGTTCCAATGGGAAATACGCGTAAGAGGTAACAATTTGAGTATCGAAAAATGCATTTTTCTTAAGGAAAAGAGTATTAGATATATAGAAACATACAATGTGTTCACATAGTACACAAGGATGCAAATACTTACCTAAATAAGTGCATGTATTTTTTATTTATTTTCTTAAAATTACTTACAATCCACATAGTAGTAGGAGACAATAACATGTCAGTGTATAAGTGAATACAACTGTTTTCTTTTGAAGTAGGAAAAAAGTGAAACATAGATATGAAATAAGAAACATAACGGTGATAGTTCAAAGTATAGAATGGGATGGGTGAGGGTGTAATGTTTGAAGGGATAGGTGGGTTAGAAATCCTTGTGTAAAGGTTACGGAGGAGTTGCATTTTTTCCAATTTCTTTGAATTGAGGATGAAACAATTCAATCTATTTTTTCCACAACATGTCTCTTTTTTTAGTGAAAGTGTGAAGCAGTATTTATTTCCAATGACATTACTTATAATTTCACTAGTTGTATCTTTGTCTATAGAAAATATATGGAGGTCATTAGCTACAACACCCATGATTAACTTAGTTGTCTCATCAAAAGTGGTAACTGATTGAAGTTCTCCTGTTGGGTCCTTTAGATTGATCCTGAGTGCATATCTATAATCATAGTTTTGAACTTGTACATTACAACTCGAACAGAACCATGAACCATTACCATTCTCTCTCACCTTCTTCTTGTATTGTTTTCACCTTTTTGAAGAGGACATGCCTTGTTAAATAAGTTCTCCATGCTAATATTTGTGATTTATGCAGTAACCATGGCCCATTCATTTCTCTCAGTGTTCCCCATATGTAGTACCTCTGAAATCATTGTTATAGAGGTCAAGATTTTTGGAGGGCCCATAAATTGGCTTGTGATAGAGGGTGTTGGAAGGTAGTAGTCATCAAATCTACCCAACTATGAAGTGTATTGGTTTCTAAAATTTGAGGGTTGACATAACATTTGGTACTTGAAACAATGTCGACTGAGCTCCCATTGAAACTAGAGACGTGAGTAGCTTTCAAGGAAAGGACCGGAAGAGGTGGTATAGAAAGCATGTCTTCAAGTTCTTTGCTTATCTCATCTAAGTGTTTTCCTATAATGTGGCACTTACACCGAATCCCTACATGTCCTTTAATTTCGTAGAGTTCTTCTCTTTATCTCTCGAATTTTCATGCCTATGAATCATTGAGCATGGTGACATCACAAGAACAATTCCAATCAAGTCAACTTTAGAATGGTCAGCACTTGCAGGTATGTCCTTAATTTTTGTGAAGTGAAAGTGATGGGAAGGTATTGTATCCTCATTTGCTATGAGTGGAGTTATGGTTGAAGATGCTTACAGGAAAATCTCCAAAGCATTGTTCAAATGGTCTGTAACATAGCTTTGCATCAGGAATGCTCACAATCCTCCCATTGGAAATTGTATATAGCTTCCCATTTTCAATATGCTCATAGAATGTTTCGCAAATCTCATTGAAATAGGTGATCTGAATTTACCCTTTTCCCGATCTACAAAATCAAACCCAAATAAGGAACTATCTCCCATTGCATTGTGATATTCACGAAGGGTTGTTTTTGCTAGGGCACATCCCTCTACGGACCACATGCACATAGATGTATTCAAAGCACTTATTTTAGTTGGTGTTCTTGCAATATATTTGCTAACCTGGTTTGCACTTGCATCTGTTCACGGAAATAACATGCGTTCGAGAGCATTTTTTGGTAGTCAGATTGGAGCACCAATTACCAAATGTGTTTCGACAACAACATCCATTTCAATGATAAGAACGGTCCTGCAATGGAAAAGAAAAAATTGGGATAGAATTAGAACTGAGCAATGGATGGAAAAAACAAATAGAAAGAAATTTTAATTAATATAGGGAGTTTATGTACATTGGTAATTGAGCAAGAGATGAAGCTTACAGTTCACTTTTGATCATTCTAACGAGGGATTTTTGTAAGCACACAATGGAGCCTTCTTGTATTGATTTTTCGGTTACATGACTTGCAAATTTGGAGGGTAGAAGTGTTGTCTGAAAATATATCTCATCTAAAACGTCCAACACAATGTTGGGCTCCCGTGTTGAGAATGGACATAAGAGAGCACAAGTGCAAGATATAAATGTGGGGTCAACATTGGAACCACCCTAAATCAATTAAGAAATTCCTTTGTGTCAAAGTTTTTCCGTGGCAACTAAAAGATGCTCAAGATTGTGGGAATTCTGTAAATATATAGTGGAAAATATAAACTTGTAGAGACAATCAATCATGAAATGAAGGACGTGTTTCAAGAAAGCAAGCATTTGTAAAGAATGAAAACCTTTAAAGTTGGCTTCCTTATTATTTTATATTTTCTAAAAAGTGCAAACATGAAGTCTAACCCTTTAACAATTCAATATGCAAAAAAGTGATATAATGTACAAAGCTTTGGTTGAAAACAACTAAAATTTGCATGGTTGTTTCTCAGAGATTTAAAAACTATATGTATTTGTGTGTAGATATTATGAAGAACACATTAAAAATGTGTTGTTGGTTTACATAAAGAAGCGAGCAATTGTATAAAGGAATAATTGAACACGTATGTTGAAAAATTAGATTTTGTGATCCATATGTTCCACCGCAATATATACATGCATTTATTTGAAATGAATTATAGATTATTATGTTAAGAAAATAGAATGGAAAATAATAACAACAATATGTAAACTTGAAGTAACAAAACTATAGGTATTTATATGGAGATACAATGATAAAGAAATTCGAAATCCATAGTTGTTGGATTACAAAATCTAAACATGTGTTTAAAAAGTTTGATTCTCTATCTGATATATATTGCCACAATGCATACATGGAATTATTTGGTATGAGTTAAATTTTGTTTCAAAAACACTTATAAACAAACACTTATAAACTAACCACTACAAGCTATTTCTTTAGATCAAATTTCTTGTTTTTTTCTTATGTAATTTTCTTAGCATGTTTCTTGTATTTTTGTCCATTTGCAGATGCCTCGATTGGTATTCCCATTCTCCTCAATTTGTGGGGTGGTTCATATTTCAGTGCATCTTCGTTAGAATCATAAATCAAATAGAAGCCTTGTGAATGATCTCCAATTGTTCGGATTTTGGAGAGAAAAATTGGGGATGTTGGCATCAGGTGGAGGCGATCTCTGATCATTTCAGCTATCACTGTTTTAGGTGGTTTTAGTTTCCTGTAATGCAAAACATTAACAACACATTGAATATTCTTAAACTCTTCCTCCCTTTGTAAGTGAGGAGTAGTTAATGTTAATCCCATTGTGGGGAGGGAATTGTGTTTCTAGTCTGCATCATATTAAACTGGAGAGGGAAAATAAGTATGTTAGTCCACCAAGATGTTCTTAGGTATGATGGGAAGCTTTAAAATCCTTGTCTTTGATCAGTCTAACATCTAAATTGGGACACTTTGAAATGGCCACATTGGGAAATGAGCCCTCAACACATAAATAATCCTTTCATTAATGAAGGCACGTGCCCCCACATGTCACTTCAGAAAAAGGATTAGAACCAACTACAAATATAAATGGAACAATCCAAACCAAATAACATAAAAACTCTCTACAATAGTTTTTAGTCCATAACATGCAATAAATAGAACAATTGAATAAATAATTCAATTAGTATTGAAACCCACTTGAAGTTCATCTAGAGACAACACTCTTTTCTTTACCACCAAAGAAAGAGAATCACAAATATCCTACAAAAAAATGAAATAGGAAGTTAATAAAACTAAATGTATCTGTGAATTCAAAAGGAGGGACTCCTCGATTAAGATTATTCTATATTTTCAATTTCATTCTCAGATATAATACAAAAAAACCAAAAAGATTATAAAGAGTTATTAAAAATTGTATATTAGTAGAGGCCATACATAAGAAGATAGTAAACTGTATTTTTTTATTATGGTTTAGAAGAAATTGCACAAAGGTTTCTCTACAAAAAATATTTCCCCATTTAGTTTTTGAGATTTAGTTTACATCCATAAACTTGAAATTCACCTAATTAACACAATATCATCTCGAAAATAAGAATAGAAAAACATAACCAGCCATATCTATTTTTTATTCTTTCTAATTTACCCAAATAATGTAAATATTTATAGTGAGTACCCATGAATTTATGTTATACTCTTTGGCTTGCCTGTTGTACTGAAGTTCTGTGGTGAATTCAGAACAAAAGAAATGAAGACTTGTTTCATAATGAGGGCACCGACCCTACTCATTTCACTAATGAAGTCACTATGTTCTTCATTGTTGAGCTCTTCTCTTTTTGATGTGCACAAAGCTAACTTAAGGCAATAAAACCATTCATTGCCAATTTCATCTAAATAGCATTATGTAGAGCAATTCGGTTGGAATAGGTGATACACATTCTACTAAATACACACAATCCCCCTGCAGATTATTATACTTACTTTCAACTATAACAGACTTATATTTCCAAGAAAGCCCTTTCACAGGGTAAGCTCAAAGCACCCAATCGAAATATTGTGGTGGATTTACAAGATTTTCCATCATGCATATGTACTTTTATTTTGTGCTACACAACACTATGAAGAAAGGGAAGTCACGTGATTGGTGTGAGTTAATCTCAATTTGGTCAAACAATTTCATGAATGTGTGAGTTAATCTAATCATTTGTATATGTCTTCCCTGGCTTTCAAGACTTCTTTGTTGCCACAATGGACACCTCAACACAAGCATCCAATTCACATAGTACGTAATGTCTTGTATAGGCACATGCATTTTGATTCATATACCCTGATTTGTAACTGTTTCATCCCTAAGGTCTATACTGTACAGTCCATGGTGTTGATTTCCCTAGTATTTCTATGTCTTCAATGGAATCATTAAATTTCAAAGGAAGCTAGTTTTTCTATACTCCAGGTACCCTCGTCAGGGTTGAGAGAGCTCTAGCCCCCCCCCCCCCATGAACTTCCATTCTACATACCTGATTGCTTGGTTATCATGGAGGTGTGTCATCAATTGTCTAATGGTGTTGCTAGAACTCTTTAAGACAGAAGTTTAGGATTTTTCCCTAATTTCCTATTGTCCTTGGTAATCAAACATTTTCTCAATTCTTTGTCATCGAAACTAAAAGAAATGAAGTTCATACTTACAAGTTCCATACAATAGAATATTAGAGGTGGTATGTTTAGTGGAAAGTTACAAGGAGAATATCATGATGGTGATGATGAAACTTCCCCTCAAACCTCCACCTTGGAGCTCTCCTACTATGTCGAGCTGAGAAATCCTATTGGCACCCTAGGAAATCAGGATATCAATGTAGAGACTTCAATACAATACTCGGTAATAACAAAACTATGGGGGGTAGCCTAAGGGGATCTTAGTCTCAAACAGGCTTTAGAAAATTCATCAATGACTATGATTTTGGGGACATAAAGCCCAAGACAAGAAATTAAACTTTGTATAATTGACCAAAGGGGTTTGTAGAAATTGTTGAGAAGACCAGTAGGTCCATCCTCTCCATATTTTTCTGGACAAAGGATTGCTTATAGAATCTTGCATTCCAAAAGCATCTAATTCTCATTAATGGCAAGTTGTTTCAGTTCTATTACATTCAACCATCAAATCCATCCTTCATTCCACATTTTAACTACACTTGAAATTGATAATATTTCATCTAAATTTATTAAATATTATAATAACAAAAATGTTGATAGTAAATAAAAATTATGTTTGGGGTAAAGTGTTGGATCCAACTTTGGGTGCAACTTATCCATAATGAAATTTAACTCATCTAACATTGGGTATTGCAATAGAAATTAAGGAAAAAACTACCACATTCAATCGATTTATATTATAATTCATCAAGCACTTGTGGGATTTTTAATATACTATAATTTGGATTAGAGCACGCCCAAATTTGAATTTCGGTACTATATGCCATCACCTAGCCCGATCCACACCTAGATCTTGAATATTATCAAAATCCAATGGATTCAAGCAAGGTTATTAAGAAATTACTAGAGGCGGTAAGTTTGATAAGCTTCCTAACCATATTACTCCAGATGACATAGGTGTTGTTCATAATTGGATTGCACCAGGGAAGGCTAAGACGTCAAGTGATTGTAAAGGTGAGTCCTTGAATTGGTTATCTTTTTATCTTAAAAATAAGCTTTCCAAGATTGGATGTTGTTTAGTGCCTTACAATGATGAGAATGATATTAGTGCTTTGTAAATGATGAGGGAATTGTAAAAATAAGGTAATACTTTAGACATATATTCTTGTTGTATGTTTTGTATCAAGCCTAGATATTTTAAAAATGATGTTCACTCTGCAGTGAAAATTTGCACACCATTTAAGCATCACTCTGCTTTTAAAGGAAACTCTTGTACAGTGAGGTTTGATGTTATCCCCATCCAGGTTAGGGAATCTAGTGGTTGGACTCATGATCTTGAAATATACACTGGACAAGTTAAACATTTCAGGATAACAGGGCATGAACTTATTCCAAGAAACCTCATTACTATAGAAACAAAGATCAAAAAAATGGTTCAAGGTCATACTGTAAAAATCAATCTGGGTGTAAATCTCCTACTTTTTCTTGTTTTTTGGTTTATAAAAACCCTTTTTGAGGGATAAATTGAATTACATACAGGTGGTTGAATATCTAAGAAGCTATAAGTTGGACAAGGACCTATTATTGTTTTTCATTAATAACATAGACAAACTGAAGCTTGTCCATGCAGAACAGGTGCGGAATGTGTATGATATTACAAAAGCTGAAGTTTTGAGTTTAATGATGATCCAAGTGACATTAATATAAGCAACATACAGTGGGAGGATGGTCAGATTGCTAGACTGGGACACTCGGCTATACCTAAATTGAAACCTACCCTGCACCAAATCCCACTATTTTTAGAAACTAACATGAAGCAAAAATTTAAAAAAGAGAGTAAAATTGCCTCTAAAAATATCAAAGCTTTATACAAAACACTTCTACTTCCCCACAAATTCATAGTGCCACACACTCGTTCTTGTTTTAGATTTACCATTATATTGGATAAGAGGAAACTACATAATTTCATGACTTGCAGGGTTCATTAAGGGCATCAAGATCAATACTTCTAAATTTTGTGACTGTTGAACAAAACATTAAAATACATGAGACCATTTTACCCATTGAATGAATCAGAAATTAGCATCGCTCGACCCGCTAAAATACCCTCAGGAGTTGCTCCTCACAAAAATGCAGCAAAATTGTCAATATGTTATCCTCTCTCAGGTAAATAACACTCACGAAACACGTAATCATGCAACCGAACCAAATTTACATAGAGGTCCCTCATCTTTTGGTAAAAAATACAAGCACAAAAGAGCGATCAATTTCCATTCTACTCACTACCACTGCCTCTACCGTTGACTATATATTTCATATGCTTCTTACTCCAGATGAAAAGGACCTATTACTATTTTTCATTATTAACATAGACAGATTGAAGCTTGTCCATGTAGAACCGGTGTGGAATGTGTATGATATTACAAAAGATGAAGTTTTGAGTTTAATGATGATCCAAGTGACATTAATATAAACAACATATAGTGGGAGGATGATCAGATTGCTAGACTGGGACACTCGGGTATACCTAAATTGAAACCTACCTTACACAAAATCCCCTAAATTGCAAAGAATACCTAAATTGAAAAGAATAAAGAGGTGGAAAATTACAAGGAAAGACAACTGTCAGCAGAACAAAAAAGACAGGAAGAATGTTATTTACCTTAGGAACTATTCTTTCCCGGACTCAACACAAGACCTCAATGCAGTAATGCAACAAAACAGAATAAACCTCGATGCAATGAATGCAAGATGAATGTAGAATAAAATGCAGAATGGACCTCGATGCAGCTGAATGCAGAAGGAAACCAAATGCTTAATAATTTGCATTGGTTTAGTTGTTATCGAGTATTTAAAGAAAATTCAACATGCAGAAAAAAGCCAATTGAAAAAACAACAGTTAAAAATAGGTTGTTAAAAATAGAAACTAAAAAGCCATGGTTAAAAATTGCCTGCAAAAGTGAAAATGACGTGCAAACGACAGTCAAAATTAAACACCTTGGAAAAACATCCGGGAGGCCGTCAAATTTAACATCGCTACAAAAAAATCTGGAGGGCCTTTTCCAAAGGGGGATGCCTTCACTTAAAAATCCCATAAATGCATTCATTCAAGGCTATCGCCTTCAAGCTTAATTATCATGCAATCTAACAAGGAGGAAATTATAAACCAAAGATGACCCAAATAATCCAATTTGAAGGATCTACTCCCGAAGGGGTAATTAATAGTGTAATTTTTGGGATATACATATACTACAATCACCTCTACCTTCAAGATGGAATGGAAAGTGTGGAAGAGCATGAAATCTAAAGAAATTCGTTTCAAAGTGGGTTTGAGCAAAAAAAAATCCTACAATCTCGATTTCTTCTAAACAAATCACATCAAAATTTCCAACCATCACAAAAGTAGAAGAAATAGAGAATTTCCATAAGGTCTTTTTGATAACTCTAACATTCCATGGGATCAAATTCATGTAGGAAACCCTCACATAGTAATTTCTCCATGTCTATCCTTACGTCATTGTCCATTAATGGACAATGGAAAGATAAACTTAGCTTGTTTAACTATCTTTGTATTTTTCCAAACTATGAATATAATGCAATAAAGAAATTCAAGTGATTGACCCATTACCGCCCGAATAATACAAAAACCGATGTGCTTGTGCATAAATCGACACGCACCATTAAATCTGATTATATAGGTTGTGGGCATCTTGCTCATGCTTTAGAAGAAGCATATAACGGATTTTACAATTACAAGTAAGCGTCTAACTAAACAAGTGATCACCTTCAACTTCAAGAGTTATGAGTAAGGTGCATCGACATCGTGAATGTCACCCAAGGCAAGATTTTGACCTCAACCATTTTGACTCTCCATGTCGAGTATCCGTAGGGCTTGCACTCAACAAGACTTAATCCCTATGGGCTCATTGAAAGCCTAACAACATCACCAATAAACCAAAATCATAGATTGAATTTGAATAAAATAAAATTTTAAGAACTGTTTGAATTTCAAACAATAAATATTTTAATTTGATTACTTAACCATCTTTCTTAATATGTGATTTAACATCTTCTTTCTTAAAAAATTTCTCTTATTAATGATGTTCGAACTTTAAAATTGTTTTAAATTGCACAAAAGACCATATAATGATTTTCTAAGCGATCGTGTTGATTTAGGCAAGAACTTTTCAATTGGCGAATAGTGTAGTTGGTATTGGACGAACATTATATTTTCTTACTTTTTGTTACTAAATATCATTCCATGGTATTGGGTTTTCTCTACATTAGCACTCTCCTAAGTTACACCTAGATCCAACATGCTTAAAGTTCAAACTTTTCGATTTATATATGCCTACCGTGTCTTTTCTTCACAAATACCATGCCTATAATTGATGTAAAACCACTATTTGAATGTAAAATAAGTATATCAAATATTAAATTAAGAAAACAAGGAATGTCTTTTAGACCTCAACATTACACGATACATTTTGACATTTTTATTAGTAGAACTACCGCCTTGTAAATAAAAGAGTGTTTGGAACTGAATAAAATTACAAGTCATTTGAAGTCTAAGTCTAACCATTTTAGTCGATAGATCAAATCTACGGATCACTCATATGTTGAACAATTGGAGTGGATAAGGTCATCTTTTGTTTTCTTGCAAGTACTCGAGCGTAAAACTAAAACGATGCATTATAAGAAGCAAGCATTGCAGTTGCCTTTCGAACTCATGCAGAACCTATTGGATTATCCTTTTTCTTATTTTTTTGCTACTCTATGCGAATTCAAATTCACATGAATAATACGTGGGATATCAAGACGATAAAGTGGAGCACATATGATAGATATTATTTCGAGGAATCATTTGAGCCGTGGAATATGTATGTGACTTGTAGGTTTATGATTCCCACCTTTTATTTCCAACTTTCCATTCATGTCTTCATCTTGTGCAATAAAGTAAAAGTTGTCTAGTCCAAAACATTTACATTTTTAAACTAAAAATAAAATATAGGAAATCCTCAACGCTCCAAACAACAATGTTGAAGAGGGGAATGTGAATGGTGTTTCGGGGCCTTACATCATATTATTATTCTTGTTGTAATAGAAATTGTCCTTTTTATTGTATTTCGTGCAAAATTAGGTTGCCTTTCATTTCCCTTGATTTTTCATCATATATATTTACTTGGAACACTCTTACTTTTGTTCAAGATGGAAGAAATGCTATGCACAACTAATGATAGAGTCAAATGTTTATCATCCTTTATTTCTGTCCCTAGTTATTGTTTGAGACAAACCATATTTGTATAAGATAAAACTTATTTCACATCCACTCAAATGGCCACCCACGCCTATAATTGAATAGACTCCAACTAGGGTGTTGAGGCATGCAGTGTTGTTTGCAATGGTATAGTGCAACTAGCCCAGGGTTATGCCGAAATCTTTTTGTTCCATTTGGGAATGGATGTAGACCTTGACCGCATCTAATTTCAAGAGATCGATGGTAATGGAAATGGGGTATGGAAGGTAGGGGAAAAGCCATTGGCGCTTGAAGCGAGTTCAAATTATGTGCCATCCACGTGGAAGAAATTGGCGATATAGTTTCCACTAACCAGAAACTTTCGCAGACAAAGATACAACTTCAGACTTATTTATCCCTACGTTACATGGTGAATTTAAAAGCAAATTTATCATTAATGTCATATGACTTGCGGAGATACGGAACTTACAGATTTGAATTACGGGTGACGGGAGTACGAATTTTCCTTTTCCCTGTCAAATTTCCTTTGCTTGCCCTTGATTTTTTTTTCCGTGCTGCTGCAGAACTGCCGAAGGTATGCTTTTGCTTCTCCTAATGCTTTGTTGTGTTAGCTTGTTAACACGTTTTCTATAATGAAATAACTTTTGCTCTCATAATAGAGCGTATCTTGTGATTTAATGACTTAGTTTCAATTTGAATCGAGTACTTTTTTTTAAGGACTGTATATTTTTCTTTATGAAATAGATCTTATATTAATAAATGAATTTTGTTTGAATTTCAAATAATAATATTTAAATTTGATTATTTAATCATCTTTCTTGTTTTGTCGTTTAACATCTTTTATTTTTGTTCTTTATTAATGTTGTTCAAACTTTAAATGTTTTCATTAGTGTAAAAATGAGCACCTAATTCTATAGGCGATGGTGTTGATGTAAGCGAGAACATTTAAGTTGTGAGCTTCATAGATGGTATTGGAGAAACTTTATCTTTGCTTACTTTTTTTCCTACTATACATCATTGCCCGCCATATTTTCTCGAATTTTATTTTCATCTATATTAGTTCTATTTGGCTACGTTTGGATCCAACATCTTTAAAATTCAAAACTTTTCGATTTATCTTTTCTTCACAAATTCCATGCAGGATGCATTAACACTTGTTAACGCTCCGAGCAATGGTTGAAACTAACGCCCCCTCAATTTTTATATATTTCTCTTAACTTGAATATTGGATCTAACATAAAGTTTACAAATGGGACGAAGCTTTTAAGTAATTTATAAACATATTGCCACATAAGAGAATGACATTATGTGATCACCACATTAATATTCACTGTTATATTGCACATTTCGCACACAACGGACAAGGAGCGTTGAAATAAAATACAAAAATTCGATAACTCTTCCAACATGCTCTGAAGTACTAATAATTAAATATTACCATGCCACTTACAAGTTAAAACATTTCCAAGAGCAAGAAAATTGACAGTTTTCAAATGAACAAGAGACTTCAAAATTTCGAAAAAATCGTAATTCCAAAAACTTTATATTACTTTCAAATCTAAAACTAGATTCATGCTCAAATCCATACACATTACTATGGATAGTCCATACTTCAAACTCAATGGAGTGTTCCTATTATCAACTTGGGTTTTTCTTTCACAATGGATGAATAAATTATACATAAGTTTGTTCTTTAATATGCATTCTTGTCTAGGATATGACTTTGTTACAAGTAGCGTAATCATTATCCTAATCATATATTTCATTCTACCTTGAGATATGGTGAGGTTGGATTATGTGAAAGTAAACTGGGTAGAATTATTTTCCTCAACAATACTTAGACGGTAAAGGACCAAGACACATTTAATTAAAAAGAAAAAGCTAAACAAATCGCCCCAATCGATATTGGTGCCCTAGGCAACCGCCTAGCCGCATAGCCCTTAATGCATCCTTGATTCCATGGTTAAATTTGGTAAATAATCCATAGCTTCAACTTAGAGTAAGTACATCGATCTTAAATTAAGAAAGAAAGGAATCTCTTTCGAGATATGAATATTACACAATAGACTTTGATTGGTTTTATTAGGAAAAATACCTCCTTATAAATGAGAGAGTGATTGACGCTCAACAAAATTACAAATCATATGTCGTCTAAGTTTTAACATTTTAATTGGCTATTCAAATCTACATATCACTCATATACCCAATTGTTGGATGGGATCAATTATTAATGCTTGTTTGTGCATCACATTTTTTCTTACAAGTAATCGAGTTGAAAATTGAAATTGTGGGCTATAAGAAGAAAGCATTGTAGTTGGCTTTCGAACTTGGAACCTTTTCTATTATCCCTTTTGTTAAATTTGTACCTTTTATGTAAAAAGCATACTCACGTGAATAATGTGATCGAGATCGGGATGATAAAGTAGAGCACATATAACATATATTACTTAGGAGGAACAAATTGAGTCGTGGAATAGGTGTGGGACATACAAGTATATGATTCACACCTTTTTATTCCCAACATTCCATTCATTTTTTCATCTTATCTAACTAATTAAATATCAAAATGTCATCTAATTGGAAACGTTTATGTTGTGAAATATTTAAAATAAATAATAAAAAAAAAAAATAACAAAGCCTTAGTGTTCAAAACAATGATGTTGAAAAGAGTGATGAGATTGTAATGTCGAAGTGCATTACATCATACTATTATATATCTTACAATAGTAATTGTCCTTTTTGTTGTATTTCTTATGAAATTGGGTTTCCTTTCAGTTCCCTAGACTTATTATCATACATATTTACTAAGAGTGCTCTTACTTTACAAGGCATAAGATTTCAAAGAAGATCCATATGGAGGAAATTATATGCATGGATTGTGATGGAGTCAAATGTTTGACATCCTTATCATTTCCACTAAATTATTATTTGCATATAGGCCATATTTACTTAAGAGAAAACTTAATCCACATGCATGCAAATGGCCACCCATGCCTATAGTCGAGCAAACTCCAACAAGGATGTTGAAGCATTTTTTTATGTTAGAATGAAACTATCTCATAGTTACACTAAATTATTCATCTTGCATTTTTGAATTTATATCAACCATGACCACATCCAATTTAAGGAGATTAATGAGAGTGAAAATGTGGGTATCAAAGGTAGGGGAAATTCCTCATAATTTTCCCTTCCATAGCACACATGGATCTCCAACCTGTATTTTCTACCATGTTGCATCACCATCACTACATGCTCCTCCTCTTCAAGATAAGAAGACTATATGGTTTGGGCATGCTTGATTTCTCACAACAAAAATTGTGAAGAAGAATTTTGTATAGGGAATCATAGTTTTTATGATGATATATTATGATGTTGATCCTCTTAATGTAATATTTTTATGTATCTTCCACTTAGACATGAAACCACCATTTCATTAAATTTGGACTAACCACCAATTTTCTAGACTTCCAATAATGTGATTATTGGTTTTATAAACATGAAATTTGGTTTCCAATTGTGTGATTATCGGTTTCTAGTTGTGATAATATTGGTTTCCAATTGTGTGATTATCGGTTTCCAGTTGTGTTATTATCGGTTTCCAAACATGTGAATGTTGGTATCCAATTGTGTTATTATCAGTTTCCAAACATGTGAATGTTGGTGACCAATTGTGTTATTATTGAGTATTTTCACTTTAAGGGAGAATGAGAGGCATCCCATTCTTTCCCTTTTTTTAACTTTCCCATTCTATCTCTTGAGTTTTCTGTCCCATTTTTCCTCTTGAATATTTATCACTTTTCCATAGAATCTACCTTTTTTATTTTACATTTAACTTTGATGGTGAATGGAAGGTATTATTTTCCCCTTTTTGTTTTTTTAACTTTGAGATAGAATGGGAGGCCTCCCATTATCCCTCTTGATTGATTTTACACTTTAAAGGAAATTGGAAGGCCTCCCATTCTACCTATTCATTGTTTTTTATTCTTCCTCTATTTTGACTTTATGAGATTGACTTTATTAGTCCTCTTCCAACTCTATAGAAGTTAAAAATGTATCGTTTATTGTTCCTTTATATTTAATGTTTGAGAATGGGAATATGTTCATTCTATACAATAAAAAATTAAATATAAAAATTACAAGTGCATGGGAACAATTGTGATGTGTGAAAACTCACACTTTGCAAGTGTAAGAACTCACACTTTGTAAGTGCGAGAATTCATACTTTGCAAGTGTGAGGACTCACACATGCAAAGTATAAGTCCTCACACTTTGCAAAATGCAATTCCTCACACTTTTCAACTATGAGGGCTCACACTTTGTAAGTGTGAGAAAGATGGAAATAAAACTACCCGAACTTTTGAAAAGAAATATATAATTTTTTATTATCTTACACATTTTCACTTTTGAACCTCCAACAAAACATATTGTACTTTTTAACCTCCCAATGTTTATATTTTTTAACCTCCCACGAAGCATATTATACATGATAGTTATTACAAAAATCATGCAATTATTTTATGAATAAAGTCATGAAAAATTGTAAAATGAGCATCAAATTAATAAAGTATGATTGAGATGAAACCTAAAGTATGAAATGCATTTGTAAAAACCTAATCATTTCCATTTTGAAAACCCTAAAATTTATGAAGAAAATTTAGGTGGAGGCCACCAATGAGAGTAGATTGGTGATAGGTGAATAAGGGTTGAGACAACAATAATATTTTTTCAGGTACGTAAAAATTAGTTTTGGTTTGTGGTTTATGTTTAAATTTACTATTCTCACACCAAAAGGAAACATTTTTCCTGGATTTGGGGGAAAAAGTCCATAAATCTGCATTATATATAGTTTTATGTCAATTTCTTGTTACTTAAACATGTGTTCTACCTACTTATATTACATTTGCTTGTTACATGATAATTTACTTCCTATCAATTATCATATGATTTTTTTAACTGCAATCTTCTAATCGTCTAGTTTGAAGGACCATCTCATATTTCATTGTAATCTTGTGATGGTGTGATCTGAATGACCGTCTCATATTACTATCTTTTTCACACAACCATGAAAACATATTAAAACTAGTCAAGTTTAAAGAACATACACTAATACAAGAATGACCATATTTCACAACCATTTTATTTCATAGTAACAACACTATTCTCCATATTGAAATGAATGAATTAAGAGGTACAATGGGTTTGTTACCATTCTCCATACTAAAATGTCAACTTTATATCTCGAGAGACTATATCATTTTTTCATACATTAGATATACATCAAGATTAAAGATAATATTATTTGAAATGAATATCAATAATGATTGTATACAATGTATATTTCTATCATCTTAAGTGCAATTTATTTTTCATAAAACCCATAACTTGTTATTTAATAAAATATCACATATTGTCTTTGACATATTTTTTAGTATCTATAGTAAATCATTCAACATCGTTATCACTTTGGCTGTCCCCAATTTGTTGAAGTTGGGCTTGATATTCGTAAATGGCTACATGCCCCTTTTATTTTATTCTTATTATTTAATGATTCCAACTTGCTTTTGGTGACCAAGTACGAGATGACATTATTGACATCTATGTCACTTGTTCCTTCATTTACTTTTGTCCACTCTTTTGTTTTATGTAAGAAATAACCATACAATTTTTTTTTTTCTAATTTCCTTTTCCGATGTGTTTCCACCATCAAAGCTTTACCTTAAATGTCTTACTCTCAATATCCTTAAAAGAGTATAAATTACCTTCTACTTTACCCATCCATATTGTGTTTTTCTTTGATCTTGTTCGTATTAAAACAAATTGTCCATGTACCACATCTTCGTTTGGATTGAATTCTTCTCTAGGTTGTTTACATTTAGGTCCGACATAAATTTATTCATTAGTAAATAATTTTTCTCTCAAGTAATCATCCAATAAATAATGAGAATCATTATTGGTATTTGAATTATGTATATTTCTTGACAAAAATCACGTTCTAACATATCACTATTGATCAAAGGCTTATCTAAAACATATTCCTAATACCTTATATTATGAAAGTATACACAAAAATCATGCACTTGGTTACATTTCTAGGTCCTAATCACATACTTGCATTCATATAATTCCTAACCGAGAAAAGTAATAATGGACCACCGTCTTTGGCCTTTTTATTTATTTCTGGTTTTCTTCTTGGCCTTACACACCTGGACCCTCTTTCCCGCTTTGATTTTCAATACTTTAGATTTCTCGAGTTTGGACACTGTAACCTAGCTAGGGCGCCAACACCCAGTGCCCTCATCCCATTTGGATGCTCCTCGACCTCTTTGTATATTTCTCACCTCTTATGGGATTCTTCTAGTGGTTGATCATATTTTTTATGGGTCAAACATTTAGTGGTTGTTTTCAAAATTCAAACAAGGGAATCGATAAATACAACACTATAGGACCTAAATAAAAGAACAAACTCTAGGTATTTATTACCATCACCTTAGGTTGCATCCAAAGGAATTTTAAGAGCATGAAATAATTCATCTTGATTCATTCAAGGGAGTGCTTATTCTCCATACATGCATAGGAGGGGAATTTCAATTCTCCATACACACATATATTTACATTACTACATCTAGTATTTTCTTAGTATCAAGTGTATCTTGCACAAGAGTCCCATAGGACATGATTTCTTTCCTTTTACTAAGATCCTCTTGTCATGAATATTTCCATTCATAATTTCTTGTGGATAATCCTGATTTTTGAGCTAAAATCATTACCCTCTTGGCTAATACTCATTTTCCTTCTACCACTCATCTGGATATAGTATGCTATTGGAAATTCGTAGGTTCATTTCATCAAAAAATTACTTTTCCATCTCAAATTGTTGATCATATCTCTATTTATGATAATGATGCTCCTCCATACATCATGATTCACATCATTAACATGGGTGTTAAGTAAACTCTAGTCAATAATAGACATGAGCTTAAAATTAGTACTTTATCTTTCATTCAATGCATAGGTCTCACCTCTTCTTATTTTAGCCCATCCAACATTTCTCTTCATGCATATGATTCTTATATACATCCATGTATAGGCATCATTATACTACCTATCGTGTTGGGACAAAATCCATTCCTATAGTTTTCTTTGTCATCGACTTCCTAGTTCAATACAATTGCTTACTTGGTAGGCCATGGCTTCATGCCATGCAAGAAATGCCTTCTATAGTGCACTCGATGTGTTAAATTATTACATGAGGGATTTGAATATACAGTCATCATTGATCGTGATCCATTCAAATATTGCACCCTAGATTCAACTACTACTTTACCTACTCCAACTTCTACTACTTCTAATGATCCACAACCCATGGACTCTCCAGACAACTTACCTCCACTTGAAGGAGATATTTGTACATTGGACACTATCCCATCTTCCTCATCACAACCCCTACTTCTACTAATGCTATGGAAATTTAATGGGGTTTATCCATACATTGACCGTCATTCCACCTACTTCATCTTCTATCTAAATCATTGCTTCTTCCTTTCTAATTCACTCTTCTTCAATAATTCATATTGGAAATAGATCTCATTTGATCCTAATCACTTTGATACCATATGCTGATGGATTTAATTTTCACATTAGATGGGTTTCTCCATACATATGACCGTCATTCCACCTACTTCATCTTCTAATGAGAAATCTAAATCATTGATCGATCTTCCTTTTTCTAATTCACTCTCTTCATGCATAATTCATATTGAAAAGTGTCTTTACTAGATTGTATTTTTTTTTATTAACAATTATTAAAGGTCACAAGGTCAAAATTTAGGGTTAGAAAGTTCAATTAGGTTAGGAGGGTAATTTCACACTACACCACTCTCTAACTGGCTTAAAAGCTTCAACTTGATTTTTCTCAGAATTAATGCTCTCAAAACTTCCTAAAACATTCCCATTGGATAGGAAATTTCCTCACCTTTCCAATGATATAAAGAAGTCCTCCTAACTCCTCATATTTCTCAAGTTATAGGCCGGTGGACCTTGGGAGGAAAATTTTCCCAAGAGCGGGCTTATGGGCCTAGGGAAGAAAATTTTCCCATGCGCGGGCCGGTGGAGCGGGGAGAAAATTTGGCACATTTTCCTTCTTCGAGGGAAAAAGCACAATTTACCTCCACGCGCCCCGAGCCCAAAGGACACGTGTCGGCTTTACAACACCCCGACAGGAAAATCGGGTCGTCGGAGTGATTTAAGACATTATGTCTTTTCGGCCAAAAAGTGCTAGGGATCAAAATGGTCCACCTCCGCTGATGCCCAAGGTGCCACGTGTTGAGCTCTGATTGGTTGTGGGGTGGGGGGGGGGAAAATTAGGAAAATTTTCCCAAAAAAATTTTCAAGCGCTAAGTTAAAAAGGATCCGCTCCTCCACCAACACCTCGTGGTGCCACGTGGTAGCCTCTTGATTGGTTGCAGGGCTAGTGGGGCGGGGGGAAAATTTTTTAAAGAAAAATTTTCCCAAAAAACCAAAGGGCAAAAATCGCTAAGTTAAAAAATGGATCCACTCCTTAGGCCAAAAAGAAAGCCTCATTAGTGCCATGTGGAAATTCATTCCTTTGGCAATTTTGATGAAAGGCTAGTGGGAAAATTAGGGCCAAATTAGGAAAAATTTTCCCAATTTTTTTTTGACAGTTAGAATTATTTTTTTGATGCCAAATGAAGAAAAAACTTCAAAGGCCATAACTTTTGATAGAGAGCTCGTTTTGGGAAAACAAGGACTTTTTGGAAATATCTCGAACGTCCTCTTTACACAAGAATCATTAAATTTTGATTTTGATAAATTTTAAGGAGTCAATTTTACAAAAATGATCTGCAGGATTTTTAAAAGGGCAAGCTAGTAGATTTTAACTTATGAAATTTTAATCAATTGTCCTTCTTCCTCTCTCAACATGTCAATTAGACATGGAGAACTATTCTTAGATGGATTTAGGATGGATTTGGAAGGTAAGTTTGTTTTATTGACTCCCAATTTTAAAAAAAAACCTTGACAACAAAATGACAAAAATGGTTTGAGCCCGATTTTGCTAAGTTTTCTAAGAAATTCCTTAAGTATTTTTGTCCAATTGAATTCGTTTAGGGCATACTACTTCAATTTAATCATTTAATTTGTTATTTCATTGTTGCAGGTTTGAACTGTGCATTTTTGGATAAAGTATTTGCTCGTTTTGAAAATACAAAAAACAAAGATCAAATTTTAAAGGATCTATTCACCATTTTCATCTTCCAAGTATTAGAATTCATTCCAATTCTAATCTAATACATTTAGTTGATTCAATTCAACTATTCAAAAGCTAAAATACATCTCTGATTTCCAAATTTTACATATTTCAAAAGACAGAGTATTACACTTCCTTCATACGCATTTCTTTCTTTCAAACAAAGATTACAACTCACATTTAGATGATCAAATTCAATACAATGATGCAATTTGAGGAAGGTAGTGCAATCCTTTATTGATTTCAAATACAAATTTACAACTTTTCTTTCATTCCTCAAATTCCTCATACAGAATACAATTCTTTCACATTCCTTCAAATGCTGAAAATAGAGTTTATCTCTTTCACATTACAATATACAACTTTCAAATCAATACAACATCTTTCCATTACAAACATTTACAAGTTCATCCACTTCAAGTGGGAAAGGTTACAATATGGTTTCATTTCACAAGGAACTA
This sequence comes from Taxus wallichiana var. yunnanensis, assembly GCA_018340775.1. Classification (NCBI taxonomy): domain Eukaryota; kingdom Viridiplantae; phylum Streptophyta; class Pinopsida; order Cupressales; family Taxaceae; genus Taxus; species Taxus wallichiana. The sequence goes on from CM031242.1 coordinate 446,676,439, forward strand.
TCAAACTATCTTTTTCTCAGCTCCAAAACAACAACAAGCAGATTTCACATTCTTCTAATTTGATCACCACAAGAGCAGGGAAAGGCAACGCTCTCCACCCAACCAAGACATCCAATGAAAAGGAGAAGCCATCCTTCTTCATTGGCCCCCGAGCCCCAACCACAATGCAATAAAATATGTGATCCAACTCATGGCAACAATAGGCTTCCACAAACACACAAGCAACATTTTCACAATAAAAACATAGTCCAAAAAATAGAATGTAGTTTACAACTACATTAAAGCATGAAAACATTACTGAGGCTTCATCAAGCAAGCCAAAGGAGAAAGAAACTATGGGGATGCTTCTTATGCCTCCCAAAAGGGAAATGGGTATCACCACCTGAATTACAAACCGCCAAAATATAGTATATCAAAACCCTGACATTCCTTATGCCTCCCCCAAGTACCCCTTATTCCTCACATTTCCTTATGCCTCCCCAACCTCTTATGGCACCCCATAATGAGTAAAGAAATGCAAGCTATTTCTTTGTAAGGTGGAACCCAAATCCCAACTCCCTCCACCCTTATACCTCCCTAAAACACACTTGTGCCTCCCACAAAATAAACCCCATAGTCTTCTCCTACACCATTCCTAGGCCATCTACCCAACAACCCACAAACATGCCAAAACATTCACACATTAACATTTACATTCATAAAAGAAGAGCATTTCAAGAGCCAAGCTCTTACCTCTCCATGATGGAGTTTCCCAAGTTCCAAACAATAGTTTTTTTCCAAGAAACAATCCAAAAATCCACCAAAAACAAGCATGCAACAATCTTCAAACTTCTCCAAAAGCAAGAGCTCCCAAAACAACAAGGAATTCACCCAAGAATGAAGTCTCCAAAGTGAAGCAACCCAAAACAAGGCAAGGAATTCAAATTTTATAGAAGAGGAAGGGAAGAGGATGAGGTGGATCCATGTAGGATGCCACATCACACATCCTCAACCCCAACCCCAAAATTCAACTTCATTCTCCAATGCATAATAAATAGGTGGGTGAATAATATGACAATTTACTTACATACTCAAATCCAACCCACACCCCAAAGGACTGAAATTAAACCATGTAAGAAAAGTGCAATTAAAACTTACAATTTGACTTACACAAATGCATTATAAAAGTCTAAAATCAACCCTCCAACCATAGGTATGGTTGGTAAATGAATTTAAGAGGTATGGGACAAGTTTAACTTGTCCCCTGAAGCCTCCAAAATCAGCCTTCAAGGAAAAATTCAAATTTCCAAGAAGATGAAGTGTTTCACACTCAAAAGTTAACTTACACATCACTTACACATCTCTTACAACACTTTAATTCAAGGCCAACAACTCTATTAATTACTTTCTTATGACATATTTTAATTAATTAACTTAACAACATGATTACTCACAATATTACACACCATTTAATGAATAATGAAAGGGTCAATGCACCACAAAATAAACACATGCAAACATAAACAAAGGAACCAATAAATAAATACACATAACCCCTTGGTCACATTTAAAGGTGATCCCCCATGGGAATCCCTAACACACACAAACACACACAAACAAATACTAGTTGCCATGGTGACCTTGTTGAATTCATCTAGAATTCCAATGTGGTTGGTCTCCAATCCCCGATGTTTGTTGTGATATTTTAACCTGAAAAACATGAATACCTCCTTTGAGCCTCGTGGCCATATCAGAACATCCAAAATAATATAAATAAAATTCCAAAATCATCTAGATATATGGATCACAACAACATCCAAGAAACCAACAAGATCATTTGTAATTTTACTCAACAACTATATCATCATCAAATAATTTCCATTTCTAGGTCTACTCACAATATCCAAATATCACATGTCCAAACAACATCCATAGTATAACCATGTCAAATAATATATCAACATCAATATCCAAAATGTCTCTAATAATCATCATGCATCATAACTGAATCAAGTCAACAATAATCCATGATCTAACATCTAACATCATACTATAATAAAGTCCATAATCATGTCCATAATATAATCAACAGTATCATGATCAGTATAAAAAAAGGTGTCAAAGGGAAGTGGGCACTACATCCCCCTCCCCTTAGACTCGACTTCCTCTGGAAGTCACTGGAAAAATGTGGAAACTAAACTCGTAGCAAAGTAGCATCCTCCCATGTAGCTGTAGTCTCATCATATCTGTCCCACTACACCCAAACTTAATCAACCTCTCTACCCCGAAGGCCCAGGGTCCTATGATCTAGGATGCGAATGGGCTCCACCATCACCTACCCCTGATCCTGCACCTACAATGATGTCCAATCTAACACATGAGAAGGATCGGAAACATATCTCCTAAGAACTGAAACATGAAACACATCATGTACGTGAGACAAGCTGGGTGGACAATGCTTATGGTAGGCCAAAGGGCCGATACGCTCCAAGATCTCAAAAGGACCCACAAATCTAGGAGCTAACTTAGAACCTTTTCCATAATGGATAGGGCTCTTGTGTGGCCTAACACAAGGAACACCTTCATGCCCACATCAAAACTACGATCGGTCCTATGCTTGATCTACGTACTTCTTCTGCCTGTCATGTGCCTCCTGTAGTCTCTGTCTGATCAAAACCACCTGTTGCCATGTCCCACAACAAAGCTGGTCCAAGAGAAACCCTATCCTCTAACTGTCCCAACTAAGAGGTGTCCTACACTCTCTACCATACAAATCCTGAAAAGGATCCATGCCTATAGAACTCTGAAAACTATTATTGTAGGAAAAATCCACCAAGCATAGTACTCCTCCCATCTAGACTGTTGATCCATCACATACATCCTAAGCATATCCTCTAAAATCTTGATTCACCCACTCATCTTTCCATCTATCTCGGGGTGATATGTTGTACTGAAATTGATCTTTTCCCGGGGCATACTTTGCATGGTAGTCCAAAAATGGGAAGTGTACAAAGGATCGTGGTCACTAATGATCTTCTTCACGGAATCCCGTGTAACCTGACAATCTCATCAAGATATACCCATGCCACTACACTAGTTGTATAAGTGGTCTTCACTGGAGAAAAGTGAGCCACTTTTGTCAATTTATCAACCATGACCATGATGGCATCGTGGTGATATCTCGACATCGGTAGCCCAACAATGAAGTCCATGGAAATGGTGTCCCATTTCCACTCCGGTATAGCATGAGGAAAGAGAAGGCTAAGCTGGATGTTGATGCTCGACCTTCACTTTCTACACTCTAAACATGTGACACAAACTAAGCCATGTCTCTACGAAAGTCCTCTCCAATGATACAACTGTCTCAAAGTAGCGTGCATCTTCTTCACCCCGGATGGGATGAATAGGGTGCATGATGTGCCTCTGTCAAAATGTCCTACCTCAAGCCTCCATCTCTGGGAACATAAATCTGACCTCTGTGCCTGAGAAGGCCATCTACCTCTAGTGAGAAACCATCAAAATTCCCTTCAAGGGGTCTCTGGGACTCGATCTCTACTCGAACTAATGTAGAAGTCAAGAGGAAGAAGCTTGAAGAATCCTACTCAAAATATGTGCCCACTTTGAGTGGCCATAATCACATGTCTCCATCTCTGCTTGAGAGCATCTACCACCACATTCTCCTTCCCCTTCACATGCTCTATCTCCATATCATACTCACAAAGCAACTCCATCCAACCCACTTGACGAGTGTTGAGATTGGGTTGCGTGAAGAGGTGGTGAAGACTCAAGTGATTTGTCCTGAGTGTGAATCTTTGACCAAGCAGAAAGTGCCTCCATCAAACCAAAGCATGCACAACTGCTGCAAGCTCAAGATCATGAGTCGGATAATTAAGCTCATAATCCTTGAGTTTGTGAGACTCAAAAGCCACTACTCTTCCCTCCTACATCAACACACCTCCAAGCCCTACTAAAGAAGCATCCGTGCAAATGAAAAACTCACCCTGTGGATCCGGCACTATAAGGATAGGTGTTGTAGTGAGGCATTCCTTTAGTGTCCTGAAGGCCTACTCACACTGTCTGACCAAAAAAACTTCTTCCCTTTCCATTGAAGGGAAGTGATGGGGTGCGTAATCTGAGAGAAGTCTAAACAAATCTCCTATAGTAACCTACTAGTCCCATGAAGTTACTGCACACTCTATCATAGTAGTGGGTGTTGGCCAATCCATAATAGCTCTAATCTTGGAAGGATCGATGGTGATACCTTTCCCAGAAATGATATGTCCCAAATACTACACCTCCATCTAAAAGAATGCACACTTCTCCAAGTTCCCATAAAGTTTCTTGCTCTCGAAGACACTAAAGAACCTGGCGAAGGTGCCCTCGTGCTCCTCACATATACGTGAGTAAATCAAAATGTCATCAAGGAAGATGAGCATGAAGTGATCTAAGAAATTCTTGAATACCCCATTCATCAAACTCATAAATACTATGGGGGCATTAGTCAAACCAAAAGGTACCACTATGAACTCATAGTGGCCATATCTCATATGGAAGGTGGTCTTATGAATGTCCACCTCTAAAATCCTCAGCTGATGGTAGCCTGACTTAAGGTCTATCTTAGAGAAAGTTGTGGCTCCCTTCATCTGATCAAACAAATCATCAATGCGTGGAAGGGGATAATGATTCTTGATCATTACCTTATTCAACTGGTGGTAATCAATACACAACCACAAGGATCCATCCTTCTTCTTTACAAAGATCACCGTGCACCCCAAGGGGACACACTAGGATGAATTAGGCCCTTCTCTAGAAGGCCCTCAAGCTATAACTTGAGCTCGCAGAGCTCGGGGTAGTCATCCGGTAAGGTGCTCGTGAGATAGGCTCTACTCCCGAACTAGATCTATATGAAAATCAATCTCACGTGGGGGTGGTAACCCCGGTAGCTCCCCTGAAAGACATCTACAAAAACTCTCTCAAAATGGGATGATCATCTAGTGATGGTCCACTAGACCCATCCTCTGATCTATCACTTGATTGTAACAACATACATCTGACAACCCCATCACACACACCGCTTAAGCTACATAGCAGAGATGGTGTGAATAGAAAAATGGGTCTCCTGACCCCCACTATCACTGCCTCCACTCCTAGATCATCTATGCAAGATATGATCTTGTGGTAACAATCCACTCTGGCTCTTGTGTGTAGATAACTAGTCCATGCCCAAGATGACTCCATAAGAGCCCAACGGAAGGATACGAAGATCCAGGTAGTGGTGAAAGGTCCCAAATCCACCACACACTCCTTAACTAAGGAGTCTATAGAGATCTTGGCTCCAGAAGCCATCTCAACATCCCAACTATGACCCTACCTAACTACCACCAGCTTGCATCACTCTACTAAAGATGGTGCAATAAAAGAATCAAAAGAACCAGAATCAAACAAAATGGAGGTAGGAATGCCTCCAATGTTACCTGTAGTCTCAATAACTATACTTTGATGCTCTTCTAGTAGTTCTCAACCACTACGTACATCCTATGACTATGCCCCATATCACCAATAGTAGGCTCTAAGATCTATGTCTTACCCTTGTTATTAGGGTTATGTGGGTAGTCTCTCAAAAATGTCCAGTAACACCACACCCAAAACAACCACCTGATCCTCTCCCCTGTGTAGCAGTCCAGTCGGTACTCTAGAGGTTTGTGGTGTGGATCTTGATGATCTAGTTGTGGTCTATTGAGGTCTCTCTCTAGGTGAGCTCCTGTTGAGTGAGCTCTCTGGGCACCTGTGTCCTGATGGGACCCCTAGGAGGAGGCCCCATACTCCGACCTCTCTGTGCATCAAACCTCTGTGGAGGTCTATAAGGTGGGTGGGACTACTTGCTGCTGCTTTGTTGTGGTCTAAAAGATGACTATGTGTTGAACCCTATCCACCACAAGGAAGAGGTACGACCCCCTCTCTCTTCTTCTTATCATCTATGTATGCGGCTCTGGACTCGGTCTCTAGCCTACTTGGGTCTTTCCCTGAGTCTCCTCTCTATATATAGGCCTTCTCGATGGCCTCATCTAATGTCTGTGGACAATGGATCCACACTTGCACCTCCAATGTCTAGATTCAGGCCCCGATGAACCTATGGATCCACACCTACTCATCCTGCATGTAATCAACATACTAGAGTAGATCCAAAATCTACTCTCATACTCAACCACTATAAGAGATGCTTCGGAGGTCATGGAACTCATCTATCCACTATTGTATGAACCTCCATGACAAGTATCTACTCTAAAATGCTCCTCAAAGAGCTCCCAGTAACTATCTCAGAATCAACATGGAGCTTCTTCTCCTCTGTCCACCACTAGACACCAGCTCCATCCCTCAGTAGATGGATCACAACACAAGCTTTCATGTTGCTAGAACAAGGATAGAGCTTGAAGCACCCTCAAGCTCACTAACCAGGCCTCTATCCTAAAATCCACCTGTGTCACTAGAATAATGTGATGGCCAAAGCTTCAGGATCTCCCTGATGTGATCTGCAACTATGGTCTGACGGCCTCTAGGCCTCTCTGTATGCTCATCCCTAAGCCTAGGGCTCCGAGACCTCTCTCTATGTCCTGAAAACTCGGTCACCCTATCCCCTCTGTGGTGACTCTACTCTGGATGACTCTGCATGGAATTTCTCTCCTCCATGCTCCTCACTGGGTTGAGGAGATACATGACCCTCAATGGAAGTGACTCTATCATGTCTGGCTGCATGTCCTCCTACTGATCCTCCACGTAGAGAGTGGCATTAACATCCTGAAGAGTCTACAAAATCTGTGGTAGGATGGCTGCTACAACATGATCTAGTGGTGGTAAGTCTAGGTCTATGTGAAAAGACCCTCATCCCATCTGCCTCTCTGCATAGACCAAGGTGAGAATTAGTTCATCTTTCTAAGTTTTATTCAGTTTCCATGTTTACTAAAATATGTAATTTCTAAACTAAGTTGTTTTCTAGATTTAAAAGTGTGCTAGGTTTAAGGTTCATGTCTCAAGTTTTCTAGTGTGCCCAATGGCCCAAGATTTTGAACCACTTCTCTGATACCAAGTGTAACACCCATAAAAACAACCCACTTGAGACCCAAGGAACAACCTAGGATTAGATAGGAAAATTATGGAATAATTTTTTTTTGTTTAAAAGTGTCTTCAACTAGGTTACAAGACAACAATTGTCACAAACAAGGTTCCAGATCAATACTAATTTACTAGATTATATTTTTTTTTTATTATTAACAATTATTAAAGGTCACAAGGTCAAAATTTAGGGTTAGAAAGTTCAATTAGGTTAGGAGGGTAATTTCACACTACACCACTCTCTAACTAGCTTAAAATATTCAACTTGATTTTTCTTAGAATTAACACTCTCAAAACTTCCCTAAAACATTCCCATTGGATAGGAAATTTCCTCACCTTTCCAATGATATAAAGAAGTCCTCCTAACTCCTCATATTTCTCAAGTTATAGGCCGGGGACCTTGGGAGGAAAATTTTCCAAGAGCGGGCCTGTGGGCCTAGGGAAGAAAATTTTCCCATGCGTGGGCTGGCGGAGTGGGGAGAAAATTTGGCACATTTTCCTTCTTCGGGGAAAAATCATGATTTACCTCCGCACAGCACCCATGAGCCCGAAGAGGACACGTGTCGGCTTTACAACACCCCGGTGGAAAATCAGGTCATCGGAGTGATTTAAGACATTATGTCTTTTTGGCCAAAAAGCGCTAGGGATCAAAATGGTCCACCTCTGCCGATGCCCCCAAGGTGCCATGTGTCGAGCTCTGATTGGTTGCGGGCTGGTGGGGAGGTGGAGGAAAATTAGGAAAAATTTTCCCAAAAAATTTTTTTTGAAGCACTAAGTTAAAAAGGGATCCGCTCCTCCTCAACGCCCTCGCGTGTGCCCACGTGGCAGCCTCTTGATTGGTCATGGGGCGGGCGGTGGGGGAAAATTAGGAAAATTTTCCCAAAATTTTAAAGGCTAAGTTTAATTTGCTGGACCCATGAAAGACAACTAAAGGGCAAAAAGCTGATTGGTTGTGGCCAAAGGGCCAAAGGGGAAAATTTTTCCCAAAAAATTTCTGAAGCGCTAAGTTAAAAAGGGATCCGATCTCCGATTTTCAAAAAAATTCGTGGTGCCATGTGGTAGCCTTTGATTGAAAGGGCATTGGGGTTAGGGAAAATTTGGGAAATTTTCCTTTTTTTTTTTGACCAAAAGTGCTAAGGAAAAATTTGGGCCATGGGTCCAGAAAATTTTCCCAATTTTTTTACAATTAGAATTATTTTTTGACGCCAAATGAAGAAAAACTTTAGAAGGCCATAACTTTTGATAGAGAGCTCATTTTTGGGAAAACAGGACTTTCTAGAAATCTCTCAACATCCTCTTTACACAAGAATCATTAAATTTTGATTTTGATAAATTTTAAGGAGTCAATTTCAAGAAAATGATCTGCAGGCTTTTAAAAGGCAAGCTAGTAGATTTTAACTTATGAAATTTTAATCAATTGTCCTTCTTCCTCTCTCAACATGTCAATTAGACATGGAGAACTATTCTTAGATGGATTTAGGATGGATTTGGAAGGTAAGTTTGTTTTATTGACTCCCAATTTAAAAAAAAACAACTTGATAACAAAACGACAACAAAATGGTTTGAGCCCGATTTTGCTAAGTTTTCTAAGAATTCCTTAAGTATTTTTGTCCAATTGAATTCATTTTAGGGCATACTACTTCAATTTAATCATTTAATTTGTTATTTCATTGTTGTAGGTTCAAACTTGTGCATTTTTGGATAAAGTATTTTCCAGTTTGAAAATACAAAACAAAGATCAAATTTTAAAGGATCTATTCACCATTTTCATCTTCCAAGTATTAGAATTCATTCCAATTCTAATCTAATACATTTAGTTGATTCAATTCAACTATTCAAAAGCTAAAATACATCTCTGATTTCCAAATTTTACATATTTCAAAAGATAGAGTATTACACTTCCTTCATACGCATTTCTTTCTTTCAAACAGAGATTACAACTCACATTTAGATGATCAAATTCAATACAATGATGCAATTTGAGGAAGGTAGTGCAATCCTTTATTGATTTCAAATACAACTTTACAACTTTTCTTTCATTCCTCAAATTCCTCATACAAAATACAATTCTTTCACATTCCTTCAAACATGAAAACAAGTTTATCTCTTTCACATTACAATATACAACTTTCAAATCAATACAACATCTTTCCATTACAAACATTTACAAGTTCATCCACTTCAAGTGGGAAAGGTTACAATATGGTTTCATTTCACAAGGAACTATCAAACTGTCTTTTTCTCAGCTCTAGAACAACAACAAGCAGATTTCACATTCTTCTAATTTGATCACCACAAGAGCAGGGGAAAGGAAATGCTCTCCACCCAACCAAGACATCCAATGAAAAGGAGAAGCCATCCTTCTTCATTGGCCCCGAGCCCCAACCACAATGCAATAAAAGATGTGATCCAACTCATGGCAACAACAGGCTTCCACAAACACACAAGCAACATTTTCACAATAAAAACATAGTCCAAAATAGAATGTAGTTTACAACTACATTAAAGCATGAAAAACATTACTGAGGCTTCATCAAGCAAGCCAAAGGAGCAAGAAACTATGGGGATGCTTCTTATGCCTCCCAAAAGGGGAAATGGGTATCACCACCTAATTACAAACCACCAAAATATAGTATATCAAAACCCTGACATTCCTTATGCCTCCCCAAGTACCCCTTATTCCTCACATTTCCTTATGCCTCCCCAACCTCTTATGGCACCCCATAACAGTAAAGAAATGCAAGCTATTTCTTTGTAAGGTGGAACCCAAATCCCAACTCCCTCCACCCTTATACCTCCCTAAAACACACTTGTGCCTCCCACAAAATAAACCCCATAGTCTTCTCCTACACCATTCCTAGGCCATCTACCCAACAACCCACAAACATGCCAAAACATTCACACATTAACATTTACATTCATAAAAGAAGAGCATTTCAAGAGCCAAGCTCTTACCTCTCCATGATGGAGTTTCCCAAGTTCCAAACAATAGTTGTTTCCAAGAAAAAAATCCAAAAATCCACCAAACAACAAGCATGCAACAATCTTCAAACTTCTCCAAAGCAAGAGCTCCCAAAACAACAAGGAATTCACCCAAGAATGAAGTCTCCAAAGTGAAGCAACCCAAAACAAGGCAAGGAATTCAAATTTTATAGAAGAGGGAAGGGAAGAGGATGAGGTGGATCCATGTAGGATGCCACATCACACATCCTCAACCCCAACCCCAAAAGTCAACTTCATTCTCCAATGCATAATAAATAGGTGGGTGAATAATATGACAGTTTACTTACATACTCAAATCCAACCCACACCCCAAAGGACTGAAATTAAACCATGTAAGAAAAGTGCAATTAAAACTTACAATTTGACTTACACAAATGCATTATAAAAGTCTAAAATCAACCCTCCAACCATAGGTATGGTTGGTAAATGAATTTAAGAGGTATGGGACAAGTTTAACTTGTCCCACAAGCCTCCAAAATCAGCCTTCAAGGACAAATTCAAATTTCCAAGAAGATGAAGTGTTTCACACTCAAAAGTTAACTTACACATCACTTACACATCTCTTACAACACTTTAATTCAAGGCCAACAACTCTATTAATTACTTTCTTATGACATATTTTAATTAATTAACTTAACAACATGATTACTCACAATATTACACACCATTTAATGAATAATGAAAGGGTCAATGCACCACAAAATAAACACATGCAAACATAAACAAAGGAACCAATAAATAAATACACATAACCCCTTGGTCACATTTAAAGGTGATCCCCCCCATGGGAATCCCTAACACACACAAACACACACAAACAAATACTAGTTGCCATGGTGACCTTGTTGAATTCATCTAGAATTCCAATGTGGTTGGTCTCCAATCCCCGATGTTTGTTGTGATATTTTAACCTGCAAAACATGAATACCTCCTTCGGCCTCATGGCCATATCAAAACATCCAAAATAATATAAATAAAATTCCAAAATCATCTAGATATATGGATCACAACAACATCCAAGCAACCAACAAGATCATTTGCAATTTTACTCAACAACTATATCATCATCAAATAATTTCCATTTCTAGGTCTACTCACAATATCCAAATATCACATGTCCGAACAACATCCATAGTATAACCATGTCAAACAGTATATCAACATCAATATCCAAAATGTCTCTAATAATCATCATGCATCATAACTGAATCAAGTCAACAATAATCCATGATCTAACATCTAACATCATACTATAATAAAGTCCATAAGGTTATTGTGACACATGACAATGTAATATGGAGTAAAAATTTTGGTTTGGAATGTCGATATTCGACTCTCGGCTGCAAAAATGGGACCCACATTTTTCCGCTTTGGGTTCCTTGAGCGAGGTCATCACACTCACTTACGGAGGGGTTCCTTGGCCTCCAATATTCATATTACCATTGATGGGATTCTTTATATATTTGCTGATATTTTTTAACATAGTGCATGTCAAATTATTGTATTACATTGTAAACATATTACATTGGGCTAACTTAGTGGACACTCGACTCGGTGAGCCGAGCTAACTTGGCCAAGTGAGTTGAAATTCCCAACATTTATCCACCTTATTGATTCACAATCATAGTGCATTTCTCTCTGGGACATGCAATCTGGAACTTTCTATTAACTCCCTTAACACCTATTCGCCTTATCCTTCTCGGTGCTTACCTTCCACGCGGAAGTCTTGTCTATCTCCTCATTGTCCCAACTTCAAAAACATTCCAACACTTACAAGTTTCCTCTAAAAATTGTTGACCTAAAGAATAATTTTATACATATTATGCCTTGCATTTAAACACCCCTAGACCCATCGTGTAAGGTATGTGGGATAAATCCCAAAAATAGATAAAGCAATGGGTGGTGTTAGAGAGGGTTCGAACCCTTGAACCACCGCATGGAAAAATTTTGTATGGCCATTACAACATGGAAAGCTCGCATGCTATATGAATGAGCTAATTTCTATTTATTAAACAATTTGGCCAGTCTTTGAGGTTTTTTCATTGTGAAAGATAGGAGAGGAATTTCTAAAAATTTGAAAAGAAGACTCGCGTTGTTTTTGCAAGGAGAATATTATGCCAATTGGGAAAGGTATTTTTTCCCTATTAAATTATTATAATTGTACTAAGGAATATTTTTAATAGATCAATCACATTATATGGACTCATAGATATAGTTTTTGATACCGAACTCCATTTTTATTACATGAGTCTTGTTTTCTCTGCTCCAGTTTGATTATTCTATGATTTTACACAATACTAAAAGATTTTAAAAATTAATTAAAAATATAGAAAATTTATAATATTAAAATTTATTAGTTAAATCATTTTATAAATAAAATTTGGTGAACGTTTGGAATTTTCTCATGATTATGTATGATGTTGGTATCAAAGTAGGTCTATGTTAAGTTTAATGATTTTTGGATTGCATTTATGTTGAATGTTAACAAGGTCCCATTTGTAGTAAGGTATAAGGATAATTAACAACATTTGATTTAGAGATTGGATCAAGACATTTATGAAGTCCATCTATGGCCAAAGAAGAATAATTTCCTAAATCCTTCATGCAAATGAAAGAGATGGTGGAAGAATTATACTAAGATCATATAAGACAAATGGAGAAAGAAATAACTCAAAAATCAAAAGAAGAAGGGCCATCTACTCTGCATGGATTTGGTTCCCCCTCTACAAAGGATGGTAAAGTAAATTATGATTCTTTTAATTCATTAGAAATGGATGTTAAGTTTGAATTTCCAATGTTGAATGGAGATCCTAATGCGGAAAAAGGATAACTAGATCAAGAAGATTGAAGTATATTGTAGGGTTCAAAATATTGTTGATGATGAGGCGTAAATCTATTTCGATACTCTTAGAATGGGTGGCACTCTAGTCATCTAGTGGGAGAATAAGCTGCAAGATATTAATACAAGAAAAGGTAAAGGATTTTCCTCTTTTAATGATGTTGTCTATCATTTAAGGAAAAAAAATTATCCATTGTGTTATATGTAACAAGATATGATGGATTGGAAAAATTTATGAAAAACTAAGGGACAAAGTGTTTAGGATTATACATAGGAGTTTAGAAAGATGTCTCTTATTGTTGGTATTTCTCTTCATATGCAAGAAAATATTTTGAAATATATTAGTGGGTTACATATCTATTTGAGACATATGATTCTCATGTTTAATCCTACTAACCTTGATGCAAAGATGTGTACAAGATACTCATTTGGAAGTGAGAGGGAAAATGAACAAAGAGTCTTCCTCCTCAAAACACATGGACAAGAAATTTGATAGAAAGGGAAAAGGTTCGAAAGAACAAGGTAAAGTAAAGGGTACAAGAATAAAAATAATTCTATTGTTAAGAAAGAAGATGATAAACCAATTTGTAGTCATTGTAAAGGAAATCGTGATTAATCTAGGTGTTGGAAGTTACATCCAGAAATGAAACCTAAACGGAATGAGTAACAAGAAAGTGAAAGAAAAGAAAACTAATATTGTGGTGCAGGATCTTGGATTTGACTTTGGTGATGTGACCAATATCACAACTATGGGTCTACAAGGTTATAGTTATTCCACTTATTCTAGCACTTGTTCGTCATCTTGTTGCATCTTCTTCTAACAAACAATCTATGAATGATGAAAAAAATGAGTTTTTCCACTATAGAGTTGTTTCTAAGCATACACAAATTTACACTCTATTTGATAGTGGATCTCAAGATAATCTAAATTTAGAAGAGTTTATAAATAAATTGGGACTCTAAACCAAACCAAATCCTCATCCTTATCCTATAAGTTGGGTTTGGGATAATGTAAAGTTACAGGTACCAATTACTTGTAGGTTCGATTTTCTATTACAAACAAGTTTGTAGATGAGGTTTATTTGGATGTTGTACCTTTGGACATTTTTGGTGTTGTATTGAGAACTCCTTATCTTTATTATCGTAATTTAATATTCTATAGGGAAGATAATAAGTAATTCCTCATTAAAAATGGGGTTAAATACATTGTTAGAGCTCATTATGTGAAAACAAGTCTTTCTTTGGTTACTAAAGGGAAGATGAAAAGGCTTATCAATTCAAGCAAGAATTTTGAACTCATGGTGATAAAATCTAAAAAAAAATATCATGAAAAATATTTTGAAGATTGTGACCCCAAACATCATGATGATTTAATTAAACTTATTTCTAACTATGATGATGTGTTTTAGGATCCATAGGGTCTTCCTCCTAAAAGCGAGTTCAACATGAGATTTAGTTATTGTGGAATGCACCTCTTAGTAATATTGACATGTATAGATTATCTGTGGTTTGAAATGAGGAGATCAAGAACCGAGTTGATGGAGTTGTTGGAAAAAGGAGTCATCTATCCAAGATCATATCCTTATGGTTTACCTATCATCTTGGTTCCTAAGAAATATGGCACATGTCAAATTTGTGCTGATTTTTCAAGCTTAGAATAAAATCATAGTCAAAATTCGTTATCCTCTTCCTTGCATTGATGATTTATTGGATCCTTTGAAAAAGATGTTTGTTTCACTAAGTTATACCTTAGGAGTGGTTATCACCATGTTAGAATCAATGAAGAATATATTTGGAAAACTACTTTTAAAACAAACAGGGTTTGTTTGAATGGTTTGTTATGCATTTTGTATTGTCCAATGGACCAGCTACTTTCATGCATGTGATGAATACTTTTTTAGGTCATTCATTGATGAATTTTTAATAATCTACTTAGAATATATTTTGATTTTCAGTAAATCACGGAAAGAACATGTTTTTCACCTACAAAATTTTTTCGATTCTTTGAGAAAGGATAAATTGTATTTGAAAATGTCGAAGTGTGAATTTGGAAAAAAATCTTTAATTTATTTGGGTTATGGTGTGGGATATGGTACATTGAAAATTGATCCTGGAAAAGTTGAGGTCATTGTTAACTAGCCTAAAAATAATAATGTAACAGAGGTTAGAAGTTTTCTTTGTGTATTTCAAGTATTAGAGAAATTGTATTTCTAACTCCTCATTCATTACATTTCCTTTTAATTCTTTTGACAAGCATCAAATAGGTCTTTCAATGGGGAGGAAAAAATCATAAGGATTTTGAAACACTGAAATAAATTATTAGTACTTCTCCGGTCTTCGATATTTCATATTTACAACAATCATTTAAGATCAATATGAATGTTATTGATTATGCAATCAAGACATGTTGATGTAAAAAAACTTGTTTGTTAACATTCAAAACCTTCACAAGTGCGTTAAGAAATTATCCAACTTATGATAAATATTTGTACACTTTGGTTCGGTGTGTTAAAAATGGAAACATTAATTGATGGGAAAGGAAATAGTAATTCATACAGATCATCAGCCCCTCCATTATCTCTAATCACAAACCAAGCTACAACAATCTAGACACTTCCATTGGATGGGTTTCCTACAACAATTTCATCCAAAGTGATCGGGTATAATAAGGGTACACAAAATAAGGTTGCGAGATATTTTATCTATACCTCCAATTGTTTTTGCATTTGTTGTTTTACAACATAGTTATTTGGTTCTGATAGTTATAAGGAACAATATTGTAATAATTATGATATGAAGATTTTATGAGTGGTAAACAAGTAGGAGAATTGGATTACCATGTTCTTTATGGAATCTTATATCAATCTAGAAAAATTTTCATTCCACATGATGAAAGTGTTCATATAGTTAGGAAAGCTCATACTTCTCTTATATCGGGGATTTTGGTGTTAGTAAAATTTTTGCATATTTACAGATGTATTTTAATTGGCCTCGTATGAAGGATTATGTAACTAGATATATAAAAGGATGTGTTCTTTGTGCCACGAGAAAGCATAACAACCAGAATTTAAGACTTTACTCATCTTTGGGAAATTATTTCAATGGATTTCTTAGGAGGCTTGCACATGTCACAAAGAAAACATGACTATCTATATGTGGTTGTGGATATGTTTAACAAAATGTGTGTGTTGATTCCTTATACTAAGAAAGTTCTTGGTGAAGGGAATGCACACTTATTCTTTCATTATGTATGGGTTCATTTTGGTTTTCTCACTTCTATTATTTCTAATTGAGGTTCCATGTTTCTTGGAGAGTTTTGGTAAGCTTTGTGGGATGTTATAGATAATAGACTAAAGAAAAGTAATTTTCATCCACCAAATTATCGCTAAACAAAGTTCATAAACCACACTATGTTACATGTTCTTATAGGTTGTTATCAAAAAAATCCTAAATTATGGGATGAACATTTGTATTATGTGTAACATACCTATAGTGGTGTCTTTCATTCTTCTAATTTTGGACAAGAAACTCTTGTTAATGGAAATAGTGATACTCACAAAGATAAGAAGTTGTATGAACCGCTTATTATAATTGATCATGATGATGATTTCTTGGAACCTTCTGTTGATGTTTTTCTCCTAATTGTATGGATGAATTGCAATAATATGTCATTTTTGACATGAAGGTAAGAACCTTGTGAAGGGATGATATGGAGAACCTTCATGTGAGATTGAAATAAATGTATCCGAGTAAGGAAAAATGGATGGAAACCGGAAAGGTGAGGGAGAGATACACTCACCTCATCACTAACTAAAAATAATTTTGGAAGTCCACAAATTTTTCACTGGGGATGAGTGATCCATAAGATCCTCATTGAGAAACATCAATCTATGATCTTCCCATAATATAGAATAATCATTTTCATTGTGTAGATATTTTTGAGAGATTTATGAAGGTATAAAGAACTTTGAAAACTGAGCATGTATGCAAAAGTTATGGGCTGCTAAAATTCTTAGCCAACTGGAAAAAATTAGGACTGCGCACAAGTAACATGGATGTGTGCATGTCCGCCAAGCGGAGAAAGGTGATTACGATACATGGTAAGGTGATTTGGATTAAAAAAAAATTTGAAACGTCGTTCTTTGACCCTCGGTTATAGAAAAATGGGTCCCTCTTTTTGCTAGTGGGTCCTCGGCCGATGTCAACACACTCAATTATGCAAGAGTGCCTTGGCCTCCAATATTCATATTACCATTGAATGGATTTTGTATATATTTTCTAATATTATTATAACACATTTCATGTGGTATTATTGTATTGCATTAGGTTAACTTGGTTGACAACCCAGCTAACTCGAATGACCCAGTTGACTTGCACACCATTTATCCACCTTTTAACTTCACTTTCATAACTCCATTTTCTACTTGACCATGTAATTGCTACATCCTCCTAACTCCCTCACCACCTATTAACCTTATCCTACTAATAATTTACCTTCTACATGGAAATATTTTCTATCTCCTCACCATCCGCACTTAGCAACCATGCCACATGTTTCAATGCGAGCCAATGGTTACAACTCGCCTAAAAAACATGTGGCCCTAAAGACCAATGTTACAAATCCACAACTTGAAATTTAAACACCCCTACATCCATCGCACAAGACATGTGGGATAAATCCCAAAAATAGATAAATCAATGGGTGGTGGTCAAGGGGGTAAAGCTCTTCACCCACACCGTGGAAAAACTTTGTGTGGCCAATACACCACAACAAGATTGCATGATATACAAACAAGCTAATTGTTATTTGCTAAATAGTTTTACCAGTGTCAGTGAGATATTTTTCTCATTATGAGAGCTAGGAGATGAATTTCTCAAAATTTTCAAAGGAGATTGAGGTTTTTTTTTGCAGGGAGAATATTATGCAAATTGGGAAACGCTTATTTTTTTCCTTATTGAAGTATGGTAATTTTACTAAGCCATATTTTTAATAGACTTGTCGATTATATGGACTCGAGATGTACGTTTTGATACCGAAATTCATTATCAATTGCATGATTAGTATTTTCTCTATTTCAGGTTTGATTTTACACAATACTCATAGATTATAAAAAATAATTAAAAAGTAATTAAAAATATGGAAAAGTTATAATGTTAAATTTTATCTGTTAAATAATTTTAAAAATCAAATTTTGTGATCATTTACAATTTTCTCATGATTACAGATCTCTAGCACTCGAGGTGCCTCTTATTTGTATCCGAACAATTAGTGGTTCACATCTAGTCTCTTTTCTTCATCATACACAACTTGTATCATCATTTCCCAATGACACATCCTTGTGCTATGCTTCACACTTTCTTTTGTTGAGGTTATGCTACATACATTAACCTCCATCACTTCACATTTAAATGCTTAGCTCATTCATGTTAAATATTTCTCACATCAAATTCTCATGAAACACTACACTATGATGCAATCTAGTACCACGGTTCATACTCAATTGTCGAGGATCTAAATCTGAAATGAACCTAATTACATTCACAATCCTCATGCTCCATGCTTCATTGATCAGTATTTTTAGTGCACATGTTCAAACCCTTTCCCAATGACACACTCTTGTTCTATGGTTCATTCTTGACTACTAAGGGGGAATTTATAAATGAAACTCATCTCATACACATCTATACACATACTCTTGGGGGCATGCTGCTCCGATCACACTCACATTGCATTCCATTCCATTCACACTCATAACATATTGCATATCTTGGTTACACATTGTTCTTGCTTACTTATACTTGCATGTACACTTTTCTTACTATGCTAGAAAAATATTTTGTATGTCATTATATTTTATATATATACACACACATGTTTATCACTTGTCTTCTAGTTGTGAATGCAAAATTTACACAGATCATTACACACATCATGGATGTTTGACACTATACCTCTTACAATTCCTCTGATGGCTCATGTGGGCATCTATTTCAATACACATCACAGTTCTATTGTTTAATTTTATACTACTTCCTATTATTACTAGCACACTATATAATATTGGATCATAATCACTTTGATGTAATTTGTTATCTTTCTAACATACTAATGGGTGCTTCATGTGTAGAATTTTTCTTGTAGGAAAGACTTGCCACCATGGTTGTCCTATACTTTTTTGTCACTATTTTCTATTATTTTCCATTATTTGTGGGATTTTCCCCATGTCTAGTTTTCTCACTTTGCTTATATCCATTTGGTTGTTTTGGCCCGATTGTCCCGCAACATTGTGAGTGATGTCCTATTCTTGAAACTCACTTTTTGTGTTCTACATTTTCTTCTTTCTTTCTAGATTACACACTTTCGTATCCTATATACATATTTTTCTTGTTTGCAATAACACATGTTTCAATCCAAATTATTTGCGTGTGCCTTGGTTTCTACTATGAATATTTCCTCCCCTACACGGTTATAGTTTTTATCAGCATCTGGTCCTCTCCTTTGGGTTGTATCCTTCTAGTGATGTCATATGTAGTCCAAATGAGAGGGCCATACATCGGGTGAATAAGTTACCCCGACCTACACACAGACATGGAAAAATAATAGACATAGTTACTGACATGGCAAAAATTCTAACTTGACTCTTCATTTCAGCATAGACATTAACACCTAGATACAAACATCGCACCTATAAGCTTTTTACCTTATTGGTGCTCAATTTAATCTCGCCTGTTTGTTCAAAATTTCTTCATTCTACATGGTTTGAAGTATTCTTTGTCTCCTCAGTATTGATGTGTGGAAGCTTTACGCTTCATTTGGTTACCATGGTTAGTCTTGTGCTTGCATTGTGGATTACATTGAGTATTGGTATTATTTACGTCTTCACCTCCGCAGGAAAAATTTGTTGTTGGCGTCTTCCATGACTG
Organism: Taxus wallichiana var. yunnanensis; assembly: GCA_018340775.1. NCBI lineage: Eukaryota > Viridiplantae > Streptophyta > Pinopsida > Cupressales > Taxaceae > Taxus > Taxus wallichiana. Next base: position 446,696,294 of record CM031242.1, read on the forward strand.
TATCTCATTTATAAATCATGTCCCAACATCCAAGGATACGTGGTCCTTTCTGATTAGACGCGGCTCGACGGGTATTTTTGGTGAAACTTGTCACTTTTGTTACATTTGTAAAAAATGCCAAATTGGTCCCATGGCCCCGATAGTATATAATTGGCTATTCAACAATATGAAGCGGCAGGGAAAATTTCTTACTTTGACCCCAAAGAAGGACACGTGGTGGTTTGAAAGGTTAAAGGCGGAGAGGTGGGTCACTAGAGCATTTTGAATATTTTTTCCTTTTTGTGAGAAGGAGAAAAGTTATAAAATGATCTGCAACTCCGTGGGGGACAAATTAATGTCACATGTTTGAGTCAACATTGAAAATTCAAAGTGGGAGGCGGGTCACCAGAGCATTTTGAAAATTTTTTCCTTTTAGTGAAAAGGAGCAAAGTTATGAAATGATCTGCAACTCCGTTGGGGCCCACATCAAAATTTAGAAGTGGAGAGGTAGGTCATTGGGGCATTTTGAGATTCTTAAGCCTCGCTTCAAGTCAAATATTTCCCACGTGGAGGGCCTGCATTCATTTTAGGATTCACCTCTCGGTTTGACCTTTGGAGTTACGCTAGGGAGACATGTGGAGGATTCCGCTAGATCTTCCCATACTTAGAATTTTTTCAAGTTTCCTATGCAAATTTTTTGAACCCTAGACTTGTGGAAGGCCTGCGCTTCTTTGGGAGTCCTCCTTTTGAGCTTCATACCAAAAAGGTGTTGATGAGACCCATGGAATATTTCGCTAGCTCCTCTTTATACTTAGAAATTTCAAGAGACCGATGCAACTTTCTTAACCTTGGAACACATGGAGGGCCAACACCTATTTGGGGACCTTCCCTTGAACTTTACTTTTGAAAGAGTTCTTAAGAGACATGTGGAAGATTGCGTTGGCTCTGCCCACACTTAGACTTTTCAAGTGTCCGATGTAACTTTTTCGGACCTAAAACACAGGAGTTACCGCATCTGTTTGGGGACCTACCCCCCGAGTTTCACATTTGAAAGAGCACTTAAGAGACACGTGAAAGATTCCACTAGCTTTGCCCATGCTTAGAATTTTCAATGGCTGAGGAAAATTTCTTGGGCTCGGGGCACATGGAGAGCCTGCGCTCATTTGAGGTCCTACCTCTAGACTTCATCTTTGAAGTTGCACCAAACAGACATGTGGAAGCTTCCGCTAGACCTTCCCATACTCGACTTTTTAGAAGCTGGTGCAACTCTCTAGGGTCCCGAACATGTGGAAGACCCACGTTAATTTGGGAACCTTCCTCTAGACTTCACCTTTTTAATTGTACCAGGAGACATGTGCAAGTCTCCATTGGCTCCTCTTTTCACATGGATGACTCAAACTCATAGCACACAATTGAAGGTATCCATGCGAGGGAACCGAATTCTCAAGGTGTATTCTAGAGGGTGAAAATGATTGCTTGTCGAGATCCAACAATTTGGAGCCACTTGTGAATTATTAAAAAAGGGATTTCTTGCACGACAAAATAAACGAATGAATAAAGAGACTATCAAAAATTATGGCATGGTGACCTAATCATATCTGATGAAAGTAGGAAATGTGAATGACTTGTAACTTTTCCACCGCAAAAATAGAGAGGAATATTCTCTTGAGGCTTTAGAATTTTGGGGGAAAATTTTGGGATGAGTGAGCAAGTAAAATTGTATAAATATAATGAGAATACTCTTGCATAAGGGGGGTTAACGTTTCTGAGAAATTTTGAGAGAAATCATTTTCCCGAGAGATCGTATGAGAGACTAGTTTATTTCCCTGTGTTTTATATTTAATCACGTCAAGGTGGTTGCAAGTGTATAGCCATTGACAAGCTCTGAGATTGTTGAGGAAAATTTCCCCTGTTGATGAATCTAATGAACCTTAAATGACTCTATGTTGATCATGAGCATAATTGTGTTTGCTTTTATTTTAGAATGTTTTCAAATAGTTTTCATGTTCCTATTGCAATCTTATGTTGAAATCCCTCTGAATCACACAAGATCTCGTCCATGTGTTAGTATTGTGGCATTTACAATTTCATTATGAGAAGAGATTTCATCGGTAATGAAATAAACAATTTAAAATCACTTTACTTTCACTATGTTGATAAATATTTTTTGTAAGCCTATGAGTGTATCTTAGGCATGATGAATCAGGGATTTTCAACGTTTAATTGAGTCTTTAGCATGAGCCTTTCTATTGAATTCTTGAAGAATGTGTGAGACCGTGCATCTCTAGGCCTCCATTGATACACACCTTCTGGTTGAAGGAATATTTTGACTATTTTGAGGCATTCTGTCTATGATTTTTCTAATTTTTTGGAAAGGCTCTCAAATATCGGGTATAATCAACTTTGCCTTGCTTAACTTCCCATAAACAAATTATCAAATGATGAATCCTACATGAACTACCCCTATTTGTACTGTGTATCCACAAATGAAAAAATTCCATTTCCAAAGTATGCAGGGACAATCAGGATTCAAGTATTGCCTTTGTAACCTAAACCTTGTCTAGGAAACATCTCCACTCTTGAATCTGAAAACTAGTGAGAATTAGATTGTGATGTATTTATCATATTTCGACAAGGTTCTCATTAAAATTCTGTAGAGAAGGATCTCTTGATGTCCTTCACCAACATGGGTTATAGAATAGGTCCTCTCACCCTGGTTGAAGGCACAACCTAAAGTAGTGAAGGTAGATTGAACCCTCAGTGAGGTGTTATCCAATTCTCCAACACCTGACTAAAAAAGAGTCAGTTAAATCCCATCCTCGGCTACAAAATGACTCATATCATGGTTCGTATGTCTCTAAGCATCCTACTAGTTTCGTGATGCTACTCGGCCCTTGTGGGAGAATCAATTTGGATACCAACACCGAAGTGGCACCATTTCTAGAGATTATTTGAACTCCAAGACCTATTTGTGTGGTAAAAACACCTGAAGTGGCGCCATTACTAAGGATTATTTCAACTCTGGGACCTATTTGTGTGGCAACAACACCTAAAGTGGCACTGTTGTTGCCGGGGATGATTTTTACAAATGCATACACATACTGACCTTGGTAATGTTTTCTGCATGATTTAAGTACAAATATGTTGTTTAAATGTCATCCTTTATTGAGATCTGTAAGATTTGTGCAAGATTACATGTTCATTGTGTAGTATTTCCAATTTCTAGTGGTTATTACACTAAATTTACATCAATAAAGATAAATTTGGGTAAAGGAAGGTCAGACCTGTTAATCTTTGTAGAAATTAAGCATTGATAGGCACTTGGCAAGTTACTTATAGTGCATATGCACAACTAAGGTGAAAATCCTTACTGACAACTCGATGTTGAATTGAAATTTTGATGATTACCAGTGCCTTAACCTGTGTCAAGTAAAATTTTTCATCAATCTATGCAAAGATGGAGGGAAGAATATCTCTCTTCACTAGGGAATCTACTAGAAAGTTATTTCTAGAAATGGGAAAAGAAAACTCTAAAGGAAAACAAGTCTTGAAAGTTGTTAGAGATCAAGAATCAAAAAAGGAGATATCAGTCCTAAAGGGTGATCAATCTATGGTTGAATATTACCATGCGTCTTCAAGTGATTTTGAACCAGGTAATCTTTATATAAATTTGAGTTCTCCAATTGGAAAAGGGAAATCATTTGTGTTTGAAAAGTCTCTGTCATTTTCCCCTATTTCTTCCAGGGGTTGATAGGGTTTTCCAAGAAGCTGAGTCATTAGAGAATATCTATTTTGAAAGTTATATTCTTGTGCTCCAAATACCCCTCGTTCCCTATCATTCTATTTCTCCTATAAATTCACCACCTGAAGGAAATATGGCCCAACCTTCACCTAGAACTCCTTTTGTTGTCAACACTTTTGGACCAATAGATTTCAGAGGTATGGATGGATATCCTAATATGGTTCCATAAGGTGCTAGAAATAGGTTACCAAAATTTCAAGGAAATAATGCCATCACTGGTGACCATAATTTAAATCTCTTTTTCAATATGATGGAAGATTTTGAAATTGAGTTTGAAGACGTGTATGTAAAGTTGTTTATTCATACTCTTGAGGAAGATGCGAGTGATTGGTACAAGTATTTACCGAGATAATTCTATCGATTTATGGACCGAGATGAAAAATGCCCTTAGATTGCAATATGGGGATAAGACTGATCCAAAGTTCCTTTTATCTGAATTTGAAAATATAAAGAAAAATCCAAATGAATATGTCCATTATTTCAATACTCAATTCAATAAGACCTTCAATAGGATACCTGTAATCCTAATTGCAAGTGATGTTTCCTATTTGATAAAATATTCGATGCTTTTGATAAAAAGGCTTCTTATTACTTAAGAGATAAGAACCCAGGAACACCGAGGCAAGATTTCACCATGGCCTTATAAATAGAAAATAAATTCAAAGTAGTTGGAAAGCCTCCTAAGAGAGAGGGTGTCAAGTTGATTAATCCTAAAAAGCCTCAGTCAAGCAAGGTTGTGGACATGGAAGAGATTGTGAAAACTTTGGCTGGAGCAGTTAAAGAGATATCCTATAAAATGGCAAGAGTAGAAAAAGGGATAGGAAAAAGTTTCGAGGGTCAAAGACAAGCCACATGGTCATGAGAGATTTGGAAATCATCCCGAGAGATGATCATAGACCAAATGATAGAGGGAAATTGCCCATGGGGTCAGGAAATGGCAGCCTCAACCCCAGGAGAATAGATCGGTTCCCGATCTTTTGACTTCTAGGGTTCTTCTACCGTGAAGGAGGCCAATGTTATCAAGTTGTGTGATAGGTGTTTCTTACCACAATCCCCATGTGATGTAGATCGAGGAGTTAATGAATAAGATGATTATGTGTGCATGATGGAATGCCTTACAAACTCATGATAGGGTGTAACCTCAACTCAATTGATAAGTGCTATAACTGCTGAAAATTTCTGGGATTGTGTCCACCGGGTATTTCCTCTTCCTCCCATTAATTCTTTTAAAGAAATATGGTACAAGAATTTGATATTCCCAATCATTATTTTGAATACTTAAGGGCTTTGATGATTAAAATGTATGATGGAGGGATCCCCTCCAAGAGGAGAGGAAACTGTGATGAATGCGAAGTTTGTTAGGAGAAATAATATAACACCATAAGTAAGATTGTCAAAGGGGGAGGGCCAAAAACCAAGCAAAAATTTCCAGTTCTTACCAATATCCAAAATTACCTTCCTATAAAAGATACATTTGGAAAAATCCTAGCTACCCCAAATAAAACCCGTGCTCCTGCCAATGCCCAGATTCTCGAAAAACTCCTATATTATCAGATGAAGTTGTGAATCTCCTTCTAACACTTCCCTACCCAAATATGTTCCTTGTGAAATAGCCCAAATCTTGAGTCAGATCAAGGTTATTGTTCCTATTGTTGAATTACTTAGAATCCATGAGCATAGGAAAACGACATTCGAATATTTGGGATTTAAGGAAGAAAATATTAGTCGGGGCAAAAGTGTTAATAATATAGAGTTTCCTCCTATTATTCCAGAATCAAAAATACCATGAGCATTGGAGGAACTGTGTGAATCATCTAAGGTATATTTGGGAACTTCTCTGGTTGAATCTTAGCTTAATGTGGATCCATTTTTTACCACTTTGATTAATAAAGATAAACTAGTACATAAATGCATGTTTGATTCAGGAGCCTCATGTAATGTAATGCCTCTTGAGGTCATGATTGAGTTAAACATAAAGGTAATAGTAGATTTTGGGAAATGTTATACCATGGATTCAAGAGATGTTCCAAAGTAATTGGATATGTCAAAGTATTAGTAGTGCAACTGGCAGCTTTTCTAGGAAAATGCTTAACCATGAATGTGGTTATTGTGGACTGTTCGCCAAGTGGGGGATGCTATTATCCATAAAATGGGTAACTAGTGTGGGTGGAAGTGTGAAAATGGACATGTTTTATGCAACCATACCAATTGAGGGCATCCTTATGAAGCTATATGGTGAGAAGAAGATGTTACATCTCATTGAGGACCCTAACAATGCTTCTTATGAAGTATTGTACACAAATTTCGATGTCGGTAACTTTATGGGCTATGCTGATTGTAAGGAGAAAAAAATTGAAGAGTGAAATTATCCTGAGTAGGTTGGTTCTCCTTGGACCTTGATTTTTGATGGGGCTTGCTCTAGATCTAGTAATGGTGCTGGTGTTGTTTTGATATCTCTAAGCCAAGAAAAGTTTAAATTTTCTTTTAAACTCAACTTTGAGTGCACAAACAATATTGTTGAGTATGAAGCACTTGTTCTTGGGTCTAAGGATTGCATGGAAATATGGTACTAAGGATATTATCATTAAATGGGATTTGAAGATGATAGTTAAGCAAGTTAGAAAGTTGTATGCTATAAATAATCAAAGAATGACATAGTATAAGCATGTAGTTTGGGACTTCATGGATATGTTTGATTCTTTCAATATAATACATCATAATAAGAGCTATAATACTGTAGGAGAAAAATTGGTAGTATTAGGATCTAGGTTTGAAAATTGTATAATGTCTCCCTATTGTCAATATGATATTGAAATATTGACTAGACCGTCTATCCCTGAAAATATCAAGCACTGGTAGGTGTTTAAAGATGATGCTCAGGTCCAAAGGTTTCTACAGAATAAAGGGGAATTTTCCAACCAAAGTATGGACTGGGAACCAACGGTTTATGTAAATGATGGAAAGAGACCCTATTTGGTAAAGACATTATCCAATTGAAAACCAATACTATTCCCATAGGTTTGGTTGCACTAGAATCAAATTTTGATAATGTTGATTGCATTATTAATAGACACATGTCAGCCTCGAGGGATGTTGAAGAATATAACCTAGGCATAAAGGATAAACCCAAGAGAATTTGGCTAGGCAGCAACTTGAACAGAGAAGAAAAGCAGTCATATGTCCAATTGCTAAAAAAGTACCAAGACTGCTTGGCTTGGTCATATTCAGAATTGAAAGCATACAAGGAAGACCTTTTTCAGCATGAAATACCCCTAGAAGCCAATTCCAAGCCATTTAGGTAGAAACAAAGACCAATTAATCCCCTCCTTTCCTCAAAAATGCAAGAAGAGTTGAAAAAGTTAAGGGATGGAGGAATTATATAGCCTACAAGATACTCCTCATGGGTAGCAAACTTGGTACCTATTCAAAAGAAAAATGGGGATATAAGATTGTGTGTTGACTTGAAACTTAAATAAGGCATCAATTAAAGACAACTATCCCTTGCCAAATATGGATAACATGTTGCAATTGGTTACAGGTTTAGAGTTGTTATCCACTTTGGATGGTTTTTCTGGGTATAACCAAGTGGTTGTGAAGCAGTCAAAAAGAATCAAAACTGCTTTTACCACTCCATGGGGAACCTATGTGTATGTCGAATGTCATTTGGCCTGATGAATGTTGGAGCCACATTTCAAAGAGAAATGGATGTAGCATTCTCAAGATATATAAATGACTTCATTGATGTGTATCAGGATGATGTAATAGTCTTTTCAAGAAAAAGAAGTGATCACCTACAATATTTATAAAAGATGTTCATAAGATGTAGGGAGTATGGTATCTCAATGAATCCCAAGAAGTGTCATTTTAGGGTTCAAAAGGTAAATTTGTTTAGACATACTATATCAAAAGAAGGAGTCATGATCGATCTAGAGAGTGTAATCCATTAGCAAAGTTCCTATTCCAAGAATGAAAAAGGGAATTCCATCTTTTTTTGGGTAAATAAATTTTATTAGGAGATTTATTTCCAACTTTTCTGAATTGACTATCCCAATCACCAAGATGTTGAAGAAAGATTAGAGTATCGATGAGAAGAAGCAACAATTCAAGCCTTTACTTTGGGATTAAGGAAGCATTAAAGAATGCCCTTGTTTTAGCAGCTTCCGATTTTAAAAAGGCTTTCAAAATTTTTTCCTTTGCCTCCGAGAATACCATTGCATCTGTCTTGTTACAAAAGGATGATGAAGGATCTAAAAGGCCAATTGATTTATTTAATAAAGCATTACAAAGGGCAGAGTTGAAGTATACTATCATGGATAAACACTCCTTTTATTTGGTCAAGCCAAAAAATCTTTAGGCCATATATTTTGAGCTCTAAAGTCGTAGCTTATGTTCCCCATACCATGGTTAAGGATATCCTATCAGAGATGGAAATTTCAAGTAAAATATGACGATGGGAAAATAAATTACAAGAATATGATATGGACATCCAAACTACAAAATTGGTCAAAGGATTGGGCCTAGCAAAGCTAATGGTAGAAAGCAACCTGCAAATAGTTGAGATAAATGAGGTTGAAGAATAAAGATTGAATATTCTTGAGAAAGTGACAAATTCTGAATGGTACAAGGATATTATTTTTCATCTCAAACATCTACAGTGCCCTGAGTATTTAAGAAAGAATCAAAAGAGAGGACTTAAGTTAGCCTCCCAGAATTACATCATCACTGATTATGGGTTAGCTTGGAAGAACCTAGAGGGAATTCTTTTGAGATTTATCACCGAGGATGAAGACCTAAAAATAATTGATGATTTCCATGGAGGATTTTTGGAGGGAATTTCACGGGAAGAGTCACAACCCATAAGATATTAAGGGCTGGTTACGTGGCCAACTCTTTTTAAAGATACAACTCTCTTGGTAAGAAAGTGAGAAAGTTTTCAACGTTTCTCAGAATATTGAAAGCTTCATGCTCCCTCCTTTGCATCATGTATCAATTGAAGCCCCATTTAAGCAGTGGGGAATGGAATTCATTGGTGAGATTTCGTAACCTTCAAGTGCAGCCACAAATGGATATTAGTGGCCACAGATTACTTCACTAAGTGGGTGGAGGCAATCCCTACCAAGAAAGCTACCCACCAAATTGTTATGGAATTCATTCTAAATCATATAATTTGCAAGTTTGGAGTGCCTACTAAGATAGTTGCTAATAATGCTATGAGTTTTCAAGCCAAACCTTTAGTAGCCATGTGTCATGAGTATGGGATCAATTTAGCATATGCTTCAAATTATAATCCCCAAGGTAATGGAAAAGCATAATCAAGCAATAAGAATTTGTTGAAGATAATCAGAAGGACCTTGGAATTAAACAAATGGAGTGGGGTGAGTAGTTGAAGTTTGTTGTTTGGGCTGATAGAATCACTATTAAAAGAGCTACTAGAAAAATTCCATTTGAGTTGGTGTATGGAAATCAAGCTCTACTTCCCTTGCATATGTAATTATCTTCTTATCAATTTATTCAACAATTGGAGGACCAGGAGGTCAGTCCCTATGATGCTCGTATCAATCAAATTGTTGAATTAGATGAAGAGAGAAGAGAATCCCACCAAAGACATGTGAAGTTCAGGAGAAATTGAAGAAACTATTTGATAAAAAGGTAGTCCAAGAGCTTTCAGTTTGGGATATTTGCTGCTACTATGGGATAACAAACATGAGGATAAGGGAAAACATGGAAAGTTTGATGCATTATGGATGGGCCCTTATTCCATTGATATTAGGATTGGCGAGCACACTTATTTCCTAAAAGACTTGGATAGGGAATTGCTTGAGTTTCCTGTTAATGGTAGAGTTCCTATTAATGGAAAGAACTTGAAACATTTCCTTGATTTATTTCTCAGAATCAAGGCACACATCATTGTACAGTGTATAGTCTTTTGTTTTTGTTCTATTTGTTTGTTTTTTCTATTTCGGTTTGTCCTAGTCCCTGGTGACTAGTTCTTGTTGGTTTCTCGGTTCGATCTTGGGAGGGTTGGTTATTGTATTTCTTCCTTAAAATATTTTTCTTGACTCCATTTCCTAATGGATTTTTGGCACATAGTCTAGTTTGTTGTTCTTGTGGCACTCGCAGAGTGCCCATCCCCGAGTCAAAGCCGATGTTGGTGCTCAATTTAATCTCGCCCTATTTGTTCAAAATTTCTCAGTCTGCATGGTTTGAAGTTTTCTTTATCTCCTTGTATTGATGCATGAAATATTTCTCCTTCATTTGGTTTGCCATTGTCAGTCCTTTCCTTGGGTCGTGGATCACATTGAGTCTTGGTTTTATTTATAGTCTTCATCTCCGCAGGGAAAAACTTTGTTGTTGGGTGTCTTCCATGACTATGTCTCCTTTGTAAATCCTGTCCCAACATCCGAGGATACATGGTCCTTTCTGATTAGATGTGGCCCAACAGGTCTTTTTGGTGAAACTTGTCACTTTTGTTACATTTGTAAAAAATACCAAATTGGTCCCGCAGCCCCGATAGTATATAATTGGCTATTAAAAATATGAAGCGAAGGAAAATTTGTTATTTTGACCCCGAAAAAGGAAACATAGTGGTTTGAAAGGTTAAAGGCAGAGAGGTGGTTCGCTAGAGAGCATTTTGAATATTTTTGCCTTTTTGTGAGAAGGAGAAAAGTTATAAAATGATCCACAACTCCATGGGGACAAATTAATGTCACATGTTTGAGTCAGCATTGAAAAGTGAAAGTAGGGAGGCAGGTCTCCGGAGGATTTTGTAGATTTTTTCCTTTTGGTGAAAAGGAGGAAAGTTATGAAATGATCTGCAACCATGCTAGGTCCCACATCAAAAGTTAGAAGAAGAGAGGAGGGTCACCGGGCATTTTGAGATTCTCAGGCCCGATTCAACTCAAATCTATTCCACTTGGAGTGCCTGCGCTCATTTGAGGATTCACCTCTTGGTTTTACCTTTTGAGTTGTGTCAGGGGAGACACAAGGAGGATTTCGCTAGATCTTCCCATACTTAGTCTTTTTTAAGTGTCCAAGGTAAACGTTTTCGGATACTTAGAAACGTGGAAGGCCCGTGCTTGTTTGTGAGTCCTTATTTTGAGCTTGATACCAACAAGGTGCTGATGAGACACATGGAAGATTCCACTAGCTCCTCTTTATACTTATATTTTTCAAGTGCCTGATGTAACTTTCTTAATCCTAGGACATGTGGAGGGCCTACGCCTATTTGGGGACCTACCCCTAACCTTTACTTTTGAAAGAGAACCGAAGAGACACGTGGAATATTCTACTAGATCTTCCCACACTTAGAATTTTCAAGTGTCCAAAGTGTAACTTTTTCAGGACCCAAGACACATGGAGGGCCCATGCACGTGTGGAGACCTACCCCCAATTTCACTTTTGAAAGAGTGCCTAAGTGACAAGTGGAATATTCCATTAGCTCTGCCTATACTTAGACTTTTCAACAGCTAAGGAAAATTTCTTGGGCCCAGGGCAGTGGAGAGCCTTTGCTCATTTGAGGTTCCACCTCTAGACTTCATCTTTGAAATTGTGCTAAACAAACACGTGGAAGCTTCCGTTGACCTTCCCATACTCGACTTTTCAACAGGTAGTATAACTCTCTAGGGTTGTGAACACTTGGAAGGCCTACACTCATTTTGTAACTTACCTCCTCTCGTACTTCACCTTTGCACTGCACCAAGGAGACACGTGGAGGTCTCTGCTGGCTCCTATTTACACACTGGTGACTTAGACTCATAACACACGAATGTAGGTATCCATCTCAAGGAAATCATCTCTCAAGGTGTATTCTTGAGTGTGAAAAGGATTGCTTGTCAGATTCAGCCATATGGAGCCACCTGTGAATTATTAAAAAGGGGGATTTCTTACACAATAGAATAAAATAATTATTAAATAGACTATCAAAAGTTATGGCATGGTGCCCCAATCATATCTGATGAAAGTAGGAAATGTGAATGGCTCGTAAATTTTCCACCTAGAAAAAACATAGAGGAATATTCTCTTGAGGCTTTAGACTTTTGGGGGAAATTTTGGGATGAGTGAGTGAGTAAAATTGTATAAATGCAATGAGAATACTCTTGCATAGGGGGTTAACTTTTCTGATAAATTTTGAGAGAAACCATTTTCTGAGAGACCCGTTTATTTTCCTGTATTTTAGATTTAATCACATCAAGGTGGTTGCAAGTGTACAACCATTAAAAATCTTTGATATTGTTGAGGAAACTTTACTCTACTAATGAATCTAATGAACCTTGAATGCCTCTGTGTTGATCATGAGCATAATTGTGTTTGATTTTATTTTAGAATGTTTTCAAACAGTTTTTCATGTTCCTGTTGCAATCTTATGTTAAAATCCCTCTTAATCACACAAGATTTCATCCATGTGTTAGTATTGTGGCATTTGTAATTTCATTATGAGAAGAGATTTCATTTGGTAATGAAATAAACAATTTAAAATCTCTTTACTTTCATTATGTTCATATAGATTGTTTTTAAGCCAATGAGTGTATCTTAGGCATGACAAATCAGGGACTTTCAACATTTAATTGAGTCTTTAACACAAGCCTTTGTGTTGAATTCTTGAATAATGTGTGAATCTGTGCATCTCTAGGCCTCCATTGATACACACATTCTGTTGAAGGGATATTTTGACTATTCTGAGGCATTATGTCTCAGTGATTTTTCCATTTTTGGTAAGTCTCTCAAAGATCTTGTATAATCAACTTCCTCTTTCTTAACTTCCCATCAAATATTTCTCAAAAGATGAATCCTACATGAACTAACCCTTTTTGTACTATGTATCCACAAATGAACAAATTCCATTTCCAAATTATGCAGGGATAATCAAGATTCAATTATTGTCTTTAGTAACTCTGAATCTTTTCTAGGAAACATCTCCACTCTCTAGTGTGACAACTCGTGAGAGTTAGATTGTGTTGTATTGATCATATTTCCGCTTGAGGTTCTCATTACAATTTTCCAAAGAAGGATATCTTGATGTCCTTCACCAACATGGGTTACAGAATGGGTCCTCTCAACCTGAGTTGAAAGCATAACCTAAAGTAGTGAGGGTAGATCAAACCCTCAGTGAGGTGATATCCACTTCTCCAATGCCTGAGTGACAAAGAGTCAACTGAATCCCATCCACAACTACAAAATGACTCATATCATGGTTCATCTGTCTCTAAGCATCCTTCCAATTTCGTGATGCGCTCGGCCCTCATGGGAGAATCAATTTGGATACCAACAGAGCCTTCCTATGCACATATGACTATGTGGAAGTTGCATAGTTTTTCACCGATTGACATAGTTTTTAGTAGTCTATATAGCGATTTTCATAGAATAGGCACAATCCTCTATCAATCGAATGTATTCTATCTCCTTTTTCTTATTTGTGTTGGATAAAATTGGATTGAACTTAAATAAGACAGGATAACACCATCTCGAAGTGGTGTATAACTTTTGGGAAATAGTCAAAGGATGAAGAATAACACTAGACCTTTCTCCAAACACTCTTTTGTTGTGGCATGAGATCGCCTAGAAACTCACACTTGGAATTAGATCACCCAAAAACCTTGTTCTAACACATATTAAGGATCTTTTCTATAATTTCTACTCATCATGGATCAGATTCACATGTTCTTTTTTATAATTTGTTGCATTTTTACACATTTGGATCAAATTTTTCGATACAAGATTTTAACTACTTTGTTGTTCTTATATTTTTGCATCTCTTCCTCATGGGAAACAATGATCACAAGCACAAAACATTGAGCACATCAAAGAGACATAGAAAATAGGTACAACATGAAGCATCGCATACGCTTCACCCGTAGGGTCACTCCCACTTCCTTGTCCCTAGCTTCCACACTTCACATTATTCACTTCACGATTTTTCTTGTCTCGCTAGGAAAACGTTCACCATCGATCTACATGGTTATCTTGTACACATATCTTATGTACTTTATGTTATCGAGCATTCACTTAACAACATAAAGTGAGGGAAAATGTAGACAAAAAATCATCCACTTGGGTACATTTCTAGGTCTTAATCACATAATTACATTTATATGATTCATAAGCAAGAAAAGTACTTTTTGAACGCTATCTACAACCTTTTTCTTACTTTCTAGTTTCGATCATGGCCTTACACACCCTATTTCCTAGTCTAACTTTTGATACTTTAAATTTTTGAATCGGACACCAAAGCACCTAGCAAGGATTCTAGTACCCTCATCCCTTCTTGCGCCCGACCTCTTTTGGGCCTCTTTTAGCCATTGGGAATATTTTTTATTATGGGTCAGCCTTTTATGGTTAGTTATGAAATTCAAACAAGGAAATCATATCAATACAATGTTGTGTGACCATAATAAAAGAACAAGCTTTAAGTATCTATTACCATCACCTAAGGTTTTATCCAAAGGCATTCTGATATCACCAAAGCATCCCTCTAGATTCATTCAAGGTATAAGAAATTGCTTATTTTTCTTACACGCATAGGAGGGGAAGATTTTTTTCCATACACACATCTATTTACATTGCTACATCTAGTTATTGCTCACTATCAATTGCATCTTGCATAATATCCCCCTAGGGAATGATTCTTGTACACACACACACACACACACACACACACACACACACACACACACACACACACACACACACACACACACACACACACACACACACACACACTCACACACACACAAAGAACTACATAGAGTATGAAATGTAGATGAAAATTAAGTGGGAATAATACGACACACATGTGATCAACAACGAATGTTAATGACCACCTTGCTATTGTAAAAAAACTATTTACTTAGATTTTGATTAGTCACATGATCCTAGAGAGGGTCTTTTATTCCTACACATCTCAGCACCAGTCCAGGCACCCTAGTCCAACATATTCTAATACTCGTGCAATTTTTTTGGTTTAGTTGCCACAAGTATGCACTCTGATTCATGAGTTTCCCAACTCTACACACTTCATATTTATTGTGAATTAGCTAAGTCATTTTATCCTTCTATTGTACTTAGGGTTTCAAGTATACTTTACTTAATGTTTACATCATATCTTCACTTTACTATTCTATCATTGCATATGACTCTAAAATATCCTTGTAAGGTTTTACAAATATCTATATTTATCAAATCAGAAATCAAAATTCTTTTCCACCATCTATATAAATTTTAATCCGTTTAATAATATATACTATTATTCATGCCTTTAGTTATTCCTTATCTTTCAAATTCTTAAATTACTTTAGTTGAGGGTTCACTTTAAAAAGTTTGGGTTTCCATCAGCAATATATGCCGAGAATTTATAGGATTATACCATACAAGATCCCTTTTGGTTTCTTTGTATTTAATCATTGCTATTCCATTTATGAAAATTAATTTAAAGTATTAAGGCTTAATAAGACCCGCAATCTGTGACTCCCATCTAGTAAATGTGGCCCCACAAAGGCTTTGAAATCATAGAAATATTCAATTAGGTACAATGTGAATGAACTTGAATCATCCTAACATGTTCTATATGCATCCATGATATGTGGTAGAGAATATGTATCTTCTAGTCATATCATAGCAGATAATCTCCCAAATGTTCCATCAATATCTTCATGGGTGTGTCCCAGTGGTAGAAATCTTACATACACTGAAATAAAAACCCTTATGATTATCAACATAGATACAAACCAAACAAATAATGATTTTTATTGTCACTTGAAGCATTATCTAGTTGTAAGTAGAGGATTGGTAGTATTGTTTTTAATGAAAATTATGTTTCAAATCCATTTACGGAAATAGATTGCATTATTGTAGCCTTATACACTTGACATTTTTCATATGAATCGTTTTCTAATAATGCATCATGTAGTGGTTGGTTTGAAGACCCGTATTGTATAGTATGTTCCCATACACATCAACCACCGGTTCTTCGAGCATGTAAATTCAAAAGGATATTGATGTCATTTGTGAAGTTTAAGCCTCTTCAACTAGAAATGGAAAGTTGAAGTGATAGACACCCCTAGTCTTGTGTCTATGAGTAAGCATATATGTTAAAGAGATTGGGAAGTTTCAAATATTATTGATTGACTTAGACTTCTTTAGTAACCTTAGTATGGAATTCTTCATCTTGTCCATCTTATTATGCACAATGGTAAGGAATTTTTAGGGTTTTCCTCATATTCAATCCTATGGGAATAATAGTTTGCATGACAATTTGTAATGTAATGATTATGAAATTTTATATACTCACGCAATCGCTTGATTATATCTCAGGCCATTTGGGTTTTTAATTTTTGGAATAACCACATACTCATCACATTTTGTAAATAAGTTTTTCTTTACAATATAGACATCTTGGAAATGGTTTAACCATATTATTTTAAACTCAGACTATGACACTCAAGGAATATTTATGATTTCAAGGTCTACATTACACCTTTTGAGGATTGAGTATTGGGTATATTTTTCTGAAACATCCTTACAATAACTCTTGTTATATCCTATTTTATGGAGTGAGTCAAATGAGGAGCTATATTTGAATTTTCATAAACTATTTTTCTTATACTATTAATCATTGATATAGTATTTATACTTGATTTTTATAAACCAACATTACCATTCAATGTCCTAATATCGCCATTTAAAAATATTTATTGTATTTAAAGAAGCTACATCTAGGTAAGTTAAAAGCATTAAACCAATCATTTTGATGTACACCAAAATGTCATACTTTGTGGTAAAAATTTCTCTATTCTAATTTATGTCATTTCTATTTATGGATCCATTTGCTCCCAATGCATTAACAAAAATCTCTTCTTAAACCTTCACTCATATATCTAAACTCGCACCATCCACTAGGTAATATGGAGCCAAGACAATTGTTTTTGCAACAAACCATCCTTCTTACTTTATCCAACAAATCCAATTCATCTTCATATGCAGTAGATCTTGCATTTGACACATTGAATGTTGAGGGAGTGGGCCTCTATTTTTGATGTCTATATGGCCTACTTAGCCGAAGGTTTTGGATAGGTGTAATTAAAGACATGAATAGGAATTTTAGAAATTCCTATTGATGAAGTGATTCTTCAAATGCGCTCCCTATATTGACTTCTATCTCCTTTGGAAATTCATTTATTTTCACATCTATTAATGAACCTCTTGGGTATGCTACTTGTTTTACAACCCATTGTATGAGAGAAGCTTCGATATGGTGCATATGGAACAAGAAGGATTGAATACAACATTAACAAGAATAAAAAAGTTTCTTCAAATATATGATGGGAAATATAAAAATTTTCAAAAAAAGAATAGATTAATACACATAAACATAACGTATAGACAAAAAGTAGACAAGTATAAAGAAAATAAAAATCAAAGTGAGAAAGAAGACATATTTGTTAGTATAATTTATAATTCCAAACAACATGAAATTTTCTATGTATAGCTTATAAATACAAAAATATTGAATACACATTCTAAATTTAGTCTATATGTTGCATATTTAAAAAAGTTTTATGGTGCTTACATGTGTTTTTATTGTAACATAATTTAAATTTAAAAAATACAATAGGAAATGAAAGGCCTCATGTTCTCTATCTTTATTGATTTTCATTTTGAGAGGCCTCCCATTCTACATCCTAAGTGTTTCTTCACTTTGATGTAGAATGGAAGAGATTTCATTTTCCTTCTTGACTATTTTATTTTAAAGGTAAAATGGGAGGCCTCTCATTCTAACTCTTGATTATTTCTACATCTTTGGTGTTTCTTAACTCTGATGTAAAATTGAAGAGCTTTCATTTTTTCCTTTTCACTATTTTTTCATTAGAAATAAAATGGAAGGCCTCCCATTCTAACTATTGATTGTTTTTCAATAAGAATGATAATATGTAGAAGAATGATTACTTCAACTATTTTTCACTTTAAGGAGAATGAGATGGCATTATGTATCTTAACAAAGGTGTCAGGATTATATATCCTAGCGTACGTTATCCTTATGTATGCTAATGGCCACTAGAATTATGTAGCCTTTGATGTTTACTAGCCATATGTAGCATAGTGACTACTATCCTTATGTATCCTAGCAGATGGTAGTCTTATGTAGATTAGTGGAAGGAAAATTTTAATACCCCTAAAATACTTATAGATATTACTTGGAAAATTTAGGAAAATTGTTTTTCAAAATTATGTCGAATCTAAAGGAAACGGATTTTGAACGGTTTGGTGAATCATTTGACAATGGTGTTTGCCAATAGTAGGTTTTGAATAATAGTATATGTTGTTGGATGATAGTGATATTTATAAATTTAGAGCTTAGCGGTCGCTAGCTAATTTGTTAGTGCCTCAAAAACATATTTTGAGCTTCCCCTCCTATGAAGTGTAAATAGAAGATGTATGCATGTGTAGAGACTAAAATCGTGTCATAATTACCTCGGTCCCCTATAGCAGCCCTATAATCATCTACCTCCTACACCCCACACATGTTAATTTAATTACTTTAATTAAATTAACACCATTTACCTCCATACACATTAATTTAATTATTTTAATTAAGTCAATGACCTTTTACCCACACACATATTAATTTAATTATCTACATTAAATTAATTCACCACCCTCACACACCTATTTAATAAAATCACCTTTATTAAATACACTTCACCTAACCACCCCCATCATTTGACCCATTAACCTAAACCCTAAGCCAGTACCCAAAACAAACCTAACATTACACCCATCCCCTCACCTCTCATTAAAAGCCTCCTAAGGTCAGTTTTTCGTCCCGAGAAAAGAAGAGACCCTTATCAAGGAGCGGAACAACTTCCTAGGAAACCTTTTGAACAACCCGAGATATCTCCCCCAAACTGACATTGGTTCACCCTAAACCAATGTCGGTTCCCCTAAACCGACGCCGGTTATACCGGATGGACCAAATGCCTATTTAGACCCATTTACAGCTCTGTAATACGGGTTGGTTGTTGATCGTTCATGGTTAAACCTTTGGCATCGGATTTCCTTATCACGAATTTGATCTTTTAAGACACAGTAGAAAAACAAGGATTAATTTGTGATCAGCCAAGACAACCAGGTTCACTAGCACAACAGTAAAATTTCTACCTAGCATTCCCTAACACCACAACCTCTTCATCCTTCTTTGGATCTGTACCTCACAGAAGAGTAAGTATTCTCCTCCAATATATTTCATTGGCTTATCTCATATTTATGCCCCCTTTTTGATCACCCAACATCTTCTACGAAATCCATTCTTGCCTAAAGACCTTTAAAACCCAGACTGTGTGAGTCCACCAGCCCTTGACCTAATCGCCATCGGTTCTCCCTAATCATTTGCCGATTACCCTCAAACCGACATTGGTCTTTGTGTTCCCTACCTTGACCTAGAAAAAAATACTAAAACACCTTACCTATTGACCCAGTTTGTCCAGAATCATACCCTGACCTGTACTATGCCCGTGACAGTACTTTACCTCCCTAGATCTCCTTCTAGCCTAGCCTGTTAGATTAGATCTAGCCTATTGCATTTGTATGAGATGCCTAAATCATATTAAACTACAGTAGGACAATATTTACTTTATTTTCAGCATTGAATTGTTTTAAACAGTGGACTGACAACCATCTAGGAAGTATCACACTTCCAGGATCTAGCACATGCTAGGCAGTCCACTGCATATATTGTTTAACTCTTTTTGGTGGTCTTGTTTTGATTCTTATACAGGTAGTTCCTCCTAGCCAAAAGGAAGGTCTCATAATCACTTTGATCAAAGATTCAGATATGTGCACATATAACCTTCAACCATCTTAAACCAGGTATTCCTCTTACCACCTTTACCTTATCTATTTCGTCAAGTACTTCTTAGAAAAACTAAGAAATCAGGTGAAACATTTTGGCATGCCCAGTGGGACCCATTTGGGGTTCCTTGCATCTTTCTTCATTCCTAGGTGAACAATTATGTGTGTTTGTTTCTCTTCTAATAGCATTCACATTAATACTTTCTCCTTGGTAACATTCTCTTCTTTCTATTTGCTCCAAAATACACATTTCTTTTGGTGTATTTAAAAAGAACCTTCTTATTCTTGCTTTTCTACATTTTAGTGAAAGAGCATCCCTCTTCCTGTTCATCTATTGCTTTCATCAAATATCATATTTTTGATTTGGGTTTAAAACAAGTGCATTCCATTCTAATTTGTTGCATTAGCTCACATTAATTTGCGGGCAACCTATACGGTGGAAGTCATGACCAACTGATGGTTGACAAACAAATCGTAGAAAAGCACTTCTATCCTTTTCTCTTTCTCTGAGTCTTACAAACCACACAAAAATTCAAAATACATACATTCTTAAACAACATCTTACTTGGAAGAATTTGTAGGTGATCACACGATCATGATACAGTGGGCACCCAGCTCATTTTGCTTATCGTCAAGTCATACTTGAGTGAAGCCCGCTACCATTCCCTCCACCATAACATTTTTGAAATTGCACCCTTTAGAATTATTTTTTCGTAGGAAGCCTTCCTCACCAAGAAATTATATTTTTCTGTTCATAATAGTCAACCCATACAAATAGTATAAGCTAAAAAAATGTAATAGAATAGGCACTCTAGGAATGTTCTTTCTTAGTGTTCTGCTTGATTTGTGTTTTGAGGTGGGATTTTTCAATCATTCTTTTTCTCTTTCCTTGTGCACTCCCAATCATAGTCGGTGTATTCTAAATTTGTTTAGGTGTGCCTGGACCACATCTACATCATCCTCATACTTCTGGGTTTGATTCAACACCAAAATTATAAATAACAACCACTTTTCTTATTCTATGTCTCAATTTCACAGTAACCAACTATGGTTATCTTTAACCGGCATCCATTTAACCCAACCGGCATTGCCTCAAGTCTTTTTGGATACCTATCCAAAAGACACCTATTTCACCTTTTGAGTTGTAAAAGGCTCCTATCACCTTTCATATTATCGTTACCTTAATCACAGTCACCTTATGTCTCATCCTGTGTGAAAATTGTTAGTCTGGGACCATCATTTAACAGATTGTTAGTTTTCACAAGAATGGCACCGATTAAACCTAACTGCATCGGTTTACTCAATCGTGTCGGGTCACCCTATGCTATTTTATAACTCACCATCTGACCTAATTCACTTACCATTGACTATTTCCTAGTTCTATTATGTTCGTGCCAATCGACATAATATAGTCTTGCCAAATTATTTCCTACCCTCATGGCATCGACCCTTGATTAGGTGAACGGCCTCGCATTTCACACTAGTCGACTACCGCTTCCACCTAGCCCTTCACCACCTAGCTCTTCACCACCTAGCCCTTCATCACCTAGTCCTTCACCACCTTCCATCTCATCATCCATGGATCCCAATCAACCCATCACCATTCCTATAGGTGACACGGAGTTTACACGACTCCTGGATCAAAATCCCGCTACTTTGAGCCACTACCTCACCCATGCCTCCACTCGAGATGCCTTGGGTCAATTGATCTATGACATGCCCGTGTCCTTCTCTCCATCCCTAATGATCACTTCTACCTCGGACTCCACCTCCTACCATAGTGACCTCACCTATTTTATCCCCAGTTGTGTCACAGCTAGGTCCCATGCTAGCTTTGACCACCGCATCTGCCACCTCCACCGCACCTGTAGTTTCCACCATACCTTCATCCACCACCCAAAGCATAACATCATCCACACCTATTGTCTCATATATACCAGTTGCAACACTACCACCCTTGGTGTCGGTAACCTCTACCCCATTTCAAAACATTGTTCTTTCTATTCCCCAATCTCTACCTCCCATCTCTACCAAGGTCACTACGAGTGTCCCACCCTCACATACCTACTACCAGCCGCCACCTATTTCATTGGTCATTCAGTCTGGGTATATACCCTCTATGTCTGTCTCTCAATTCCCGCCTCCTTATTCAACACCACCATATTCTAGAATGTCCTATTCTTCATATGTCCCACAACAACCTCCTTTCACTCCGGGGTGCCCAATCTTTACAACATAACAACGACTTTATCAAGTTAATGATGGACAAGATGCAAACATTAGAAGCATCTGTTTCTGACTCCCGCAATTCTCTTACCTATGACGAGATTTGTAATGAGCCTATTCACCCATCCATTCCCATTCCCCATATCCCGTACACTTGGGAGATGCCTAAATTTAACCGCTTTAACAAGAAGGGAATACCCACAAGAGCATTTGCAATCTTTCAAACATGGGTTTTATTTAATTTCCCATGATGATGCCTTGCTTTTGCAAACCTTTCCCATGTCCCTAACAGGTTCATGGACTAGTATAGTGGATTAGCTAGACATTCCATCTTTTCATTCAACTAAATAGCCCAAGCCTTCTTGGATCACTTTTTGATTAATGTCGTCAAGAAGGTTACCATGACTGATTTTTATTCCACATGTCAATATGATGATGAATCCATCATAGATTTTGTCACTCGTTGGCATAGCCTAATCAACCAACTCACTTTCCAACTATCGCAGACAAAGCTCATAGAGTTCTTCACATGGGCATGTGCTCAACATATCTCACCTACCTTACAAGTACAAACCTTTTGCACATTCGATGAGGCTTTCACCATGGCACATAAGCTCAAAATTTGTGCCATCGAAGAGAAGAAGATACAATTATGAAACAATAACTCCTCGTTTAAATCACATGATACTTCCTCTTCCTCAAACTTCGATGAGTTATTCCAAAGCCAAAGGAACTGCCAACATAGTGGTACTTAAGGCTGGCCCTGCCCATCCATCCAATCATGCTAAACCTTCATCCAATCTGTCACCAGTCCAAGCCTTCCAATTCAAATGAGAACAAAAGAAATACACCTCAATTGGGGAACCATATTCATCTGTTTTAGAAAAGCTTATTAAAGCTAATGCCATCACCCTTCCTCCTATCAAACCACATACTTGGTTTTGACCCCTCTCACCCCATACCAGGTTGGTACAAGGAAAATGACTATTGTAACTATCACCATGTAAATGGTCACAGTGATAACAATTGTATCACCTTTAAAAACATTGTTCAAGGAATGCTCGAGAGCAGTGAGTTAGTCCTGGATAACCCTAATGCACCCGCCAATCAAGACCTTCATATATTCAAGAAACCATTCCCTAACCATTCCCCATCTAATGATCAAACTGGTAATGCCTCACACAATGAAAGTAATACACGTGAGGTACATGTTATCTTTACCAACTTACCACCTGATTTCCCAAATATCTCCTATCCCCTCCATCGAGGAAATCCTAGCCCGAAATCCTCTACCCGCACAGGAACCTACTTTATTTGTTCCTCTACCCATAGAGGAAATCCCTTCACCTCCTTGTACACCTACGGAGGAGTCTCTCGTTAGCACCATATCATTTCCCTTCAGCTTCCCTACCAAGTGAACTACTACCAATTGTACCTCCTCCACCCACAGAGGAGTACCCATCATCTTCTCCACCTATTCAAGATCCAATAGATTTGTCGTTACCACTTGGTGACCATTCTCCAACAACTACCCAAGATCATACGGACCTACTTTTGGCTCTCTTACCTACAAAGCTGAAGCTAGTGAATTCCCTGTTTCTCAGACACATTTTACGGGAATACCCACTCGCTCCACATCTACCTCATCTACCACAGTGTCGTTCTCACATTTGGCTGACCGCCTAGATTATGTTGATAGGTCTTTACTTTGGGGTGTCTCTTACTCCCGGTCTCGACCCAAATGCAATCATCTTCCACTGACACTTCTACCATTTATCTAAATATGTTTCAACAACCCAAACCACACATGAACATAACTCTCGATATGTCTTCTATTGCATCATCCTCATCTATACCCACCTCTCTACCTACTAGCTGATGTGTTCTAACACCATCTCTTGTATCTAAACCCACTAGTGTTCTAGGGGTCCCACCCACATCAAACCTTACACATCCTCCTATCTGGATATAATCGACCACATCTTCCCATATACCTATTGAACTAATCCCTCAACCTAAACAAAAACCAACCTTCTAATCCACACACCAACCTCACCAACTATACCTTTATCACCTTCACCCCTACCATCCATCTTGGGACCTCATCCTCTACCTTAAAAAAATCTACACTCTCCAAGGGTAAATCTAAAATTACCTTGACACCTTCACCACAACCTGTAGCTCTACCTAGGTGAACCTTGTGTCCTTCATCACCATCTATAACTTCTTTTCCTCCTATACCACCATTACCTTTTATACCTCCTTCACTACCTATGACATTTTCTTCCACCTCACCTGTACCTCCCTCTCGACCTCAATCAACACCTACCACTGCACCTCAGTTGTCCCCTTGGGTCACTCATCCTCTCCCACCATCTTCCTTTCCATCTACATCATGTGCTCCTCCTACACCTCTACCTAAGAAAAAGCACCAAAAATTACAAAAATCATTAATTTCCAAAGAGGTGGTTAAACCTACCCCTCTTTGTTGTTTTTCCCCTACACCAAAGCAAGCACAACCCAAATCCAAGACTGCATCACCTCACCTACCACCACAACTACCCAATCTTCCAACCAAACCTACTTTCACTTCGCATTGTGATCCACTAGTGGGATCATACACCACCATCTTGGCTAACCTCCTAGAAAGCTCTGCTATCACCCTCCCTCCTCTTAGACCTTATGACCCTCTCAAACCTAAACCAGAAGGGTTTGATGATACTAAAATTTGCACTTACCATCATGTGTCAGGACATGATGTTGAGAACTGTAAGGGTCTAAAGGCTTCCCTCATTCAATTATGTCCTTTTGACCCCAATTTTGATGACGATGACCTCCTGGATGATGAACCTATTTTACCCTCACCACCTTCTTCACATCTTCCTCCTACACCTATACCACAACCTCCACCCTCACAACCTCATATAGCCACCACCAAAATTTGAAATTAACATGGTTCACATCGAGAACTTGCCACCCTTCGCCTAAATGTCGTTGGACGCCTAACTAACCTCACAAGGATTTTCTCCTCCAGTAGGTTTTTTCCCTTCATGTCGTTATACCACTTACCCTACACCTTCTCCATTTGATAACTTCCCTCAAATCAACATGGTACACGTCACTACACATGCTTAGCGAGAGGAAGGGAAAAGAAAAGCAATCGACCCACCCAACCAATCCTATACCCAACATACCATCTGCACCCATACCTAAGATAACTATCTGTAGCCCCACATACCCCATTTCTAATGGCATCACACATCACACCATGCTCAAACAACTACACCAATCTCCCCTCAAAATGTCATTATACGACCTCATCCAAACCTCAGAGTCACATCGTCAAGCCCTCATGGAGGTCCTTCAATCTATTGAGGTTTTACCTAATGACCCCACACCTGTAGCATCTATTATCACACCTCATCATGTCACCTCACTCACCAAATTTCCATCTACCTCATCACCTCCACATGTTCACCAAGTTGCTATCCTTAGTTTCTCCGATGATGAAATTTTTCCCCACCAAACCAATGACCTAGATCCTGCCCTTTTCATCTCCATCCATATCAATAATGTACACATCTGATGTGTGTGCTAGCATTAACATCATATCCTCTCATGCATTCGAAAAAATGTGCATACCTAACAACTGCATGCATAAACATCCAGTCATGTTACGTTCATTCAATGACGCTATCACCTCTACACTCGTTACTATCATCCTCCACATTTGTGTGGGTCCCCGTACTATTCCCAAGCTATTATACATGTTGGAAGGAGAGTTTTAATATAATTTGTTTGTCGGTAGACCCTGGATTTGTGCCATGGGTTGTGTTCCTTCTAATTTGCACTGATGTGAAAATTTCGAACATGAAGGACGTCACTATACTATTCCAGCTGACCTATCACCTTTCAAAACCTACAACATGCTTTACCAACCCAATGATGTCCTTTTACCTATTAGGACGTCTACCTCCTTGCTATCTACATCTTCTTCACACATGACCACATCCACTAGTGGCATTCAACCTCACCTTCACCTAAATCTTCTATTCCCACAAATGCTGTGCTGCACTTCTACCCTCACACATCGGCTTCCCCAAATCATCACTAATCCTTTGAACTATGATAATTCTTCATTAGGAACTCTTCGTGCTATGATTATTAACTAATGCACAGACTTTTAGTTTGGTGGATGTAATCTGAAACACAACAACAAACATAACACAAGAATACCATAGACTATGATAAGAAGGAATGATGATAAATCTAAAATATCAGAGTAAATTATAATATTAACATGAAATTGTTACAATCTCACCCATGAGGTACTTCAAGTGTTACTGACTTCACTTACCTTCCACCAATAATATGGGAGAAAATTCACAATTACACCTCTTAATGGCTTCTTTAACACACCTTCAAAATGATGGCTTCCTTTACACACTTACTCATACAATATTTCTCACTACTTCCTTCTATGCTAAATGAGGGGGGTGGCCTCTTTATTTATAGACTTCTAGGCTTATCCATCTTATCTCTAAGATAGGATAAGAAATCCACTCTGACGAATCATATTCCATACCTTAACTCTTATCTGTACATGTAAGCTTATCTTTTAAGATAAGATAAACCTTATCATTTCACATGGGTTCCACATTTTTAGACTTTTACAAATAAAATACACAAAATATTTATGACCTCACTCCTTGTCCTTATTACCAATATAATATTTCTAATTCCTAATCATGTAGACCCTACTTCTCTACTTACCCAACTTTGACATTTTAACATTACCGGACCACTTACGAAAAATATTTACTTTTTACCACAACATTCCTATTGTACTTTTGACTATTACCGTACTATACATTATTGGCAATATCGTCTTCTAGCAGACGCCTATTATCTTTAACAACATCCTGTCCTATGGTTGACCCATTTATGGAGGAAAATTTTAGTGCAACATCTTCCCCTTCCTCCACTCCATCCTATTATGCAACTTGTCGTTTCCCATTTTGTAATGGGAGTGCCATCCAATTCCTCCGCAAATGGTATTTTTTAGGGCCCCATCCATTTTGAAGAAATTTTCTCTATCTTCTTTTTTGTATCTGAATCATATACTAGAACCAAGTCATTCACATGAAATGGAGACCAACGGATATTTTGATCAAAGTATTCCTTCTGCTTCATTTTCTTCTTATAGCTTGTATCCTTCACTATTTCCCTCATTTCCTCTAGCAAATGAAGATGTACCAACCTTTCTTTTACTAAATCACTTTCATCCATCCTTTCATTTTCATAACTCACATTGTGGGAATATCAAACTCAATAGGAGAAGAACTGGATCAATGCCATAAGCCAACTAAAATGGGGAGTATCCTGTTGCTTGACTTTGATGTTTCCTATATGCCCACAATGTTGCATGAATCCTTTATCCCACTTATGTACCGCAAGGCTGCATCTTTTGCTCAAATTTTACACAACACAAAATTTGTTCGCTCCACCCGTCCATTTGTGCTTGGCTTGTATGTTGTTGCCTTCCTGTGTGCTTAATAGAAAACTTATTGACTAGGGCTTCTACCACCTCATTAATGAAGTGGCTTCCTTTATCTATTACAATTTCTAATGGACAACCAAATCTGGTGACAATGCATTCATATATGAACCTTGCCACTTCATCCATGGAAGCTATTTTCAATGGCCTAGCTTCAACCCACTTGGTTAAATAATCTATGGCAACTATAATATACTTATTTTGGCATGGGGTAGTTGGAAGTGGATCTACAATGTCTATTCCCCACTTTTCAAAGGGACCAAGTGGAAGAATAGGGCATAATGGAGCTGATGAAGTCTTATGGTTACCATGTGTTTGACAAATATCACATGTCTTACAATAATTATAACAATCTCTAAAAAGAGTGGGTTAGTGATAACTTGCATCTAAGATCCTTCTTGTTGTAAGTTGTCCAGAGAAGTGCCCTCCACATGTACCATTGTGGAATTCTTCTATCAGCTCCTTCCCTTGATCACGTCTAACTGCCCTCTTATACTTTCCATCAGGTCCTATTCAAAATAATACTCCATGCATAATAGAATATGGACGACTGGCTTGAGTAATCTTCCTCTTAGTCTTTGCATTGGCACCATCAGGAAACTTGAATTCATTCAGATAATTCCAAATATCTATGTATTCACTAGGATTGTGTCAAGGGATAACAATGTTGCATCTGGGAAATCATTTCATCACAAGATGAACCTAAACCATCATAGGCTCGAGAGAGTGCATCCGCATTGACATGCTTTTTCTGGCCTATCTATAATATCAAATTCAAATTCTTGTAGCAAAATTATCCATCTTGCTATCCTCCCCGATGGGTTAGGCTTATTTACAATATATTTTAGAGCCTCGATGATCTCATTACAACTATAAATTTTTTTCCTAGCAAGTAATTTCTAAACTTCTTTATAAGCAAAAATGATAGCTAGAGCCTCTTTTTCGATTTATGATAATTTACCTCAACACTTACTCATTTGTCTGCTCCCAAAGTAAAATCGATGTTCATTCCCATTTTCATCCTTTTGGCTCAGAGTACTTCCTAGTGTTGCATTTGAGGCATCAGTGTACACAATGAATGGCTTGCTTCAATATGGATTCTTTAGAACAGGTGAAGACACCAAGGCTTCCTTAAGTTGTTCAAAAGCTTCATGCACCTTATTTCCTAGTTCATAAGTAACATCCTTCTTAAGAACTCAAGTTAGTGGTCATGTAATCTTTGAGAAATTCTTGATGAACATTCTATAGTAACCCACATGGCCTAAAAATGAACTCAACTTACTTTTATTCATAAGAAATGGCAACTCTTTGATTTTTGAACTTTATCATGATCGAATACCAATACCATCTCTGGATACAACATGCCCTAACAAAACACCTTTAAAACATCAAAAGACACACTTTGTAGAGGTTTAGTGAGGCTTGTGCTTCATCTAACCTTTGAAATGTTGTCTCCATCTCGTGCGGTGGTCCATCTTGCTCCCATAGATGCAAAAATCATCCAGAATACTTGGATGAAGTTCCCAATATAGGGTTCAACACCCTATTCATCAAATGCTTTGGAATGTTGCCGAGCATTACACAACCCAAAAGGCATAACTCTATAAGCAAACATTTCCCAAGGAGTGGTGAACGTGGTCTTCAGGATGATCTTTCCTTTTATACGAACTTGGTTGTATCTACTATATCTATATCATCAAAGAAAACTATAGCACTCTGCCAGCCTACTTCATCCAAGATCTCGATCGAGAATGGAAGAGGGTAATGATCCTTCTTTGTTGCCTTATTGAGATTCCTATACTCAACACAAATGCATAGCTTCACATTCTTTTTTATTGAGATCACAATGGGAGAAACCCATTCTAAATTCTCCACACCAAATATGAATCCTACATCAAGCAACTTATCTATTTCTTCTTTTATAGTCTTGGAAAAATTAGGATTCATTCTATATGGCATTTGCTTTATGGGCTTAGCACCATCTACCAACTCAATAGAATGTTCTACCCAACTTACTTGATGGAGTTCCTTGTAATCAAAAGTGAATAGGTGTATGTACCTTCAAAGAGCTAGAGGTAGCATTCCTTCTCACTCTCCATCACAGCATCACCAATCTTTATTTCTTGGAGACGATCATCAATTTATTCTTCAGATAATTTTATGGGTTCATGAGTCAATGTGATTGGAAGGATATCCATGACCGAAACATCAACCTCACTTTCTTCATCTTCTATGTCCACTTCACTGGTACTAGAGTAATCAGAGGATGTCCAATCATCAGTTTCATCACTTGAATCCACAGGTTCTGCCTTATGATGCCGAGGGATCACATTTATCTTCACCCTCTCTCTACCATGTCCAAGTGTCATGAAGCCTTCATTCCAGTAGTTTCTTGCATGAAATCTCCTTAGCCATGGCCTTCCCAACAATATTGGGTACAAAGTAATACCATTTTTCATCACCTGAAAGTCTACCACACATACAACACCCATAACAGATATTGCCACATTTGAAACTACACCTTCTAGTTTAGTTTTTCCCTTATTTAATGACCTTAACATAAGTGTTGAGGGTGATCAATTTTTAAACCCAACATATTCATTACAGACTCGGTCATTACATTAACTACAGCACCTCCATCAACTAAGACATCATGAATTGAAATACCATTACATAATACCTCAACTTGTGGAGTGTAGGGATCTTCCTCTACCTCCAAAATAAGGACCTCAACCTCCTTCCTTCATCAAGCATTGAGTCCACTTCATAGCTCTCGCCTCTTCTCAGAAGACATAGCCAAGATTTGACCATATGTAATATTTGCAGGCCTTTTGGATAGATCTTCTAAGATGGAGTATGGTCTTTGTCCCTGTGAAATCATAAAATCCTGCACACCCAACTTTCTTCTCCTATGTTTCTTACTAGTTTCTCCTTTCATCTTCTTAGGATCATTTCCATCTTGATTATCTTTTTCTTTCTTTCTTTTTGTTACAAACACATCTACTTCATTATTTATGCTCTTATCTACTACATCAAAAGAATTCACAAGTGCTTTTCCTTTATCATTATCTCTTGTACCAGATGTAGAAGCTCTATCTGACAATTATACTTATAATGACCCTTTTTATAACAACCATAACATACAACTTCAAAAATATTTCTTTTTGGACCTCTATCTCCTCCCTGAGAACTAAATTCTTTTCCTTGAAGAAGATTAATAGTTAACTGACCCATCTTCTTGAGCAGATCTTCATACTCAGTAGATGTACTAGGAGAAATATTTGTGCTCACCAAGAGTGGTTGTGGATTCTGACCAAAGGTGCTGGTGTAGGCTCTACTTTAGCAACAATTTCTTTGGGCTCTTTTCCATAATTTCTTTTGCCTTCTTGCAATCTCCTTTGCTTGTTCAATGGTAGCTGGGTGGTCATACTTCACTCGTTGTTTGATCTCTGGCTTCATCCCAAGAATGAAGTGCTTATAGAGGAGATTATCCATGCCATTCATCAACCCATCCACTAATCCTTCCTTCCGGATCTAGGCATCGAGCTTCCTCCTTAGCTCTAGAACATGAGCATGATAATCCCTTATCTTCTCCTTCTCTCCTTGGGATAGCTTTGTGATATCGATCATGAGATCTGCATATTTCTGTTGTTCACCAAATTCTTCAAGAAAACTTTCAGTTAATAAATCCCATGAGTTTTTCACATTATCACCTAGTGTTTTAAACCACCTAAGGGCTGAACCATCCAAAAAGGTAGGAAAAAATTCAGTCCATTGTTCCCTTCTTATAAGGCCATTACAAATACAAGATCATTTAAACTCTTGAATGAAAGAGGAAGCATCTTCATTAGATTGGGCTGAAAAATAATAATCTTCCCCATTTCCAAAAGTAACCACAGTGAAATACCAACCCACAAGTACAATCAACAAGACTTATGTGCACAAATAATTAGAATCACTATGATAGAAAATAGAAATGACCACGGTAAACTATGGTAAAACTTGACTTTCTGACTTTACTGTGGTAAACACTATTCACAATAAAAAGTGAAGTTACTGTGGTAAATACTATTCACGGTAAAAAGTGACTTTACTACAGTAAATACTATTCACGGCAAAAAGTGACTTTACCATGGTAACTACTATGCACAATAAAAACAAGGTTACCCTCCAAATGATTTTTGACTAAGTGGGAATATCTCTCCAGAAAATCCACCAACGAGGAATGGTCCCGGCAACGGAACCAAAATGTCATCACCAATCCGGCACTATGATAATTCTTCACCGAACTCCTCGTGCTATGATTATTAACTAATGCACAGCTTTTAGTTTGGTGGATGTAATCTGGAAACACAACAACAAACATAACACAAGAATACCATAGACTATGATAAGAAGGAATGATGATAAATCTAAAATATCAGAGTAAATTATAATATTAACATGAAATTGTTACAATCTCACCCATGAGGTACTTCAAGTGTTACTGACTTCACTTGCCTTCCACCAATACTATGGGAGAAACTTCACAATTACACCTCTTAATGGCTTCTTTAACACACCTTCAAAATGATGGCTTCCTTTACACACTTACTCATACAATATTTCTCACTACTTCCTTCTATGCTAAATGAGGGGGGTGGCCTCTTTATTTATAGAAATTCTAGGCTTATCCATCTTATCTCTAAGATAGGATAAGAAATCCACTCTGATGAATCATATTCCATACCTTAACTCTTATCTGTACATGTAAGCTTATCTTTTAAGATAAGATAAACCTTATCATTTCACATGGGTTCCACATTTTTAGACTTTTTACAAATAAAATACAAAAAATATTTATGACCTCACTCTTTGTCCTTATTACCAATATAATATTTCTAATTCCTAATCATGTAGACCCTACTTCTCTACTTACCCCAAATTTGACATTTTAACATTACTAGACTACTTATGAAAAATATTTACTTTTTACCACAACATTCCTATTGTACTTTTGACTATTACCGTACTATACATTATTGGCGGCGTCATCATTGGCGGTCTTTATCCTCTATCAGACACTACTACTAATTATACTTAACAACATCATATTCTAATACATACATTAATGAAATAGAAATTATGGAGGAAAATTTTAGTGTCGACATTCCCAACTAACCAACACCTCTCGTTGATCTTTCTTCTAACGCTTCCTCTATTTTAGCCACCAATGTATCAACCACTGATCCCCTGGAAGGTGTTTTTCAACGCCTCACTATGGGGGAGTATCGCTGTATACAATGTCAATACATTCCTTACTCCACAAGAGTATGGAAACCTTCACCAACATCCTCACTATGATCACCGCATAGGTGAGCATCTCCTTTATGGTCCTCCCCACCTCTATACCCATCTTACCTATGGGGGACTTGACATTTCCACTTACACACCCGAACCACCATCACAAACCCAACCTTTTTCGGCTGACCTTCAGTCGCTTACCAACCACCGCTTTGCTCACACTTTCCTACACCGCTGTGCCTGGAAGGGTTTTGGCTTTGGCCTTTATGAACAAGGTCATCACACCATTATTTCATGTACCACGCATAAACATAATGATCATAGTGGAATTAGTTTTACCAAACTACCTGCCAAAAAGCCCCGTATTGAACTCATTGAAGACATTGACCCCTCTCCACCTTCTTCACCTACCCCACCTTCACCACCTTCACCAACGGAGTCGATGGATCCTAAATCTATCCCTCCTACCTTTTTTTTTCTATAAATACCATTTCCTTGGGGCCTTTGACCTATCACCGCGATGGTGAGGCTCCTTCCTCTCTTCCTTTCTTGTATCCTGACATGATAGGGGACGATACTCCTTCTATTAATGTCATTCAATGTCAAGATGATGAGTCCATACTCACCTACCTTGGTGTTGAAGACTCTTATATTCATTGGTCATTACCTTCTAAGATGCAAACAATGTTGAATGAATTGACTATCGAAGTCAACATCCACACTCAAGATGACCCCCACATTCTCAAGATTGGCCAATCTCTGGATGCTACTGAATAAGAAGCCCTCACTTCTTTTCTTAAAATTCATAGCCATGATTTCACTTGGTCCTATGCTAACATGCTTGGCATTGATCCCACTATCGTGGTCCACAATATTGTAACCATTCCCGATGCCAAACCCATAAAACAAAAGTTGAGGAAAATGCACCCTCACATTGCTCTTCTTGTCAAAGAAGAACTTCAATGCCTTCTCTCAGTTTCCTTCATCTTACCCATCGATTACCCCCAATGGATTTCTAACATCATCCCTATCACTAAGGCGATAGGGGGACTTCACATTTG
The DNA here is from genome assembly GCA_018340775.1 of Taxus wallichiana var. yunnanensis. Lineage (NCBI taxonomy): Eukaryota > Viridiplantae > Streptophyta > Pinopsida > Cupressales > Taxaceae > Taxus > Taxus wallichiana. Next base: position 446,730,042 of record CM031242.1, read on the forward strand.
CACCGATTTCTGTGATCTTAACCTTGCTTGCCCTAAAGATGATTTTCCTCTGCCTGGTATTGACCAGTTGGTTGACCTTACCACTGGCCATGAGATGCTATCACTTATGGATGGTTTCTCGGTTATAACCAAATCTTGCTCGCTCCAGAGGATCAACACAAAACCGCATTCATTACCCCTTGGGGGACCTTCTGCTATTGAGTTATGCCTTTTGGCCTTAAAATGCTTGGTGCCACATATCAACGTGCTATGACCTACATCTTCCATGATATCATGCATCGCATATTGGAAGATTACGTGGATGATCTCTTGGCTAAATCTAAATGTCGGGCTGATCATCTCACTTTCCTCGAAACCATCTTTGACTGCCTCATTAAATATTGCGTTCACCTTCAGCCTAAAAAGTACATCTTCATGGTCCTCTCAGGAAAGCTCCCGGGATTTATCATTTCCTTACGTGGTATAGAATTTGACCCTACTAAAGTCAAGGCCATTTTGGAAATGCCTCCACCCACTACCCTTAAACAACTTTGTAGCTCTACAGGTAAATTGCAATCTATTCATCGATTCATTTCCCAACTCTCCAACCGTTGTCAACCATTTCATCACCTCCTCAAAAAGGATGTCTCTTTCAAATGGGATGATGACTACCACAACACTTTTGAGGCCTTAAAACAATACCTTCTCCAACCACCCGTACTTATTCCACCTAAAGATGACCAACCCTTCTACCTATACATTTTTGCTACTAATCACTCTTTAGGGGCTATGCTCACTCATCGTGATGAACAACATAGGGAGTAGGTGGTTTATTACATAATTCATACCCTTCTGGATTACGAAACCCAATACACTCACCCTAAAAAAATTTTCTTAGCCTTAGTTTTTGTTGCTACCAAACTTCGCCATTACCTACTCAACCACAAAACCTATGTTGTGACCAACACTAACCCCTTGCACTTCATGTATGCTAAACCTTACCAAAATCAACATGTCACACGTTGGCTCATGCTTCTTGCTGACCTAGACCTTGAATTCATCCACCAAAAATCTATCAAGGGCTAGGTCATTGTTGACTAGCTCGTTGATGCACCTCTTCCTGGGAATCAATCTTTGAATTTTGATTTCCCTGACGAATCCATTACTAACCTCTCTTTGGATGATGACCCTTACCAAATGACCTTATTCTTTAATGGTTCCAAATGTCAGCATGGGGGTGGTGTAGGAATTATCCTCATTCCTCTTGATGGTGAACCCATGCCTTTATCATTTAAACTCACTTCGAATGCACCAATAATATCACCGAATATGAAGCACTCGTATTGGGTCTCATGACTACCTATGCCTTAGATGTCAAGTCCATTAATATCTTTGGTGATTCTCAACTAGTAGTAAACCAAGTCAATGGTGTTTATCAGTGTCATAATGAAATACTTCAAGAGTACAAATGTTACATCAACATCATGTTGACTACCTTTGACCGCTATAAAATTCAAACTGTTCCGCGATCCACCAATAAATTCATGGATACCATGGCCTTGCCTTGCTTCCCAAATACCCATTTCACCTACTGATTCAGACATCTTTGTTACCATGAAATGCATACCAAGACCTTCTTATAAATTTGGGTGTGTTAACCTCATCCGAACTACCCCCTAACCACATAAGACCTTTGGTATAAGCAACTTGCAGACTACCTTTCCCTTTCTATATTGCCTCCTAAGCTCACACGTAATGAGAAACATGCCTTTCTCAAAAGGGCCTCTTGTTATGTCGTCATGGTGACCTTCTCTATAAACAAGGCTTTGATAATATTCTCTTACGATGCCTAACCAGCTCTGAAATCCATTATACCATTAAAGAATTTCATGACAGCATATGTGGAGGTCACTTTAGTGGCCTTGCTGTTGCTAAGCACATTCTTCGCCTAGGCTATTATTGGCCAACCCTCAATCATGATTGTTGTGATTACGTTAAGCATTGTGTAAAATGCCAACAACATGCCAATCTTCATCATACACCTAGTCATACCTTATAGGTCGCTCATGACCTTTGGCCCTTCTCTCAATGGGGTTTGGATCTTGTTGGAGAGATCAATCCCCACTCTTCCCTAAGACATTAATGGATCATCACCACTACCGAATATTACACCAAATGGGTTGAATCTGCATACCCCTCATCTCCACTAAAGCTGAGAAAATATGTGAGTTCATCAATCATCACATTATTTGTCACTTCGGTGTTCCACATCGCCTTATCACTGATAATGGAAAATAATTCAAAAACAAAACTCTACAAAAACTTTGACACCTTCGGTATCTAGCTTAGCTTCTCCTCACCATATTACCCACAAACCAATGGCCAAGCTGAATCCACCAACAAAACCCTAAACAAAATTCTCATGAAAGTGGTTAATGATACTGGGAAGGATTGGCATATGCACATTCCTTTCACTCTTTGGGCATACCATACTAGTATTTGCACCTCCACACTGCCACTCCCTTTTCTTTGGTCTATAGTACCAAGGTTATTTTGCCTCTCAAGTCCAGATCCCATCTCTTTGTATCTCCCTTCAAGATATGCTCACTGATGATGACTTTCGCCAAGACCATTTAGCACAACTTGAGTTATTAGACGAATGTCATCTTCATGCCCTTGACCATCTTCAAGTCTACCAAAAATGCATCAAGCGTGCCTATGAAAAACGTGTCCATGAATGCACCTTCAAGGTCGATGATCTCATCCTCAAGGAAAATCAACACGTAACCAAAGCAGAAAAAAGCAAACAGGGAAAATTTGCTCCTAATTGGCTTGGACCATACATCGTGACCCATGACTATGGATTAGGTGCTTATCACTTGTCTTCACTTGATGGTAAGCCCAAACCTGAGCCCCTCAATTCCTTGCATCTTTGACTATTCTATTATTGACTTCTAGTCCTACATCACTATTTATCTAGTTCATACTCATCCTTGAGCAACATTTACCTTTTTCACCCCTCATCTCTAATGACTAAATAAGAATCATGTGATTACATGTCACCCTTTGGCCTTATCTTAAATATGTGCACCATGGCTCTGTACATGGCATGATTCTCATGGATATTTTTCATCTTCTTTTAGATGAGATCCCATGGTCGTTCACCCTTTCCTTCTCAACAAGAACCAAATGCTTCGTTATAGTCTTGTCCATGACTTAAAAGCCAAAAAAAAAAAGACAAAAGATGAATCCATCAGAAGGACATCTTCCAATATAAGGGATCAACTCCTTGAGTCAAAATTCCAATACAAAATATGAATCCCTCAAAAGGACATCTCTCACCTTCAATTGTCACTATAAGTAGACTGCTCCCTCGAAGGACAACTATAAAAATCTCACAACTATCTACGTAGTATATCCGAAAAGAGGACTATTTTCTCAAAATCAAAATTTAGAAGCTTCCGGCATCGATCAACTTTGTGAAGACCTCAAGGAAATATATATACTCATCCCATATAGACTTCCCGCATCGATCAGTCTATCTAAAAAGTCAAAAAAGAAAAGAAAAAGAAAAATAAGTTTTTTCGTCATGGACTTGCCTATTATGATCTTGGTTCTATTGCCCAAGGCATTTTATTTTCCATCTTATGACCCAATTACCTTCACCTCCTTACCCGTTGTCTTTTCACCTCATCCTGCCTCAAGGGACCTGCTGAACCTATGAAATTTGGTGATTTTGTGACTATTATTGACCTTTAGAGTAATCCATCATGTAATTTGTTTAGGATCTTACGTTCACTCGCCTAGATGTAGCTGTGTTTCATATGTTTTGATCCTTGCCAATTGGGTGGCTTTCTCACCCCTCTTATATTTTCTCTTCTTCATTACCTTTTGATCTTCCTATATAGGACTAGACCCTCGACACCTATCTTTTGGGATTTTCTTCTCACACCTCAATCAACCTAAAATCACCCATACCTATCTACCTATATTCCACCTAACCTAATTGACCTTGACCTAATCATACCTATGACCTCGAATCCAACCTAACTATCAACCTCACTACCTATTCTTCTATCTTCTCATATTCTTTCCTAGCTTATGGGAGAACTACATCGGTCTGAGGTCCCTTTTCGTCTGGACTATGTAGGCAGCACTTCCAGGGCATGGGGCCCTGGAAGGTTAGCTCGGCCACTCTTTACCCTCACCATTTGCCCCATATGTACCCGATTTCTTGCCCATATAAAAACCTCAACCATATACCACATAAATTTTACCACTTATATTATTTCACATTTTCATACATAACCCATATTTTCCACATTTTATACCATCACATACCTTTATATTACTATTTATTACCATAATACCGAAATGAATCATTCATGCCTAACCAACTCCGACTCAATCCATGCCTATAACTCCGACTCGATCCATGCCTAACAACCTAACTCAATATATGCCTAAAATGACCTAAATCCATCATGCCTAACTCACCTAATTTCCATCCATATCATACCAACAAACCCATATCTCATTTAATAAAAAGTAACAAATCCATATCTCATCCAACACAAGCCATAAAACAATATCTCATAAACACATCAACACATCACCAAATACCATGTATCTCCTCATATATACATGTGTGTATCAATACAATGTACACCCATGTATCACATAAATGTGTATCTCCAAAATAATCATCATCGGCTCGTAAGCCGCTATCCAATACAAAAATATTCGGCTCGCAGCCAGATTGATCATGTACAACACAATAATATAATACAAAATGTCTTCGGCTCACATGCCGGATATCATGTACAAACACAATAATCCAATACAAAAATGTCTTCGGCTCGCAGGCCGGTATCATGTACAAAAATAAAATAAAATATCTTCGGCTCACAGGAGCAAGATACATCTGAAATCCAAAAATACAAAAATAGGTGACATATTGTCTCACATCTCGCTACAACATATTCTGTCTCATCTGTAATATCGGCGAGTCACCTCTAACATGGAGTGGCGGATCAGTTCTCTTAATCTACCACTAGATGGCCCGACATCTGAAGCTGACCCTCATGCCCTGATAGATGACCTCTACTCTCTCCTTTGGGCTTGCTAGCCACCTACACTCTCAAAGCACTATACATGCAAGACTGTGTCTACTCACTCGAGACTATCCGTGGTGGTCTCATCACACCATCTACTAATATCTATAGCTCGGGATCCTTATCATGTACCTGTACTTGATGCTCCCACCTCTCTACCTATCTCTATGGCTTAGGCCTCTCGACTTGTACCTATGACCCCTACCTCCCAGTTTCCCCTGCTTGACCATGTCTCTGTATGGCCCACCACTGGCTATATGCCACTGTCACCCTGTATCATCAGTGCGATGGTCCACAGGCTCCTCCTCATCCCCAAGCGATTTCTCTGCTGATGAGGTGGAGACAAAGGTCTCTCCACCTCATCTCTCCTATACTTGAGGGAAGGGCGAGGGCACATCCTGCACTAAACCAAACTATCACCTCACTCGGTCGATAGGTATCATCTCGTGCTCCCTAGCATGGCATCCCTCTATCCACCTCTATAACTATAGTCCCTCCAGCTCTACATACATCCCTTTGTAAGAGGGATAGGTCACATAGGGTCTCTAGACTATATCCACACTGGACAAGCTCTCCAATCTCTGTCTATAATATGCTATGTCGTATGTAACCTGGGCTCTTTGTCCACCACCCTTTGACGCCCATCTCCTATAGCCAACTGGAATGACTCCCGACTCAAACGCATCTACCCGAGGTAAGCCTGTCATGCTTGGTCACACACACATAATGTGCTCATAAGCCCAACAGTGCAGAAGAAAAATGCAACACAGACTATATCTCCGTAATCACCCGTAGGCCCACAACTCTCTATATAACTGCACCAAGAAATTTAGTGCCCATGCAAAACTGGTATGATCAATCATCATGTCCCGAAGGACACCCATCAGCGACCGTGGGAACCTCCCACCCTCTGAATCTGCAATGCATAGCACCCAATCGCCTCCATCATCAACACTATCAACCTCATCTCCTCAGGATGGGCAGCATAAACCTCTCTGTAACTTAGGCTGGCACTGTGGTAGCGTAACTCACCTACTCTCTCTCCAAACACCTCATCTATACACCTCACCATGACCTCGGATGTCACTGAGTAAACCTGGTCTCCACTAATCGGTAGTCTCAATATCCTATATATATCCTCTAGGGTGATGGTCATCTCCCCTATCGGCAAGTGGAAGGTGTTGGTCGCGAATCCCATCTCTCGATGAGTGCGACCATCAAACTCTACTCTCTCACAACCCACCCATAATGGCGGATCCCAATCAGGCCAACATCATCAATGTGACTCCACTCCTCGAAAGTCACCTGTCCATGTAGCTCTAGCAATATAAGCGGCTCTTGGTCCCTCATCCATAGCTCATCTCGGGCTGCATCCCACAAAAGCAATGTATTAGTATACCTTTCCCAACTTACCTATTTTACCCCACTTCTTGACCTAATCTCTTTTCCCACCCCCATCCCGTTGGCCTTGTCACTCACCCAAACCTACCCAAACCCATCTACCTAAACCTATCTACCCTAACCTCACCCAAACCTACCCAAACTCATCCACCCTCACCCAAACCTACCCAAACCCATCTACCCGAACCTATCTCACCTAACCCTCACCCAAACCTACCCAAACCTATCACCATCACCCCAAACCACCCTCACCCTTCCCCACCTAACCTAATTTTTGGTCCCAACTTACCCTTAGGTTAACCAACACCGGTTATCATCAACCAACCCCGGTTATCCCCTGACCGACCATGGTCTCCCTTTAACCGGCACCGGTCATTGTTCTTGTGACTGGTACCGGTCACTACCCACCGACGTCGGCCACAAGACAACCGACATCGATCACTTTCGCACCACCCGCCCCAACTTTCCAACCCTAATTTTTCCCTTCCTAGACATTCTACCCACCCAAATCCCTCTTTACACCCTTCATTGTTCCTACATTACCCTTTTTCCCTACCCCTACCCTTCACTATTACCTTTTCCCTCTCTTTTTCCCATTTTGAAATTTCCCCCAAACCCCCATTTTTAAATATTTTCTACATTTTACATCAAATTAACTCAAAAATCAAAACCACAGTTCAAATCCTACCTGATCTCACTGCCGCCATCATGGTGGAACCTCCGGCCTCCATGCCACTCCTCTCGAGCCCTCTCTAGCCTCCGCCATCCTCAACTGACCTCCAACTCTCTCCACCAATCACCTCGCTCGATCCGATCTCGGACCCCACCTCTCACTCACTCACTCGCCTATGTGGCTCGCCAACCAATCTCTCTACCATACTCTTTTGACCTCTTCCTCTTTTCTCTCTTTTTGTCCTTTTCTTCTTCTTAACAATGCAAAATGAATTTTAACACACAAGTTTTCTACTTTTTATACCCTACCCGACTCAACCAACGCGTCGGTTAACGCTGACCGATGCCAATATTCTACCCTGACCAACTACTATTGGTTCCTCTCCACCATCATCAGTTCATCCCGACCATTGTCGATTACCTTGCCCTCACATTGCCCACATTTCCCTTACCTTCCTGTTCTTTTGCCTCCCTACACCTACCTAGATCACTTTACCTTCCTCTATAGCCCTCCACTTTCGTCACCCATCTCTCATTAGTGTTGAATCCTTATTAGCTTACTCCTACCCGGCCTTACCTGTCTTTGTGACCTATCTACCCTGACCTTAAAATTGTATGTAACCTTTGACCCAATGTGCTCGCTATACCTTGCCGCATTGTTACCTATGTTGTTTGACCTAATGACCTTACCTTACCTATTGTCGTGACCGTTTATCCTGACCCTACCTTTGGTGTACCGGAACATACCCAAACGTTCCTGCACCTAACCTACATTATGCTTCTGGACCTTATCCTATACCTTGGATACCGATTCACTTCACCCTTGTTTGGATAAACCTATCGACCTTAGACGATGTAGATTTTGCATGCTCTTCAACGTGGTACCATGTCACAGTTTATACGTGTGCGTGCGTTCAACTAGCCACTACCTTTGACCTTGGCCCATTTACTGTTTACCTATATGCCCGATTTGCCCTTTATTCCTTTCCCCATTTTTCACCTATCCTTCTTCACACCTACTTTTATCAAACCCCTCGCCGATTCACCCTGTCACCTCATCAGTTCTTGGTTTGAGGGGGATCACCCTCATTCCCACTTGGGGTAACCACACTCTATTCTTGTTCACGTCACTTACCAATACAAGCTATGCAACAAGAAGGGGAAAAATGTAGACACCAAAATCGTGTCGTAATTACCTTGGTCCCCTACCGCAGCCCTATAATCACCTACCTCCTACACCCCACACATGTTAATTTAATTACTTTAATTAAATTAACACCATTTACCTCCATACACATTAATTTAATTATTTTAATTAAGTCAATGACCTTTTACCCACACACATATTAATTTAATTATCTACATTAAATTAATCCACCACCCTCACACACCTATTTAATAAAATCACCTTTATTAAATACACTTCACCTAACCACCCCCATCATTTGATCCATTAACCTAAACCCTAAGCCAGTACCCAAAACAAACCTAACATTACACCCATCCCCTCACCTCTCATTAAATGCCTTCTAAGGTTGGTTTTTCATCCCGTGAAAAGAAGAGACCCTTATCAAGGAGTGGAACAAATTCCTAGGAAACCTTTTGAACAACCTGAGATATCTACCCCAACCCAACGTCGCTTCACCCTAAACCGATGTCGGCTCCCTAAACCAATTCTGGTTATACCGGGATGGACCAAATGCTTATTTAGACCCATCTATAGCTCTTTAATACGGGTTGGTTGTCAATCATTCGTGGTTAAACCTTCAGCATCGGATTTCCTTATCATGAATTTGATCTTTGTAGGTGCAGTAACAAAGCAAGGATTAGTTTGTGATCAGCCAAGACAACCAAGTTCACTGAACAACAATAAACTTTCTACGTAGCATTCCAAAACACCACAACCTCTTCATCCTTCTTTGGATCTGTACCTCACAGAAGAGTAAGTATTCTCCTCCAATCTATTTCATTGGCTTATCTCATATTTACACCCCCTCTGTGATCACCCAACACCTTCTACCAACTCCATCCTTGCCTAAAAACCTTTAAAACCTAGACTGTGTGAGTCCACCAGCCCCTGACCTAACCACCATCGGTTCTCCCTAACCGCTTCTAAGTTACCCTCGGACTAACATTAGTCTCTATGTTCCCTTCCTCGACCCATAAAAAATACTAAAACACCTTACCTATTAACCCAGTTTGTCCAAAACATACCCGATCTATACCTGCGCCCATGATAGTACTTTACCTCCCTGGATATCCTTCTAGCCTAGCCTGTTAGATTAGATCTAGCCTATTGCATTTGTATGAGATGCCTAAATCATATTAAACTACAGTAGGACAATATTTACTTTATTTCCAGCATTGAATTGTTTTAAATAGTGGATTGACAACCATCTAGGAAGTATCACACTTCCAGGATCTAGCACATGCTAGGTAGTCCACTACATATATTGTTTAACTCTCTTTGGTGGTCTTGTTTTGGTTCTTATACAGGTAGTTCCTCCTAGCCAAAAGGAAGGTCTCACAATCACTTTGATTCAGGATTCAGATACGCGCGCATACAACCTTCAACCATCTCAAACCAGGTATTCCTCTTACCACCTTTACCTTATCTGTTTCATCAAGTACTTCTCAGAAAAACTAAGAAATCAGGTGAAACAACATGTATGGAAAAATAGAATTCCCCTCCTATGAAGTATATACAAAATAATGCATCCCATTGTCCCTTGAATTGATGCTAGATGGATGCTTTAATGCTCTTGAAGAACCTTTGGATGCAACCTTAGGTGATAGTAATAGATTATTGGAGCTTGGTCCTTTATTATGGTCACATAGCTTTATATTTGTATGATTCCCTTGCTTAAATTTCAAGAGGTATATTTATAAGATGACCAACAACTAGAAAACACCCAAAAGAGGTCGGGGTGCCTAGATGGGATGAAGGCATTTGGGTGCTAACATCCTAGCTAAGAGTTGGTGTCCGGACTAAAAAAATCTGAGTAAGTCATACTTGGTAGTGGGGCGTTTAAGACCAAGATGATAAATAGAAAGAAACTAAAGAGGCTGAAGACAATGATCAATTAGTACTTTTCTTTCTTAGGAATCATATGAATAGTAGTATGTGACTAGGACCTTGAAATGTAACCAAAGTGTGTGATTTAGTCTATACAAAAAAGCATCACAGAGCCTCTCTCCATTACCAAAAATTCCACTAAACTCGGCATCATATATCTCCTCCGCTTACACCTTTTCTTCCCATCACATCTTCACATGATATTTACACTACTTCACATACTCATGGTCTTCCTTTACTATAGCATGAGGTTATTGGCGATCCTGCTTCTCCCACTTGGCTTGAGTTGGATACATTCCTTAATGATGATGATGATCTATTAGAATACATGGGACACTACAACCATTCTCCCCATTACCACCATAAAAATGTTTTCCATCTATTCATAATGCTACATATTACTTTGGAGAATCTGATCCTCCTAAAACCAATATTGATACTACTCATACTATTCCTATTGATCCATACATAAAAGACCAATCCACTATATTAAATGAGGAAACTATTCAATATAACCTTGACACCAATGAAAACCCCCATATTGTTATATTAACCGCCTCTCTTACGCTTTCTAAGCAAGGTGATATCAAACAATTGCTTCATAAATTTTTAGATATATTTGCATGGGGTTATAGTGATATTCCTGGTATATATAATTCTTTTTCCATTCATAATATATTCATTAACCTTGGTGCCAAACCATTACAAAAAAATATATTAAAAATTCATACCAAGGTTGCATTACTAGTCAAAGAAAAATACAACTTTTGGATGTTAGTTTCATCCATGCCACCGACTACCTCGAGTGGGTATCTAATATAGTTTTTTTATGAAATTAGATGGAAAATTTTATTGCTAAAATTATTTCCGCAACCTTAATAAGGCTTTCCCTCGAAGATCGATTCCCAGAGAACACATCGATGCCATAGTTGACTCTACTATAGGTTATGAAATTATTTCATTCATGGATGGATTCAATGGATATAATCAAATCAAAATCAATTCCACTAATCAAGAAAAGACATAATTCACCAAAACATGGGTTAAATTTTTCTACTCAGTCATGCCCTTTTACCATAAGAACGCGTTGGGGCCACTTATCAACATACATTGTTACATATATTTCATGACTATATACACAAAATCATTTAATTATGTTGATGACATATTTACCAAGTCTCAAAATCATGCCACCCATGCTTAAGATATCCACACATTTTTTAGATAAAGTGATGATAAAACTTACTCCTAAATATGGAAAATTTCTTTTTCGAGTTATGACAGAAAAGTACTCGGTTATATTATTTGTCACTTTGTGGAATTCATATCAATACACAAAATATTCATTCTATAGTTGACATTCCTCCTCCACAAAATTTCATCAACTATGTTTGTTAGCAAAGAAAAATACAAGCCATCTACCGCTTCATTTCCCGGGCTTAGCTTTCAAAACCTAACTCTTCACACACCTCATGAAAAATGATACTAAGTTCATTTGGGGTGATCACTTTCACCATGTTTTTGAGGATATAAATACATATTTGTTAAATCATCCTATTCTCATGCCTCCTATGACCAATCGAATGTTAATGTTGCATATCATTACTACATTCCATGGCTTCGGATCATTTCTCACATAAAACGATGATGATTACCATGAGTGGGTTTTCTATTACATCATTAATACATTACTTTCCTACGAGTGTAGTTATAGATATATTTAAAAATTATGACCCGGCCTTGTATTTTTTGTGCATAAATTATGAAATTATCTTATCAATAGTGAGATTCATATTATTACCAAAGTGGATCCCTTATCATACCTTTGATCCCATACAGACCTCATTTCAAATTCATCCCACATTAGTCCATAAAGGGAAAAGTCATCGGCGACTAGCTAGTTGATGCCCCTCTCTGATATTTCCCCATTTGTGACTCTTTCCGAGATGAATTCACTATTTATACAATCAATACTTATACTTGAAAAATGTATTTCATTTTCTCTTGTTGTGCCTCGGTGTCTTTGAATCGCTTCATCACCCCACATGGTGATTATCTTCCCTTTACCAAATATTTACCATTTTTCTCAATCATCGGAGGGGGTACTAAATTTTTTTAGTTTCTTGGTTTCATATAGATCGAGGGATACCACTCAAAGAATTAGAAGCTTAAAGTGTTGTCCTAGGATGCAATGCTCAACATATGCAACCTCTTCAAGGATACTATTGTTAATGAAACAATGCAGCAACCTTAAAAGACCACCAAAAAACTTTGGTGAAGATCAGAAACATTGTAGATGTTGGAGAATTCATGCTGAACCAACAATTTTAGATGCTGACTTGTAGAATGGAAGGTTTTTGTTTACATCATCAGGTGTCTTGTGTTATTGGAAATCCAATGAAGTACATGTGCATTTAATTAAGATTATTTCTTTATGATTAAATGATATTACATTATGTGTTGAGTTTTTAAGTTCATTCCACATTTACAAAGTACAAAAATGTAATGCAAAGGAAATAGAAAAATCAATTATAGAAATAATAAAATTTATTCATAAAGAAATAATGTGATCCCACACAAGCCGTGAGAACTAACTTATGAATACACATAAAGGAAATACATGAAACTATACATTAATAGGAAGGGAGGAAGCCCATCATTTCTGTAATGATTTTTATTTCCCTTTTATCCTTTGGATTGCAATTGCTTCATCCTCATTCCGCTCTCTTCCATAATTGCATTAATTGTGACCGAAAAAATGTGTGTTAGAGCTCCGGGTTTTCTCACTACTTATGCACTTATAACTTTAAGCATATGAATTTCATTCATAAACACATATAAGGATCCATGATGGAGAATCATAAACTAAATAATAGAGAGTAGATTATCATCATTCCGTGGTAGATCATTACAATAAATCAATAAAGTATGAAGGTAAAAGGGAGGATTAGAGCCTCCATCATGTTTTCTAACTATTTTCTAAATGTGCAAGTACAAGTAGTGAAAAGAAAATATCTTTCATGATTTAATCATGTTTTATTAGCAAAAAGAAAAGGTTTCTTAGTAGTTATGCGGGATGAAAAACTTCATCAAGCATATAAGGATGAAAAGATGAATCAGTTTCCAAGAACAAATTGTAGGAATGCATCAACATGAGGGAAAAAATAGATTTTAGAATGCAAGATCAAACAACCACAAAGGTCAATTTTTTGTTTATAAGATTCATTAAATTTCAGACTTATCTTCAATTTCACAATATATAAGGGTTAAGTATAATTTTTCCATTGCCTAGCATTTGCACTAAAAGCACAATTCTTAAAACAACAAGCTACGAGTGAGACCAAGCCATTGAAAAGAAAAGGAAAGTATGTTACAAGCTATGCAAAATACTCAGTACATCACAAGCATGTAGATTTAATTGCAATAATATAAGGATGACACATGTTCCGTAAATGAAGCTCCAAAAATAGATTCTCAAAATATACCTACATAATGATCAAAAGGATTTATTTGCATAAATCTGAAATACATATAGTAAAAACATATGCATAATAAGAAAAGATTGCAGGTCTTAAAACCCAAAAGTTTTCTTAGTATCAATTTGAGATTTGCATTCATATAATTGAAGTATTCTTCAAAATTTCAACTTCAGATATACTAATAAGAAGCTATAGGTTTTTAGATTCATAAGAGTAAAATTTATTCAATTTTGCAATGAAAAAATATAGAAACAAGCTACAACAAACCATAGAGATGTTATTGTAAAGATTCAAGACATTTTATGCATTTCAAGTACCTTAAATTTTAAGCAAAACATAGATGATTCTACCATAGGAGTGTTATACTCATGGGAAGTTACCCGATCCTCATAACAGATAGAACATATGCAAAAATGAATTTGATACAAGCCAACAGATCCATCATCTATTTAAGATATAGGCCAAGTACCGAATGAAAGGAAAAATTGAGTGGGGTACATTACAAACACATAATAGAATAAATGGTGATAAATTTCCATAAGAGAAAGTAGAAATCTAGAAAAATATAATGCACATGTCAAACAACACAAGGCCAAATTTCTAAGGAACAACCAGCATACTTATACACCGGAACAAATATATAAGGAATGAAGCAAGATACAACTAGTAACATCAAGAAAATTCATTAGAACAAGAATAATGTATAAGCTTTCAAAAATATGGTGCAGACCCAAATCTTAGTAATAAACAATGTAACCATCAATTACTTGTGCCATCAACATGATATAAGTTAGAAATTATAAATACAAAATCTATATTTCATAGGATGAGATAAAGACAAAGCCAAAATCTAGATCTGGCTGGAAAATAGAATTACAAAGTTCATAATTAAGGGCCATAACAAACCATCAAGATTTTAATGGATAAAGTAAAGATAGACATATATTCAAATTATAAATGCTTCCATCTTAAAAAAATATATAATCATATAATTTATGTTGTGTTGTGCAAGCTTCATATTGTGGATTAATGCAAGATCATCAAAGCCCAAATCAAGGAAGCTAGGTGTTATACAAAGTTTGTGACGTTATTATAGAAGTATAATGAATAATTCAAAACATAAGTTACAAATACCAAGTAAAGATATGGGTGAGTGTATAAATAGAGGAAAAATATCACAATCAAAAGAGAGCCCAACTTGCATACAAAATAGAAAACCATTACTTTTAAAGGCTTAAAAGGAAACCAGATCAAATGCCAAACCCAGATTTGAACAGAAAAATGTAAAAATGGTGACCAGTACCAACCAAGTGAGCTCCAACCCTCTCTTATGGTGGTGGGTTGAAGAAACACGATACCAAAATCCCTCAAATCAAGCTACAAAGTAAAGAAATATAAATTTGGAGAAATAGAGCTTACCAATCTCACACAGTGCACAACCTCTAGTCTGGAAATAGAGAGCTTGAACTAATTCTTTAATAGTGGCAAAATGAAAAATTTCACAGAATCTAAAAAAACTAGGGTAGGAAACCTAGAACAAAACCTTGTGTTATAAGAAAATATTGACTTACGCACCTTCTTCGCAACACAAGTTCCGAATAGCATAATGGTGGTGACTACATACAAAGTAGTAGAGTCTCAATATAGAAAAAGGTGTGAAGAAAGAGATAAAACCATATCCATGGTGGAAACTCATAAATTTGCAAAGTTTCCTTTCCCAAAAGTTTCCACAAAAAATTCCAAAAGCCAAATGAGTGCAACTTTTAGGGTTTGTCTCATTTTGGATATTTACATAGTTTGACCAAGATTCCTTAACGATGGTTATCTCAAGTGAAGTGAACTTAGTTCAATGTATTTTACCTACTATCATAGCATACCCATATAGGTGGGAATTGATTATTAACAAAGGAATAATAATTATTACCATACCTAAGTCAATAGATCCACATGCATATGTCCATAATCGGACATCCCATCAATTATGCATGTAAAATCTGATTATGAGCTAATTATATGTGTGAAGAGGGGTGCGTGAGACAAAATTTATATTTGTAAAGTCAAAAACTTGTATATTTGGCCATGATGTGTAATGCATGGATAAAGGCCCAATAATATTCCAAAAACAAATAAGATAAAAGTGATCCCTTTCTTACCTCAAATCAACATGTGCATATAAACCAAAAATAGTCTTTTTGATATAAGAGAACGTGAAATTTATCTTAACTTGCTCAAGTCACCTCTTTTTTTTCCAAATTCCCATAGACACACTTTGAGCCTTGATGAAAGGTAATTGATTAGTCAACTATAGTTTGAATGAGGTTGGGAGAAGATTATGCAGCTATTATTAGCCTTATTGCTTTTATAAAATATATTTCATTGTAAATTGGCATGCAAAGGATCAAATTTTGATCATTATCTATTTTGGGTTTGAGTGGGACTTGTCTTATTATTTATACCTTTCTTGTACAAGGAATTGAGGGTTTTTTTGGAAAAATTATGCTACAAATATTTTTAATTGTAAGCCTTTGATAATAAAGATTGATTTTTCCTCCATTCTCAAGATTCTTTGCAGTGTGTAAAAGCAGGTTGTAAGTGTGTTGTAAGTGAATATCTTAATCCTTTTGCATGCCAATAGCCTCATAGCACCTTCATTAAGTGAATTTGACTATTTTGTAATTACATAAGTGTATTTTAATACCTTAGTAAGTACATAATATGTTAAGCATGATATGACCGAATATATCAATTCTTCATTTTTTGTTAAGTGTGATTGATGCAACAATAAGTCCCACATAAATTTGGTGTATCAGTGTTGCAAGATTTCATTTTTATAGTTTTCCTAACCCTCAACCTAGTCAAATTTAGTAGTTTTAGGTGATCCATCAAGGAAGCTAGCCCTCTCTAATCTTTCTCCTTAGTTTGAGGCACCCACAACTTAGAGGAGATCTCATTGTACCGATCTAAGTCACATTCGATATCCTATTTAACATAGGTGTAGTAAGGACTGATAAAATTTATATGGCATGCTCAAAGGGACCAAGAACAAAATTTTGAAGTTATTTACAACATGTAGTTAAGGATTAAGATTTCACATGGATGTTCCCAAGGATTTAATTAATCAAGATCGATGAGCTGGAGCTATTATTTGTAGGAGGAATCAACACACAACATGACATAAATGAGGACTTACGATTTTCAATCGTGAGATCCATTTAGCCAATTTCAACTACTTTATGCCATAACTATTTTGGATGAGGATTCTGATAGATCTACACTTTTACATCGAAGATTAGTTTGTATCTGAAAATTGTATAATTGAATATTTTGGTATGTTTCATTCCTAAGCTTAGAACTAGATAAGAAACAAGAGATATTCCCATTTATTCTATTCAATTACCTAAAAAATTAGATAGGAGAAGAAGAGTTGGAAATACTACACCTTACAATAGGCCTACTATTGCCAATCCTCCTTCCCCAAACCTCAACCTTTTCATTCGAGATACCTATCTTCTAAATGGCTATCCCAACCAAACTTCAAAATTTTGTGCCTTTTAATAATGACAGTCATTTGCAAATTGTTGTTTATTATGACATACTCGATGTTGCTTTAAAAGGCCTTCCATATTTCACTGGTGAAAACCAAGTAACTCATACTGAACACATAAGAGATGTTTTAGCCCTTTGTTTAGTACATAATTAATATCACTCCTGAAGATGTTGCTCTAAGGATATTATTTTATTCCCTTTAAATTTCAAGCCCTTCAATGGTATAGGAGTTTGGCAGTAGGATCAATCATGACTTGGGAAGAAATGGGTGAAGCTTTGCACAAAATATTTGAAGATAAATATGACCATTTATCCTTTATTGAGCAACTTACTAACATTAAACATGTACCCCAAGATTTCATGACCAATTTTAATTTGAGATTCAAAATGACACTGGATAAGATTCCAGTAGAAGTTTAGCCTACACCTGAGCATGGTTTTTGTATTATTTACGTGTACTTAATAGTGACGATTCTATCATGATTCATTCCATGGGTGGTACTACTCTTCCCACGGCCTTTGACATTACAATAAGAGCTGAAAACAACCTTATACAAGCTGGAAAGATAGCACCTAGACCCTCTAAGCTCATTTATGTTGAGTTAGCTTCCATTCCACTTGCTGAAAACCCACCATTAGCTCCAACAATTAAATATAGTGACATAAATGACTTGAATGGAGTTGTTAAAACCTTATCAAATGAGGTAGTACAGCTGAAAACAAATCAAGATCAATTAAGTAGGCCATATCACCAACCTTTTCTAGATAACAATAACTATAGGCCTCCTACTCAAGGCTATAAAATGCCATATCAAGTACAACCAGCCAAGATAATAGCTAAACTTCTTACAAAAGTTGATCATATTGCCCTACAAATTTAAGAGCCCGGTTCCCATGGAAAAAAATAAGGTGTAAGATCCTAACATTCAACCAAGTGAGCCAAATGCAGCCTTAGAGTTAGTACCACAAGTGTTTTTTATGCCACAAATGACTTAGGCAGAGGATTTTCACCATTTCCAAGAAAGTGTATTTTTTCAACACAAGCAAACTAAAATTTTGTACAAGAACAATAGGGGAAACCTGATGCAACAATAGTTTCATTTGAATCAGCTAATCATGTGGGCGTAAATCATGAAATTGGAGTAAAGGAAAAAAATTTATTTGTTGCAGTTGTTACAAGATCAAGAAAGAGGGCCACGGAAGCAAATTTAAGTGATAAAACTACTATACCAACACATGAAAATATGATTATTGTTGTTGTTAAGAGTTCTTCTTCACTTAATACTCAACAACACGTTTTTTTTTTTTAAAATCGACTAAGATAGGTGTTGTTCCATTCAACATAGTTGACCATATGAAGAAATCCAATGTTCATATGAGTATGTGGGATACATTTTCTATTTCAAAACAAAAAGGATTGTTGGTCCAAGAGCTTGCGGGTCTTAAATTAACATCAAAACATGTTGATCGTGTTGAAAACACAACCAACATGGTGATGGCCATTTCAGACCAGTAAACTAAAGGTACGAAACAACAAACACATAAAGGGGTAAAGGCAGCTATTAAAGATGAAAAAATTGTTAAGCCACCTCCTTTCTTTGTTTCTTTGATTGTTAGAAATTAGTTAGTTCACAATTGCATGGTTGATAGTGGAGCTAGCAGTACTATTATGCCTAAGTTAGTTGCTGAAAAGATAGACCATAAGTATGAACCAAGTACTAAGTGAGTATTACAACTTGATGGTTCATCAAATAAGACCATTGGAATAATTAATGATATGAAACTAACTTTTAATGCTTGTCCAAGTGTTACAATTTCACAGGAAGTGACGGTGCTAAATCTACTGCCTTATTTTTCTATGTGTTTATCTAGAGACTTCACATCCAATATTGGTGGCTATCTTTCAGTTGATTGGACATATCTTGTCTTTAGAACCATGTATGGAGCCAAAGTGACTATTAATTCAGATCCCTTGTCAAATTTCCACGTTGAGGCTTTCACACCTAGTTACCTAAATGAAAATTATACTCGAGTGAAAAACACCTAAGTGATTTAGAGGCTAAAACTGGGTATGCATTAGAAGGTGTTCCAAATTTATTCAAGGATAAAAGAACTGACAAATATCATGAATATGATCCAAGGAAAATAATTGAGGAAAAATCCTTAGAATTTATTTCATTCATCCTTACAATGTAGAAATACTAACAATGAAGAGATAAAATCAACATGATCATCGCTTATGGAACCTTTATTTTGATGGCTCCAAAACCAATATGGTTTAGAGCTATTTTTATGTTGATTTCACCTTAAAAAATAGTATTTCTTATCTATTAAGTTTCAGCTTTGCTTGCTCTAACAATGTTGCAGTATGAAGCACTTATTCATGGTTTGGAATAGGAAAGAAAGAGGGGAATCAAGGATTTGCATGTTTTTGGGGACAACGAGCTTGTTATTCATCAGGTGAGAGGTTCTAGTACTTGTAAGAACCCATTAATGAGAACTTATAGACATAGAATGTGGGACATGCTTGATGATTTTCTTGTTGTTAATATTCAAGTTGTTCCTAGGGACAGAAATAAACATGTTGACAAGCTTGTAGCTATTGGTTCTCAATTTGATATACCTATTGATATTGGAAATACTAAATTACAACCTCATATCAAGTTTATAATACGACCATAATTTCTAGACAATAACATACATCGAAGTTTTTTTATAATGATGCACACTTAATCAAATTTCTATAGGAAGAGGAAGAATTTTCTGCTCAAAATCAAGGAAAACTACAGAATAGATATGAGGACCAAATTATGCAACTCAAAACAAATAAAATTCTGAGAGGCATTGTTACTTTGGAATCCATTTTTCAAGAAAATAATGAAACGAAGCATGAGAGATTTGTCCTTGCTTCAGAACAAATTATCATGAAAAATTCACCATTCTTGATGGTAAGAGTCTTAATCTTGATAAACTTTATTTACAACCTGAAAAATATGAATTTATTGATCTTTGTAGAGTGTATGCAGATGTTTTTGCTTGTCAAATTAATGATATAAGAGGCTTTGATCCCTCTCTAACTCAACATACATTTGAATTAGAGGCTGATTTGAATCAAGTTAGATAAAAGAAAAGGCCAATCAACCACAAGTTGAAGACCTCGATGCAGATAGAGCTTGGAAAACTCGTTGAGTATTCCATTATCTTCCCCATTAAGCACTCAAATTGGGTAGCTAACCATATATCAGAAAGAAAGAAAAATGGTGAGATCAGGTTGTGTGTAGATTTCCATGATTTTATTAAGGTTTCTCTTAAGGATCATTATGCTTTTCATTCCATGGAGAAAATTATTCATTTGGTTACTTGTTGAGAAATATATTCCTTACTTAGCTGGTATAGTGTTTATAATCAAATACTTTTCAAAGAAGAAGATCAATATAAAATTGCAGTTACTACTAAATGGTCTACTTATACATACAGAAAGATGCCATTAGGATTTTCCAATGTAGGTGCCACGTTGCAGAGAGCCATGGTGTAACACCCAAAAAATTTCTACCCTCAAAACAAATAAAACTAATAAATTAATAGTTAAAATTATGGTAATTTTTATTTTTAAAAAGAGTTAGCAAGGTTAGACATTTCACAATTAATAAATTTCTCAATTAGGGGTTTCTACACAAGCTTGAACAATAGAATTAAATTAATAATTAAATATTGTAATTTAATTCCTAAGTTATATATATTTAAAAACATCTACTAAATCCCATTAGTTAATTTGGATATCCAACACCAAGGTTGTATTGTTTTCTAACTCCAAGGTTTAATTGTTTACCTAGCCACAAGTGGCCCCATTCACCCCATTACCCATGTTCTTTCTTTTTAATTAAAAGTTACATTCCCATAAAATACCTTCTCACTTAAGTGAGGTAGGGTTTAATTTGGGCCATATGATTGAATCTATCCTAGCCCTTAGATTAATGTTGCCCTAAATTTCCTTATGGTCTTCTTTTTAATCCCTATTTTCCTCAAACCACTTCATTTGTTCTTTTCTTATTTGCAAGATTTTGGGAAGAGGAGCCATGAGAGCAAGGAGGAGAAACCATGGAAAAATTTCTCTAAGTTTTAGATGCAAGGATATTTCCATTGTAATGTTACCCATTGTTGAATGTAGAGATTCTTCCATGGGTATTATTTTGTTATATTAATAAAATCATTTCTTGTTCTTTTGCATTCAACTAATGAGGAAAACCCTATTTATTTTAATCCACAAGTTTTACACATTTGAGTGTTATAAAAGATATTGGAAGGATAGATCCTTTAAATTTAGTTGAATCCTAGTTGTTGGGAGGTTACTTATTAAATTTTTAAGCTTATATTTTACTTAAATTTCAATCTGGGTTGTTCTCGGATGGAAATTTATTATTCTGACAAAACTAACAAAACCTCTTCCCTATGTAGGTCGGCGGTCGTATGACCACCGCTCTCACTGGGGTAATTCACTAACCACCACTATAAGTCAGTGTAAAGGTTCTAAAACTGCCGCATCGCACATGGCAACGGTCCTATACACCGAAAATAAAGCCTTCACCCAAACATCATTTTCACATATTTTCTTCTTGAGTTCATTTTTAATGCAATAAATTTTTAATGAGGGTGTTTTCTATTCATTTGTTGGTAAGGTGATAGCATATATAGTTTCTTAATTTCACATACAAAATTACAACTCAATCTCTATTCAACTCTTTGCAATAAAAAGGTAAAAATTGAATATGACATTACTACAATTCATTATATTTCACAAATTCCATTTTTCTAACAAAACACAAGAATTTAACACACTTCATTTCAATACATCTTTATTTTTCCAAATATACATGTTTATATATTTCAAATTTGAATGTTTACAACCTTTAGGAGAGTTTCATTTGAAGACAATTAAACAACTTAAGTTTTCCTTCCATTATAGCATTACAATACAACTATGGAAACCACCAATTTTCCAAAACATTCCTTTAAAATGAAAGACTTGAAATCCACTTTTTTTCACTAAGGCTAATCCTTTCCAATAAGGGAAGTAACCAAGAGATCTTTCTACATTCACTAACTCATTTCAATCTTGGAATAAATGAAATATTACAAATTTCCTTCAAACATAAAAATATTACAAAATTCCACTAAATGTGGGAATAACAATATGATCAATGCAAAAAGATATTTTCCACAAGGCCAAACACAAGTCTTCATTCATGTCTTCTCCCAACTTGAAATGCCAACCTTGCAATTCTTCAATCTTTCAAAAGATAGGATCACAATACAAAGGAAGGGGGATTAGGTAATGCTTTCCACCCAACCTTAATCCATTAAGAGGAGAGTCCATCCTCTTAATGGACCCAGAACCCCAAACAAGGAATAATGGGGGATCTTGAGAAAAATTTGACAACTTTTCGAAAAACATGGCTTTTCACAAAAACATGCATTCCAAAAATATTCAACACATCAAAATGGACACACTCAAAAAATCTTGCAACTGTTTCCAAACAATACATAGGTTTAATATCAAACCAAATGGAGCATGGACTATGGGAAACCACCTCCTTTTTCCTCCCAAGTGAAGTGGGAGTTTCACCCAAATCCTCCATGTGCACAATACAACAAAACAACCTTATCTCTCCCTTGCAAGTATGGAACAATATGACCATGATATCCTTTTCACTCCCCATTGTTCCATACTAGTGCATTCCTCAAAACATTTGTTTTCCCTCACCAATGGTCCCATAAGTCCATCTCCCACACCCAACTTAAGGCATACTACCCAACCACACAAAAACACATTCACAAAACTCATACAATATTAAACAAGCACCATTTTCACATTTACAAACCTAAATAAGAAAAATACAAGGATGGAGATCCTACATCTCCATCAATATTCCAAGAAAACTTCACTCCACAAGTATTCGATGCTTCCATGCCAAGAAAATTCCAAAAGCAACTCAAACAAGCTCCAAATTTTCAAAAATGCAAAAGAAACAAAGTGAACAAGTAACCCCAATTCCATCAAATTCCATCCATAAATAGAAATGGAATGTAAGGATGATGGGGTGGATTAATGTAGGGTGCCACTTCATCATTCTTCCATTCCCAAACTCAAGTCAAAACACCATGCCCAAGACAATAAATGAATATGTAAGACTATGACAACCCAAAAGGCACTCAAACTTGCATACCATGCCTTTCAAGGACACATTAATTGTGGTAAGATGGAAAGTTGAATTATTTTCACTCTTTTACACTCCAAAAAGGATAAATAAGTCAAAATTAAACTCCCAAACCATAGCTAGGGTTTTTAAGTAAATTTAAGAGGCGTGAGACAAGCTTAGCTTGTCCCACAAACCTCCCAAGTCAAAATCTGAATTTTGAAAATGGGGTAGAGTACATCACACACAAACTAACAAAAATCTAGCTTACATTCACAAGATTTCAAGGACCACCTACCCTCATAATTATCCAATTGTCACATCTTTATTTTAGTTAATAAATTAAGTTGGATTAGCTAATTAAGGCATAATAATAATTTCTAATAAAGTGATAACTATTTCCAAAAATTAAATAAATATAACACAAAACAAAGCACACTCAAATTAAAAGAAAGGGAATAAATTTCACCCCATGGCCACACATGTGAGGTCACCCCCCATGGGAAACCTCCTAACTAGGATTGCAAAAAAACACAACATGACATTACACAAGTTGTTAAATTTTTGCCCCGCTTAACACCCTACATCCTTCGTGGTTGGTACTATAGACACTAAAATTAGGTCACACTCCCCTTTTATCCCTCGAAAAATGAGCACCCTTTGTTACATTTTACTAGCCATGACCCCCTTCACTTGCCCACTAATATTAATTTAATTAATTAAATTAAATTAATGCATTATCCTCACTATATTTATTATTTAAATATCTTATTTGAATCATATCCACACATGCGAGCTCACTTAGTCACATCACCAAGCCAACTCAACCTAAAACCTATTCTTAGCAAGTCCCATAACTAACTAAGACTTACCCAAACCCTATTAATTAATGCCTACATTCCCTCTAACCATATCCCCGCATGCTCACAAGAAGCTCCCAGTCTAATACGTGGGATAACGACATGAGATCGAAGGAAATCAAGAGGATCTCCCTAATTTTAGTAAACCTAGGAAATCCCACCTTGAGTGATGTCGATTACCCCTAACCATCACCGGTTAAGCCGGACCACCGTCGGTTACCCCTTTTAACCCCAAAACAACATTATTCTCAAGGTTGGAAGTTGCGAGGCAAGCCGGTAAACTTTGAGAGAAAGTTGACGAACAAACAAATAGATCTCAGAGAGATAACACATCTTTAGAGAGCCAATTCCAACGAAAACTCACATCCAAGGAAGGAGATTGAGCATATTCTCGTGTCTGACCATCCCACCATGATCTAATCTATCCAAGTAAAGAGGAGTGTACATGCATCCTATGTAAAATCTTTTCTTCAGTTGGTGATCACCTAAAACCTTCAAAATCATCATCAACACCTCCATCCCTCACACACAGACATTCAAAAATGAAATCCAAGTAAGTACAACATCATACTTTCCTAGTTATTTCAGTTCTTCATCATTTTATCATCCAATATTTATCTTGCTCCCTATTGACCTTCTCCATGTTTTCACCTCCGTATACCCATTAAAACCTCGCAAAATCCCACTCCAGCTTACCCAATACCTCATCCCAACTAACCTAAGTATTTTATGCAATCACAAAAGAGACCCCATCCTTGCTTCGTGACATTTCTAGATCTAACAAAGAATCGGCATCGGCTACACACTAACCGTCGTCCACCACCCCCGACCGACACCGATCTCTCGTGTTTTCCCACACACCCTTAACAGAGACCTACCCACCTAGTTTTATCTCACCATCTTTCCCCCGTGATCTACCCTGGACCTTTGCTAAACCCGTAGAACCCATAGCCAATCATTTGACCTTTAGATTTTATTCTAGCTTAGCATGTTAGATTAGATCTATTTCTTATAGTGTTTTTAAGAGAGATACCTAAATCATTTTAAAATAACAATAGGATTTAATTTTTTTACAACATTGAATTGTTTAAAATAGTGGATCGACAAAATATCTAGGAAGTATCACACTTCCCGAGTCTAGCACATGCTAGGCGCTTCCACTTACTCATATTGTTTAATTCCTTTTGGTGGTCTTGTTTTCATTACAGGTAGTTCCTCCTAGCCAAAAGGAAGCTCTCACGATCAGTTGTGGATTCGGAAGTCATACGCGTGCAACAACCCATCAACCGACATTTGAACAAGTACTCCTATGCCCTGTTACCCTATCTGCATTTGGCCAATACTTCTAAGAAATGATCTAAGAAAAAGGTGAAACATTTTGGCATGCCTGGTGGGACCCATCCGGGGTTCCTTGCATTTCATTCATTCCTAGGAAAAAATTGTGTGTTTGTTTCCCTTCTAAAAAGCATACACACTAATTTTCTTCTTTGGTAATCCACCTCTCCTTTCTATTTTCTCTAAAGGAAAATTTTCTTTTGGTGTAATTAAAAAGAATCATTTCTTCATGTTTTCTACATTCTAGTGAAAGAGCATCCCTCTTCCTATTCATCTTATTGTGTCATCCAATTTCACATTTTCAATTTGGGTTTTAAAATCATTGCATTTCATTCTGATTTTCTACATTAGCTCACATTAATTGAGGGAAACCTATATGCTAGAAGTCATTACTAGCTGATGGTTGACAAACAAATTGTAGAAAATAACTTCTATCCTTTTCTCGTACTTTGCGTCTTACCAAACCTCACAAAAATTCAAAATACATACATTCTTAAATGACATCTTACCTAGAAGAAGTTATAGGTGATCACATGATCATGGCACGTGGGCACCCAACTTGCGCTCTGCTGGGGATAATTTTAGCGGCGAATATTCGTAATATGGCGAAAATTTCATTTTAGGAAAATTTGAAAAGGTGAATTATTCGGAGTGGGTCGGTGTCCTGTTACCTAAAATATATAGTATATTTTTTTTGGGGGGTCGGCTTCGCCTTCATTTGAAAACATCTCCTATAAAAACCTATGTGATTCACCGGTAGTATACCTCAAGTAGCTTACCAAATTACCAATACTGTGAAATTTGAACTCGCATACCCTTGAGCACCAGAGATTCATATTACTGTTAGCCTGTGATTGTTGACGCGCGACAAATGAAGTGTTGACGCGCGACAAGGGCATTATTGACGCGCGACAAGAGCTGTACTGACGCGCGACAAGAGCTGTACTGACGCGCGACAAGAGCTGTATTGACGCGCGACAAGAGCTTTACTGACGCGCGACTTGGGCTAGGAAGTGACGCGCGACAGAGAAAGGGTTGACGCGCGACAGAAAGAAGTGTTGACGCGCGACTTGGGTAGAGTTGACGCGCGACCTCAGACAGTTCACGCGCGACAACACCTCAGAGACTGGACAGAGTCGCTTCTTGGTTCTTTTGCTGACGCAGGACTCTTTTCAGAATAATGGAAGGTGCCAGCTCAAAGAATACGAAGAAATCTCAGAAATCACTCTTCAAGTATTTTGGAAACTCTGCGGATACAGATATTGTAAATACCAATCATATAGATGCCACCAAAAAGAATCAGAATACTGACTGTGTGGAAGGTATTATTGAGGTGGACATGCATTCTCGCATGCAGATCACAGTCAAACAAATGAAACCTACGATAATATGCCGATCTTGAAGATATTGTTCCTGTTGGGGTGCAACTAGAAGTGCAGCTAGATATCACACATATAAACACTCAACAAAATGGAAGATAGAAATCAAAATCAAACTCTGGTCCAAGAAAGAGGAAACCAGGTGATTGTGATATTGCTCAAAATTCTACTAAAAAAGTAAAGCATTGAAAACGAATAAGAATATGTGGACCATTGGCAGGACATACAAGTTTGATTGGGCAGCTAAATTTCCATTTATTGAGCCTGTACAATCATCTAATTCTGAAGAAATCCCATGTGAATGTACATGTACAATATGTACGTGGAAATTGGGAAAGCAACAAAAAATGCAACTGAAGCTGGACACTATAGAAAAACATTGTGGAAAACAATATTTAACTGTAACGGGGGCAGATGGCCAGAAAATCAAAACACATAGGTGGAAAACTGAAAAGGAGTGCATGCATGTTAGATACGCAGTGGAATATGAGGCAGAGCAGAAAAAACACAGACATCTGTTGGAAAAGGGAGGAACGATCACATCGCATATTGGTAAGATGAAAGAAACAAATCTACATGCAAAATTCATACAATTCTCTACTCTTTTTCAAATACTTAAAAAAGGAAGAGCGATGTCGGATTTCCTCGATTTCAAAGTTTTGTATCAATTTAATGGAATGCTGAATGTACCTCAGTCTCATTGGTCTGAGAGTAGTGGATGGGAAATGGCAAAATGCCTCTCGATGATAGAGAAGGAAGATTTGAAAGAGAATGTAAAAAAAGCAAACTTTATCTCTCTTTCAATTGATGAAGTCACAGCAGTCGACAACACCGCATGGGTATGTATCCACATCTATACATTAGAAAATCATATAAGGACACCTCATCTGTTGGGTGTTATGAAAATGGTTGAAAACTGCAATGCTGAAAACCTATATAAAATAGTTGTTTCTCATTTGAAAGATGTTGCTGGTATGACTGATTATGAAATTGCTACGAAGTTGGTATGCATTGGAGCAGATGGTGCATCTGTCATGCAGGGTCACCGAACAGGGCTGTGTGTTAGATTACAAACAACAATGGCCCCATATATGCTACCAATTCACTGTATGGCTCACATAATGAATTTAGCATATAAAATGGTAAGCAACCATGAAAATGTTGCTAAATTAGAAGACATCATAAGAGAACTTCATGCCTATATGTCAAGCAGCCCAAAGCGTTTTCTCGAGTTCCAAAAATTTGCAATTGGAATTACAGATGGCAAAAAACTTCTGAAGGATGTGGAGACTAGATGGATATCTTTGTATGAACCTGCATGCAGAGTTCGTGAGGAGTATCCTTCATTGGTTGGTTTCATGCACAAATACCATCATGAAGTTGATAGGGCAAGGGACCTGTTGTTCCGCTTAACTGATTTGGAGACATTGCTTACATTGGTTGGTATTCTTCCAATGTTAAAGGAGATCAATACACTGATGAAGCATGCACAGGGCAGATTAATCTATATTGTGGATTTTATACGGATGAGGAAAATGGTATGTCAAAGTCTTGATATATTTTACAGTTCCCAAGATAGTTTTGATGCACCTGTTTTTGAAAATTGGAGAGATTTATTAGATCTTAAAATCCTAACACCTTTTTGAGATTTAATATCCACGATCACCTATGCATCTCTCATTAATGGGAGGGAAATACCAATGCACATTTTGCAAAAACGCCAAGATATTACAGGATCGGACGAGAAGATGTTCCCGTGACACGTAATTTGTTTGAGTCTGTGATAGTTGAAACCAGAATAAAGCTTAAAAAATTTCGAAACCTTGTCATCGTAAATTAGGGAACGCTTTCGTAAAGATAAAATTCTCGAAGCCATGGGTGTGATGAATCCAATTTTTGGAATACGTAAGGTGGCCGTGCAGACTTTGTCAAGAAGTTATTTCCATAAATCAATGGGTACAATAATGGAACAATTTACAAAGACGCGAGCTCAAGGGTACGGAAATCAAAGGTATACCGAATGCTGATTTATTAAAGTTTCAAATCAACAAATTTTGCAACAACAATGAGGAACCAATATAGGAATTTAGATCAACCTTCAAAGTGGTGCTATTACAAGGTCATGGCGAGAATCTATCAAAGTTCTATCTTACAAGAAGATATCAAGAATATTTCAGACTATATGAGTTATGCCGATAATGATTTTGGGGTCTCAGGAGGATGAAAGGGTTTTCAAGTGCATTGTCATTTATAAAATCAAAATTGAGAAACAGGTTGGATAAAAATCGAAAGTCAGCATGAGGTGTTACGCTTCTCGATACTCCTCGAAACCTTTCCGCTTGACAGAAAGCAATTGCGCACTAGAATTCCCTTTGCGAAAGAAGAGGTGTAAATAATACAAACTACAAGTACAAATATTCCCAACCTTGAGAGTGTAATCGGCTCTTCGTCACATTCTACGTAAGAAGACAACATCGACTTTGATGAAGCTATTGATAATGGATTGTTTCAACTTTAAGTAGGTATCTTCTTTATCTATCTTTTATTTTTATCATTAAAGATGTTACAGGTCTATATACTAAAAATGTCAGGCAATTCACCCATCTATCTACTAATCCATTTCTCGTGTTGGAATTTTTTAAAACACAGATCTAGCTCATTACCAGTGGCAGTGATGATTTCAACTTTAAGCAGGTATCTTTTTCCCCTTAATCTTATTGTTTGTTTCTATTCATTTTTTGACAAAGCAATTGCTCACTGAATTCCCTTTGCGAAAGAAGAGGTGTAAATAATATAGCTACAAGTACAAATATTCCCAACCTTGAGTGTGTAATTGGCTCTTCGTCACATTCTACAGAAGACAACATCGACTTTGATGAAGCTATTGATAATGGATTGTTTCAACTTTAAGTAGGTATCTTCTTTATCTATCTTTTATCTTTATCATTAAAGATGTTACAGGTCTATATACTAAAAATGTCAGGCAATTAACCCATCTATCTACTAATCCATTTCTCGTGTTGGATTTTTTTAAAACAAAGATCTAGCTCATTACCAGTGGCAGTGATGATTTCAACTTTAAGCAGGTATCTTTTTCCCCTTAATCTTATTGTTTGTTACTATTCATTTTTTCAGCTATGGTTATAATTAAAGATGTTACAGTGTGTATGTATTTACATTTAGTTAAATACAATCTTTTTATTTTTTGAAAACGTGGGTTGACATCCGTCCGAGGAAGTCACATTTCTGGGACCGACAATGTCGTGCAACTCACCCATCTATCTACTAATCAATTTTTTGTGTTGAATTTTTTAAGACAAAGATATAGCACATTACCTGTGATGATTTCAATTTTAAATAGGTATCTTCTTCAACATAATCTTATTGTTTGTTACTTTACATTTTTTCAGCTCTTGTTATCATTAAAGACGTTACAGGTCTAATTCTTTATATTTACATTTATTTAAAGATATTGTTGGTCTATATATTTAAAGATGTTGCTGGCACTTCTCAGGACTGACAATGTCAGGCAACTCACCCTCCATCTACAATGTCATGTTACCTCTTGATGATCGCAATACGCAAGAGGTAAGCTAAACCCTAGCATATTTGCAATTATGTTTAATTTCTTACCAGTGATGATTCTTTCTTGATTTCTTAGAATTATATTTAATTTATTTTTTATATGTGGAACAAGAAACATACATATAATTCATGATAATCAACATCTAATGCAATTAAAATTAAATATTGTATGTAAATCCATATAATTAAATTCAAATACCATAGTATATACATAATAGACAATAGTAGAAGTTTTCAAATTCATTATTTAATGTTTCCACAATAATAAAAGTTTCTAGTTTTCAAAACCCTCTTTTTCTTTATCCAATTCTACTCCTCTCGCACTATTCCCCAACGGCTTCTTCCAAAGTGTGGCATTACCTCTTTCCCAAACACTAGAAATCTCCATGCGACAAAAATTTGGATCAGCTGCAGCATATAAACTATCCCGTTGCCAATAATTTTCGTAACGACTAATAATCTCATTGATAAGAACCTTAGCCCTTCTGTCCCATTCTATAAGCTGATTGATATGAGGAAGCATCTCCATCTTTCTCATCAACCCACACAAAATATTTTTTGTGCTTGTCCAGATCTATGAAATACTCCTTGCCCTCTTTAGAAGTACTTGTGCCCAAACCGGGAACCCTGTATGGTCCAAGCAACAAGTGATACCTAATCAGCAAGTGAACAAAACCAGAACTTGAAAACATATAAAGAGAAAACAAACTAGCATTACTTTGTTGCACTATATGGTCCAGCCGGTTATCGATCCACTCAATGATTCTCTCCAAGCTTCATACTTAGGAATTGTGTAGAAAGATAACACATTTCCATTTTTGTGAGTTGCCTACATCAACATGTGCCGACATTAGACATGGAGATACATAACATCCGTGGCTTAGAAAACAAATATAAAAAGTCTCAAACACAACCAAATATACAGGGGGAACATTTATAGAAACTAAACAGCTTATACAAAGATCATGTACTGTCTCCTCATTATCATCGATGGCCATATCTTAAAGATTTAATGTTGTCATATATTATATCTTCCTGTAGACCAAGGATTTTTTTCTATTTACTATCTCTTTATTCTCCATTTGTTGGTGAGTGGTAGCTTCCCAAAAAATAGATATTCCTGCCACCTGATAGGATAAAGATAACTAAAATAACAAAAAATTAAATTGGAAAGTGATGTCGAAACATGTCACAATACTACCAAATTCAGTATTCACATTTCCCTGATTCAAGGCACAAACACTTACAGCGACTGCAAGAGCCTTGGCTGAGTCACCCTCCATTAATATTAAAGTACATTGATCAGAATTCTTCCCCCCTGCTTGATTTGCTTCATCAGGTTTGGGAACATCAATTAATTTCCCCTTCTTGGTTCCATCAGTTTTCTTAAGATCTTTTTTTTGTTTAAACTTTTCCACTGCACTCATCAGGTAAAACAAAGTTACAAAGCTCATCTTAGACACTAGCATTGCAAAAATTACATGTACTCAGAAATGCTACATATTAGACACCACGCCTGGATATATGGACATGGGCTAAAAATGTGAAACAGAATAAAAAATATGAATTAAAACGAGTTATACTTACAATCAACATGGAAACCAAACGTTGATTCAAGAAAATTCTTTTCTTCCACGAGTGTTGCCTTGTCAGTAATAATTGGTAAATTTTTGAACTAAGGCCCGTAAAACGATGGATGTCATTTGCTTCGATACTCGAATTGAAAAATTCGCAAATCGCTCGAGTAACATAAAAAAATGCCGTATCAATTGTAGGATGACAGAAAGTAATTCAAAATATCCGGATCTGTTTTGAAATGGGGCATATTAACGATATGGATGTGAGGGCATAAGGGACATCGATTGAATTGGATTCTCTTGATTTTTGTTACTGAACTTGCAGTTGGGAAGCATTGAGACCTGCAAAAATTCAAGAGCCGGAAGATGAAAACGAGAAAATGACCGGTTGAAGGGTATTTATAGGCTAAATCGGGCGTCAATGGCTTCAGTTGACGCGTGCGCAAAATGCTGACGCGCGTCGCGACGCGCAATAGACGCCAAAGACGTGCGCAATAGATGCGCTGACGCGCCAATAGATGCCAGTGACGCGCGTCAATAGGTGCCAATGACGCGCGTCAATAGATGCCAGTGACGCGCGTCAATAGGTGCCAGTGACGCGCGTCAATAGGTGCCATGACGCGCAATAGGTAGACGCGACGCATGTGCGACGCGCGTCAATAGATGCCAGTGACGCGTCAATAGATGCAAGTGACGCGCGTCACCTCTTTTGCACTAGAGGAAATTCCCTTCATGTTTGCAATGCAGCCAATTGAGATGAAGACTTCAAATTTATCCCCAGACCAAAGAAACAAACAGTGATTGGTGTCTAAGACTGAGTTTGAGATGAGGTACCAGTAAGGCACTCTTGACAAAATTTACACAATGTTACCTTTTTAAGATGATCCAACCTTGCACTCTTGACAAAATTTACACAATGTTACCTTTTTAAGATGATCCAACCTTGCACAGAGAACTTTATGTTGAGCTGTAAATTTTTTTCAATATTTTAGACACTTGATTTTATAGATTGTACTTCAAGAAGATCATGATTAATCAATTCAAGGCATAGAAATGGTGGAGCTTCAAGAAAATTGTCTTCAAACATACACTTGAACATTGTATCTTCAGCAAAGGAAAACAAAACAAGGTGGTAGCAGGAATTTTATTCAACCACTCCAAGAATCAGTCCCAAAGAGAGAATCTCAATATGTGAATCCTATACAACATATTTTACTATGATCATGTTTGCAAAATTCAATATTTTCTTATACACTCAAATATAAAAAAATGATCTATACAGACTAATCTTCATGATAAAAACCTTGTATGTTTTACATTAAACTTCAAAGTTCTATATCGAGCTTGACGTATCTTTTAATCACATGGTTATTCCAACTTTCGTTAATCTAGCCTCCATAGCCTCCATAATCTACTCTACACAAAACAATATCCATGATTAAAAACCATATCTTTTAAACCATGGTCTTGATTATTTCCCAAGCTCTAATTCTTATGGCCTGGAATTTAACCATTTCATAATTGGCTAATCTAGCCTCCACATCAATGATTGTTTCCAGCAAAACGTTATTTTCTGACAAATGGTCTTGACTATTTTGGATGTCAAACAACCTCTCTAATGAGAGATTATGCACTTATATAGAGGTGAATCTCTTTAAAATAGAATTTTCCTACACCATAAGTCTATTAAGGAGAAATCCTAAATAGTAAAGATCTGTTTCAAATCTTAGTTTCTATTTTTTCCCCAAAGACAATTTTCAAGATAATTAAAGTCCCACAAGATATTTAGGCACTAAATTTGACATTATACACATTAAATTTATCATCGTCTTTCATCATCATCTATCATTGATTATCAATTGTCATCATTCATCATCTACGTCCACATACAATACATGACAATGCAAGTAAACAAGAAACATACATATAATTCATGATAATCACCATCTAATCACCATATAATTAAATTCAAATACCATAGTACATACTCAATAGTAGAAGTTTTCAAATTCAATATTTAAAGTTTCCTCAATAATAAAAGTTTCTAATTTTCCGACACCATAAGTCTATTAAGGAGAAATCCTAAATAGTAAAGATCTGTTTCAAATCTTAGTTTCTATTTTTTCCCCAACGACAATTTTCAAGATAATCAAAGTCCCACAAGATATTTAGGCACTAAATTTGACATTATACACATTAAATTTATCATCGTCTTTCATTATCATCTATCATTGATTATCAATTGTCATCATTCATCATCTACGTCCACATACAATACATGACAATGCAAGTAAACAAGAAACATACATATAATTCAAATACCATAGTACATACTCAATAGTAGAAGTTTTCAAATTCAATATTTAAAGTTTCCTCAATAATAAAAGTTTCTAATTTTCAAAACCCTCTTTTTCTTTAGACAATTCTATTCTGCTCTCTTCACCAACGGCTTCTTCCATTGTGGCTGTACCTCTTTCCCCAACACCAGAAATAACCCCTGAACTTACAAGATCTTCAGCAGCACTGTCCAGATTTTTTAAAATTCTTTCTTCTTGATTTGTTGCATCTCCATGCGACAACAAATTTGGATCAGCAGCTGCTTTGGCTTTGAACAATATGTCAGGGTCGAGACCATGCTCTTTAATTATCCGCTTTAGTGTATTGTTTTGTTTGTTAACCAAAACAATATTTTGCTTCAAATTTTTTGCTGCGGATAAGCTGTTCTTTGCTGTTTCCAAGTGAACTTGCAAAACCTTCGCCTGACTCTTCAAATTTTCATATTTCAACTGCACAAAAAGAGTAATGTCAATTCAAAATATTAATGTAAATTCAAAATTTCAAATTAACAAAAATGATTGTTTGAATGTAATAGTACTTACAACCGCTCTATCTCTTTCGGCATTTGCGATTGATACCAAATCCTTGTCCTCGACCATTTGTTAAAATATGCCTGGCCTCGCACTAATATTTTCCAATTTGTTTAGTGCCTTATCTAAAATGTCATCTTTATAGTTGTTTTTAAACGTGATAGTCCCACATTTTACTTGGGTAAGTAAGGAATCCATCTTCGCAGTTGATTCGGGATCGCAGCGTATAAACTATCCTCCGCCAATAATTTTCATAACGACTAATGATCTCATTGATAAGAACTTTAGCCCTTCTCTCCCATTCTATCAGCTGTTGGATATGAGGAATAATAAACTCACTGACATGGGATTGACAATCATTACCTATTAAGTTCTCCAAAGGAAAAGGTGGGAACTCTTCACTATCTGAATCGATGCGATGATCTTCACGAGAAGAATGGGGGCTTTCACAAAGATCAACTGCTATTTGTTTCTGCCTTTGGGTAGGCTGATCCTATTTTTGAAAATATAAATCAAGATTTAGATAAATAAATTTAAATCAAAATGTAATTCAAAATTGTAAAGCATATTAAAATTGAAATTTGAAGTATACCTTCTGGCCTTGAATCATCTCGCGGTATCGAAAAACCAAGGGTCATTGCTATCAATGCCCAAATAATCTTCATCTAAATTTATATTGTTCAAAACAGATATGCCCGTTGCACTGGGCAAGCCACCAAGTGAGAGAGTTGGAATTCGAAACGATGTGTCAAGGTTTAGTGTCCCACTAGGGGCCGGAGCAAAAGGCATGCGTTTACCAATGTTCTTTTTCACTGTTCCTCTGGTTGGCATTTTAAAAATTAATGGTTGAGTGGGTGTCGGTGCCGTGGTTTGATCATGACTGACATGTGCTGAAAAGTACAAGAAAAATGAAAAATATTAAAACAATTCATAAAGTGAAAACTACGAAATTAAACGTACTATAGAAAAGTTGTACCTTGTTGACGAGGGGTTGTTTTTTTCGGTGCCACGGGTGGCCTTGTAGGAGTTGAACTCAGTGGCTGTTCAGAAGATATGAATGCATGCGACTGTATGGAGTGAGTTGGGGAAGAAGGTTCCATATTCCCTGCAATTCATCAATATTAAATGTTGTCAATTCATTTGGTTAAAATTTAAATTGAAAAATAAATATGCAACTTTGGAATTTGTAAATAATATATGAGAATGTATTACTTCTCTGGCGTTTAACGAGTTCAAACGCTTGAGGGTTTGGAGAGTGAGCTTCCATTTGATCGGGAGTCCCCCCAAAGCCTCGCGTGTGTTGTTGGCCTCTTCCTCTCGACATCTTTTTTTTTTTCTTGGAATGGCTTCAAGATATCTTCTCTCGCAAAACATTAAAATTTAAGTTTTAATAATCAGTATCAGAATGACGAAAATTGTAATACAATTACAAACTAAATAGTTTATACCTGTTGTTCATCAAATGGAATTGAGAATTTCTTCAAAGCCTCATCATAGCAAGTAGGAATTTCTTTATGTTTTAAATTTAAAAGTGCCTCATAGTAGAAGCCGAGGAGATAGTTTGTTGAATAAATGAAAGGTTTATCTGAGAGTTTTGAATTTGTTATTTCAGTTCTTATTTTTTTGGATAGATATGTGCACCAATCGAATTTATGTTTTGAGATAGTGGCACAAATATATGCAATGGCCCAATTTGGTATATCCGTTTGGCGACCCTGCAAAACAATTCTGGCTTGAAAAAATGAAATAAGTGC
Organism: Taxus wallichiana var. yunnanensis; assembly: GCA_018340775.1. NCBI lineage: Eukaryota > Viridiplantae > Streptophyta > Pinopsida > Cupressales > Taxaceae > Taxus > Taxus wallichiana. The sequence goes on from CM031242.1 coordinate 446,766,860, forward strand.
AGCAAGAAAGTGGTGTGCAATTGATTGTGTATCTACACCACGCCTGGATTTATTGACATGGGCTGCAAATGCGAAACAGTGTAAGTTACTTTAAATCTATAACAACAAATTGTATCAGAATTAAAAACAGATTAAAAAATATGAATTAAAAGGAATTATACTTACAATCAACATGGAAACCGTACGTTGATTCAAGAAATTTCTTGTCTTCTTCCACTAGTGTTGCCTTGGTTGTAACAATTGGTAAATTTCTGATAGGAAGGCCAGTAAACCGATGTATGTCATTTGCTTCAATAGTGAATTGGAACATTTGGCCATCGTTCAGAGTCACATAAAATATACCGTCCTCTGAATTGTAGCATGACAGAAGGTAATTCAAAATATCCGGATCTGTTTCGAAATGGGGCATATTAACGAGCCCTGTAAATTCACACTCTTCCATTATAGCTTGATATTCTGAAGACATCTTTAAGGCCGTATGGATGTGAGGGCATAAGGGATTCCTGTAGATGATCTTGGAAATCGATTGAGTTGGATTCTCTTGATTTTCTTGCTGAACTTGCAGTTGGGAAGCATGTGAAGTCGACATTATAGCTGTTATTGCGTCTTTGTCAAAGATTTAGACCTGCAAAAATTCAAGAACGGGAAAACGAAGACGAGAAAATGAGCGGCACAAGGGTATTTATAACCTAAATAGGGCGTCACTTGCCCCTATTGACGCGCGTCAACAGGTTACAGTGACGCGCGTCATTTGACTACAATGTCGCGCGTCAATACAAGAGAGTGTCGCGCGTCAATAGAAGATGGTGTCGCGCGTCAATAGAGGATTGTGTCGCGCGTCAATAGAAGATAGTGTCACGCGTCAATAGGAGATAGTGTCGCGCGTCAATAGAGGATAGTGTCGCGCGTCAATAGAAGATGGTGTCGCGCGTCAATAGAAGATTGTGTCGCGCGTCAATGGAGGATTGTGTCGCGCGTCAATAGAAGATGGTGTCGCACGTCAATAGAAGCAAATGACGCACGTCGTCAGGGGCTAGTGATGTCGTTACGAGCCAGTGTCGTGCGTCATTTCGAGCTAGTGTCGCGCCTGTGTCGCGCGTCATTACAATCTAGTGTCGCTCCAGTGTCGCGCGTCATTACGAAACAAATGTCGCGCCAGTGACGTGCGTCATTACGAACTAGTGTTGTCGACGTCACTGATGGAGCCTTGAAAAACCAGGTGAAATTTTTGTTTTTTAATATCACAAATTCGCCTTTTCATTGAAATCAAGTTACGGTATATTCGCTGTATTTTCCACCTTCAATTTTATAGGGGTGTCTTAAAATGAACCCTACTTTGCTCTTTCGAGTCATACTTCAAAGTGAAGCCTACCCCCACCATAACATACCTGAAACCTCACCTTTTAGATCTCCTTCTTTGTAGGAAGTCATCCTCACCAAAAACTCTATTTCATAATTCATGTGTCACCTAAATAGCATAAGTTACACAAACATAATAGAAAAGGCACTCCTAGAATCGCATTTTCTTAGTGTTTTCTTGGCTTGCGTTTTGGGGTGAGAGAGCACATTCATGATTTTTCTTGTTCATCCTTGCATGCTCCTCATCATAGCTAGTGTATTATGGATTCACCTGAGTGTGCCTGGGCCATATCATCATCATTCCTAGAATTATGGGTCTGATTCTACATCATATTTTAATTAACAACCACTTTCTTTCATCACTATTTCAAATTTCATAGTAACCATCATTGGTTACCTCTGACCGCCATCGGTTATACCCAACTAACATCGGTTCCAAGTCCTTTTGTTAACCTACTCAAAAGGAAATTTTTACTTCACTTTCTTCCACTTTTCATAGTCTCTGTCACTGTCATCATTCTCATTGATGTTTTAAACATCCTCAGATTTGGCATACCTGTTAGATTTTACCTTCTGCCTCGTTGTTTACTCATTGTCTATTTTCTACAATGACGAGTGCACCTGCTATACCTTTACCGGTGTCAATTTTCCCTAACCGTCATCGATTAGCCAGTATCACATTCTAGCCATCATTTGGTCCTTTATCCACTTTTTATCACCAGATTCACCTGTTCTTGTTGTTCTCTGTATCATTTACAAAAAAGTAGCCCTACATGATCAGTACTGGTTCACATGGTGCTGACCCGAAGACAAGAAAATGCCCTCATATTTCATGCCAATTGTCAACCACTCCCACCTAGTCCTTCACCACCTTCTATTTTATCACCAGTCATGGATCCCATCCAACCTACTACTATCATTACCAGAGATGAGGAGTTTACACGAATCCTTGACTAGAACCCCACCGCCTTGCAGTTTTACCTTTCCCACTCATCCATTCGAGATGCCTCGACTCGATTGATGTACTTTGCACGTATCTATACCCCGACTCTTACACCCACTTCCACACCGGCCCCATCTCGGTTCCGTGTTGCCCACATCCACTTTACCCCTAGTCATTTCACAATTAGGTTCTGTACCCACTATGACTGCCGCATTTGCTACCTCTGTGGCACCCATTACGTCCACTTTGTACCCTCGACGACTACCCCAAACACAACCTCACATGCCCCTAATGTCTCATACATACCTATAGCTACATTCCCACCTCCAAAGTGTCGGTGACCCCTACTCCATTTCAAAACGTGGTTCTTTCCATTCCACAATCATTAGCCCCTATTGCCACTAGGGTTATTACGACCCTTCCACCCCCATATACATACAACCAACAACCTCCTATTTCATCCATTATTCATTCCGGCTCGTACCCCTATTTCACTACCTTCTTCTCCACCAACCTACGTAGCAGCCCCATACACACTGGAGTGCCACCCCTATTATATACCCAAACCCAACCTCCTCACGTTACAGGAGGTATCCAATCATCACAACCCACGAATGACCTAATTAAATTGATGTTGGACAAGATGTATACATTGAGGCATCGGTTTCGCTCCCACAACACTCTCATCTATGACGAGATTTACAATGATCCTATTCACCCATCCATTCCTATCCATTCATACCCTATGCATTGGGAAATATATAAATTCAATCGCTTAATAAAGCAAAGAAGACCCCAAAAACATTTGCAGGTCGTTCAAACATGGGTGTTATCTCGATCACTCATGATGATGCCTTGCTTTTGAGAACTTTTCCCATGTCCCTCATCAACTTGCATTAGATTGGTATAGTGGGTTACCTAAATACTCTATATTCTCATTCAATCAGGTATCCCAAGCCTTCTCGAGACCATTTCTCTATCAATATCATCAAGAAGGTTACCATGACTAGTTTATATTCCACACGTTAGTATGAGGATGAATCCATCATAGATTTTGTCACTCCTTTGGCGTAGCCTGATCAATCAACTTACCTTCTAACGCCACAAACCGAACTCATTGAGATCTTCACATGAGCTTGTGCTAGACATATCTCCCCGACCTTGCAGGTCCAAACCCTTTGAACATTTGAGGAGGCATTTTCTATGGCATGAATGTTAGAGATTCGGGCCATCGAAGAGAAGAAGATTCAATTACGAAATAAGAATTTAGAATTCAAGTTGAATGATATCTCTTCCTCTTCCAAACCAAAAACACTTATTCAAAAGCTAAGGGCACCGCTAACATAGTGGTACTCAAGGCTGGCCTAGCTCATCCATCGAATCGGGATACACCCTCGTCTAATTTATCACATGTAGAGGCTTTTCAATTCAGACGAGAGCAGTGAAAATATACCCCAATTGGGGAACCTTACTCTTCTATCTTAGAAAATCTTATCAAAGCTAGATCCATCACCCTTCCACCCATAAAACCACACACTGGTTTTGACCCTACTCACCCTATGCCCGCATGGTATAAAGAACATGATTTTTGTAATTATCATCGAGTAAAGGGTCATAGTGATGGCAACTACATCAGTTTCAATAATATTTTCCAAGAAATTCTCGAGAAATGTGAGTTAACTATGGATAATCCCAACGCCACCCCAAACCAAAATCTACAAATCTTCAAAAAACCATTTCCCAATATTGTCGCTTCATCCAATCAAACCCGGTGAGACATCAACTCATGATACTCATACCCATGAGGTTCATGTTATCTTTAACGAGGTACCTATCACCTCTCAATTACCTCACATCCCTTCCATAGAGGAAATCCTAGCCCGAAATCCTCCTTCCACATTGGAACCTACCTCCCCTGTTCCTTCACCAACAAAGGAACACCTTTCATCTCCTTCATCACCTACAAAGGGGTCTTCCACTAACATCAAGACCATCTCACCCCTAGCTTCTCCACTTAGAGAACCTTTACCTACAGTACCTCTTCCACCCACAGAGGAGCTCCCATTACCTCTTCCACCCATAGAGGAGCACCCATTACCTTCTCTACCCATAGCAGAGCACCCATCCATTCCTCCACTTATAGAGGAGCTCTCATCATCTCCTCCACCTATCATAGACCTGGTTGAGATACCTTTTCCTCTCAGTGATCATTTTCCATCTACTACCCAAAACTCAACAGACCTACTTTCGGCTCTCTTACCCATGGAAACTGAAGCTGGCCAATTCCCCGTCTCTAAGACACATTTTACGGGAATTCCTATTAGGTCCTCATGAACTCCACCCATAGACATGTCATTCTAATGTTTGGTCAATCACTTGGATTATGTGGATAGGGATTTACTATGGGGGTGCCTCTTACTCCCTGTCTCAACATAGATGTAGAGATCCCTCGCTGATACCTCCACTATCTACCCAAACACATTTCGACCCATCAAACCAAATACAACCACTGTTGTCATAACCCCTCCCACGATACCTATTAGCACTCAAACCACACCCTTACCCATAACCCAACCTACATCTAAACCCAAACCCACACCCACAACATTTGCCTCAACTAAACCTATTACCACTTTAGGGGTCACCCCAACCACTAGCCTTACTCATCCACCAATTAAACTGGATTTAGCTACATCCTCCAACATCAAAACCACACCTACTCTGACACCCAAACCAAAGAAACAAACTCATCGACCTCATACCCCTACCACACCAATCATGCCCGCACTTGTCCCATCTACCTTAAAACCTTAGCTATCCAACATGGTCAAGCACCCTTCACCCATCCATAAACCAATAACACAACAACCCATTCCTTCCTCACAAACCTCTAACCTACCCGGCACACAAACACAACTTACACTTGCACATGTAGTCTCTTTACCACCAATACCTCCAATACCCTTAGCTATTCCTTCACTACCCAATACACTTCAGGTCATTTTCCCTCTCACCCCAAGTATGACCTACGTCACCTACCTTCACAAAGACTCTATTATCCCTATGGGTAACTCGCCTCTCTTCCTCCATCTAATTTTCTTTCTATACCTTGTACATCCACATCACCTTTACCCAAGAAGGTATAACCCAAAAAAAAACCCCACTACCCCACAATAAGGTAGTCAAAACAACCACACACCCTCCTACCCATCCATCTACCATACCCCTACCCAAACAAACACAATCGATGATACCTAAAACCACATCAAGCACCTAAAATCGTAACTCGACCCATTCCTAATCTTCCAAATATAGTTCCTTGACAATCAACCATACCTACACCTAAACCCATGTTCATTTCCCATTGTGATCCACTACAGGGGTCGTATGCTAAAATTTTAACTAACCTCCTTGAGACTTCTGTAATCACATTACCGCCACTCAGACCTTATGACCCCCTCAAACCCAAGCCAAAAGGGTTTGATGATACTAAAATTTACACATACCATCGTGTGCCAGAAATGACATGGAGAGGCTGCAAGGCCTTGAAAACCATCCTTATCCAATTGTGTCCACTAGAAACCAACTTTAACGATGACGACCTTGTTGACGAGGATCCTGCTTCACCAACACCCATCCCCACACTGCCCACTCAATAACCACAACCTCCACCCTCACACAGCCTTCTGTGAGCCACACCCAATATTTAAAATTAATATGGTTTACATCGAGAACTGGCCATGCCACCACCTAAATGTCATTGTGCTCGATGACCTTAGAGGGTTTTTCTTCTCCAATACATTTTTTCCCATCATGTCGTTATACCACTCACCCTACACCTCCATTTTCTAACTTCTCTCAAATCAACATGATACATGTCACTACATGTGCACATAAGTGCAAAGAAAAGGCAAGCTCGACCCACCAACCAATCCTTTTCCCAACATACCATCTGCACCCATACCGAAAATAACTATCCGCAGCCCCACGTACCCCATTTCTAATGGCATCACACATTGAACCATGCTCAAACAATTACACCAGTCTCCTCTAAAAATGTCCTTATATGACCTCTTCCAAACCTCGAAATCCCATCATCAATGCCTCATGGAGGTTCTTCAATCTATTGAGGTTTTACCCAATGACCCTACACTTGTAGCCTCCATTATCACACCTCATCACGTAGCCTCTCTCACCAAATTACCACCTTTATCCTCACCTCACGTTGTTCACCAAGTGGCCTCCTTATTTTCTCGGAGGAAAAGATTGTGTCATACCAAAATGATGACCTGCACTCCAACCCTCTTCATCTCTGTCCACATTGATGACATACAGTACATCGTGTGATGATTGATGGAGGCACTAGCATTAGCATCCTTTCATCCCATACATTCTCTCAAATGTGCATACCTGAAAATTGCATGCATAAACATCTGGTCATATTGCATTCATTCAATGATGCTATCACTTCCACACTAGGCACCTAATCGCCAACCTTCATGTTCGCATGGGCCCCACACTGCTTTTAGAATTGTTTTATGTTTTGGAGGGGGAATTCTAGTATAACTTATTTCTTGGTAGAGCTGGATCTCGTGTCATGGGTTTTGTTCCTTCCAATTTGCATCATTGTGTAAAGTTTGAACACAAAAGACACACTTATACCATTCCACTCACCCATCACCCTTCAAAACATGCAACATGCTATACTTGACCTAATGATGTACTCATACACCACAATCCATCTACCTCCACAACCAATACCGCTTCACCTACACCTCTGCCTACTAGTACACCGCTACTTCTACCGCACATACTACCTCGATTCCCACCACTGCTATAACCTCCACGGCTGACCAATTAGTTTCCCAATCCATTAACTCCACCTCTCGCATCGACCTTCGACACATTATCCATACCAACTACCTACATACTAACTACTAATCCCTTGGAAGGTGTTTTTAACGTCTCACTGGGGAGTACCACCTATATAATGTCAACACATTCCTTACTCCACACGAGTATGGAAGCCTTCACCAACACCCTCACTATGATAACCGTATAGAGAATGCCTCCTTTATAATCCTCCTCATCTTCGTACAAGTCTCACCTATGGGGGGCTTGATACTACCACTTACACACCTGAACCACCATCAAAACCCCACCCATTTTCCACTAACTTCCAATCACTTAACAATTACCGTCTCACCCACACCTTCCTGCATCGTTGTGCATGGAAGGGTTTTGGTTTTGGCTTTTACGAGCAAGGCCGCCATACCGTTATTCTCGTACCACCAGTAGACATAATGATCGTAGTGGTATTGGCTTCCCCAAACCTCCTACCAAATAGGCCCGCATTGAACTCATTAAAGACCCTAGCCCCCTCCACCTTCATATTTATCACTACCTTCACCCACTCCACCTTCATCACCACCATCACCGACGGAGTCGATGGATCCCTAATCTATCCCTCCTAGCATTTTTTTTTCATAAACACCATTTCCTTGGGGCCTTTGACTTATCAATGTGAAGACAAGGCCCCTTCTACTCTTCAATTTACGTATCCCGAGATGATCGATGATGACACACCTCTACAATTAATGTCATTCAATTTCAGGATGATGAATCCATACTCACCTACCTTAGTGCAGAAGTCTCATATATTCATCAGTCGTTACCATCTGAGACACAGACCATGTTGAATGAATCGACTATCGAGATCAACATTCATACTCAAGATGACCCGCACATCCTAAAGATCAGATAATATTTAGATGCTACTGAATAGGAAGCCATCACTTATTTTATCTGAGATCATAACCATGCATTCGCTTGGTCTTACGCAGACATGCTCAGTATTGACCCCACCATAGTGGTCCACAATATCGTAACCATTCCCGATGCCAAACCTATCAAATAAAAGCTGAGGAAAATGCACCCTCACATTGCTCTTCTCATCAAAGAAGAACTTCAGCGCCTTCTTTTCATTTCCTTCATCTTACCCATTGATTATCCTCATTGTATTTCTAACATTGTCCCTATTACTAAAGTAATAGGGGAGTTTCATTTGCACGGACTTCCATGACCTAAACCTCACCTGTCTAAAAGATAACTTTCCCTTGCCCAAGATTGATCAATCTGGTTGACCTTACCACTCGTCACGAGATGCTCTCACTCACGGATGGCTTCTTGGTTATAACCAAATTTTGCTTGCCTAAGAAGATCAGCACAAGACCGCATTCATTACCCTTGGGAACCTTTTACTATCAAGTCATTCCTTTTGGCCTTAAAAATGATGGTGCTACATATCAGCATGCTATGACATACATCTTCCATGATATCATGCATCGCATATTGGAAGATTACATGGATGATATCTTAGCCAAATCTAAACGTCGTGACAAGCACCTCGTTGTCCTCGAAACCATCTTTGACCACCTCATTAAATATTACATCCACCGTAAACCTAAAAAGTATGTCTTTGTAGTTCTCTTAGGAAAGCTCTTGGGATTTATTGTTTCCTTCTTAGTATAGAAGTTGACCCTACTAAAGTTAAGGACATTCTAGAAATGCCTCTGCCTACTAACCTTACGCAACTCCATAGCCTACTAGGTAAATTGTAGTCCATCTGCGGTTTCATTTCAAAATTATCTTATAGGTGTCAACCATTTCATCATCTGCTTAGGAAGGGTGTCTCCTTTAAATGGGATAATGACTGTCACAAAGATTTTGAGGCCTTAACACAATACCTTCTCCAACCACCCATACTCATTCCACCTAATGACGATCAACCTTTTTACCTATACATATCAGCTACCGATCATTCCTTGGGAGCCATGCTCGCTCATCACGATGAACAACATAGGGAGTAGGTGGTTTATTACATAAGCCATACTCTTTTGGACTATAAAACCCAATACAACCATCCAAAAAATCTTTGCTTAGCCGTAGTTTTTGTTGCCACCAAACGTCGCCATTACCTACTCAACCACAAAACTTATGTCATGACCAACACCAATCCCTTACACTTCATGTATGCCAAACCTTATCAAAATCAGCGCACCACGTGATGGCTTATGCTTTTAGTTGATCTTGATCTTTAATTCATTCACAAAAAGTCCATCAATGGCCAAGCTATCACCGACTAGTTTGCGACGCACCTATTTCCGTGGATTAACCCTATAATTTTGAATTTCCCAATGAGTCAATTGTTATTCTTTCCTAGGATGAACCCCTTACCAAATGAAATTGTTCTTCGATGGTTCCAAGTGTCGGTGTGGGGACAGGCAGGTGTTATCCTCATTCCTCTGGATGGGGAACCCATGCCTTTGTCTTTCAAACTAGACTTTTAATGCACTAACAATATTTCCAAGTAGGAAGCACTCGTACTAGGTCTCCAAGATGCATATGCCCTAGATGTCAAATCAATCAACATCTTTGGTGATTCACAATTGGTCATAAACCAAGTCAATGGTATGTACCAATGTTGTAACGAGATACTTCAAAAGTATAAACATCATGTGGACATACTTTTGACCACCTTTGATTGTTACAACCTTCAAACCATCCCACGTTCAACCAACAAATTTGTAGATACCATGGCTTGCTTAGCTTCCCAAATACCCGCTTCCCTGCCGATTCCAAAATATTTGTCACCGTACAACACCTCCATTCACCTTCTTATTTACCTCACGATGTTTACTCAATTGGAAACAACACCCCTGACCCGAGTGACCTTTGGTACAAACAATACTCTGACTACCTTTCCCTCTCCATCTTACCTCCTAATCTCACCCGTAATGGACAACGCGCCTTCCTTAAAAGAGTCTCCCATTTCATCATTCTAGGGGGACTCCTCTATAAGCATAGATTTGGTGGTATTCTCTTACGATGCCTCACAAGTACTGAAATTTCTTATACCATTAAGGATGTTCATGATGGCATATGTGGAGGTAATCTTAGTGGCCTTGTTGTTGCTAAGCATATTCTTCACTTGGGCTATTACTTGTCGACCCTTAACCATGGTTGTTGTGACTATGTCAAACATTGTGTGAAATTCCAACAACATTCCAACCTTCATCATACACCCAAATCATGCCTTACAGTCACTCGTGATCTTTGGCCCTTCTCTCAATGGGGTTTGGATCTTTTTGGAGAAATCAATCCTCATTATTCCTAATGCCATCAATGGATCATAACTACTACCGAATACTACACAAAATGGGTGGAGGCCATAGCACTCATCTTCATGAAATCGAAAAGATATGTGAGTTCATTAACCATCACATCATTTGTCACTTTGGTGTCCCTCATCACCTCATCACTGACAATGGAAAACAATTCAAAAACAAAACATTACAAAAAATTTGCGATGCCTTCGACATTCAGCTTAGTTTCTCATCACCTTATTACCCACAAATGAACGGCCAAGCCAAATCTACTAATAAAACCCTCAACAAAATTCTCATGAAAGTAGTTAATGATACTGGAAAGGATTGGCATATGCACATTCCATTTTCCCTATGGGCATACCACACTAGTATTCACACTTCCACAAAGTGGCCACACCCTTTTCACTTGGTCTATGGTATAGAGGTTGTTCTCTCTCTCTCGAAGTCCATATCCCCTCACTCTGCATTTCTCTTCACGACATGCTTACTGATGATGAATTTCATCAGGACCACTTAGCACAACTAGAGTTATTAGACGAACGTCATCTTAACACTCTGGATCACCTTCAAGTTTACCAACAACGTATCAAACGTGCTTATGACAAATGTGTTCATGAACGAACCTTCCAAGTTGGTGACCTTGTCTTGAAATAAAATCAACACGTAACTAAAGAAGAAAAAAGTAAACGGGAAAATTTGCTCCTAATTGGCTTGGACCATACATCGTAACTCATACCTATGGATCAGGTGCCTATCGTTTATCCTCACTTGATGGTAAACCCAAACCTGAGCCCCTTAATGCATTACATCTTCTAACATTCTGCATTGTTGACTTGTTGTCCTACCTAACCCTTTATCTCTTTACAGTGCTCGTCCCTTGAGCATCATCCACTCCATACACCTCCCCAACGATTAAACAAGAATCATGTGAGTACACACACTTGTTATCTTCTCTTGCATATGTGTACTACGGCATCGCACATAGCATGATTCTCATGGATACTTTTCATCTACCTTTAGATGAGATCCCATGGTCATTCCACCTTACCTTTTGAACAAGAGTCCTATCCTCCACCTTGGTCTTTTCCATGATTTCACAACCCTCACATGGGATAGAAATCCTTGAGTCAAACTTCTAATAAAAAAAGATTACTCCCTCAAAAGGACATCTTCCTCTCGACAAAATTGCTACTATAAATAGACTACTCCCTCGAAGGACAGCTATGTGAAGCTAAAAAAATCAAGAGAAACCAAAGCTTCCCGCATCGATTAGCTTCACGAAGACCTCAAGGAGTACCATATTATTTATCCCATATAGACTTCCCACATTGATCAGTCTATCACAATAAAAAACTTTTTAGTCATGGACTTACCCATTGTGACCTCGACCTCTTGCCCAAAAGCCCTCACACTCAAAACATATTCAACTAATTATCTTTCACTCACCTTACCATTTCCACTCTCATTGTCTTAATTACATCAAGGGACATCTTGTACTTTAGACATTTGGTGATCTTGTGACTACCTTCATCGTAGAAAAATTAATCATGTAATGTCTTTCGGGTCTTGTGTTCATGAACCCCTCCAAAGTATGATCTACTCGGATGATCCTACCTAATCAGGTGGCTTTATTGCCCCTTCTTATCTTTTTCACCATCTTTGTTTATGTTTTAATTACCTTATATAGGACTTGGTACTCAACACTTACCTTTGGGGTAATCCTTCCCTTTTCACCATACTCACCTTCACCTACATCATTTTACCTATAATCTACCCACACCTATTTAACCTAAACCCACAACATGCCCACAAACATACCAACTCATTTTCATATTCTTCCCTAGCTCATGGGAGAACTACATCGGCCTGAGGTCCCTTTTCTCTAGGACTATGTAGGCAGCACTCTGAGGGCATGGGACCCTTAGAGGTTAGCTCAGCCAATTCATCAACCATGCCTAAACTTACCATTTACATCACATTTTGCTTAGTTCCCCTTTTATAACAAAATTGGAAATTAAGCCACATACATAAAAAGTTGCTTACTACATCATACATTTACTACACCTACCATCTCTCTATCATCACTATGTATAGATTATACAACATTTCACCTATGACCCACAATATCATTCATTTCCAAAATAGTGAATCACAACTAAACCTACTTTTGATTCAACCATGGCTAACACCCGACTTAATACATGCCTATAACCCGACTCAACCATGCCTACAACCTAACTCATCCATACCTATGACCTGACCCAATCCATGCCTAAAACTCCGACTCAACCATACCTATAACTCCGACTCGATCCATGCCCGAATCAACTCAATCCATCATGCCTAACTCACCTAATTTCCATTCATATCAAAATAACAACTCAAAATCTCATCCACATATCAACAAATCAAATCATAACATGTATCTCATAAATCAATAAATATATAAATCAAAATACATGCCAATCTCATCATGGCCATCATCTCAAAAATGTTGGCATCCACGTCGATATACAATACAAAATGTCATCGCACGCAGCCAATCTCATATATACACAAAGAATGAAACAATCGATACAAAAATCTTCAGCATGTCATCACCAATCCGGCACTATGATAATTCTTCACCGAGAACTCCTCATGCTATGATTATTAACTAATGCATAGCTTTTATTTTGGTGGATGTAATCTGGAAACACAACAACAAACATAACACAAGAATACCATAGACTATGATAAGGACTGATGATAAATCTAAAATATCAGAGTAAATTATAATATTAACATGAAATTGTTACAATCTCACCCATGAGGTACTTCAAGTGTTACCGACTTCACTTGCCTTTCACTAATACTATGGGAGAAACTTCACAATTACACCTCTTAATGGCTTCTTCAACACACCTTTAAACTGATGGCTTCCTTCACACACTTCCTACAATATTTCTCACTACTTCCTTCTATGCTAAATGAGGGGGGTGGCCTCTTTATTTATAGAACTTCCAGGCTTATCCATCTTATCTCTAAGATAGGATAAGAAATCCACTGACGAATCATATTCCATACCTTAACTCTTATCTGTACATGTAAGCTTATCTTTTAAGATAAGATAAACCCTATCATTTCATAAGGGTTCTACATTTTTAGACTTTTTACAAATAAAATACACAAAATATTTATGACCTCACTCCTTGTCCTTATTACCAATATAATATTTCTAATTCCTAATCATGTAGACCCTACTTCTCTACTTACCCCAACTTTGACATTTTAACATTACTGGACCACTTACAACAACTATTTACTTTTTACCACAACATTCCTATTGTACTTTTGACTATTACCGTACTATACGTTATTGGCGGCTTCAGATCGGGCAGCGCTGCCATTATCTTCTATCGGATGCTACTACTAATTATACTTAACAACATCCTATTCCTAATACATACATTAATGAAATAGAAATTACGGAGGAAAATTTTAGTGTCGACATCTTTCCCCTTCCTAGCTTCTACTCCGTCCTTGGAGTAGACTATTCTGGTGCTTGGAAAATCTTTAACTTGTCATGGTTGACACATTTTGTAATGGGAGTGCCATCTAATTCTTCTAGTCGTGCACGTTACCATTTTTATGCACAATCTGCTATTTTGTAGGGCCCCATCCATTTTGGAAGAAATTTTCTGCTTTTTTTTTGTATCTAGAATCATATACTAGAACCAAGTCATTCACATGAAATGGAGACCAATGAATCTTTTGATCAAAGTATTCCTTCTGCTTCATTTTATTCTTATAGCTTGTATCCTTCACTATTTCCCTCATTTCCTCTATAAAATGAAGATGTACCAATCTTTCTTTTACTGAATCACTTTTATCCATCCTTTCATTTTTCATAACTCTCACAGTGGGAATATCAAACTCAATAGGAAGAACTGGATCAATGCCATAAGCCAACTGAAATGGGGAGTATCCTGTTGCTGACTTTTATGTTGCCTTATATGCCCACAATGCTGCATGAATATTTGTATCCCACTTATATACCTACAAGGTTGCATCTTTTGCTAGAATTTGACACAACACAAAATTTGTTTGTTCCACCTATCCATTTGTGCTTGGCTTGTATGTTGTTGCCTTCCTATGCTTAATACAAAACTTATTGACAAGGGATTCTACCACCTCATTAATGAAGTGGCTTCCTTGATCTGTTACAATTTCTAATGGACAACCAAATCTGTTGATAATGCATTCATATATGAACCTTTCCACTTCATCCATGGAATATGTTTTCAATGGCCTAGCTTCAACCCACTTGGTTATATAATCTATGGCAACTACAATATACTTATTTTGGCATGCGGTAGTTGAAAGTGGACCTACAATGTCTATTCCACACTTTTCAAAGGCACCAAGTGGAAGAATAGGGCATAATGGAGCTGATGAAGTCTTACGGTTACCATGTGTTTGAAAAATATCACATGTATTACAATAATTATAACAATCTCTAAAAAGAGTGGGCCAGGTGATAACCTCGCATCATAGATCCTTCTTGCTGTAAGTTGTCCAGAGAAGTTCCCTCTACATGTACTATTCTCGGAATTCTTCTATCAGCTCCTTCCCTTGATCACATCCAACTGTCCTCTTGTACTATCCATCAGGTCCTATTTGAAATAATACTCCATGTAGAATAGAATATGGATGACTAGATTGAGTAATCTTCCTCTTAGTCTTTGCATTGGCACCATCAGAAACTTGAATTCATTCAGATAATTCCAAATATCTATGTATTCACTAGGGATTGTGTTAAGGGATAACAATGCTACATCTAGGAAATCATCGTCATCACAAGATGAACCTAAACCATCATAGGCTCGAGAGAGTGCATTTGCATTGACATGCTTCTTTCCTAGCCTATCTATAATATCAAATTTAAATTCTTGTAGCAAAATTATCCATCTTTCTATCCTCCCTGATGGGTTAGGCTTATTTACAATATATTTTAGAGCCTGATGATCTATTACAACTATAAATTTTTACCCTAGCAAGTAATTTCTAAACTTCTTTACAACAAAAATGATAGCTAGAGCCTCTTTTTTAGTTACAGTATAATTTACCTCAGCACTACTCATTTGTCTGCTCCCAAAGTAAATTGGATGTTCATTCTCATTTTCATCCTTTTGGCTCAGAGTACTTCCTAGTGCTGAATCTGAGGCATCAGTGTACATAATGAATGGCTTGCTCCAATCTGGATTCTTTAGAACATGTGAAGACACCAGGGCTTCCTTCAGTTGTTCAAAAGCTTCATGCGCCTTATTTTCTAGTTCATAAGTAACATCCTTCTTCAAGAACTAGGTTAGTGGTTGTGCAATCTTTCAGAAATTCTTGATGAACCTTCTATAGTAACCCACATGACCTAAAAATGATCTCAACTTACTTCTATTCATAGGAAATGGTAACTCTTTGATTTTTGAAACTTTATTAGGATCAGTACCAATACCATCTCTGGATACAACATGCCCTAACAAAACACCTTTAAAACATCCAAAGACACACTTTGTAGGGTTTAGTGAGGCTTGTGCTTCATCTAACCTTTGAAATGTTGTTTCCATCTCAGTGCAGTGGGTCCATCTTACTCCCATAGATGCAAAAATCATCCGAAATACTCGATGAAGTTCCCAATGTAGGGTTCGAACACCTGTTCATCAAACGTTGGAACATTGCGAGCATTACACAACCCAAAAGGCATAACTCTATAAGAAAACATTCCCAAGGAGTGGTGAACATGGTCTTCAATCGATCTTTCTTTGCTATACGAACTTGGTTGTATCCGCTATATCCATCAAGAAAACTATAAGCACTCCTAGCCCGCCTACTTCGGCCCAAGATCTGATTCGAGAATGGAACAGGATAATGATCCTTCTTTGTTGCCTTATTGATCTTCCTATACTCAACACAAATGTGTAGCTTCCCATTCTTTTTATTGAGATCACAATGGGAGAAACAAATTTTGAATTCTCTACACCAAATATGAATCCCGCATCAAGCAACTTATATATTTCTTCTTTTACGGTATTGGAAAAATTAGGATTCGTTCTATATGTCATTTGTTTTATGGGCTTAGCACCATCTACCACTCAATAGAATGTTCTACCCAACTTACTTGATGGAGTTCCTTGTAATCAAAAGTGAATAGGTGTATGTATCTTCGAAAGAGCTAGAGGTAGAATTCCTTCTCACTCTCCATCACAAAGATCACCAATCTTTATTTTTTGGAGATGATCATCAATTAATTCTTCGAGATAATTTTGTGGGTTCATGAGTCGGTGTGGACTGGAAGGATATACATGACTAAAACATCAACCTCACTTTCTTCATCTTCTATGTCCACTTCACCGGTACTAGAGTAATCAGAGGATGTCCAATCATCACTTTCATCACTTGAATCCACATATTCTACCTTATGATGCCGAGGGATCATATTTATCTTCACCATCTCTCTACCACATCCAAGTGTCATGAAGCCTTCATTCTAGTAGTTTCTTGCATGAACTCTCCTTAGCCATGGCCTTCCCAACAACATTGGGTATGCACATAGTACCATTTTTCATCACCCGAAATTCCACACATACAACACCCATAACAGATATTTCCACATTTGAAACTACAAATTTTGGTTTATTTTTTCCCTTATTTAATGACCTTAACATAAGTGTTGAGGGGCGATGAATTTTTAAACCCAACATATTCATTACAAACTTGGTCATTACAATAACTGCAGAACCTTGTTGGTCCAAAAATCATGCCTAGGCGGATCTATGGATAAACGAGCCAACAAAGATGCGCAGGGCATAGGCCCTCTTTGAGTCAGCAAAGTGAAACTGGTTTATTGCTATTCTACCAGCAGGAATCTATGCAAGTCTCACAGATTCTGCCTTCGGGGGTTTGGGATCTCATCCCAGTAGAGGTTTTTCCGACTGCGAAAAGAAAGGAATGAAAGAGAGGAGGAAGAAGGAACAGGTCCGAAGGGAGAAAAGAAATGAATTCCAAAGCAGAAAGGTCAGAAGATTTATGTTTTTGGGTTGGTAGTAAACAGAGCCAAACCTACTTGCATAAATAAACAAAGCAATACTGATGAGCAAATGACAGAAAAGTAGATCTGAATCTAACAGAATAAACACGTGCAGATCTAACATAAGAAATTTCTGACACATAACACAGTATTCAAAGACAAAAGTCTCAATATTTGTATTACTGTTTTCTTCTGTTACAAGAAAGCTCAAAGTCTTTCTCTCCTCACTTCTATTTTCATCTAAAAAATGTTCACCCTTTGAATACAACAAGTATTCCAATATATATAGAAGAGGAGAAGGAAAGAAGGCAAAAAGGAGCCAACAACTATTTACAAAGATATTTACAAAATATCTAAAAGTCATGTTGACTTTTGACAACTTGATGGATGACATCATCCCATGACGCAACATGGATGATGTCATCATTTGTGCCAACATACTTTAGACATTCCAACAAGAAAGTCGAGAAGAGAGAGAAGAAGAAGAAGAAGAAGAAGCTACTCATCGTCATCATCCTGTGGCCGAAAGGGGGTAGCCTGCTTTTGATGCTGCTCAGGTGATGAGATATGGAACTGAGCGCGGTATTCCAAAAACTTGTTAATTATTGGCCCAAGTTGATCCTGAGAAGGATCCTTGTGCCTATCGCTTATTGCCTCACAAGTCTCCCGCTCATTTATGAGCTTCTTTGGGAGTTTGGAAAAGTCCTTTTCCGCCTCAATGAGGAACCCGACGAAGTCCCTACAGGCCAGCAGGTTGTTGATAGATTCAGTGTCAAATGTGACCTCTGGCCCCATTCCTTGAGAAGCGATCTCCTTGAAAATCCGGATGGTTTCATCAGCTGACCTTAAGGTAAAGGAAGGAGTGAGCAACCCTGGAGACATGTTGAGAACAATTCGCTCCATTTGATGCATTGTATCCAGGGCTTCTTCCTTGACTTTGTCAATCTTTTCTAGAATAAATTCTAGCTGATCCACCCGGTAGTCCAGAGTGGACATGATTTTGTTGAGGGCCCTTGGATGGCCGAAGACGCCGAACTTGACCAGATCTTCGACTGAACAGTCGAACATTTGTTGGAAGGCCTCGTGCTGCAGTCTAGCATGTTCCAGCTCTTCTGATATGGGCCCTGCTAACGCTTGGAGTTCTTTATTCGCCTTACTGATATTCAGGTACAAGTCAGAGAACTCGGTGATCACTTTTTCACTGTCTTTGAGGATTTGGCTCCTCCAAGCGGAAACGGCCATACCCTGCTCGCCAATTTTGGCATATTCGTTGATTTTCTCCTGGCTGAGAAGCTCAGAAGTCTCGGTGGCAGTTGTGGGAGGTGCACTACCCATCTTCTGTAAGGCTTGGAGCAGATATTTGTTTTGCTCTTTTAGTAGCCTTTTCTCTTCTTTTATCTCTTGAAGCTTTTGACAGAGGGCGTCAACCGCGGAAAGAGCTTCCCCCTGGAGACTTTCAGAAGATGTCCCCATTGTGACTTGGGTCACGGTAAAATCTGTCGGAGACAGATCCTTTTTCTCTTTGAGGGGATCGGGGTATGCAATTTCCATGATTCTCTCACCTGCAACACTTTTAGAGAAGCGTGTAACAGGCTTCTGCTTCTTCACCCCTTTGGCTGGGATCACTGAAAAGTCCATCGGAGCGATGGGAACTTTCCTCTTTTGTTGGCTTAGCTGCTGAGAGATCCAGGCTGGTCCTATGGAAGAAGGACCAGAGACAGAGGAGGAGGCAGCTACAGTAGAAGAGGGGAAAAACGTGGAGACACGCGGCGGCGGCATTGAGAGAATAGCCAAAGAAGTGTCCACGAGAGGAAGGGAAACTGCAGCTGCGGAAGACATAGGAAGGGAAGGGAGCCGGAGATGAGGGAAGAAATGGAGGAGGACAGATCAGCGAGGGAGGAGAAGATAGACGAAGAAGCAGGGGAAAGAGTAGAAGAAGGGACAGAGGACACGACCAAAGGGATGGTCGCTTGAGTCACTCGAGGAGGGGAAGGAAGAGAAGAAGAAGGGACGGAAGGAACCTCTGTTGTGGTAGCAATGCCGACATCCTGGGTGGATGGGCCTATGGGACTATCCTCTGTTGCTTCTTTCTCTGGCGAATCCAGAGTTATTACCTGTTCTGTGCTGCGGAAGGAGGACTCTCGGGGGCTTCTTCCTGAATGGTGCTGGATTCACCTTCTACACCTTTGCCTTTAAGCTGCTTCTTGGATCGTGGAGGTGCGTTGCCCAATGGGGATGTTGTGAAATCAACCCCGAGGTAGATTAGGCCGTTCATCCGGCACCAATGTTCTGTCCTCCGCAAAGTCTCCTTGACCCTCTCCTCAATTTTCTGAGGAGCTTTAGTTCTATCAATGGCCGGAAAGGGCCAATTGTCCCCATCTGTATCAGTATATACCTTGTCTACTTCATCTTCTGTTGTTTGGTAGCCTTTGGGGACAATGGCTACCCCATATTGGATGATTTCTGCCAATGCTAGGCGAGAATGATCCTTTCTTCTGAGCTCTACCTCATGGAGGACGTCAATATAAATATCCTCGATCTGAGGAACGTGGATTGGATCAAGCTTTGCTCTTGGCAGTAGCCCCTTGGGTCAAAGGTAGGCCTGGCTGGGAAGTCGTGTTTCAAATTAAGTAACTCCAGCTCTGCAAACATTTCCTTCGCCTTGTGGTGGGTAGAGCATGTGTATCGGCCCACTGTGAGGGGGAAAGGAGTTCCACCCTTCTTTCTTTTAAGGCATTTTTCGTGGTATGTGACCAGCTGCCTTGATAGCTCTAGTAGAATCAGCTTAGGCCCAACATACCTTGGTAGCCTGGTTGGCTCTCCCAAAAAGTTGGCAGCCCTTAGATAGGTGAATGTGGGAAATTGGGTGAACAGGGCCCCCCATTTCTCCGTGGCTGCCACTATGTTTTTGGTCGTACGACTATGAGTCATGTTCGGCCTCAGCAGGCAGATGATGTGATAGAAAAACACATCGTTAACTTTGGTGAATTGGGAGATGCTATTCTCCAGCTTCAACTCTGGGTAGTACTCGTATATCTTGACCTGAGGCCAAACTCCACTCCTCGTTAGGCCTGGATAATCCCTCTCCGATGCTGCAGCGTAGACCACGTAGGAGTTCATATGGAATACTCCCGTTGTGCTGAATTGTTGTAGCTGCTCGGAGATGGTGCTGCTTATAATTTCCCCCCAGCAAAAGCGCTGATCAGGCAAATTCTTGTTCATTGTTTCCAAGTAGCGAACATCCATTTATGGAAGTAATGGGCGTCAGAAAGCCCGAAGACCCTGCTCAGGAAGGTAATGGTATCGCTGAGCTCTTCTGAGAAGTCACTGCGGTGGATGATTTGGGGCCACCGGGTTACCACCTTCTTGTTCTTCAAGTACACTTCGTTCATTAGCTGCATACATTGGTCTTCATTGTCTTCCCAGGCCTTGATGCACTCTGCTTGGCTAACGGCCACAAAGTGCCGGTGGTGAGGGATGCCGAGTATGATCTCAAAATGACGGGCAGTGAGGTTAATGACTACCTCGCCCTTGCTATTTTTGACACATCTTGTGTCTTTGTTGTAACTCTGGGCAACCACCATCATAAATTCATTGTTGACGGCGCTGACGGGGATTCCTCCGGCGAAGTGCAGGGCACTGCCGATCAATTTGTCCATCCATGGACTCCTTGTAACTTTCTGAGTTCTGGCCCAGAATTCCTCCATGTCGATATGCCCCAATTCTGAGTCTCTGACGTCCATGCTGCATTCGGCCTGTGACTCGGGCATTCTGACCCTCTGATATTTGTATTTCATTTCTTCCTCTGTAAGCTTAGCCTTTCCTTTCGATCTGGTGGGTCTCTTGCTGGATGTAGACATATGTTCTTTCGAACTCAGTTGCTGATCTGCATGAAGAAGAAGCGAGACCCAATCCGAAAAGGTTGAATTAGCCATTTGATCTTCCATTGGAATGTTAGCAGAAGAAAGAGTTAGAGATTTTTAGGCTCAGGGCGCAGGGCGCATGAAAATTGCAGCTTACAGGGCTAAATAGGTAGGGCGCACAGGAAAGGCGTGTTGCAAAGGTTAAATTGGCGCCAAAGGCGCATGGCGCATGCGTACTACAGTAGAGTGCATTTTATAAAGGGCGCATGGAATTTGCATGTTGCATTGGGATTTGGTGCGCCCTTTGGCGCATAGATGTTTCATGTAACAAGAACTTTTCATGCGCCAAAGGGAGCATGGCGCGGCGCACGAAAGGTTTACACAACATGATGTTTTTCTAATCGGGGATGCACCTGTGCCTTGAAAGATTTGTACTTAGCGCAGATAAAGTTTGTGTTGCATGGATGCTGGGTGCGCCATTGGCGCGTGGAAAAGTGATGCAGCAAGGAAGGTTGGTGCACCTTTCGGGCGCAAGCTCAGCATTTGTAACATATGGAAGAGGCGCGCCTTGAGGGCGCAGAAGTTCATGATGCAGCAGGAAAAATGGGTGCGCCATTGGCGCGGGTTTTGCTCATGTAACAGGGGGGACAGATGCGCCATGGGGGCGCAACTGTTCATAGTGTAACAAGACGCGCTGGTGCGCCCAAGGGAAAAACAGAGTTTTCACATGGTTCAACCCCTTTTCCTTTCTTTCATTTCCAAGATTGCTTTGGGAGATATAATGTTTCAAGCCAAAGGGGTTTTCAGACCAAGTTTTCAAAATAACACCCTCTACCAGCAGATCTGGAAAGAGGGGGAGGAAAAATAAGGAAAGACAGCACAGGGGAGGGCTAGCTCAACATTTGTATATCAAAAACCAACCAGCAAGCTAAAACCAGAACGCAAAACATGAGAAAGAGAAAAGAACCTCTCACCTGGACAAATAGCAAAAATCGTGCAACGGGTCCACAAGGCGTTGAAAACGACGAGGCAGGGGCTGACAGGCTCAGAAAAATCACGTGCTTAGCGAATAGTGAAAATGACATTTTGGGCGTGCAAACACATATATATAGGTGAGCTGGTCATAAATGCGCCACCCACTTTTTAAAGGGCGCATGAGAGTTGCTGTCGACAGGGAAAAGCGTGCGCCCTTTGGCGCATGAAAACATTTTGCCGAGAAATTAAGCGCGCCTTTGGCGCACCAAAAGCTATGTCGACATGAAGTTATGTGTGCCCTTTGGCGCACCAAAACATGGCGCAACAAAAGTTGTGCCAACAAAGGCGCATGTGCCTTGGCGCACGCAGGGAAGGCTCAACATACTTTGGCACACCAAAAGGTGTGTTGACACTTGAAAATCATGCGCCAAAGGCTTTAAAGGGGCGCACCAAAAGTTGGTGTTACATAGCAATTTCATGCGCCCAGCCAAAAAAGGCTCAAAAGACTAAGTTCGAAAAACCAGATTTCCCGGGAAGGGATTTTACAACGTTTCGAACGCAAGGGATCCCTAACGAGGGATCGGAACAAAATTTCGGTATGGTTATCGGTAAAATTTCCCTTGTCAATTTTACGGGATAACAGCTGGCTCTTTCTGGGGACTATCCCTGAGCAAACTCGGGGGTAGAGAATCCCAGTTCTCATGTGCCTATCCATTGGGTAACAGAGTCAAAAACAAGGGCGACCGGAGGGGGAGCAAAAGAAACACACAACAAACCAAAAGCAAACACACGACGAAAGAAAACACACAACTTAAAGCAAACTGTACAAAGAAGAGAGCAAGCTCTACTTCCTGAAGATCTTCAGATGCTGCCCGCTATAAGGAAGTGGGAGTTCGGTTCCATCCAGATATGAGAGATAGAAGCTATTCTCTCCATTGAGCTGCTTGATCTTGAAGGGCCCTCTCCACAGGGAATCAAACTTTCCGTGCATGCCCTTTGGCTCTCTTCGCTTGTCCCACAAAAGGACGAGATCTCCCACTTGAAAATCTCTTTGCTTGGCCTTCTTATCAAAAAGCCTCTTAACTTGATTCTGATGTTCAGTGATCCTGTCGACCACCCTTACTCTCTTTTCTTCAAGTTCTGCCAGATACATGATTCTCTTTTCAAGAGAATTTTGGAAAGTTTCATCTTCGATGGCTCATGCCAAACGCAGAGTAGGAAGTTCCGCAGAAATGGGAAGCTCGGCATCAGTGCCATATAACACTTGAAAAGGTGACATGCCGAGAGATCTCTTGGGAGTAATACGATCGGCCCACAAAGCGTCGTACAAAGACTTGTGCCACATTCGCTGATTCTCATCTACTAACTTCCGTATGATGGTCACCAAGTTCTTGTTACTGGATTCCGCCTGACCATTTCCCTGAGGGTAATAGTCTGAGGCGTGAGCCAAAGTTATCCCATATTCATAGCAAAAACTAATAACTTCTCGTGAGGAGAAGTTAGAAGCATTATCAGCAACGATTTTGTTTGGAACGCCAAACCTGACAATGATATTTTCTTTAATGAAATTACAAACCACCTCAGAAGTGGCATGCTTGACAGGTATGGCTTCCACCCACTTGGTGAAGTAATCCATTGCTGTAAGGACATAGCTATGTCCGGCACTCGATTGAGGATTGAGTGCACCAATAAAATCAATTCCCCATTGCCTGAATGGTTCATTGATAATGACCGGCCTTAGGGGAAAGGCAGCCAACTTGGGCTTGCCGACGAATTGCTGACAAGGTTCACACTTTGCCACCCAGGTGGCTGTATCTTGAAAGAGCGTCGGCCAATAGTACCTGGCTCGAATGATCTTGTGTGTAGTTACGGAGGAAGAGAAATGCCCTCCACAGGCTGAATTGTGAAAACTTTCCAGTAGTTTTACTTGCTGGGGTTTGTCAACACATCGCAAAAAGATGCCATCTATCCCACGTTTATATAAACCGTCATCCCAGATGACATATTTAGCCGCTCTGAGCTTTATAGTGCGCTTCTCCTTTGCAGTTAGGTGCATTGGGCATTCACCGTAGGTAAGGAAGAAAGCGATGTCGGAGTACCATTCATCACTAGTTGCAACAAATAGAACCAGAGGCAGAGAATCAGGCTCTTCCTGCCGGTCCTGTGTTTCGTCGGTGTAGTCACCCCTGTCATCAGGGTTTTCTGAATCTTTGTTTTCAGCCATTAGCTGACACAGGCCCTTGCCCCTCACCAGCTTGGTTGGTTTAATATCCAGGTCATACTCCTGGACCTTTGCGATCCAATTTCCTCACAAGCTTCCTAACTCCTGCTGAGTTAGGATTGATTTCACCACCGTGTCAGGGACCAGCACACCACCGTATGTGAGTTTAGAATGTAATACCTGAAATTCTTCACTGCTTTGACAATGGCGAAGGCATGCTTTTCCAGTTGAGTCATTTTTAGTTTGTGAGGCTTGAGGGGAGAACTCATGAACACGATCGGAGATTCAACATCCTCCGAGTTCTTTTGCATTAAGATTGCGGACACAGTATGCTCAGATGCGTAACTATACATGATGAAGTCCTTGGAGAAATCGGGACATACCAAGACTGGTGCATGAGCAACGGAAGCTTTTATTTCTTCAAATGACCTTTTTCCCTCTTCACTCCATCTGAAAGTTGGTGACCCCTTCATCATGTTCAATATGTGACGGGTCTTCTCGGCAAAGTCAGGAACAAAACGCCTGAGAAAGTTCACCTTTCCAAAGAAAGAATGAACACCAGTCTTGCTTGTAGGCAGAGTAAGGCTTTGAATAGCCTTAACTCTTTCGGCATCTATCTTTGTTCCTTCTTTGCTAACCACATGCCCTAGCAACTTCCCTTCCGTGACTCCAAAAACGGACTTCTTTGGGTTTAGGGAAATCCCATGTTCTCGGCACCTGGCCAACACTTGCTCCAAATGATCACAATGATCATTTCGTTGTTTAGAGAAGACGGTTAAATCATCTAGGTAAACCACAATGACTTTCCCCATCATACCTTTGAATGCAAAATCCATGGCCCACTGAAAAGTGGCACCAGCGTTAGTTAGGCCAAAAGGCATCCTGCTGTAGGCAAATGTACCCCAGGGAGTAGTGAATGTTGTTTTAAACTGATCTTCAGGTGAAACTTCAATCTGATTGTAACCTTGAAAAATTGTCGAGCATGGGCGGCATCTCGATCCGATTCTTGCTTGCGAACTTGATCCATTATCGGAAGAGGGTAGTTGTCTTTCAAGGAAGCTTGGTTCAAATTGCGAAAGTCTACGCATATGCGTATCTCGCCGTTTTTCTTGCGCACTGGCACAATATTTGCTACCCAAGTACTGTGATGGATAGGGAAGATGATTCTCGCATCCAGCATCTTCTGAATTTCGGCCTGGATAGTACCCGAGATCTTAGGATTATAGTGCCTCTGCTTCTGGCGGAAGGCTTTGACATCTTCTTTCAATGGGATATCATGCTGAACGTCCTTTGGCTTGAAGGACTTTAAATCGGCATAGGACCACGCCAACACGTCCATATATTTTTTTAGCAACTTGACAAATTTCTGTTTCTCCTCAGGCGTGCAACATTTGCCAATGTTCACAAATCATGGTGCTCTATCGAACCTATATTGACCGGTTCGGTTTCCAGGGGATGAGTCAGGGTCATCCCACTTTTTCTTTTTTACAAAACGGTCATGCCTGTCGAACAGGCGCTCCAGAGAAACCAGGCCTTTTGGAATTTTATTTCCTTTGAGCTGACATATGCCATCGTTCCCTTCAGATTCGTCGCCTTGATTGGTGACCGATTCACGGCAAGTGGAAGTAGACCCTTCAAAGTGTAATTCTTTAAAATTTTCTGCCTTCTCAAGAAAAGCAATGAGTTGATTATCGTCGTTGAACACCTGCCAATGCTGAGAATTATCTGGCACACTCGGGTGGAAAACCACCTCAATGGTGTATTTGCTTGTTTTCAAACCTGGGTGTGGGAGCATGAGGGACGCTGAAACGGCCAATGAATCGGCCATGTCATTCTGAGCCCTCGGTATGGATTCTATTGAAAAAGCATCGAATTCTTCAATGCTGTCCCATACCGCATTACGGTAATGCCTGAGCCTCTCATTTTTTACTTGGTAAATCCTTTTGACCTGATTTACAACTAGCTCTGCATCACCTTGTACTTTTAGATTTTTAATTCCTCTTTCTTTTGTGGCTTGCATACCGAGTAACAGAGATTCATACTCAGCAGTATTGTTAGTGTTGAAAAACTACAATTTGAAAGAGAGAGGAATTACCTCCTCTTCGGGAGATATCAGCACAGCCCCAGCGCCACATCCACTAGTCGCGCAACTTCCATCAAACTGCAAGGTCCAGATCTCATTAAGATCCTTTTCCTGAACGAGAACACCCATTTTATCCATCTCGGTAGATAAGAAGTAGTTCCCCATCCCTGATGATTCAAAAAGGATTTGAGCTTTGGGGTCCTCAGAACTAGTAACCAAGTACTTTTTTTGTGATTCTGGCTCCAAAGTCTGCATTACGCCTTTGACTGGAATTCTAGCTTTAGACCAGTCCATATGAATTTCTCCCCCAACTTCGCTGCAAAAACTTCTTCCCAGCAATATTCCATAGGCTGCCGGAATGTCAGCAACGAGGACTGTCATTTTTACTCTTTTATCTGGGAAAGCCGCAAATGCAAATTGCGCGTCTTTGATTTGGCCAACCAACGGAACCTGCTTGGTTTCCAATGAATAACACCTGCCAAAAGGCTTGGTAAGAGTGAGGCCCAAAGCATGGGTGACTTTTGCCGGCATGACGTTATCAGAAGCTCCGGAATCAATTATGTAGTTACTCAACTTATGGCCATTGATTAGGAGAGAGAGATAGAAAGGCTCTATCTTGCCTGACGCAGATGTTGAAGCAACATTTATGTGGGATTCAGGGGGAGTGGAAAGGATTCCTTTTGGGGAAACCTGCTTAGATGCAACAACTTGACTCTGAATATATTTGGTCAATCTTACAAGTGTTTTCGGGGTTTGACTGAAGGTACTCAGCTTCAGACATTTGGATCTTGGTCTTTTTTGCATGATCTATGATATCAAATGCGGCCAAGGGTTGCGTTGGTGAGGAATGAGTCCCTCACCTCGCGATGATGGAACAGGATTACTGGCCTTGGTAGGAATGTGAGAGGATTGATTTGGAGGAGAGATAGGGGGAAAAGATTTCTTTGTAAAAGATTTGCCAGGGAGTTGAGTAGGAAGAGGATTACCTCTTTTAGCAATGATCGGAGGCGCGTTTGACACGGCCTTCTCCTGCTGGACATGGGCAGCAACTTCCGCTTCTTTTCCTTGCGAGCGAGTAAAAACAGCATATGACTGTCCGCTTGCATATCCCTGGGTACCCTCTTCTTCATCAGATTCTTCCTCATCAAATTCCATATACCCGATAGTAGAGTCGCCAGTCGGTTCACCGACATCTTGATCATCTTCGCCTTGAGACGAAGGTTCTTCATAATACTGCTCTTCTTCTTCAATCTCGGCCAGAGCATTGACCGGAGGAGCCTCAAGCGCCAACCGCGGAGCAGCTGTAGGTAGGCGCGGCCTTTGTGAAACATTGTTAGGAACGAAATTCCTCCGCGGAATATCCCGGTATGAGGAACTGGGGGAGGCCTGGGCCAACTGCTTCTTTAATGCAAGCAAGTCATTTGCCATCTTTTGAAAGGCTGGATCAGACGAAGTAGTGGGCGAAGGGCCCAAAGATTTAGGCTTGGCTGATTCCTTTTTCAATTCGCCAGATATTATCAGATTATCCTCTATCCGAATGGCAGCGGCTTGGGCGAGAATCAAGGTAGCCACTCGCTCTGAAGGAGCAAGAAACTAACTTTCGAGCTCATAGCGTTTACGAAGAAACACTTTTGATTTTCCGAGTCGGAAGCATGGCAACAGGGACACGATTGATTAGTGCATTGAACCGGGTGATAAAATCACGCATGGTCTCATTTGCCTCTTTCTTCAGGTGAGTGATTCATGATAATAATGCAAATGCATCCTCTGAAGGCTTGTACCTGTCTTCGAAAGCATCCCGTAAGGTGGCCCAACTGGTGATAGATCCGGTGGCAAATGCTGAAACCATTCAGCTGCAGGTCCTTGTAGGGTTTCCAGAAAAAGGCAAACCGACACATCTTCATGAGTCACATCCAAAATACTGCATGACATGATGAATGCGGATATGTGGGAATCCATGCTTTGATTTCCGCTCCCGTCAAATTTAGGAAAATTCTTTCGATTTCCGTGAGGGAGCGCGTGAACTGGATGTGGTAAAGCCAAAGGACCCATCGCGTTTCCCCATGGTACCGCCATCTGAAAAGCCAGAAAGAGAACACGAGCTGAAAGTGTGATTCCACTGAGTAGCAAGGCACTATAAAGGGATGTGGATGCCCCCTGTGAAAGACTTTTTCTTCGTGAAGGTGAGACACTCCTGGATGTCCGGCTAGCCGAGCTTAGCGCTGAAAAACGCGCCGGTGTCACGCTGAAATTGTGCCTTTGAAGCAGATCGAAAGTAGGATCAGCTTCTCCACGGGCTCTCCTGCTGCGCATAAAAGGTTCACTCGCCAGTGTACCTTCCAGATCTGTAACGTTATGGCGCAGATTTAAACTTTCTTTTTGGTTATACTTGCTGATTTTCTGGTTTTTCTGATAAAAACCAGCAGCAAATACTTTTCTAAATATTTAAAACTATCCTCTTCAGAAAACCGATTGTGGTTAAATGACAAATAACAACGAGGATAAAATGGCAGGGAAGATTAGCAAGCTGATTTTTGGATCTGATTTTGACTCTTTTTCAGAGGGTTTCAAACTTTTAGCAAACAGCCAAAAATCCAGATCTACGGCAAAATACTAATTTTTATAAAAACTCAGTGAACTAAAGCTTTGTAACTAGGCCAGATCTATGGATCTCAGAAGAAAATTTTCAATTCAGAGCAAAATTTGCAAATTTTTGGATTTTTATCAAAAAGTTCAGATTTGCAAACAGGCAGCGATTTTCTTATTTTTTTGATTTTTCTATCTTACCACCATCATAGATCTGACAGATCTATTCGTTCCCCAGTGAGTCGCCAAAAACTGTTGGTCCGAAAATCTGTCACTTGGGCAGATCTATGGATAAACGAGCCAACAGTGTGCAGGGCATAGCCCCTCTTTGAGTCAGCAAAGCGAAACTGGTTTATTGCTATTCTACCAGCAGGAATCTATGCAAGTCTCACAGATTCTACCTTCGGGGGTTTGGGATCTCATCCCAGTAGGTTTATTTCCGGCTGCGAAGAGAAAGGAATGAAAGAGAGGAGGAAGAAGGAACAGGTCCGAAGGGAGAAAAGAAATGAATTCCAAAGCAGAAAGGTCAGAAGATTTATGTTTTTGGGTTGGTAGTAAACAGAGCCAAACCTACTTGCATAAATAAACAAAGCAATACTGATGAGCAAATGACAGAAAAGTAGATCTGAATCTAACAGAATAAACACGTGCAGATCTAACATAAGAAAGTTCTGACACATAACACAGGTATTCAGCACAAAGTCTCAATATTTGTATTACTGTTTTCTTCTGTTACAAGAAAGCTCAAAGTCTTTCTCTCCTCACTTCTATTTTCATCTAAAAAATGTTCACCCTTTGAATACAACAAGTATTCCAATATATATAGAAGAGGAGAAGGAAAGAAGGCAAAAGGGAGCCAACAACTATTTACAAAGATATTTACAAAATATCTAAAAGTCATGTTGACTTTTTACAACTTGATGGATGACATCATCCCATGACGCAACATGGATGATGTCATCATTTGTGCCAACATACTTTAGACATTCCAACAAGAAAGTCGGAGAAGAGAGAGAAGAAGAAGAAGAAGAAGCTACTCGTCATCATCATCCTGTGGCCGAAAGGGGGTAGCCTGCTTTTGATGCTGCTCAGGTGATGAGATATGGAACTGAGCGCGGTATTCCAAAAACTTGTTAATTATTGGCCCAAGTTGATCCTGAGAAGGATCCTTGTGCCTATCGCTTATTGCCTCACAAGTCTCCCGCTCATCTATGAGCTTCTCTGGGAGTTTGGAAAAGTCCTTTTCCGCCTCAATGAGGAACCCGACGAAGTCCCTACAGGCCAGCAGGTTGTTGATAGATTCAGTGTCAAATGTGACCTCTGGCCCCGTTCCTTGAGAAGCGATCTCCTTGAAGATCCGGATGGTTTCATCAGCTGACCTTAAGGTAAAGGAAGGAGTGAGCAACCCTGGAGACATGTTGAGAACAATTCGCTCCATTTGATGCATTGTATCCAGGGCTTCTTCCTTGACTTTGTCAATCTTTTCTAGAATAAATTCTAGCTGATCCACCCGGTAGTCCAGAGTGGACATGATTTTGTTGAGGGCCCTTGGATGGCCGAAGACGCCGAACTTGACCAGATCTTTGACTGAACAGTCGAACATTTGTTGGAAGGCCTCGTGCTGCAGTCTAGCATGTTCCAGCTCTTCTGATATGGGCCCTGCTAACGCTTGGAGTTCTTTATTCACCTTACTGATATTCAGGTACAAGTCAGAGAACTCGGTGATCACTTTTTCGCTGTCTTTGAGGATTTGGCTCCTCCAAGCGGAAACGGCCATACCCTGCTCGCCAATTTTGGCATATTCGTTGATTTTCTCCTGGCTGAGAAGCTCAGAAGTCTCGGCGGTAGTTGTGGGAGGCGCACTACCCATCTTCTGTAAGGCTTGGAGCAGATATTTGTTTTGCTCTTTTAGTAGCCTTTTCTCTTCTTTTGTCTCTTGAAGCTTTTGACAGAGGGCGTCAACCGCGGAAAGAGCTTCCCCCTGGAGACTTTCAGAAGATGTCCCCATTGTGACTTGGGTCACAGTAAAATCTGTCGGAGACAGATCCTTTTTCTCTTTGAGGGGATCGGGGTATGCAATTTCCATGATTCTCTCACCTGCAACGCACTTTTAGAGAAGCGCGTGTAATGAGGCTTCCTTCTTCACCCCTTTGGCTGGGATCACTGAAAAGTCCATCGGAGTGATGGGAACTTTCCTCTTTTGTTGGCTTAGCTGCTGAGAGATCCAGGCTGGTCCTATGGAAGAAGGACCAGAGACAGAGGAGGAGGCAACTACAGTAGAAGAGGGGAAAAACGTGGAGACACGCGGCGGCATTGAGAGAATAGCCGAAGAAGTGTCCATGGGAGGAAGGAAACCGCAGTGCAGGAAGACATAGGAAGGGAAGGGAGCCCGGAGATGAGGGAAGAAATGGAGGAGGATAGATCGGCGAGGGAGGAGAAGATAGACGAAGAAGCGGGGAAAGAGTAGAAGAAGGGGACAGAGGACACGACCAAAGGGATGGTCGCTTGGTCACTTGAGGAGGGGAAGGAAGAGAAGAAGAAGGGACGGAAGGAACCTTTGTTGTGGTAGCAATGCCGACATCCCGGTGGATGGGCCTATGGGACTATCCTCTGCTGCTTCTTTCTCTGGCGAATCTAGAGTTATTACCTATTCTGGTGCTGCGGAAGGAGGACTCTCAGGGGCTTCTTCCTGAATGGTGCTGGATTCACCTTCTACACCTTTGCCTTTAAGCTGCTTCTTGGATCGTGGAGGCGCGTTGCCCAATGGGGATGTTGTGAAATCAACCCCGAGGTAGATTAGGCCGTTCATCCGGCACCAATGTTCTGTCCTCCGCAAAGTCTCCTTGACCCTCTCCTCAATTGTCTGAGGAGCTTTAGTTCTATCAATGGCCGGAAAGGGCCAATCGTCCCCATCTGTATCAGTATATACCTTGTCTACTTCATCTTCTGTTGTTTGGTAGCCTTTGGGGACAATGGCTACCCCATATTGGATGATTTCTGCCAATGCTAGGCGAGAATGATCCTTTCTTCTGAGCTCTACCTCATGGAGGACGTCAATATAAATATCCTCGATCTGAGGAACATGGATTGGATCAAGCTTTGCTCTTGGCAGGCAGCCCCTTGGGTCGAAGGTAGGCCTGGCTGGGAAGTCGTGTTTCAAATTAAGTAACTCCAGCTCTGCAAACATTTCCTTCGCCTTGTGGTGGGTAGAGCATGTGTATCGGCCCACTGTGAGGGGGAAAGGAGTTCCACCCTTCTTTCTTTTAAGGCATTTTTCGTGGTATGTGACCAGCTGCCTTGATAGCTCTAGTAGAATCAGCTTAGGCCCAGCATACCTTGGTAGCCTGGTTGGCTCTCCCAAAAAGTTGGCAGCCCTTAGATAGGTGAATGTGGGAAATTGGGTGAACAGGGCCCCCCATTTCTCCGTGGCTGCCACTATGTTTTTGGTCGTGCGACTATGAGTCATGTTCGGCCTCAGCAGGCAGATGATGTGATAGAAAAACACATCGTTAACTTTGGTGAATTGGGAGATGCTATTCTCCAGCTTCAACTCTGGGTAGTACTCGTATATCTTGACCTGAGGCCAAACTCCACTCCTCGTTAGGCCTGGATAATCCCTCTCCGACGCTGCAGCGTAGACCACGTAGGAGTTCATATGGAATACTCCCGTTGTGCTGAATTGTTGTAGCTGCTCGGAGATGGTGTTGCTTATAATTTCCCCCCAGCAAAAGCGCTGATCAGGAAAATTCTTGTTCATTGTTTCCAAGTAGCGCAACATCCATTTATGGAAGTAATGGGCGTCAGAAAGCCCGAAGACCCTGCTCAGGAAGGTAATGGTATCGCTGAGCTCTTCTGAGAAGTCACTGCGGTGGATGATTTGGGGCCACCGGGTTACCACCTTCTTGTTCTTCAAGTACACTTCGTTCATTAGCTGCATACATTGGTCTTCATTGTCTTCCCAGGCCTTGATGCACTCTGCTTGGCTAACGGCCACAAAGTGCCGGTGGTGAGGGATGCCGAGTATGATCTCAAAATGACGGGCAGTGAGGTTAATGACTACCTCGCCCTTGCTGTTTTCGACACATCTTGTGTCTTTGTTGTAACACTGGGCAACCACCATCATAAATTCATTGTTGATGGCGCGACGGGATTACTCTGCGAAGTGCGTGGCAGCACTGCTTGATCAATTTGTCCATCCATGGACTCCTTGTAACTTTCTGAGTTCTGGCCCAGAATTCCTCCATGTCGATATGCCCCAATTCTGAGTCTCTGACGTCCATGCTGCATTCGGCCTGTGACTCGGGCATTCGACCCTCGATATTTGTATTTCATTTCTTCCTCTCGTAAGCTTAGCCTTTCCTTTCAATATGGTGGGTCTCTTCTTTGGATGTTGACATATGTTCTTTCAAACTCGATTGCTGATCTACATGAAGAAGAAGCGAGACCCAATCCAAAAAGGTTGAATTAGCCATTTGATCTTCCATTGGAATGTTAGCGAAGAAAAAGAGTTAGAGATTTTTAGGCTCAGGGCGCAGGGCGCATGAAAATTGTAGCTTACAGGGCTAAATAGGTAGGGCGCACAGGAAAGGCGTGTTGCAAAGGTCAAACTGGCGCCAAAGGCGCATGGCGCATGTGTACTGCAGAGTGCATTTTATAAAGGGCGCATGGAATTTGCATGTTGCATTGGGATTTGGTGTGCCCTTTGGCGCATAGATGTTTCGTGTAACAAGAACTTTTCGTGCGCCAAAGGGAGCATGGCGCGGCACACGAAAGGTTTACACAACATGATGTTTTTCTAATCGGGGATGCGCCTGCGCCTTGAAAGATTTGTACTTAGCGCAGATAAAGTTTGTGTTGCATGGATGCTGGGTGCGCCATTGGCGCGTGGAAAAGTGATGCAGCAAGGAAGGTTGGCGCGCCTTTGGGGCGCAAGCTCAGCACTTGTAGCATATGGAAGAGGCGCGCCTTGAGGGCGCAGAAGTTCATGATGCAGCAGGCAAAATGGGTGCGCCATTGGCGCGGGTTTTGCTCATGTAACAGGGGGACAGATGCGCCATGGGGGCGCAACTGTTCATAGTGTAACAAGATGCGCTGGTGCGCCCAAGGGAAAAACAGAGTTTTCACATGGTTCAACCCCTTTTCCTTTCTTTCATTTCCAAGATTGCTTTGGGAGATATAATGTTTCAAGCCAAAGGGGTTTTCAGACCAAGTTTTCAAAATAACACCCTCTACCAGCAGATCTGGAAAGAGGGGGAGGAAAAATAAGGAAAGACAGCACAGGGGAGGGCTAGCTCAACATTTGTATATCAAAAACCAACCAGCAAGCTAAAACCAGAACGCAAAACATGAGAAAGAGAAAAGAACCTCTCACCTGGACAAATAGCAAAAATCATGCAACGGGTCCACAAGGCGTTGAAAACGACGAGGCGAGGGGCTGACAGGCTCAAAAAAATCACGTGCTTAGCGAATAGTGAAAATGACATTTTGGGCGCGCAAACACATATATATATATAGGTGAGCTGGTCATAAATGCGCCACCCACTTTTTAAAGGGCGCATGAGAGTTGCTGTCGACAGGGAAAAGCGTGCGCCCTTTGGCGCATGAAAATGTTTTCCAGCAGGAAATTAAGCGTGCCTTTGGCGCACCAAAAGCTATGTCGACATGAAGTTATGTGCGCCCTTTGGCGCACCAAAAAATGGCGCAACAAAAGTTGTGCCAACAAAGCGCATGCGCCTTGGCGCACGCAGGGAAGGCTCAACATACTTTGGCGCACCAAAAGGTGTGTTGACACTGAAAATCATGCGCCAAAGGGTTTTAAAGGGGCGCACCAAAAGTTGGTGTTACATAGCAATTTCATGCGCCCAGCCAAAAAAGGCTCAAAAGACTAAGTTCGAAAAAGATTTCCCGGGAAGGGATTTTACAATGTTTCGACCGAGGATCCCTAACGAGGATCGGAACAAAATTTCGGTATGGTTATCGGTAAAATTGCCCTTGTCAATTTTACGGATAACAAACCTCCATCAACTAAGACATCATGAATTGAAATACCATTACGTAATACCTTGGCTTGTGGAGCATAGGAATCTACCTCTGCCTCCAAAACAGGGGACCTCAACCTCCTTCATTCATCGAGCATTGAGTCCACTTTGCAGCTCCTGCCTCTTCTCGAAGACATAGCCAAGAGTTGACCATATGTAATATTTGCAGAGCCTTTTGGACAGATCTTCTAAGATTGAGTATGGTCCTTGTCCCCGTGAAATCGAAAAAATCCTACACACCCAACTTTCTTCTCCTATGTTTCTTACTAGTTTCTCCTTTCATCTTCTTACGATCATTTCCATCTTGATTATCTTTTTTTATTTCTTTATTTTTGTTACAAACACATCTACTTCATTATTTATGCTCTTATCTACTACATCAAAAGAATTCACAGTGCTTCTCCTTTATCATTATCTCTTGTACTGGATGTAGAAGATCTATCTCGGACAATTATACTTATAATGACCCTTTTATAACAACCATAATATATAACTTTAGAAATATTTCTTTTTAGACCTCTGTCTCCTCCCCGAGAACTAAATTCTTTTCCTTTAAGAAGATTCATAGTTAAGCTGACCCATCTTCTTGAGTAGATTTTCATACTCGGTAGATGTACTAGAGAAAGATTTGTGCTCACCGAGAGTGGTTGTGGATTCTGGACCAAAGGTGCTTTGGTGTAGGCTCTACTTTAGCAACAATTTCTTTGGGCTTCTATTCCATGCTTTCTTCTTACCTTCTTGCAATCTCCTTTACTTGTTCAATGGTAGCTAGGCAGTCATACTTCACTCATTGTCTAATCTCTGGCTTCATCCCAAGAATGAAGTGCTTACAGAGGAGATTATCCACGCCATTCATCAACCCATCCGCTAATCCTTCCTTCCGGATCTGAGCATCGAGCTTCCTCCTTAGCTCTAGAACACGAGCATGATAATCCCTTATCTTCTCCTTCTCTCCTTGGGATAGCTTTGTGATATCGATCATGAGATCTACATATTTCTATTGTTCACCAAATTCTTCAAGAAAACTTTCGAGTTATTAAATCCCATGAGTTTTCACATTATCACCTAGTGTTTCAAACCACCTAAGGGTTGAACCATCCAAAAAGGTAGGAAAAAATTCAATCCATTGTTCCCTTCTTATAAGGCCATTACAAATACAAGATCGTTTAAACTCTTGAATGAAAGAGGAATTATTTTCATTAGATTGGGCTGAAAAATAGGAATCTTCCCCATTTCCAAAAGTAACCAACCCACAAGTACAATCAACAAGACTTATGTGCACAAATAAGTGGAATCACTATAATAGAAAATAGAAATGATCACGGTAAACTATGGTAAAACTTGACTTATCATGTAAAAACTAACTTTAATATGGTAAATACTATTCAAAGTAAAAGTGAAGTTATTGTGGTAAATATTATTCACGGTAAAAAGTGACTTTACTACGGTAAATACTATTCACAAAAAAGTGACTTTACCATGGTAACTACTATGCACGGTAAAAACAAGGTTACCCTCCAAATGATTTTTGACTAAGTGGGAATATCTCTCTAGAAAATCCACCAACGAGGAATGGTCCTGCAATGAACCAAAATGTCATCACCAATCCGGCATTATGATAATTCTTCACCGAGAACTCCCGTTCTATGATTATTAACTAATGCATAGTTTTTGTTTGGTGAATGTAATCTGGAAACACAACAACAAACATAACACAAGAATACCATAGACTATGATAAGAAGGAATGATGATAAATCTAAAATATCAGAGTAAATTATAATATTAACATGAAATTGTTACAATCTCACCCATGAGGTACTTCAAGTGTTACTGACTTCACTTGCCTTCCACCAATACTATGGGAGAAACTTCACAATTACACCTCTTAATGGCTTCTTTAACACACCTTCAAAATGATGGCTTTCTTTACACACTTACTCATACAATATTTCTCACTACTTCCTTCTATGCTAAATGAGAGAGGTGGTCTCTTTATTTATAGAACTTCCATGGTTATCTATCTTATCTCTAAGATAGAATAAGAAATCCACTACGACGAATCATATTCCATACCTTAACTCTTATCTATACATGTAAGCTTATCTTTTAAGATAAGATAAACCCTATCATTTCACATGGGTTCCACATTTTTAGACTTTTTAAAAATAAAATACACAAAATATTTATGACCTCACTCTTTGTCCTTATTACCAATATAATATTTCTAATTCCTAATCATGTAGACACTACTTCTCTACTTACCCCAACTTTGACATTTTAACATTACTGGACCACTTACGAAAAATATTTACTTTTTACCACAACATTCCTATTATACTTTTGACTATTACCGTACTATACATTATACATTATGGCGGCATACTAACAAAGATGTCGTTATCTTCTATCGGATGCTACTACTAATTATAATCAACAACATCTTATTCCTAATACATACATTAATGAAATAGAAATTACGGAGGAAAATTTTAGTGTCGACAGACAGAGGCCGAGTATATGCTTAGAATATACAAAACTCATTCATACATCCTCACTTGTCTTCAAAGACGCGGGCCGTATGTGATCAAAAATAATAATAAAATCTTTAGCATGCAGGTCGGCATATCTATCCACAATAATCACTGTATACATAAAAAAAAAAATTAGGTGGCCGCATATTAGACATCTCGTCGGCCTCCATCTCTATGTCCCTTACACCCTCGACCTCATGTACCCTTGTTGGCACATAACCTCACTCTGGTCATCGTGCACCGGTGGCCTCTCCCTAATCAGGCCTTAGAGCTCACCGCCCCTGTACTCTCCACACTATGTGTGCGGGATCTCTACCGCTCACTAGACACCTATTGTACCCTATACTCTCTCAGTAAGAGAGGAAGTCTATCCCGAGGCCATAAGCTGGTCCCGATTATAGCTCACCTCACCTAGGGCATATCATAACTTTAGATATAGGCACAGTCTATGGTGGTCCTATAGGTCTCGGCCCCGTACTCGCCTCTATGCCACTTATGAACCGGGACCAGCTCCCCGCATCGATAGTGGTGTCCCCTGTCCCTTTTCCCGTGGTGGTGCCTCTGTCCCTATGCCTCGTATCTGGGCTTGTAAGGCCCCAATATATGTTTGGACCATGGCCAACTAGCCCTGTAATCCTGCTACCTTAGCCGAAAGGGCTGCCACCTAACCATCTTTGTCTCCATCTCCTCCATCACCTCCACCCTCTCCCCATGCCATCTGGGCCTGCAGACTGGCCACCTGTACTCGTAGCTCTACTACCTCTACCTCTAACCCCTCTAGTTGTGTCTACAGTATACCTATCTGGTGTGATCAGCATCGCTACTACCCCCGTAGGGCATCTCTCTACATCAGAATCGGTAGCTAAGTCAGCCCCTGGTCTTGGTGGTATGGCTTATAATCGCACCGCCCACTACTTACCTATACCTATTTTTGCATCCAGCATCATCAATCCGCTGATCCATTGGCTACTCCTCCTCTCCTATAGGCATTGAAGGTTGTGGTAGAGGTAAGGGCCTCTCCACGTCATCTCTCCGATACTGTGGGAAGGGCAGAGGAATATCCCAGTATGATCTGAATCGCTATCGGATCATGTCTACCAAGATCATCTCATCCTCCTCAAGACAACCCCATCCACCTCTCTAGCTGGAGCTCAGTTAGCTCCTCATGCATATGCCTATATGAGGGGAATCCCACATATGGCCTCTAGATAATTTCCACTCTAGGCAACCCCTCCAACAATCGCCAAAAATGAGCCACATCGTACGTTGGCCTA
This sequence comes from Taxus wallichiana var. yunnanensis, assembly GCA_018340775.1. Lineage (NCBI taxonomy): Eukaryota > Viridiplantae > Streptophyta > Pinopsida > Cupressales > Taxaceae > Taxus > Taxus wallichiana. The sequence goes on from CM031242.1 coordinate 446,805,965, forward strand.
TCCAACCTCCACTCTCCTGCAACTGGCACCCATCTCCTATATCCCAACCACACACATCTCTGGTGGAAATGCATATACGTGAGGCATCCCTATAGGTTGAACACAGACTATGTTCTTGTAGGCCCAGCAGTGTAGTATAAATGTAGAGAATAGGCGAACTCGCGAACTACTTGTATGCCCACAAATATCTCAGTATGGCTACACCAAGAATGTTGGTGCCCATGGGAAGCATGTCTCATGCACCATCATATCATGGAGCACCCCCATCAGTGATCAGGGAAAGTGTCCACCCTTGGCATTGAGTAGTGCATAGAAGAACACTACCTCCATCAATAAAACTACGAGCCTCATCTCATCCTAGGACAAAGTAGGTACATCTCGCCATAGCTCAAACTGGAACTATGGAAACTCAACTCCACCGCACCCTCACCAAATACTATCCTGATCAACTCCTCTAAGGCCTCGAAGGAGGTAGAGTACACCTGGGCCCCCAATATGGGTAATCTCGGAATGCTGAACACGTCCTCCGGGGTGATTGTTATCTCACCCGTTGGAAGGTGGAACGTGTTGGTTATAGAGTCCCATCTATCGTCGAGCGCCACCATCAAACTAGGCTACCGAAAAACATGTCGGTAGCACCAAATACCACTCAAGCTGATCGCCTCCATGTGCTATAGCTCTAAAAGGGTCGCTAAGCCACAAAATATCACCGATGCGGTGGAACCCCGTCTCGCATATGTAATCTGCGATCTCCCCTGCATCCAATCCAAAGCACAACATTAATCTACCTTTACAATGACCATATTCATCACTTATTATTACCCACCACCCTATTTTTTACCCTACCCATCTCAACCACCTAACCTACATCATTTTTTGGACCCTTGTGCCTAAAATCCCAACCAGTGCCGGTTCATCCTAACCGACTCCAATCCCTTAAACCGGAATTGGTCACATATTTGGGAGACCGATACCGGTTCAATCAGTATCGACCACGCTTACCACATAACCGACATCGATTACCTATTAGGTGACCGATCCTGGTTTTACCCAACCGACACCGACCAAGCTTGACCAAGGCGCCGGTCACTGTCACAGAAAAATCTGTGACTTCCCAAACCCCCCTTTTTTCTAAAACCCTCCCACTTGTCCCTTTTACCCCACCTACAATGACCTACACTACCCCAAAACCCCTACCCACCCCACCTATCCAATTTCCTACCCCCTCTTTTTTCTCGCCTGTTATACCCCTCCATACCCGATTTAACTTTTTCCCACCCACAACATACAAAAAACCCACCAAACCCTACACATAACAACTATTACAACCTCTAATCTATCTAATTCACAATGTAGAGTTAGGCACTCACCTTGTCATGCTATCGCCGTCTCGGTGGCATGTCTAGCCACTATGTTGGTGGCCCGCCCGATCCCTCTCTAACCTCTACCATCCTCCGACCAATCACCTCTCTCGCCCTGATCCCGTGGCCCCGCTACTCACCAACCCAATCCTCGTCAACTCACACCGCCAGCTCATTGTCCCGTTCCGTCTGGACACTTTTCTCACTTTTTTCTCTTTTCTCTGTCATTTTCTCCCTTCAACCAATAACAAATGAATAACCAAAATACATGAATTTTTTTTTTTAGACAAACCCCGACCTAACCGACGTTGGTTCCCATTGACATACGCGTCCTCGTGCCCTACCTCACGCTTTTCGGTTATCCACGACCTCCATCGGTCAAACCTAACCTACAAACTACCCCTACATTGCCATTTTCCTCCACCCTTCACCTTTCCATTTTACCCAACCCTTTACCTTTCTCCTTTACCCCATCCGACCTTTACCCAACCCCTTACTTTACCTTTCCTAACCTTGTCACTTCCTACCTCCATTTTTCCTCCTTTGGGGACTCATTCTTTTACCCCTACCTCGACCTTACCCGTGCCTTAAAAATGAAGTGACCTTTGACCTCATGTGTTCACTATACCTTACGGAACTCATTTACTGTTTGTTGACCTAATGACCTTACCTAGCCTATTATTGTGACCGTTTATCCCGACCCTACCTTTGGTGTACCAGAACATACCTAAAATGTTCCTGCACCTAACCTACATTATGTTTCCGACCATATCCTATACCTTGAGACCAGATTCACTTCAACATTGTTCGGATAAACCTATCGACCTTAGACAATGTAGAGTTTGCTTGCTCTTCAACCCGGTAGTGTGCTACGGTTTATACATGTGCATGCATTTGATCACACTACTGTGACCCTAGCACATTACCTAGATTACCGAGTATACCTTTTACCCTTTTCCCTATACCCACTTGCTTTTTCCTCACATTTACCTTTTATCCAACCACTCACCACTTCATCCCGCTTTTGCCTCATCGGTTCTGGTTTGAGGGGATCACCTTCACCCACACATGGGGCAACCACATATTATTTTTTTAGCATCGCTAACTCAATACAAGCTACGCAACAAAAAGGGGCAAAATATAGACAATAAAATTAGGTGACACTCCCCTTTTGTCCCTTGACAAATAAGCACCCTTTGTTACATTTACCTAGCCATGACACCCCTTCACCCCACTAATATTAATTTAATTAAATTAATGCAATATTCTCACTATATTTATTATTTAAATATCTTATTTGAATAATATCCATATAAGTAGTTCACTTAGACACCTCACCAAGCCAACTCAACCAAAACCTATCTTATCAAGTCCCCATAACTAACTAATACTTACCCAAACCCTTAAAATCAATGCCTACATTCCTCTAACCACATCCCTTCATGTTCACAAGAAGCTCCCAGTGTAATCCATGGGATAACGACACAATATCCAATGAAATCGGGAGGATCTCCCTAGTTTTGGTAAACCCAGGAAATCCTACCTTGACCGATGTCGCCACCCCTAATCGTCGCCGATTAAGCCGACCTCCATCGCTACCCCTTTTAACCCCAAAACAACCTTATTCTCAAGGTTGGAAGTTAGAAGCAAGTTGGTAAAATTTGAGAGAAATTTGACGAACAAGAATACATCTCAAAGAGATAACACATCTTCAGAGAGCCAATTCTAGTGAAAACTCACATCCAAGGAAGGAGATTGAGCATCTTCTCCTGCATAGCCATCCCAGCCATGATCTGATCTATCCAAGCAAAGAGGAGTGTACATGCAGCCCATGTAAAAGATTTTCTTTAGTTGGTGATCACTTGCAACCTTCAAACTCATCATCAAGCACCTCCATCCCTCACACACAGACATTCAAGAATGAAATCCAAGTAAGTACAACATCATACTTTCCTAGTTATTTCATTTCTTCATCATTTTATCATCCATTGTTTATCTTTCTCCCTATTGACCTTCTCCATATTTTCACCTCTGTATACCCATTGAAACCTCACAAAATCCCACTCCAGTCACCCAATACCTCATCCCAACCAACCAAAGTCTTTTGTGTAATCACAAAAGAGACCCCATCCTATTATGTGACATTTCCATATCTAACAATAACCGCATTAGTTCTGACTAACCGTCGTCGGTCACCCTCGACGACAACGGTCTCGTGTTTTCCCACATAGCCCTTAACAGAGACCTACCCACCTAATTTTATCTCACCCTCTTTCCCCTGTGATCTACCCGAGACCTCTGCCAAACCTGCAGAACCTAGAACCAATCATTTGACCTTTGGATTCTATTATAGCTTAGCCTATTATATTAGATCTATTTCTTGTTTTTTAAGAGAGATACCTAAGTCATTTTAAAATAAAAATAGGATTTACTTTATTTACAACATTGAATTGTTTAAAACAATGGACTGATAGCCGTCTAGAAGTATCACACTTCTAGGATCTAGCACATGCTTTGGCGAGTTCACTACCCATATTGTTTAATTCCTTCGGTGGTCTTGTTTTCATTACGGGTAGTTCCTCCCACCAACAGGAAGCTCTCACGATCAGTTGTGGATTTAGAAGTCATACGCGTGTAACAACCCATCAACTGGCATTTGACAGTACTCCTCTTACGCCTTACCCTATCTCGTGTCGTCAATTCTTTCAAGAAACGATCTAAGAAAAAGGTGAAACAGTACCTGTGCCTTTTTGATGTATGTGATAAAATGTCCTGAAACAAAACAATATAACTCTCTAGCCTTATGGCCATATGAACAACATCGATTAAAAGATACCTATAAAAATCAATATTCAACATCCTAATTTAAGTAATTCTATCATCTATCAACATATCAAATAATTTGATTCTAACATCCATAAGATTATACTTCTACTCAAAACATTCGAGTATAACGTGTCAAGAAAAATAAAGATAGTGCAAATCAATATATATCAAATTTTCTACCAATGTCATCTAGTGTATATAATCAAAATGTGAATCATGAGATGTCAATAGTCCAAATATCTGCATAGTCTATCTTCTACTGAATCAATGTATCACAATCAAAATGTCTAATTATCGGTCTAAAAGTAATATCAAGATAATAAAAATAGTGTCGAGAGAATTGGGCACTACACATGGACATGGCATTCTGAGGTATCATTAACAAGTTTTACTTAGTTTATTTGGATGATATCATAGTTTTTTTTAAGCTTGCAAGTGATCACTTACAATAGCTCAAAGCGGTTTTAAGAGATGAAGAGAATATAGTGTGTCATTTAATCCCAAAAAATGTGTGTTTTCAGTTCATGATGGTAATATTGTTGGCCATATCATCTTAAAGCATGGTATGATTATTGATCTAGAAAGACTGAGTGTTATTCTTGTTTTATCATCAGCGAAACATAAAAAATCACTTCAAAGTTTCCTTGGGAAAAATAATTTTATAAGAAGGTAAATTGTTGATTTTTCTTCACTTTCAATGCATTTGACCAACATGCTTAAGAAATATTAGAACATTAGTTGGTCAAATGAAGTAGTGAATGGATTTGAGGCCATCTAATAGGCCATAATCTCATCCCCAACCCTTATAAATCCTAATTTTCCAAATATTTTACGTTGTAAGCTAATGCTAACTTGGATACCATTGCAACAATGTTAACAAGGAAAAATAAAGAAAGCTTGGACAACTAATTTATTTTCTCATTAAAATTCTTATGGAGTACAAAAAAAAGGTACTCATTCATTGAAAAACATGTACTTTTGATTGTTAGATATCTTAAGAAGTTCAATAATTCAATCTTTAACAATCTGAATTAATCTGATGGTGGCTCATCCAAGTATTAAGGAATTATTATTGAACAAGAATATATCGTAGAAAATAGTTGGTTAGATCACCGTTGTCATGGAGTATGACATCATCATTAAAGTGACTAAGTTGATTAGTTGAAAAGGGTTATGTGAGAACTTGGCTCAGGACTTACAAAAGAGCAAGTAATCTATTTATTTATTGCGAGAATGAACTTGAAAATGTAGAAAATCAACAAGCTACAGATTGGATTTTGGACATGATGAGGTATCTTAAGAATGGGGTTTACCCACTAGGTTCGGACAACTCGAAAAGGAGGTATTTAAGACTTCAGTCCATCCCTTTCTTGTTTGTTAATAACGTGTTATTCAAGAAAGATATTAACGGTGTGTTGCACTAAATAAAGTTGAAAGGTTGCTTGAATAGTTTCGTGACACTCAAGGAGGAGGGTACTATTCATCAAAGACTATATCCCCAAGATCATGAAAAGAGGCCATTATTGGCCTAGAATCTTCAAAGAAAACCATGCCTGGGTAAAGAAATTGTAAAAGTGTGCATTCTTTATAGGAAAAGAGAGGCTTGCATCTTTACCTTTGAAGCCAATTACATCTGATAAATATTTTTCTCATTGGGGTTTGGATTTTATTTGTCTTATAAACCCACCTTCAAGATCAGGTCACAAATGAAGACTCACCATAATTGATTACTTCATACAAAGGTCTGAAGTTATTTTTTACAGAATCTTATCTTACAAACATCTTGGACTTCTACGAAGGCAAGATTATAGGGTTTGGTGTTCCTTCTACTATAATTTATGCTAATTAAATTTTTTTGTAGGTGGTAGGATTGCTCCATGGGAATTTTAGAATAGAATTAATTTGAGCACTTTGTCCAATTATTCCCCTCAAGGTAATGGATTGGATGAAAGAAAATACAAAAATCTACTAAGGATAATTCGAAGGAATAAATTTAAAAATTAGTGAACTTGGCACACAAAGTCTAAGGAAACCTTTTGGGAAGACTGAATAACTCATAAAAGGTCAATTTCAAACTCACCTTTCAAGTTGGTTTATGGTCTAGAAGAAAAGTTGCCCATTTCTCTTGAGCTTCCAGCTTTAGAACTGATGCATCAAGTTGAATTAATGGAAAATGAGCCCATAGAAGTGAGGTATTCACAACTTATGGAGCTTGAAGAGATCATAAATCAAGCTATGTTTTCTATGGAGCTGAATCAGGCTCAAATTAAGAGAACATTTGATAAGAAGGCCAAGGCAAGAGTATTCAATGAAGGTGACTTAGTACTAAAGTGGGATGAAGACATAGAAAAACCAAATGCTCACACAAAATTTGATTCATTGTGGAGTGGACCATACATCATCATTAGATACAAGCCACATAATGTATTCTAGCTTACATGGAGAGATGGAGAAGAGATTAAAATCCCAGTAAATGGGATTCATCTTACACATTGTTTTTGAATGACATAAGTTGAAAGCTGTTTTATAGTTTCCCATGTTTTTCTAATTGTTTTATAAACACATCTTTTTAGCATTTCGTAGTTTTAATAATGGTTTTCATCTTAAATGGCATGCCTCGTAGAGGTTTCTCTTCCTCTGGTGAAGTTATGCACATGTTTATGTTGTTGTTTTTAGTTTTTCAAGTAGGATTTTTAGTCTTTACCGATATTATGTATCCTTTTGCATGTATGTTCAAATCGTGTGCAGGATTTTTGTTGGCATTCATGGCTGAAAAAGGCCATTTTCGGGGTTTCTAGCTTGTTAGTAGGAAACCAATTCAAAAGTCTCCAAATATGTTGAACATTTTTTTGTCAATAATAAATGGGGTACTAAAACTTTTTAGTTGCTGGTTTCAATAAATTCAACGGAGAACACTTAGCGAATCAAAATATTAAAGTGTTGTCTTAGGATGTAATTCTCAACATGTGTAAGCCTCTTTAAGGATAGTATCTTCAACAAAACAATACATTAACTGGAATACTTTGCATGAAATATTTGGTGCAGATCATAAATATTGCATGCTTAAAACAACATTTTAAGATGTTACTTGAAAAATATAAGGTTTATGTTTACATCATTAGGTTGCTTATGTTCTTTCAAATCAAATCAAGTACATGTGCATTTAACTCAGATTATTTCTTTATGCTTAAATGAGATTACATTATGTGTTGAGTTGTTTAAGTTCATTCCACATTTACAAATTACAAAAATGAAATGCAAAAGGAAATAGACAACTCAATTATAGAAATAATTTCATTTATTCATGAAGAAATAATGTGATCCCACACAAGCCGTGGGAACTAACTTATGAGTACATACAAAGGAAATACATGTACATGAAACTATAAATAAAGGGAGGAAACCCATCATTTCCTGGAATGAGGTGGATTTCCTGCGATCCTTCCACATGTAGCTAATTCATCCTCGTTCTTATCTCTTCTAGAATTGCATTAACTCGTGAATAGAAAACAATTTCTTATTAGAGCTCCATGTTTTCTCACTACTTATGTACTTAGAGATTCAGGAATATGAATTTCCTTCATAAGTATAGAAAAGGACGCATGATGGAGAATAAAAACTAAATAATAGAGAGCAAATTATCATCATTATAAGGCATATAATTAAAATAAATTAATAAATAATGAAGAGAAAAGAGATGTTTAAAGCCTCCATCATGTTTTATAATTGTTTTGTGAATGTGCAAGTACAAGTAGTGAAAAGTAAATATCATTCATGATTTAATCATGTTTTATTAGCAAAGTGAAAAGGTTTCCAAACAACTATATATGAAGGAAGACTTTATCAAACATATAAGGATCAAAATATGAATAAGTGTCCAGAACAACTTGTAGAAAAGCATCAACATGAGGGAAAAAAACATATTTTATAATGAAAGATCTAACAAGCAAAGTGTTAGTTTCCTTTTATAAGCTTCTTCAACTTGTAGACTCATCTTAAATTTCAGGTAATGAAGGGTTAAGTACAATTTTTCCATTTCCTACCATTTGTATCAAAACCACAATTCTGAAAATAGGAAGCTAAAGGTGATCTCAATCCATTGATGAAGAAAAGGAAAGTATGTTACAAGCTTTGCAAAATAGAATTACATCACAGCCATGTAAAATAACTTAAAATAAAGTAATGAGGACATAGGTTCCGTAAATAAAGATCCAAAAATACATTCTCAAAGTAAAACTACATAGTGATCAAAAGGACTTTTTGGATACACCTAAAAGACATAAATTCAATAGAAAATGCATGCTAAGAAATTATTGCAAGTCTTAAAACCCAAAATTTTTCTCGGTATTGATTTGAGATTCGCATTCATATATTTGAAGTATTCTTCAAAATTTCAACTTCAGATATACTACTAAGAAGATACATATTTTTAGATTCATAAGAGAATAATTTAGGCAATTGTGCAATGAAAATTTCTAGAAATAAGCTACAACAAACCATAGAGAAGTTATTTTAAATACTCAAGACATTTTGTGCATTCCAAGTACTTTAAATTTTCAGCAAAATAGAGATGATTCTATGATAGGAGTGTTATACTCATGGGAAGTTATCAAATCCTCATCAAAATACAACACATGCACATATCAACTCCATATAGGCCAAGAGATCCATCGTCTATTTAAGATATAGGCCAAGTCATGAATGAAAGGAAAATTTGAATAGAGCTACATTACAAACACATAGTAGAGTATATGGTGATACATTTCCATAAGAGCACGAAGATCTCCAGGAAAAGATAATTCATAACTTGTCAAACAACACAATCCAAAATTTATAAGGAACAACTAACTTGTACACATAAATAGATATAGAAGGCATGAAGCAAGATACAACTAGGAATATCAAGAAAATTCCTCGAACAAGAATAATTTATAAGCTTTCGAAATATGGTGCAGACTCAAAATATGGGTAATAAATGATCTAACCAACAATTACCTCTACCATCAACATGATACAATCTCAAAAGGATACATACATGAGCTATATTTCAGAGGACGAGCTAAATACAAAGCTAAACCCTAAATTTGGGTATAAAATTCAAGTACAAAGTTCGAATGAAGGGTCACAAGAAACCATCAAGATTTATAAGGAGAAAGTAAAGATAGATGTATATTGAAATTATAAATGATTCCATCTAACAAAAATTTCATAATCATACAAGTTATGTTATGTTGTGTAAGCTTCGTTGTTGATCAATACAAGTACATAAACTCCCAACTCAAGGAAGCTAAGTGTTATACATAGTTTATGAGGATATTACAGAGTATATAATGAATAAATATGAAAACACAAGTTACAACTACCAAGTAAAGATTTAGGTGATTGGATAAATAGAGGAAAAATATCATAGTCAAAAGAGAACCTAGCTTGTATTCAAAACATAAAAAGATTACAATTCCATGCTTAAAATTAAACTAGATCAAATGGAAAACCTAGATTTGGAACAAAAAAATGCCACACTGGGGACCAAGTACCAACTAACAGAGCTCAAACCCTCTCTTATGGCATCCGGGTTGAAGAAACACGATACCAAAATCCACAAATCAAGCTACAAAGTAAAGAAATAGACATTTTTAGAAAGAGGGTTTACCGGTGTCTTAGTGGCAGCCTCGAATCATGAAACAGAGCTTGAAATTCTTCTTTAATGTGGGCCAAACCAAAATTTTCACATAATCTCAAAAAAGGGCAGAAAACCTCTAGCAAAACCTTGTATTATGAAGCAAATATCGACTTACTGCACCCTCTTCCCAAAGACAAGCTCCAAAATAGCATAATGGTGGTGACTACAAAAAGATGAGTCTTGATACACAGAGAAATGGCATGAAGAAGGATCTAAAACAAGATCTAAGGTGGCCACTCACAAAGTGTTCTAGTGTTTCCTTTCCGAAAAGCTTCCATAGAAAATTCCAAAAGCCAAATGGGGGAAACTTTTAGGTTTTGGATCATTTTTGCTATGAACATAGTTCGACATAGATTCCTTAACCATGGTTAGCTCAATTGAAGTGCAGTTATGTCAATGTGTTTTACCTACTCTCAAGACATACGCATGTAGGTTAAAGGGATAGCAATTATTACCATGCCCAAGTCAATAGATCCCTATGCATATGTCCATAATCATGACACCCCATCAATTATGTATGTAAAAACTGATTATGAGCTAATTATAAATGTGAAGAGGGGTGCATGAAACAAAATTAATATTTACAAAGTAAAAACTTGTATAATTGGCCATGATGTGGCATGCATGGATTAAGACCCAATAAATGTACAAAAGTATATAAGAAAAAATTGACCCATTTTTACCTCAAACATGAATGTGCATAAAATCCAATAATAGGATTTTCCAGATAAGAAATGGTGAACTTTACCTTAACTTTCTCAAGTCACCTTATTTTTTTCCAAAATCCGTACACACACTTTGAGCCTTGATGAAAGGTAATTAATCACTCAACTACAATTTGACTGAGGTGGTGAGAATACTATATAGGCTATTATTAGCCCATTTCTTTTAAAAATTGTATTTCAAAGATAAAGTGGCATGCAAAGGATCAAATTTGGCACATGATCTATTTTGGGTTTGAGTGGGAGTTTTCTTATTATTTATACCTTGTTTGTGCGAGGATTATGCGGGCTTATTTTTCTCGCAGTTATATTACATATATTTTTACCATCACATTTGATAATAAAGAATGATTTTTCCTCCATTCTCAAGACTCTTGGCGCAAAGTGTAAAAGGCTATAGGTGTGTTGTAAGTGAATATCCTAATCCTTTTACATGCTAATAGCCTCATAACACCTTCATTAATTGAATAATAATTTTTAGAAATTACATAAGTGTATTTTAATACCTTAGTAAGTACAAAATTTGTTAAGCGTGATTGGAGTGAAGCCATCAATTCTTCATTTTTCATTAAGTGTGTTTCATGCAAGCTTAAGTCCCACACAAATTTGGTGTATCACCATTTCAAGCTTTTAATTTTTACAATTTTCCTAACCCTCAACCCAGTCAGATTTAGCAGTTTTAGGTGATCCATCAAGGGAGCCAACCCTCTCTAGAGGTTCTCCTTAGTCTGAGGCACCCACAACTTGGAGGAGATCCCATTGTACCGGTCGAAGTAGAAGCTAGATATTCCATCTACTTTGAAGGTGTTCTTCGACGATAACATCGACCATTTAGATTTCTTTTTACAAAAATATTTCAAAATATGAAACTCTCATTCTTGGTCTCATTGTCAACCAAAAGCTACATATTCCAAAGATAAATATTCATGTGGACTCCCAACTCATTGTAAATCAACTCAACAACACATATCCGACCAAAGAAGAGAATCTCATTCCTTATAAAAATATTATAAAATTGATATTGGATAAATTTAAATCGTATTCTATCATCTCCATCCCTTGCAAAGATAATCCCTATCTTAATTCCATGGATAGTGCCACCTCCCTCATCCCTCGGGATATTACGATGAGAAGGGTAATTTTATAATTTGTCACTTACGATATCCATCCACCGATAGTCCATATTTGGAAGCCTAAAACTTTTACACGTAGAAATGATCATTTTGATTATTTCACACCAATCTATAATTTCTTATAGTGAAAATCCATCCATGTTGACCTTCAACCCCAAAAAAACTCATTGTTTGTGATGGGAAGTCAAACGGTATGTAATCATTGGTGCCTCTCTATTTAAAAGGGTGTTTTATGTCCATTTGTTACATTTTTTAGGCAGTGATGACTTACCTATGGTTGTATCTTAGTCCATGATATCCTGTGTGGTGGGAACTTCTCTAGAAAATATATATTCCCATAAACTCCTACAAAAGGGTTATTTTTGGCCTACTATAGAACAAAATTGTTTGGAATATGCCACACACTGCAATTTTTTCAAAAACATAGTAACCTCCATCATGCACCCACATATGAGCTCCAACCTATTTCCTCATCATCACAATTTTACATATGGGATTTTGACCTAATTAGTAAATTCAATCCTGAATCAAATTATGGGCATAAACTCATTATTACTATTACTAAAAATTTCACCAAATGGGTAAAAGTTGTGCCATTTCAAACCACTACATGTGATAACATTTGTTGATTTATTACTACCCAAATCATCACCCACTTTGGAATTCCCTCAACCATTGAATCGATAATATATATTATTTCAAAAATAAGGATGTCAAAAGGATTTTTGCAAAGTTAAAAATGAAAATAATATTTTCTATCCCTTATCATCCATAAGCCAATTGTCAAGTGGAAGCCACTAATAAGACCATTTTCAAGATATTGCACAAAACTGTTGATACTAGCTTAAGTGATTTACATAATCAAATTTTATATGATGTTTTGGCTTATCATAAGAGTATCTATACTCACACTAATTCTTCAAATTTTTCACAAGTATATGAAAATGATGTTTTCATTTCCTTAAAACTCATATACCTTCATTACATGTATCACTCAAAGGAATTCTCAAGGAAAAATAATATCCTAACAATCAATTAGATGAGCTTGAAATACTTTAATCTCACTATGTACATTCCTTAGAACATATTGGTGTATATCGGGAGGCATCACATAACCATATAATAATAAAGTACGCCTATGAGAATTCCATTTTGGTGATTTTGTCCTGAAGAAAAACAAAAGTGGTAATGTCTACGCTCAAGTAAAAGGAAAATGTAATCCTAATTGGTTGGAGCCCTATGTCATTACTACGAAGATAGGGTTTGGATTCTATCATATTGGTGATCTTCTAAGAAAACCACTTAAGAACCCACTTAATGTAATTCACCTTAAATAATTGTTAGTGAAATAATTTTTTAGGTGGGAAATTAATGGGATTTCACCAATGCTTTGGGACAAGATCCCTCTGCTTGAATGGGGAAGCTCCATTTATTTAAAGAAAGGAAAAATATGTATTCTATTCTACCAAAAAGGGTGTTTTTTCATCCAGAGATCACACACAAGGTACTTCCTACACCATTTGCAACATCATTATAGGAGCTACTAGGGAGAAACATTTCTTAGAGAGAGGTGTAAAGCGAATAGAAACTAAGGGTTTTGCACAATAAATAGTATAACAAATTTTATTTTTTAAAAACAAGAATATTTCACTTTCATCAATAGTAAGAAACCATTCAAATAGAAAGAGGAACAATCAACAAGAGCCAAACATTTTTATTGCATCATTTTAAACAACTTACAACGCTCATCGAGTATAATTTGAGATGGAGATATAATAAAAATAGACAAAAGAATAGAGGAAATGAAGGCACTTATTACTAGAAATAAAATGGGAGCTACTTAACAACAATTAACCATCTCTTTACAATGAGGAGGCCACTCTCTGTTATAGATTTACAATTCAACTCTTCCTCTACCCCCACATGATTGTTTATGTCCTTATTAAACTTGTGACTCTTTGTCTTCTTAGGATGTGAGGAAATAAGTCCCTTTTTATAAATTACAATGATTGATTACAACAAATAATTAGAAAGTGGGAGATAATAAGAGAAAGAATGAGGAGAATAGTGAATAAATTCTTTAGAACATAGATTAATATGCCTCCACCTTTGATGAATATCTTCTTCAAGAGATTGTATATGAGAACTTGACCCATGAAGAACCTCCACTATGATGTACTAATGAAGAAATATGATGAATAAATATGAAAAATTTGATCCCTTTAAAAACTCATGAAATGATGAACCTTTGCAATGTACTACTTGAACACACCGAGAAGATGAGTGATGAGCACTGCTCCATCTCTAAACATTACACATTGTGAGCTCATGCCTTGACTACAGGTGAAGATAATTGAGGATTATGAGAGAAGGATTCCATCACTTGAACAAGATTTCAGCCTTTGAAAAACTCAGTAATGCCTCGCTAAAATTCCAATTTCTTAATGTAACTTGAGACCTTTCTTGCACAATTCATCAAGATGATCTGAGGCCTTGGGAGACAAATCCATCCATTATGAATCGAGGATTACTTCAATCATGTGATGATTGAAGGTGAGATACTTAATGGAACATGATTTAAACCTTTTACTAACTCATCTATGGAAGTTATAAACACACCGAGACCAAAATGCTCCACTTTGACCAAAATTGGGAACTGAGAAGGTTTTTCTCCTACTTGAGACATAATTCCATTATCCACATTTGCAAACATGAGTTTTTCTTGATCCATTGCTGAGATAAAAATTAATTTTTGATGATCACCATGTTTCTTTGAGTCATAATTTATAGAATACTTGAAATTACCTTTGAAGTCATGTCTTCAAGCAAAGTTGTGTTGTCATATGTAGTGATTGTTTGGGAGGTTTGTTCATAGTATTTTACACAAGCAAGATTTAATTAAGTCCTCTAAACTAAAATTAGGTGAACTCCTGATCTAAATATCCCATTGGTAACTATATTTTTATCCATTTTTTCTATGACTTCATTTTTATTTGATTCCCGATTTCTTCAAGATTCAGTAGCTACATCACTGTCTCCCACAAGTGGATATTCAGTAGACAAAGTTGATTTTTTCTCATACCTAGTGTAATTGACCTTCATGATTACCTGGAATAGTGATGAAATGATGAGATGAATTTGTATGAAAAAAATTGGTTTGATTTGAGAACTTATTATTTTTAGTAAGTCACACGTCACCTTTACTTTCTACATTTAGCCAATTTTCCCAAATTTCACAATTTTTTGTTTTGGGGTCCCGTACTTGAATTTTTCACAAGTTCAAGATGATTGTTTCTTTTTCTACAAAATGATATTATTAATAAGGATTAGATGCCAACTTATTAAAAATATAAGTATGCCTTCTAGTTTTCTGATCAGGATTAAAATAGTCTTGTTAGATTAGGAAGTTTTCCATGATATCATCTTCCAAATTTCAGGGGTTTTATCCTCTGGATTTCTCTTAATTTGAAAAGAAAATTTATTTGGGCCAAAAATTAATGTGTATTCTATAAAACTCACATTTTCAATGATAATGAGGTTTGGATCATCTCAAATGAGTTCACCAATGGAGTGCTCGGACACATTTGAGGGAAAAATGAGCAAAAATGAGTTAGATATGAGCGTTTTTGTGTTTATGGAAATGGTGTCTATTGGTCAAGATGTAGAATGAATAGGTTACATCAGCAACGATGGAAAAACACATTAAAAAATGGGCTCCAAAAAATAGATAATTGAAATTCAAATACTCAACCCTTAACACAAGTTAAGAAAACCGACCTTTTGACCCTCCCCGAACACTTCATTTTTAACACAGGTTAAAGATGAGTCAAGACTTGCTAAATGGTTTTGGGAGGATCCTTGAAAATTACCAATTTTTATATGATTTCCAAAGGTAAAAATTTTAATCATTATGAGTAAAATGCACCATGGGGAAGCTAACATGAGCAAGGGGACCTCAAGTGGACAAGTGAGATAAACAAAACCATACCCTATGGAACAAGTTGTGAAGTTGAAGTAATGAAAGAGGGGAGATTCCAAGGGGGTGCAATTTTTCACCTGATGTAATTTTTACCAGGTGCAAAGTGTAGAAGAAATGAGAAATTGTGCCAAGGGTTCAACTCATCATGGAGGGGGACATATTGGAGTTGTGAACATCTAAGCGTTAAAGTTGTTTAAGTGATGAAAGCTCAACTCTCCCTTTTTGGTGAAATTTTTACACCCAAAGAAATTTTTCACAAATTGAAAAGGTGAGAAAATCTTCCATGGTGTTTCGTGGATCATGTCCAACATGAGGAGGGGGTCAGGTTTTGATTGCAAGTTGAAACACTTACCTAACAACTCAATTTGTCACTTAAGTGGAGAAATACATTAAAACTCAACCTCCTTCCTTGGTGGCATATATTTTTTCACCTCATGCACCTTTTCAAAAATTTAAAAGGTGCAAAAGTGAATCATAGGTGTAAAAAATGTGCCATGGATGCATTTGGAAACCCTACTTTCACCAACAGGTGCCAAAAATAAACATAAAAGAGTGAATCTTCATATCTCGGAGCTTCCTAAGAGTTTTATAAGAAAAACTTATATGATTTTACTAGAAAATGGATTAGGATATAATTAAAACAAATTTTAGGAGCTGAATCTTCCTAAAATTTTAAATTTAGCCCCACTTTTTATTTTTCTCAAGCTTGTGCACCAGAAGCTCTTACTGCTACTAGAGAGAAACTTGCATTTTCATCCAACTTATCATATGAGGAATGTAGAGGGTTGAATTATATTTTATTTTTCCTTTTAATAAAGTTACAACTCTCCTTATAACTCGAGAATTATCATTTGAATCCCCACCGGACCGGGGATCTTACCCTACACCGTCGTGGTAATATCTTAATATTAGGACGATAGAATTTCTAGAAACATTTTACAATGTGAATCAATCCTTATTATATTTATAATAAGTATCTATTCACTTTAAAATATATCATGAGGCTCCCGCAATATACAAAACAATATGAGTAGTTTTTCCACAATTTACCTTTCGCAACACTAATGTACAAGTAGCATTGTGTTACAAAGTTTGTTCTAAAACGTTTTTCCTTGTATGATTTCTCTAAAATTCCTCCTATGATTATGAATATATGCTACACCCTTCCTATATTATTTTTATCTTCCATTTACATTCTCGGGGATGCTTACCATGGGCAAGAATCCTGAAAATAGGCCTTTTTAGGCCTCTAGGAGCACTTCATTCAAAGTGGATAAAAATAAATCCATGAATTGATTGTCATAAACCGAACTACACATGAAAAAACTTTAAAAATCTATTTATCACATTCCTCTTTCCCATGATGGGGTTTACATAGTTGACAATTGGTTAGAGGGAAAGATTACATTACCAGGTTCAAGGGTTTTGAGTGTGGGCTTACCTATCATAGCGAAAAAAAAATCAATTTTTCATGCTAAACATTTAAGATGACAACATGTTGGATCTATCTGTTATCCAAAATTCACCCCTCAAGGTAATTTTGATAACATGCATCAAATTATTCAGTCCCGAGCAAGTAGATTGATTCAAGGCCTGAAATCATGTTTTTGGGGCCCCCTCGGCTTCTCTCTAACTCTCCCATCCAAGAAGAAATCCCAACGAGTTAGAAAAAATGGAAAAAAATGCAAAAATAAGGTTGCAGGATTGTTTTAAAGCATTTCGGTCTGAAGGGTTCAGGTCATACCAGTTCGGGTCGTACTAAGGTTCGTCGTACCAAGCTTGGGGCCAAAAACAAAGAAAATTGGCTAAGTCGGACATTTTTGTCCCAGGCGGTCCGTGGGACAGTTGGGACGTCAGGACGCGAAAAGCCAAAACGGCCGAAAGTGGAAAAAATCGTCAAGTTTTGTTTTCACACGGTTTGGGACATCTCGGGACAAAAGTACGCACGGGACACGAACCGGCCGATTCACCGAAAGACGGTCCATTTCAGGCAGTTCAGAGATTTTTGTCCGGGACAGCTGGGACAAAAGTGCGCGAGGTACGCGAGGGACGCGAAAAGGTGAAAAGGCCGCAAAAGAGAGACAAGGAAGCCCGAATCGGCCGATGCGGGAGATTTTCATCGGGACAGCTGGGACAAAGGTACGCGAGGGACGCGAGGGACGCGAAAAGCTGAAATGGCCAAAGGCAAAGGAGAAAAGTCAACGTTTGACCCATGAAACTTCAAACGGCCATAACTTTTGACTCCGAACTCCGATTTTCACAAAATTAGACTTTCTAGAACGAGCACGACGTCCTCTACACCAAAAAAACTAGATTTCTTATTTTTAATGAGGGTAGATATATTTAATTAAAAGAAACATATTCGGCTCCAGTCAGTTAATGCTCATTCCACAAATAACGAGAAAACACCTACTGGACCCAAAATAGCTACCCGCACTCAGAAGGCCATAAATTTTGCATTTCTCAATAAAATCAAACAAAATTGGTACCATTGGAATTGTGGCTCTGAGCCCGATGCACAAAAATCATGAAATTCCAGATTGGATGAGAGATTGATTGAGATTTTTTAGAAAACGTGGCTGGGTTCATAACAAAGGTGTTTTTTGGTGGTTGGGAGTGCAATTAAGAGGCATGGTCATCATTCTTTCTCTACTCACCACCACGGGACAGTATGGGGAGCCTTTTACAAGTAATATATAATCATTTTACTCCATTTAATGCCTCTTACAAGTGGTTGAAGGACAGATTTTGGGATTTCCATTTTCCTTCTCTCTCTCTCTTCTCATTTTTTCTATAAATTGGAGTGTTGGGCTCATTGTAAAGAAGGTAGTTTTGTAGCAAAGCTCTGCCAAATTGCTTTGTGAAGCCAATGTGTTGCAGGCCCTTGTTGTGGACTCCTTGCATGGTGATCCAGGCCCTTATCTTGTAATAGATTGAACTGTGCATATCATGAAGCAATAAAATATAAGTTTGTGGATATATCTTCCCCTGCTGTGTTTTCTTGCATTCTTCTTGCCCCTTCAACCTTGATTACAAGAATATTGTGTCTATTATTATGTTCTTGCAGGGATCCATTATCATTGTGTATGTTCGAGGTACTTTTGTGAATGCATTTTGCTAGATTGTGGAGAACTGTCATCACCCCTTCTAGTGTGCACTTTGCTTCTGCATCTCACGCATTTGAAAACTACTCTCACACCCTCCTTTTCTGGTGTATCACCACTTTAGTGTAGGATTTCATTTTATGCATTCTCTCTCCCTGGTCCCTTGGAAGTTTAGATTAGAATAGTTAGTTTCCCCTACATTAGAGTAGATTGTGGTAGGTAGTTTAGGAGCAAGAACCAGCTTTCTCTGGAGGTCTATCTCAAGTAGCAAGTCCCACAACTTGGAGATAGTACCCATGTTATCTAATCACATCGTGAGTTCAAGTATATGCACTTGTATAAACATAGGGGTGCAATGATTCGGTGATAACACTATATTTAGGAATTATTTTGGTTTTAAAATATTGAGGATGGTGTAAGAAGGAACCTTATAATCTCAAGACATTACGCAGACTAGTGCCTTATCCATTGGGATATAAATTCATTACATAGCAATGATGGATACAAAAAAACCTCTTCATTAAACACAACACACGAGGAAAAGGGAAACACACATAAAGTGGAAAAAAATACGCAATGGAAAAGGAAATTTATTATAGTGGAGGGATATTTGCTGAGGCGGGAAATAATGTACACATACCCGATAATGGGTTGAGAGAAATATGTACCATCACAGAACAATGGGTTGAATTCAAATTTTTGAACCTCGATGATCATCATCTGACCATATCATGCTCTTGTGATGGATCTTCATGGTTTGAGAATAAGGAAAAATACCAATATTCCTTCTTCATACTTCTATTGCACAAAGAATAATTTTGCATCCAATGACTACTTTGTAACATGCTTAAAAGTATTGTCTTCTATAATCTCACTTCATTTTTGGTGAATATGAGAAACCAATTATCCATATTTTCAAAGGTAGATTCTCTCTTTTTCCATGAAGGAATTCACCATCCAAAAATGTTGATTTTAGTATGAAATCATTTCTTGAGTTGGCGGGGAGTCTAGAAGTTTTGAGAGAAATATGATTCGGTTCCTATTAATAATCCTATTCTAGCTTCCCACTTTGTTGTTTTAAACAATTTCTTCCAGAAATAGAGGTTATGTTACTAATGTGGGGGCCTTCATCATGTTTGAGGAAGTTTTGAAGAATAGAATCACGTTTAAAATCATCAAAGGTTTAAAAATGGTGAAATGAAGTTGATTTTGACTCCATTCACAAGGTTCTTAAATATTCTCATTCATTTGTTGCGGCTGATTTTATTTGGTGCTTATTGTCTCATTGATGCCTCTAATATCACTTTCTATGGGGGAGGTAATTTCCTCATGAAGGAATACATGCGTGGGATGTATATCATGAATTAATCTACTTTACAAAAAGATAAAGGTGAAGAATCACCTTCATTTTCATATCCATGTACCAAGACTTAAAAAATAACATTAAGCTCATTTGCTTTCTTTATCTCATTTTGTATTACTTGTGCATTGAAAGAAAAAGAAGAACTTAAATCATACCTATCTTACATTTCCATATCCCTAGTTAGGATCTTGAGACTCAGGTTGAGGGTCTTCAATGTCATCTACAATATTCAATATATTTGGAATAGAATACTCCTTCAAAGATCCCAAGTACTTACTTTCTCCTTCATTTGAAAATATTCAACTTGAGCTGTAGAGAGATGAATGGAATTTTGATTTACATATTGCTAGAATTGATTTGAAAAAATATCCTCCTTATGATACACACTTATTTCCCTCCATGAGTTTCCTTCATGCAATCTTGAGAATACCTAGTCTCCATGATTTTTAAGACAATGAGAGGAGATCTGTGTTGTATGGTAAAGTTACACCTTTCTTATCAAGGTCCCTTAGATCATTTTCATGACATGGGGAAGAATACAACATTGGGGATGCAACATGATAAAAATATTCTTCTCCATCTTGGTCATTCCTCATAGAATCTTATTGTTCATAAGGAAAAGGAAAGGCTCCATTTTTACTATGGTAATTAGCACTACCCCTTTTGGTGAAGATATAAATATTATCTCCTTGGTGTGGTTTTGATTAGTTAGCTCATTCATAATTATATCAATAAATTAGTTTTATTCTTTAACTTTCTCCATCTCAAAATAAAAAATGATTACCTCACAGTCATCTTCTTAAATAGCTTGATTTCGGATGGAGAACTCATCTCATGAATATCTCCGTGGATGGTGGAGTCCTTATATCTTATGTCATATACGGATAATATTTGTATATTGTATCCATTGTTTCTCCAATGGGCTTTGCCTCAAGCCAAAATGAATTAATGAATGGAGGTTCAACTTTCATGCCTTCTCTATCTTCCTCTAGGGCTCTATTTTGATTCTCATTAGAAGGTTCAAGGATAAGGCCTTCATCATAATCACACAAGAATCTCTCAGAAAGAACACCTTATATCATGAGAAATCATCAGGATCTTACAAATGATGAACCTCTTCTTCCTCATTTTTAAGAATGCTTTGAGCTACTCATATCTTTCTTACATAGCCTCAAAATAATTAAAAATTTCAAGGTAGATATGGACATCCGAATTTCCTTATAAAACGATAAAAATTCATTGCACTTATTCTATTTTTAAGGCTTCCATTTCATGATCCTCATATGCAAGGAAATCATCTAGAGAAAGGGAGACAAAAGAAAATATGTTGAGTTTCTTAATCAGCTATATTAAATTGAGAACATTACCTTCACAAGATTGGTCATCTTTGTCATTTTCATATAAAAATTATTCCTCATCTACATATTTTTTCATAAGGATCTTAGATTCTTCCTAATAAAAATATCCCATTTTCTTTCCTATAGCAATAGTCCACTTGAATCAAAGCCACATGGATTTCATAATAGGTTCTTCAATGACATTTAATTTATTAATTATTCAAATTCTTTCATTTATTATTAGAGACATGTCACTAATCTTATTTTCCTTGGCTGATTGCATATTTTTGTTTGAAGCAAGAGACATCTTCTCTTTTCCCAATTTTTCATCTTTGCAAGATTTGGTCCGAATGGTGGCTAATCAGAATTTTGTAGGTCTTGGTGGTCCTCTTCTTCTTTGTATTTTTTTCACTCATTGGTGTTGAACACCAATCACAAAAATTTATCATTGTGATGGGGGAAACGAACGTGACATGGATTCATTCCTTCATAGAGTCTCCTTCAAAAGATGATTTTTTCTTTGAATTTTTCTTTTCTAATATGTTTTAGGATTTTTGAGGTTTCTATATTGGGTGTAGAATATAAAACATCTACCTCATGATGGGTGTAAAAAAAAATTGGTGAAATAATTTTTTGAGTGGAAATATTATGGGATTTTACCAATGCTTTAGGACTAGGTCCCTCTACTTGAATGGGGGAGCTCCATTTACTAAAAGCAATGAAAATTATGTACATTGGTCTACCAACCGGGGTTGTTTTTCAACTAGAGATCACACATGTGGTACTTCCCTACACCCATGGAAACATTCTTCTAGGAACTATAAGGGATGAAAATTTCATATAGAGATATGTGAAGAAAATATCAAAGAGGGGGTTTTGCACATAAATATTATTATAAGATATTTTATTGTTTCAAAACCAAAATATTTCACTTGCATCAATTAGAATTAATCATTCACATAGAAAGATGAACAATCAATAAGAAACACAAATTTTTATTGCATCATGTTGCATAATTTACAATGCTCATGGGGTATAAGTTGAGATGGAGATATAATAACAATAGACAAGAGAATAGAGGAAATGAAGCAACTTGTTCATAGAAAGATAATGGGAGCTAGTAAAAAAGAATTATCCATCTCTTTACAATGATGAGGTCATCTCTTTTTATATCTTTAAAATTCAACACTTCCTCTACCCCCAGATGATTGTTCATTCCCTTATTCAACTTATGACTCTTTGTCTTCCTAGGATGTGAGAAAATAAGTCCATTTTTATAAATCAAAAGGGGATTTTACTCTTCGCCACTAGAGTAACTTAAGTGAATAAGATAGATTACAATGATTGATTATAATGCAGAAGTTGAAAGGATGGAGATAAGGGGAGGAAGAAGGAGGAGAAGAAATTATCCTAAACATGGATGAATATGCCTCCACCTTCAATGAAGATCGGCTTCGAGGAGATTTAGGATGAAAAGTTGAACCATGGTGAGTGTGAACCTCCACCGTGATGCACTAATGAGAACTTGAATGAATTCATTTGAACACTCTAATCCCTTTGAAAACTCATGAAATGATGAACCTATGCAACATGGATTAAACACACACGAAGAGGAGTAATGACAAATTCTCTAACTCTACAAAATTGCACATTGATATCTCATTCCTTGGCTGTGAGGTGAAGACCATTGAGGATGTTGAGATAATAATTCCCTCACTTGGACAAGATTTCAACATTTGAAACACTATAATGCCTCCCAAAAATCCAATTTCTTGATGCAACTTGGGACCATTTCCCGTAAAATTCATCCTAGTGATCCATGGCCTTGGAGAAACAGATTCATACATGAGATGAGGCGAGGATTACTACAATCATGTAATGAGTGAAGGTGACAGATTTTATGGAACGTGGTCTAACCCTTTAACCAACTCATTCGGTTAAGTTAGAAACACACTGAGACCATAATTCTCCATTGTGACCAAAATTGGGAACTAAGAAGGTTCTTCTCCTACTTGAGACACAATGTCATTATCCACCTTTAGAAACATGAGTTTTTCATTAGCCACTACTTGAGTTGTAAATTACTTAATGATGATCGCTATGTTTCTTTTAATTAGAATTTTAAGGAAACTTTAAATTACCTTTGGATTTAGGGCTATATAAGTGCAGAAAGTTGGGGGACTAAAAAGTGGACATCAAATCTTGAATTTTACATCAAAAATAACAAAACAAAAAAATTCTCTTCTATGGACTTGAACCATGCCAAAAATCAAAAACATGTCAACAAAAAGGTACCATAGCATAAGGAGATCATATCTTTGTACAAATATTTATTTTAAATTCAATAGAATATGATAAATATAATTTTATAAATTTTTAGTAATAGTAGGTGTTTAAGTCACTTTTTCTCATGAATATTCATGACTACGTTTAGGACTAACTTTTGTTTCACTTATCATAATATGATAAAACCTATACAATCCCGACAAAGGAAAAATTCTATACATGTTAAAAAAGTATTTGATTTTGATATGTTTTGATGAAGTTATGGCGGGAAAATGGAAAGAGCTCCATTTTCTTTATGTTTTCAGACCAATTTCATGGAAAAAATGATAAATAAATAAAATATTACTAAAAAAATACAAAATAAATTCTATCCCAAGATAGACAACGACATCTAACTTTTCACTAAAGGTAAAAACTATATCAAGTTTTGGTCATCCAAATCACGGGAAAACGAACTATAGTCTTATAGGATTTTTCAAAAAAATAACCAAGTCATTGAATTTTGAGTGTTTGATATAGCTAAACTTTTCCATTTTTTAAAAATTGCTATTTTAGAAACTATATTACGATACTACGATTCATTATTAAATATTTTTTTCTAATTTTGAGTGCAAACATTGCTAATAATCCCTACAATTTGAAATTTCATTGTTATTTTTAATATGACATTCACTTATGACTACTTTTTGGCCCCCCAACTTGCTTCACTTACTCAATTGTCAAAGAACGAAGAGTTGTCATCTGCATTGATTGTTCAGGAGGAAGGGTCACAATGTTTGGCACAAGATAGGACCAATTTAGTGTTGTGAAATAAAAATGGGTGACCTCTTACTCGAATATACCACCGTAACTATATTTTCCTCTATTTTCTCTATGAATTAAATTTTCACATGATTCCTCATTTCTTCTAGATCTAGGTGGGCTACATCATTGTCTCCCACAAGTGGATATTCAGTATACAAAGTTTTAATTAGATCATACACAATGTATTCGATCTTCATGATTGCCTAGAATAGTGATGGAATGATGAGACCAAGGTGTATCCAAAATTTGGATGTGATATGAGAGCTTACTTTTTTTAGCAAGTCACACCTCACCTTTACTTTCTACATTTAGCCAATTTTCCACAATTTCACAATTTGTAGTTTTGGGGTCCTAGACTTGAAATTTTCAAAAGGGGTTTAGGATGATTGATTCTTCATTCTCAAAATTACTATTATTAGCAAGGATCGAGGCCAAATTACTAAAAATATAATTATTCCTTCTAGTTGTCCGATCGGGATGAAAATGGTCTTGTTAGATTAGGAATTTTTCTCGTGATCTCCTACTCCAAATTCTATGGGTTTTAATACTCCATATTTCTCTACATATGAAAAGGAAACTTATATGGGAAGAAAAATTCAAGTAAATGCTATGAAATATAATAGGTTAAATGGTGATGAGGTTTGGATCATCTCAAAGGAGTTCACCAATGGAGTGCTCAGGAAAAATTTGAGGGAAAACAAAGAAAAAATGAGTGAGATATGAGCATTTTTGTGTTTCTAGAAATGGTGTTTCTTAGTGCAGATGTAACATGAATAGGTTATAGTAGAAATGAGTTTGAAAAATTAAAAAATGGGCTCCAAAAATGGATAAGTGCAATTCAAATACTCACCCCTTAACCCAAGTTAAGAAAACCCACCTTTTGAGCCTCCTAAACACTTCATTTTTAACCCAAATTGAAGATGAATCAAGACTTACTAAATGGGTCTTAGAGGCTCTCTTACACCTGAAAAAAATTGTATGAGGTGCAAAGGTGCAAAGTTGTTGCATGTTGAATAATATGTTCCATGGGGAGAGCCAACATGAGGAAGGGGATCTGAGGTGCACAAGTGAGATAAGAAAAACAATGCCCTATGGAGCAAGTTGTGAAGTTAGAGTAACAAAAGAGGGGAACTTCCAAGGTGGAATTTTTTTTTCACCTGATGCACTTTTTCACTAGGTGAAAATGCGTAGTAGTAGTGAGAAATGGCACTAATGGTTTAGCTCATTATGGAGGGGGACAAATAAGAGTTGTGAACACCTAATCATGCAAGTTGTTGTTTAAGTGAAGAAAGCTCAAATCTCCCTTGGTGGCACACTTTTTTTCATCCCAAGAAAATTTTCACCAAGTGAAAAGGTGAAAAAAGGTTTCCTAGGTGTGCCATGGTTCATGTGCAACATGAGGAGGGGACCAATTTGGCTTGCAAGTTCAAACACTTACCTAACCACTCAATTTGTCACTTAAGTGATGAAAGACTTTAAAACTCAACCTCCTTCCTTGGTGTCACATATTTTTGCACCTAGTACAAATTTTCAACAAGTGAAAATGTTCAAAGGTGCATTAAAGGTTTTAAAATGCATCATGGATGTATTTCAAAACCCTTCCTTCACCAACAACTGCCAAAAATATACATAAAAGAGTGAATCATCTCCCCAGAGCTTCCCTAAGTGTTTCATAGAAACCCTTATATGATGTTTACTAGAAAAGGTCTTATGATATCATTCCAATAAATTTCAAGAGTAAATGAATCTTGAAATTTAAAATTCATCTCCATTTTTTAATTCTTCTCAAGCTTTTACGCTGGAAGGTATAACTACCACCGAAGAGAAAATTTAATTTTCATCCAACTTATAATATTATTCATGTAGAGGGTGAAATTATATTTATTGTTTCCTTTGAATCAATTTCCTAATCTCCTTAGAAATCCCATAATTCTCATTTGATTCCACATCGGGACCGGGATCTTCACCTATACTTTGTATGGCCAATATCTCAAAATTTAGAATGTAGAATCTCTCAAAACCTTTTACAATGTGAAGCAGAATTATATATGTATGATGATTATATGATAACTTAAAAAATATCCCCAAGATCCTGTAACATCTAAAACAAGATGACTAGCTTTTTCACAATTTCCATTTCCCAACACTATGCTACAAGTAGCTCGTGTTACAAAAGTTTCTTCCCAAAACTTTTTTCCTTGCATAACTTCCCAAAAATACCTCATATGATTTAAAATGTCTGCTAAACCATTCCCATATGATTTTGATCTTCCCTCGACATTCTTGGGGGTGTTTACCACTTGCAAGAATCCTGAAAATGAATCCATGAATTACTTCTAATAAGCTCACCTACACATGAAGAACACTTTAGAAATTTATTTATCACATCACTCTCATCCATGATGGGGTTTACATAGTTAGAAATTGGGGTTCAAGGAGTGTAAATGTCTTATGGTACAAAATTGAATTATTTTGGTTACAAATTGATTACAATTAGAATACAATTTGGTTCAAAATGTAGTTACAACACATGACGTGCCAATATGTAGTGGCACTCATTATTTGAGAAGCAACATGGAAGGAGAGAAAGACATACATCTCTCCCCATCAATCTTCTCTTTGGCATGTGATTGCCAAAAAAACTCATTCTTTGCATGAGATCACCCAAAAAAACTCACTCTTGGCATGAGATCACCCAAAAACATCATCCTTGGTGACAAGAAGCTCAAACATGTGGCTCAACGCTTTCTTGGCTTAGAATTAATCAATCTTAACCCCATCCGACAATATTTCTAAGATAAAAGGTTATTTTTCTATCATATACTCTCTCATACATCAGGTCTATAGTTATAAGCAACAAAAAGTAGCACACATCAACAAAAAAATCTCTAATAGACGCTACTATGCATACCATTCACCTCTAGTGTCTACCTCCTTTTCCTAGTTAACACAATGTACATTACGATCACTTCACGCTTCAATGGCTACTTGTCCACTCGGCACACTATTGGCTACAATTTTCTCCAAATTATAAGGTACACATATTCTATCTACTTTATGCTAGGAAATTTTTCACGGTAAGTATTAATTAATTCACGAATATTCCATTTTTTAAAATTTAAAATAGGAAAAAATTTCGGGATGGGAGTAGGCCTGGGTCACCAAAAAATTATGGGTATAAGTTAATTTTAGGGGTTATTAGCAATATTTTCCTTAATATTGTCAGCTGGTAGCATATTTTATGCTACCGGTTGATACCATAAATATATGTTGTCAGTCGGTAGCATAAAATATGCTACCGAGCAACAACATATATTTATGTTGTCGGTCGGTAACATATTTTATGCTACCGGCTGGTAGCATATTTTATTGTACCGACTGGTAGTGTATTTTATGCTACTGTCCAACAACATATATTTATGTTGTCACTCAATATTAATTTATGTGAGACAACACATATAAAATATGCTACCGGCCAAGAGCATACAAAACATTTATCATCCGCTAAAGAATGACAAGTTTATAAAAAAATATTGTGGAATTTTTTTTCTTGCACCATATTTTGGGAGGACATATTTCTCATTGAGATAATTATTTTAATCTAACATAAAAATTTCAAAAAAAAATTGCCATACAAAATTAGTGAAATTTATATTTTTTTCCAAAAAATCACTCTTTTTGATTTTTTTGCGCCATATTTTGTGAGGACACATTTCTCTTCAAGCCGCTCATTTTAATTGCCATTGTCAAAAAAATATTTTACAAAAAATTACATATATGTTTTGCTGATATCATATACTATTAGTCGAAAGATGAAAACATAATATATGTTGTTAGACGGTATCATAAAAATGCTATCGAATGACAACATATTAGAGCAAAATTCAATTTTCCTAGATTCACCATTAGCTCGAAAGTCAATCTTCCCATATTTGCCAACCCATTTTTATGATTTTTTTTTTTTTTTTTTTTTTTTTTGGTGGGGAGGGGGGGGCATCTTAAAATTTTCCTCCTTTATGTTGTTGAGTATGCACTCAACAACTTAAAGTGTGGGAAAATGTAGACACAAAATATATGTACTCTAGGTAAATTTCTAAGTCCTAAAGCATACTAATGTAGACATGATTCCTAGGCAAGAAAACTAGTGGTTGACAACTCATTTTTTCCCTTTTGTTGCTTTATCTTTTCACTTTACTATTTTTGAGCTTGACTAAGAATTCTTTTAGATTTACACATCCTATAGTTTTTTCATCTCTTGACCACTTTACCTTTTGATGGCCTCGGACACTAGTTCCCAATTAGGATAGAAGCTCCCAAACACTCTTATCCCTCTTAGGTTCTATTTTCCTATCTTTCTTCTTCTTACTCTTTTGGTTCCCTTTCTCTTCTTAGTCATCTTTTAATAATTTGAGTCAGCATTTCAACTTTCAATTATGAAATTCAAATAACAAATCATATATATACTTAGTTACTTATTTTGCATAAGGGGCTAGTGACTATAAACATTATATATCACCACCTAAGCTTGTACAAAGGAACAAGAACAATAATAAGTACATATATAACATATTCACACAAGGGACAAGGGATGGATTATTTTTCATACATCGCATAAGAGGGGAGAAAGGTTTATTCCATCACACACATTTTACATATTCAGGATGATCTAGATCTATCCCGCTAACATCATGCAACTTCCACAAGGGAAACCTAGGGAACAAGACACAAATACACACACACATGAAGAACTACATGGAGTCTGAGACATTGTTCAATTCTCAGTTGTAATTTCACTCTTTGGGTAGGTGATCGCGAGGTCAGTCCTACTCCACATTCTACATCCTTGTTTATAATATTTGATACAGATTGTGGTCATGTGCATGTAGTCATTTTTTTCACAAGTTATAAGTGTGAACTATCACCTAATAGTGAAACAAGAGTGAAAAATATTGAATAACAACTATGAAGATCCTCCAACCCAAAAAAGAATAGGTTCAATCATTTGAGCAGACATAGGCACCCTAATCGGTCATTAGAACCTAATCGCTCCTTCCCCATTGCAAGGAATTCTATCATGTATAATCTTTGGGTTCTAAACCCTCATTGATCCTTTGCGACATTGTTTCCATTCTGCTCAAGTAGATACACAATCACGGTCACTCTTAGGTTACATATAATCAGCTAAGTCGTCATCCCTATCTCATTTACATAGGGTTTTACATATTTAAATTATTATTGTTTGCACATTATTGCATTTATTCCTCTCGAATATCATTTGTTACAATAAATTACTATGAAATAAGGCACAAACTTTACCATAAATAGAAAAATAGAGCTCATAATTTTACATTTGTTGCAATTGACCAATTACTGTTAAATTTCCAACGTTAACTTGGGTTTAACTAAGGTTAATGCCTCTTGATCTCAATTAAAGTGATTTTATTATTATGTAAGGAAAATGACAGGACGGAAAAGGTGTTTAGGATGTGTCACTCTCCATTACATTCCTTGAGCCATAAAAACCTACCTTGCTTCCCGTCACAAGACATGTTGTCAATTCACATGTTATTAAATTATTTTAATAATTCACCAGACGTTGATAGCAGATTATGAATGGGCCACTACAATGAGTATATTTTGGGCCACATTTGAATATTTAGTTTCTTGGTTGGATTTAAAATATTTTAATAATTATTTGCATTCCATATCTCCCAATTTGAGTTATCAAGATGGGCATGCATTTTAGCTACTCTTATAACATAAATTTTGTTGATTTTAATCTTAGCCGTGAGCCTTTAGTAACAAATTAAAATTGAGAATCAAAATTATTAGTATCTAAAAGAAAGGATACTTTGTATGAAATTATTTGTTTAGAATAATCCAACTTCTTTACGAAATTGAGCCGCATAATTGTCAAAGTAAAAGATGAAATTGTTAGTGTGGATGATGGCTTCGTTTCACCACTCAATCTAGCTAATAATGTAAGGAGGATATGAAACTAATATCCACACTTTTGTAATTATTTGACACCCTCTTCATGAGTCAATATAGAGGTTTTGAGATAACACTAATTATTTGGAACAATAAATGAGCCCAACCCCACATCATTTGTATAGTGGTGAGGATGTGGTTAGAAAGCACAATATCTTACTAAATGTTGATTGGAAAGGTCGAGATATGTTAAGCGAGAACACTTATTTACAAAACATAAAAAATCACGCTATTTAAAGACCTTGTTATTGCCATCCCAAAAATTGGATAAAATGAACCAAGATTGGAGAGTAAAGCCTCACTACTCAAATAATACTTTTGAAAACCCAAACAAATTTTAAAATAAAACAAACCTTCACACCGGCTAACCACTTATGCATGGGAAATGCGACTTTCATATAATTTAAATGCTCAATAACATAAAGTTGGTGCACGCCACCCATAAGGAAAAAAATAAATTATATACCAATAGATCACATAAATCCATTCATTCAATACCATCAATGTCCAAGCGTAAGTATCATGTAGCCTACTAAAGAGGAAATTATAAACCAAAGTGACCCGAGCAATCCAATTTGAAGGTTCAACTCCTATAGGGGTAATTAATAAAGTAATTCTTTGGTATATACTAAATCCACCTCTTCCTTCATTATGGAAAGTGTGGAAAATCATGAAATATAAAGAAATTCATTTTAAAGTGGGTTTAAGCAAAAAAAAAATTCCATCTCAATTTCTTCTAAACAAATCACATCAAAATTGCCAACCATAAGAAAAGTGAAACAAACAGAGAATTTCCATGAGGTTTTTTTGATACCTCTAATAATAAATATGATAAAATTATGTAAGAAACTCATACATAAGTAATTTCTCATTGTCTATCCCGATATTTTTCTAAGAGTCATAATAAAGTAAAATAATTAGCTAAAGTACGTCTTTGGTATGGCTCAAAATTATTTAAAAATTTGAGTGGTGTTAATGTATGTAAGATTTTGGGAAAAAGTGGTGAGAATTAATTTGATTTTAAAATTTTCTTCCAAAATTTTGGCAAGGGAAACCTAAACATAGATCCTTTAGTTCAATTGAAAAAAGTAGAAAAATTCACTTCGTATTAAATAACCCATTCAAGTATAGGTTTCACACACTTGATATTAACAAATAGAGATGAACCCAAATGCTTGGAAGCATGAATGAAACAAGGATTTTAAGAAAAACTTGGTATGAGACAGAAAAATATTTGTTCCAATGAGAGAGAAAAGGGAGTGAATTTTGAAGAAAGTAAAGCAAGTAAATTAAGCGAGAAAAACTTAAAATTTTGAAGGCTCCTTGAATTCAAATAGAAAAAAAATGTTTTGTAAGGTTTTGTGATTATTTACATACACTCCATTTGATTTTTAAAGGTTTTTATTTTATTAATTGTATAAATGGGTTGAGGGGACCCTACCCCATAAAAATAATTATTAGATGGAGAAAATGATATTACACTAAGAATCGAGTGAAGTTGTCTCTACCGGCAGTGAAGAGAAACAACAAAAACATAGCCATTCTAACAACGACACAAAAACAAAAAAAACAAATAATAATCTCACACCTAAGATACATTTTCACGGGATCTTAAATGCATCTTAAGGGGATTACACACAAGTTTACCTTTATTATTTTTCCCCACAACAGTAGTGCTCTTCTTTAATCAAAACCAGAATAATAATAAAAATGATGAGATGAATGCGTATGGTGGCGGAGGAGTGAGCGGTGGTGTGTGACAATGGTCCGACAGAGCATGGCCTCCCAAAGGACATCTTCAACTCCGTCGCTTTTCCTTAATAAATAATACAAGCACTTTATTTGATACCCGTAGGATTTGGCAATGGTGAAACCAAGTTAACATTGTAAATTTTCAAGAAAATGGATAGTTGTAGCGATGACAGAATGCAGGGACATAGTTTCCTCTCAAACAGATCACACTATTTCACTATGCAACAAACAAGTCTCCACCTAATAAGTCTACACTGCCTGCACACTCCCACTGTTTCATAATATGAACTCTAGAGCAGGGTATGGAGGTCCATCAAGCATAAAAGATAGAGGAATTTTGTTAGTTTTTGTATGCAAAATGTGGAAGCATGTTATGAGCCGTGAACTATTCGATTGAATGCTAGAAATGTGGCCTCATGGATAGAAATGATAGTTTGATATGTATAAAATGGGTTTTTGAAAAGGCCTTGGAAGCTTTCAAGAAAATACAAATCCAGGCTTCACAGACTTTGCTAGCATCCTCCACCCGATGCCAAAATGGAGGATTTAGACCACCAAGGTGTAAAACACACTATTTACAACTTGTGCACAATGGTCCATATCTTGAGTGGACAAAATATTTTCTAATGCAATGGCCCTATCGACGCATTATCCTATTACTAGACCGTAGACCTACATTCATATTTTGATGTTCTTCTAGAAGCCACCTCTAGTGGATGCAATTGGAATCCTTTGGTGTTTGACATGTTGATCAAGGCATATGTTCTAACAGGAAGGGATGGGGATGTTATTCAAGTATTCAGGATCACGGAGGATGCTGAATTGGTGACTCAAGTTAGTACCTAAAATTTCCTTCCCAATGCCTTATTAATGTAAAAAAGGATAAATGTATGCTGGGACATCTATACTTTTGAAATGGGTATGAACCAAATCCATTCAAATGCATCTACCTTCAACATTACGAATTATGATCTATGTAGAGGCAATAATCTGGAAAGAGAATACAAGGTCATGGAACTAATGAAAGAATTAGGATTTGAGGCTTATATTGTGGCATATAATACTCTTTGGACGGATATTGTAAAACAGGGAAGTTGGAGGAAGCTTTTAGGCTCTATAGGCTCATGTATAGGAAAGGTTTTTTTGGCCAACATGGTTTGACAGGATGAGATCTTTTAGGAGAATGCTCAAATCATTTCATGGAATGGGTATCATGTCTTTCAAGAAAAATAAAAATGGTGGAATTGTTGATGCATGCAAACTTCTTGATGAAATCCCTATTATAAATGCATAACCAAATCCTGCAATTTTGACTAGCTTCACTCCACAGTGCATGGTTCATTTCACCTTGTCCTTCATATTTATCGTACTTTAGTTTTTCCATTTGCAGAGTAATAAATTTAAAAACCTTTGGTTTATCATACTGTGTGCATGGTTTTGTGCTTAAGCTAAGTTAGATGAATAATAACTACCACCTAAATAGTTCTATAACAAAGCTAATGACAAAATCTAAGCACCATCAAAGATGAGAGCTAAACAAGATTAATACTAAGCATAATGCATTAACTTTGAATTAACATGCTAAAGTATTTAAACCTCTACTTCTCTAGATTACCAACAAACAAGTAAATGGACCTATGTAGGCTCCATGGCAATCAAATTTGGTTTTCCTTGATATCTAAGAACCTAGGAATGGGAGCTTATCAAAGTTGGGCTACAAGACCCTTTTGACTCTTCCCATATGACCCAAGCACTTTGGCTAGAAAAGAGGCTTAGCTCTTCAAAATGGTGAATTCTCAAGAATAACAAAGGAAAGCTTTTAGTCTATTTGCTATATGCTTTGCTTTTTTCTTCTCAAGGAATTTAGGTGTAAGTGTAAAGGTAGGAGGAGGGCTCTTTATATAGCCCAATGGATAAAGGAATCACTACATCCCTTTGCATGTGGGATAATAGGGATGTTGAGTTAGTTGTGGATAAGGGGGGTTTAGATAGGGTTGAGTTAACTTTAGGAGGGTTTGTTTGTCCTTTAGTGACTCATGTGGATAAAGGGGGCCTTTTAATTAATCAAGATGATTTAATTAATAGATGTCCAAGCTTATAAAAGCTTTTAGAGGAATATTACCATGATTTAGACTATAAAAGGGGATTAAATAAATTAAATATTGATTTATTGATTAGGTGAAAGGGGAAGCTAATTAATTATTAATAATGAATTAGTCTAGATAGAAGGGGGATTTATTAACAAGTTCGTTAAATAGGGTTTTTTAGATAGGCGACTTAATTAATTAGCGTATTGTAATTAATTAACACCGATAATAGAGAAGATGAGCCCCTTTGATGATATGTCTCCAATTTGCAAGAAGGGAGATAATTAGCGTAATTTAAGTATTTAAATTTCTCAGGCGTAATTATGGGTGTCTACACATACATTCAATTATTTTACATAAACTTGTTTTTGCAAACCAATAAACTGCCATGTAGTACTTATGTAACCCCAATAACACTTGGTAGTCAAACACAAACTTAAACACTCCTTAAGAAATTATTTGGATAACTTCGTAACCATATTAGATAGTCGTGACACCGTTTTATTGAAAAGTTGAGTTTATTCCCTCATATAAGAACAATTTAGTGAATAATGATATTCATAGACCTACAAAGAAACCTTCCAAACCCAAAATGGCAACATAAAGTCTCATTTGTGTTACTTGTTATGAGGAGATTTGCCTCAAGCTTTAAGTTCAACCCTAATTGACCATTTATACTCTCTTTTTCATTCTTCTTGGAGCCTTATTACCCCATTTGTGCTTTTAGGAAGTTGTTAAAATTTAAAAGTTGGGTTTCGTATTGGCTCGCCAATTGAATCCTAGACAATGAAATGTTTATCATGCCTTCACAAACCTCTAGTATTTTTACTAGAAAATTGGTTGGAACCTTCAGTTTAGGGAAAAAAATCTTCTTGATAATGGAGAAAAGGCATTTTGTAGGCCTTGGGTTGTAGTTTGACTAGGTCAGAGTGGACCAATTACGACTAGTGGCTCTAGAAAACATGTCACCATTTGAAAACCATTTACTAGGTCTAAGTCACTTCGACTCTGGTGAGTTCTCCATATATAGGGGAACTTGTAGAAAGTTTCTTGTTGTGATTTTTTCTATCGAACATCAATTTTGGATGTGGTTTTATGAGCCCTCGAGCTAACTTTTGATTGTTTACAACTAGGTAAATTACGACCGATGGCTTCGAAAAACTAGTCGTCAAATGTAAATTGTTCACCATGTTTGAATTCCACCTGCCTCCTCTAAATGCTTGGTGTATAGAAGGACATGTAGAAACTAACCCACGATATTTTTGCTCAACAAAAGACAACATTTGAAAGTTGTTTCTTAGCCTCCGAGCCTAAATTGAACGTTTTTGCAACTAGTAGGAAAATGTAAAAAAGAAATTTGTAGGAACCCCGTCGGGTTACCAAACACCCGTGGAAACTTGAAGACACTTGAACTAAGCTGTTTGAAATTATATCAAGTGATATGTTGTGTGAAATTTGACTTTTGGTAAAATAGTGAGTTCTCTCTCTTCCTATCTCTCTCTCTCTCCTTAGTTAAGAAATGAAGTGAAATGAAATGAAATAAATATGTGTCTCTAACCCTCTCCCTTTGAATGAAAATTATTATTATGTAAATGGGAAACTAAAAAATTTAATTATGCTAGATCTAGGTGGATGCTATGTCGTGATTTATCATTGATTTGATGCTCACATGCTTTTGCAGGATGCAAGTAATACTATGAAGCAACATGGGTGTGATTCATTATCTATTGTTAGAGT
This sequence comes from Taxus wallichiana var. yunnanensis, assembly GCA_018340775.1. Classification (NCBI taxonomy): domain Eukaryota; kingdom Viridiplantae; phylum Streptophyta; class Pinopsida; order Cupressales; family Taxaceae; genus Taxus; species Taxus wallichiana. Next base: position 446,842,127 of record CM031242.1, read on the forward strand.
TTATGTATGTTAATGGAAAGATTTTTATGTATTGTTATGTTATAGTAAAGTCATTTATTAAATTTTTGAAATATGAATGAGATGCTTGTTTTAGGGTTGCTTTTGGAAATGTGCATTTAAATATGTGTTTTTAAATTCTAATTGGCATATGGTAAAAAGGGGGTGATATATATGTTAAGTAAAATTGTAGAGGATAGTTCTACATTTTGCGAAGTATTGAAAGGTTTATTTTTGAAGTTTTGTAACATTTTAAAGATGTTAGTGTGTAAAGGAATTGTTCAATTATATATGGGTGTTAGTTTGACTCTAAAATGAGTACTGTAAAAGTTAGATAAATGTGTTAAACAAAATTGAAATTAATAGGTTATAGTGCAATTCTTGTGTGAAATTGATGATTAAATAATTGGTGTGCTTTGTTTTCTTACGTTGAAAACGTAATAAATAGATCTAAACCGAACAGAAACCCTAGTATAAAATTTGTGTATAGCTACTCTTCATGTGTGATTTATCTTAGCATAGAAAACTAAATCCTTAGGATGAATTAAAATCCTTACGCTTGATAACCCTTCTAGATTAAATAAATAAGATCACAATTTTCAGTTTATCATCATATCTTTTATGCTTATCGACATCGTCGTAAACCCGATGGTTAGGAACAACATGGTAAAACATTATCTATAGTATGTGGTACCATCCTAGGTTTGGTAACCATGTGTATAGTAAGGAGAATATGTTCTATTAAGGTAAGTACTCTTAGGAACCAACTTCAAACATAGTGTAAAATCCTCTTGGACTGACATATATGTTATGTGGTGAAGATCGCCAACTAACCTTAGAATTGAATCTTAAGAGATGGGATTAGAAAATAACTCAATACCCAACCCTATTTATCATTAGGGTTTTATGTTGCAATATTAAGAGTTAATTGTTAAACTTAACAACATTTTAGTGTATGATTAGTTTGTGGGAATGTAACCATAATTGGTGTGCTAGGAGAAAAGAAAATTTTAGATCATTCATATAATGTGTTTAAACCATCTTGTGGCGAGGGACTAAATCCACAATGTGTGATCCCTAATGTGAACCGTAGTCCTTTAAATGAAGGATTTTTCCCCTTGTTCCCCAATTTTCCTAGTGCGTAATGGATGTACATTGTGAAACTAGGTGATCTTGTTTTTGGGACAATTCCTAGGACAAGAACTAGTGGGCTCATGAGCATGCAAATGTCCTTATTATAAAATGGGTTACTCAACAAAATTCAAAACACTAATTAAATAAAATTAAGTGAAATCATTTTAAGATGAATGTAAATGATTCAAATAGGTCTTATGTTTTAGATACCTACACATGAGAATACTAAGTGTGAATACCCTTTAACCCCCTCTCAAACAATAGTGTCGCTTGACAAAAAGTGTCGAATGTACCTAGAGTTACAAGATGATTTTTGAGATAAGGGTGTTCAATCACTCTAGTTGTGACCTTTGTAAGGTGGGAAAAATTTATAATTGAATGTCTCTTGATATCATGCATCTAATACTTGTTTCCCAGGAATCCAAATTTGGTTAAGTGTGAAATCATACCCGTTAGTGCCTTGATGACTAAGAAATTTAGTGAAGTAGATGGGATACATGGTTAGTTGTCATAACGTAAAACAAAATAGACTAACCTTAGAACTTAAATGCTAATATGAAAAGAACGTGAAATCTATCTACTCTTGAATCAATAAAATTCCTTTGCTTCATGAGAACCTCCCTTGTTGCAACTAAGATAAATGAAAATTCAATCGAACATGCAACTTATAAAATGAATCCTCGGAAAAAACACTAAAAGGATCATGATGTATGTACATATGTTCATACCAACAACCAAGTTACAACATTCTGGTGTGATGAGGGAAATAAGAAAAATTAGATGGGATTACTACAAGTGAAATGTTAAATAAAGTAAAGATAATGGAGTCTAGTTATAAAATAATTGATAAGTGATTTCCAAGCAAATAAGGTCAATAACGAAATATGAATGTAATAAATATGTAAACCGGGAAAGTTTTGTCATGGATGGTTCTTATACGGGATTCATAATGTAGTTGAATTGTTATGTTGTGTCTTGCAAAAAAAAGTGGCCTTGATGTGCGTCACATGTTTTCATATTGCCTATGTGGGTTAGTGTTTGTGCAAGCAGATCATGTGTTGTGTGTTGGCATAAGTGATCCCATGTAGTGTCATGTGAACTATAATGTGAGTAAAAAAATTAAATTATTTCTATATTTTTTACTATTGTATTCATGTGTGTAAAATGTGGGCATTACATTTGGTATCATAGCGGGGTTCATGCTCTCGAACCTCTAGGATGGATTGGAGTTTTGATGATTCTGCATGGTGATGGTGGAGATTAGAAGAGTAATGTAATAGTGATGTTATGTGACAAATGTTGTAATTGTGATATTATGAATGCACATGTGGTGCATGTCACTTAGTGTGTGTTTGTTATCATATTGATTTTCTAGTGATGAGAGTATTTTCTCTCCTTTTTCTTGGATTTAATGAGGATTCCACATGTCATTTATTGTCTTGGTATAAGTGAGAAGAATGTTTTTATGGATGGAGGTGTGTCGGAGAATCTTATGATTTTTATATGTAGGTGTGGTGATGTGATCTCGTATGTGATGGAAAGGTTTACAAATCTATCGAAAGAGGTTAAAGAACCTCAAATCTTGACTAAACTCAACCATGCACCATGAGATAAGAGCTAAAAAAACTATGTATGCATATATAAATTTGAAACAAATCTTCAAACCTTCTAGTGTATATACTACTCTCTACTCTATGAAATCTTAATGAAAGTGAACCTAGTTAGATTCTAAGCAATCAAATTGTGTGTTGTTTGCTCCCAAAAATAGTGAAGAGATCTCTCCAAGTTGGCTACATGGCCAAGATTTAGATCTTCCCTTACTAACTATATTTGGAGTGGATGGATGCAAGATGGAGGAGATCTTAACAATGGAGTATGGCCAAGATCCAAATGTTCTATAGCTTAAAGCTATCACAAATTATTTCTAATGCCAAGATCTCCAAATATGAGAGAGATTTTGTTATGTAAACAAGGTGTAAGGTTGAGAGGGAGGGGTGACCCTTCTATTTATAGTTTTCCACTTGGGAGAGTTTGGAATTTGGGTGCATGTGGGACTAAATCTCAAAAATAAATTTTATATTAGATTAGGATAAACATGCTTTAGGCTTAGTTAAGCTTGGTTTAGGCTAGTTAACTAGGGTTTAGGCTAGTTAAACTTGGTTAACAAGTGATTAGAGACTCATTGAGAGTAGGGAGGGTTTGGATAACCAATTATGACTGATAGCTAGCTTAGGAAGCCAATAGAATTTGTCTAAAGAGAATTAGGAGGTTCTCGAATGGTTGAAAGGAGGAATGTTTAGCTAATAAGAGAGATATTAGCCAAATAATATGAATATGGGAAGAATACAACCGAAAGAGTGTTATGAATGCGCATCCGATAATGGAGCGAAGAATAGGGAATTAACAAAGTGTCGTCAGGTTGGGTGAATTGGAGAAAATGCTAAGTGTAATAATATTTTAGTTGTCTACATTTTCCCCTCTTAAAGGTGGCGTAAGTGATGTCACTTCAAAGAAACTAGACAAACATTAACAAGTAGAAAATTTTGAAGGGATGGAATAAAAATCAGTAGAATAAAGGATGCCCCTTGATTTTCGATGGGGTGATGGAAGAACTCAATCGACGATCGAAAAGATGACAAAAAGATAACAGAAAAAAGAAATGTGTGAAGACGAAGAAAAAGGATATAAAAGAAAAGGAGAATGAGGAAGGGGGATTGAGCCAACATCCATCCAATGGATTTTAAACAACTTTATTTTTCATCATATTGCTAATGATCTTCATCATTGGTCCTTATTAAAAATAATCAACAAAAGTGTAGTATGACATGAAAATCCATATACAAACAAATGTCCATTACTTGAAAAAACCAACTCCATAGAACATACAAAATGCAATGCAATACAAGAAAGTAAAAGATGCCTAAATCCATGCAACATACATAATGCAATGCATTATGAGAAAGTAAACAATCTAAACTAACAGAGAAACATAATGTAATAGTTTTGTTATCGAGCTTCAGATTCTTATTAACGACAAAGGTTAATGGCGGTGACCCGAGTAATGATACATGCAAGGGAATAATAGAGGACACTTGTGTCCAATGATAAAATAATTGTGCACTACGACATAGTACCGGAAACTTTTTGTGCCATAGAGTATGCGATTTGAGCGAAGTAAGCAACCTAGATTTTGGTTGATGGATGTAGATCAAGATGATCTACAATTTGTTTATGAGGAGAACAAAAGAACGATGTTTTGTAGGATGATTTTTGATTTGTTAGAAGTTTTTTCAAACATATTTGATTTTTTTATTTTTCTAACATATTTGAATGTTTTTATTTTTCTAACATATTTGAATGTTTTGATTTTTCTAACATATTTGAATGTTTTTTATTTTTCAAACATATTTGAATTTTTTTGTGATTTTGAAAGTTTTTGAAACTATGTACAGAAGAAAAAGAAGCATGGATGGGATGTACAAGGCGAATGACACGCTCGTACGAGAAAGGTGAAGATTCAAAAATACCCCGTATTAGGTGGGAGTATTCAAAGTAAAAGCTGTTCATGGGTAGAAATGGCACCAAGGCCATTATGGATAGGTTCAACATGATGATGAACGTAAACCAATGAAGTGCTTTGGGAAGAAGCAAGGATGCCCCCAACGTAAGTTGGAATAAAAGCACATGATAGAAAGAAAAGAGAAGATAATTGTTTTGAAAAGGAACAAAAGTGTCTCGAAAAAATAGCAAAAAGGCAATCTTATACACATGGATGTTTTGGGCGAAGTAGAAGAACACTGTGAATGATATGAATATAGCTTACAAGCCTCGTGAAGAAGAAGTGATTAGCCAAAGGCACAAATCATGAGACAAGATAAGGAATAAATCAAGATTCTCGAACAAGGTCCAACAAAAGACACTTGGTAACATACTAATTCTATTTACTCGTAGATATCTAGTGTGTGCACGTGGAATTTAATTACCTCTTGAAGGGAAGATTGAATAGGAAATAAATGAGGACAACCTATCATATGTGCATGAATGATTTATTTTGATAGGTGATAGGTTATTTGTGAATGGAGAGTGGAAGGATATCCATACATTGTTTCTGCCCGCCCGTGTCCATAGCCCCGATAGAGATGTATTTGATTCTATTCTCAAAATATCTCTACTACCAGTCAAGTGTCCATACCCCCATAGAGATTATTGGAAATACCCCAAGAGAGAGTAATATAACAATTTTATTTTGTTTTGTAGATTTGTGATTTTGATTTTTAATTGATTTTGATTCTTTTTCCTTCGAAAACTTATTTCAGCTATCTTGTTTGACAAGGGGTTAATAACCACTCATGGCTTGATTGAAGGATATGGAGGTGATTTTGATGACAATATTGGCTAGTGTTACCAAATATGTCCAAAAATTCTTCGCAACCAGATTTATTAGATGTTGATTGTGATAAGATCTATAAGAGGTCGGTTGTTCGTTAATTTACCAAGGTGATAAAAGACCAGGTCAAATGGATACCATAGATATAAATTTTGCAAAATACGTGTGAATAAGCTAACAAAAATAACATCAAAGGGATGAAAATGGTAGGAAGACTTGTAAAATTAATAACAAGGAAAGGGAGAAACAACATCCATGTGTACACAATACTTGATTACAATGTTTGATATTTGTACCTTTTATTTTTGTATGTTTTGTCATGTTTTTTGTATTTTGATTTTTTATGTTTTTGATATTTTTTGGAAAGGTGGGAACAACAAAGTCACTCTGTGTGGTAAGATCCAACAACAATGTTTGTAAATTCCTTAATAAGGGAGACTAGGCACGTTTGTTTATCAAGAGTCATGTTATCCCCGATATCGATGATCGTGGTGAGCTCGACTCAACAAATGACTATGATTTATGATGAAATAATGATTTTTCATGTGGGAGCTTAAGTTCCCTATCCATAGGTTTCTGCACTTTGCGCCATATTTGATGGTTGGGTTGGTGTGCATTCTTGAATCGTGCTTGATTTTTAACCTTAGGATCATTGGAAGTGTTAGAAGCTTTGGAGCACTTGGATATTTTGACTGAGCTTGGTAATGAACCTATTTGGGTTTCTTAGAAGCTTATTTGTGACTTGTCGATCCCGAGAAGGAGAAGAAAGAAAACGTGAACATTTATACCGATGTGAGAAATGACCGCGGCCTTACCACAACCATTGATAGCATAAAGGTGTGATGTATGAAAAGGATACGATCAAATAATTCAATAGGATAGGCTACAAGAGGAGGTGAGTCACCGATAGAAGATGGCGAATGACTACTAGAATATGGCCCTAAGATGGAAGAAGATGATGACCCACCGCTAGGGTGTGGCCCAAGTATAGATGAGAAGGGACAACTAGGAGGGTCCTATAAATATAAGAGGAAGAAGGGATACTAGGATGTATCCCAATAATATAAGGTAATGGGTTACCAAAAGATGAACCACAAGTATAAAATGGAGAGCTATCGAGGGTGGCTCTAAGATAGAAGAAAATGAGGGGATACACAACGGTGACCCAAGTTGAGATTTTGATTGAGGAATAATGATAAATAAGGAATGAGTTGGAAATGAGAAGATAAGCTACAAATCAATGTTAGACCCCAACATCTCATCATGTTTAGAAGAAGGTGAAGATAGAATGCTAGAAGAAGAATCAAGTTCTATGACCTTAGGATTTTCCTTTAAATTATGATAAAAGGAATCAAATTATTCCTTCCCATACACAAGCATATTGAATTCTAGAAATTATATTTGTTTCTCCTTCATGTAGTCTAATTGCTCCTTCAATCGAGGAAAATCAATCGTGAGCAGATTGTTGTTCTTCAGCCATATGAGGTTGAATAAAAGAAATGCATCTGATAAGCAGGAATATTGATTGACATAAGAAGATGACTCAAGAGAGGAAGTAGGATTAAAGGAAAGTGTCTCATGAATGGATGATTTAGATCTAGTCTGAAATTGGTTTTCTACAAGATGACTTAATGTGGAAGAGAAAATAGGCTCGTATAGCCATCCATTAAGTTGCGATGCAGGAGTCAAATTAGATGATTGAATAGATAAAATCTGAGTCGTGGAATTCTTCGACGGAGGAAGAGGTTGTTGAAGAAACTGATAAAGGTGGCCTTGTGAAGGAAGTGAGGACCGTGACTCAAGAATCGAATCAGATGTCTGATTGATGGGACATGGAGTCACACAAGTCTTCAAAGGAGGAAGACGTCCTTGAGGTGGTTTGGAATAAAGGTATTATGAAGGAAGGGAGGACCGTGATTCTAGGTTTGATCTAGGGGTATCTAAATTATAGTTAGGATCTAAATCTTCAGAAGAAGAGTGGGAGTCCGAACAATAGTTTGGATCTGAATCAGAAGAAGAGTGAATGGAACTTGAATAATAATTTAGATTGAAATTATCCAAACCATACCACTGACTATGAGTTGAAGGTGGGGAACAAGGTACACACGAAGAACCAAACGAGGCTTAGTCATAATGGGAATCTTTTGATGTGAATACCTAAACCTAGGTTCCGTATTGTCGTAAGCATGAGAAACCACGCGACAGTCAGGTCATTTTGGCATTGTTTTAAGCACAAATGTCTAGATCTAGATAGTGTGATGGAATCCTTCAAAGGGAAGGAAGTGACATGTCGATTTGGGTAGTACAATGGAAACCAACTAGACATTCCATAAGTATGGAGATGCATGTATGATTTTCTCAAGAATGCCTAACGAAAATAGACATCGTGATGATGTAATATCGATGAGACAAAAAGTATTGTCCTAGAAAACCACATTTCTAGATGAATGATCAAAATAAAAATCATGCAAGTGTGAAACACAAAACCAATCGATAAATAAATACTTCCTATGTAAAATGTGTGTGCAAAATGATCGGTAAGTGCAGCAAGTTGGTGGACAAAAAAGGGGTCATAAGTGGACATTATATTACAAAAAATAATGAAATCTAAACTTGTAGGGATTATTATCAATACGCACACTCAAAATTAGAAAAAATTATATAAATATGAATCATAGCATCCAAAATATAGTTTCTAAACTACTAATTTTTTTTTAAAATGGACAAGTTTAGATATATTAAACAGCTTAAAATTATATGACTTGGGGTTTTTTTTTTTTTGAAAAAACATATAAGATTGTAGTCCGTTTGCTCGTGATTTGGATGACCAAATCTTGTTATTATTTTTTTCATTTGGTGAAAAGTTAAATGTAGTTTTCTATCTTGGGATGGATTTTATTTTGTATTTTTTTTAGCAATATTTTTTTTTATGAATTTTTCCATGAAAGTGGTTTGAAAAGATTTAGAAAATGGAGTGCTTTCTGTTTTCCCGTCATAACTATATCAAAAATATCGAAATCATACATGTGTGTGTGTGTACACACACACACACACACACACACACATATGTATATATACATATATGTGTGTGTGTGTGTGTGTGTGTGTGTGTGTGCGTGCGTATATATATTAACGTGTATAGAATTTCTCCACACTTGGGATGGTATAATTTTTATCACATTTTGATAAGTGAAACAAAATTTGCAATCTTAAACGTAGGCATGAACATTCGTGGGGAAAAAATGTCTTAAAGACCTATTGTTAGTAAAAAATAATAAAATGATATTTATCTTATTTTATTCACTTTAAAATCAATATTTCTACGAACCTAATAGTCTCCCCTACACAATGGCACAATTTTTGTGAAATGTTTTCAATTTTTCAGCATGGTTCAATTCTATGGAAGAGAAAATTTGAAGTTTTTTAGCAGCTAAAACTTCATAATGACCTTCCATAGCTTTGGTTGGGGAAAAAAAGATTTCCCGAGCCTTAGGGTCAGATTTGATGATACTGAGATACACCCACAATCATGGTTTATAAACCACGATCACATCTTTTATAACAAGAACCGCGATCGCACTTTATAAACCACGATCACGCTTTATAAACCGTGAGCGTAGTTTGTAAAGCGTGATCGTGGTTCTTAAATCATATTTACACACATCCCAATATTCTAATTACCATGTGATGTTTACTATTTGACTTTACCGTATGAATTACTACAAAAAAATTTCCTTTTCTACACGTTTTTCTTATCATCGGAAGAAAAACATCATGGGAGACAAGAAACGAAGTCAAAAAAAAAGAATTCATTAAGTAAAAAATATCAAACGAATTAGAGGCAAATAGATTTCAAAACGCGAGCGAATGCGAAATATTCGTGAATCAAGAAGAGGATCATCTTCAACCCCTACTATTGTAAGCATTGAGGAACTAGGTAATGTTTCTACTCTCAATTTAGAAGTTGAATTAAATAATCGTGATGAAGATTTTTTTACTGTCAATGTTGAAGAAGACATAAAAACGTGTGATGTAGCAAATGTTGAAATTGAAAGAGACAATAAGAATGTGAATAACGAAATTCAAAGTGAAACTATAGACAATAAAAATTGACAAGAAGACATCCTAGTATTTTCCATAAGAAACCTAATTATTTTATTGAAATTGATGAAAACATTTTGAAACCAATGTTTGACAAAATTTCTGAATAGAAAATCAAAAGAAAAGCCACTAAAATTTTGGATAATCATTTTGAAATTTTAAATGATTCCAAAAGATGTCAATTGTTAGTTTGATGAAATTGTTTGAAATGAGACCTACATTAAACACCTTAGGATTAACAACATCTAATATACATGGTAAAACCTCTACAATTGTTAAAAACCTTTATGATGCATATCACACTTTGTTGGTGTCAAGAGACACACTAGGGATAGTAATATTGTGCGTCGTGTACTTGTTACTAGTGTTGTAATTGAATCAATAAAAAATAATGTTTGATTTCACAAATAATTCAAATGTTGCAAGTTAATAGAAACACTCTAATGAAAGCAATTGAAATATGTAATATCCTTCAATCACTCAATAACACCAATTTTTGGGCATTTTCTGCTAGACCACCACGTAAGGAAAAATATAATTCGATGTTATAAGAGAATTTGTTATTCAATTTCGACATGATAACACCGGAGTTTCATCTAATACAAGAGATGTTGTAAACGGAGAGTTGTATCTACTAATCACGAACCACATCCAAAACATTTCTTAGATATGACTCAAACTCAATTTTTTCGTAAGTTTAGACAAGAGCATGGAAATTAAAATTAGTCAACATTTTTTTGAGATGTTGAAACCATTCTATGTGAAAATCAACCACGCTCACACCACTTGTTGTTGTAGGCAACATGTTAAATTTGTGATACATTATGCTAAATGTTTACGTATTCGTTCTAATTTTTATTCTGAAACTATGTTATCAGAATGTGGTGTTCAATTTCCACCAATATATTCCAGGGATTTCATTCCTACGATATTTTTGAAAAAGAAGTTAGAAAAAATTTTGATAGTCAGGATTTTTTAGATGGAAGTTCTGTACATGCGGTGGATTACCTAAATGAGAAAGTTACATCCATGAGAAAATTAAAGTTGCAATAGGACATAATTTAGTTGATTTTGATAAATATAAATCATTTGCATACCAGTTGAAAGATGGAAAAGATTCTAAACGGTGTGAGCTAGTTATAAAACATATGTTTGTTTTTCACTTTATGATAAAATTTAAGGATGAAATTGTTTATGAGTATGATAAGAATACACACAGAGCTCGATGGTTGGATGAATAGTTCAAGATATGCAAGGACACATTTCCTAGTGGTACTATTGTTTCGATGGTTGATTTTGCTTTGAGAATTACACATCGCAACCACAAATGGAGGTTCAATCGCAATATTACAACTCAAAGGTGCAAGTTGCCATTTTTTTGCATATAACATTTATACATTCTCCTGATAGTACAAAGAATGATCAAATTTTTTTAGAGAGTACCACTTTTATATCAGTGATGATTGTACTCATTCTACTTGAATTTGTGCAAGGGTGTTTCCAGTTATTTTATGGAAACTTGTCTAATAGGGACATCGGCTTCAAACAATATTATATATGGTTAGATAATTTCATGTCTAAGTTTAAGAATGCAAAAAAAAATTATTGGATGAGAAAGATGCATGCCAAAATGGGTGTGCAACATATTTGTAGTTTCACCGAAATTTGGACATGGAAAAGGAGAGCATGACGGTGCGGGGGCATGTGTGAAAAGAGCTCTTGCAAGAGAAAAGCTGAAGTACAAAGATGGTGCTAAATTGAAAGATGTAAAGAGCATAGTGGAATGGTATATTGAAAACATGGCCCGAGGTTCTCAAGAAAATTCCACAGTTCATGCAGATATTTTTGGTTGATATAGGAACAAAAAATTGCTAACTACGAGCATTGTATGACACTCACTAGTCTAGTGATATGCACTCATTTTTATCTCGATGCTTCTTCATGCACCACATGGACAAGAAATTTTACATGTTTTTGTGTATCTTGTATCAAATTTGTCACTATTGAGTGTGATTCATAAGAATGGGGGATGGATGGATTTGTAGGCCTCTAACTCCACTTCCTAGTTATTGACCTTCACAAGCATTGCGAAATTTTTCTCTTGATGAAGTATCAACATCTAAGGAGTTTGACGAAATTTGAATTTTGGTGCGAGAATCTATTTATGGCTATTTATAATTTTTGTATTGAGTTATGTCCATTGGAATTTTAATATGTATAATTTAAATTTGAGTTGAAACCTTTTTTTTGTAGGACATGTGTTTGCAGTTATTGTGACAGAAGACAATGAAGAAGGAACAAACTATTTCTTATGTCATTGCATTGAGGAAAGAAAGAATTTGAATTCTCCTACTATAGATGGCAAAAATATTGACTACCCTACAGGTTCAATGGTAGTTACTAGAACTTGGCTTCAATGGTATCCTTTAAAAACTCCTTTGTTTTGGTGTTTGAATAATTTGAGACACATAGGAAAATACTCTTATATTCACATCTAGTTATAGTGGAAAATATTAAGTTGTATAGATATCGAGGAAGGCCTAATAAAAATATTCTTTGGAAGGTTTGAGATTCGAGATCATAAAGCAATCCTATCTACTATTCGAGTAGATCTGATCATGATGGTTCATTAGAATGAATTTACAATGCTCATGTCCGGTATATATAATTTCTCAAGGAGTACACCCAAATGAAGTAGTTTGGAAGTACCGACATTTTCATGCACCAAAATGATGCCTTCTCTAGCATTCAACTAGCCACCGGATGTGTCAACGTAGTCGGTGTGGTTCTACGACCCACCATTTGCAAAATATAGCATTTGGACAACCTTACACTCGACTCAAACCGCACTATTTTGTGCTTTTACAAACAATAGGGTAGCGAGAGAACCAATTGGAGAAGAAAAACTAAGACATGTTATTGAAGAGGGTCCCAACACTTTGAGGTGTATAGTTGGATGAAACATCTCTAGATTCTATAGAGTCTGCGTAGTCACCCGTTCAATTTGAATGATTTTTAGTCTCGGGGATGTTAAGGGACTACGCCTAAACAAAGTAACCTAGAAGTAACAACGTTGTCGCACACTGAAATGACACCTCCTATAGCATTCACATGGCCATCTGGATGTGTTTTTGTAGTCGATTTTGTGCCATGACCCACCATTTGCAAAATATAGCATTCGACAGTGTTACACTGGCTCAAACTACACTATTTCACGCGTTTGATAACAATAGGTTAACTATATCACCGATTGGAGAACGGAAAAATGAGACAGATCTTATAAAGGGTCCCTATGCCAATGTTTAGGATTAGACAAGAGACATCTCTAGGTACCACGGAGTTTACGTAGTCACCCATCGAAGTTGAACAATTTTTTGGTCTCACGGCTCTTAAGGGACTATGCCCGAACGAAGTAGTAGCTCGGAAGCAACAACGTTGTCGTGCAATGAAATGATTCCTCCTATAGTGTTCACCTAGCCACTTGGACATGTCGGTGTAGTTGGTTTGGTTCCACGACCCACTGTTTGCAAAATGTAGCATTTGACATCATTACAATGGCTCAAACTTCACTATTTCACATGTTTGCAAATAATAGGGCAGCGAGAGCATCGAATGGAGAAGGAAAAAAAGAGACAGACTATTATAGAGGGTCCCTTGCTGATGTGTAGGATCAGACCAGGCGCCTCTAGGTGCCGCAGAGTCCACGTATCCACCCATCAAAGTTGAACAATTTTTTGGTCTCGAGTTCTTAAGGGACTACGCTCAAACGAAGTAGCCGGAAGCAACGACCTTGTCACGCACCAAAATGATGCCTCCTATAGCATTCAACTGGACACCCAAATGTTTCCTAGTAGTTTTTTTGATGTCACATCCCACCATTTTCAAAATTCACCTATCCACTGGGACATTTTAGAATAGTCATTTTGGTGCCACAACCCACCATTTGCAACATATAGCGTATATCACCTTTTACACTCGGCTCAAACTGCACTATTTCATGCGTTTGTAAATAATAAGGAAACGAGAGCACTGATTGGATAAAGAAAAAATTGAGATAGTATATTGTAGATGGTCCCTACGGTGAGGTGTAGGATTGGACAAGATATCTTTAGGTGCCACCGAGTCCGTGTAGTCACCGTCGAAAGTTGAACAATTTTTTGGTCTCATGGCTCTTAAGGGACTACACCATAATGAAACATCCCAAAAGCAATGACGTTGTCACGCATCAAAATGATGCCTCATATAGCGTTCACTTGGCCACCCAGAAGTGTCAACATAGGTGGTTTGGTGCCATGACGTTCCGAGGCATGACTTCTCACTACTCGCCTTTGTTCATTTCCTAGGATTGCCTAGAAAAGGCAATTTGTAAACAATATTGCCACGAAATCTCAAGGAATGTCAGGAAGGTACTCTTGGATCGGGTGGTTTGACTCTAATCCAGTGCCTCCCTAGAGACTTCCATAGCACCTGAAGGCATATATCCCCCTAATCAAATGCATTGGCAGTGTGACAATTTACGACCACAACGTCTCGGGGCATGACTTCGATGCTACTCTTCTAACATCAATGAAATTACAACAAGTTTAACACATTACCATGTAAATACTCTAATGATTTTTAAATAATCTCTTTTTAAGCATGTTAATACACAATAGAACTTGTTAAGAATATTTTTTGCATATATTTTACCAACCAAGTTAAGAACCTTCAATTTACCATTATATAACATATAATATCATATATGATACGTGTTAATTGTTATATGTTAGTTTCAAAATTAAATGTTAAACAAATAGATTTTTATTAGATGTTAGGGTTCCAAATAAATATGCAAAGGATACATGCTAGCATTTGAAATGCCTAAAAAATTGTCAATGTATCATCTTTAAAATGCAAGGATGTGAATTATTTGACAATATACATAATATACATATTTATGTGTTCTTATCTAGATTGATATGTCCTAACATCTGTACAAACATCCTAAATAAATATGTAAATAATGTTCAAAAATTCCTTGATATATTGTTTTAAAATTCATTGAATAATCTGTTATCACCTAATCACATCACCCCTATGTTTATACAAGCACGAGATACTTGAACTCACGATGTGATTGGATAACATGGGTACTATCTCCAAGTTGTGGGACTTGTTACTTGAGATAGACCTCCAGAGAAAGCTGGTTCTTGCTCCTAAACTACCCGCCACAATCTACTCTAATGCAGCGGAAACTAACTATTCTAACCTAAATTTCCAAGGACTAGGGACAGAGAATGCATAAGATGAAATCCTACTCTACAGCGGCGATACACCAAAAAAGGAGGGTGTGAGAGTAGTCTTCAAATGCGTGAAATACAGAAGCAAAGTGCACACTAGAAGAGGTGATGACAGTTCTCCATAATCTAGAAAAACACATTCACAACAATATTTCAAACATACACAATGATAATGGATCCCTGCATGAACATAATAATAGACACAATATTCTTGTAATCAAGGTTAAAGGGGCAAGAAGAATGCAAGAAAAAACAGCAGGGGAAGATACATCCACAAACTTGTATTTTATTGCTTCCTGGTATGCACAGTTCAATCGGTTACAAGATAAGGGCCTGGATCACCATGCAAGGAGTCCACAACAAGGGCCTACAACACATTGGCTTCACAAAGAAATTTTGGCAGAGCTTTGCTACAAAAACTACCTCCCCTTACAATGAGCCCAACACTCCAATTTATAGAAAAATGAGAAGGGAAAGAGAGGGGAAAATGAAAATCCCAAAATCTGTCCTTCAACCACTTGTAAGAGGCATTAAATGGAGTAAAATGATTGTATATTACTTGCAAAAGGATCCCCATACTATCCCAGGTGCTGCAGCAGAGAAAGAATGATGACCATGCCTCTTAATTGCACTCCCAACCACCAAATACAACACTATTATGAACCCGGCCACGTTTTATAAAAAATATCCATAAATATCTCATCAAATCTAGAATTTCTTGATTTTCTTACATCAAGCTCGGAGCCATGATTCCAACGGTATCAATTTTGTGTGATTTCGTTGAGAAATGCAAAAGTTATGGCCTTCTGAGTGCGGGTAACTGTTTTGGGTCTGGCAGGCGTTTTCTTTCATTTGACGGGAATGAGCATTAACTGACTGGAGCTGAATATGTTTCTTTTAATTAAAAATAATAAATCTAGTTTTTGTGGCATAGAGGATGTCGTGCTTGTTCTAGAAAGTCCAATTTTGTGAAAATCGAGCTCGGAGTCAAAAGTTATGGCCGTTTGAAGTTTCACGGGTCAAACGTTGACTTTTCTTCTTTGCCTTCGGCCGATTCGGCTTTTCGCGTCCCTCGCGTCCTGCGCGTACCTTTGTCCCGGCTGTCCTAGATGAAAATATCCTACTTCGCCAATTCAGGCTTCCTTGTTCCTGTTTGCGGCTTTTTCACCTTTTCGCGTCCCTCGCGTACTTTTGTCCCAACTGTCCCGGACTGCCTAGGACAAATATCTCCGAACCACCCGAAATGGACTGTCTGTCGGAAAATCGGCCAATTCGCGTCCCGCGCGTACTTTTGTCCCGGTTGTCCCAAAACCGCGTGAAACAAAAAACTTGACGATTTTCCTTGCTTTCGGTCGTTTGGCTTTTCCCTCGCGTCCCGACGTCCCAACTGTCCCCGTGGACCGCCTGGGACAAAAATGTCTAACTTAGCTGATTTTCTTTGTTTTTTCGGCCCCAAGCTTGGTACGACGAACCTTGGTATGACCCGCATTGGTACGACCCGAACCCTTCAGACCCGAAATTCTTTAAAATAGTCCTGCAACCTCATTTTTACATTTTTTCCATTTTTTCTAACTCGTTGGGATTTCTTCTTGGATGGGAGAGTTAGAGAGAAGCCGAGGGGCCCCAAAAACACGATTTCGGGCCTTGAATCAATCTACTTGCTCAGGACTGAATAATTTGATGCATGTTATCAAAATTACCTCGAGGGGTGAATTTTGGATAATAATAACCTTGAAATTTTTCAAATACCTTGGAATGGTAAGGATGTGAATTATTTTACAAACCCCCTCACAAAAATGTGTATTTTGGACTAGAAGGATTATAGGGTATACAAAAATGGGGTTTTTAAAGTGTGTGCTTGAATACAAAAACATATATGACTTAATATGGAAGTGAATCAACTTACGATAATCAAATCATGTGTAACTTCTTAGTTGATTGGCATAACACCAAATTATAAAGAGATAATGTGTATCTATTGATCAATGGGATAAATGCTTCCTTTAATTTCTTAATAATTGTAACATGAAATGTTGCACCATAGTAACATTATATTCATATAGTTAAAGATGAACTCTACCTCACTTATTTCTAACAATGTTCACATTAGTTGATATGTAACAGATGAGTGTTAGCTTTAAGAAAAAATGTTAGTTAAATAAATTCCCTCACAACCATTCTTTCAAAGATGTGCACATTTTTAGGAAGCAGGAAAATAATTAGAGTTGCACATACACCATACATAATTATTGTAAAAAAAAATTATGTATTGCCCTTTTGTAGTTCACTGCCGCAATGATTATCATAGGTTTTGCTTAATGGAATAGGTTTTCTTAACAATTGTTCCATGTAGTGCTCGGGGACATGGTTTTTAATTTTAAATAAAACATACATATAGAATATACATACATAGAAGGATATCATGTGCAATGAAATCAAATCAAGCATAGAAGTAATATCATTATGAAAACCAACACATGGATATATAATGTATCAAACTAAGAGTGTTGGACACACGTTTCTAAAAATATAAGTTCATAACATGTGTACATCTCAAACTAAGTGTGTTGGACACATGTCTACAAAAATATAAATTCATAACATGTGTACATCTCGAACTAAGTGTGTCATACACATAGGATCACATGTGGGTGCATAAGGCTCTATATAAAATAGACTATATGAGGAATCATGAACTAGGACCAGATGGCACATATATATATATATATATATATATATATATATATATGTACATCCAGGTCCTATGAATCTAATCATGAAACATCTTCCCTCTCTTCGCTCTGCTAGAAGTAGCATGTCCACGACTTGGGGATGTAGTGGAGTGAGATGACACTATGGATTTAATCCATGTGATCTAAAGAATCTCTCAAAGAGCCTACAACCTAACCTACACATTCATAAAAACAAGTTTTTAACACCCAAATTTTTAAAATACATTCAAAATTTAGAAACTTTGAATTTAGTTAAAATGCATGTGAAATCTTACAAAGAATGGCATTATCCCCATCAATTTGTCATTGACACGTTGTAAGGAAATTTCATGTACAAAATATGATATTGTAGATTTAAGTAATAAGAAATAATTCCTCCAAAATTTAACAAATTTGAAAATTTGTACCTTAGCGTATCTCGCAGATGACTATGGAAGTATCTACAAATAGCCTCCATAGTATGCATATATGGAGGAGTCTCTCTCAGTAGTCATAAGCTATACAAGAAACATGTA
The DNA here is from genome assembly GCA_018340775.1 of Taxus wallichiana var. yunnanensis. Classification (NCBI taxonomy): domain Eukaryota; kingdom Viridiplantae; phylum Streptophyta; class Pinopsida; order Cupressales; family Taxaceae; genus Taxus; species Taxus wallichiana. The sequence continues at coordinate 446,860,272 of CM031242.1, forward strand.
TAAATAAATATTAATCTACATGACTCGCCACATAATAGACCCAAAGAATAATCCATGTGAACTTCCACAATTATAATTTTTTAAAAGAGAAACTAACCTACGTAAACTCACATGAGGGATTCTAGTAGCCTCGGCTCCCGAGTAGATGATGACCCGCCAGTGCTCCTACATATAAAAGATAAACATATATTAATATATACATGTACACGTGAAACATTATAATAATAAAAGTGTAATCAAATGAAATTTGAAATTTAAGTACAACTTGAAACTTATGTTTGTAAGATGCCCAGCTGTAGTAGCTAGCATGTCGACACTTTGGATGTTTCCTTCACTAGCTCTTGCTATTTAAAATAAAATAAAAAATTAGTTTTTACATGTATGTACATGACGTACAAGCAAATACATATATATTAAAATCTCAAACATGAATTAAACTATTGTGTCTATATATTTTAAATATTTATTTGACATTTAATTGTGAAAGAACAAGATCATTTGCACTAGTTCCAAAAATATCCGCTATCATCTCATCTAAAGAAAATAAATCATGTGATCCAAAGAAAATGATGTCTCGCCCACAATCATACGACACCACATGATCAAAAATGGTGTGGTGCGCTAGAACTGCACCTCCACCAACATCACCAGATGTAATCTAGTCACTATGCTAGGTTAGAGTGTCAGTGAGCTCCCTCAATGCATGTAGTGTGTCAATCTCCACAACCCCCTTCACTATAGGAGGGATAACAAAAGCTATTGGGGGTTTTGAGGCATGGGGAACCTTGGTTGACCTATGCCCGCACCAAGTCTACTCTGTCAGAGCCACCTCCTCACCCATAAAACTCAAAAAAATTAAAACAATTTGGGACCTCATTAAGCATGAAATCACAATATAATTTCTTCAAATAATAGAGAGGAACCTCATTGTTGTTGCATGGCGGATAATAAGAAACCATCCACCATTGGTCCAAATTTTTTTCTTAATTAAGTCATCGTGACACCAATGGATTGGGAAATATTTGCAAGTAGCTGTGGGGGGAGCATTGGTTCTTAGGTCAGTAAATAACACAAAAATGTGGTCTTTTCCAATTTTTGTCTTTTACAGCTGCATGGGATAATTTATCATATACCACCACCTACAATCACCTCTAAAGGTATTCCATCTTTCTATTTGGTTGGTTGCAAAGTCAACTTCACCAATCAATGTTTGAAATGTGTTGGCTAAAGTCATGTGGGATGGATTTGTGGCATGATTTTGTCTTATAGTCTGAATAAGGTTCTCAATGACAATTTAATTTTGTTGGATTCTTCCAACAATATTAGATTGTGTTCTGTTGGTTACTGTATGCGACGGAAGGAGCCACAGGAGGTAGATTTATGTTTGGAGGAGGGTTTAGAGGAATGTTTGGAGGGTTTTGAGGATTGCTTGGATGGTTTTGAGGAATGTTTGAATGGTTTTGAGGAATATTTTGATGGTTTTTCGATTATGAGCTTGTCGAGCAACCGATAAAACAAAAAATTGTCTACATAAACAAATAATTGAAAAACCTATGATAATCACAAAAATAAACTAAAATGCAAAAAAATGATCAAAATCGAGGGATTACCTCTTTGTATTAGTGGAATGGTTGAAACTATTGCGATCCGTAAGTCGAAGAGCAATTTTTAGGGGGTATTCAAAGCACAAGTGCCAAAGGTCTAGGAGAAATCAGGGTTCGAAAGGAAAAATGGGGGAAAATGAGGATTCACATGTATGTTTTTTTGTCTTAGAGGACCGTGATTGTAATTTTAGGTTAGGAAATCACCAAACCTATAAAAAACAATTACGTGAGAATAGTTTAGAAACCACGATTGAGGTACCTAAATTTCAGGTTTTTATGTCCACTTAATTGTCCACCAACTTGTTGCACTTACCCCGATAGTTTGATGCAAAGATTATCAACACAATGTCAATATTTACGCCAAGCTCGAAATGAACAAGGCATAAATATTAACAAAGGGTAAATAGGATTCCCACTTATAGGATACCACAACAAGTTCAACAACCAACAATACCTAAATGTTAAAGGGTGAGGATTACTAATGTAAGCCACGTAACCACACCAATTGGACATGTTAATCAAGCTTCATGAAGAAGTAAAATATTAGAGACAAAGTGGTATCAAAATGATGTAAACAAAGTAAGTGAAGCCTTTCAATATTTTTTACAATGTTTGAAATCAAACTAAGTCAAAGTATACTAAGGATGTGTTAAAATGTAGGCAACGTAACACCATAATGTAGACACATAGATCATGTTTACAATAAACACAACATAAGTATCATAATTATGTCGAGACAATGTAAACAAGGTAACATATAAAAGGGAGATCGAATGATGAGCCAATCCTAACTATGAATACGATATTTAAATAAATATCAAAGGACTCTTAAAGATATGAAAATGTACTTGCACACTTTAGTCATTTAATAACTCAGCCGTAAATATGGATGGGCATAAATGGACAAAAAAGTGGTGAATACCATCTTTGATAAGACGTGCGAGGTATGATTACTTCTCACCCCAAAAAATGGGTGGTGAGAATGCAAGGGTATAGATCAAAAATATGAAAATAAACTAAGTGTCACTTGGGAAAAGTTTCACCTTGTCCGAAGACGGGAATAAAACTGAGCTAAGTGGGACGTAGTTTAATTCCATGATGAAATACACTTAGGTCAAACTTACGTGGGTTATTTTCCTTGTTTTTGAGAAATAAGGTTCAGACTCCAAGTAAGTCATCACTTCATGATGGCCTAACGTGAGAACGGACTAGTAAAGTGGGCTCCAAGACAGAATGGCCTCCTTAATAAGTTCTCTCAACTAGGTGTCAGAAGATTGTCTAGATGTGAGCGTGATTTCCCCAAAGAGTCACAATGACTATTTGGGAGTATCTCGACTTTAGGGTACCCCCTTCTGATACAATGAGCAACTAGTGTGTTTAGTTGTACCATCACTGGAGCCACGATACAAACAATCTTTGACTCTAACTCACAATGCATACTAGTCAAGTGGGTAAGCAGAGCGCTTCCTATTTCATCCATGAGGTTACTCAACGGTGGATTACTTTAGGGTTCCTAGAACCACCCCCATTTTTGTATCTTAAGGAATTATGACAAAAGAGTTATGTTCCAGTTGAGTGGATAGGGACGTACCCTTTTCCAAAACCTATAATATAGTGTGAACGGGAATGGTTTGTTTTTTATCTTGCTCAACTTAATGTGGTTTTAAGTAGCACTCCTTTTGGCAACCTATATGAAAACACATGTATTAGAAGGTTTGTGTCTCGTTTTGATGCCTTTTCTTTGACAAGTGTTTTTAGGTCCTATATGAGATGAGTTAGTAATTTTCCATTCAATACCGATATGCAGAAAGAGAATTTACACGTTTCTTTTGATTCCTAACATCACCCGAAAGGCACGAAGGAAGAGCATATGTAACATGAAAACTCAATTAAAACAAGTTTATGGAAAATACATTTTTGCAAAATTTTGAGTTTATTTTAACCAATTTTGAAATTTCCATCCATTAGGAAGCATAAAGTAAGTGTTTTTGAAATAAATAAGAGGGTTTTGGAATTGTTTTTGGTTCCCAAGATCACCTAGAAGGTGTGAGGGAAGAGCATATGCACTTTGAAAACCTCTATCAAATAAGAAATGAAACACTTAACTAAGTTAGTCAAAAACAAGACCAAAATAACCCTACAAACAACTGAGTAGTGCCACAAAACCTTTCAAAGTGTTAGAATAGCCAAGAAAAAAAAATAAACTTTAAGATACATTAGAAAATGAATAGCTATCTAATAATCTAAACCATAAATTATATTTAAGTCAAAATTCTAATTTTATATTTCCATTACATTTTCCGCTTCAATACCTTTCCAACACAACAAAAACAAAGTCATTTCAATTTGGGGACAAAAAGTTATGGGCTCCGAAGATTGGTAGTGAACACAGTTCAACGCATACTTGCCCAAGACAAACATGTACTAGCCTATTTCAATGGATATGCACGCAGCCTTCGATAGATACATGCCCCAGTGTAAAACAAATAGTGACATTGATGGATATGTGCCTATTTCAATAGATACGCATGCATACGGGTGTTTTTACACTATAAAAACATGTACATGCTTGTTTCAAGGGGTATGCGCTCGAAATGAAACCTATGGATGCACGTAGGTGTTGTTTCTCCTAGAAAGACGTGTACATGCTTGTTTCAATAGAAACATGTCTATTTCAACACATACGCACCGATCGAGGACATGCACGCACACCCCGTAAAAGTTACAAAATATAGGAAATGAAAATTTTCAACAGAAAACAAGTTAAAGGTTAGAAAAAGAAGCCTATTTATCGTTCAAAGCCACAAAATATATGCAAACAAGTGGGATTTAACTAGTTTTAGAAATGGAAATAAGAAAATAACATGTTGTTTCCTCTAAAAACCTGTAAGGGAACTTTGAAAAAAAGACTTGAATTAATGGAGGATGGAAATAAGTGTCCCACCGGCACACAAAATGTATGCAATGGAAAGGTTTTCAAAGCTATGGAAAGAGGTTAAAGAACCTTAAAGCTTAACTAAACTCAACCATAAACCATGAGATAAGAGCTAAACAAGAAACTATGTATGCATATATAAATTTGAAACAAACATTCAAACCCTAGCATATATACTACTCTCTACTCCATGAAAGATTAATGAAAGTGAACCTAGTTAGATTCTAAGCAATCAAATTGTGTGTTGTTTTCTCCCAAAAATAGTGAAGAGATCTCTACAAGTTGACTAAATGGCCAAGCTTTTGATATTCCCTTACTAAATATATTTGGAGTCGATGGATGCAAGATTGAGGAGATCTTAACAATGGAGTATGACCAAGATCCAAATGATTTCTAATGCCAAGATCTCCAAATATGAGAGAGATTTTGTTATGTAAACAAGGTGTAAGGTTGAGAGGGAGGGGTGACCCTTCTATTTATAGTTTTCCACTTAGGAGAGTTTGGAATTTGGGTGCATGTGGGACTAAAGCTTAAAAATCACTTTTAGATTAGATTAGTATAAACATGCTTTAGGGTTAGTTAAGCTTGGTTTAGGCTAGTTAACTAGGGTTTAGGCTGGTTACACTTGATTAGAAAGTGATTAGAGACTCATTGAGAGTTGGGAGGGTCCGGATAACCAATTGTGGACTGATAGATAGCTTAGGAAGACAATAGAAGTGGTCTAGAGAGAACTAGGGAGGTTCTAAATGGTCGAAAGGAGGAATGTTTAGCTAATAAGAGATATATTAGCTAAATAAGTTGAATATGGGAAGAATATGACTAAAAGAGTGTCGTGAATGGGCATTTGATGATGGAGCGAAGAATAGGGAATTAATGAAGTATCATCAATTGGTTGAATTGGAGTAAATGCTAAGTGTAAGCATATTTTAGTTGTCTACATGATCTATGACAAAGATTGGTGTATAGTGGATTGGATTGTATAGTAATGTCACCACTATGTAGTGATGAATTGTTGGTCACCATGTTGTAATATTATTCACTTTATTCAAAGTGTGTGTATAATTTGTGTAATATGAGATGATTCATGTCATGAATTAGGGGAATATGGGGATTGTATGACCTCTATTGTGAAATACTTGCACCTTGGGTGCATTACATTGAAACGTGATGTATAGTAACCCGTGAATGTAATAATTTTTTTGTACCTTGTATATATACCATGTGTAAAACGCTAAGGTTAATGTGTGTGAATTGCCATTTTGTTAGTGATTTAGTTATGTGTTATGGTGTGAGCCTTACACTTGATGACCCTAAGGGGAACGGTCATTAAGTGTGTATATGTGCGAAAGGAGGCATGAACTAGGTTTTCATAATGTTGAGCCAAGTACGAATGAGGTAGTGGAGTCTTATGTAGACTGAAAACCCACTTCTATCTATTTATTATACTTTGAACTTACTCAATATATTTTTGATGTGCACCACCTTAGGCTCAACTTATGTAAACTAGCATCCCCTTCTCTCTCCTATCGAGTTGTCCATCAATAAATCCTATGTGATTTTTAATATGTTGAGCCTTGTGGAAGTATGGAGGGATGATTCAGACAAAGATGATGACAATTGTATTATTTGATATGTTATTTTACGAGATGAGGCTCAATGTCTGAGTGCTAGCAACTCGTTGAGTACCCCTTTGGTGGCTATATAAGGCCACATAGTTATTGTGATGTGTTATTTCTCTATACGTATTTTATTCGTAAATTGAACATTTTCCTTTTTCTTGCTGAGAACCAAGTGATTTTCTTGATTGATGTGTTCTTATATTTTTGGCATTTTATTTGGTTATTGCACTAACATGTAATTTGTTTCACCAACTATGGCTATTTGCGCATTTTCTATACTTAGATTTAAATTTTCTTTTCATGGTTAAAGGTTTTATATCATATCCTATGGATTTGGATTTTTCGCACTTGGTGCTTTAAACATATTGTTTTGTTGGTTCAAATGTCGTAATGTGTGGAATAGGGTCATGATATGCACCATGGAGTGCTTAAACATATGGACCCGCTTCATTGTATGGGGGTACACCCCAAATAGTTACAAATAACTAGCAGGTTGTCGAACCACGATTTATTATGTCACTTGGGTTAGAGGTGTCTAGACTCTATGCACCTAGGGCCATAGGGTGACCGGCCTCTTTTGGGGAGTGAAAAGGAAAATCTATATTTATTTTATTTCTTTGGGAGGTATATGGAGTTGTTTTGTGATGCTTTGGGAGGTGTATGGATTTGTTTTGTGATGCTTTGTGAGGTATATGGAGTTGTTCTATGCTTTGCTTTGGGATGTATAAGGAGTTACTTAGTGATGCTTTGGAAGGTACATGCAGTTGTTTTATGATGCTTTTGGAGGTATATGGAGATTTTATTGTGATACAGGAGGTATATGTAGTTTCCTGTGATGCTTTGGGAATTATGTGGACTTCCTTTGTGATGTTTTGAGAGGTGTGTGGTGTTGTTACTTTGATTTATGTGTACTCGTGTGAGTCTGGACATGTTTTGTGATGTTGAAGATTGATGCTCCTCATTATGGCTATGTTTTTACCCCTTCGGCACTATGTAACTACAGTTATTGTCTTGAGTTTGGTGAAAACTTTGTATGTGTATTGTTTGTAATTCCATGTTGTTATAGTATGCTTATGATATGAGTACTATTATGTTGGGTGCATCTATGATAAGTACTATGTTTTAAGGGCTATGTATGTTCTTCCATGGTTCAGATTGAGTTCTTGTGATGTGATATAGTTTTGAAAGTGCATATCATGATGTCTTGTGAACCATTAGTGTTGTGTTTCACCTTTTTGGTATTGTGATGTCAGCTTCTGTTGGACACCCACAAAAAAAAAACTAAAATCTTAAAACAATAAAATATTAAGAGATTGAGATTAATAAATATTGTTAAGGAAAAAGATTAATTAGGTAATAATGTAAACTAAAAACTACCAATCTTCACGAACATTGAGAAATCATCAAGATTTTTCCTTATACCTTGTGGTCGTGTTGTACCGAAAAGTCATTTTGTTAAACGACATGTGTCATTATTGACTTTATTGCCTATGTAGCCTTCGAGATTAGGTGTTGTGTCACATTGAGGATGATGCTCTTATAAGGGGAGGGAAATGTAGTGCCTCGTTTAAAGTAAAACTAGAATAATAATAATAAAATGATGAAGTGAATGCTTATGGTGACAAGGGTTGGCAATGGCATGTGGCGGCGGCTTTGACATGGCATGGCTGCCCCCCCAAGGACATTTCGACCTATCATTTTTCCTTGCTAAATAATACAATCACTTTATTTGAGACCCAAAGTCTTTGACCACAATGAAAAAAAGTTAACATTGTAAATTTTGTAGAAAATGGATAGTTGTAATGATGGTAGAATGCAGGGGACATGGTTTCCTCTTGAGATAGTCACATTGTTTCAATATGTAAAAACATGTCTCCAACCCGATCGGTCTACACTATCTACGTACTCCCATCCAAAGTGCCATAATATGATATCTTGAGAAGGGTATGCACATCCATAAAACATAAAAGATAGAGGAAATTTGTTAGTTTTTTTAGTTGCAAATGCTCTTTTGGACGCGTATGCAAAATGTGGAAGCATGTGCTTGGCTATGAAATGTTTAACTAAATTCCTAAGATGTGGCCTCATGGAAGGAAATGATAGCAAGAAATGTATAAAATGGGTTAATTGAGAAGTCCTTGGAACATTTCAAGAAAATACAAAGCCGGATTCACATCCTTTGCTAGCATCCTCCACCCTATTCCAAAATGGAGGATTTAAAACACCAAGGTGTAAAACACACCATGCAAAGATTGTGTAAAGTGGTCCATATCCCGATATAAAATAGAATGTTTTCTCGACACAATGACCCTCTCGAGGAATTATCCTATTGTTGGCCCCGAGACCTATAGTCATATTTTGATATTCTTTTAGAAGCCACCTCTAGTGGATGTAATTGGAATCTGTGGTGTTTGATATGATGATGAAGGACTATGTAATGACAGGAAGGGTTGGGGATGTTAATCAAGTATTTAGGATCACTAAGGAAGAACAATTGGTGCCTCATATCGCCTTTAATTTCCTTCCCAATGCCTTGTTAATGTCAAAAAAGGATCAATCTATGTTGGAACATCTATACTGAGATGGGTATGAGGAAAATCTTTTCCAATGCATCTACCTTCAACATTATAATTCATGCTCTTTGTAGCGGTGGTAATCTGGAAAGATCATTCGAGTTCATGGATCTAAATAAATAATCAGGCTTTGAGGTTTATATTGTGGCATATAATACTCTTTGGACGGGTATTGTAAAATGAGGAAGTTGGAGGAATATTTTAGGCTCTATAGGCTTGTGTATAGGAGGGGGTTTCTTGGCCAACATGATCTAATGAAATTCAATATTTGAGGATAATGCTCAAATCATTTTGTGGAATAAGTATTGATTCCTTAAAGAAAATGCAAAATGGTGGAATTGTGGAAGCGTGCAAACTTCTTAAAGAAATGCCTATTAGAGATGCAAAACCAAATCCCACAATTCAATGGCTTCACTCCATACGCATGGTTCATACACCTTATCCTTCATAATTCTTGTACTTAAGTTTTTCCATTTGCATCTAGTAATAAATGTAAAAAACCTTTAGTTTATCATACATTCAACTATTTCATATAAACTTGTTTTGGCAAAATGCTAAAATGTCATCTGGTACTTATGTAACCCGAATAACACTTGGTAGTCAAGCACAAACTTAAAACCACCTTTGGACATAGTTTGGAAATCTTTGTAACCATATAAGATAGTTGTGACACCCTTTTATTAACAAGCTAAATTTTTTCCCTCATAATCCCTCTAACTGTTCCATTGTAAAAGCTAGTGAATCATGATATACATACACCTACAAAACAACCATCCGAAACGTAAAAGGGGGATGTAAAGTATCATTTGTGTTCCTTGTTATGAGGATATTCCCCTCAAGATTTAAGTTCAACCACATCACCCATTTATACTCACTTTTTCATTCCACTAGGAGCCATGTTACCTCGTTTGCACTTTTAGGAAGTCGTTAAAATTGATAAATTGGGTTTTGTATCGGTTCCCAATTTGTATCCTGGACAACAGAATGCTGATCTGCCTTCGTAAACCTCTAGTATTTTTACTATAAAATTTCTTGAAACTTCAGTTTGGGGAAAAATACTCTTCTAGATAGTTGGGCATATGCATTTTGTAGGCCTCTCGGTCATAGTTTGACTAGGTCAAACTGGACCAATTACGACTAGTGGCTCTAGAAAACATATCGCCATTTGAAAACCATTTTCTAGTTCTCAGTCCCATCGAATCTAGTGAATTCTCCATATATAGGGGAACTTGTAGGAAGTTTCTCATTGTGTGTTCATCCATCAAACGTCAGTTTTGGATGTGGTTTTCTAATCCCTCGAGCTAACTTTTGATCATTTATAACTAGGTCAATTACGAATGATGGCCTTGAAACATTGGCCGCCAATTGTAAACTATTCCCAAATTCTTAATACCATCGATTACTCAAATTCTAATTGTATATTAAGACACGTAGAAACTTACCTGTGGTATGTTTTCTCATCGGAAGACAATGTTTGAAAGTGGTTTCCTATCCTCTCAACCTAAATTAAATGTTTTGGAAACTAGTAGGAAAACATTAAAAACAATTTGTAGGACCCCCTTTGGGTTATGAAAACCCCTTGGAAATTTGTTGACAGTTATAGCTAACTCTTTGAAATTCTATCAAGTGACTTGATATGTATAATTTAAGTTTTGGCAAACTAGTGGTTCTCTCTCTCCCTATCTCCCTTTGTCTCCTTGGTTAAGAAATGAAGTCAAATGAGATGGAATAAATAAATCTCTAACCCTCTCCCTTAGAATGCAAAATATTATGTAAATGGGAAACTAAAAACATTAATTATGCTATATCTAGGTGGATTTCATGCTAGCGTGATGCGCCAAAATTAGCAAGAACTCGTCAAGGTCATAACTTGAGCTGCGGGTGTCCGTTTGAGTCTCATTATTGTTTAAACCACATGTTTCGATGAGACAAATGCACCAAAGAACTCTGCCCTATTGGTTGGAGAAAGTTTTAGCACAATTTTGGGCCCTAAATATGCCATCTTGAGGCTAAAAATTAGGATTTAAGTTGTAGTTCGGTTTTTCCTATTTTTGGGCATTAGTTAATTTTAGTCTATTAGTTGCATTATGATTTAGAAATCTGGAAATTACACTAATTTAGGAATGTATAAGATGTGTGGAAATTTTTTTGCTCATACGAATAACCATGTGAACTTACTAAGAATAACAGGTTCTAGTAAACTGCTAAAAGTAGCAATTTCCGCCACCTAGAGTAGATTTAGTCAAAGTTAGCTAGAGTTTTCTTGGCAACTTGAGTTGGGAGTTGTTTTCCTATTTCGGAAACATTGTAATTCATGATTCAATAACAAATAAGGAGATCTGTTTTCTTTTGGAGTTCATATTATTTGTAGTATATCAAGTTTGTTTAGAATTTGGCTACATTATAGTGATTTATCGTTGATTTCATGCTCACATGGTTTTTTAGGATGCAAGTAAGATAATGTCGATAATGTAGCCAAATTCTAAACAAACTTGATATACTACAAATAATATGAACTCCAAAAAAATATCCCTTTCTTTGTTATCAAATCATCAATTACATTGTTTCCTAAAAAAGGAAAACAAATCCCAACTTGAGTTGCCAAGCAAACTCTAACTAACTTTGAATAAATCTACTCTAGGTGGCAGAAATTACTATTTGTAGCAATTTACTAGAACCTGTTATTCTTAGTAAGTTCACATGCTTATTCGTAGGGGCATAGAAATTGCTATGCATCTTCTACATTTCTAAATTAGAGGAATTTCTAACTTTCTAACTCATAATGTAACTAATAGACTAAAATTAACTAATTCCCAAAAATATGAAAAAACTGAACTATAACTTAAATCCTAATTTTCGGCCTCAAGATGGCAGATTTAGGTGCAAAAATGTGCCAAAACTTTCCCCAACCGGTAAGGCAGTTGTTGGTATGTTCGTCTCATCGAAACATGTGGTTTAAAAAAAAAGGACTCAAACGGATAACCGAAGCTCAAGTTATGACCTTGTCAAGTTCTTGCTAATTTTGGTGTATCACGCTAGCATGGAATCCACCTAGATCTAGCATAATTAACGTTTTTAGTTTCCCATTCACATAATAATTTACATTCTAAGGGAGAGGGTTAGAGATATATTTATTCCATCTCATTTGACTTCATTTCTTAACCAAGGAGATAAAGGAGAGAGGGAGAGAGAGAACCACTATTTTGCCAAAAGTTCAATTTTACACAAGTCACTTGATAGAATTTCAAAGAGTTAGTTACAAGTTTCAACAAGTTTCCAAGGGGGTTTCATAACCCGACGAGGGTCCTACAACTTTTTTTGGATTCTCCTGTTAGTTTCAAAACATTCAATTTAGGCTCAAAGGCTAAGAAACCACTTTCAAACATTATCTTCTCGGTGAGAAAACATACCATAGGTAAGTTTCTATGTGTCCTCATATACAACAAGAATTATGAGTAAATGTTTGTATTTAGAAGTCGAACGGTTTACAATTGGTGGCCTGTATTTCGAGTCCATCGGTCGTAATTGACCTAGTTGTAAATGATCAAAAGTTAGCTCAAGGGCTCAGAAACCACATCCAAAACCGGCGTTATATGGATGAACACGCAACGAGAAACTTTCTACAAATTTCCCTATATATGAAGAATTCACTAAAGTCAATAGGATGATAACTAGAAAATGGTTTTCAAATCGCAATAGGTTTTCTAGAGCCACCGGTGGTAATTGGTCAAGTTTGACTTAGTCAATTGTGGACCGGAGGCCTATGAAATGCATATGCCCAACTATCTAGAAGAGTTTTTTTCCCCAAACTGAAGTTTCCAGAAATTTTCTAGTAAAAATACAAGAGGTTTGCGAAGGAAGATAATCATTTTGTTGTCCAGGATACAAACGAGGAACCTATACGAAACCTAATTTATCAATTTTAACAACTTCCTAAAAGTGCAAACGGGGTAACCTGGCTCCTAGAAGAATGAAAAGAGAGTATGAATGGGTGATGGGGTCAAACTTAAATCTTGAGGTTAATATCCCGATAACAAGGAACATGAATGATACTTTACATCCCCTTTTTGGGTTTCAGAAGGTTGTTTTGTAGGTGTATGAATATCATGATTCACTAGCTTTTACAATGGAACAATTGGTGGGATTATGAGGGAAATAATTTAGCTTGTCAATAAAAGGGTGTCACAACTATCTAATATGGTTACGAAGTTTTCCAAATCATGTCTAAAGGAGGTTTTAAGTTTGTGCTTGACTACCAAGTGTTATTCGGTTACATAAGTACCAGATGACATTTTACCATTTTGCCAAAACAAGTTTATATAAAATAGTCGAATGTATGATAAACCAAAGTTTTTTAAATTTATTACTCTGCAAACAAAAAAACTTAAGCACAAGAATTATTAAGGATAAGGTGAGATGAACCATGCCTATGGAATGAAGAAAACTAGAATTGTGGGATTTGGTTCGCATCTTTAATAGGCATTTCGTTAAGAAGTTTGCACGCATCCACAATTCCACCATTTTACATTTTCTTTAAGGACTTGATACTTGTTCCAAAAAAAGATTTGAGCATTATCCTCAAATATCGCATCCCATCGAGACCATGTTGGCAAAAAAACCCTCTAGACACAAGCCTATAGAGCCTAAAATATTCCTCCAACTTTGTCATTTTACAATACCACATTATAAGCCTCAAATCCTGATTCTTTCATTAGTTCCATGAACTTGTATGCTCTTTCCAAATTATCGCCTATAGAGAGAGACTCAATCATAATGTTGAAGGTAGATGCATTGGAAAATATTTTCCTCATACCCATCTCAAGATAGATGTTTGAACATAGATTGATCCTTTTTGGACATTAACAACTAATAGACTAAAATTAACTAATGCCCAAAAATAGGAAAACACCGAACTACAACTTAAATCCTAATTTTCATCCTCAACATGGAGGATTTAAGGCTTAAAAATGTGTTGATACTTACCCCAATTGGTAGGGCAGGTTTCAGGTGTGTCTGTCTCATCAAAACATGTGTTTTAAAAAAATGGACTCAAACGGACACCCAAAGCTCAAGTTATGACCTTGTCAAGTTCGTGTTAATTTTGGTGCATCATTCTCCCTTGCTTGAAAAAAATATAGCTCCTGTAAGTTGTCTTCTTCAAACTTCTTCCATTTATCTGCATCCAACTTCATAATCTCCCACTCTGTGACCCAAGTATTGTCCTCTTGTTCCAGTCTTTTCCAATGTACCAAATATTTGTTGTATTTCCCATGTCGCTTGTCCATTGTTTTCTTATCTAGAATCTGATCCACTTCTTCCTTCTTCTTCATTTGAAACCTCGTTGCCTCCTATTTACTACTTCATTAATAGCATCCCCTTATGCACCATGCCCATGAAAAGAATAAAACTTTGAAACATTAATTACTTGGAGAAATATCAAAATTCCCCGGCAATTCCACCTCATAAGCATTATCATTTATTTTTTCACTATTTTACAAGGACCAATCTTCTTGTACTTCATATTGTTATAGTTTTCTTTTGGAAACCTTTCCACAGATACACCATAACCAAATCACCAACCGTAAATACCTTTCTCCATCTATGCACATTTGTTATTTCCTTATACTTATCATTACTATTCTGCAACTTCTTCCTCGCATTTCTTCTTACAATTGTTGTATATGTTTGGAAAATGCTTCGTATCATCACGACTCGCCATCAATCGGGTAGTTATACCAAATCTAACACTCCATTTGGATTACTCCCAAACACAATTGAAAATGGGGAATTTCATATGGATCTATTTATGGAACTAGTATAAGCAAACTCACTTGTGGTAATGCTAAGTCCCATTGTCTTATTTTTCCCCATGATGTACCTTAACAGTTTCCCAAACTCCGATTTACCACCTCTAATTTCCCATCGATCGAGGATGACAGAGCCTTTGTTGAACGGTAGTTGAGTTCTCAATTTCTTCCATAAAGTCTCATTAGAAGTGACCTAAGAACCTTGTGTCCCTATTTGAAATAATTGTTTTTGGAACAACATGCAAACGAACAACTTCTCTAAAAAAAAAAAATTCTACGGCTAGTTGAATGCACCTACAACCAGCCCTACTTGATTGGGGAAAGTTTCGGCACATTTTAGGGCCCTAACTCCGCCATCTTGAGGCCAAAAATTAGGATTTAAGTTTAGTTCAGTTTTTTCCTATTTTTGGGCATTAGTTAATTTTATTCTATTAGTTGCATTATGAGTTAGAAAGTTGGCAATTCCACTAATTTAGGAATGTAGAAGATGCGTTACAATTTTTTTGCACGTACGAACAAGCATGCAAACTTATTAAGAATAGTAGGTTATTGTAAACTACTAAAAATAGTAATTTCCGCCACCTAGAGTAGATTTAGTCAAAGTTAGAGTTTTCTTGGCAACTCAAGTTGGGAGTTATTTTCCTATTTCGGAAACATTGTAATTCATGATTCTATAACAAAGAAGGAGATCTATTTTCTTTTGGAGTTCATCTTATTTACGGTATATCAATTTTGTTTAGAATTTGGCTACATTATAGCGATTTATCGTTGATTTCATGCTCACATGGTATTTTAGGATGCAAGTAAGATGGCAAAGCGACGTGGGCACGATTCACTATATATTGTTAGATTTTATGTATGTTAATGGAAATAATTATTTTATGTATTGTTATGTTATAGTAAAGTCATTTATTGATATTTTGCAATATGATTGAGATGCTAGTATTAGGGGTGCTTAACGAAACATGCATTTAACTATAGGTGTATTTTTAATTCTAATTGGCATATGGTAAAAGGGTGTTATATATATATATATATATATATATATATATATATATATATATATATATATATATATATATATATATATATATATATATGTTAAGTAAAATTGTAGAGGATAGTTCTACATTTTTTAAAGTATTGAAAGGTTTATTAGTGAAGTTTTGTAACATTTTTAAGATGTTAGTGTTTAAGGGAAATGTTCATCTATATATGGGTGTTATTTTGATTCCAAAATTTGTATTGTAAAAGTTTGATAAATGTGTTAAATGAAATTGAAATTAATAGCTTATAGTGCAATTCTAGTGTGTAATTGATGATTAAATAATTGGTGTGTTTTGTTTCTTACCTTGAAAATGTAATAAAGAGATCTAAATGAAATAGTCAACCCTATTATAAAATTCATCTATAGCTAGCTACTCTTCTGTGTGATTTCTCTTAGCATAGAAAACTAAAACCTTAGGATGAACTAAAATCCTTACGCTTGATAACCCCTTCTAAATTAAATAAATAAGATCACATGTTTGAGTTTATCGATAGAGATTTTATGGTTAACGAAATCATCGTGAACTAGATGGTTAGGAATGAAATGGTCAAACATTATCTAGAGTATGTGGTACCCTCCTAGGTTTGGTAATCATGTGTATAGTAAGGAGAATGTGTTCTCTTAAGGTAGTACTCTTGGGAACCAACTTCAAACATAGTGTAAAATCATCTTGGACCGATGTACATGTTGTGTGGTGAAGATCACCAACTAACCTTGGAAGTCACCCTTAAGAGTTGGGATCAAAAATAAATTCATACCCAACCCCATTTATCATTTTGGTTTTATGGTGCAATACTAAGAGTTATTTGTGAAACTTAACATAATTTTAGTGTATGAGTAGTTTGTTTTAATGTAACCATAATTGTTGTGCTCGGAGAAAATTAAATTTTAGATCGTTCATATATTGTGTTGAAACCATCTTGTGGCGAGGGAATAAATCCACAACATGTGATCCCTAATGTAAACCATAGTCCTTTAAATGAAGGATTTTTCCCCTTGTTCCCAACTTTTCCTAGTGCGTAATGGATGTACGTTGCGAAACTAAGTGATCATGCAATTTTCCTTATTATCAAATGGGTTAAACAACAAACTTCAAAACACTAATTAAATCATATTAAGTGAAATCATTTTAATATGTATGTAAATGATTCAAATAGGGCCTATGTTTTAGATACCTACACATAAGAATACTAAGTGTGAATATGATTTAACCCCTCTCAAACAATAGTGTCAGCTTGACAAGAAGTGTCGAATGTACCTAGAGTTACAAGATGATTTTGGAGATAAGGGTGTTCAATCACTCTAGTTGTGACCTTAGTAAGGTGGGTAAAAATTTATAATTGAATGTCTCCTAATATCATGCATCTAATACTTGTTGCTCATGAGTCCATATTTTTAAGTGTGAAATCATACCCGTTAGTGCCTTGATGTCTAAGAAATTTATTGAAGTACGTGGGATACATGTTTGGTTGTCATAACATAAAAAAATTAGACTAACCATAGAACTTATATCCTAATTTTAAAATGACGTGAAATCTATCTACTCTTGAATCAATAAACTTCCTTTGCTTCATGAGAACCTCCCTTGTTGTAACTAAGATAAATGGAAAATTCAATCGAACATGCAACTTAGAAAATGAATCCTTGGAACAAACACTAAAAGGATCATGTATGTACATATGTTCATACCAACAACCAGTTACAACATTCTAGTGTGATGAGGGAAATAAGAAAAATTAGATGGGATTACTACAAGTGAAATGTTAAATAAAGTAAAGATAATGGAGTCTAGTTATAAAATAATTGATAAGTGATTTCCAAGCAAATAAGGTCAATAATGAAACATGAATGTAATAAATATGTAAACCAGGAAAGTTTTTTCATGGATGGTGCCCATACGGGATTCATAATGTAGTTTAATCATTATGATCTGCATCACGTGTTTTCATATTGCCTATGTGGGTTAGTTTTCATGCAAGCATATCATGTGTTTTGCGTTGGCATAAGTGATCCCCTATAGTGTCATGTGAACTACAATGTGATTCAACAAAAATTTACTCTAGTATTTTTACTATTGTATTCATGTGTGTCAAATGTGGACGATACAACAAAGAATCCAACCTTCACCGATATTCAAGTTCACATTTTCCTGTGTGAATTGGGTTGATCATCTCTAACTTCCCCTGGTCCTCATGAGTTTGAGTTTCAATAGCAAGGGAGATAGGGACATCAAAATCATGACACCAAGGGGGAGCATTACCAATAGGAATAGAGGAAGGAATAACCTTCACAGTCAACGTATCAAAATCAACTTCGCTCTCTAATCCAACCTATGAATCACTATCAAAACAGATCTCAGTAACAAGTTGACTAGGATGAGAATTCTTCCACGACGAAGATCTAATTTTAACTTATTTTTTCCCCATCTGATAATCCATAACTAAGATCCTAAGAGAAAAACAAGTTCTTCGTGTGAAAGGAAATCCATCGAAATCTAGATTTTGAGTCCATATGTGATCTTCCACAATGAGATCAATAGAAGTGGGAAATCTACCAAAAGGTGGGCGTATGATGTGAAGTCACATGAAGACATCTTTGGATCAATAGACAAACATTTACCTAAGGTATCTCCAATTGAAATTAAGCATTTCTCACTTCAAAATTGGAGAGGTGAATATGGCTACCGAGCCACACAAGTTTGACATGAAATTTATTAGTCACAGGATTAACCAAGGGGGACCACACTTTCATCAATATTAAATGAGACTTAAAGTCCCAAACTTTGCCAAAAATCATATCTCTGTCCAAGATAATAAAGTAAAAATCCTGGATGTGGGATGAATGTCGATATCAATTCCATAAGAGGTCTCTACCAAGGCAAAATCCATTCATGAAGTGTAGGAGACACAGGGAAGACATTATTAAATTTGTAGATGAACCCATTTTTGTTGTAAAATGCTTCCGAATGGAGAACCTCAACACCAAATGAGAATAATGGTGTGGCCTTGGTAGAAGCCTAAGGTTTGGAGGGTCAACCAAGCTTAGAAGCATCAATGCTCTTGCAACTATTGATTCCAATATCTCCCACCCTTCTCCAAAACCCTAGGCGTCGTAACTAAATTAGTGGTCAACTTGTTACAAATGCAATAGAAAAGTTGACCACTACAGAGTGCATCTACTACAATAATAGGTCCCGATAGACCCCTATTGTGTGATAGAACTATCCAACAAAGAGGAAATACCTTGTTTTTAAGGCACAACTAGGTGTAAAATCGGGGGCCACGAATCAAGACTTCCACTAACATTCACTCCTCTCCTCCCTATTACACCATTCCCTAAAGCGGGGATCGACCATCCGAGCCTTCAAAAAATAATGATCCCGATCTTGTATGCGGGATCATCGCCATTCTGCCTGCAATGTCTACATAAACGCCCATCACACCACCATTTTTAAAGGTTTTTTAATCAAGGTATTTAGGAAACTTTCTACGAGAATATGACCAACAAAATAAGAAATAAGACAATTATTTTGTGACCATCTAATAACTCATTCGAATGTTTCTAAAATTAACACAACATTAGGAATGGAGTCAATACTATTATATCGTGGTAAATTTTGGGAATAATTTTTCTTGCACATTTGGGAGCTTTCTTTGTTGTCTTCCATAGCCGTAGTTCAAACTAAAAGATCAAATGTCATATACATGCTTTAAATTAAACTATAAAATAAATTAATTTTCATGTTTTAGTATGATATGATGTGAATTAAGGTCCCTTAAAAGTAATCTGCAAGTCTTGCACACATGAACAACGACATGGAAACCCTAACAAACCATTAAAAACATAACACATCCAACATAAATACAATTTTATTCCAAAAAATAATGTAGTGAATGTAGTTTTACCTAATTATTCAAGATTTTGAAGTGTAAATCACACTCATTCATTTATAAACAATCAATATCTAAACAACTAAAACATTCAAAGTGAAAATACAAAATCTGAGACTAACGTCCCTCACAATATAACATATGGTATCTTATAAGATTCATAATGTGCCTTACCTTTTACGTGTATAAGATAGTAAAGTATATAAAACCACACCAGTTTATAGGATGCAATACATAGGGGATACATAAGTCTATTTCAAACAAAAATAAATTAGGTTTTTCTACTTTCTTTTATAAAGGAAAATTGTTCGCTATTAAATCAATAGGAATAATAAATTCGAAATATTCAAAACAGCATATGAAATAAAACCTTCTATATTTTATACGCCGGCGAATCGTTCAAGGGCTGTAATCTTGTCTTTATCCTCCCTGTTGTATCGAATTTCATGCTTGAAGTCGGAGAATATGAAAGGCTTGTAACGCCTTGGTTTAATCTCCTCGTGCACAAGCTCTGCAGGAGCCCAAACTTTCTTATCGTTTGGAAACACATAAAATAGAGCAATTGACATTCGATCCATCCATTCCTTATAAACAACACGATGGTGTGAGCTGCGGTACTCGCCATTACTCCACGCCTGGAATCAAATAAACCACATTTATTATACACCGCACAGAGAGCATTAGAAACACTGGTGGCTTATGAAAAACTTATTTGTTAGACACCTTAAGGGAGTCCCCACATTGACAACAAGGGAATCTGATATTGGCTTGATCATGAACCACTTTCCTTGTTTGGATCGAATCTCGAGCCCTTCCTTTCCATCTTCTAACAGAATGGTGAGGCAACCCCAATCTGCATGAGAGAACAGAGCCTCCTCGCCGATAGATTTTCCATGAGATGAATACCCGCTTATACGCAAATTGGCTTTGCATTTTTCGAAATCAGATTTGTAGAAGGTCTCAACATCCAGATCCAGGCTCGCAAGAATTACTTTCATGATTTTTGATACCAAATCTGTTGCAGATAAACTGTATTTCCCTATCGTTTCACTGTAAAGTAATAAAAGCATAATGTAAACAATGATAGATATCTCTGCACAAGATCTTCGGAAGAAGAAAAGAAAGAGATCAACTTCATACCAGAAAACTGAGTTTCCTTGTTCGGGCCATATTCTTTCAGACATTTTTTGGACTGAATCCGAATCGGGCATGTCAAGGAAGCAAAAGCTCTCGTGGGAGGCGGCGCACCAGGCCTGCGAATGTAACTTTCGGCTGGATAAGAATCCGTGGCTCTATCTTTAGCCTCCGTGGGCAATGACAATAACTCCTTCCCAACTTTCTGAACTTTTTGAAGAAGATGTACTGGAATTCCGTGGTTCACAAGGCGAAAAAATCCCCATTCTGTGCAGGCGTCTCTGAGTTTGGCGACCTCAGGATGATATTGAAGATGATCTCCGAATTCTACTGGCAATTGTGCAATGTCAATCACAGGGATATCGACTTCATTTAGAGTGATTTCAAAGGGAGATTGCAGAGACAAAGCCATGATTTCATGTGGGATTTCGCTTATTAATAGAACTGTAGATTGAAAGATTTCTTACGCAAAACATATACAGACCTCCCAAATTGGAATCGTCCAATTTCCTACAAAACATAGCGATACAAACTTAGGGGGTGTGAAAACGATTTTCACAATGACATAAGGAAAGATAAACTTAGGTTGTTTAACCATTTTTGTATTTTCCCCACTATGAAAATAATGCAATAAACAATTTGAAGTGATCGACCAATTGCCGCCCGAATAATTCCAAAACCGATGTGTTTGTGTGTTAACGTTTTGCCTAACACTCACACACGTTCGCGGGGGTCAATTTAGCTGGTGGGGGTTAAATTTATCAAAAATGTCTCAAGCACATTGGTGGGGCCTATTCTTGTGTTACGAAGGAGCTCGGGCAACATGAATGCTTGAAGTTGTATTGGTGAATTCCTTCTTTTAATACAAGGGACAAATATTATATTGAGGTATTCAAGAAAGACTAGATATGCCCACACAACTATCAATAAATACCATAACAGTGTAGTTTGTTGAGAACTAGAGAAATGATGTCGAGTAGTTCCGCTTGAAATATGAGAAGATTAAAGGCTTGTAACGTTGTGGATGATAGTTGTCCACAAGCTCCATTGGAGCCGATCTGTTTTATCAGCGAGAAAGTGTACAAACCATGCAAGAGACAACCGATCCATCCACACATTGTAAACAAACCGGTGCACTATGTTGTGGAACCTGCCATTACTCCATGCCTGCACTCAACCCTCATTTTCATGGATGTCAGTAACCAATTTTAACAGCACGAGAAATACATTTAAATATAAACTTAATGAACTTTGTGTCGAGATATTTAAACCTTCAATTAGTCGCCTATGTTGACAACAAATGCATGAGGAGAGAGGCTTAATGTTCAACCACTCCCAATCCTTTTCATGTGATTGATACTAAAGGCCCCCTTCGTTGGCTTCGTAAATGATTGTTATACAACCATGGTCATTGTGGGAAATTATAGCCGCCTCTTCCATAGATATTCTTCCATCATAGTAGTGGTGGTATATTTGCAATTCATTTGTGCATTTTTCTAGAATAGAGTGATAGAATGTCTCAATGTCCAAACCAAGGTGGAAAGAATGATTTTAGCAATCATGTGTGTGTGATCGGCCGGGTAGAATGTATATTGTCCAATCATTTCACTACAATGGATAATAAGAATAATAATGCTTACATAGTTCTAAATTTCAAATGGGATAATTTTATTGAAAACAGAGGTGGAACAAAATTAGTATAACTTACATGAAATTTGGATTTCCCCCATCCGGCCATATTTTATCGTTGAGTGTATCTTCCGGTACATTTTGTGTTGACCACCATCCTGACAGTTTGACCACAAGAGTCGACGATCATCGCTTAACTAACCAAAGTTCCTCCGTTAACTATCCATCGTCCTCTTCCCGTCACCGCTTAACTCATCTCCATCGGTTCAATTTTTTTTTCTCTCACAAAATCCCTCCCCGATGCTTTTCATCCTACCCATTCCATAAATGTTGTAATAAACACTCCACCAGAACAATGATTTGTGGGAAAACATCATTCTACAAAGTAGATTTGGGGTCGAGTTTCACAAGCGGATACAAGCGCAGAGATTCACACACTAATACATGCAGGTATTACATCTCCCTCATTTGTCCCTTTCACCGAGGCTTTAAATTTCTCTCTTTTGGTTAAGACCTCCATGATTTAATAGTGAAAGGTTTCTTCCATCGTGAGATGAGATGAAAGCATCCAAAAGAACCATGTCAAAGAAATAGATCAGAACTTCCAACATATTCACAATCATGCCTCTCACTAGAAACATATTAGAACTTCTTTCAAGATTCTCTTCTTTGTGATCCAAATAAACCATGTACCTAGAAATAAGTTCATTTTTGAGGGTTTTATTCCACCTTTGAATTTCATCTATTTCCTTCCTTTTGAAGTGAATAATGCCAAACCAGAAATCATCCACCACACAAATCATTTTCCACATCGTCCTTTCGAGCCAATGTTGAGCAACTTCTTCATCCTCCACATAAAGAACTAGTTGTCAATTGTAGGGCATCGTCAAAAGGCTTAGGAAAATGGTACTTGTGTGAAAGAGGGATGCAAACATGCAAGATCCACTCCAAAGGCTACGCTGCAAATTTTATCAAAGACAATTCACTGCAAAACGTCCAACAAATTTTTTTGATTCCCATCCATTGCACACATTAGGAAGCATTAGCATGAGGCCATCTACCACTTCATGCTTGAATCTCTCAAGTATAAAACTTCTAAGAGATTTGGTGTTGAATTCATCATTGAAACCTTCTTTTTCATTTTCAATAAGATATTGGATTTTTTATTAATTTAGATCTCTTTGGATTCGGAAAAAGACATCAACTATATAACCATTATAATATTGTAATTGGTTAGTAGTTTAATTTCTTTCCACCGGTTAGTAGTTCAATTCTCGTAAGTTATTATATGCAAATTTCAAACTACTTACCTCAATCTAATAAGGGATATCTCATATATAGAAATTTTGAACTATTAACCTCAAATTAGGTGACACTCAATAACACCAACCAATAGATTATGAATCCTTACTACCATATAAATGTAGTAGCTTGATTAAACAATAAAGAACTTTAATTTTTCTTATATTTTCAAACCCATTTTATGATTTATTTATTTTTAAATCCATTTTAAATTTATTTATTTAATAGATTCTATGATTAACATTTAGCTTTTTTATTTCATTTCTATGTTGTGCTTAGTATAAGGCTTTGCTTCCTTTCATTTACTAAATTTTTTTGAAGTCTACATATTTATATGGTTTCTACCAATGGCAGATTTGAAAAAGAATTTGTTTTGCAATATTTTTATTTTTAGAGAATGATTTTTCAATTCATGGACTATTGATATTCCTAACTCATGGGGCTGCTATAAAACAAGACTTTGTCACAAATAATAACTATTGTTAATATTCCTAGCTGTAAAATGCTTTCTTTAGTTAATTGCATCGGTGGTATCTCTTTTATTCCATTTTTCAAATTTGGTAGAGTGCAAAAGTCTTACAATTTAGAATCCTTTTTGTTCTAACTTCGAAGCATGGTATCATTATTGGCAAAAATTAATAGGGTGTGAGATTTGAAGACTATAAGGAAGGTTGTCATCCTATCATTAAGAGAGAAGCTAGGATTATAATTAAATCACAAGATTTTGATGGCTATATAAATTCTGGAATCTTAATGCTTTGAAACATTGAAATCATCTCCCTAAAAGCTTAACCATAATGTTTTCATGACTTTATTATATGCCTTTAGGTGAAAAGGATTGTCAAGTCTTCCTATAACTCGGGATTAGTATTTGACATTTGTAAGAATGTATTTGTTATGAGAAATAATATTATATATATATATTGGAAAATTTCTCTTCCCAGTATATGTTACCTTGCTTTCTTTTCTTTGAGAAAGAAAGTGGGACCACATAGTTTGATAAGTTCTAAATCAAGACAATAATTTGAGAAAAATTATAACTTCCATTTGTTAGCAACAATTGATGGGATCATGGTGGAAAATATATATAAGATTTTATCTTTTACAATATTTACTATTATGAGGTGTTTACACTCTTAAAAAATATTAATAAACTCTACTTTCTAATCTAGATATCAAAAGAGTTAATCTTGGGAGAACAATAGCTTTGCTAAGATATGTATTTATGATTTCATTGCAAGCTCGTTGAAGTCAACAAATTTGAGTAATTATTTTTTCGTTAATCTAAACAAATGTTGGGTTAGTTTAATTTTTAATTTTAAAAGATACATAAACATATTAATATTACCATTACCATTATGGTTTCCCGGTTTTACTTGAATCAAAGTTTTATATTCTTGGTACGTCAATCACGCATCTAGTCAATTGTGTAGTAAATATGTAATTTTCTATTTTAATAATAAACTCTGTTGAGAAGTAACTTAAAAAAATTTAGCAAACAATGTGATGTCCATGTTGTTTTTGTGATGGATATTTTTGCGATCATATTAAATAATATTTTAATTTTGAGGGTGGTTATGGGAATTATATATTGTTTAGTGATTCATTCTTTTTTAAGGGGATTTTATTATACATATTAGCTCTAACAATTTTAAGAATCAAATGTTATGTTGTAGGTGTGGTGAAATTTTATCTAGCTACTAGCAAGCAATTAAACAAGAAAGTCCCAATACTTTGCAGAAGGATTGATTGCAAAAGCAAAGAAGTATACAAAAAGTGTAGGTATACATGCTACAATGGATGGTGGCATAAGCCTTAATAATGTAATTTTAAGTTATTTGAATTAAATTTAAAACAATAAATTCTTTGGTCTAAGATCAAATTGATTGTCTCAACAATCTATGATTGTGATACATAAAAATCTTAGGAAATTTTTAAATATGATGATTGGAGCAAAATTATTTCTTTTAATTCTCAAACTAATATTTCAAAATCTATCTACAAAAGTGAAAAATCAAGTATGTTAATCTATATTGTTTTAAAACTAAAGTACACTTTCAAATAGGTTATCTAATTCTATGGAAACATGACTTGAAATGATTTCATTTTATTGGGAATGGGAAAAACATGCCATAAGAAAAGAATATATTGGTATTTATTCTGAAGTGTCCCTATGCATTTTGAGACCCTTGAGATAATTCCTTAATTTTATTTTTTAATTCACACATGGTGTTGATCATATTGGTTTCCTCAAAGGGAAGAGAATTAGTACTTGAATATGTAGGAATAAATGCATGAGGTAAGAAAGAAAAAAATTAAGTATTAGGAGCTATGGAAGGAATCTAAGAAGTAATTGAAGAATTAGAAAAATTGAGAAGCTATATGAGATTCAACAATAATAGGAATAAAATAAATTAAAACATGAACATTAGGAAAAGTGCGAGGAAGAATATTGTTGAAGGAAATATAAGATGTCTTCGTATGGAATGTGTCTCAATAAGTGATTGATCATTATTAGTGTTTGTGTTTTCATGATTTAACCTATAATTCTAATAATAATCCCATTGGTATGTTCTTAACCTTGAGTTCTAAATTGAATATCCCTTTTAAAATTCAATATATTGGCCATTATACCGTGGGTTTTCAAGAGATGTGGGACCTTGTACATATTGAATTCGATTTTTCTCCTCTAGAGAAACCTCTTTCCTTTTATTACTTTGAATTTAATCATGAGGGCCATCCAAAGCCTTTTCATTCATGTAGGTTTCAATAAGAGTTGGATTAATTTTAGAGTGAGATTGGGTATTAATAAAAGTAAGCATTTTTTCACACAAACCCTAGGAAGAATCAAGGGAATTTCTACAAGATCAACTAGATTGGAATTTCACTTAGCACTTCTTCAATTTGGAGTCTTTGATCTAATAAATTTGGATGGCGTAAGATATATAACATACAAAGTAACAATACAAAATCAATATAACATACACAAGAGCTAGGACTCAAAGGTTGAAAAAATAAAGTAAACCCTAAGACAATTAACAAGAGGCAAGAGTTTACACTGTGTTAAAACCTACGATGTAAGTATTGATTGAGTTAATTTTGCCAGAAGGAAAATATTAAGTTACATGCATGATTCGAGCTAGCCAAAATTTAATTTTAGAACATGTTTTTATTAAAAAAATCAGTATACTATCAATTTCTAAGTTATAATTTTGTTGAAATTAAACAAACAATAAATTGGACCTACTTACAATAAAATAATGGTCTAATCTAGATCATCGATAATATAAAATGATTAAATGTTATAAAATATTAGAGAATTAGAGTTTAAATTACAATGTGTTTGACCACGTAAATATAGATACAATAATCATTGATAAGTGGAGGAAGTTAGTTCTAGAGAGAAGAAGAAATCGACCACAAAAACATAGGACTCAAACATTTGTAGTGTCATATAATAGCTGCAAATTTGGTTGAGTAGAATTGTAACAGATATGAAAATGGCCTTCTATGTCAAAATATATGTGATGGTCTTGGTCTTTGGGAGCCTTCCTCCTTTTCTCTGGTTGTATCTCTATGTCCATAGAGATATTACCAAGGTCAACAATATCGGGATATCAAGGAAGTCCACTATCATACGAAGAGGTTACTCAGGAAACTACTACAATCTAAACTAGCAAGGCTATGAAAGAGGATACGAGAGGAAGTTACATAGGTGGCTATAGAGGTGGATACAATACCTATCAAGGTGGTAGATTATATCACGGATATCAAGGTAGATGAGGTTATTCAACGAACCTTGGGATTATTACTATCTCTATGGAAATCCACTTGAAAAAAACTTGAGCTCGGACACCAAATGTGGACCTTAAGCCTTAAACCTTTCATGAGGGTTAAGTAGTTTGTTCCTTCATAAGTGATATTTTTATTAGATAAGGTAAAAATAGATTTTGAAGGGATCGGGAACCCTATACAAACCGAAAGATAGGCATCAAGGCACGAGAGGGGAAGCATCAAGGAACAAGGCCCAACCTCGGCCTAAGCTGGAACAAACAAACAAACAAAATTGAACCCCGAGAAGAAAGCTCCAAAAGAAAAAAGGGCCCAAAAATAGGATAGTCAAAGAGGCTTAGCCACCCCCAAGGAGTGAACCTTGTTAGCATTAGTTTAGTGTTAATACATTGTTATTTGTTGGACAGTTATAACTGTCCTCCTCCTTGTTCCCGCAGCCTGTAGCCTTTATATGGCTCTGTTCATTGAATATTTTTTAAGGCATTCTATCAATTTTTACTCTATCTCTGCCTTCATTGGTATCATAGCGACCTGTTTTGTCTTTTACCCTGTGAAGTGGAGCGACCTGTATTGTCTTTACCCTGTGAAGTGGAGCGACCTGTTTTGTCTTTTACCCTGTGAAGTGGAGCGATCTGTTTTGTTGGGCATCCATTTAGAAGAAGAAGCGACCTGTTGGAACTTTGGCGTGGCAGTTTTAGGAGGTTGTTGGGTAGCATCGTTAACAGACGCTGAGTTTTGAGAAATCTATTTTGGCATTTTGAACAGCAATCAGAATCACCAATCCTTCATCGAGGGGCCATCTACCGTCTTCTGTGTAGCAGTTGTTGCATGCACAGTTGTCATAAGACCCTCTATGCTTGGCATGGAGTTTGGTGCAGCAAGATTTTCTTTGGCATTTTCCTGAAAATGGAAACGTGTTGTGGTTGTGGATTTTTGGATTGTGTGCAAACATGGTTGTTTTATTAGAACTATGGAGTAAATCAGTTTGGCGCATGCGTGGTGACCTATTTTGGATTATTCATAGAGGGGACCATCTGAAACACCATTCCTTGGCCTTTTGTTGTTTGGCATAGAACCGACCAGCATTGAAATCTGTGTGAACTTGGCGTCGACAGTAGGGAGAGTATTCACGGTGCTCTTTATTGTTGTTGAGGGTATGTATAATGCTCAGTTTATTTTCTATAGAAAGAAGGCCAATTTGACGATGGGGAATGTTTTGCCTCTTCCCGAGGGTGTTGTCATTTGCAATGTGGAGCAACACGTAGGTGATCGCAAGTCGTTTGCTAGAGGTTTTGGAGATTATGCCATTATTTTTAGTCACAACCCTGATAATGGCACTTCCAGGATAAAGCTTCCATCTGGTGCTAAGAATATTGTGCCAAGTAGCTGCAGAGTTATGATTGGTCAGGTTGCTAGTGGTGGAAGAATAGAACTGTCAATGGTGAATAGTATTGTTCATCGTGACGCTCCACCAAGGAAAAAGGTTGGTCGCATTGTTGCTAGAAATGGTCGTTTGAGTGGATAGGCTGCAACAACGAGCATTTTCTAGTTTGGAACCTCTAAATGAAGGAGGACGGAGGACAACGAGGCTGGAGGAAATCCAGCGACCTCTTGCAAGCCGCAAGCGACGAGGCCACGACAGAGATTGTGGCAGAATAAGGTATTGAGGACCTATTCCTCAATTTTTGGTTTGTGTTTATTTCAGTTTCTGTTTTGTTCCGTGTTCTGTTGTTTTGTGATCGATGCTAAAAATGGATTACTCGGAGCATAGTTGTTTGCCAATGGTTCTTCATTTTGAATTGATCCTCTGAGTGTCGTGCTTTGAAAAGAAGATGGTTCGCTTGTGAATACGTTCACTTGCAACATGAACCATGTGCAACAAGGTCTAAGTGGCGAGATCCAGTCAATAGCATGTTTCTTGATGTAGTTTCTTTCTCAGTATTCACATTTCACATTATGGGTGAAAATGACTTAGTCAAGGGCAACATCCAGTGGCAGTGATTTGTTTCCTTTCTTTGTTGAAGATTGGCTAAACGACAATCAACATCAGTGGCTACAACTAAGAACATGATTTCTATGATTCTTAGAAGTGAATGTGGAATATTTGTTAGTGCATGTTGTTGTTTTCCTGTGTTGTGTGGTTGTTCAATAAAGTACAGATGATGCATAGTTTCCTGTTTGGGACCTTCTAATTGAAGAGCGTCATGGGGAGTAGAAAAGCACTAAAAGCAGTGCATGGTACTCGAAGTTGGGTTCGTGGTAATCCTGTAAAACCACCGAGGTATCATCCTCTTGGGTTCGTGGTATGCCTGTAAAACCACCGAGGTAAAATCCTCTTGGTTCGTGGTAAGCCTGTAAAACCACCGAGGTGAACAGTCGAAAAGTGCTCCTGTCCCTCTAGGTTTATGGTCAACCTTAGAAAAACCATGTGTATCGAGACCATGTAGGCACATGCTCGTGTGAAGACCCTCTTTGCGGTGTTCTCATTAAGGGGGGGACATCCAGTATCAGGAAATGTATGTTTGTACGAACAATGTAATAAGGGGGGGAATGTTAGCATTAGTTTAGTGTTAATACATTGTTATTTGTTGGACAGTTATAACTGTCCTCCTCCTTGTTCCCGTAGCCTGCAGCCTTTATATGGCTCTGTTCATTGAATATTTTTCAAGGCATTCTATCAATTTTATTCTATCTCTGCCTTCATCTCTGCCTTCAAGCCTAAATACCATGGTTCTTCCCTTTATGAGATCTAAGGCTCATCTTTGTAGGAGAACTTATAGAATTTTCCTTTTTCTTATTGTTCACCACCTTCCAACCATCACCTACATTAGGATCCACATTCTCATTAGGGTCAACAGTAGCTGAATTTCTAGAACCTCCTTGTTTTAAGAATTTTGTTTCATCTTGGAGCTCAAAGATCGGAGCATGGAGGATCAATCCTTGCCCACCATATGACTATTGGGGAAGGGACATCCTCATACAAATTATCCTCTTGATTATCCTTAAAACAAATTGAGATATTTTTGTATCATTATCCTCACGTCCATAGACAATAAGATTGTCTAGATTAAAATCCTTCCACCAAGAAACCATTCCTTTAATATGTTTTTTAACCATTTGAAAATCGAAATCCAGACGTCCCAAAGTAAAGAAAATTCTACATCTGAAAGGGAACCCTTCATAATCTAATTTTTTTCCATATTGAGTCCTTGACACTGAGTTCTATAGTGGCTGAAAGTCACCAGTCATGTCCATATCCACCAGTATGCGGGAATACGTGGTATGATCAAAGAATTCAGTTCTAATTTCAATAGCTAAGAATTTATCCAATGTGTCACCCATTTCTTCAAGGCAATCCTCACTCCCGAAGTGCAAGGGAAGATAGGGTAACCTTATCCAAACTGGTATGGAATTAAATGTTTCAGTAGAGGGATTAAACTGAGGGAACCATGGCTTCATGAGAAGGAGATGTGATTAGAATTCCCAAATTTTCCCTAAAATTATCTCCTTATCAGAGGAACTATCAAAAACTACTACAAAAATTCCACGAGAAAAGGATAAATATTAACTTTACCTTCTATGAGGGGGCGCCATTTTTCATAAATCCAATTGTGCAGAGCGGGGATTCTAGGAAGCCATTCACGAACCTACAAATCAAACCCCTCTTTTCAAAATATTCAATAGTCTCAGTAACCTCATCTCCAAAGGAGACCTTAGGCATCTATTTATCATAGGCCATGGGTTTAATAGGAGGCCTATACCCATATTTGGCCGCAGTTAGGAAACGATTTTTCCCCAACCGAGAGACCCTTGTTAGGACCGACAGTGACCTGCCACTACCACCCCCATAGACCTAGCCACACCCGAAAAATCCCTAAAAATCCTCCAAAGATGATACGCATCACCATTCGCCCCAAAATGCCAACTTAGAGTCCACTATCAGGCTCAAAACTAGAATCCTCTAGGCGAGAATCCATAACACCAATCCCCAAAACACATCCACAAAGAGAAAGAATGAACCCCCACCTGACCCAACCACCACTATCGAGGGAATATCCACCCATCTTCACCTCACCAATATAGCTAGCATTTGAACCAGTGGTGAAACCAAACAAGCCACCGACAGATCATCGCTACCGCTTAACTGGATTAGGGTTAGGGCACAATTCCATCGCCACCACTTGTCTTTCATAATTGATATGCTATAGAATAGAGATTCAAAATAAACCAGAACATCAAACATAACATAGAATCATAAGAACATGCACTATTTAAACAAATCAACTACCTTATATTAATTCTTCAAACACGTTAAAATTCATAATTTATTTTTCTTTCTCACATAATATCCTCTTTTTTGTCTCTCTATCCTCATCTATTTATGCATGTCTCTACTTATGTAACTACTCATCTCTCTGCCCTATTACAATAATTTTGTAATATGTATAATACCCAATAATGACTTATTTTTATAATGACTATGTGTCTTACATTCTACTCTTCATCTTCATTTTGTGGATTTTACCATCATTCTATATCTTCCTTCAATCGCCTATGGCTTTTCCAATGTTTGGAGGATTCCCACCGATCAACGGATTTTCCTAGTGTTTCGTGGATTTTTTTACAATTTCATGGTACAAAGTTCCTTGCAACTTCTAATTTATTTTTTTCCTTAGTGTAAAAATCCAATGATTATCCCTATCAATAATACCCTTAGTAGACTACTCCATCAATGCTTTGATGAAGACTAGTGTGATGGAAATTTTTTTAGTAGGGAGAGATTAAAATCTAGGTACACCTTAGAATAATATTAATTATCATATATGTGAATGGTTCAAGAGGGTAAGAAGATTGGTCTTGAAGCCCTTAGGCTATCTTCATGAGTGACAACAACAAAACAAAGTCGTTGGGGTGATTAGTATTGGAAGAAATCTCTAGTACTAAGCATCCCAACAAAAAAATTATTGTTCTTTGTAGATAAAAAAAGTGGTAGTATCAGTATTCTCTTAAAATAATTCTAAATCTAAAGGGGGAAACAAATGATCATTTAATTTTCCTTAATAAAAAGCTTCTAAGTGATCTCAATCTTAAATTAAGATCAAAAATCAAATGTATTGCTTAGATTAGACCCCTATATGGTGAAATCAAATTTTAGGGGGAGAAGTAGTGAATTAGTCATAAAAATGAGGTGAAATGCGTGTAAAGTTTAAAAAGGATGAAAAATCATACATGAAAAGTGTATATTGGACTCAAAATTAACTAGAGATGGAACCATCGATCCCTAAAATGGAACTATTAGAGGTGGAAATTTTATTATCATAGACATAAATAGAACCACTATAAAAGGAAATGGTATTGTTGTGGTAGGGAACACCGCCACCATAGTGGTAACATGCAGATTTAGAAAAGGGGCATAAAAGAGTCAAAGAAGAAAGAAAATGATTTTGGGAAGGGTCCGAGAAGGACCAAAAAGAAGTAAAAAGAGTCTATGGGGCCTATAAAGAGCTAGGAAGGAGTCTTGAAAATGTTAAACATCTTATTTGGATATTATCATCATCATCATTGGGTTATTTTAGTCGGCACCGTACAAAATGGGGTGTGCATAGACCTCACCGCATGCACTAAAAAGATGCCCCCTCCCCCACCCTCATAAAAAAGTCTTAGATCAATGGAATTTGCATGAAGATCTGAGGTGGGAGGTTCCATAAGTATTTAAATATGTACCCTCTTTATTTATACAAACTTTAAATCTATTCATCATATTTTTAGTCATATAAATGTCAATATGAAGAGAAACAAAAATTTCAAGATCATTATTTAAGTAGCCAAAATATATTTTTCACACAAATTTGAGTTTTAATTAAAGGAACAATACAAATAAAATGAATTATAATTTATTCTAAGACTTCCAATTAAAATCCTGGACCAAATTAATTTTAGATCACATGAAATATATAATATGTAAAGAATAATACATGGTCAATATCATACACACTAGTTATGCTAGAAGATTCAAAATAAATAGAACAAGCTTTAAGAAAATAAAATCTATCCCCAATGAGGAAAGAGTTAATCCCTAAAGGATACAAACAATGCAATATCAACATAAATGGAGAGTCAAAATATAGAATGTGGAAAGGGGTTTACACTAATAACATACTACAACTAGATTATATTGTATTTAAAGTAGCTCATAGATAACTTAATAAATCAGACTTAATTACTTAATTGAATTATTCTAGAAACATAGTTCAATTCAAATAATAAAAATGCTTGTAAGAATTTAGGGTTTTAGCATGTTTTTTAGGAGAGGTTTTTAGAAAAGATAATGCAAAACATGCCCTATCTATAAGGTGACAGAAACAAGATAGCAATTGATTACAATTTTATTTCTCATGAAAGGGAAAAAATAGAACCATACTAAAATTGATCTAGAAAATGTTATATAGTGTGGAACCGAGTTAACTACTATATTTGTGTATTTTAGGTTATAAAACCTAGCTCATTTTTTTCTTAATTTTCATTTTAAGTTAGTGGAGAACTAATATCCTTAATGGATACCTAAATTTGACTCTAACACTTTGCAAAAACAAAAAGTGGAGTTCGTTAAAGAGGGCTTATTTTATCTCTTCATTATTATTTTCTCTTATGATTTTGAATAGTTTTTAAAATGATGGGTGCTCTTCACTAAATAATTGGGATCAAGTTTATTCACAGGGTTATTCTTTAAAAAGAAAATTATCTTTACAACTTAAATAAATATTTATGATTGAATTATTAATTGTTCTAAATCTACTAATACATTTTTTATTTATAAATATCTTGAATTCTAATTAGGACTCTATAGTGGAAAAATATTAAAAATCAAAAAAATATGACATAAAGAACACAAAAAAATCAATAAACCCAAGAAAAGGAGGAGAGAGAAACACTTGATGCAATTATGTTTTTTGTTAGGTATTATGTGTCCTCCATTCTTGTACAAATCATTCAAGCAAATCATCATTTATGATGTCCCATCCTAGATATTATTTCATCAAACATTCCCGACCTCCAATGTTCTTATAAAGACATAATTTAAAATTTTCACACTTTTATCCAAATGCTAGTTTTCATGAATACTCACATCTACAAATGATCAAAGTATGGTCCTTCACAAAGAAAAATTTTAAATAATGAGCTAAAAGAAAAACATATTGATTCTATGTTCATTTTGAATGGTGTTGAAGATATGGATTTGATTGTTCAAAAAGTTAAATATGCCTTAATAGTTTTTTCAAACTCAAAAGAAAATATAGTTTGTCAAACGATTTCGACATGCAGAGTTTTAAGAGAGGATACAGTAAACCATTCATTATCCCCGCAAATAAATTAAGAGAGGATACAATCAATACACCAACTTTTCAATACAAATTTCAAACATCAGTGTAAAGTGGATGGTGTTTCTTGTATATGATTAATCAAAAGTATTCTAAGTAATACAACAGTGAATTGTTCACTATATGAAAAACATATCCATGACAATTTAACAAATTGTTCACTATTATGAGGTGTTTACACTCTTGAGAAACATTAAGAATTAAAAAATGGGACAAAAAAGAATTACAATATAATTTGTAAAACATAATATTAATGCCCAACAAAGATTTGAATTTGTATTTATAAGACCAAATGTCTTTACAAAAATGGGATAGCAAAGGAGTCCTTGCAATATTTTTACTATTGTTGTTCTGCACCTCTTGTAGCTGCTCTATCCAAGTCCTCCTGAAATGTAACATGCTTTGATCGCCCTTTACATCTCTGGGAGGGAATTCAACATGTTCATTTGTTGGTGGTGCATGCCTACGAATTGCCATATTCTCAACAAAATTTGTTGTACATTTTAGAGAGGTCCCATAATTATCTTTTACATGTTCAAAAGGTTGTGCATGGGGATGAGAAACCACGCCATTATTGAAGATTGAATGTGCTCAAAATTTGTTACAAGGAAATTAAGACTTCTCCTTTGAACTGGTAAAGAAAGAAGAGTTGTGTCTAACAATTTGTGGATCTTTACAATTTGGGGATCATTGGGATTATTCACATCACCAACAACATTTTGGTTTACACTAGGATTACCAACATTTTCATTGACGAGGTCAGCAAAATTGTTATTAGCTTCATCCTGAATAAGCCACAAAAGGATGCTTGTTAATAACCCTATGAAAACCATTAATAGATTCAACAAAGTAAGGGATGGTAAAAAACAATACAAAAATAACACTTACATGGGTAGAAGCATGATTTGTTGAAGAAAATGAAACATTTCTTTTGGAAGAAAGTTCCATTCCCATTCTCTTTCTCAAATCAACAACTTTCAATATATGCTTGCACACATGGCCTTGGGCTGCCCACATGCATTCACACAATGCAAAAGAGTGATCCATGTTATAGACCTTGTAATATTTCTCTTCCTTGCTTTGGCTCTTGACCCATGCCACATCAAGGTCAAATTCTAGAGAACTTCACGTCACCATCTGAGATGCATAGAGATTTCATCCATGACTTGTTCTCCAATTTCTCAAGCTTGAAGTTCCTATAAAATCCATTCTCCTTACACATTTGGGTCCACCAATAGTAAACAAATACAACTGTCACTAACTTAGTCACCAACCAATCCACTCTGCGATGGGTGTAAACTCGTATTTCATTTAGAAACATGTGCTTCAAATGAGAGTGATATACTTCTATGGCAGCATTTGTCTCTTGACCTACATGTGGCATTGTATGCAAACACCTTGCCCACATGCCAATACGGTGGGCCCATTGATCTTTCCAATATGTGATGAATGATTCTTGAGCTGCATATTTTTCTATGAACATGTTCGCATCATGAATTTTGCCTCCTCAGTAGGAGACTTGTGCATAATTTCACCTAGGCTTGTAAACATTGTTTGCCTTGTTTCAACATCCTTCACCTTTGTAATCAATTTTTTGAGCCATGCTCTCCTCACGTGCCAACTACAGAGGTATACCTCGCATTGAAACACTTCCCTACACTCACAATGCCAATATAATAGGGAAGAGAAAATTTAGTAGCTAAAACATTGTTTTCAATGACAATAAGCAATATTTATGATATACATGAGTCTCACTTACCTAATAGCAACAATTTCAGCATGAGCATCATCCACCATGAAAGCATTTGGTTTCCATTCCAACATGTGACAATGCGCACTAACCACCAACTTATGCATCCACAATGTCAAGTCAGGAACAATAGCCCTCGACATCAATACCCACGCAACAGAAGCCCATTATGCATATTATCAAATGCAAGAATAGTGTACAACATGAACTAGCATAAAACAAGAAAAATGTTAAGTTTTATACAATAAAAACTACATAGTTTCAAATTTACATATCTACAAGTACCTTTTGTGCATTTGTCCCATATGTGGAATCCATTGAAAGTATATTGTTGTGTGCATACTTCAACATCCACTCAAGTGGAAAGGAAGTTGGAGGCCTAACACAAATGGATGCTCTTCCATTCCTATTTTTATAAATTCTTCATACACAAATACCTTTTCAGGATTTTTGGTGGCAAATGTTCTAACATTGTCTGCATCATTGAGCTCAAATTTGTATTTTGCTTCTTTCATCTTTCCCTCAATATTGTGAATATCATATTTTCTCAAGAAATCATCCTACTCCATTTGACCATTAAATAATGTGAGTTTCTCATGGACCATGTGACGATGCTTTTTGTGAACAAGTTCAGGGGTCAAGCCCAATAATAACAAACTCTCTACCCAATCCTTCAATGCACCACTTATGTGTGGAGCCAAAGAACGACGACTACCCCTAAAGTCATCGGTCTCTTGCCCATGGCAAATTTTTCCCTCGTAATCTTGTAGCTTCATCAACACACGGATGGAAAAATGACATTGGCATCCACGACGCAAATGCTTAAGACCGTGTGATGTGAATCAAGCTAATTGAAACACCTCCAAAATACACATAAACATATTTAAAAATAAAAATCATCAAAATAGATATTTTCTCATTCTGGAATCCACACTCATCTTTTACATCATTACCATCTACCTTTTATTTCACGTCTACTTTAAAAACCCTAAAATGCCAAGAATTACCTACTAGAAAAACAATGCGGATGTGCCCCAAAATTTGTGTGCCAAATATGCCTTCATAAATTAAGGCTCACGCAAAATTTTGATTTATTCTAACGAGCACAAAAAAGTTATTAAAGTTCTAAGACCTAGTCAAAAATGAAAAAAATGTTTGAATCCAATTTTAGGCCACTAGATGAAGGAATCCGAGGCCGAAAATGTGCCAAAATGTAAAAATCCTTGCAAGAAACATTGACCCCAATATAATAGTAATGTATATCAACCACCTTGTAAAATTTCAAGATGATCCAAGAGTCGGATCAAAAGTTATGGTCTCCAGAAGTTATGATCTTGCATCGTCTCCCTTGGTTGAAAAGAATCCAACTCCTATGAATTCGATTGACGAAATTCATCTAATTTTTCACTGTAAATATTCTTCAATTCCCAATATAGAATCCAAGTATTTTCTTCTTATTGCAAACCTTCCCACTGTACCAAATATCAGTTGTAGCTCCCATGTCTAGTAGTGACTATCTTTTGGTCTAAGACACGCATTACCCTTTCCTTTTTCTTCTTTGGCATCTACTGCTCTCATTTTATTTCTTCCTCCTCCACAACATTTTGATCATGACCTGGAAATTTATATAAGGCGAAACATTAAAAGCGGTGAGATGAAAAAAATTCAGGTAGCTCCACCTTGTAGGCATTATCACTCATTTTCTTTAGAATCCTACATGGCCCAATCTTCTTATACTTGATTTTATACATAATTCATCTAATTGTACACTATCAATATTATTCAACTCCCACTCAAGAATCCAAGTATTTTCTTCTTGTTGTAAACCTTCTCACTATACCAAATATTTGTTGTAGCTCCCAAGTCTATTAGTGACTATCTTGTGGTCTTAGACACGCATTACCCTTTCCTTTGTCTTCTTTAGCATCTACTTCTCCCAGTTTATTTCTTGCTACTCCACAACATTTTCATCATGACCTGGAAAATTATATAAGTCAAAAACATTAAAAATTGGTGAGATAGAAATGTTGTCAGTAGCTTTTCCTTGTAGGC
Organism: Taxus wallichiana var. yunnanensis; assembly: GCA_018340775.1. Taxonomy (NCBI): domain Eukaryota; kingdom Viridiplantae; phylum Streptophyta; class Pinopsida; order Cupressales; family Taxaceae; genus Taxus; species Taxus wallichiana. The sequence goes on from CM031242.1 coordinate 446,898,786, forward strand.
ATTATCACTCATTTTCTTCATAATCTTACACAACCCAATATTCTTATACTTGAGTTTATTATATACCTCTTTTGGAAACCTCTCCTTTCTAAGATGAACCATCACCATATCTCCTTGTTTGAATACACTTACTCTCTAACTCTAGCATCTGTAGCTACTTTATATTGTGCATTACTCACTTTCAACTTTTCCCTCACTACATCCTGCAGCTGTAGAATGTGTTATGTAAATGCTTCTACATCATCACCATTTTTATCTTTATCGGGTAGCACAATTAGATCTAGGATCCCCTTAGGATTCCTACCATATACAATCTAGAAAGGAGACCTCCCTGTTGACCTATTTACTTGAGCTATTATAGGCAAACTTATCTTGCGGTAAAGGTAAGTCCCATTGTTTTGTCTTTTCTCCACTAATGTAACGTAGTAGATTTCCCAAGATTTTTTTCACTACTTCCATCTACCCATCAGTCTAGGGGTGATATTCACTACTGAGAACTATAGTTATATCCCCGCCATCCACATAGTCTTCCAAAAGTGACTCAAAAACATTGTGTCACAATTAGAAGTGATTGTTCTTGGAACTCCATGCAATCTAACCACTTCTGAAATAAAAAATTCTGCAACTCTAGAAGCATCATTCGTTGTTTTATATGAAATGAAATGTGTCATATTAGAGAATAAATCAACCAAAAAAGAGATAATCATTCCTTGGTGTGTGTTAGGAATTCCTAACACAAAATCCATACTCAAATAAACCCATGGCCATATAGGGATAGGTAATGGAATATACAAGGTCTAATATTTTGTGCATGGCCCTTAGCCATTTGGCACACTCTACATCTTACTACAACTATACTTGTGTCCCTCTTTACCTTTGGCCAATAATACTTTTCTACAACTAGAGAAATTTTCTTATTTATACCAAAGTGTCCATCCAACCCCCACTATGCAATTATCTTAATATTTGTTCTCATTGAACTAGCAAGGATGGACAATTGTTTCCCCCTAAACAAATAACCATCTTGCATAAAATAATCTGAAGAACCACTACCTATTGTAGGGTCCTTAAGTTGTCTCACAACACCACAAAAATCTTGATCACCTTCATACAATTCCTTGACTGTCTCAAACCCTACTACTTCATTTTCCATTGTTGTCAAAAGTGCTACACGCGCGTGCTCAAGGCATCAGCAACTTGATTCTTGTTACCGAGCTTATGTTTTAAGAAAAAAATATATTATTGCAAAAATGAAACCCATTTTACATGCCTACTATGTAATTTCTTATGTTTTTTTACATACCTCAAGGCTTCATGGTCGAGTGAAGAGTACAAATTCTTTTCTACCAAGTAATGTCTCCAGGTGCATTAATGTCTCGAACAATAGCATAACATTCCACATCATAAGTAGAATATTTCTTCCTAACTTCATTTAGATTTTCCCTGAAGAATGCCATTTGGTCATCCTTCTTGACTCAATACAACTCCAATCTCGACATGTGACGAATCATAATCAACCTCGAAGACCTTGATAAAATTTGGCAATACCAAAATAGGTGCTTCGACTCTTTATTCTTCAACAATTCAAAACTATCTGTTGTTGCCTTTTTCCATACAAACTCCCTTTTTTTGTACACTTTGTTATGGGTGCAGAATGCTACCTAAATTCTTGATGAACTTCCTATAAAAATTTCCAATCCATGAAAATACGAACCTCTGTCACATTCCTTGTGAATAGGCCATTCCAAAATTGCCTTTACTTTTTCCTCATCCATCCTCTGATATGACAAACCCCAAAAAAAAAAGACTCTTCTGAAGAAATATACACTTCTTTAAGTTTGCATATAGACTCTCTTTACATAACAAGTCTAACACCAATTTCATATGTAACAAGTGTTCTTCCATTGTCTTACTGAATATCAAAATATCATCAAAATAGACAACAACAAACTTATCATTGTATTCTCAGATTACTTTGTTCATCAGCCTCATGAATGTACTAGGTGCATTAGATATCCCAAATGGCATCACCATCCACTCGTACAATCCTTCTTTTGTTTTGAAAGTCATTTTCCATTCATCCCCTTCACGGATCCAGATCTGGTAGTACCCACTCCATGAAGTCAATCTTGCTAAAATATCGATATCTTGCTAGCACATCCATCATATCATCCAATCTTGGAATTGGGAACCAATACTTAATTGTGATCTTATTTATGGCCCTGCTATCTACATACATTCTCCGAGTCTCCAACATTTTTAATAGTCATAGTGTTGGAGTTACACTGACTCATGCTTTATCTCACTATCCATTTCTATATTAGATATGTCACTTGTTTGTTCAATTTTTCACTCTTGTGTTTGGACTCATCGATAGGCTTCCTAGTTTGGAAGGTCTAATCCTCAAATAAAATCAATATGGTGTTGAATATCTCATTTCGGAGGTAGCTCATCTAATAGTTCATCCGGTATGACATCTTTGTATTCATTTAGTACCTATGCCGTAGTAACAGGTATATTAAAATCCTCTATTTCCACCTTCTTTGACATCAGTGCATAACACCAACCAACTTCTTCCATTTTTGTAACAAACTCGTTTGTAGCCAATAATCCCTCACTCTTCCCTTCTTCTTTGAAGGGTAACAAGACCACCTTTACGCCATCCTTCCAAAAAGTATATGTATTTTTCCCTCCATCATGTGTAACCTTTCTATCATATTTCCAAAGCCTCCCCAGTAATATATGGCATGCATCCATTGGAATAACACCACACCACACCTCATCCTTATAGGTATTCACAATCAAAAACTTTATAAGGCATCTTATATCTATGGTTACCTCATTCCCTTTTTTGAACCATGATATAGGATAGGGATATGGGTGCTTCTCACATTTTAGATTGAGTTCATAAACCATCATAGTTGAAACCATGTTTTCATAACTACCACCATCAATAATAATTTTACATACCTTTCCTCCAGAAGTGTATCTTGTTCAAAATATATTTGTTCTCAACCACAAATCAGCACCAACAACATCCTATTCTTTCTCCTTCCTTGGGTAAATCATCATCCTCCTTATCATAAGGGTTTCACCCAAGTCTACAGCAACCTCCCTTTCTTCTTCATCATCATCTTCAACCAAATTTACTCGTGGTTATTCTCCTTTCCATCTATCTTGTGTAGGATAGTGCGGAAACTCAAAAGCTATGTGCCCCTCTTCACCACACATGTAACATGTATATTGCCTTTGGGGGCTATTTCAGCCTCGTCCTCCATTATAACCTCTTCCCCTCTGAAACCCCTTACCTCTTTGGTAGTTACCATAGATTTGACCAGAATATTCATGCCCTTATGCATTAGAGGATTCACCTATTATATATTCAAATCTACCCCATGCCTCTCATTGGATATGATGATTCCCCTCTCTTCACACCTCTTCTAAAAAAATTTCTCTTGTTCTATTCTTCGACTTTGATGCGATTTGATAAGCATCATCCAAGATATGGATCCAGATCATACTCATCTCATCTTGTATGGTATAACTCAACCCATTTATATATTGTGTAGCCTTCTGTTCTTCAGACTCTCCTTGTTCCACCCTGATTGATAACTTGTAAAATTCATTGGTACTCCTCAATGTTGAGATCCTTCTATCTTATGTTTTGGAACATTTGAAAGATTTTCTGAGAATAATTTATAGGATGACACTTTTCTTTCAGCTTCTTTACCATTTTATTCTAGTTTCGGATCTTTCCCTTTCCATTCCTTTGTCTTTCATTTTTAGGTGATCCCACTAGATCAATGCATGTCTAGCCAACTTAGTGCATCAAAACATAACCTTATTCTCCTCTCAAAATGGTTTTCCACTAAAATAAATTTTCTATGTGATTCAACCAAATCAATCAACTCCTCGGCGTAACCCTCCACCATAATAAGGAACATTAATCTTGATGTTGTCATTCTTTCCCTCTAAATCCTGGATCAATCTCTCCTCAAATGGTCTCTCATTCATGGTTTCTTCATCTCTCTCATTTTATTCTTCATCTCCTCCTTCATTCATTAATGGAGGTACTTCTTCAAATATCACTATCCGGGTCTACATCCCGTTTTGCGAGTCTCCTTCTAAGGTGGGTAACTTCTAATGTGAGCTCAACAACTTGTCTCTATAGCTCCTACATATGCCTATTCATCTAAGCATATCCTCCTCCCATGTTTAGCCATGATTATATAAAATAGAGGTAAAAATTACAGATAAAAATGTAATATGTTACCTTAACTATTTCGCAAGTTCTAAATCCGGTTACGATACTAATTGATGTGAATCCAGTGCTAGAGCTTGAAACATCTCAAAAACACACATAAAAACTTTACAAATAAAAACAAGGAGTTTCAAAATAGATTTTTTCTCATTCTAAAATCAACACTAATCTTTTACATCATTAGCATCCACCTTTTATTTCACATCTACTCTAAAAACCCTAAAATGCCAAAAAACCCTAAATTACCAAAAAACCCTAAAATGCCAAAAATTACCTACTAAAAAACAACTCGGATGGGCCCCAAAATTTGCGTGCCAAATATGCCTTCATAAATTAAGGCTCACATGAAATTTTGACTTATTCTAACAAGCACAACAAAAGTTATTAAAGTTCTAAGACCTAGTCAAAAGCGAAAAAAACATTCGGAGCCAATTTTAGGCCACTAAATGAAGGAATTCATGCCCAAAAATGTGTCAAAATGGCCACAACCTTGTAAGAAAATATACCCGACATAGTAGTAATAATATCTATGACCTTCTAAAAATTTCAAGGTGATCTAATGATCGGATCAAAAGGTATGGTCTCCGCATGAGTTATGCTCCTTTATCACCAAATCGATTGTTATGACCAACCTTTGGAACCTTAGAAATGTCATAATGTGCCTCATCTTGAGGCCTATAATCCTTGGGGCCATACATACACCAGTAACTATATTACACATGCATAAATCAAGTTATAAAAATATTCCAAATCAAATATTTAAAAACATCGTACTTACATTATGTATTGAAGAGATCTATCGATCCTAACTTTTTGGAGATCATATGGCTCATGATTGTATGTATTGTCCTGGATGCAAAATGTGGTGGGATACCCTGGTCTCTTACATTCACCCCTTAGGAAATCATTTATGCGATCTCTTTGTATCCATGCAACAATATCCTTCTCACTACATAAGTTGTACTCCACCTCGCTCCAATCCAATTCCTTGGAAGAAAACTCTCAAGTGTGGGGATTATGCACTGGAAGAGATAATAGAGACTTCCACTTTGAACCCATCTACAAAACAAACAAGCAAGAAGAGAGTTACACATATTAATTTAGAATTTAAAAAATGTAATTAAATAAATAGGAATACACAAATGCAATTACTGGTTAGAGAAATGCAATGCATCAACAACATTCAGATAAGGAAAAGGGTATTGCAGCATTCAGTCCAGTCCATGTCCAAGAATGTAATTCAATTGCATTAGTTAACACCCTTTGAATTAGAAAGCAGTAGGAAACATGTGGACTCATGGAGGGAAAACACATGAAATGATGTTTTACTTTGAATAAATTTAACTTGGACAACAAGTATTTTTCTCAATTACATACGAGTATATGAAAAACATGAGATTTGTTGTGACAGACAATGACAAGGAAAACGAATATTTTTATTTGTAACTCAAAGCCAAGCCCTCATCACACAACTGTAAATGAGGAGTCCTCTTGACTCAAATTTTGCAAAACCACAACGAACAAGATCACATACTTCGGGGAGGCATTCAATAGCAGTAAAGGCATTTACTTTGAAAAATGAAGAGTTTAAGATAATTAATGAAATTAGTCAACAAATGAACCTTCAACTACAATTACAAATCAGTAACTTCTTGGTTAAAGAAAATGAAAAATTGTTCGGTGGGCTAAGGATGAAATTTCAAGATGAAGATGCGATCAGCCTACAATAGTAAAGAGAGAATAAGTACTTGTACATGGAGACAATTCAAGCTAAGGGTTTCTCCAATCCTTTCAGAGATGTTATTCAATGAAAATAAAATGCCTTGCCCTTTAACTAGGAACGATTTCTTATTTAGCATTTATAACTTTCATTTGATCAGAGTAGAACTCTTATACGTACAGGAGAATCTAAAAATTGTCTTCCTGAAAGAACAAGGGATAGCCTATGCTCAAGCTGCAGCAGGTGTATTTCACAATGAACATAGAGCCCACCTAGACTGAATTTGTAAAGTACATTGGGGCTCTTTCTTTGAGGGTATATTCCTAAATGTCCATGAAATTCTATTAAACAATAAAAATAAATGACAAAAACAATAAAAGAAGTGACAAAAAAATAAATGGTAAGAATTAGCTATGAAGTATTTTTTTGGTGGATAACAATAGGAGATATTTTTGGGGCCCCTTCCATTCACAATAAAATTGTTTCATATACAGAGTGAGACAGACACCATCTGTTAGCTATATGAGTTGCATGTAAAAACCTGGGGGAAATTTAAGTACCTAGGGGCAATAAACAGGAAGTTTATATTAGGCCTTGAAATCCCAATATCAATCCTGAATGAAATGTGCATAAGCCTTGTGACAGCAGAGCCTAAGATTATTACAGATATGCATATTTTGAGAATAACAGGAAGCCAACAAGGGTGGCTCCATTTGAGCAGTCATGTCATTATATGTTGAGGTAGACCCAATGGAATTTTCATAACTACCAATGCCATGGTGTTGAACTTCCATACCAAAATCTTCAATTAAGTGAAGGCGAAACTGCAGGCAATAAAATTTCCAATGCAGCTACAAAATCCCAAATTTCCATAAACACATTGATGTTGTAAGAGGATAACTGAACTGGAAGAAGCAAATATCAAAATAATCACCATTCATATCAATATACTTACTGGCAATCATGTGAAAGAGAAACTGTAGGTAGATAAAAGTTGTAGGGAATTACATTCAATAAATTTGATCGAGTCCCTGCCTTTTACGTGAAAAAACTAATAACTGCGGTGCCAAAGCTTCTAATCTATCAATGGGACTTAGTTTGCCTGTTTCCTTGATTGACAATCTGCTTTACATCTTCCCATAATCCTCTCTCTTCATAAATTATTATGATGTTTACCAAATTATCCTGCAACTTATCAATTCCTCTCTTTTGCTATCCTATCAGCTGCTCTGGTTGATTCTCTAAAAACATGTCAAAAAGAGCTATTTGCAACCATAAATTCCATTGTTGCTCACCCTGTAATTTCTCCACCAATTTTCATTGAATTTAATTCCTTAATTGAGCAGTGGAAAAATAATAGTTTTTAAGTTCAATTTAGATTTTTGGAGGTACGAGTTAGATTCGTGACAGAGACTTCAAACAAAATCAATTAATACTGCTGGAAAAAATTTCCGAGCAATACAAATTAATAGAGCAATTGATGGAGTTTATTCACCCTTAGTTAAATGGTTAACCACAGGGGGACCCACCTTGCCACGTTGTCGGGTGTTAGAACACACCAAAACGTTAAGGTGTTCCATATTTCAAGGACAATGCCTGGATTGAGTCTGAATCCGGCATTTTTAGCAAATAGAAGTCCTCGCTCCCTACATATGATGGTAGTTCTCTAAGGGATTATATGTAAAGGATCTAAATTTAACCTCCTGGGGCATGGAAAGTAATTGTTGGCTTACGGAATCTACAATATCTAGAAAATATTTTGGAAATCTAGTGTTCACTACATGGAAGATTCCAAACTCTTTGCAGGCTTCTCTCACTGTAGCTCCCCTAGGATGGTACTGAGGCTTCTCTAAACTTTCATTTTCCTCGAAATCTAAGTGAAACCGTGAAATGTCAATAACAGGGAGATGAAATTCACATTTTTTAGCTTCAACAAGATTTTGGAGAGAAGGCGACATGTTTTCTCGATGTTCTTTTTATCAGATACTAGAGAGAAATTTGGAGACTATAAAACATTACTATCTTATTATTTAAATAATCATGTAATGCTACATAGAATATTAATGCGTGGGAACCATATCCGTGTGGATATATATATATATATATATATATATATATATATATAAAGCGGGTTGAAGCGACCCGTTCCCTATTCATATAGTAGAGGCCAGATCCTCGGGATAACAAAAGGATTTAAAAGTTGAAAGAACAATGACTACGATTGAACACCAACTTACAAAATCATTTATAAAGACTATAACCTAAACAACCTAAACAATTATTATCCAAAAATTACTTCCCACCCTGCGATGGAAAATAATCCTCAATGATGTCCATTCAACCCTCTTTTTTCACTTTTTTACTTTAAATCACTTGCCCCGTCACCAAAATAACTAGCGTAAGGTCACTAGGATTTGCCGAAGCAATCATATTTTCGACTCGAATTCGATCCGATTCTCAACTTTCACTTCAAGTATGTCCCCTTTTCATTCCACCTACTACCAAGTGATTTTCCTAAATTCCCTTCTCTGTTTCATCCTTCTCTGTGACTACTTTATCCGTGGAGTTCGGTTTACTTGGATCATCTTTAAAATTTGAAGCAGATACTAAATCAGGTTAATAGAGCCCCAACCGCTAGAAGAAGTTGATCCATTCTTTTTTGTAGATTTTTTGTTTTTATTGAAGGGACAAGAAGCTTGTAAATGGCCTGTATTTCTACATAATCTACACCGAAATGCAAGTATTCTCATAGTCTAAGATCTGGGTATGCTGAAAATTACCAAATTTAAGATTGATTCGATTAGGTAATCCCTTGCTCAAATCGATTTCAACACATAAATGGGAAAATGAACATAGACCCGAATACATTCTATCTAAGTCTTCTTTGATAAAATTACCCAAACCGTTACCAATATCCTCTGAGGCATACCAAATATGCAAGGGGAGGTTAGGAAGCTTAACCCAAACAGATGCTTTGGCAACTGAATAAGTGTTCGGATCAAAATATGGAAACCATGGAGTTATAAATAAACTTGCATGTCCCTAGAACCATGGACCATTTGTCAAACATCGCTGATAATCTTCAAATTCTCTAAAATGTACAAGAAAAATCCCTTAGAACAGAGGGATATTTCACACTTATTGGTCCAAGTTTCGAATACCCACTGATACAGTGCAGAGGAGGAAGGCTAGAAACCATTAAACCTACCAATCACTGCATCCCATGATAAATTTTTGAAATATTCCTCCACTTTAGGGTTCTCGATGGTTACAAAAGGAATATCCTCAGCCAAATCGACCAGGTAGGCTAGATTACTTGATGTTTGTTTTCCTTAGGACCGGTTGCTTCCGCTTTCCAAGCACATCTTTGAAAGAAGTTGTCTTCTAGGGGTGAGTCATACCTTGATGGCCTGTAACACCACCCCCTCTGCTTCTATTACAGTCTTTTCTTTTCCCGCCAGTCCCAAACAAAGTCTTGGTGGATTTTGAAACCCTAGGATTAGGGCACAACTCCTCCACATTCTTATCCTGTCTGCCATTGCCGTGCTCTCCTCCACCCACCCGAAACCCCCAAGGCTAGACCGTGGTCCTTTACCCCTATCATGGCATGCGATCCCTCTCGACTTTTATACTCATCCTTTCCATTTCTCTCTGCCTTCGCATGCTTTTGCTCCATTCTTTCAATGTTGTAATTTAACATCTACTTGTCCTAAAATCCCACGTGTGGAAATATATTACTATCGAACTTTCATGGCATTATTTGTAAGTGATTTTTATTTCTTAAGACAACTTTTGATAAATCATAAATTAATTTCAACTACATACTAAACGCATGTACTAATCAAATCACACCATCTATTATTACGTGTATTATATCTTTGCTAAAAAATATTCTTAATAATTTTTTGTTTTAATTGTTTATATTAGATTAACTTTAAATAATTTTAATGAATTTAAAACTAAAGTTAATAACAAACTAAACACATCTTTTTATGATGAGAAGTAGTACCCAATTTTCCAAACACATCTTTTTATGAGGAGAATTAACAACCAACTTGCCAATGGTTGTTGGATATATTTATTTATAACCTTATTTGTATGGTCCACATTTTTATAAGACATTTTATTTAGGCTTAGGTCAATAACGATATAAATATGCATATCTATGTCTTATTCACAAGCACATTTAGATGACAATTAAAGATATACTAACCAAAATAAATGAATTGAAGGGGTCCAATAGAGGAGTGCTCTAAATTTGGATCACTTGGAGAACATTAAGGACTCAAAACCATCCCCATGTATAACTTTGAGAAAGGGCTCTTCAACCACTCGAGTTCATAGCTATGATAAAATATAAGTCTTTACCATCCAAAGTTTTTAGACTCAAGGTATAGGTTATCGGTGATTTAAAACTATTTTTTAATCATCAACACAATTTCCATTCCCATTGAGTCCATCGAACAATTACAATAAGTTGTTATGAGGATACCTTAAGTAGGGGTAGAACTTCTCCATGTGGAACAAACAGAACACAATAGGTCACTGTGAATGTGGATCGCTCGGTGGGCATTAATGACCCAAGCCCACTACCATGTCCCACTTGGAGAGAGTGCTCCTTGAACATTCTAGGTCATAGCTATGTTATGATAAAATCATTTCCCATCCAAAGTTCTATTATAAAGTTTATGGTTACGCCTTCAACATTATGTGGAGATAATGGAGACTTTTTAAAAGCTTCTTGGGTGGGAATTGGACCTAATGTGTTGAACCTAGTTAAAAGGGGCTTAACATAGGATTCCCTTGAGAATCATGAGAGGGTTGGAGGCCCTTCCGGACATGACTCATGGGTAGATAAGGTTTCTTTTGGCCATTGTGAAGAGGATCTTCTTATTCTCTCACTAGTGTGGGATGATGATGCCCCTTCTTTATATGTTTTTGATTCTTCGAAGGAAAGGGATTGAAAGCATTATGGAGTTACTATAATAAGTATCTTCATAAGGATCCACCCCAAATTTTGTTTGGTGAGAGGGTCAACTAGAAGAAATGGATGTCACTTGGGAACTCAAGTTATCCAATTTCACTACCCTAGAAAAATTGAACAACATGCGGGATTATCTCGGTCACAATCGGCTTAGAAGGGACACTTGGTAAGAAATGGAAAATCCAATGCACAACCCCAAACAACTTCAAAATCCCACTCATCCTTGGCATAACTGGAGAATCCAAGAAATAGTAAAAAATGTTCAAGTGAGTGTGTCGAATTCAAGGGAATAGTCTCCAGACCTTAGATGCAACTCAATGAGTACCTCAAGCGAGCTACCTCCTAGCGTCGAGTTGTTTCCACTATGCACTAAGTCATTCCAATGATATGTGAGGGGTATGAGATCAGGTTGCATTATGCACTAATATATCAAATTGGAACTCGATCTAGTAACTCAAGTACATGGTAAAATAAGCTTTGAGAAAGAGACGTCTCTCTTCAAATCTAACAGACTGTTAGGATAAGTTTAATGGGTGCAGGCACTAAAATTATAGGTGATCTCGAATGGCCATTGACTCAGCTAGTTGGAAGTTGAGCCATCGAGAAAGTCATAGAACCTTGTGGCAAATGCGGAAGAAATCGCCCAACCGACGCAAATTGGTCTGGGACATTTGTGTCTGCGAGACCCAAAATCACCAACATAGTAAGATGGTGAGTTGAATGTGGAAATGTCGGGGTCAACGACCCTTGCAAACCAATCAAACGGAGGTTGGGAACCCAAATCAGGTGATGTAGATAAAAGAGTCTTGAGTGGCCCATGGGACATGGGTGTAGCCTGAACCTGAAATCACCGAAATGACCACGAGGAAGGGTTTATGCAGCAAATGTGGAGTTGGAAGCCCAAGTCGGACTTGGGCCGTTCGTGCATACAAAAGGAAAAATGCCCATCGGAGTATGTTGTGGATAAGGCAAGGGTCAACGGCCCATGCGGTCTGTCAACATGGAACATTCGAGTCCCGAAAATCCGCATTCGTCAACTTAGGCGCAGATAAAGCATTGCGGAAAAATCAGGAAAATTTGGCCAAGAGAGTCAAAGGATGAGTTGGGCCCAAAATTCTTGATTTCACCAACACAAAAGCAAAGCGGGTGGAGGGAGGTCAACGGCCTTGGTCAATGGTAGACACACAATGACGAAAGAGCCCGAATCGGGCGATGCGAAGAAAGGAGGCCCAGCATAACCCTTGTGCCACATGGACATGAGTTCCCCAAAAACCCACAATACCCACATGTCAAAGTAAAAAGGAGTAAAAATCTAGTGTATTGTGGATTGTGAGAGCCCACGTGGAACATCCCAACCCTGATCTTAAAATAGTCATAACTTTTAACTCAAAACTTTGATTTTCACAAAATTGGAGTATTTGGAAAGGGCTCGACATCCTCTACATAAAAAAATTAGAGTTATTATTGTTAATAAGGGTAGGTATGTGAAAATAAACAAACATATCACGCACTAAGAAATTAAATTCCTAGTCCTGTTAAATGCAAGAAATCCATGACAAACTCAAGTAGCTGCTCACACTCAAAAGGCCATAACTTCTGTAATTCTCAATGGATTTTCACAAAATTGGTCTCGTTGGAATCGTGACTCCAATCCTGAGGCACATAAATCAAGGGATGCATTATTTGGGAATATTTATGAAATATTTTAAGTGGTTGGAAAGTGTATTTGGATATTTTCATCCTCTCTCTCTCTCTCTCTCTCTCTCTCTCTCTCTCTCTCTCTCTCTCAAAATTCTATAAATTGAAGTGTTGGGCTCATTGTAAAGCGGGATAGTTCTTGAGTAGAAAAACTCTATCATTTTGGTTTTGTAAAGCCAATATGTTGTAGGCCCTTGTAGTGGACTCCTTGCATGGTGATCCGAACTTTATTTTGTAACAAATTAAACTATGCATATCATGAAGCAATAGATGCAAGTTTGTGGATGTATCTTCCCTTGTTGTGTTTGTTTGCATTCTTCTTGCCTCTTCAACCTCATTACAAATATATTATGTCTATTTTATGCTCTTACATGGATTAATTATCATTATGTGTGTATGAAATATTGTTGTGAATGCATTTGCTAGATTGTGGAGAACTGTTATCACCCTCTCTAGTATGTACTTTGCTTCCATTTTTCACACATTAGAAAGCTATTCTCATACCCTCCTTTTCTGGTGTATCACCACTTTAGTGTAGGCTTTACTTTCATATAATCTCTCTCTCTGGTAAGTTAGAAAGTTAGATTAGGATTAGATATTTTTTCCTACATTAGTAGTAGATTAAGGCAAGTAGTTTAGGAGCAAGAACTCGCTTTCTATTGAGGTCTGTCTCAAGTAGCGATTCCCACACTTAGAGATAGTACCCATGTTATCCAATCACACCATGATCTTGAGTACACACACTTATGCAAATTAGAGGGTGCCGTGATTCGGTGATAACATGAACTTCATGATTATGGCCCTATCCAATAGCTCCTTATTGTTTCATTTCATTTTGGAAGAGGATTATATTGAATCGATCAAGGGGGACCATGGTGTTATGGAAAATTTGTCTTGCACATTTTTACAAGGGGTCCCGATTCTTCTCGGGAGTATTTTTTTCCTTTTGCTTACCATATATGGGCGAGGTTACCTTTCCTATCCCTAGAATTCTAGGAAAAGCATGTGTTGATGGGGATTTCAAAATCCCTTGGGAATCTCCTAGAAATTGATCCTACTAATATACCCAGGACTAGAATGATTTGTTCTACATTTTGCATCAAAGTTTTCTGGTAATACCTCATCATGGTTTCATTTGCCTCACTTAAAAACAAGAGGTGTCATATAAAATTTAGATTATTGAGGTTCCCCTCTTTTCTCGAAGAAGTGCATGGTTTTTGGTCATGGGTTTGAAATATGTGTGGTACCTCTACAAGAATTAAAATATTAGAATATTTTTATGAACATGAGTGTGTGGGCCTAGGTCAAAAATCCCATGTGACATCTCCAAAATACACTAGTTAGTCATGTCAAATAGGTCAATGCATTTGGGACTCTATTAGATGAGTGTGACAGAACCATCTACTCCCTCTTTCTCCACCTCTCTCTGTGGATGCTGTAAAAGGGTCTCCCATTATGTGCCACAACGATTATTGGGGTGAGGAAGTTTAGAAGGGGGAAGACAAAAGTTTTGTTGCTAAGAAGAGGGTCTTTGAGAATGAGAATAGAGAGTATAAGTTTATTGGTTGGAGGATGGACCGAGAAGGCAAAAATTAAAGGGGAAGAGACGTCCCAAACTATGAATAATGATAGTGGGTAGGTGATCCAATTAATGAAAATTAAATCATTTTGGAGATTCCCTTGGCTTTAAAACCAAGTATCAAAGGTGGAAGGGGAACCCAAAAGTAACAAGAATAGAGTAGAATGAAGAAAGAGGTGAATAATCAACAAGAAGTATATGGAACATTCCATCTTGCAGAGCTAGGTAAATTATGTGTTTTATACTTTTGGTAAGGAATCGGGCATAAATATTTTGTTAGAATAACATAGGAAAATGAGGATACTAAATATAAGGTGGATAAGGAGGAAGTTTGGAATTTGGTCCATACTAAAACCAAGAAACTAATCCGAGTGCCAAGATTAGTTGGAGCATTAGATATTGGTGAATGTTTTGTCTTTTTCAGGTTGTTTAAGAGGTAAACATACCTTTAAAAACCCTTTCGCATCAAACTTGTTCAATCTTATTCTAGGCTTATTGTTAGTGGTTTTCCATTGTAATATCTTTTCGTGTTTGTAAAAGGTTTAAGGATACCTTTCAAAACCTCCTTATTAACAGGAAAATTTTAGTGGAAAATATTCTTTAATTCATGAATATTCCAATTTTGAAAATTGAAATTGTCAAATTTTTAGGGTACAAGTTAGGACCAGTTCGCCAAAATTTTCTCGGGTATAAGTTAATTTTATTCGTCATTCACGTGAAATAGAAATTCACAAAATTTTCGTGAATATATTACTCGAAGTCGGTAGCATATTTTTATGCTACCGAAGCGAATAATGATATAGTATGTTGTTGACCATGAGCATAAAAATGCTACCGGATGACAACTTTTTTATGCTTATCGGTGATAACATATAGTTATTTTGTTGTCCAATATCATAAAATTGTTATCGGTGGGTAGGATTTTTTATGCTACTACCTACAACATACTATATGTTTTCAATCGATAGCATAAAAATATGTTACTGACTAGTATCATATTAAAAACTACCATCGAGTAGAATTTAATAACGATGTCCCGATGACTTGATATTCGCCATTTGTGTGAAAGATAATTTTCATAGATTTGCCATATATTTTCTAAGCCTTTTATTTGGAGGGACTCAGTAGACACCAAATTTGGGTCACACTCTCTTTGGTCCCCTTTCAATTAATTAACGTAATGCATTTAACTAACCATGACCCCTTTACCCCATATTAATATTCACCCTCACATTATTAATTAGTTTAATTATTTTAATTAAATTAATTTCACCCTCACACCTCCACCTCATCATGACACCTCACCTTGGACCCATTCTAGGGGCATTTAACTCATAGTGACTAAGTCATCACCTTCAACATTGAGTCATCACCTTCAACACTGAGTCATTACTCCTAGTGTTGAGTCACTAACTTGACCTAACTAACTAAGACTTCTTCCTAAACCTAATTGGACCTCTCCTAAGTTCTTCCTACCTTCTCTCACATGAACTCCACTTTCTTAAGTGGACTTAATGAGGAAAGCACACCAAATCTAGGAATATCTACCTATTTTTGGTAAATAGGACTATTTCACCCTAATCGATGTCGAGCTTTTCCTCACCGACGTCCAATTACCTAAACCGTCATCGGTTCCTTTATATACAACTTTACAACCTTTTACCCGGGTTGGTAATTTTAGTTTTGAGAGTGCTATTGCAATCAAGTGAGGATATCAGAGTCATTGCTTCATCCAAATGACGTATACACACCACCAGAGAGTAGCACAGCCAATAATTCCCTTCCAAATCATTGGAGCATTCATGGGAACACACAGTCATCTTGTCATAAAGCAGCACAGAGCTAGCTACCACCTCACTAATCGGTCACCACCTTCATCTAACCATGATATCTTTATAGCAAAAAGTAAGTAACGTGATCTTAATAATTTGTGCTTACTTTATTGCAAATATCTTTCCTCTTTCATTATTTTTAGTTTCTATTATTATCCGGATATCTCCATCTTCTCACCAATCCACCAACCCAACCAGTTCAAGCCCTTTCACCCTTTGTGACCTCTCCCTTTGTATTCTTGAGTCTTCTCAATTATATTACAAACCTAACCACACCCTCCTCACTCTCTGTGCAATCACAAAGAAGCCCAAAAACCATTTTTATTAAGTTATTGCCAATTTCCCCTACCGACGTTAGTTTACCCTACCGTCGTCGGTTTCATCCCTGAACCGACATTGGTCACCTGACCGATATCAGTCTCTGTGTCATTTTATACCTTCTGACCAGTAAGCCTTCCAATCAACCAAAATCAACCCAGACCTCACCCAATCATTCCCGATCCTTTACCAAACCTTTGTCAGGACACTGTAAAACCCAAAATAAAGTACAAAATCTTTGGATCTGATCATAACTCTTCCTGTTAGATTAAATTTACTTATTGTATTTGCATGAGATACCTATATCATATAACTACAGTAGAACTTCTTTATTTCATGATAATTTTTGCATTAATTTGTATTTGAAAGTGGATTGACATCCTCCTAGAAAGTACCTCTCTTCCTGGATCTAGCATTTGCTAGGCATTCCACTAACCTATATTATTAATGCTATCTTGTGGTCTTGTTTTGTTTCTTACAAGTCATTCCCCCCTATCCAAATGAAATCTCTTCATGATAAGCTTGGATCAAAATTCATTAACGTGTGCATTCAACCTTTGACCTTCGATCTTACAGGGATTCCTTCTAACCTATTTCCTATTTAGTTTTACGCGAACAAATTAGGTGAAACATTTTGGCACGCCCAATGGGACCCATTACGGGATCTTTGCATTATTGATTCTTAGGGAATCATTGTGTGTTTCTTTCTTTTTGAAAGAAATTTCACATTAAAATATTCTCCCTTGGAAACATTCCTCTTCTCCTATTGATCTCATTGAAACTTGTATTTTGGATTAAAAATAAAACTTATTTTTATTTTGTATTGCATTAGTGAAAGACATACTCTTTCCTATTCATTATTTCTCTCATCAAATTTCATTGTGGATTTGGGTTTAAAATCTTTGCATCTCATTTAGGTATGTTGTATTCAATCTCATTTAAATTGTGGTAAACCTATATGCTTTGGAAGTCATGCTCACCTGATGGTTGACAAACTAAACCGTAGTTCACATTTTGCACACTCGTTATACCAAATCAATGAAAAACAAACTACACATTTGTTAAACAACATATTTCACGGAAGAAGATGTCAACAATCACACCATTAGAGGATTGACAGTGGGCTCTAGCTGGTTTTCTGGCCATTCATCATATTAGAGAAGGATGCCCCATGCTAATAATTACCTAAAACCAACCATAGTTTTCATTTTATGTAGCGCACCTTTGGTAACCAAAAACTCTACTTTATTCACAAGTCAATCCTAAATGGCATAAGCCATAACATAAAATCTACATCATAGGATTTCATGTTTTGCTAGCTTTTTCTTGATTTGTGTTTTAAGGTGTGAGTTTTTTCTCTTCATTTTCTCTCCCTACACACTCCACCATCATAGTTGGTGTATTCCGACTATTTTTGAGTGTGTTAGGGCTGATCATTGCCATACTCAGTCTTTGAGTTGGTCTTGTTATTTGACCTAAATCACCAAAAATTCACTTTTTCCATCTTTCACAAATTTCACAGTAACCGGTGTTGGTCTAGTGACCACCATCGGTTTCATCATCTTACCACCATCGGTTCACTAACTTTCATCAGTTTAGGATGTTTTGGTCATTTTTACCAAAGTAGAATAAAATCTTAATTTCTTTTCTTTCTATGACTTCCTTGGTCATCTTACTAGTCTCTGAGTCTTTGATATTACCTTCAAAGTCCAGTTCTATCTCGTTTTCACCATTTATTACCAGATTTACCAATTTGACATTTTCCCACAGTCACTTCGACATTGGTCTATCCAATTGGTGGTGGTTACCCCCTCATACGGCATCGGTTACCTAACCAACATTGGTCTTTGTGTTCTAATTTTTCAATCAAAATAACGATCAAATCACACATTTTAGACCCATTTTTCTCCATTCCTTTTGTGTTTTTGCATTATCAGCAAAGCTTAGAATACTTGTTCTATTTTTAGTCACATGGTTTTGACTCATAGACAAGCCAACACTCTCGTGTTTCACGCTAGCCACCAGCCACTCCCACCTAGCCCATCACCCCCTTCCATCTTATCACCTATGGACCCCAATCAGGATATTTCTATACCCACTGGTGATGAGGAGTTTGCAAGACTCCTTGATCAAAACAACATCGCTCTACAGTATTATCTTGCTCATTCATCTACCCGTGATTCATCAGGGAAGCTTGTATACGGAATTCCCGCGTCTATTCCTTCTACTCTCATACCTACTTTTGCATCAGCTAATACCAGCGTAGCCTTATCCTCTTCCACCTTACCACCTGTGGTTTCCCAACTTGACTCCACATCATCGATATCTATTGCACCTACAACATCTATCACACCTTCGACGTCTATATTCCCTACAACATCCATCATGCCTTCATCAACCGCCCTTAGTATAGGTCTATCTGCGTCCTCTACTTCTCATATACCTATTGCATCTCAACCACTACCGGTGTCGGCAACCCACACTCCCTTCCAAAACCTTGTCCTCTCCATCCCGCAGTCTCTTCCTTTGATTACTATGAGAGTCTTTACGTCCACCCCACCTACCTACACTTATCACCAACAACCCCCTATTTCATCTACCGCTTATTCAAGGTACTTTCCATGTCAATCTATTCTATCCTATGTTCCTTCCTCATAATTTTGTACTTAACACCACCACATACTGGGATGTTTTCCACATCATACCCACCTTATCTACCCCCTTATATATCAAGGGGTGCCTCATCATCACAACCAACCAATGATCTTATCAAAATTATGATGGAAAATATACCGACATTAGAAGCATTTATCTCTAGCTCACATAACTCTCGACATATGAACAGTTTACAATGACCCCATTCACCCGTCCATTCGATTAATCCATACCCTTCCCATTGGGAAATGCCTAAATTCAATCGATTTAATAGAAAATAAGACCTGCAATAGCACTTGTGATATTTTAAACATGTGTGTTATCCGATCACTCACGATGACACTTTTCTCTTGAGAACATTCCCAATGTCCTTGACAGGACCTGATTTATATTGGTATAGTGCTCTACCCAGGATTCCATCTTTTCATTTAATAAGGTAGCTCAGAATTTTCTAGACCACTTTTGTATCAACATTGTCAAGAAGTTCACCATGGCGCACTTATACGTGACATGCCAATATGAAGATAAATCTATCACATATTTTTCACTCATTTATGGAGCCTAATCAACCAACTCACTTTCTAATTGCCTTAAAATAAGTTAATAGATTTTTTCACTAGAGCATGTGCTAGACACATCTCACCAAATCTGCAAGTTCAAACCTTTGGCACGTTTGATGAAGCATTCACCATGGCCTGGAAACTTAAAATTCATACCATTGAGGAGAAGAAGATACAATTGTGTAATAAGAACACTGCCTTTAAATCAAATGATACCTCTTCTTCGTCCAAACCATTTAATTAATTATTCTAAAGAAAAAAATATTTATCAATGTAGTAGTTTTGAAATCCGGCCCATATCATCCATCTAACCAATCAAAACCTTCTCCCAATCTTTCTCCTCTTTAGGATTTTCAGTTCAAGTGGGAACAACGAAAATATACTCCCATAGGAGAACCCTACTCTTCAGTTTTAGAAAAAGTTCCAAAAGCTGAAGCAATAACTCTTTC
Source organism: Taxus wallichiana var. yunnanensis (assembly GCA_018340775.1). Taxonomy (NCBI): domain Eukaryota; kingdom Viridiplantae; phylum Streptophyta; class Pinopsida; order Cupressales; family Taxaceae; genus Taxus; species Taxus wallichiana. The sequence continues at coordinate 446,918,842 of CM031242.1, forward strand.
ACCCATCAAACCACATACTGGTTTTGACCCCCTGTCGACCTATGTGTGCATGGTAAAAGAAAATTATGACTAGAACTATCATCGCATTAGAGGTCATAGCGATGGTAATTGTATAAATTTAAAAAATATCATCCAAGAAATGTTAGATAATAAAGATATTGTTTTGGATAACCCAAATGCACTGGATAATCATAACCTTCACATCTTCAAGAATTCATTCCCAAATTGCACTGTCATCATCTTACCAAACTAGCAAAACCTCAACCAATGACATTAATTTTCATGAGGTTCATGCTATTTTCGACATCATACCAGGTCTTCCTACTCAATTTCCACCCATTCCATCTATCGAGGAGATTCTTGCACGAGCTCCTTCATCCACAGAGGGACCTGTTTCATCTTCTCCTCTACCCACACAAGATTCTCCCTTATCTTCTCCATCACCCATGGAGGATTCCACCATATCTTTCGATGTAGTGGCCCCAATCACCTCTCAACTTGAGGAACAACCCACAATACTTACTCTTATACCCACGAGAGGGTCATGTTTACCTTCTTCTTTGCTAAAAGAAGAACCCACCTCATCTAAATTGCATTATCCCCTACCCATAGGGGTCCATTAGTAGCATCCTTTCCTATTAGTGATAATTCTCCATTGGGTTTCAAGGATCCTAGTGATCTACTCTCGTATATTCTACTCACAGAGGATGAAGCCAATCATTTCTCTGTCTCACAAACATTCTTTACAAGGATTACTACCAAATCAACATCATTCCCCTACATCAGTGTCATTCTCATGTTTGGTCGACCACTTGGATTATGTTAAAAATTACATGATTTGGGGACACCTTCAACCCCATGTCTCAACTCAAATGTAGATGTTTTCTGTTGACACTTCCACGATCTATCCAAAGGTGTTTCAAACAACCAAACCCATCGTTCCCATGCCAATTATAGCTATCCCTCTTCATCATCCTCATCCACACCTAAATATTTACCACCAAATTAACTTTTTCATATGCCTAAAACCTTACCTTCACCTATATCTTCCTTCACGTCTAGACCCATTATTACATTACGAGTCATGTTGACATCAAGCCTAGTCCATCCTCCCATGAAACTAGATTTACCCACGTCCTCACAAGCCATCGCAAAGACTATTCCCACACCTAATAGAAATACCAACCTCTTAGGTCGCATACACCAGCTTCACCAACTACCCTCTAACACCTTCTGAACTTCCATCTATCCTAAGTCCCCTCCCATCAACCTTAGTCAAATAGCCTCCTACCTAAGGTAAACCAAAAACACTATCTACCAAATAAGTATTCAACCTTACTCAACCTCCGATTCCACCTCTAGTGACACCTCTCCCACCAAATTCACCCACACTTACTTCACATTGTGATCCATTGGCAAGGTCTTACACCAACATTTTAGCTAATATTGACAATTTTTGCACTTGTTAAAATGGGCAACTCGAATTAGTTAATGATTACATGAAATTTTTTTAGATAATATTATACTATAGTTAATGTGTTTGTTACAAAACAAACATAACATGAACAAAACATCACATAGTCTACAATTTCATGACTATCTTCAGTAAAAGAACACAAGGCCCCAAAGGATAGTTGTGTTGTCTTGATGAAGACATCAATTACAGAATAGATGAAATGCTAAGTTTTGGGACAACAAACATAAGTGTAGATTACAGAAATCAAAGTTCATTACTGGATGTTACAAGTTTTCTTTAATGTTCTTTCCTTCATGATTAAGACATTCAATTATATTACTGAGTTGTTTAGTTCATCATACAATCCATACAAAAAGTTGAAATGCAGAAAGAAATACACAACTCATTTTCAGAATTCAATGTTTTATTCATAAGGAATTTTCAAATGTCTCCCACACAAGCCATGGGATGTAACTGAAAAGTAAAGTACAACTACTAAATAAGAGGTACACATGCATGAAAAGAAAATAAAGGAGTATGAGTGAACCCATCATTGCCTTGGGGTTTTCTTCTTTGGTTGAGACATCTCCATTTCCAACTTTGTTCCTTCTTCATCTTCATTGTAGAAGTCATTGTACCTGAAAAGAAGAAAAGAGGAAAACTATCAGTTATGAGCTCAGGATCAATCCATATTCCTATATTGTCCTAATTCATGCATATGAATCTCTTAACAACAAGAGATATAGATTACTTGAAGATCAAACTCAAAGAAGAAAGAAAAAAAAAAAAACTATGGACATAAGAGAGGCCAAAAAGCCTAAGTTTTTCTAACTATTTTCTTAAGTGTGCAGTAGTAGGTTGCAGCCAAGAAGGAATAAATCATGTCTTATAAAGATTGTGGAATTCAATGACTTCTATCCTATGGCATAAAAAAGATAGATAAGTCATAAGTACATGTTGGAATAAAGGAAGAATGCAACTCAAGGTTCAGTAATTGTCCTACAAATGGAAGAAGTTACAGTACAAAAGAGAAACTGGCAAATGGAAATATATGTTTTGGATTGCAACTAAAGAAGAAGAATCATATTTCAAGAAGCTGAAGTTAACTAGAAAGAAAGGTTTACAACTGAAAAGAGAAGAAGGAATAATTCTGAGAAAATTTTAACAGGCTTCGCCATGTAAAATGGACATTTACGACTTTTCATCATGTTGTTTTTAACTAATACATGCTTTAAAAGAATTATGTAAATCAAGTAAGTGATACAAAAAATAGAAAAGCATGCCATGATCAAGATAACAATCATTATGTTTTAGTTTCCAACTACAAATCAACTTCAATACAAAAATTGTTACATTTTGTATTCTGAATCAAAAATACAACTACTACAGCTAAAAAGGGAAGGAAGAGAGAATTATGGAAAACATTTTGCAGGGCTTCACCATGAAAAATCAACATTTCAAATTTTCCAACATGCCAGAAATACTACTATCAAGGAAATAAAGCATCTAAGTAAAAGAAACAAGATTACAGTATTCCAACAAAGCAAAAATCATCTTCAAAATCAAAGTATGCAACTACAAGGGATCATTTCAGATGGTGAACTGAAGAGATACAAAAGAATGCAAAGTTTCAGACATTTCATTTTACAGACTTTATCAAACTCAGAACATTGATACAGATTCAAGAATATTAAATACTTACATCTCAAAGTACATTCTTAAAATACAAAGATCATGAAATAGTATAGAGATACATAAATGAATACAAAATGCTGACTTTTGATGAATTGGAATAGTGAGCTACACAAAATCACAAGATCCATTAAAGGTTCTATGAAGGAGGAGATTTTTGCAAGAAATGAGTGCTAAAGGGATTTATTTTTTATCTACAATTTATATGGTCTTCTAGGAAGAGTTCCATTAAAACAAGTTTCAGTTCCCAGCTCCCTTCATGTAGGAGTCAAGTTATATCCTTGAAAACAAAAGAATGATAAAACTTCTGTAAACAAGGTGTTGGAAGTAAAGGACAGAGTTATCTTTGATATTGAAATGAGAACCAATTTCTATGGAATACAAGCATTCATAAACACAAACAATGAAATGCTTCAAAACCTTTTTGAGCATAAAGATACAACAGAGAAAGCATAGATCAAGTAAAAGGAAAAGAAAGATAAAAGGAACTTTATTTGTATAATTCCTGAAAAGTTCACAATACAAGAGTCAATCAACTATACAACTCAAAGTTTTTAGAATAGACTTGAAGTAACACCTAGTTCATGTAATATACGAAACATTCTCACAACAAAACCAGAGTTCAAGAAATTCAAGAAATTCTTCTCGATTTTCAGAGATCAAAACCCAAGAGAATTTCAAATTCATGGTAGAGTATTATTTCAAGATGAAGAGCAGAGTAAATTTATAGATCTATATTTTAGAGAAAAATGAAGCGAGAATTCCATAACGAATGTGTTTCAAACTCATGAAATTAAGACCACATTTGTAGTTAAATATCTGAAAAGAACACAGATCCACGAATACCCAAATCAGAAAATGTCCAGATCTAGAATGTAAGGGAAAGAATGCATGAATAGAGAAAACCCTTCAACAACGAAGCTTCATATTCATCATTCAAAAGAAACTATTCAAAATATTGCAATACCCAACAAGGGAGGTTTGAAGATTTGGAGATAGATATCAAAAATACTTCACAAACTATGAAATTGCTTCCTTTTCAAAATTTTATGAAAAACTCAAAAAAATGGTCAAGAAATTACTGTTTCGAAGTGTTTTCTTCAAACCCTTGAGTTGCAGAGGAAGTAATAGAAGCTCAGAATGAATTTCAACTCAAAATGACCAAGGCCGAGCCACGAAACCACATAAAATGCAAAGAAAGAGTGGATTATCAGTATTTCTTGAAAGACAAAATGATGACTGATGAAGTAACAATAATATCCAAGGAGGTCAAGACTTACCTTCCCTCATCAAATAGTGTGATAGCTACATGGTCCCAAGCTCAAAAGAAAACAACAATGGAGGCCAAGAGACAACTCACAGAGCTCAGAAATAATCAAATGTATAGCTAGATAAAGCTCAAAAAATGAAGATCAAATAAATAGAAGTGAAGTGGCATCCAAAACAATTGAAAAGAAATATCACAGAGACTAAAGGATGATACAAAATGGATCTCAAATTTCATGAAAATGGTGGAAAATATCCACAATCATCCCACTCTAAAAAATCTCAAATAGAGAAAAAGACTAGAAAATATAGATGCTCGAAGGATCAGAAGGCCAAAAAGGGGAACAAAAATGAGCGTAACTTTAACATATCCACAAATGGCGTGAACAACAAAAAAAATTTCTCAAGGCTTTTCCACAACCCAAAAAAACTAGAATGGAGTGATCATTGAGGTCAATGACCTTTACCTCCGAGCTCGAGAGTTGGGTTAATTTCAACTCAATCGCAGTCAAAGATCAACGACCACAAATCAAAAGGACACAAGATCAACTCTAAGATCAATACCATTTTTCAAAGCAAACCATCATGATCAATTTCCACCAACCACCTTAATTGCCAGGTTAGAAACCCTAACTATAGGTTAGAAATCAATGATCATCATCATCATAAGTTTCAAAAATCAATGACCCGAGAGATCATCATCAATATCAAAGCAAACTCAACCAAGATTAATAATGCCACCAAAAAATTTCCAAGGGGTGAGTCATCATGCAAAGGGGGCCAACCTCATGTTTTAAAAAAATCATTTCATTTTGACTTTCAAAAGGATCAACTATAGTCCAACTTCAAATAATATAAAGTGTCGACCAAATCATGTTCACCAATGATCACCCAAAAGGTAAGGGTTATAAAACCATAATCATGTGTTATTCAAATTTGCAAAATCCGACCAATATACAAGGCATATGATAATCAAAGGGTGGCAGAGACTATAGTATGGCATGTATATTGATCAAAGGTGGTAGACCTTATAATTTTCTAAGTCCACAAGAGTGGCCAAACCCAACGAAGACAAGAGCTCACAACCAAGGTGGTCCCCACTATTGAAAGAGTTGGAGATGATTTACAGTATGTCACCCATGTGACCACTAGAAGCCAAAGGAATGTCAACATCAGAGCCTAAGCTTGGAGGTGGTCCCCATCAAGTGAATGAGTGGATGGATTATTTTGCAAATTTTGCAAGTGTTGTAATTATTTTTCTCACAAACAGGGAGTTAATTTTTGCATGCTTCACTAGGGGACAGAATAGACAAGAAGACAAATTCACATGCACAAGGAAAGAGACTTTCCCAACAAGCAAGCTTATTATTAGAAATTATTCACCATTCTTTTCTTAAAAATAGAACAATCAACTTCAGTTTGACTAAGATGTAATCAAAGGCTATTAATGCCTATTTGTAATTACATGTTCCATTTTTATTCCTTTATTTATTAATAGATGAAGGATAAAAATAGGATGCATGGGTGAGTACAAGCCTTAGTCTATTTTTAGGAAGGGTGGGTTGATCAAATTTTCTATATATTGTGTGCTTTGGCAAAAGCACAAAAGGAGGAATTTTTAGATACATAGAGTGTTGAAGCAATTTTTTGCCAGTTTTTCCTCTCGAATGTGAAGTATTTTCTACCTTTCCAATCATTTGCAGTCTTGTGTATGTTTTCCATTAATCTTGTGAATGTAAATTCCCTGGTTAATTATCTTACCCTATTGCAAATTCAGTAATTTCTACATGATATTAATGTGCATGTTTAGCTTAGCAGTATTGTTGTGATACTTTCCCTCAATACCTCAAAGTGTTTTGCCCTTAACATTCTACAGAAAATTGTTGGTTCATGTGCATCAAGAATCCTTTCACATATCAATTGTGCATATACTCAGTCAAAGCCTCATATAAATTTGGTGTATCACCTTAGTTTTAATTATTTTACATAGTCATCTTTTACCCTTAAACCCTAGAAAAATCAGTTTAGGATACATCAATAAGGAACCGACCTTGATACTAGAGACTCACCTCAAAATAGGTATACCCACAGACCTGAGGTGTTTCCATTATATCTACGAAAGAGAGAGATAAAATTTGCAAGCTTAGAACACCTGCAACCATCTCTCTACAGGGTGCACTTTCAGAGATAACAATTTTTGGCATGCCCTGGTGGGGGACAATCAATCAGATCTGCATGCAAGTTACAAATATTTATAGTAGATCTACAACAGATTTACATCAGATAAAAGTTACTTTCAAAAGTTGCAACAATTTATTCTAAAGATTTTAAAGATCTTTTGGTGACTCTGGGGCTGATTTCAGACTAGTATTGCAGCATGTTCCATGCCTAAAGTGACTACAAGATCATCGGTAAGAGGAATTCCTCTTGAGTTTGTTTCTTTACCTTTGAATTCTACAAGAAGGAGAAGAGTTGGTAATACTTTACCTTATAATAGGCCTAGTTTTGATAACCCTCCTAATATTCCTTCACCACGTGTCAATATTTTTGTTCAAATCCCAGTTTTTCAAATGGCTATTCAACCACCAAGGAATTTTGTGACCTTTACTAATGGCAGCCCATTAGTAATCCCAGTTTACCATGACATCCCTAATGCTGCCATGAAAATTTTTCCATCATTCACTAGTGAAAATCAGGTTACACCTATAGAGCACATTAAAGATGTCACAGCCTTATGTGCAGTTCATAATATTACTCATGAGGATGTAGCTTTGAGACTTTTAGTTGCATCTCTTAAAGGACAAGCCTTGCAATGGTATAGAAATCTAGAGATTGGATGCATAAGAACTTGGGATGACTTAGGTGATAAATTGCTGAAACAATTTCAAGATAATTCAGATCATTTATCTCTTATAGAACAATTATCTACCATTAAAAGAGCTCCCAATGAATTTATGTCAAGTTTCAACATCCATTTTTCCGTAGAACTTGGGAAAGAATTCTAGCAAGTGTCAAGCCTCAAGCTGATCATGCTTTTCTTTATTATCTTAGGGCATTAAATAGTGATATTTCAACTATGATTCAGTCTATGGGAGGAGAGACGCTCCCAACAACCTATGATATCGCCATCCGAGCTAAAAATAGTCTTATTCAAGATGAAAATTAGCACCAAGGCCTTCAATGCCTTTTTTGGTAGATTTAGCACCTATTCCTCAACCTATCACAATTATAGAACCTATTTTTTCACCCCATCAGATGATGTATTTAAAGCTTTGCAGACTATGGGGAACAAGTTAACTTCAATTGAGAATAGGCTTGCATTACCTAGCAGACCTTATCAAGCTCCTTATCAAAATCAACTAAATCAACAAAATAGGCAGCCTTACCAACATAATCAAAATTATAGGCAACCTTATCAACAAAGGCAATTTGACCCAAAGGCTCCTAGTTCATCTAATGCTTTAGTTCTAGTTAATATGGCTACGTAAAGAGTGGTGTCAACCTTGTAATCAACCTCATTCAGCTACAAGTTGCCCAAATGCTTTTCTAAACATAAGTCTTGTTGCACAACCTCAATCTGAGACATTATTCATGCCTCAAATGGAGAGTGGGCAAGCAAGATACTCAGGTTCAAAAGCACTGAAAAATTTAGTTAGTTTCAATGAGGATGATTTCATTGCATTACTACTAGGGCTCAAGGAAAAGCTGTTGAAAGTCAAAAACAACAAAATAGGCCTGTTCTACCCACTGTCACTAATAAGACAACATCTACAACCCAAAACCAGCTAACAGTCATTGTTGTTCCTCAAAAAATAGTAGTGTTTTCAGCTGATAAAGAAAAAAAATAGCTACAACTTTGACCCAAGAAGATTATTTATACCTCAGATATCAAAGGCAACTAAAGCATAAATCAATTTTTTCTAAGGCCTATGCTAAAACAAGTTGAATCTATCTCTAAAATGTTTTTTCTTTTAACATTGTTGATGTAATGAAAAAGCATAATGTTAACATCTCAATGTGGGATGCTCTAAGTATTCTAGGACAACAAGATTTACTTTCTCATGAACTAGCTAAGCTACAAATTTCTTCTAAAACAATAGAAAAGGAAGTCTAGAAAGCAAACATGGTCCTTGGAATAATGGAACAAGACCGCATCAAAGAAGTTAAATGGATGGTTCAAAGTCTTAAATGCTCATGACATCAAGAAGCCACCACCATTTTATCTATCACTGATTATTGGAGAACATCTTGTTCATAATTGTATGGTGGACAACGGTGCAAGTAGCATAGTTATGCCAAAAGTAATTGTAGAAAAATTGGTCTGTAGTATGAGCCTACAGAAAAGAGTGTCTTACAACTTGATGGAACTACAACTAATACAATTGGTGTAATCAGAATTTAGAGGTAACATTGCATGCTTGCCCAAATGTTTCTATTCTGCAAGATGTCACTATTGTAGATTTACCTCCTTACTTTGCATTATGCTTATCTAGAGATTTCACAACAAAGATAGGAGGTTATCTCTCTTCAGATTGGTCCTTCTTATTTTTCACTACTCATTATGGGACCAAGGTTACTATCAATTCATAAACCATTGGCCAGATTTCACATTGAGCCTCACGCTTCTAATGCAATAGCTAATTATGCAGCCTTAGACTAGTCTAATTTTGATGATGTAGCTCATGTTTCAGCATTAGATGGTGTTTCTAACATGTTTATGGATGAAAATACACATTGAAGAACATGCTCATGATCCTTTTAAGGAAGTTGAAGAACATTTTTTGGTGTGTATTGTTTGCATGAAGAAAACACACCACTTCCCTTGCTATCCAAAATAGAAAATTCAGCAGAAGGGATTTGGAAGCTTCATTTTGATGGAGCTAAGAACAAGAAAGGACAGGAGAAGGTTTGATGCTCACTTCCCAACAAAAATGAAAGGTATTTCTCATCTTTGAGTCTCCAATTTTCATGCACTTGCAATGTAGCTGAATACGAAGCATTAATTCATGGTTTACTTTGGGCCAAAAAGAGAGGTATTAACATGTTACAAATTTTTGGTGATTCTGAGTTGGTTATCAATCAAGTAAGAAATTTCAATGTTTGTAAGAATCCATTAATGAAGTCTTACAGACATAGAGTTTTAGACTTAATGGAATATTTTGAAGCTATTAACATCCAATCCATTCCTAGAATAGAAAATAAGCATGCAGATAGACTTGCAGCAATTGGTGCTAGTTTTGAAGTGTTGAACAGATAGAGAATAAAAAATTCAGCCTCATATAAAGCTAATTGTTCAGGCCTTCAATACCTGATAATGATTTGAATTGGCAAGTTTTTGAAAGTGATGATCAAATCTGTAGGTTTTTGCAGCAAGAAGCTGAGTTTTCCATGCAGTGAATCAAGATAAATTACAACACTTATATGGTGACCAGATTGTTCAGATTAAAGACAAATAAACTACCTCGAGGTCTTGTCACATTAGAAGACATCTTCAACACTGATGATCAGTTAAGAAAAGACAAAACTAAGATATCAACACATGTTGATAACTATGAGGAGATCTCAGTTGATGAAGGAAAAAATTTGTTTCTTGGAAAGGTATGTTCCTCAGCTGAAAAATATTCATTTATTGATCTTTGCAAAGAATTTAAAGATGTTTTCACTTGGAGATACCAAGACTTGAAAGGATTTGATCCCATTTTAGCACAACATACTATCAAATTACAACCAAATTCTAAACCAGTTAGGCAAAAACAAGAGGCATGTGAATCCTAAAATAGAGCCTCTAATGAGGAAAGAATTATCTAAGTTGATTGAATCAGGTATTATCTTTCTAGTTAAGCATTCAAGTTGGGTAGCAAATCTTGTTCCTGTTAGGAAGAAGAATGGAGAAATCAGATTATGTGTGGATTTCAGAGATCTTAATAAAGCTTCATTAAAAGATCATTACCCACTCCCAAATATGGATCATATTTTAAGAACAATTTTGGTTCAGATAGACTATCTCTTCTAGATGGTTATAATGGATACAATCAAATTCTAGTTCAAGAAGAAGATAGGTACAAAATAGATTTTACCACCAAGTGGGGTACTTATGCTTACAAAAGAATGTCTTTTGGCCTTTCAAATGTTGGTGCAATGTTTCAACGTGCAATGGACATGGCTTTTCACAGCTTGTTAAATAAATGCATCCTTGTTTATTTAGATGATGTTACTATATTTTCAAAAGATTCTGATGAACATCTAATGCATCTAAGGCAGACTTTTCAGTTATGTAGGTAGTTTGGAATATCTTTGAATCCCAAAAAGTCTATCTTTTCAGTACATCAAGGTAAACTACTTGGTCATATTGTTTCTAAGAAAGGATTAGCAATTGATCCTTTTAGAATCAAAGCCATATCCCAACTATCATTGCCTCATCATAAGAAGGCATTGCAGAGTTTTCTTGGAAAAATCAACTTTGTCAAAGATTTGTTCTAGATTTTGCATTTGGTTAAACCATTAACAACTATGTTAAAGAAAGGGAAAACTTTCTCTTGGACCAAAAGGGAGAGAAGGGTTTGAAGCAATCAAAACAACCATCTCTCAGGCTCCTACTCTTGCAAATCCAAATTTTGATAAAGATTTTACAATGTATGCACTTGCAGAGAGTGAAACAATCTCAACTATATTAACTCAAGTTAATGATGAAAATATTGAGCAACCTATTGCTTTCTTTGGACAGAGCTTGCATGATTACAAAACAAGGTACACATTTCTTGAAAAATAAGTACTTTCAGTAGTCAGAGGACTAAATAATTTTAAGTACATGCTTTCAAACAATAAAATTCATGTTCTTGTTTCTCATCCAAGTGTGAAAGCTTTCTTGTTAAATAAAGAATTGAATGAGAAAAGAGCAGGCTGGATAACGAAAGTTATGGAATATGATGTTGATATCCAGTTGCTAAGACAATTTAAGGTAAAGGTTTGTGTGAACACCTAATTGCTGATATGGAAAAACAAAAAATTATAGAACCGAAGATTCAAAACAACATGCTGAAATTATGTATCAACAATCAGACATCATGGTTCAACTAGAAAATTAGCAACCTGAACTTGCTCAAGAGATTCAGAATCAAGATGGATGACTGATTTAGTTAACTATTACAGCATGACACCTATCCGGAAGGTATGGACAAGAATAAATGAAGATATTTCAGATTACAAGTTGTCCCCTATATCTTTATTGATAGTGTGTTGTTCAAAAGAGATATAAATGGAATCTTGTGCGATGTGTTGACTATGATAAAATTCAAAAATTATTATCAAAATTCCATGAAGGACCTGTAGGAGGTCATTTCTTAGCACGTACCACAACCTTAAAAATTATGAAATTGGTTATTATTGGACTAGCATATTCAAGGACTGTTTTGAATGGATCAAAAAGTGTAAGAAATGTGCCTTCTTTGTTGAAAAGAACATTTATCTTCGTTGAATTTACTACCTATTTTAGTTGATCAGCCTTTTATGCAGTGGGGCCTTGATTTTATTGGCATGATAAACCCTCCTTCGTCACAAGGACACAAGTGGATTTTGACTACTACAAATTACTTTACATGTTGGACTAAAGCAATAGCCTTGAAAGATGCTAATGAAACTTTGATACTATCCTTTTATGAAGGTATAGTTTGTAGATTTGGTGTTCTAAAAACTATCATATCAGATAATGCTTTAGCATTTCTTGGTGTAAAGGTAATAGATTGGGTTGTTAATCATGGAATTTATCTAAGTTCTTCATCTAACTATTACCCATAAGGTAATGGGTTAGCTAAAGTACTAATAAGAATCTTTTAAGGATCATCCATAAGAACACTCAAAGATAATCAAAGAGCTTGGCATCTAATGTTGAATTCAACACTTTGGGTTGATAGAGTGACTCCTAAAAGATTAGTTGAAATTCACCATACAAGCTTGTTTACGGAAGAGAAGCAAGAATGCATATTTCAGTTGAGTTACCCACATTAGATTTGCTGCATCAAATGGAGCTACTTGAGAATGAACCATTATAGGTTCATTATGTAGAATTAATGGAGTTACAAGAGCTAAGAGATCAAGCTCATTTGAACATGGAGAAGAATCAAAAACAGATGAAGAAGACTTTTGATAAGAAATCCAAATCTAGAATCTTCAATGAAGGAGATATTGTGTTAAAGTGGGATGTTGATCTTCACAAAGCCAGAAGACACATGAAGTTTGATACAATCTAGAGTGGTCCTTACATGTTTGCAAAGGCTGAATGGAGAGGAACATCCCATTCCCGTGAATGTTATGTTTCTTAAACATTGTTATTGAAAATATTACAAAGTGATTATTTATAGTAGGATTTCCATTCAATAAGTGTAGTTCTTGCACATTGCAATATTTTTCAATTCAATAAGTGTTGTAATGCCCTGCCTTCGGTGGTTACCCCACTCTTGTCGCGCAGTTGACCCTTTTGCTAAGTGTCGAATGACCGTGTGTAATTCCGTTGTCTTAGACCATGTCTCAGTGATGTTTTAGCACCTTCCCTCTCCTTCTTGCTTTCTCGAGTCATTAGCAACACCTCTGTATGTGGACTGTGTAATGTCTTGTGTGTTATCCTATTTACAAGAGGATCTTGCTGTCGCATTTTTAAGCTCAATCGTTGGTCATTATTAATGTGGGTAGAAATTATATATAATTATAATATATAATGGTAATGATGTTTTTTTAATTTACTTCTCGATCGGACCTTATTTTATAAGTATTATTATTTTACCTTATTTTTTATTATCATCGATATTTTGTATTAATTGTCTCTATAGCATTTCTTCTAGTTGTTTCGTCTAATCATGTTGTAGGATGAACCCCATCCCACGCTGAAGAAGGGGTTTCCCATCTTGGCGCCATGGTTGTCTTTGCTCCGTGTTCGTCTTTGAGCGTAACCTCTAATTTGTTCCCCCCCCTTCGTGTCGTCACTATGGTAGTCTTTGCTCCGTGTTCGTCTTTGAGCGTAACCTCTAATTTGTTCCCCCCTTCGTGTCGATTGCCATGGTAGTCTTTGCTCCGTGTTCGTCTTTGACGGTAACCTCTAATTTGTTTCCCCACCCTTCATTTCATTGTCGATGCTTCTTGTGCTTGGCCTCCGCAATGACCGTTACTTTTCCCTATTTAATGGAAATTGCGTTTTCGAAGCCTAGTAGACGGCTTGTATGGCAATTGGGTATTTTAGGGCATGTCTTTTTTAAAAGAGATTCTTATATTTGTATTTATATAAAATTATGATTGTTATGAATAGTTGATCATTGTCTTTTATTATTATTATCGATCCGGATCGTTTACGACATTATTAATATTGCAATAGTTATTCCTAAGTCGTTAAAAAAAATGTGATAATGATAATGAAAATAATATTTAGTTTATTGTCGTTTGGTGACTTTTTCGTTTCTTAATTGTTGATTGTTAGCAATAACTAACTAACTGCATTAAGCTATTCTACTTAATTGATTGATCTTTCCTGTCAAGCGAGCCCCGATTCTTGCATAAGAGGAGGATACCCTTTGTGACGTTTTGGTTACGCAAGTTCATCCTTATTCCTAGGTTGTTGGTTATTCATTTCGGTTTGCATTTTTTTAAAACCAAGTTAACTGGATTATTATGCTTTGAAAAAATATATAAATATAAGATGAAATAAAATAAAATATAAATAAAAATAAAGAAATTTAGTGGTTTGCATGGGTTTTAGCTGGAAGTAGGTAGAATTTTAGTCACCCCTTTTAGGGTTTTCAATGCGTGTAGGTGGAGGAGTGTTGGGCACGTCTTCTTGGGATGCAGCCCTTGGGAAGGAGGGACGCATTTTTGGGATTGCTACCTCTCTGACCTGCTTTGGACTGGCCACATCATTTTAATGGTGGTTCATTTCAAAACCCTCCCTGGCTTTATTTCTAACGACCTGCTCAAGCCCTTTGGGCACTAGCTACTTGCATCCTACTGTGTGGGTGGAGCAAGTTGGAAACCTTGCCTTGCATATGGTGGTCAAGGGACTTTTGTTTTAGCAGATCCTTTGTGCTTACCCTGCTACGTGGAAAATGCGTTGAGCCCACATCTCTTTGGGGCATTTTTTCAAACAGTTTACTTCCCTCGTGGGTACTTCCACACCAAGAAAAACAAAAACAAACAAAAATGATTTTCCATTGTCTTTGGATGGATGCCTCTTCTCCTCCCACGTTTCCGGCTTCCACCGGCTTCCTCCATAGTCCGCACGCTTTAGATGGGTGCGTGGTTAGAATTAAAAATGCCTTCTTCCTTGTTGTTGCTAGTCATTTTTACTATATATGCACCCTTCTCTAGTAGTTGATGGATGCGTGAGTGGTTGGTGAGGAGATTTACAGAAGTGGACGCCTTGTGGGGAAGCAACTGGTGTTGTTGGAGAAGAGTTGGAGGCTGGGTGACTCGTAGAAGCTCCAAATCAGGCATGTTAAACATGCCTTTGCAATCTTTTGCTATCATTTTATTATGTCATGAAATGAATGCTCTTTTTTTTCCTGTTATGGCATCTTGAATGGGTTTCTATTAGTTGCTTTAAGCTGCTGCCCTATTTCAAGCTTGGTGAATCAATAGTCTATGTTGTTGTATTAGTTGGAATGATAAAACCTTTTTTTTTGGGTTTCAATGTTTTCCTTTAAATCGATTTCCTATATCATTCTGTGACGCCTAAGCATAGTGTGCTGCTAAGAACTCGATCATTTTTGAGTTTGAAGCGATTGGTAGGAAATTATATCATTTTGACAATGTTGTGGCATGCATATGGATCTTGTAATAAATGGAGGTTGCAATTTTGGAATTGAAAACCGAGTAATAATATGTGTTCATAATAAATTTGAGATTTGTAATTTGGTTGGTATATTTTAAATCCTTATGCAAGGATTGTGTAAATACCATTATGAGGAAAATATGAGAATATAATTAGATTCCCAAATATTACTTCCTATGAAAATAACGTTAAGAGGTATGTGTTATAAGTGGTATTTATGAGCAGCCTACTTGAGCATGGGTGAATATCTTATGGGAAGGAAATTTAGTATATTCTATCCGGTTATATTTTATCGCTCACCTTATAGGAAATAAGGATATTGAATGTTTTTGCGGGCTGTTGTTTGGTATACTGGTTTTAGTATGAATACGACTGAAAATATGAACTGGGAAATCACATTTCTAATGATTTTCAATGCGGGTTGAAGTTCATTTTTTTGGGTTACATAAGCAAGTCACCAGAGAGTATTTAGGACGATATTTTGGTTGCGGCCAAGTTTTTGGGCTCTGGAAATGATTATACGCTAGCATGAATTTTAAGGACAATGCATTTTAGTTTTACCCCAATTAAAATAATGGGATGAATACTCATTTCGAGTTTCTGTGTTAACGTGGTTTGGGAATTTGGGTCGATCTTTTCCCCCTCTTTTAACTGTTCAAAGGAGGTAATGTCACATGTGTGTGCCATGTGTTTTGCAACAGATTTTCTGGTATTTGTTTTATTGGCATGAACAAGTTTTGAGTGGCTGAGTTCGAAATGAATAATTTATTACTCATGTATTAAGATAACCCAGTTTGGGTATAGGTATAATACGTATGGGTATATATATATGAGTATCAAATTTAAAAAAAAAATTAGATACGGGTGTAAGGATTCCACTGTGATTTCTGTTGGAACCCTTGGGTTTTTAAAATATCAACGCTTGATGATTTTGAGTAAGTCATTAATTTGTTCTCTGTTGTAATCACCGATTTTTATAATGGAATTTTCTTGTTGGGCTGGACGGAATAATCTGTTATTTATCTATCCATTGTGGATAATGATCATATTGTTAAAAGACAATTTAAGTCTATGATTGGTTTCCTCGTGAGCAGCCATACTGGTTTCAAAGTATGAAAAGTGGCCTATTAAATATGATTATGATTGTATATATATATATATATATATATATATATAATATTTTTTTCCTAAACAAATTAAAATGGTTAAAAATAAAACTATAGAAAACTATATCGCTATGGAACCTCACTCTTGGAAGGATGGAATAATCTTGTGTTGTTGTGCGCCATGGATTGTTACTAGCATGTTTTGGCTTATCAGGTTTCTTTTTGAGGGATTGGGTATCAGATTTCAATCATGTAATCCATAGGATTACATGACTGAAATCTCAATACTCTCAGCCTTGTTGTTTTTCACCAATCAGGTCTTATATTGAATAATTTTGGAATATCTATCTTACTTGAATAATGGGATTCCTCCTTGTTGGCTGGTATAAAGCTCTTTATCATGTGAAACATATTGATTAGTGGTTTGTGATTTGACCCATTCTTGAATTCTAAATTTTTCCTTTCATGATATTATAAAATTTTAGCTCACTCTTGCAATGGGTTGTCTTAACATGCTCGATTATAGCGAACTCCGACTCTAGCTAATATTTGTGCGAGATGGATTAAGCGAGTAGATTAAAGGAAAAGAGTGTAAAAGTTTCATCAGTTCAAATTATGAAGTTCCTTGTAAAAATGTTCAATGTGTTGTAAATTTTGTAACATTGCTTGCAAAAGAGTTTATAAGATCTCTTGCCTGGGATTGATCGGAAATTACGTGATGAAGTTGTTTTGTCCTTTTGTAGTTTGACTGGTAACTCATCTTAGTGAGAAATGATATTCAATCTTTACATTGGCATAAGTATTGTAAAACCTTGATCTTGAGAATAAAGTGTTAAGTTAAACCTTTCTAAGACTTTGTATTGATGTGTTATATGTAAGATAAAATGGGGTGGTTAATCCTTACAGAAGTTACCTAAAAGTTTTATTCAAATAAATTTATTGTAGAGGTGATCCACTTGAGAACAAACAATTCCTTAAGTAATCAAAGGCGAGACTATCATTTCAAAGTTAAGTTATATAATGTGATATCCCTAGCTAGACTAGTGAACACTACCCCTTTTTGGTGAACTCTTAAAAACAAGCTTAAGGGAAAACAATGGTTAGTTTCTAATAAGATTTAACAAGTAAGAGAAGAAAATTTAGAAACCACTCAATTTATCTCTCAGCCTATTGGAAAGTAAATAGTTTCCTTTTGTTAAGCTCTTTCGGTGAAGCCTAAGTAAAATCATTAATAATTACGTATAAAACCTCAAGCTCCAATTAAACCTTGGTAATAACTAATGACGTCTTAAGGAGGAATTCAACTTGACCTTATTTTCTTAACTCTTTCCCAGGGTGCTTTGTAATTTCCTCTTAATTATGTTAAACACGAATCCTTGTTGTAACAAGGTTATGAGAGAATTTTAGTAACGTAAGTATGGATAGATGGCCTTGTGGAATTAAATTATCTCCTTTATTAAATAATGGAATTAAACAAATAATTGTCGTAAAGGAGAAGACTTTAAGTGAACTACTCTGCAATGTATAATAAAATGATTCAGTTTGGTAAGATGAATTGTGTGAATCATATCTTGAATCTCTCTAAAAACATAAGTTAAGAGTAAAAAGTGTTTTACCGAAATATAACCTTCACTAATTTCTTACTATGGCTTGCCCTAGCTATAAGAATATCATGTGGTTGGACAGTTATGTTGTCCTGTCAAAAGAAAAGTATATTGTCCTTATTGGGTGTGAATGTTTCTGTGCTACCTTTGTGGTCATCCTCGTATCTAGTGGTTCTCAGAGTTAGAGGTAACCTTGGTGACGACATGTTATGTCGTGTCATGTTTCCAGTAAGCAAAAAAAAAAAAAAAAACAAAAATAATTATCCCGTGTTTTTTTTTTTCTATGTAGTCTTGTGTGCACGATATGAGGGTGTTACACTTGGTATCGATTATAGGTTCATGCTCTCAAACCGATGGGCCAGATTGGAGTCATGATGGTGATGGTGTGATATGATAGTGTTACATTGCAATATGGTGGTTTATATTGGAAGAGTAATGTGGTATAAGTGTGATGTGATTGATTTCGTAATTGTGATATTGTGAACGCACATGATGTGTATGTCACTTAGTGTGTATTTGTCATCATGTTGATGTGTTGGGGATGGGAGTGTTCTCTCTCCTTCTTGTGGATTCTATGAAGGGTTCACGTGTGAATTTTTTCTTGTGATGTGTGAAAATAATTCTAATGTTTATGACAGAGTGTTGGAGCATTATGGCTTATTGTGATATGTGGGTGTTTCGATATGTTGTATGACTAGATTGATGTAAGGTGAATTGAGTTGTATCATGATGTTTTACCATTTTTTGAAGAAATGTGTGTATCACCTTGTTATGTAGCAATTCATGTTATTTTGTGATGTTACTTACTATATTCATCATATGTATGATTTGTGTAAATATGTAGTGCTTCATGTTGTGGTATAGGGACATACGGTGAGCTTGTGAACCCTATTGTATAGTGGTTGCACTTTGGGTGCGAGAATGTGGTAAAGTGATGCAATGCACCCAAAGAATGTATGATTGTGATCTACCCTATATACATACCATACATAAGACGTTATGGTAATTATGTGTGTACCACCATTGTATTAGTGATATAGTTACATGTTATGTTTTGAACCTTACACCAACCGAACCTAAGGGAAATCGGTAAACTGTGTATGTTTGGAGTGAGAAAATGTGCACCATTGACCAATCACACGAGCTGAGTATGAGATAGGAAGTGGAGCCTTACATAGGCTGAAAACCCACTTTTGTTTGTTTGGTATGTGTGACACTTACTCAACGGGTGTCATGCATATTGTGTTTCGCAAACACCTTAGGCTCAGTAGATGGTGACTTGTACTCTTTTCTCTCTCCCATATGGTTGTCGTATGGATTTAACCTATATCATTTTGACCATGTTGAGCCTTGTTGAAGCTATGGCGAGATGATTGATTTGAGATGATGACAGATTGCATTATTGTTATGTATTTTTACGAGCTGAGGCTCGATGTTCCGAGTGCTAGCAACTCGTTGAGTACCCCTTTGGTGGACAAGATAAGGCCACACATTTATCATAATGTGACATTATTATAAGTGTATTTTATTCATAAATTGTGCCTTTTACCTTATTTTGCAAGGACCAGTGGTTTTCTTGATTGTCATGCTTTACATTTTGGGCATTTCCTTGGTTTTGGTACTAACACTTAGATTTTTGCACTAACTATGGCCATTTGGTCAGTTGTTTTGCTTGGCTTTAAATCTTATTCTAAATTTTAAGATTTTACCACCTTGCCCAAGGCTTGTACTTTCTCACTTGGCATTTTGGATTGGATTGTTATGTTGGTCCTATTATCGTGATGTGTGGAATAGGGTCATGGGATGCACAATGGAATGGTTGGACCTATGGATCCGCTTCATTGTATGGGGGTACGCCCCAAGGAGTTATAAATAACTAGCGGGTTGTTGGACCACAAGTTATTATGTCACTTGGGTTGGGGGTGACGGGGCTCTATGTGCCTAGGGCCATAGGGTGACCCGACCTCATTAAAAGGAGAAAGGAGACAGGCCTCTATGGTTGAGTGACCTGATATTCTTTATGGAACTCTATGGTTGAGTGACCTGATATTCTTGATGGGGCTCTATGGTTGAGTGACCCGACTTGGTTTTGCACTATGTTTCTTTCTCTGTGGGAGTTATATGGAGTTGCTTTGTAATACTTGGGAATAAGCGGTTATTTTCGATGCTTCAGGGTTAGGTATGCTAATGTGTTATGATATATGTGTTACTCATATCAGTTGGATATATTTTGTGATGTCATGGATATGGCATTGATGCCCTTGTGGACACTATGTACCTGCAACTTTTGTTTGGAGTTATGTGAATTATTCATCTGTGGAATTGAGGAAATGTCTGGATGTCATAGTACACCTTGTTCAAGTATTATATTTTTCAATCATGGTTGTGTGACAAGTACTATGTTATGTGATTGCACATGTTCCCTTACTCGTATTTGAGTAACTTTTTGTGGTGTAATATAGTCATGAAGAATATACTTGTGTGGTTGTGAAACTGTAGTGACTTGTCTGACCCGGTAGAATGTTGTGTTAGCAGTTCATGTTGGGCACCTACAATAAGGAATAAACAAAAACTCTTCAACAATGAAATTTTAAAGAAATTAAACTAAGAATAATGTTAATGCAAAGAGACTAATGAAATAACGAATAAGAAGGAACTGTCAATATTCACAGAACCTTGAAAGTTAAAATTTCTGCCAAATGTTCCTAAGGCTACCTTGTGGCCATGTTTCAATCAACTAAAATTTAAAACCATAGGGTGTAATTTCTCCTTTATCTATTCTTGGTTGCGTACCATTTCTTTTCCTTTGTGTTATGTCACATTGAGCACGATGCTTTCTTAAGAGGAGGAGAATGTAATGCCCCGTTCGGCGGTTATCCCAGATTCTTGTCGCAGTGACTCTTTTTGCTTGCCGAGTCGAACACTGTGTTTAATTCCGTTGTCTTAGACCATGTCTCAGTGATGTTTTAGCACCCCTTCCCTCTCCTTCTTGCTTTCTCGAGTCGTTAGCGACACCTCGTATGTGGACTATGTAATGTCTTCTATGTATTATCCTATTTACAAGAGGATCTTGTTGTCGCATTGTTAAGCTCAATCATTGGTCATTATTATTGTGGGTAGAAATTATATATAATTATAATATAAAATGGTAATAATGTTTTTTTAATTTAATTGTCGATCAGTCCTTATTTTATAAGTATTATTATTTTACCTTATTTTTATTATCATCGATATTTTGTATTAATTGTCTCTATAGCATTTCTTCTAGTTGTTTCGTCGATCATGTTGTAGGACAAACCCCATCCCTTGATCAAGAAGAGGTTTCCCGTCTTGGCGCCATGGTAGTCTTTGCTCCATGTTCGTCTTTGAGTGTAACCTCTAATTTGTTTCCCCCTTCGTGTCGGTCTATGGTAGTCTTTGCGCCGTATTCGTCTTTGAGCGTAACCTCTAATTTCTTTCCCCCTTCGTGTTGGAGCCATGGTAGTATTTGCTCCATGTTTATCTTTAAGCGTAACCTCTAATTTGTTTCCCCCTTCGTGTCATTGTCAATGCTTCCCGTGTCTTTGGCCTCCGCAGACGACCATTACTTTTCCCTATTTAATGGAAATTGCATTTTCGAAGCCTAGTAGACGGCTTGTATGGCGATTTGGTATTTTAGGGCATGTCCTTTTTAAAAGAGATTCTTATATTTGTATTTATATAAAAGTATGATTGTTATGAATAGTCGATCATTGTCTTTTATTATTATTGTCGATCTGGACTGTCGACATTATTAATATTGCAATAGTTATTCCTAAGTCGTTAAAAAAAAGTGATAATGATAATGATAATAATATTTAGTTTATTGTCATTCGGTGACTTTTTCTTTTCTTAATTGTTGATTGTTAGCAATAGCTAACTAATTATATTAAGCTATTCTACTTAATTGATTGATCTTTCTTGTCAAGCGAGCCTCGATTCTTGCATAAGAGGAGGATACCCTTTGTGACGTTTTGGGTTACGCATGTTCGTCCATATTCCTAGGTTGTTGGTATTCATTTCGGTTTGCATTTTTTTTTAAACCAAGTTAACTAGATTATTATGCTTTGAAATATATATATATATATATATATATATATATATAAGATGAAATAAAATAAAATAAAAATAAAAATAAAGAAATTTAGTGGTTTGTGTGGGTTTTAGCTGGAAGTAGGTAGAATTCTGGTCGCCCCTTTTAGGGTTTTCAATGCGTGTAGGTGGAGGAGTGTTGGGCACGTCTTCTTGGGATGCAGGCCCTTGGGAAGGAGGGACGCATTATTGGGATTGCTACCTCTTTGACCTACTATGGACTGGCCACATCATTCTAATGGTGGTTCATTTCAAACCCACCCTGGCTTTATTTCTAGCGACCTGCTCAAGCCCTTTGGGTGCTAGCTACTTGCATCCTGCTTTGTGTGGGTGGAGCAGGTTGGAAACCTTGCATTGCATACGGTGGTCAAGGGACTTTTTGTTTTAGCATATCCTTTGTGCTTACCCTGCTACATGGAAAATGCATTGAGGCCACATCTCTTTGGGGCAGTTTGTCAAACAGTTTACTTCCCTCGTGGGTACTTCCACACCAGGCAAAACCAAAAAAAAAAAAATGATTTTCCATTGTGTTGGATGGATGCCTCTTCTCCTCCCACGTTTCTAGCCTCCCCGCTTCCTCCACATTCTCGGCATGCTTTAGATGGGTGCGTGGTTAAAATAACAAAATGCATTCTTCCTTGTTGTTGCTGGCCGTTTATTGTATATGCACCCTTCTCTCGGTAGTTGATGGATGCGTGAGTGGTTGGTGAGGAGTTTTACGAAGTGGATGCCTTGTGGGGAAGCAATCGGTGTTGTTGGAGAAGAGTTAGAGAGTAGTTGACTTGTAGAAGCTCCAAATCGGGCATGTTAAACATGCCTTTGCAATATTTTGCTATCATTTTATTATGTCATGAAATGAATACTCTTTTTTTTTCTGTTATGGCATCTTGAATGGGTTTCTATTAGTTGCTTTAAGCTTGCCTTACTGTTTCAAGCTTGGTGAATCAATAGTTTATGTTGTTGTATTAGTTGGAATGATAAAACCTTTTTTTTTGGGTTTCAATGTTTTCCTTTAAATCAATTTCCTATATCATTCTGTGATGCCTAAGCATAGTGTGCTACAGAACTTCTGGATCATTTTTGAGTTTGAAGTGATTGGTAGGAAAGTATATCGTTTTGACAATGTTGGGGCATGCATATGGATCTTGTAATAAATGGAGGTTGCAATTTTGGAATTGAAAACCAAGTAATAATATGTGTTCATAATAAATTTGAGATTTGTAATTTGGTTGGTATATTTTAAATCCTTATGCAAGGATTGTGTAAATACCATCATGAGGAAAATATGAGAATATAATCGATTCTGAAATATTAATTCCTATGAAAATAACGTTAAGAGGTATGTGCTACAACCGGTATTTATGAGTAGCCTACTTGAGCATGGGTGAATATCTTATGGGCGGAAAGTTTAGTATATTCTATCCGCTTATATTTTATCGTTCACCTTATAGGAAATAAGGGTATACTGGTTTTAGTATGAATACAGCCTAAAAATATGAATCTGAAATCACATTTCTAATGATTTTCAATGCGGGTTGAAGTTCATTTTTTTGGGTTACATAAGCAAGTCACTATAGAGTATTTAGGACGAGATTTTGGTTGCATGAGCCAAGTTTTGGGCTCGGAAATGATTATACGCTAGCATGAATTTTTAGGACAACGCATTTTAGTTTTACCCCAAATAAAATAATGGGATGAATACTCATTTCGAGTTTCGTGTTAACGTGGTTTGGGAATTTGGGTCGATCTTTTCCCCCTCTTTTAACTCATTCAAAGGAGGTAATGTCACATGTGTGTGCCATGTGTTTTGCAAACATGATTTTCTGGTATTTGTTTTATTGGCATGAACAAGTTTTCATGGCTGAGTTTGAAATGAATAATTTATTACTCATGTATTAAGATAACCCAGTTTGGGAATAGGTATAATACGTATGGGTATATATATATATATGAGTATCAAATTTAAAATTTAAAAAAATAGATACGAGTGTAAGGATTCCACTGTGATTTCTATTGGAACCCTTGGGGTTTTTAAAATATCAATGCTTGATGATTTTGAGTAAGTCATTAATTTGTTCTCTATTGTAATCACCTGAATTTTTATAATGGAATTTTCTTGTTGGGCTAGGACGGAATAATCTATTATTTATCCGTCCATTGTGGATAATGATCAGATTGTTAAAAGATAATTTAAGTCTATGATTGGTTTCCTCGTGAGCAGCCATACTGGTTTCAAAGTATGAAAAGTGGCCTATTAAATATGATTATGATTGTATATATATATATATATATATATATATATATATGAATGTTTTCCTAAACAAAATAAAATGGTTAAAAATAAAACTATAGAAAACTATATCGCTATGGAACCTCACTCTTGGAAGGATGGAATAATCTTGTGTTGTTGTGTGCCATGGATTGTTACTAGCATGTTTTGGTTTATCGTGGTTTCTTTTTGGAGGGATTGGGTATTAGATTTCAATCATGTAATCCATAGGATTACATGACTAAAATCTCAATACTCTCAGCCTTGTTGTTTTTCACCAATCAGGTCTTAGCTTGAATAATTTTGGAATATTTTTCTTACTTGAATAATGGGATTCCTCCTTGTTGGCTGGTATAAAGCTCTTTATCATGTGAAACATATTGATTAGTGGTTTGTGATTTGACCCATTCTTGAATTCTAAATTTTTCCTTTCATGATATTATAAAATTTTAGCTCACTCTTGCAATGGGTTGTCTTAACATGCTCGATTATAGCGAACTGACTCTAGCTAATATTTGTGCAGATGGATTAAGCGAGTAGATTAAAGGAAAAGAGTGTAAAAGTTGCAATAGTTCAAATTATGAAGTTCCTTGTAAAAATGTTCATTGTGTTGTAAATTTTGTAACATTGTTTACAAAAGAGTTTATAAGATCTCTTGCACTCGGGATTGATCGAGATTACATGATGAAGTTGTTTTGTCTTTTTGTAATTTGGCTGGTAACTCATCTTAGTGAGAAATGATATTCAATCTTTACATTGGCATAAATATTGTAAAACCTTGATCTTGAGAATTAAGTGTTAAGTTAAACCTTTATAAGACTTTGTATTGATGTGTTATATGTAAGATAAAATGGGGTGGTTAATCCTTACGAAGTTACCTAAAAGTTTTATTCAAATAAATTTATCGTAGAGGTGATCCCCTTGAGAACAAATAATTCCTTAAGTAATCAAAGGCGAGACTATCATTGCAAAGTGAAATTATATAACGTGATATCCCTAGCTAAACTAGTGAACACTACCCCTTTTTGGTGAACTCTTAAAAACAATCTTAAGGGAAAACAATGGTTAGTTTCTAATAAGATTTAACAAGTAAGAGAAGAAAATTTAGAAACCACTCAATTTATCTCTCAGCCTATTGGAAAGTAAATAGTTTCCTTTTGTTAAGCTCTTTCGGTGAAGCCTAAGTAAAATTGTTAATAATTACGTATAAAACCTCAAGCTCCAATTAAACCTTGGTAATAACTAATGACATCTTAAGGAGGAATTCAACTTGACCTTATTTTCTTAACTCTTTCCCAGGGTGCTTTGTAATTTCCTCTTAATTATGTTGAACACGAATCCTTGTTGTAACAAGGTTATGAGTGAATTTAGTAACGCACGTATGGATAGATGGCCTTGTGGAATTAAATTATCTCCTTTATTAAATAATGAAATAAAAAAATTAATTTTCGTAGAGGAGAAGACTTTAAGTGAACTACTCTGCAATGTATAATAAAATGATTCAGTTTGGTAAGATGAATTGTGTGAATCATATCTTGAATCTCTCTGAAAACATAAGTTAAGAGTAAAAAAGTGTTTTATCGAAATATAACCTTCAATAATTTCTTACTATGGCTTTCCCTAGCTGTAAGAATATCATGTGGTTGGACGGCTATGTTGTCCTGTCAAAAGAAAAGTATATTGTCCTTGTTGGGTGTGAATGTTTCCGTGTTGCCTTTGTGGTCATCCTCATATCTAGTGGTTCTCAGAGTTAGAGGTAACCTTGGTGATGACATGTTGTGCCGTGTCATGTTTCCAAAGATAAGCAAAAAAACAAAAAACAAAAAAATTATCCCATGTTTTTTTCCTATGTAGTCTTGTGTGTCTGATATGAGGGTGTTACAAGTGCATTCGTGCACATGATCTAGTTTACCAGATCCTTTCCTAGTTTTAGTTTGTTTTGGAAGGGTTGGACCTTCGGAAAGCATATTTTGGTTACATGTTAAGAATCCATGCCTAAGACAAGAGCAAGGCACTTTGGTATATAAGCTAGCAAGAAGCTTTCCCAAGATCGTCGAAATGTTGACAATTGTTGCTCTTGTGCAAAAATGGGCAACTCAAAATTTTGTTACAATGGATAGCATTCATGAAGTATACCTAAGCTAGGGGATATTTTTTCAAATAATATTGTTCTTGATGAATTAGTTAATGATTACATGAAATTTGCTACTATATGTGTCTTTATTACTAAACATAAGAGATCACATAGTCTGCAATTTCATGACTATCTTCAGCAAAAGAACACAAGGCCCCGAAGGACAGTTGTGTTGTCTTGATGAAGACACCCAATTGCAAAATAGACGAAATGCTAAGTTTTGGGACATAAAGCATAAGTGGAGATTATAGAAATCGGAGTTTATTACTGGATGTTACAAGTTTTCTTTAATGTTCTTTCCTTCATGATTAAGACATTCAATTATATTACTGAGTTGTTTAGTTCATAATACAATCCATAATAAGAGAAAGTTGAAATGTAGAAATAAATACACAACTCATTTTTAGAATTCAATGTATTATTCATAAGGAATTTTCAAGTGTCTCCCACACAAGCCATGGGATGTAACTGAAAAGTAAAGTATAGATACTGAAATAAGAGGTACACATGCATGAAAAAGAAAATAAGGAGTATGAGTGAACCCATAATTGCCTTGGGGGTTTTCTTCTTTGGTTGAGACATCTCCATTTCTAGCTTTGTTCCTTCTTCATCTTTGTTATAGAAGTCATTGTACCTAAAAGAAGAAAAGAGGAAAGCTATTAGTTATGAGCTCAGGGATCAATCCATATTCCTATACTATCCTAATTCATGCATATGAATCTCTTAACAATAGGAGATATAGATTACTTGAAGATCAAAAGAGAGAAGAAAAGAAAAACTATGGACACAAGAGAGGCCAAAAGCCTAAGTTTTTCTAACTATTTTCTTAAGTGTGCAGGTACAGGTTGCAGCCAAGAAGGAATAAATCATGTCTTATAAAGATTGTGGAATTCAATGACTTCTATCCTATGGCATAAAACAAATAAGTCATAAGTACATGCTGGAATAAAGGAAGAATGCAACTCAAGGTTCAGTAATTGTCTTACAAATGGAAGAAGTTATAGTACAGAAGAGAAACTACCAAATGGAAATATATGTTTTGGATTACAACTAAAGACGAAGATTCATATTTCAAGAGGCTGAAGTTAACTGGAAAAAAGGTTTACAGCTGAAAAGAGAAGGAAGGAAGAATTCTGAGAAACTTTTGACAGGGCTTCGCCATGTAAAATGGACATTTACAAATTTTCATCATGTTTTTTTCAACTACTACATGCTTTAAAAGATTTATGTAAATTAAGTAAGTGGTACAAAAAAATAGAAAAGCATGCCATGATCAAGATAATAGTCATTATGTTTCAGTTTTCAACTACAAATCAGCTTCAACAGAAAATTGTTACATTTTGTATTCTGAATCAAAAAATACAACTACTACGGTGGAAAAGGGAAGGAAGAGGGAATTATAGAGACATTTTGCGTGGCTTCGCCATGAAAAATAGACATTTAAATTTTTTCAGCATGCCGAATACTACTATCAAGGAAATAAAGTATCTAAGTAAAAGAAACAAGATTACGAGTATTCCAAAAAAGTGACAGAATCATCTTGAATCAAAGTATGCAACTACAAGAGGATCATTTCGGATGGTGAATCAAGAGATACAAAAGAATGCAAAGTTTAAGACATTTCATTTTATAGAATTTATCAAACTCGAACATTGATACGGTTCAAGAATATTAAAGACTTATATCTCAAAGTATAGTCTTAAAATACAAAGATCGTGAAACATGCAGAGATACATAAATGAATACAAAATGTTGACTTCGATGAATTGGAATAGTGAGCTACACAAAATCACAATATCCATTAAAGGCTCTATGAAGGAGGAGTGTTTGCACAAGAAATGAGTGCTAAAGGGATTTATTTTTATCTACGGTTTATATGGTCTTCCAGGCAGGACTTCCACTAAAACAGGTTTGAGGTTCCCAGCTCCCTTCATGTAGGAGTCAAGTTATATCCTTGAAAACAAAAGAATGAAAAAAATTCTTTAAACAAGGTGTTGGAAGTAAAGGATAGAGTTATCTTTGATATTTAAATGAGAACCAATTTCTATGGAATACAAGCATTCATAAACACAAACAATGAAATGCTTCAAAACCTTTTTGAGCATAAAGATACAACAGAGCAGCGTAGATCAAGTAAAAGGAAAAGAAAGATAAAAGTAACTTTATTTGTACAGTTTCTGACAACAAGTTCACAATACAAGAGTCGATCAACTATACAACTCAAAGTTTTCAGAACGGACTTGAAGTAACACCGATTCATGCAATACGCAAACATTCTCACAACAGAACCAAAGTTTGAGAAATTTAAGAAATTCTTCTTGATTTTCAAATCAAAACCCAAGAGAAGAAATTCATGGTAGAGTGTATTATTTCAAGATGAAGAGTAGAGTAAATTTACAGATCTACATTTTAGAGACAACATGCAAGGGAGAATTCCATAACGATTGTGTTTCAAACTCACGAAGTTAAGACCACATTTGTAGTTAAATATCTAACAAGAACACAGATCCACGAATACCCAAATCAAAAATTGCTAGATCTGGAATGTAAGGGAAAGAATGCATGAACTGTGAAAACCCTTTAGCAACAAAGCTTCATATTCATCATTCAGAACAGAAACTATTCAAAATAATGCAATACCCAA
Organism: Taxus wallichiana var. yunnanensis; assembly: GCA_018340775.1. Lineage (NCBI taxonomy): Eukaryota > Viridiplantae > Streptophyta > Pinopsida > Cupressales > Taxaceae > Taxus > Taxus wallichiana. The sequence continues at coordinate 446,947,933 of CM031242.1, forward strand.
CAAGGGAGGCTCGAAGATTTGGAGATAGATATCAAAAATACTTAACAAACTACGACATTGCTTCCTTTTTAAAAAAATTCAAAAAATTCGTTAAAAATGATCAAGAAATTACTTTTGTTTTCAAGTGTTTTCTTCAAACCCTTGAGTTTCGGAGGAAGTAATAAAAGTTGAGAACAAATTTCAACTCGAAATTACCAAGTTCGAGCCACGAAACCTCACAAAATGTAAAGAAAGAGAGGATTATCAGTATTTCTTGAAAGACAAAATGGCGGCAACGGAAATGTAATATATCATAGGAGGTCAAGGCTTACCTTCCCTCATCAAATAGTGTGATAGCTACATGGTCCTAATCTCAAAAGAAAACAACAATGGATGCCAAGAGACAACTCACGAGCTCTGAAATAATCAAATGTACAATGAGATAAAGCTCAAAACCAAGCTCGAATAGACAAGTGGTAGCTGGTTTTAAGAAAGCTCACGAGAGACTAAAGGATGCTACAAAATGGAGATCGAATTTCATGACAATGGCAGAAAATATCCACAATAATTTTTCTCTCAAAGCTCTAACAAAGCAAAAGACCGAAAATACATATGCTTAAAGGATCAGAAGGCCAAAAGGGAGCAGAGCTGAGCTTTAACACATCCGAATGGCGAACAACAAAAATTTCCAGGGCTTCACTACAGATCCAAAAAAACCAAAATGAAGTGATCATTGAGGTCAAATGACCTTTACCTCCGAGCTCGAGAGTTAGGTTAATTTTGAACTCAATCACGATAAAATATCAATGGTCACGAATCGAAAGGACACAAGATCAACACTCGAGATAACACTAACCTATTGGAAACCTCTGTCATTGCATTGCCACCACTTAGACCTTATAACCCACTCAAACCTAAACCAGAAGGGTTTGATGATACCAAAATTTGTGTTTATCATCATGTGTCAGGGAATGATGTGGAAAAATATAAGGCTCTTAAGATTATTCTTCTCCAACTATGTTCTCTCGAAGAAAACTTTGACGATGATGATCTTTTAGATGAGGACCCTATTCCACCTACACCTATCACCGCACGAGACGCATCCCTTACCTATTCGGTGACCTTAATCTCCACCTCCACAACCCTTTTATCCTCCTATAATGTTTGAGATCAATATAGTCCACATCGAGAGCTAGCTAAACCTCCACCAAAATGCCAATGCACTTCATTTCTTTCACAAAATCATTATATTCCCTTACCATATTTTTTCCCTATCTTGTCACTACACATTTCATGACTCACCTTCTCCTTCACCATAGATCAATATGGTTTAAGTTGCCACTTGAGCCCAGAAGGAAAAAGGAAAGGAGAAAACAACCAGCTCATCCACTACTCCTTTACCCAATATTCCATCTATACCTGCACCAAAAATCACCATCCATGGACCCACATACCCTATTTCTGATGGGGTTTCCCATCATATAATGCTTAAAAATTGCACCAGTCTCCTCTCAAAATGTCTTTATACGACCTCGTCTAAACCTCTGAGTCTCATTGTCAAGACCTCATTGAGGTCTTGTAATCTATTGAGGTTATACCTAATGACCCTACGCATGTTGCATCCATTATCACTCCTCACCATGTTTCCTCTCTCACCACTTCACCCCCTTCCTCTGATCCCACTACCACTCATCAAGTAGCCACTCTCAGTTTCTCTAATGATGAGATTGTACCTCTCCAATCGGATGATCCTGACCCCGCCCTATTCATTTCCATTTACATTAATAATATACATGTTTGACGCATTATGATCAATGGAGGTTCTAGTATAGACATCATTTCCTCCCATGCATACAACAAAATGTGCATCCCTGCCAATTGCATGCATAATAACCAAATTATGCTACGTTTATTTAACGATTCCATGACTTCCACCCTAGGCACCATCATTCTTGAATTATTCTATGTCTTAGAGGGGGAATTCCAATATACCTTATTGCTTATCCAACCATGGATTTGTGCCATGGGTTATGTTCCTTCAATATTACACCGTTGTTTAAAATTTGAACATGAAGGGCACAACTATACCATTCCAACTGACCCTTCACCATTCAAGACCTGTAACATGTTGTATTGACCCAATGATGTCCTTATACTAGTTAAGGCATCTACCACCACTACCACTTCTTCTTCAATCATTGCCTCATCCACCACTTCTACCGCTACATCTTCCACAACCAACTCCTCTATTCCCACCTTTTTGCCATAGCTTATGTAGCCGACCCATCAACCACCTTGTTATCTCTCAAAAGTGCAGCCTATGAGAGATGGTTGCAGGTTTTGATGCCAACTAAAACAACCCACTTGAGACCCAAGAACAACCTAGGATTAGTTAGGAAAATTATGGAATAATTTGTTTTGTTTAAAGAGTCTACAACCAAGTTATAAGACAAAAGCTATCACACATACTTTTCTTTCAAACACAATTTTTAGAGGTCACAAGGTCCAAAATTTAGGGTTAGAAGGTTCAATTAGGTTCAGAGGGTAATTCCTCACCATACCCACTCTCTAACAGGATTAAATATTCAACTTGGTTTTTCTCAAAATTAACACATTCAAAATTTCCCTAAATCATTCCCATTGATAGGAAATTTCCTCACCTTTCCAATGATATAAAGAAGTCCTCCTAACTCCTCATATTTCTCAAGTTATGGGCCGGCGGGCCTTGGGGTGAAAATTTTCCCCAAGAGCGGGCTTACGGGGCCTGGGGGAGAAAATTTTCCCCAAGGGCGGGTCGGGCGTGGAGGGGGCAGAGAAAAAATTTCCCAGGAGGAAATTTTCCCATGTCCCGGGTCCCGGGGGGAAAGGAATGGGCATTTCCTAAAAAGTGGCTTTTTTTCCCACGGGGAGAAAGCCACTTTTGCACCCCATGCCCCGCAGTCCAAGGGACACGTGGCATCTCCTAAGCCAATGCGGGGAAAGCGGGCGGGGGAGAAAAATTTGTTTTAATGCCCCCAAAGGGGAAAGGGTAACACCTTCACAATGCCCACGCCCCCGGCACTCGCGATGCCACGTGGCAGCTCTTGATTGGCCATGGGTGAAAGGCTGGGGGCGGGGGGAAAATTTAGAAAAAATTTTCCCAAAAATTTTCTGAAAACGCAAAAGGAAAAAAAGGACCCACTCCTCTGCCGATGCCTCATGATGCCACATGGCATCTCTTGATTGGCTCATGGGGTGGGGCGGGGGAAAAATTTGGAAAATTTTCCCAAAATTTTCTAAGCGCTAAGTTAAAAAAGGATCCGCCCCTCCACCAACACCTCGTGTGCCACATGGCAGCCTCTGATTGGCTCACGGGTCAGGGGTGGGGTGGTGGGAAAATTTGGAAAATTTTCCCAAAAAAAATTTCCAAGCTCTAAGGGAAAAATTCGGGCCCAGCCCGCCAAGGAAATTTTTCCCAAATTTTTTTTTTTTTTTTACCAAGTGAAGAAAAAAATTTCATAAGGCCATAAATTTTGATAGAGAGCTCATTTTTTTTGGGAAAATGAGGACTTTCTGGAAATATCTCGACGTCCTCTTTACTTAAGAATCATTAATTTTTATTTTGATAAAGTTTAAGGGGTCAATTTCAAGAAAATGATCTGCAGGCTTTTACAGTGCAACTGGTAAAAATTGAACTTATTAAATTTGTTCAATTTGTTTCTTCCTCTCTCAACATGTCAAATAGACATGGAGAATTGTTCTTAGGTGGATTTAGGATAATTTTTGTGAGGTAGATCTATTTGATTGAATTCCAATTTGAAATTTTACAATTTTGACAAAAAAACGACTGTGAAAGCTTTGAACTCGGTTTTTGCCAGTTTTGAAAGATTTCCTTTAAGTATTTTTGTCTAATTGGATTCATTTAGGGAAAACTACTTCAATTTAATCATTTAGTTTGTTATTTCATTGTTGGTTTGGTCTGTGCATTTTGGATTAAATAATTGCCAGTTTGAAAATACAAGACAGAGATCAAATTTTTAAAGGGTTTATTTGCCATTTTCTTCTTCCAAGTATTATAATATGTTCCAATTCTAATCTAATACATTTATTTGATTCAATTCAACTATTCAAAAACTAAAATACATCTCTGATTTCCAATTTTCACATATTTCAAAAGACAAAGTATTACACTTCCTTTATACGCATTTCTTCCTTTCAAACAGAGATTACAACTCACATCTAGATGATTAAATTCAATACAATGATACAATTTGAGGAAGGTTATGCAATCCTTTATTTATTCCAAAAGACAACTTTACAACTTCCTTCTTTTATTCTTTCCAAAATCATATATTATATACAGGGCAGAATAATACATTTTCTTCTCACGTGTTTCACTTTTCCACTTTCCAAACAGGATTTCATAGTGCATGCTAAACATATATTTCCAATGGAATAATATCATATGGACAAGAAAAAACCACTTCCATTAATTCAAATGAAACTCTTACAACTTCCTTTCCATTTGATTTCAAAATACAACATACAAAATACATATCATTCTTTCACATTCCAATTTACACTTCCATAACCACTACAACATCTTTCCATTACAAACATATACAAGTTCATCCACTTCAAGTGGGAAAGGTTACAATAAGATTTCATTTCACAAGGGACTATCAAACTATCTTTATCTCAGCTCCAGAACAACAACATGCAGATTTCTCATTCTTCCAATTTGATCACAACAAGAGTAGGGGAAAGGCAACGCTCTCCACCCAACCAAGACATCCAATGAAGAGGAGAAGCCATCCTTCTTCATTGGCCCCCGAGCCCCAACCACAATGCAATAAAATATGTGATCCAACTCATGGCAACAACAGGCTTCCACAAACACACAAGCAACATTTTCACAATAAAAACACAGTCCCAAAATAGAATGTAGTTTACAACTACATTAAAACATGACAAACAATACTAAGGCTTCATCAAGCAAGCCAAAGGAGCAAGAAACTATGGGGGATGCTTCTTATGCCTCCCAAAAGGGGAAATGGGTATCACCACCTGAATTACAAACCACCAAAATATAGTATATCAAATCCCTAACATTCCTTATGCCTCCCCCAACCCCTTATTCCTCACATTTCCTTATGCCTCCCCAACCTCTTATGGCACCCCATAACGAGTAAAGAAATGCAAGCTATTTCTTTGTAAGGTGGAACCCAAATCCCAACTCCCTCCACCCTTATACCTCCCTAAAACACACTTGTGCCTCCCACAAAATAAACCCCATAGTCTTCTCCTACACCATTCCTAGGCCATCTACCCAACAACCCACAAACATGCCAAAACATTCATACATTAACATTTACATTCATAAAAAAAAGATTTTTCAAGAGCCAAGCTCCTACCTCTCCATGATGGAGTTGTTCCAAGTTCCAAAACAACAAGCTTTATCCCAATGCAAGCAATCCAAATCAGCCAAGCACAAGCATGCAACAATCTTCCAAAAACTTCTTCAAAGCAAGAGCTCCAAAAAAAAAAAAAATTCACCCCAAGAATGAAGTCTCCAAAGTGAAGCAACCCAAAACAAGGCAAGGAATTCAAATTTTATAGAAGAGGGAAGGGAAGAGGATGAGGTGGATCCATGTAGGATGCCACATCACACATCCTCAACCCCAACCCCAAAGTCAACTTCATTCTCCAATGCATAATAAATAGGTGGGTGAATAATATGACAGTTTACTTACACACTCAAATCCAACCCACACCCCAAAGGACTGAAATTAAATCATGTAAGAAAAGTGCAATTAAAACCTACAATTTGCCTTCTCAAAAGCATTATAAAAGTCTAATCTCAACTCTCCAACCATAGGTATGGTTGGTAATTAAATTTAAGAGGTATGGGACAAGTTTAACTTGTCCCACAAGCCTCCAAAATCAGCCTCCAAGGACAAATTTGAATTTCCAAGAAGGTGGAGTGTTTCACACTCAAAATTTAACTTACACATCACTTACACATCTCTTACAACACTTTAAATCAAGGCCAACAACTCTATTAATTACTTTCTCATGATATATTTTAATTAATTAATATTAACAACATGCTTACCCACAATATTAATACAACATTTAATAAATAAAGAAAGGGGGAAAATGCATCACAAAATAAACACATGCAAACATTAAACAAAAGGGTCAAATAAATAAATACACATAACCCCTTGGTCACATTTAAAGGTGATCCCCCATGGGAATCCCTAACACACACAAAACACACACAAAAAAATACTAGTTGCCATGGTGACCTTGTTGAATTCATCTAGAATTCCAATGTGGTTGGTCTCCAATCCCCGATGTTTGTTGTGATATTTTAACCTGCAAAAACACAAATACCTCCTTCGGCCTCATGGCCATATCAAAACATCCAAAATAATATAAATATAATTCCCAAAATCATCTAGATATATGAATCACAACAACATCAAAGCAATCTAACAATATCATTTATAATTTTATCAACAACTATATCATCATCAAATAATTTCCATTTCTAGGTCTACTCACAATATCCAAATATCACATGTCCGAACAACATCCATAATATAACCATGTCAAACAATATATCATCATCAATATCCAAAATGTCTCTAATAATCATCATGCATCATAACTGAATCAAGTCAACAATAATCCATGATCTAACATCTAACATCATACTATAATAAGGTCCATAATCATGTCCATAATATAATCAAGTATCATGATTAGTATCAAAAAAGTGTCAAAGGGAAGTGGGCACTACATCCCCCTCCCCTTAGACTCGACTTCCTCCTAGAAGTCACTGAACAAATGTGGAAACTAAACTCATAGAAAAGTAGCATCCTCCCATGTAGCTGTAGTCTCATCATATCTGATCCCACTACACCCGGACCTGATCAACCTCTCTGCCTCAAAGGCCCAGGGTCCTGCGATCTCTAGGATGTGAATGGGCTCCACCATCACCTACCCCTGATCCTACACCTGCAATGATGTCCAATCTAACACATGAGAAGGATCTGCAACATATCTCCTAAGAACTGAAACATGAAACACATCATGTACACGAGACAAGCTAGGTGGCAATGCTAGATGGTAGGCCAAAGGGCCGATACTCCAAGATCTCAAAAGGACCCACAATCTAGGAGCTAACTTAGAACCTTTTCCATAATGGATAGGGCTCTTATGTGGCCTGACACGAAGGAAAACCTTCATGCCCACATCAAAACTACGGTCAGTCCTATGCTGATCTACATACTTCTTCTACTTGTCTTGTGCCTCCTGTAGTCTCTATCTGATCAAAACCACCTTTGCTCCATGTCCTACAACAAAGCTGGTCCAAGAGAAACCCTGTCCTCTAACCTATCCCAACTAAGAGGTGTCCTACACTCTCTACCATACAAATCCTGAAAAGGAGCCATGCCTATAGAACTCTGAAAACTATTATTGTAGGAAAACTCCACCAAGTATAGGTACTCCTCCCATCTAGACTACTTGATCCATCACATACATCCTAAGCATGTCCTCTAAAATTTGATTCACCCACTCAGTCTATCCATCTATCTCGGGGTGATATGTTGTGCTGAAATTGATTCTTCATCCCGAGGGCATGCTGTATGGTAGTCCAAAAATGGGAAGTGTACAAAGGATCGTGGTCACTAATGATCTTCCATGGAATCTCGTGCAACCTACAATCTCATCCAAATATACCCATGCCACTACACTAGCTATATAAGTGGTCTTCACCGAGAGAAAAGTGAGCCACTTTTTTCAATTTATCAACCATGACCATGATGGCATCGTGTCATGTGATATCTCGACATCATCGGTAGCCCAACAATGAAGTCCATGGAAATGGTGTCCCACTTCCATTCTAGGTATAGCATGAGGAAAGAGAAGGCCAGCTGGATGTTGATGCTCACCTTCACTCTAGCACTCTAAACATCATGTGACACAAACTGAGCCACGTCTCTACGAAGTCCTCTCCAATGATACAACTGTCTCAAAGTAGCATGCATCTTCTTCACCCCAGGATGGGCTGAATAGGGTGCATGATGTGCCTCTATCAATATGTCCTACCTCAATCCTCCATCTCTGGGAACATAAATCCAACCTCTGTGCCTGAGAAGGCCATCTTCCTCTAGTGAGAAACCATCAAACTTCCCCTCGAGGGGTCTCTGAGACTCGATCTCTGCTCAAACTACAATGTAGAAGTTGTCAAGAGGAAGCTCATTGAAGAATCCTACTCCATAAATCTGTGCCCACTGAGGTGCCATAGCCACATGTCTCCATCTACTGAGAGCATCTACCACCACATTCTCCTTCCCCTTTCACATGCTCTATCTCCATATCATACTCACAAAGCAACTCCATCCAACGCCACTGACGAGCATTGAGATTGGGCTGCGTGAAGAGGTGGCGAAGACTCAAATGATCTATCCTGAGTGTGAATCTCTCAACCAAGAAGAAAGTGCCTCCATCAAACCAAAGCATGCACAACTACCACAAGCTCAAGATCATGAGTTGGATAATTAAGCTCATAATCTTTGAGTTTGTGAGACTCAAAAGCCACTACTCTACCCTCCTGCATCAACACACCTCCAAGCCCTACTAAAGAAGCATCCATGCAAATGAAAAACTCACCCTGTGGATCCGGCACTACAAGAATAGGTGTTGTAGTGAGACATTCCTTCAATGTACTAAGGCCTACTCGCACCTGTCTGACCAAAAAAAAAACTTCTTCCCTTTCCTCTGAAGGGAAGTGATGGGGTGTGCAATCCGAGAGAAGTCCTAAACAAATCTCCTATAGTAACCTACTAATCCCATGAAGCTACACACCTCAGTCATAGTAGTGGGTGCTGGCAAATCCATAATAGCTCTAATCTTGGAAGGATCGATGGTGATACCTTCCCCAAAAATGATATGACCCAAATACTACACCTCCATCTGAAAGAATGCACACTTCTCCAAGTTCCCATAAAGCTACTTTCTCTCGAAGACACTAAAGAACCTAGCGAAGGTGCCCCTCATGCTCCTCACGCATACATGAGTAAATCAAAATGTCATCAAGGAAGATGAGCATGAAGTGATCTAAGAAGGTCCTAAATACCCCATTCATCAAACTCATAAACACTACGGGGGCATTAGTCAAACCAAAAGGTACCACTTGTGAACTCATAGTGGCCATATCTCATACGGAAGGTGGTCTTATGAATGTCCACCTCCAAAATCCTCAACTGATGGTAACTTGACTTAAGGTCTATCTTAGAGAAAATTGTGGCTCCCTTCATCTGATCAAACAAATCATCAATGCGTGGAAGGGGATAATGATTCTTGATCGTTACTTTGTTCAACTGGTGGTAATCAATACACAACCACAAGGATCCATCCTTCTTCTTCACAAAAATCACCGGTGCACCCCAAGGGGATACACTAGGATGGATAAGGCCTTTCTCCAGAGGCCCTCCAGCTGCAACTTGAGCTCACAGAGCTCTGGGGTGGTCATCCGATAAGGTGCTCGTGAGATAGGCTCTACTCCCGGAACTAGATCTATATGAAAATCAATCTCACGTGGGGTGGTAACCCCGTAGCTCCCTAGAAAGACATCTACAAACTCTCTCAAAATGGGGTGATCATCTAGTGATGGTCCACTAGACCCATCCTCTGATCTGTCACTAACTATAATAACATACATCTGACAACCCCATCACACACACCACTTAAGCTACATAGCAGAGATGGTGCGAATAGAAATGGGTCTCTTGACCCCTGAAATCACCGACTCAACTCCCAAATCATCTGCACAAGATATAATCTTGTGGTAACAATCCATCTCTAGCCCTGTGTGTAGACAACCAATCCATACCCAAGATGACTCCATAAGAGCCCAAAAAGGATATACGAAGATCCGAGGTAGTGGTGAAAGGTCCCAAATCCACCACACACTCCTTAACTAAGGAGTCTACAGAGATCTTGGCTCCAGAAGCCATCTCAACATCCCAACTATGACCCTACCTAACTACCACCAACCTACATCGCTCTACTAAAGATGGTGCAATAAAAGAATCAGAAGAACCAGAATCAAACAAAATGGAGGTAGGAATACCACCAATGTTACCTATAGTCTCAATAACTATACTCTGATGCTCTGCCTAGTGGTTCTCGACCACTACGTACATCCTATGACTACACCCCATATCACCAACAATAGGCTCTGAGATCTGTGTCTTACCCTTGTTATTAGGGTTTATGGGGTAGTCTCTCCAAAAATGTCTAGTAACACCACACCCAAAACAACCACCTAATCCTCTCCCTTGTGTAGCAGTCCAGTCCAAGTACTCTGGAGGTCTGTGGTGTGGATCCTGATGATCCGGCTGTGGTCTCTGTTGAGGTCTCTACTAGTGAGCTCCTACTGAGTGAGCTCTCTGGGCACCCTATGTGTCCTGATGGGACCCCTAGGAGGAGGCCCCATACTCCGACCTCTCTGTGCATCAAATCTCTGTGGAGGTCTATAAGGTGGGGGGACTACTACTGCTTGCTGCTACTATGGTCTAAAAGATGACTATGTTGAACCCTATCCACCACGAGGAAGAGGTACTGACCCCCTCGATCTATTGTCCTACATCTATTGTATGCGGCTCCGAACTCGGTCTCTAGCCTGTTGGGTCTTTCCCCAAGTCTCCTCTACTATATAGGCCTTCTCGATGGCCTCAACTAATGTCTATGGACAATGGATCCACACTGCACCTCCAATGTCTAGATTCAGCCCCGGATGAACCTGTGGATCCACACCTACTCATCCTGCATGTAATCAACATACTAGAGTAGATCCAAAATCTACTCTCATACTCAGCCACTATAAGAGATGCCTATCGAGGTCATGGAACTCATCTATCCACTGATTGATGAACCTCCATGACAAATATCTACTCTCTGAAAAATGCTCCTCAAAGAGCTCCCAGGTAACTATCTCAGAATCAACATGGAGCTTCTACTCCTCTGTCCACCACTAGACACCAGCTCCATCCCTCAGTAGATGGATCACAACATGAGCTTTCATGTTTCTAGAACAAGGACAAGAGCTTGAAGCATCCGCTCAAGCTCACCAACCAGGCCTCTTCTAAAATCCACCTATGTCACTAGAATAATGTGATGGCCAAAGCTTTAGGATCTCCCTGATGTGATCTGCAGCTGTGGTCTGATGGCCTCTAGGCCTCTCTCATGCTCATCCCTAAGCCTAGGGCTCCGAGACCTCTCTCTATGTCCTAAACTCGGTCACCCTATCCCCTCTGTGGTGACTCTACTCTGCTGACTCTCGCATGGAAGTTTCTCTCCTCCATGCTCCTCACTGGGTCGAGATACATGACCCTCAATGGAAGTGACTCTATCATGTCTGGCTGCATGTCCTCCTACTGATCCTCCGTGTAGAGCAGGCATTAACATCCTAAGAGTCTACAAAATCTGGGGTAGGATGGCTACTACAACATGATCTGGTGGTGGTAAGTCTAGGTCTATGTGAAAATACCCCTCATCTTATCTCGCCTCTCCTGCATAGACCAAGACGAGAGTTAGTTCATCTTTCTAAGTTTTATTTAGTTTCCATGTTTACTAAAATATGTAATTTCTAAACTAAGTTGTTTTCTAGATTTAAAAGTGTGCTAGGTTTAAGGTTCATGTCTCAAGTTTTCTAGTGTGCCCAATGGCCCAAGATTTTGAACCACTACTCTAATACCAAGTGTGATGCCCACTAAAAACAACCCACTTGAGACCCAAGAACAACCTAGGATTAGTTAGGAAAATTATGGAATAATTTTTTTTTTTTGTTTAAAAGAGTCTACAACCAGGTTACAAGACAACAATTATCACTAACAAGTTCCAGATCAATTCTAATCCACTAGAATATACTTTTCTTTTATTAACAATTATTAGAGGTCACAAGGTCCAAAATTTAGGGTTAGAAGGTTCAATTAGGTTCAGAGGGTAATTCCTCACCATACCCACTCTCTAACAGGATTAAAGATTCAACTTGATTTTTCTCAAAATTAACACATTCAAAATTTCCCTAAATCATTCCCATTGGATAGGAAATTTCCTCACCTTTCCATTGATATAAAGAAGTCCTCCTAACTCCTCATATTTTTCAAGTTATGGGCCTTGGCGGGCCTTGGGGTGAAAATTTTCCCCAAGAGCGGGCTGCGGGGCCAGGGAGAAAAAATTTTTCCCCAAGGGGCGGGTCGGGGAAAAAACCACCAGGGAGACTGGGTCCCGCGAGTTTTCCCACACGTGGTGCCTCCCAAGCCAACGGGGGGAGGGAGACATTTTGAAAATTTCCCATGGGGGAAAGCCAACTTTGCACCCCACTGCAGTCCCCATGAGTCCACAAGGGACACGTGGCATCTCCTAAGCCAACACGGGGAAAGTGGGGTGGGGGGAGAAAAATTTTTTAACACCCCAAGGGAAAAAGGGTAACATTCACCCGCGCCTCCACTCGACACCTCACGATGCCACATGGCAGCTCTCTTGAATGGCAGGGAAAGTGGGGCGGGGGGGAAAATTTTAAAAAAATTTTCCCAAAATTTTTCTAAAATGCAAAAAGGAAAAAGGACCCACTCCTCCCATGCCTCACGATGCCACGTGTGCATGGCTCCTATTGGTTGCGGGTCATGGGGGGGAAGGGGGGAAAATTTGGAAAATTTTCCCAAAATTTTTTAAAGCGCTAAGTTAAAAAAAAGATCCGCCCCTCCACCAACACCTCATGGTGTGCACATGGCAGCCTCTTGATTGGATGTGGGGTCGGGGGGGGGGGAAAATTTGGAAAATTTTCCCAAAAATTTTTCCAAAGCTCTCTAAGGAAAAATTCGGGCCCGCAGCCCACCAAGGAAATTTTTCCCAAAAAATTTTTTTTTTTCCAAGTGAAGAAAAAAAAAACTTCAAAGGCAATAACTTTTGATAGAGCTCTGGTTTTGGGAAAAAAATGAGGACTTTTTGGAAATATCTCAATGTCCTCTTTACTTAAGAATCATTAATTTTTATTTTGATAAAGTTTAAGGGGTCAATTTCAAGAAAATGATCTGCAGGATTTTACAGTGCAAACTAGTAAATTTTAACTTATTAAATTTGTTCAATTTGATCTTTGTTCCTCTCTCAACATGTCAAATAGACATGGAGAATTGTTCTTAGGTGGATTTAGGATAAGTTTGTGAGGTAGATCTATTTGATTGAATTCCAATTCAAATTTTACAATTTTGACAGCAAAATGACTATGAAAGCTTTGAACTCGGTTTTGCTAGGTTTTGAAAGATTTCCTTTAAGTATTTTTGTCTAATTGGATTCATTTAGGGAAAACTACTTCAATTTAATCATTTAGTTTGTTATTTCATTGTTGCAGGTTCGGTCTATGCATTTTGGATTAAATAATTGCCAGTTTGAAAATACAAGACAGAGATCAAATTTTTAAAGGGTTTATTTGCCATTTTCTTCTTCCAAGTATTATAATATGTTCCAATTCTAATCTAATACATTTAGTTGATTCAATTCAACTATTCAAAAACTAAAATACATCTCTGATTTCCAATTTTCACATATTTCAAAAGACAGAGTATTACACTTCCTTTATACGCATTTCTTCCTTTCAAACAGAGATTACAACTCACATCTAGATGATTAAATTCAATACAATGATACAATTTGAGGAAGGTTATGCAATCCTTTATTTATTCCAAAAGACAACTTTACAACTTCCTTCTTTTATTCTTTCCAAAATCATATATTATATACAGGGAAAAATAATACATTTTCTTCTCACGTGTTTCACTTTTCCACTTTCCAAACAGGGATTTCATAGTGCATGCTAAACACATATTTCCAATGGAATAATATCATATGGACAAGACAAAACCACTTCCATTAATTCAAATGAAACTCTTACAACTTCCTTTCCATTTGATTTCAAAATACAACATACAAAATACGTATCATTCTTTCACATTCTTTCAATTTATACTTTTTACATTTCAAACAACTTTCATTTCAACATAAGTATTCTTTCCATTACAAACATATACAAGTTCATCCACTTCAAGTGGGAAAGGTTACAATAAGATTTCATTTCACAAGGGACTATCAAACTATCTTTATCTCAGCTCTAGAACAACAACATGCAGATTTCTCATTCTTCCAATTTGATCACAACAAGAGTAGGGGAAAGGCAACGCTCTCCACCCAACCAAGACATCCAATGAAAAGGAGAATCCATCCTTCTTCATTGGCCCCCGAGCCCCAACCACAATGCAATAAAATATGTGATCCAACTCATGGCAACAACAGGCTTCCACAAACACACAAGCAACATTTTCACAATAAAACACAGTCCAAAAAAATAGAATGTAGTTTACAACTACATTAAAACATGACAAACAATACTAAGGCTTCATCAAGCAAGCCAAAGGAGCAAAAACTATGGGGGATGCTTCTTATGCCTCCCAAAAGGGGAAATGGGTATCACCACCTAAATTACAAACCACCAAAATATATATATATCATCAAATCCCTGACATTCCTTATGCCTCCCCAAAGTACCCCTTATTCCTCACATTTCCTTATGCCTCCCCAACCTCTTATGGCACCCCATAACGAGTAAAGAAATGCAAGCTATTTCTTTGTAAGGTGGAACCCAAATCCCAACTCCCTCCACCCTTATACCTCCCTAAAACACACTTGTGCCTCCCACAAAATAAACCCCCATAGTCTTCTCCTACACCATTCCTAGGCCATCTACCCAACAACCCACAAACATGCCAAAAAACATTCACACATTAACATTTACATTCATAAAAGAAGAGCATTTCAAGAGCCAAGCTCCTACCTCTCCATGATGGAGTTGTTCCAAGTTCCAAAACAAAAGCTTTATCCCAATGCAAGCAATCCAAATCAGCCAAGCACAAGCATGCAACAATCTTCCAAAAACTTCTTCAAAGCAAGAGCTCCCAAAACAAAAAAGAAAAGAATTCACCCAAGAATGAAGTCTCCAAAGTGAAGCAACCCAAAACAAGGCAAGGAATTCAAATTTTATAGAAGAGGGAAGGGAAGAGGATGAGGTGGATCCATGTAGGATGCCACATCACACATCCTCAACCCCAACCCCAAAAGTCAACTTCATTCTCCAATGCATAATAAATAGGTGGGTGAATAATATGACAGTTTACTTACACACTCAAATCCAACCCACACCCCAAAGGACTGAAATTAAATCATGTAAGAAAAGTGCAATTAAAACCTACAATTTTCCTTCTCAAAAAGCATTATAAAAGTCTAATCTCAACTCTCCAACCATAGGTATGGTTGGTAATTAAATTTAAGAGGTATGGGACAAGTTTAACTTGTCCCACAAGCCTCCAAAATCAGCCTCCAAGGACAAATTTGAATTTCCAAGAAGGTGGAGTGTTTCACACTCAAAAGTTATACACATCACTTACACATCTCTTACAACACTTTAAATCAAGGCCAACAACTCTATTAATTACTTTCTTATGACATATTTTATTTAATTAATATTAACAACATGCTTACCCACAATATTAATACAACATTTAATAAATAAAGAAAGGGGCAAATGCATCACAAAATAAACACATGCAACATTAAACAAAAGGGTCAAATAAATAAAAACACATAACCCCTTGGTCACATTTAAAGGTGATCCCCCATGGGAATCCCTAACACACACAAACACACAAAAAAATACTAGTTGCCATGGTGACCTTGTTGAATTCATCTAGAATTCCAATGTGGTTGGTCTCCAATCCCCCGATGTTTGTTGTGATATTTTAACCTACAAAACACAAATACCTCCTTCGGCCTCATGGCCATATCAGAACATCCAAAATAATATAAATATAATTTCCAAAATCATCTAGATATATGAATCACAACAACATCAAGCAACCAACAATATCATTTGCAATTTTACTCAACAACTATATCATCATCAAATAATTTCCATTTCTAGGTCTACTCACAATATCCAAATATCACATGTCCGAACAACATCCATAATATAACCATGTCAAATAGTATATCAACATCAATATCCAAAATGTCTCTAATAATCATCATGCATCATAACTAAATCAAGTCAACAATAATCCATGATCTAACATCTAACATCATATACATATACTATAATAAGGTCCACTCCTGTATCTAAAAATTCCTCATTTGTGCTTTCCAGAAAAGAACATAATATATAGAAAAATTAATTCACCCTACCCTTCCTAAAAATAGGCTAAAACTGTACTCGCTCGTGTATCCTATTTTTATCCTTTGTTTAATAATAAATAAAGGAATAAAATAAAACAAACTAGTACAAAGAGGCATTAATAGCCTTTGGTTACATCTCAGCAAACTGAAGTTGACTGTTCTATTTTTAAAAAATGGGTGAATAATTTTCTAATAATAAATCTTGCTTGATGAGAAAGTTTCCTTCCTTGTGCATGCAAATTCGTCCTCTTGTCTGTTTTGTACTTTTGTGAAGGCATGCAAAAATACTCTTATGAGTGAACAAAATAATTACAATACTTGCAATGTTTGCAAAATAATTCATCCACTGTGGGGACCACTTGTCCATGTACACATGCTCAACTTTTCTCTCTGTAGTCATGGGGCCACCCTTGTGGACTTAGCAAATTACTATGGTTTAAACACATGGCAAGGTGCACTTTGTAAAAGGGCCACCATATTATATTCAGCCACCTTGGAGCATACATATAGCATACTATAGTCTGCCACCTTTGATTAATATTGTATTGTATAGTTGGTTGGCTTTGTATTGTGAATAGAATAAGGTGGACACCTTTTGGTTTGATCATTGCACACATGATTTGGTCGGAACTTTTTGGAATATTTGAGTTTGGACTATTATTGATATGTCAAAATGTAAATCATTTTTGAAATAATAAGGGTTGGCCCCCTCAACGTTGAATCGACCCTTGGCATGTTTTTTCGGTGGTATTTTTAACCTGGGTTAAGTTTGCTTTGATAATCGGTGATGATCTCGGGCCGTCGATCTCTGTCCTTGATAAACCTACACTTTGGTTATTTCTGACCCTCGGTTAGGGTTTCAATCTTTACATTTAATGGGGTAGGTGACATTTTAACCATGGTGGTTGCATTGATTTTGGAGATCGATCTTCAGCCCTCGATCTGTGTACCTGTCGATTTTGGATCATTTGATCACTAACTTTGGGTGAGTTAGGTTAAACCATAGTTGAGGTGGGTGAGTTGAAAGGTACCCGAGTTCTATCCTTTGGTCATTATTTTTCTCGCAGAGAGTGGTGAAGGCCTGGTAAAATCTCCACTCGACATCATTGTTTGTTTCTTTGTAAGATCGGCTTCCCTGCAGAAAGGACTCTCTGTGGACTGGTATAATTCTCTATCTAAGCTCAAGATTGTGTTATTATCGGCATTGTAACATTATGAGGTTCAAATACTTGCACTTCTATATTTTTATGAGTTTATTATTGACCTCTGCCTGAGATTTTATGGGATCTAAAAATTCGTCATTTTTGCTCTGAATTAGCTTTCTGAGCAAGATTTTCATGGGATTCCGACATTGTTGATGGGTTAAGCTTGGTTCTCCTGCTATTTGCATCATTGTTTGATGAGGAATGGTAAGTCTTGATCTCTGGCTATTGTAACCTGCTTCATCACTTTCCATTTTGACTTTCAAGACACTGATAATTAGCTCCCTTTTGTATCTTCTCTATGATTTTGTGGTTATCATGGAGATTCTGAGTTGAAGCTCATTCTGGGTTCTCGCTTTCTACTCTGAATTTGATGGTTTTTTGAGGACTTGATAGCTCTATGTTAATTGGTGAGTTTTGTTTCTTACTCTGCTTCCTTGCTACCCATTAATGGGTCTTCATTCATTGGCCAGGATCTATACATTTTATAATGTGGGCACTCATAGGTTTGTGTTCTTGTCAGATATTTAACTACAAATGTGGTCTTGATTCGTGAGTTTGAAATTATGGAATTCTCCCTTGCATGTTGTCTCTAAAATGTAGATCTGTAACTTTTGTTGGCCATTGACCTAGTTTGAAAGCTTGGTATACACCTGAAATTTCAAACCTTTATCCTTAATTCAGGCTCATTTTGCTTTCAGTTTTCTCTTCCATGGGATTATCTAGGTTTCTTTTGCTTATTTCTTTTAAATGACCGTGATTATATTTCCTTGATCCTGGTCTTTGTGACTTATGCCTGCAACATGATGTCATTCTAGCTCGAAACTATGATTGATAGTGAAATATGAGTGACTTGACTCGTCATGGCTCTATATTTCAATGTGTGGGTCTGCTCTCATTTTATATCAATTATCATGAATGTACGATTCAAAGTTCTGTTTCACTTTGTTGTATCTTCCTTTTTTTACTGAGATTTTGTATGATAGTTTCTCCACCTGGTTTAAGCTTTATTTACGCATGTTCCGTACAAAAAGCTTCAACATTGCAAGTCTCGAACATGACTGTAACCTCTTTGAAAGTCTATTTTCCTCAAAAAAAAATTGTAACCTGATATGAAATAGAGTTTATTGAAAACATTTCTATTTACTTGTAGAAAAATACCTCCATTGTGACCTTGATGAGAAAAATTATTGCATTTATTGCGTAAGCGGTATGAGGAAACTTCTGTACAGCTGCAGCCATCATCAAATATTATGTTCTCTAAAAGGTTTTGAGAAGATTCTTGTATGCTTCTTCGTGCCATCTTCTATTGAGCCTTTATTTATGGCTATGTTGTATATGATTAGCTTCTTTTGCCTTTCGAACTCCATTGTTCTGTAGCTTGATATGGGCTTTAGAAATCCATCACTAGCGCTTATGAAAACTAGCATAAAACTGTGAACTCTACAGAATTACTGTTTTGTAATTAGTGTAGCATGTTTGAACAAGTATTTGAGGTGTTTATCAAAAACTGATCCTTTGAGCTAAGTTGTATTTTTAAGGTGATCCTATGAGTATTCTATTTTGTATCCCTGTGTTGGATGATGATCTAATTACACAACTTTTTTCTTCTACTATGAATGAGGTCTTTCACTATAGAAGTTTGTATAATATGTTCTTGCTGAGATAATCAGAAAATCTATCTTTCTGAAAGTTGTATTAAATTCCTTTCTGTAGGATTGTTCTTGTTGAATTGTAACTCCATACTGGATGTCCTTCCTCATTTTCAGTTGTAAAATGGTTTTGAAATTTTGATTCTGAAAACTAAAAGTTGTAGAAGTTAATCATTTACTTCTTATTTGAAAACTTGGGCAAGATATGTTACTTCTGGGATTTTATGTTCACTTATTTGATTTACATACAACTTTTAAAAGCATGTATTAATTTAAAACAACATGATGGAAAGATGTAAATGTCCATTTTACATGGTGAAGCCCTGTAAAAATTTTCTCGATTTCTTTCTCATTCTATTTCAGCTATAATCTTATCTTTCCAGTTAACTTCACCCTTTAAATTTTGATTCTTCTTCTTCAGTTGCAATCTAAAACATGTACTTGTTTGGAGTTCTCTTCTCTATTTTGTACTGCAACTTCTTTTATTTCTAGCATAGCTGCTGAAATTTGAGTTGCATTCTTCCTTCATTCCAATATGTACTTTGGTCACTCATCTGCTTTATGTACCATAGGATAGAAGTTATTGAACTCTGCAATCTTTATCCATAGTGAAGACTGTAAGATATGATTTATTTCTTCTTGACTGCAACCTGTTCCTACACACTTGAGAAAATAGTTAGAAAATATTTAGGATTTTTGGCCTCTCTTATGTCCATGTTTTATTTTCTTCTCTTTATTTCCTTCTGAGTGAGTAAATCATGTATATTGTTTGATCTTCAAGTAATCTATATCTCCTGTTATTAGAGATCCATGTGCACAAATTAGGACAGTATAGGAATATGGATTGTACCCTAAGCTCATAAATTGATAGTTTTCTCTTTTCTGTTTTCAGGTATAGTGTTCTCAACAATGAAGATGAAGAGGAACAAAGAAATCAGTTTAGGATACATCAATAAGGAACCGACCTTGATACCGAGACTCACCTCAAAATAGGTATACCCACAAACTGAGGTGTTTCCATTGTATCTACAAAAGAGAGAGATAACATTTGCAAGCTTAGAACACCTATAACCATCTCTCTACAAGGTGCACTTTTAAGAGATAACACACCCCATCTACTTCTCAAACATCCAATGCTTCTTCTTCCCATTTGTCCAATGATTCATCCATTCCCACTACCCACATACCAACTATTAATCCCTTAGAAGGTGTTTTTCAATGCCTCACTCTGGGGGAGTACTACCTTTATAACATTAACACATTCCTTACTCCTTGAGAGTATGGTAACATTCACCAACATCCCTGTTATGATCACCACGTAGGTGAATTTTTTCCCTACAGTCCTCCCCACCTTTGTACCAACTTAATGTATGGGGGACTTGATGTTTCTAACTACTCTCCCAAACCACCTTCCCAAACTTGACCATTTTCCTTCGATCTTTAATCTCTCACCAAACGCTACTTCTCCCACACCTTCATCCATTGCACCACTCATAAGGATAAATACCACAGTGGTATTGGATTTTTTGAACCACCTTCTAAGAAGGAATTAGTCGAACTCATTGAGGATGATAAATATTCCCCACCCCATTCACCTAGCTCACCACCTTCACCTATAGAGTCTATGGATCCAAAATCCATTCCTCTTAGATTTTTTTTTTTCGTGAACATCGTTTCCCTTTGACCTCGACTTATCAAAGCATTATGGCGAGGTTCCCTCTTCTCTTCCCTTCCTGTATCCTGACATGATCGATGATGATACACCTTCTATTAATGTCATTCAATGTAAGGATAATGAGTCTATTCTCACCTATATTGGTGGGGAATATTATTATATTCACCATTGTTACCTTCTACGATGCAAACCCCAAGAATGAAATGAGCATCAAAACCAACATTCACACTCAGGATGACCCGCACATTCTAAAAATAGGCCAATATTTAGATGTTGTTGAACATGAAGCTTTCACTTCTTTCCTCTGGGATCATAGCAATGTTTTTGCTTGGTCCTACACTGATATGCCCTGGTATTGACCCAAATATTATGGTCCACAATATCGTAACCATTCCTGATGCCAAACCTATGAAATAGAAGCTACAAAAATACATCCTCGCATTGCCCTTCTTATCAAATAAGAACTCCAAAGTGCCTCCTTTCAGTTTCCTTCATTCTACGCATTGATTATCCCCAATGGATCTCTAACATTGTTCTTGTCACAAAAGTGACAGGGGACTCCGCATTTACATGGATTTCTGTGACCTTAACCTGGCTTGCCCCAAAGATGACTTTCCTCTACCTAGTATTGACCAACTAGTTGATCTCACTGTCAGCCATGAGATGTTATCACTCATGGATAGTTTCTCGGGTTATAACCAAATATTACTCACCCCGGAAGATCAACACAAAACCTCCTTCATCACTCCTTGGGGTACCTTATGCTATTGTTTCATTCCCTTTCACCTTAAAAACGTTGGTGCTACATATTAGTAGGCTATGACTTATATCTTTCATGACATCATGCATAGTATATTGGAAGATTACGTTGACGATTTTATTTCCAAATATAAACATCGGGTTGAACACCTTGCAGTCCCTTAAGGTTTGTCTTTGACTCTCATCAAATATTGTGTTTTCCTTCAACCTAAGAAGTGTGTCTTTGTTGTTCTCTCAAGAAATCTCCTTGGTTTTATCATTTCTTTGTGTGGCATTGAAGTTGATCCCACTAAAATCAAGGCTATTCTCGAGATTCCTCCACCTACTAACCTTCTTCAACTTCGTATTTTGTAAGACAAGTTGCAATCTATTCATTGTTTTATGTCTCAACTTTTTGACCACTGCCGTCCATTTTATCATCTTCTCAAAAAGGATGTCTCCTTCAAATGCAATGATGAATGCCACAAAGCCTTCGATGCTTTAAAACAATACCTTCTCCAACCACCTATGCTCATTCCACCTAAATTATACTTTACATTTTTTCCACTAATCATTCCCTAGGTACCATGCTCTCTCATCACGATGAGAAACATAGGGAGCAAGCGGTTTATTATATAATTCATACGCTTTTAGACTACGAGACTAGATATACTCACGTCGAAAAACTCTGCCTAGCCTTAGTCTTTGTCACCACTAAACTTCACCATTACCTACTCAACCACAAAACCTTCGTTGTCACCAATACTGACCCCTTACATTACATGTATGCTAAGCCTTACCAACATCAACGTGTTGCACATTGGCTCATGCTTCTTGCATACCTAGATCTCGAATTCATCCATAAAAATATGTCAAAGGAAAAACCATTGTTGACCAACTCGAAATGCATATCTCTCCAGAAACCAACCTTCTAACTTCAACTTCCCTGACAAATCCATTGCTACCCTCTCCTTGGATGATACCATTTACCAGATGACCTTATTCTTTAATGGTTTCAAATTTTATCTTGGGGTGGTGAAGGAGTTATCCTCATTCCTCTTGATGGTGAGCCTATGCCATTATCTTTCAAACTAGATTTTTATTGTACTAACAATATCGCCAAATATGAAGCACTCGTGTTAGGTCTTCAAATTGACATAGCCTTAGATGTTAAATCAATTAATATCTTTGGTGACTCTCAACTAGTTATGAACCAAGTTAATGGTATATACCAGTGTTGTAACGAGATACTTACAAAAGTATAAACATCATGTTGACATGTTTTTAACTACATTTGACCATTATGAACTTCAAACCACCCCGCGTTCCACTAATAAATTTGTGGACACCATGGCCTATCTCACTTCTAAAATACCCACTTCACCCTCCGAATTGATAATATTTGTCACAATACAAAGGTTGTAATCACCTTCTTATCTATTTCATGACATTAACTTTGGAGGAAACATTGAAACTGACCGACGTGACCTTTTATATAAGCAATTTTTTGACTACCTTTCCCTTTCAATTCTACCTCCAGATATTACTCATAATGAACAATGACCCTTCCTCAAAAGTATCTTTCATTATGCCATCATGGGTGGTATTCTCTATAAATGTGACTTTGATGGTATACTCTTACGATGCCTTACAAGTTTTGAAATCCCATAAATCATCAAATAAGTTCACGACGGGATTTACGGAGGTCATTCCAGGTGGCTTTGTAGGCGCTAAGTGCATCCTTCACCTTGGCTATTCTTGACCAACCCTAAACCATGACTGTTGTGACTCACAAACATTGTGTGAAATTTCAACAACATGTTAATCTTCATCACACCCTAGTCACACTTTACAGGGCACACGAGACATTTTTCCTTTCTCTTAATGGGGTATGGATCTTGTCGAAAAGATTAACCCTCATTCTTCCCAATGTCATAAATGGATTATTACTGCTATCAAATATTACACTAAATGGGTGGAAGTCGTTACTATGATGTCTATAATTCCTAAGAAAATATGTGAATTCATCAACCATCACATCATTTTTCACTTTGGTGTTCCTCACCGCCTCATCATTGATAACAGAAAACAATTAAAAAAACCCTACAAAAACTCTATGAAACCTTTGGCATTCAACTCGATTTTTCTTCACCTTGTTATCCTCAAACAAATGGCCAAGCTGAATCGACTAAAAAAACCCTAAAAAAAATTCTTATGAAAGTGGTTGAAGATACTTGTAAGTATTGGAACATGCACATTCCTTTTTCCTTGTGGGATTATCGCACTAATATTTGCACCTCAACTGCTGCCACACCTTTTTATTTGGTCTATGGTATAGAGGTTATCTTACCTCTTGAATTCCAAATTCCATCTCAAGTATCTCACTCAAATATATGCTCAATGATGATGATTTTCACTAAGATCATTTTGCACAGCTTGAGTTATTAGACAAACGTCATCTAAATGATCTCAATCACTTTAAAATCTACCAAAAATGTATCAAATGTTCCTACGATAAATGTGTCCAAGAATGAATCTTCAAGGTCGGTGATCTTCTCCTGAAGGAAAATCAACATGTAACCAAAGATAAGAAAAGTAAACAAGGAAAGTTCACCCATAATTGGATTGGACCCTATATCGTTACTCATTCCTATGGATCGGGTGTGTTGGTATCCAAATTTGTTCTCCTTTTCAAGCTGAGCAAAGATCACGAGATTTGACATGGAGCTTAGAGACAGATAAAATCATAATGTGTGTCATTTTGTAGTAGAGGATGAGATGTAACCGGTGCTTTGTCACTCGGTTTGTGGAGGGATGGATAGCACATTCAATAGGATTTGACCTATCCTCACTACTTTAGGCCGTACCTTTCGACTAGGGTGAGAGGACCCATAATGTAACCTCTTTTTGATGAAGCAAATGGATATATCCTTATTATGCACAAATTTTATGAAGAAAACCTTGGGAAAATACGGTCAATACTCCATAATTTAACTCTCAAGATTTGTCACTTCTAAAATATGGAGATACTTTCAAAACAAGGCTAAGGTTACTAAAGACATTATGAAATCCTGATTGTTCTAGCATATTTTAGTAAATAGATTTTGTTCCTTTGTTGATATACAGGGAAAATAGGGGTAGTTCAGGATGGATTCATGGTTTTGAATAATTTTGGTGGGAGATTAAGCAGGATAAAGTTGATTATACCAGATCTTTGAGAGACTTCACAACAATTAGAAAGCTAAATGAAAAAAGCTTTAGAATAGTTAAGACATTCCTTCAACTAGAAGGTGTGCTTCAATGGAGGCCCAAATCAGCATGGTTTCACACAATCTTTGAGAATCTAACATGAAGGCTCGAGTTAAAAGAATCAATTAAACACCAAAATCTCTAATCAATCATGCCTAAGGTACACCCAAAGACTTACAAATAATCTTTATCAACAAATGACAATGAAGTGATTTTAAATTTGTTTATCTCATCACAAGATGAAGGCTCTTCTTGAAATGAAATTGCAAATGCCACTAAACTGTCATAGGGATGAGATCCTATGTGATTTCACAAATATTTCAATGTAATATTGCAATAGGAACAAAATAAACCATTTCCAGGACATTCTAATTTACAAAGCGATACAATTTTTATAGATTGAAGACAAATTAATTTCAAAATTGCTTAGATTCATCAGCAGGGGAAAGCTTCTAGAGAAATCTCAGTGCTCATCAATGGCAATACATCTACAACCAACTTGACATGATAGAAAATCTAACAAAGAAGAAATTAACCAGGTATCTTAGATTTAGTCTCTTAGGAAGACGAGCTCTCTCAAATTTTCTCTTAATAATTCAACCCCCAACCCTTTGTAAGAGTATTCTCATTGCATTTATACATTTTACTTGCTCACTTATCCCAAATTTTCCCCCAAAAATAAGAATATTCGAGGGACCTTTTCTTGTTACCAATTTTCCTCAGAAAGCGATGTTTAACAAATTCACATCCGAAAGCTGCCAAGTGGACCAATTATGAACTGATCACATTTCTCAAACCCTCAACTAATGACTAGGATGCCATACCACAACTTTTTGGAATTCCTTTTAATCATTCTAATTCTTTCATGCGAGAAATCCCCATTTTAATCATTTTTCGAGGCTTTGTACAACTAGATCTGATAAATAATCCTTTTTGCCCTCGAGGCAACACCTTTTCATCCTTTGTGCCTACAACCTTCATCATTTCATCCTTTTCCCTCTTTTTCCTCTATAACTCTACCCCACATCCATTTTCTCTAGTAATTCACATTTTTGTAAGTGCCCGAGAAATTCCAACTTCAAAATATCAACCTTAACAATCCTTAGACTCACAAATTAAGTTCTGAATCCATTCAATTGCACTTTGCAGACCGACAAGGAATTTCATCAAAAATGATGAAAAACAATGTGTATTCGCATCTCCAAGAGTCTTGGAGAAAAAATGGCGGAAAAAATAGGTGAAATGCATAAAATCATTGATTCTTCCCTTCTCTACTTTATTTTATATTCATCCACGTGTTTCCTTGGTGCAACTACAAAGGAGAAGTATAGGGGCAAGTTTCCAAACAAGCACGGGCCTTCCACGTGCCCTAGGCCCAAGAAAAATGCCTTTTGGCCTTTGAAAAAGTCTCAGTAAAAAGGAGCCAGTGGAAGCCTCCACGTGTCTCAATGGCGCACTTTGAGATGGTCCCAAAATTAGAGACCCCAAACAAGCATGGGCTCACCACATGTCTCGATCGGAAGAGTTGTTATAAAAACTTGAAGGAACAATGGAAAGTGCCATGTGTTTAGGGTCCGAGACAGTTTTCCTTGGCCGTTGAAAATTCCAAGCAAGGGTAGAGTGAGCGAAGCCTCCAAGTGTCCTCTTGGAACTTCTTCAAAATAAAAATTAGGGGCCGGTCCCCAAACAGTGTGGTCCCTCCATGTGTCCTTAACTTTCAAAATTTCTTTGAAAATTTTAAGTACAAAACGGAGCCAATGAAGGCTTCTACATGTCTCCCTGTCACAATTGTTAAGGTGGGACCTTGAGGTGTATCCTCAAATGAGAGTCGGCTCTCCACATGTCCATGGTCCACCAAAACTATACCGGCCGCATGAAAAATTTGTCTAAGTCTGGGCAAGGCAATGGAAACCTCCACGTGTCTCCCGGCGCAACTCCAAGGTCAAACCAAAAGTCAAATTTTCATATGAGCATCGGCCCTCCACGTGAAAATTTTTGAGTTGAAGTGAGCCTTAGAGTTTTCAAAGTGCCCCTCTGAGCCACATCCAACAAGAACGGGCCACATTTCCACAGATGCTGAGATGTAAATTTGATGGGGAAAACACACCCGTCAAACCATAAAATGCAAGAAAATCACCATTTACGCCCAGAAATGAATCTTTCTTCAATGACATAGAATTTGGAAATGATATAAGGATAAAATATGATCCTCCAAGACACATCGAATCAAGTTTCCACAGATATTTGGGACAAAAATTACAAGGAAAACAAAACATGACTGTGGAAAATGAAAGGAAGGGAAAAAAACCTGATTTTTCACCCAAGTTACAAATTCTTTTCACATGGACAGAGGAATGAAAAACAAATTCTGGACTTTAAGTGATCCTTGACCAAGGAAGGGACTAATCATGGCAACCAAATGGACAACATATTTTTCATTCATCAATACAGGGACCTACAAATTGAAGAATTTCAAGGACAAACGAGGTGAGACCAAATTGAGCACCAACATCGGCTCCGACTCGGGGATGGGCTGCCCTTCTTGTCAAATAATTTCTTCAACTTTTATTTGAACTTCACATGTCATTGATGGGATGCCCTTCTTTCTTCATCTGACTCAATAATCTAATTGATTCGAGCATCATATGAACTAACTTCTTGATCTTTAATTTGTTGAACAAACTGAAATAAAGACAATTGCAAATGAAGGGGAAGAAAAGCTTGAGTTCCATATACCAACTCAAATGGGCTTTTACCATTAGCTATTTTGACAATGATTTTGTTAGCCCAAACATCAAACTTCAGTTGCTCATCCCACTTCCTTTTCTTCAGCTCCAAGGTTATTCTAATGATCTTCAACAAGTTTTTATTGTTGGACTCAGCTTGTCCATTTCCTTGGGATTGTAGTTAGAAGCATATGTCAAATTGATTCCATATTCTTTACACATTGCCACCAAAGTTTTAGCTCAAAACTCATGGCATTGTCAGCAATAATTTAAATGGCACTCCAAATATGCATATGATTTGATTCAGCATGAAGTCCATGATAACTTGGTGTGTTGCTTTCTTGGTGGGAATTGCTTCCACCCACTTAGTGAAATAATCAGTGGCTATAAGAATCCATTTATGACCAGCACTGGAAGGATCATAAATTTTTCCAATGAAATCCATTCCCCATTTCTTAAATGGGGCTTCAATTGACACAGGTTGCAAAGGAAGGGAGCTTGAAGATTTCATTCTTCCAGAAAAACGTTGGCAACTTTCACATTTCCTAACCAATAGAGTTATATCTTTGAAGAGAGTTGGCCACCAATAACCAGCCCTCAAGATTTTATGTGTTGTAACTCTTCCAACAAAATGTCCCCCACAAACTCCTCCATGGAGATCAGCAATTACCTTTAGGGCTTCATCCTCAGCAATGCATCTTAAGAGCACTCCCTCCGAGTTCTTCCAAGCTAACCAAAAATTAGTAATGACATAGGTTTTAGAGGCTAACTTAAGATCTCTTTTCTGATTTTTACTCAAATGTTCAGGGCAGCATAGATGTATGAGATAAAATATTATATCTTTATACCATTCAAAGCTTACCAACTTTTCAAGTACATCCACCCTTTCTCCTTCTAATTCATTCACCTCAATAGTTTGCAAGTTGCTCTCAGCCATAAGCTTAGCTAGGCCCAAACCTCTTATCAATTTCATGGTTTGGATATCCATGTCATATTCTTGCAACTTTTTACCCATCTGCATCTTTTTCTTGAGACCTCCATCTCTGATAAGATGTTTTTCACCATGGTGTGGGGAACATAAGCAATAACTTTAGAGCTCAAGATGTAGGGTCTAAAAACCTTTGTTGCTTTCACCAAGGAAAATTCTTTCTTCTCCATGATGGTGTAATTTAACTCAAATCCTTGCAATGCCTTACTTGAAAAATGCAATTGGTCTCTTAGCCCCTTCATCATCCTTCTGCAAAAAAATAGATGCAATGGTGTTTTCTGAAGCAAAAGAAAACATTTGAAAAGGCTTCTTGTAATTTGGAGCTGCCAAAATAGGGGCATGCTTTAGTGCTTCTTTGATCCCATTGAAATCTTGAATGGAAGCTTCTTCCCATTTGATAACTTGGTCCTTCTTCAGCATGCTAGTAATGGGGATGGTCAACTCAACAAAGTTAGACACAAATATTCTAATAAATTTTATTTTTCCAAAGAAGGATTGAACTCCCTTCTTAGTTCTTGGAATTGGAACCTTGTTGATGGCTTCCACTCTCTCGGGATCAATCATGACCCCTTCTTTTGATACAATGTGACCAAGCAACTTTGACTTTTGTTCTCCAAAATGGCACTTCTTGGGATTCAATGATATGACATACTCTCTACATCTTAACAACATTCTCTCTAATTGTTGCAAGTGATCATTTATTTTTCTAGAAAATACAGTTACATCATCTTGATAAATAGCAATGAAATCATTAATATAACCATCAAATGCTACATCCATTGCTCTTTAAAAATTTTCTCCAACATTCATTAAGCCAAAAGGTGTCCTAACATAGACATAAGTTCCCCAAGGAGTGGTAAAGATAGTCTTTATTCTTTCTGACTGCTTCACAACAACTTGATTATATCCAGAGAAACCATCCAAAGTTGACAACAATTCAGAACCGGTTACCAATTGTAGCATATTCTCCATGTTTGGCAAAGGGTAATTATCTTTCAATGATGTTGTATTCAAGTTCCTAAAATCTATGCACAACCTTATATCACCATTCTTTTTTCTGATAGAAACTAGATTTGCAACCCAAGATGAGTACCTTATCGGTTGAATGATCCCTCCATCCCTCAACTTCTTCAATTCTTCTTGCATCTTCAAAGAAAGGAGTGGATTGATAGGCCTTTGTTTTTGCCTAAAAGGCTTGGCATTAGATTCAAGAGGAATTTCATGTTGGAACAAATCTTCCTTGTATTCCTTCAACTCAGAGTAAGACCAAGCTAGGTAGTCTTGATATTTCTTCGGTAATTGAATATAGGACTGCTTCTCTTCCTTGTTGAGATTGCTTCCTAACCATATTTTACGTGGTTTTTCCTTTGTTCCCAAGTCATTCTCTTCCACATATCTTGAAACTGACATACTTCTTTTAATAATGCAATCAACATTATCAAAGTTTGATTCAAGTGTCACCAAACCTCTAGGAATCGTGTTTGTCTTCAATTGGATGATGTCTTTGCCAAATAAAGTTTCCTTTCCTTCAACAACACACCATTGGTTCCCAATCTATATTTTGGTTAGAAAACTAACCTTGGTTCTGTAAAAACCATTTCACCTGGGCATCATCATCAAACACTTTATAATTTGTAACGTTGTTAGGGACGAGATGTCCTTGTTAGTATTTCAACATCATACTCATAAAATGGAGATAGTGTATAAATTCCAAATCTTGATCCTAGCACTACTAACTTGTCTACAATAGCATTAAACTTTTTATCATGGTGCACAATATTAAATGAGTCAAACATTTCAATCAGATCCCGGACTACATGCTTGTATTGTTTCATTACGTGATTTTTAGTAGCATACAATTTTATAATTTTCTTGACAATCAGTTATGAATCTCCTTTGACAATGATATCTTTTACACCATATTTCCATGCAATTCTCAAACCCAATAATAACAATAATTCATATTTAGAAATGTTGTTAGTACATTCAAAGTTGAGTTTCAAAGAAAAAACAAACTCTTCCTAGCACGGGAAATCGAACAATACCAACACCATTTCCAAACTTGGAACAAGCTCCATTGAATAACAAGGTCCAAGGAATACCTACTTGTTTAAGACATTTACATTGATCAATCTTGTGCTCTTTTCCATAAGCAAACCCAATAAAGTTATTACCATCTACATAAGTATATAACACTCCATAAGAAGCATTATTGGGATCTTGAATGAGGTGCAACATCTTCTTCTCTCCATATAGCTTTACAAGGTTTCCTTCAATTGGAATGGTGGTAAAAGACATATCCATCTGAACACTTCCACCTACACTTGCAGCCCACTTTCTTGATAACATCATGCCCCATTTGGTAGGGCAATAAACAATAACAACATCAAGTTTCAAGTTCTTACCCGAATAAGCTGCAAGTTCTACCACCAAACCTTTTACACATCTTACAACTGGTACCTCTCTAGAATCCATTGCAGTACACTTGCCATAAGTTGTTGTCACTTTAATGTTCAATTCATTCATGAATTCTAGAGGCATAACATTGCATGATGCTCTAGAATCAAACATATAATTGTGCAGCAATCTATCCTTAATAATCAGTGTTGTAAAAAATGGATCAACATTTAATTGAGACTCAACCAAAGATGTTCCCAAGTAAACTTCAGGTGGTTCACCTATCTCCTCCAATGCTGGTGGTTTTTCTAGGTCTGCAATGGTTGGAGGAGGAGTGTTTACATTATTTATATTTCTACCTTGGGTACTCCTATCTTCTTCTAACCCTAAATACTCAAATGCACTCTTCTTGTGCTCAAGAATCCTAAGCAATTCAACAATTGGGACATAAATCTTGATACGACTCAAGACTTGGGCAATGTCATAAGGAATGTATTTGGGCAAAGCAACATTTGGAAAAATATTGAAAAACTCATTAGATGGCACAATATTTTTCACATTTTGGGCATGGGTGGGAATGCCATTTATACTTGAGACAACAAGGCCTTTGCCAGATGCATATTTCTTTGGAGTTTCTTTTGGGACATTGGTGAGGACTGGGTTTTTGGTTTGGCTTGAGGCCCTGCCCTTTAACAACTTTACTTCTTGTGTTATACTCTTTTTCTTGGGAAACAACAACATTCATTAACAGTTGTCTATCCTCTTTTAATGGGATTCCTCCATCATACTTCTTAATCATTAGAGCTCTTAGGTACTCAAAATCATTATTAGGAAGTTTAAAAGCTTGTACCATATCTATTTCTAAAGTATGAGAGGGAGGAAGAAGATGTACCCGTGAATGCAATCCTAAAAACTTGTAGCAGTTCTTACACTTATTACTTCAATTTAAGTTGCTCCTTGTTGTGAGCTTGTAGAGAAATCCACCATGCATGCATCATCATTAGCTTCTTCAACTTGTTGATCTACTTCACATGGTGGGTGGGGTAAGAAACATTTTCACACCAATAAATTTCATTTGTCTCTTCAACAACTGTGGCATTTATAGGATCAAGAACTACTCTATTTTCCCTAGCTTGGGGTTGTCTAGCTCCCATGGGTCCTTTACCTATGTAATCAGATCTCTTATCATTTCATGGGTGATTTGCAAATATATCTTGTCCTTGTTTCCTATGTTGATAAGAGAACCTTGTCCAATTCCTTTCTTTGCCATGGCTAGCTTGTAAGAGATTTCTTTGATAGCTCCGGCCAAAGTATTTACAACTTCCTCAAGATCCACAGCCTTACTTGATTGAGGCTTCTCTAGGCTTGATCAGTTTAACACCCTCCCTCATAGGAGGTTTTCCAACTGCTTTAATGTTGTTCTCAATTTGCAGAACCATGGTAAAGGCCAGCCTCAATGTTGTTGGATTCTTCTCTCTTAAATAATAGACAGCTTTCTTATCAAATGCATCTGAATACTTTATCATACATGTTCGATCACATGGCCTCAAATTAACAGGAAATCTTCTCAATGTTTTGTTAAATATTTTATTGAAATCATGCACTGATTCATTAGGATTCTTCTTAATGTTTTCAAACTCTGATAAAAGAAACCTAGGGTCTATTTTATCACCATACTGTAGTCTAAAAGCATTATCCATTTCTGTCCAAGAATCAATGAAATTATCTAGCAAAGATTTATACCAGTTCCTTGAATCTTCTTCTAGAGTATGGATAAAAAAATTAATGTATACATCCTCTAATTCTATTTCAAAGTCCTCCATCATATTGACAAAGAGCTTCAAGTGTTGATCACCAGTGATTACATTATTTCCTTGAAACTTAAGCAATCTATTTCTTACATCTTGTGGCATAGCATTTGAATAGCCACCATACCTCTAAAATTGATGGGACCAAAAGTATTAACAAAAATGGAGGTCTAGGTAGAGGTGAGCCATATTATTTTGAGGAGGGGATCCTACAAAAGAAACAAAATGATGAGGAGTAAGGGGTTTTTTTGGTACATGGATGTAATTTTCAGAATTACTGCCCTCTAAAGCCTCTATTTCTTGGAAAACTCTATCAGATTTGGAGAATACTGAGGACTGTTTGAAGTATTTTACAAATACAGTACATAAAAACCCTGTAGTGCTTCTTACAATTTTTAAAATGTAAATAGATTGCTGAAAAATATTTCTCTGTTCAGATCTATAAGAATTGTTCAAAGTTGTAAGTTCTGAGTTCAATATTTCTCAAACGACACCACTATTGTTGGTATCCAAATTTTTTCTCCTTTTCAAGCTGAGTAGGATCACAGATTCGACGTCGAGCTTAGAGATAGATAGATCATAATGTGTGTCATTTTGTAGCCGGGGATGATATCTAACTTTCCCTTTGTCACTCACATTTATGGAGAGATAGATAACACCTTCAAGAGGATTTTACCTGTCCTCAATACTTTAGGTCGTGCCTTTCGACCAGGGTGAGAGGACTCGTAGTGTAACCTCTGTTTGATGAAGGAGATGGAGATATCCTTCTTTTCACAAATTTTATGAAGAAAACCTTGGGAAAATACAGTCAATACTCCATAATTTAACTCTCAAGAGTTGTCACTTCTAAAAGATGGAGATAATTTCAAAATAAGGCTAAGGTTATCAAGACATTATGAAATCCTGATTGTTCTATATATTTTAGTAAATATATTTTGTTCCTTTGTTGATATACATGGAAAATAGGGGTAGTTCAAGATGGATTCATGGTTTTTGAATAATTTTGGTGGGAGATTAAGTAGGATAAAGTTGATTATACCAGATCTTTGAGAGACTTCACAACAATTGGAAAGCTAAATGATAGAAAGCTTCAGAATAGTTAAGACATTCCTTCAACCAGAAGGTGTGCTTCAATGGAGGCCCAGATCAGCACATTTTCACACAATCTTTGAGAATCTAACATGAAGGCTCAAGTTAAAAGACTCAATTAAACACTAAAATATCTTATCAATCATGCCTAAGGTACACCTAAAGACTTACAAACAATCTTTATCAACAAATGACAGTGAAGTGATTTTAAATTTTTTATCTCATCACAAGATGAAGGCTCTTCTTGAAATGAAATTGCAAATGCCACTAAACTATCATAAGGATGAGATCCTATGTGATTTCACAAAGATTTCAATGTAAGATTGAAATAGGAACAAAAGAAACCATTTGCAGACATTCTAACAAAGCAAGACACAAATTGCTAGAGATTAAACACAAATTAATTTCAAAATTACTTAGATTCATCAGCAGGGAAAGCTTCCAGAGAAATCTCAGTGCTTGTCAATGGCTATACATCTACAACCAACTTGACATGATAGAAAATCTAACAAAGAAGAAATTAACTAGGTATCTCGAATTGGTCTCTTAGGAAGATGGGATCTCTCAAATTTTCTCTTAAGAATTAAACTCCAACCCTTTACAAGAGTATTCTCATTACATTTATACATTTTACTTGCTCACTTATCCCAAATTTTCCCCCAAAAAGAAGAATATTCAAGGGACCTTTGCTTGTTACCAATTTTCCTCAAAAAGTGACGTTTAACAAATTCACATCCGAAAGCTACCAAGTGGACCAATTATGAACTAATCACATTTCTCAGACCCTCGACTAATGACTAGGATGCCATGCCATAACTTTTGGCATTCCTTTTAATCATTCTGATTCCGTCATGCGAGAAATCCCCTTTTTAATCATTTTTTTGAGGCTCTGCATAGCTGGATTTGACAGTAATCCTTTTCACCCTCGAGGCAACACCTTTTTCATCCTTTTCACCTACAACCTTCATCATTTCATCCTTTTCCCTCTTTTTCCTCTGTAACTTTGTCCCGCATCCATATTCTCTAGTAATTCACATTTTTGTAAGTTCTGAGAAATTCCAACTTCAAAATATCAACCTTAACAATCCTTGGACTCAAAATTAAGTTCTGAATCCATTCAATGGCACTTTATAGACAAAAATGACAAGGAATTTCATCAAAAATGATGAAAAATAGTGTGTATTCACATCTCCAGGAGTCTTGGAGCAAAAATGGTAGAAAAATAGGTGAAATGCATAAACAACCATTGATTCTACCCTTCTCTACTTTATTTTATAGTCTTTCATGTGTTTCCTTGCTCAAATATAAAGGAAAAGTACAAGGATAAATTTCCAAACAAGCGCGGGCCTTCCACGTTCCCTGGGCCCAAGAAAAATGCCTTTTGGCCTTTGAAAAATTCTCAGTAAAAAGGAGCCAGTGGAATCCTCCATGTGTCTCAATGGCACACTTTGAGATGGTCCCCAAAATTAGAGACCCCAAACAAGCACGGGCTCACCACGTGTCTCAATCCGACAGAGTTTTTTATAAAAATTTGAAGGATCAGCGGAAGGTGCCATGTGTCTAGGGTCCGAGACAGTTTTCCTTGGCCGTTGAAAAGTCCAAGCAAGGGAAGAGTGAGCGAAATCCTCCAAGTGTCCTCCTGGTACTTCTTCAAAATAAAAATTAGGGGCCGGTCCCAAACAAGCGTGGTCCCTCCACGTGTCCCAAGCCTTTCAAAATTGCTTTGAAAATTTTAAGTATAGAGCGGAGCCGGCGGAAGCCTCCACATGTCTCCCTATCGCAATTGTTAAGGTGGGACCCTGAGGTGGATCCTCAAATGAGCATCGGCCCTCCATGTGTCCATGGTCCCAAAACTGTACCGAGTTGTATGAAAAATTTGTCTAAGTCTAGGCAAGGCAATGGAAACCTCCACGTGTCTCCCGGTGCAACTCCAAGGTCAAACCAAAAGGTGAATTTTTAGATGAGCGTCGGCCCTCCACATGGACAATTTTTGAGTTGAAGTGAGCCTTATAGTTTTCAAAGTGCCTGCTTAGCCGCATCCAACTAGAATGGGCCACGTTTGTAGATCTTTGAGATGTAAATTTGATGGGGAAAAACACACCCGTCAAATCGTAAAATGCAGGAAAATCACCATTTGCGCCTGGAAATGAATCTTTCTTCAAGGATAGAGAATTTGGAAATGATATAAGGCCCAAATATGATCCTTCGAGCCACATCCAATCATGTTTCCACAGATATTTGGGACAAAAATTACAAGGAAAACAAAATGTGACTATGGAAAATGGAAGGAAGGGAATAAACCCAATTTTTCACCCAAGTAACAAATTCTTTTCACATGGATAGAGGAACAAAAAACAAATTCTGGAATTTAAGTGATCCTTGAAAAAGGAAGAAACTGATCATGACAACTAAATGGAGGACAAATTTTTAATTCATCAATATGGGGAGACAGAAAATATGACAGGGCCCGTAAATAGAAGAATTTCAAGGAGAAATGGGCGAGACCAAATTTAGCACTAACAGGTGCTTATCGTTTATCTTCACTCGAAGATAAACCCGAACCTAAGCCCCTTAATGCATTTCATATTCAATCATTCAATTATTGAATCAAGTCCTATATGACCTTATGTCTATTAAACTCTCATCCCTTTACCAACATTCACCTTCCACTTACCTATTTTAAGGATCAACAACTAAATAAGAATCGTGTGATTACCCATCACCTTTCATCTTTTTCTGCAATAGAAGTACCATGGCTCTACTCATGGCATGAGTCTCATGGATACTTTTCTTCCTTTTCAAGATGGAATCTCATGGTTGTTCGTCACTCAAAATAACTCTTGCATAAATACCCTTTGCGTGCTATGGTTTTTCCTTCATAAAGGAAGCCTATACTCCACTATAGTCTTGTCCATGATCTAAAAGTCCAAAGACGTTCAAAAGTAATATATGAGATTTTCAAATTTAACTCCTTAAATCAAACTTCTAGAAAATAAATGATTACCTCAAAAAGGACATCTATCTTTCTATTTTGGGACTATAAATAGATTTCTCCCTCGAAGGACAACTATACAAAGCTAGCCATACTATATGTAGTCTATCCAAAAGAAGACTATTTCGTAAAATAAAACTTAAATATTCAAGCTTCTTGCATCGATCAGTTCACAAAGACCTCAAGGAGTAAATTCTATCCATCTCACATAGACTTCCCACATCGATCATTCTATAATTAGAAAAAATAAAAAGAAAAATCAAAAAGAAAAAGATAACTTTTTCATCATGGACTTGCCTATTTTGGTCTTGGGTATCTTGCAGAAGAGGCATGTTGTCTCACACCAAGGTTACACTAAAACAACCCATTTCACCTCACCGTATTTCCTTTCTAATATTCTACTTACTCAAGGGACGTGTCGTAAATGTGACATTTTGTGATCATGTGAATTTCTTCACCCTTAGAACAGTCAATCATACAACGCCTTTAGGGTCTTACGTTCATAATCCAATCTTTGGTATGATATACTCATAATGGTTCTTACCAATTAGGCAGAATTTTGTCTCCTCTTACCGTTTACCTCTTTTCTTACTTATTGATTCTACTACACAAGACCATACCTTTGACACCTATATTCTAGGAATTCCTCTCCCACCAAAATCACCCACGCCTATTCAACTTATACATCACCCATGCCTATTGAACCTAGACATCAACAATGTCTATTCAACCTAAACTCAACCATGCCTAAATGACTTGAACTCAACCATGCCTATTCAACCTAAAATCAACCATGCCTAAATGACCTAAACTCAATAATGCCTAAATGACCTAGACTCAATCATGCCTAAAACCTACTGACCCATTCATCTACCTTATCATATTCTTCCCTAGCTTATGGGAGAACTACATCGGCCTGAGGCCCCTTTTCATTAGGGCTATGTAGGCAGCACTCTGAGGGCATGGGGCCCTTAGAGGTTAGCTCAGCCACCTTTTAACCTTCTCCACCTTTTCCCCTTCTACACCTTTTTACCCCTAACCAATTTTCCCCCTTTACATTCACATTCTACCCTAGTTAGTTTCCATTTACACAAAAACTTGGAAATTAATATATCATAAAAACATACATACCTACCATTTTATCACCATAACCATATTCTACTTAAATCATTTCATATTTCCATGATATTAATTACTTGGAAATTTAAACACAACATACATATAACACATTATTTCCATAAGATCAATAACTTGGAAATTACCTAGACTCCACCATGCCTATACCTGACCAAACCATACCTATACCTAACCAAACCATGCCTATACCTGACTCCATCATGTCTACAAGACCTCGACTCAATCATTCCCAATCCCAACTAGGACCCATGCTAATTCATTTACCCACCTATTTAACCTACATTTCACCCTCCTCGTACCCAATTTCATTCTTTTGTACCCAAATTTCAAATTTATATATTTTCCACCCCATTTTTATTTTTATCAAGTTTCACTCAAAAATAATGAATGGAAATTGATTCCTACCTCAACTCGGTGGAACCTCTTTTCTTTTCATGGGTGGTCCTCCTGCACCCTCTCCTTCCTCAGCCATGCCTAAATCTCCCTCTCAGTCCTCCACCCAATCAAATCACTCATAGTGATTTTTTGGACCCGTCTACCTCATTCTTCCAGCCACTTAGCTACCTCCAATTCATCCTAGAAATTAACATTGTCCTTTTCTCCCTCGGAAAGAGATGAAATTTGTCTCCAGTGTCATTTTCTATAAAGCTGAAAGATTATAATGAATCAGAAATGCAGATTTTTTCTTTTTTAACCAATCCCGACCTAACCGATGTCGGTTAACCATGACCAACATCGATCTTGTGATCTATTGCACCACATTTGAATCCCCTTGACTGACATCAATTGGCCATAACCGATGATGTCGGTTAGCCTTTTTGACCCCATTGTACCATATTCCACCACATCTACTTGCCTGACACCTTTTTACCTAACCCAAAGTTGACCCTAACACCTCACCCTCATGACCTTATTACCTATCACCCAACATCACCATTAGTTGGGGAATTTTTTTCCCCTCATGTGGCCTTACCTACGGCCTTTCCTAAATCACCCAACCAACACTCACCTTTTGTGACACTCAAATTTGTGTACTCGTTATACCTTGTGATGTGATACTCATGTTGTTCAGCCTAATGACCTTACCTTGCCTAATGTCGTGTTGTTTATCCCGACCATACCTTTGGTTCCCTAGAACAAAACCTATTTCTCATTCCTACACCTGGCCTAGTGGTGTTTCAAGACCATATCATATACCTTGGATACCTAAACCACTTCAACCTTGTTTGGATAAACCTATCGACCTTCAATGATGCAGAGTTTGCAATCTCTTCAACCTGGTACCTTATCATAATCTATACATGTGCGTGTGTTAGACTACCATTACCTATTACCCAACCCAATATTACCCTTACCTATAACCCACATACTCTTTCTTTCATCATTTACCTATTTATCGGACCAGCCAACGAATTTGTTTCCCACCTCCATCCCTACTTGGGGCAACCTAACCTCCACTCATACCTAGGGCAACGAATTCCTATGTTTTTCAGTTTCGTTACTATTTACACTAAAATTTTCCACCATAATTTCTATTTCATTAATGTATGTATTAGGAATAGGATGTTGTTAAGTATAATTAGTAGTGGCATCTAATAGAAGACAACGACGTTGCTGGTATGACGCTACCAATAATGTATAGTATGGTAACAGTCAAAGTACAATAGGAATGTTGTGGTAAAAAGTAAATATTTATCGTAAGTGGTTCAATAATGTTAAAATGTCAAAGTTAGGGTAAGTAGAGAAGTAGGGTCTACATGATTAGGAATTAGAAATATTATAATTGTAATAAGTGAAAGGAGTGATGTCATAAATATTTTATGTATTTTATTTGAAAAAGTCTAAAAGATGGAACCCATGTGAAATGATAAGGTTTATCTTATCTTAAGAGATAAGAGTTAAGGTATGGAATATGATTCGTCAGAGTAGATTTCTTATCCTATCTTAGAGATAGGGTGGATAAGCTTGAAAATTCTATAAATAGAGAGGCCACCCCCTCATTTAGCATAGAAGAAAGTAGTGAGAAATATTGTATGAGAAAGTGTGAAGTTGGCCATCATTTAGAAGGTGTGTTAAAGAAGCCATTAAGAGGAGTAATTGTGAAATTTCTCCCATAGTTATTGTTGAAAGGCAAGTGGAGTTGGTAACACTTGAAGTACTTCATGGGTAAGATTGTAACAATTTCATGTTAATAATATAATTTACACTTATATTTCAGATTTTTCATCATTCCTTTGTATCGTAGTCTATGGTATTCTTTTGTTATGTCTATTATTGTGTTTCCAGATTACTACCACCAAACTAAAAGTTGTGCATTAGTAAATAATAATAGCATGAGGAGTTTTCGGTGGAGAATTATCATAGTACCGGATTGGTGATGACATTTTGGTTTCGTTTCCGGGACCATTCCTCATTGGTGGAGTTTTTGGAGAAATATTCCCACTTAGTCAGAAATCATTTGGAGGGTAACCTTATTTTTATTGTGCATAGTAGTTACCATGGTAAAGTCATTTTTACCATGTATAATATTTACCACAGTAAAGTCACCTTTTTACGTGAATAGTATTTACCACAGTAAAGTCACTTTTTACCATGAATAGTATTTACCACAGTAAAGTCACTTTTTACCGTGAATAGTATTTACCACAATAACTTCACTTTTTACCATGAATAGTATTTACCATAGTAACTTCACTTTTTACCGTGAATAATATTTACCACAGTAAGTCAAGTTTTACCATAGTAAATATAAGTTTACCGTGGTCATTCCTATTTTGTTGTAGAAAGGTGTAAAGTCACTTTCTATTATATCGATTCCAATTATTTGTGCACATAAGTATTGTTGATTGTACTTGTGGGTTGGCATTTCACTATGGTTACTTTTGAAAATGGGAAAGATTCCTATTTTTTCAGCCCAATCTAATGAAGATGCTCACTCTTTCATTCAATAATTCAAACAATATTGCATTTGTAATGGCCTCATAAGAAGAGAATAATGGAATGAATTTTTCCTACCTTTTAGATGGTTCAGCCCTTAGGTGGTTTGAAACACTAGGTAATAATGTGAAAAACTCGTGGGATTTATTAATGAAAATTTTCTTGAAGAATTTGGTGAACAACATAAATATGCAGATCTCATGATTGAGATCACAAAGCTAGCCCAAGGAGAGAAGGAGAAGATCAGATATTATCATGCTCGTGCTCTAGAGTTAAGGAGAAAGCTTGATGCCCAAATCCGGAAGGAAGGATTAGTGGATGGGTTGATGAATGGTGTAGATAATCTCCTCTGTAAGCACTTCATTCTTGGGATGAAGCCAGAGATTAGACAATGAGTGAAGTATGACCACCCAAAACCCTTGAACAAGCAAAGGAGATTGCTAGAAGGCAAGAAGAAAGCATGGAAGAGGAGCCCAAAGAAGTTGTTATCAAGGTGGAGCCTACACCAACACCTTTGGTCCAGACACCACAACCACTTTTGGTGAGCAAAAATATTCCCTCTAGTACCTCCATTGAGTATGAAGATATCCTTAGGAAGATGGGCTAGTTAACTATTAATCTTCTTCAAGGAAAGGAATTTAGTTCCCAAAATTCCCAGGGAGATAGGGGTCCAAAAGAAATATATCTGAAGTTGTATGTTATGGTTTTCATAAGAAGGGTCATTATAAGTATAATTTTCCTGATAGAGCTTCCACATCTGGTACAAGAGATAATGATAAAGTAAAATCACTTGTGAATTCTTTTTATGTAGTAGATAGGAGTATAAATAATGAAGTAGATTTTTTTGTGACAAAAAGAAAGAAAGAAAAAGATAACCAAGATGGAAATGATCCTAAGAAGATGAAAGAGGAAACTTGTAAGAAACATAGGAGAAGAAAGTTGGGTGTGTAGGATTTTTGATTTCACAAGGGCAAGGACCATACTCCATCCTAGAAGATCTATCTAAAAGGCCTACAAATATTACATATGGTCAACTTCTTGTTATGTCTTCTAAGAATAGGCGGGAGCTGCGAAGTGGACTCAATGCTTGGCAAAGAAAGGAGGTTGAGGTCCCTGTTTTGAAAGCAGGTGTATCCCTATACTCCATAAGCTAAGGTATTATGTAATGGTATTTCAATGCATGATGCCTTATTAGATGAAGGTGCTGCAAGTTAATGTAATGACCGAGTCTCAGTAATGAATATGTTGAGTTTAAAAATTGATCGACTATCAACACTTATGTTAAGGTCATTAAATAAGGGAAAAACTAAACCAGAAGGTGTTGTTCCAAATGTGGAAATATTTGTTATGGGTGTTTTATGTGTGGCATACTTTCAGGTGATGAAGAATGGTATCATTGCATACCTAATGTTGTTGGGAAGGCCATGGCTAAGGAGATTTCATGCAAGAAACTACTAGAATGAAGGCTTCATGACACTTGGACATGGTAGAGAGAGGGTGAAGATAAACATGATTCATCTTCTATAAACCCCACAACAAATTCTGATTCTGATCTTTTACCTGGCTAACCGTGTCTTCAAGGGCCTCAATCTTACTAGAAAAGAAGCTAAATATTGTATTTCCTTCCACCAAGCTCTCCTTAGGCATGTTCTCATCAGCAACCCCAGTAAGGTTTTGTACAGAAATCACCACATCCACCTCCTGCATAGCTTTGTCCTTCATTTTGTTCAACCTAATCCTATCGGCAAGAGAAATATGGTCCTCCCAATCATTCCCCAAATGAATACCGACCCCCTAGTCTACAAATTCAGCTTTCCGACTTAACCAACAAAATAATTAAACCTTGATGAAGAAGGACCTCTGTTTTCTCCTCTTTAAAATTTTTAACCGACAATTGCAGGGAGTTAAACAAGTAAAAGGGAATACTCATTCTCCTTCCTCTGCAAAATGGTTCAAGAGCATTAAATGCTGAGAATGCAACTTCCGATACTTCCCATCCAACATTATATACTTCATAATGTAGAAACAGACCTCGGCCCACCTCCCTAGTAGAGATTTCCGAGCAATACCATCTTCCATGAAACGATCTTCTCATCACTTTCTAGAAAAATATGCACTTCCTCTTGAAGACGAGATCTATCCTTGAAAACTTTACATCCCCCACAGTCCATCTTGGTCACATTACCAATGAAATCCTCAGACACCAAGAAAATCACACCCCTCATAGAAATAAACCCATTATTCCAAGCCAAAGAAAATTCCTTCGAGATAACTTCATCATCCCCCTCAAACTATGAACAAAATAAGAAATACCACCATCCTTAAACAAATCCCAGAGAAAGGAATCCCTCTCCAAACTAGCCGATGAGGATGGCTCCACCCTAACCCTAGCCCCACCCATCTCAAACTGACTACTGAAGCAAACTTGGAAAAACCTACGAAAAAACTTGAACCAAACCTTTAAATAACCATTCCCAACCAGCGCATACACTGTTATGATTGTGACAATAAATCTCTCCCATGGTGAATTTATTTCCCGGATGTCACAAATCCTATTCTCGTGCCCAAATTTGTTTTTCTGAATTTAGCACGGCCTTCGTACTTTGGGGTAACTCCACCTCATCCCACCACCACCTTCTATAATGAATTCAACGGCCAATATTATCTAGCCTATCAGCACACATATTAGCTTCTTGAAACACGTGATTAAAAAGAATATTTTCAAAATTTACAAGCATATTCTTAATATCTCTTATAATAGAATCTATATTAATATGGTTCTTAGAGAGGCCTTTCATCACATTAATAATATATAAGGAATCTCCCTCCACTGAATTTTTTTAATTTGCAAAGAATTAGCCCATAGTAGCCCAATTAAAAGAGCATAAGCCTCAGCATAGTTATTTGAATTATTTCCAATAGGTTCAACATATGCTAAAACCAAAGCACCCACTTCATCTCTGATAATACCACCAACTGCAGCTAAACTAGTACTTCCTTTTCTTTGCTCCATCAAAATTCAATTTCATCCATCCTTCAGTAGGTTTCACCCATTTAGCACTACTTCTACCCACATTCTTCACCAAAGGAACTTGTTTTACAGAGTTTGTGATTCCTAAGGCTTGAATAATCTCCTGCTCATGTCTAGGAAAACTTGTTTTCTCTTTAAACTTCACAATAGAAAGATTATTTCTCAGAGCACCTAAGATACCACTCCCCACCCTCAGAGATTTTTTCTATTTATCCCTAAAATCTAGCCATTCCTTTCCAGCCAAATCCCCCATAAAAAGTGAGGCACCACAAAACTCCATTCCTTCAAAAGACTTAATGAAACAAAGGGACTTATCCATTTCCTATACCAGTCAGCAAAAGTCTTTGGAAAGACCCACAAAGTCTGGAAGAATTTCATAGTATGAAACATAACTCTTCTAGAAAATGGACAATGAAGAAAGAGGTGTTGCATCGATTCACTATCATTTTTGCA
The DNA here is from genome assembly GCA_018340775.1 of Taxus wallichiana var. yunnanensis. Taxonomy (NCBI): domain Eukaryota; kingdom Viridiplantae; phylum Streptophyta; class Pinopsida; order Cupressales; family Taxaceae; genus Taxus; species Taxus wallichiana. The sequence goes on from CM031242.1 coordinate 446,992,264, forward strand.
CAAAACACACCAGTTAGGGATCATCATTCCTCTCACTTGTAAATTATCAACAATTAAAATTTTATTCTAGAAAACATGCCACAGAAACAAATTAATCTTTGGAATAAGATGCTTATCCCATAATTTTTCCAAAATAGTTGAGGAGGAGGAAAATTTCTAGCTATACCATACCCAGTTTTGACCGAATACCGACCATCCTTTGTCAAAGACCATATCAACTCATCCTCTTTCTGACAACAGGTATATGTAATCCTCTGAGATTAACATTTAAATTTCTAATTCATTCCTAACCATATTCATCCCTACCTTCCCAATCCAATTCTTTCCAAACCCATCCCCAATCATATCTCTCTCAATAATCTCTAATCCAATCTCCCATGGTTAATTGAAAGTGGGTTGACACCTCTCTCCAGTAAACTTGATGAACTAAAGGAGCCTCAGCTAACCACCAGTCTTCCCAAAATCTGATTTTTGTGCCATTTCCAATTGACCATTTACTACCTTTTAACAAAATATCTCTACATTTTCCCAAACCATTCCAAAAATGAACCCTCTAGAAGAGTAACAGTAGAGACAAAAGAGGCTTGATCAAAATGTAAATACTTAGCTTTAAGTATTCTAACCCATAAGCCATCTTCATGCTCCAAATGCCAACCAATTTTCACCATAAGGGCTAAGTTCATACTCCTGATATCTTTTAATCCTAACCCACCAGCATACTTTGGAAGAGTCACTTTGTCCCAAGCCACCAACGGAATTCTATCTTTAGATTTTGTTCCCGACCATAAGAACCTTCATTGAATCTGAGTAATAATTTGTCTAATTTTAGTTGGCATCTTGAACATAGACATCAAATACACCACCATACTCTGAAGACAACTTTGAAGTAATTGGAGTTTACCTGCACGATAACAAAGTTCCTTTCTAGGTTGCCAACTTTTTTGAAACCTCATAATCAAAGGATTCCAACTTTCCAACTGCATCCTTCCTTTGAACAAAGGCATTCCAAGATATGAGCATGGCAACACCTGAATAGGACACTCCAAAACCACAGCTATTCTGTTTTGAATTTCAACATCCACATTAAAAAAGAGAACAAAGCTTTTCCTAAAGTTGATGAGCTGACTGTAACCTCCTCAAAATCCTGTAAGACCTCCTTAAAAACCACAACTTCTACTTGAGTTGCTTTACCCAAAAGGAAAGTATCATCCACAAATTGTTGTAAAGCTATAGGATCAAGACCATTAGAAATAACTAACCCATGCAACTTATTTTTCAATTTACAGTTAGCACACAGTTTTCCTAAAGTCTCCACCACAATAATGTAAAGAAAGGGAGAAAGAGGATCCCCTTGCCTTAACCCCCTTCAAGATGAGAAAAAACCTTCTAATTTCCCATTAACCAGAATTGAGTACTTCAGAGTAGAGATGCACTCCATTATCAAATCAATAAAATGATTATGGAAACCCAACTTTTCAAGAATTATTTTAAGGAATCTCCATGACACTCAATCATAGGCTTTATTCATATCAATTTTGAGCATCATTGTCACCCTTTTTGAAACATCCACCGAATGAACAACTTCATGAATAGTTATCACACTATCCAAAATTTGTCTCCGCCTCAACAAACCTTTAATTCTTAAAGAGATAATCTTAGTTATTATCTTATAGACCATATTACACAAACTAATTGGTCTAAAATCCCTCACTTTTTCAGCCCTCAGAAACCTTAGGAACATATATTATTTTTCAGCTAATTATATTAAAACCTTGGAGTTGGTATGCATAGCATATTTTAGTTTTTATAAGAGTAAATATTATTACTAATCATTTTAGGTGATGTATATTGTGAGTATTATAAAAATTTATATTTACCTTTTGTTAAGAAAATCATAACACCCACAAAATATGTTAACAAATTTCAGTATGTTATTATTCAACTAATTAGATTAAAACCTTGGAGTTGGTATGCGTAGTATATTTTAGTTTTTATAAGAGTAAATAATATTACTAATCATTTTAGGTGATGTATATTGTGAGTATTGTAAAAATTATATTAACCATTTGTTAATAAAATCATAACACTCGCAAAATACTTTAACAAATTTTAGTATGTTATTATTCAACTAATTAGATTAAAACCTTGGAGTTGGTATGCATAGTATATTTTAGTTTTTATAAGAGTAAATAATATTGCTTATCATTTAAGGTTTCGTATATTGTGAGTATTGTAAAAATTTATATTTACCTTTTTTTAAGAAAATCATAACACCCACAAAATACATTAACAAATAAGTTAGAAATTAGAAAATTAAAATATTAAAATGATCTTTAAAATATAGATATACATTTATGCATGCCAAAACATGATAATTAAACAATAATAACATAATAAAATATTAGAATGTGTGAAAATCAGGTAGCAAGTTTTAAATAATAATAAAGGTTTTTTGCATGCTAGTTACTAGATATTAATAACATCATTCCAAAAATGTGGAAAACCATTGCGTTTTACACCATGTTGAAAACCACAATGTGTTTTTTAGAGTGCTAAAAAACAGGGTGTATTTTTCAATGCGTTGAAAAACACACTAAGGTTTTTTTATTAATGATAAAAAAGGTTTTTGATCTTTATCCTACTCACGAACAAGAAAAAGGGTCAAACCCAAATAAACCAATTAGTACATAGGAAATAAAGAAGAACACTACCCACTGTCCCACATCAACAAGATCCACAATTGAAATGTGCAAAAAAAAAACCGTAGGAAAGACATAAACCGCAAATAGCAAAAATGAAAAAAATATCTAGGAGGTGGAAGTATATTTTTGTTCTTCTTGTTATGAACCTTTTTCCACCCATTAGAATCTTCCTCTATAGGAAGAAAAAAATTCAATACCTTGAATCAATGGTATTTTTGTTTTTTGGGAGAGAAATTATCCTTCGCAATGCTTTATGAGCATGTGAATCATGAGTTTTGATTCTCTAATTTTCTTCATTGGAAAAACCCTTAGGAATGGGTTGGGGGTCTCAACAACCATCTACGTATTATCATCCTATGAGGATCTTATTTCAGTAGTAGTGTGATGATGGATCAAAAATAGAGGACGCACACACTGTATAATGGTCAGGTAGAGATTCTTTCCACCATACGGGTTTAGAAACAATGTTCTTAGGTTTTTCACAATCAGCTATTAAGTGTCCATTTTTAAAAACTATGGCGCCGAAAAGGCACACCTTCAAAGTCAAGCTTTTAGACCCATGTTCTGTCACCTATCAAAAGGTTGATCTCAAGGGGAAGGTCTTGAGTGAGGTCCATGTCTATTAGTAAATGATCAAATGTAGTATGGAAGTGTTTGGGAAGTATTATCATCAGATTTAACATAAGCCCCTAACCTATTGGAAATGTCTTCAAAGAAATGTTCATTCCATAGTTGAATGGGAAACCAGAGCCTAACCCAAATGGGTTGAGAATCAAAGGATGATTTTGAAGAATCAAAGGCAGGGTACCAAGGTTTGACCATGAGACCGTGTTCCCCCAAACCCAGTATTTGTTGTCTATTATGTCCCTATCTTCAGCAAATTCAAAAACAAAAATGAAGAAAACTCTAGAGCATGGGTAGAGCTCCACTTTACCTTTGATATTCGGACTCCATCTTTGGGTTATCCATTCGTTTAATTTTTTTCAAAGATTTGGCAAAAAACCCTTGAAGCAACATATAAGATTTGTTCTCAAAAGATTTTCCTCGCAGTCATGCACTAAGTTGAGCAATTTCTCATAAAAAATGAGATAAGGGGAAGTTCCAGATTTAGGAGAGGGAACGTTGAGAATATCCTTTCAAAGTGTTGGAAAAATACTTACCCTTTTTTGCCCTTCCTGGATCTGACCCTACTGATAACAAATTGGGCATCTTAAGTGAAGTCTCCACCTATAGCTAAGAATGGAGAGAATGAGGGCACCATTCGACCTCCACATAAACCACCCAATTCAGCTTCTCCCCTGTTTAGAATAGATTTGACCCCCACAAGTCCATTGGGGTAAATTTTTTCCACGTTATCCTTCCCGCCGCCACCTCAAACATAGGGAATTCATTCGAGTTATGTCATTCACTCCTCTACCTAGTTTTCTACTTGATAATTACTAGATATTAATTACATAATACCAAAAATATGGAAAACCATTGTGTTTTTCACCGTGTTTAAAACCACAATGTGTTTTTTAGAGTGCTAAAAACACATTGTATTTTTCAACGTGTTGAAAAACACATTGTATTTTTCAACGTGTTGAAAAACACATTGTGGTTTTCCACAAGATGAAAACAAAAAAAGATTTTTGCATGATAATTACTAAATATTAATTACATCATACCAAAAATGTGGAAAATGTGTTTCACATCGTCTTTAAAACCACAATGTGTTTTTTAAAGTGTTGAAAAACATAGTGTTTTTTTAAACTTGCTGAAAAACACAATGTGTTGTTCAAAACAGTACAAAACCTCAAATGTTTTCCTCATGGTAGTTACTAGATATTAATAATATCATTTCCAAAATGTGGAAAACTATTGCTTTTTACACCATGTTGAAAACCACATTGTGTTTTCTAGAGTGCTGAAAAACACAGTGTGTTTTTCAACATGCTGAAAAAAACACTAAGGTTGTCAACGAAATGAAAAACACAAAGGTTTTCCTCTTGATAATTACTAAATATTAATTACATCATATCAAAAATGTGGAAAATCATTGATTTTTGCACCGTGTTTAAAAACACACCGTGTTTTCAATGAGATGAAAATAACAAAGGTTTTCTACATGCAAATTATTAGATATTAATTACATCATACGAAAAAATATGGAAAACCATTTCATTTCACATCACATTCTTCAAAACCACATTGGGTTTTTCAAAGTGTTGAAAAACACTATTTTTTCAACTTGCTTAAAAACACATTGTGGTTTTCAAAACAATGCAAAACCACAAAGTTTTTTGCATGATAGTTACTAGATATTAATAACATAATTTAAAAATGTGGAAAACTATTGTGTTTTACACTTTGTTTTTTTTAAAAACAGCTTGTTTCTCAAAATAGTGCAAAAACCATAAAGGCTTTTTGTGTGATAATTACTAGATATTAATTACATCATACCACAAATGTGGAAAACCATTTCGTTTTCCACCATGTTTAAAACCGCATTATGTTTTTCAAAGTGCTGAAAAACACAGTGTGTTTTTCAATGTGTTGAAAAACACATTGTGGTTTTCAAAATGGTGCAAAACCACAAAGGTTTTCCACATGCTAGTTACTAGATATTAATATTAAAGAATGATATGTTATGTGACTATGGATTATGGATTAGGTTTATCGTTTATGATTTAATATTTGCATTCTTCTTCCATGTATTCCTAATTGGGTTTTACATGCTTGCTAAATTTATATTTACCTTTTGTTAAGAAAATTGTAATGCCCACAAAATACTTGAACAAATTTTAGTATGTTATTACTTAATATTGATTACTTAATATTAATTACATCAGTACAAAAAGTGGAAAAACATCGTGGTTTTCACCTTGTTGAAAAATGCATTGCATTTTTTTGTTGAAAAACACAATGTGTTTTTCAACAAGATGAAAATCACAAAGGTTTAGCACATGATAATTATTTAATATTGATTACATCAGTCCAAAAAGTGGAAAACCATCGTGGTTTGCACCTTGTTGAAAACCGCATTGCATCTTTCAAAGTGCTGAAAAAAGTGTGTTTTTCAACTGTCTTTTCTAAAACACATTTTGTATTTCAACAAGATGAAAAACACACAATTTCAACACATGCTAATTACTAGATATTAATTACATCAGTCCAAAAATGTGGAAAACCATCGTGGTTTGCACCTTGTTGAAAACCACATTGCGTCTTTCAAAGTGCTAAAAACACAAGTGTTTTTTCAACATGCTAAAAATACTCTATATTTTTAATAAGGTGTAAAGCACACAAGTTTAGCAAATGTTAATTACTAAATATTAATAATATTAGTCCAAAAATGTGTAAAACTATCATGGATTACACCTTGTTGAAAACCGCATTGCGTCTTTCAAAGTGCTAAAAAATAGAGTGTTTTTCAACATGCTGAAAAATACACTATGTTTTTTAACAAGGTGCAAAGCACACAAGTTCTCCACATGATAATTACTTAATATTGATTACATCAATCCAAAAAGGTGGAAAAACATCGTGGTTTGTAACTTGTTGAAAACCACATTGCATCTTTCAAAGTGTTTTTCAAAAAAAATACACCGTGTTTCAAAAAGATGTGAAAAGACACAAGTTATCCACATGCTAATTACTTAATATTGATTACATCACTCTAAAAAGTTGGAAAAGCATCATGTTTACACCTTGTTCAAAACCGCATTACATTTTTCAACAAGATGAAAAGCACACATGTTTAGCACATGCTAATTACTAAATATTAATTACATCAGTTATCAACATGTTTAATTATTTTCTACTATCCACATATTACAAGAGTGGTCCTAGATTGGCTAAGACCGAAAAACACATAATTTAAATACTCTCATAATCATCAAAAGGAATGTATTTATATGGGTTGTAACCAACCCCTAGAGCATGGTATGAAAATCAGATCTACAATCTCATATACATGAATTTTAAATGTTTAGAATTCTAAGATAGGCCTACTCTACATTCCATACATTTACTTTCCACATCTCAACCTTCTCTTTCATATGATACATCTCTTTGGATATTTACCGCATCTGCAACACATAACATTATAGATTAGACAAAATATTCATGGCTTTGTATCGTACATATAATAAAGAATGTATTGAAATTAAGGACATTCAATACTCACTTTGACGCAGACACTAAGTTGTTGAAAGATAATGACGACGCATATATGTTTCATCTATATTCCAAACCACCTACAAAATAAATGATCATTATGTTATATTTTCCTCAAAATTAAAGTTTCTTGCAAAGTCACATTCACACTAATAATTTAAATGTTTTACCTATAGGTTCCCCTTGTTGCATTTCTCTCCTCTTTGCACGATTTCTCATCAAGAAATTTGAAGCATTCTAGTCTTTAGTGGGATTGTTCAAATCTTCTACAATGGTTGGCCTCTTAGTCACATCGTGGTGACATATTTTACTCACACTAAACCAGGGATGCATGCGGGTGGTGGTTGTCTCATTGACATCTCCTTTGAAAGAAAAATCTAGTGCATTTGATGCTTCCATGTCTCTCCTAAACCTCTGAACACATTCAAAGTATGCCTTTATCTATTCATATGTACTCAGTTGTGTATCCAACACCGACTTCAAGTATTCTCTACATGTGTGTAGCATAAAATTTGAATTTCTTTCTAGCATCAACCCACCAGCCCCAATTGTTTTAAGAGTACATGTGACATATAAGACACTATAGAAATTTATTTATTTATACATTGGGTTTTTCAATCTCATTGTACAATTGAAAACCAGCCTCATACCATCCATGCATGTTAACCATTGTTCTGTGGACAAGGGGAATATTTTGGCTACAACACTCATTCATAACATTTGATTGAGAATACACATTATCGCCTACACATGAATACACATTATCACCTAATCATAAATATGTGTGTTGATAAATATCATTCACATCAGTTGTCTGCTTAAAGGAATTACCAACTTACCATCAAGTGTCAGTGACTTTTTTGATGTGGTGAGGAGGGGCCATCCAGAACGTGTCTTCATTTATTGTGTTTGTCTCCACATATGCATATGAACTGACTCCTACATGTGAATGGAAAATAATTATAAAACCATGATGCTTATTTTGTTATGACTTATGCTTAGCAATCTACATGGCTACTTGGCACATATGATGACATTGAAATTACCTGCCACTTTTGGTGCTTGATGTGGCGAGGAGGGGCCATCCAGGAACATGTCTTCATTTATTGTGCTTGTCTCCATGATATGCACTTGGATCCTACACGTGAATGGAAAACAATTACAAAATGATGCTTATTTCGTTATGACTTATGCTTAACAATCTACATGGCTACTTGGCACATATGATGACATTGAATTACCTGCCACTTTTGGTGCTTGAAAAGATGACATCGACAAACATCACTACGAAATTCCAATGCCTTCAACATGTGCTTACATGTGTTTCCTCTAGTATCCTGGAACATTTGCATACGTCCAAGGCACCACATTTCCTTACCAAATACCATGTGTTTCTAGTTGTTTGGCTCCTCACCCACAATTCATGGCCATCAGGCTGAATTGCAATGCAATATGTATCTGGAATACTTTTTCTCTCTCAACCACTATCAATAGTTGTCTTTCTTTTTTGAAGTTGGTCAAAAATCCAGAATTGTTGCAACTTCCTCTTGTGTTTGTAAAATGGCTCCACCTTGTACACAAGTGTGTAGAACAAATGGTCCATCTAGTGAGTGCATTTTTTTTCTATCACACAAGTATTTGGTCTTCATAAAAATAATGGTAGGCCTCGATGGATGTGTTTGTTTCCTGATTTGCATGGGTGAAGTTTCTAAAAAATTGTTTCCCACATAGCTATCAAGTCACACAGATTGAATATCAGTGACACTATGAACCACATGTAATTATTTAAGATGAAAATTAATAAGGAAACACATGAAGGCTCGTACTCACCAATATGTTCTTCACTCTCACCATGTCTTCTTGAAGTACTCGAGGAATGAGTTTCCTCTTTGAATTTGTTGAAGAAGTCTTGAATCATTCGAAAGGTGTGATCTTCATGCATTCCCATACCATACATGATGGTACCTAATCTCTCAAAATCTTCCACCTCGACTCCTTGCTACAATACTTGTACACATTTTTCAACCATGCCCTACACACATGCCATAGGCATAACAATAAACATGACAACCAAAAACACACCTAATGGCTTGGATTTCAATCGATGCACATCATCATAATGAATGCATTGATCTTTCAATCAACAAAGAAGTTTTCCTCATTTCTAGACTTCCGCCAACCACCCATAAATGTCTTCAATCTTATTCCTCGATGAAATGGCCCATGCTATGGGCACCCAACCTCTTTCTCATCGAAAAAAAAAAGGTGTATAATTGGTACTACAAGGAATATGACATCAAAGGTTAGCATGGAGTTTAATATAACAGAAAGGGAACATTATTAATGATACGAAAATAACGAATCATTTCAAAATTCATTTCAATTACTTACACCATATTTGTTCATAGAAATGTTGAATCCATGGAGATTATGGAATTGTGTGAATGTTGAACCATTCTCTCACACATCCATGGTGTTTGCAACCCCATAATGAATGGAAATTGTGGTTCCATTTGGCCATTGGTAGAAAAAAATGTCCCTTTCCTCCGCATGCCATAAGTTCACGCTCATGGCATCATCAATGTGCTTTTGAGACCTTTTGGAGTGAACTCTTTTCCATGCATTCATCACATCCTTTCTTGTCAGGAATTGGTCCCTCTTTCTCAACATACCCACCAAGGATGGATCCTCTATATGTTTTTCATACACCATGTCCACGGAAACACCCATCAACAAAAGACTCTCAATGTAACTTTTGCATTTGTTTGACAAGTACAGGAAAAACAACATGAGGGTTGTTAATGGTAGTTTCATTTACACCATGACAACACTCACCATTTACATCGCAATGAAACAAATTATTGTATATTATTATCACCATCTATCGGTCTCCCATACAAAACCTTCACATTGAAGTGACATTGAAACCCCTTTTAATTTGATACCTGCTCACTCTTTCACCTGTTGCCGGCTTATTTCTATTGTCCTCTGGACCATATGAACACTAATAGCTGTAATTAAAAACATTAACATCAAAATGCTATACAAATGTTTACGAAAAACACGTACAAAAAAAGAAGTGTTAGAAAAGGTTTGAACCACGAATATGTCTTTGTTTTATGTGGTTTAGGGTCAACTATATCAAATAATTTGTGATGTGTGCGGATGAAATTAGTCTCAGAAATTTCTATGAAACCTTCTCCCTTTACAAATGCCTCTAGTCTTGCAAGTGGGATGGCTGCACAAAGGTCGATGTTAGGCTCATCCCGATTGGGGTCCATTCCAAGTCTTCATTCAAAATTGACTCTTTTCCTCTGTTATCTCTTGGACAAGAAGATTGTACATGCTTTCCCATTTGGGCCTCCTTCCCATCCTAACAATTATTACATGAAGTTGGCATCATTAATGAAACAATTATTTCATACTTTCCAAAATGAATTTTGAGTTGTGATTGATCATCATCAACATGAATACCATCTTAAATCATTGGAAGCATATGAATTTTTGGCTAATTCAAAAACACATGTATAAAAGAGGGTATTGAAATGCAAGGAAAACAACAATTTATAGGATTGCCTACTACTTCTAGTGCACAAGCATATCACAATATGATCATCTATCACTACAAGAATATGGGTTTAGTATCCACAAAGTTTTCACAATATTTTTGTACATATCTCACCCTTACAAATGTTATAGTCTATATACTAAGCTCTACACTTATTTTAGCAACACCCATATACCCTACTTCTACTCTAGCTTCTTATGGATATCCATTATAATCTACAAGTAAGTAATCCCAAATTGGTTGACAGGATTGCTCCATGGAAATGTAAACCCAAAAATTCCAGGATTCTTATGTAAACATGGGTGATACCATAGCTATGGTTAATTGGTGGTGAGATGAGTATGTTTTCCTACTCGATCTTCCCCTCTCCTCCTTTTTGGCTATAAAATATATACAATACATGTACATTTTCCTCTTAATATTTGGATACACCTCTTTGTTACATCCTTGAATTGCTTCTATGAGACAAAAATTACTCATTCAAATAATGAATCCCACATAATTTATTCGTAAGCATTGTATGTAGCAACATATAAACATAAACCTTAACATAGCATGACCCTTATGCTAATAAGGGTAATGCCAAAAAAGAAATTGCATTCCTACCAAGATAAATAATCTGAGAAAAATATCACATATTTTCATCTTCAAATAGTGTAAATTAACAATTGTAAGAGTTAAGCAAAGTATTAAGTGGTGTTTCATATATAGTGTGAAAAATAAAAACCATTATATTTTATCCATCTATAATTATGTTTTTCAAAAAAGTGAATTTACAAACTGAAATTCAAGAATGTAGATATTTCAAAAAATTAAATTAAAAATGTGATTTCTCCACAATGAAATTTTAAAAATGTGGATATTCCAAAAAATTAATTTGTCTTTTATGAAATTATGGAAAAAAATTAATTTTCCGTTTATGAAATTATGGAAAATCGTAGTAAATATTATAAAAGCTATCTATTTATATTGGTAAATCACAATTTTTAACAAACTCATATTTTTATGGATAACAATGTAGATAAATGACCCTATTTCTAGTAGTAATTCTATTTTTAAAAGATTAATTTTTAAAATATGAAAAGAAAGCATAATTTTTCATAATTAAACTTTAAGAATATAGATATTTTAAAATCATAAATTTGACTTTTATTATATTGTGAAATATCTATATAATATTTTAGAGAAGGCACTAATTTATTGTAGATAATTCACAATTTTGTTTTCAAAACTAGTGTATTGTGGACTATCAACAAAAAATAGTTTCGATTTATTGATTATTTATAGGTAGACTTGATTAATGATTGTTATTATTTTTGGTTTCATAAAATATTCATAAATAATATTTGGGTTATTATGCAGATTATCAACACAAAACATTAAAATTGAGGTGATGTATATTATTCATGATTGAAAAATTTTACCTTGTTTAAGGATTTATCATCCATGAGTAAATTATAGTAGTGTAGATTATCTACAACTATAGTTTTACTTATATTTTGTTAGTGTATATTATTAAAAAATAGAAATAACTAGCATATTAAATTTCCCACAATGCATGTATTTCAAATTTTGTGGATAATACAAACTCAATATTATAATGTGTAGAATTTTCACAATTTTATTTGAAACTTAGAAATGGTGCTAAAATTTTGAATCGTAATAAAAATTATTTACTATACATTATGAACAACTAGTATTCAATGACATACTAAATCTGCTAAAATATACATATAATTTATAAATTGTGAATAAATTGTGCACTATTTTTAGGAACTGTGGCAGGTTTCAAAATTTCTTTGCGAACTCCCATCTTCTTCAGTTTATGTGGAGGCTCGTATTTTTATATCTTCATTTTACCAACAGATCGGGAGGAATGAAGCTCCGGTATTCATTTTCACTAAACAAAAAAGAAACTAAATACAACACCACACATGCAAAAAGAAACATACAATTAATGTTAGTATGTTATATGAAAAAACTAATATACATCATCTAATATGAAAAACATACGAAAAGGAAAACACAATTTCAAAAAACTATCCAAGACAAATTCATGTATGAATAATTTCTCTTCATATGGTGGATTTAAAAACCTCTCATGCAACACTAGTCTACCACCCAACTATGGGCATATCGATGTGGCATCCTAAGGGGCAAGCCCCTTCAAAGACGTAATGATTCTTGGTTTCAAGAGGCACGTGCCCCCATATACAAACAAGAGAGTGAGAGTATGACAATAGAGAATTTTTGTTGCTTCAACTTACATCATACATTCACAACCTTACAATTACTAAAATATAACAACTAATAAAAAAATTATATATACAAATTATCTACACATTAGCAATATTTACAAATATAATGAATACAAAAATATCAAACTTATTCTAATGTTATTCCATTTAACACAACTAAGAGAAATGAAATTAACTAATGGTTTTCCACTTTTTAATTACATCACTCAAAATATGTGGAAAACCATTGTGTTTTTCAACATGTTGAAAACCACTAAAGTTTTTAAATGTGCAACAAACATAGTGTGTTATTCATCTATTGAAAAACACTAAAGTTTTCCACACATTTTGACTTATGTAATTAATAAAAAAATTTATTAAATAAATAATTATACATAATAAATATAATCTATTATTGTCGTATTAGTGTGAGTTACAAAATTTTAATTTCGTAAATGAAAACGTGTGAAAAACACATTGTGTTTTTCAACAAGATGAAAAACACAAAGTTTTCCACATGCTACTTACTAAATATTAATTGCATCAGTCTCGATGGATATTAGGACTTGGATTTGTCTGGAGAGCCTATGCAATGGTTGTTAAATAGGTTATAGGTCAAGTTACTAAAGATTTTTATAATTCTCATCTCCAACAATCTTGATAATATGGTATGGATTCACTCATTTACATAATCAAAACTACTAAGATTTTGGTGTCCATGTTAGTAGAATAGATAAAGAGCATGTTTTCCATCAAATTCATGATTGAATTTAGTTATCCCTCTACATATATGGTACCAAGGTGTAATATTTTCATATGCTTGACAATTGTATAAGCTTCCCAAATAGTAATAAAGGTTGTACCTTTTCTCATTGCTAAGGGCTCCATGTTCTTCTAGCAAGAGGTTTGACAAAACAATCAAATATCCTAGTACATTTTAATGATCGGGATATATTTTCATTATTCTAAAACCTACTATAATCTCCTTCCTTTATAATAGGTTGGGAAATTATTTTTCAAAAAACAGATTGACTAAGATCACTTATTGATTATTACTAATTTTCCTTTGGAATTGTAAATTGGGGGTCAAAATAGGGGATTAGATTTTGAAGTTTATTATCAACCAATATTTCATAAATTTTCTTTTATTAACAATTATCAAAGGTCACAAGGTCCAAATTTTAGGGTTAGAAGTTTCAGTTAGGTTCGGGGGTAATTTATCCCCATACCCACTCTCTAACAGGATCAGAGTTTCAACTTAATTTTTCTCACACTTAATAAATTCAAAATTTCCCTAAATCATTCCCATTGGATAGGAAATTTCCTCACCTTTCCGATGATATAAAGAAGTCCTCCTAACTCCTTGTAAAACTCCAGTTATGGACCGACGGGCTTTGGGAGTCAAATTTTCCCAAAAAGGGACACGTGTCAAGCAAGGGAGAAAACCCATTTTTCGGGTTGGTGGGTCACGGGAGGTGTTTACAAATTTTCCCCACTTGGGTGTAAAATCCACATTTCTCCCGCACCTCCGTGGGTCCTCCAAGGACATGTTTCGGGCTCCAAGCCAAAGCGGGAGAGGATGAGGGAAGGGCAGGTGGCGGAGAAAGTTGGAGAAATTCACCAAAGGGGGAAAAACCAATTAGCGCCCGTGGGTTCGCCAGGGACACGTGGCACTCAACAACCCGAAGCAAAGAAGGGATGAGGGAAGGGCGGGGTGGTGGAGAAGTTTGGGGAGATTCACCAAAGGGTGAGGTGAGGGGTAAAAGGCACGCAAAGGTCCACGCATCTGTGGAGGGGATTACACCAAGGCAAGGGCGGGAGTACAGGGGCCGCGGGGGTTCTTTCAAAAAAAATCCAAAACAAAATTTTCAAAATGATAAAGTTGGCGAGGGTTCTACCCTTCCTCCGTGCCTCGTGGCAGCCTCCAATTAGCTACGGGTCAAGGGGTGGCGGAAGAAAATTCAAAAATTTTACTCAAAAAAATTTCAATTTTTTTAAGTTTTCTATAGGAAATTTTCGGGCCATGGGCCCGCCAGGGAAAATTTTCCCAAATTTTCCCACCAAGGAAGGAAAACTTTAGAGGGCCATAACTTTTGCTAGGAAGCTCAATTTTGGGAAAACAAGGACTTTCTGGAAAGCTCTCGACGCCCTCTTTGCACAAAAAACATAAATTTTAGATTTTGATAAAGTTTAAGGGGTCAATTTTAAGAAAACATTCTGTAAGCTTTTAAAAAGCCAACTGGTAAATTTTAACATATAAAATTTATTCAATTTGGTCTTCTCCTTCACTCCACATGCCAAACAAACATGGAGAATTGTTCTAGGATGAATTTAGGATGTTTCAGGAAGGTAAATTTTCTCAATTGATTTCCAATTTGAATTTTTCCAACAATTGACAGAAAAAGGCTGCAAAATGACTGTGAAAGGTTTAGGCCCAATTTTTGCAATGTTTTAAATGATTTCCTTAAGTGTTTTTGTCAAATTTGAGTTCCTTGATATTATAGCATGCTAGATTTCAATATTTCAATGTTGATTATTAATTGTAGGTTCAAACTGCATTTTAATTACATTATTTGCCAGTTTTAAATTTACAATGATAGGGATCAAATCTTGAGGGATCTATTTATCAATTTCATCATTCAAGTATGGAAATTCATTTCTCATCTAGTCTAATACATTCAGTTGTTTTAATAAAACCATTCAAGATCAAAATGTAATACTTGAATTCCATTTTACACATTTCCAAAAGATACAAAATATTGTATTATTCCCGCATACATTTCTTCCTTTCCAAATAGAAATTTAACTATCTCTTTTTCCATACAATGAAACATTGAATTCATTCCATGCTAGCCTTAAATGTTTTCCTTCTTCAATCAAACATTAAAACAAGAATCCAGTTTCTATCTTTTCCCAAAATCATATATTTTAAACAAGGCAGAATAATACAATTTCAATACAGCAATGTAAATTGATAAGGTAGTGCAATCCTTTATTGATTTCAAATACAACTTTACATCTTCCAATTTCTTGAATGCAATTAGCAGATTTCAATTTCTTTCTTTCGAATGTACGGAACAGAATAGATATATCTTTCACACTTCAATATTACAACTTTCATATCAATACCACATCTTTCCATTTCAAAACTTTTACAAAATTCATCCACTTCAAAGTGGGAAAGGTTACAATGGGATTTTATTTCACAAGGGACAATCAAATGTCTTTCTCCTCTGCTTCAGAATAGCAACATGCAAAGTTTCCTTTTTTCAATTTGATCACAACAAAAGTGGGGGAAAGGTAAAGCTCTCCACCCAACCAAGACACCCAATGAAAGGATAAGCCATCCTTAATCATTGGCCCCGATCCCCAACCACAATGCAATAAGAAATGGATATCAACCCACGGTAACAACAAAGGCTTCCACAACACATAGCATTCCTTCAACATGCACATTTCAATATAAAACATAGTCCAAACAAAAATAGCAGTTTACAACTGCATTGAAAGACAACAAACAAAACTCAGGCTTCTTCATTGCAAGCCAAAGGAGCAAGAACTATGGGGGAAGCTACTTATGCCTCCCAATGGGAATTGGGAATCCACCTATAACAAACCGCTAAAATAATTCATCGCACATATCCTTATGCCCCCACAACCCCTCTGTATGCCCCCACAACGTAAGAAATGCAAGCTATTTCTTTTCCATGGTGGATCCCAAACCCAAACTCCTCCACAAGAATTCTGATGCCACCGGCATTCCCTTATACACCCCACATGGATTCCACATAGCCTTCTCCTACACCATTCCTATGGCGGTCTACCGAAATAGCCAATAAACACACAGAACATTCAACAGTCACACAAACACAAAAATAAATAACAGCATAAAAGAAGAGCTAAGCTCCTACCTCTCCATGGTAGCTTTTGTTCCAACACAGCAAGCTTTTAATTTCAAATACAGTCCCAAAATCAGCAATCTCTATCCCAATGCAATCAATCCAAAAACCAGGCATAAACATCTCACAATCTTCCCAAAAGTTCCTCCAAAGCAAGAGCTCTAATCAACAAGAAAATTCACCCCGAAAGCATTGAAAATGTTTCAACAACCCCAAAACCAAGCAAAGAGTTTCAATTTTATAGAGGAGGAAAGAGAAGAGGATGAGGTGGATCCATGTAGGATGCCACATCACACATCCTCAACTCTAACACAAAATTCAAATTCATTCTCCAATGCACAATAAAGAGGTGGGTGAAAATATGACAAATTACTTACACACTCCAAAAAGCCCACACCCCAAAGGACTGAATTAAATAAAATGTATGAAGAGTGCAATAAAAACATGCAACATGATTTATAAAAAAATACATTAAAAAGGGCTAAAATCAACCCTCCAACTATAGGTATGGTTGGTAAATAACTTCAAGAGGTATGGGACAAGTTTTACTTCTCCCACAAGCCTCCAAAAATAGCCCCCAAGGAAAAATTCAAATTTCCAAGGAGGTGGAGTGTTTCATACTCCAAAATCTGACTTACACAACTCTTACACATATCTTACAACCTTTCTTATACACACCTTACAACATTTAACACATGGGTCAACAACTTTAATAGTTACCTCCTTATGCCCCAATTTAATTAATTAAATTTTAACCATATGTTTTCTCACATTAATCTACCACAGTTTAATTAAATAAAAGAAGGGGACACATTACTAATAAAATACATACAAACAATAATAAAAAGGAACCAAACTAATAAAATACACAAAACCCATGGTCACATTCAAAGGTGATCCCCCCCATGGGAATCCCTAACACTAACAAACA
This sequence comes from Taxus wallichiana var. yunnanensis, assembly GCA_018340775.1. Lineage (NCBI taxonomy): Eukaryota > Viridiplantae > Streptophyta > Pinopsida > Cupressales > Taxaceae > Taxus > Taxus wallichiana. Next base: position 447,009,759 of record CM031242.1, read on the forward strand.
CACACACACAACAAAACTAGTTGTCATGGTTACCTTGTTGAATTCATCTAGAATTCCAATGTGGTTGGTCGCCAATCCCCGATGTTTGTTATGATATTTCAACCTCAGTAAAACAAAATACCACCTTCACCTCATGGCCATATCAGAACATCCAACATGATAAAAATAAGAATACAAAATCACCAATACATATGAATCACAACAACATCAAGGAAATCAACAATATCACTTACAATTTATATCAACGACTATATCATCATCATGTAATGTCCATTTTCTAGGTCTACTCACAATATCCAAAATCACATGTCCAAACAACATTTAAAAATATATCCATGTCAAATAGTATATCATCATCCACATATGAAGTGGTCTCTAATAATCATCATGCATCATAACCAAATCAAGATCAACAATAACCCATGGTCCAACATCTAACATCATACAAAATCGTAACCATCTTTTGACCACCATTGACTACATTTTCTTAAATAGTTCTTATTTGAGTAAATTGTAGTTTGTAGTTTGGACATTGGATTAAACGTGGGTTATTATTTGTTCTTTAATTTACAAGGGGTTTAGAACTAAAGTGTTTATTTCATTTTTTAACTCAAAATCAGATGGATGCATTAACAAATAACAATTCTTTAATTTTGTTTAACTTTCAACACATAACAGACATGTAACAGTGGAATTTAAACACTTAAAGGATATGTTAATATGTAACAGTGGATTTTATGTCACATTGCAGTTTTAAATACCTAAGAGTGCATCCTATTATTCTCCAAACTAGCCCAATGGCTATCTCATATTATTCTCCAAATTCCCCCACTATAGCTTTGGCTTCTACGTTGATGAAGGCAATTTAGTAAACTTGGTTTAAAACATAAGGGGTCTCGTTAAAACTATAAGGAAAACAGGTGGTTTTGGTAGTAAAGGTACCTCCTCCGAAGCTCATTTAATGCCTCATCTTGACCCATGGATTTAGTGACAGGGTAACATTGCAAATCTGATCTGAATCATCATGTCATCACTCTCACGTAAGCAATTGCGAGGACCATTAAAATGAAAAGAACTAGCACCGAAAAAATATGACACATCATGGATATTACATGGTGCATGTTTTGTTCCATGGGGAACTTTTATGGGGTCCACACATACATAGGTGCATTTTGTGGGGAGGGTAGCTCTCACCTTACAAATGAGTAGGTAAAGAGGTGAATAATCACCAAACATTATATGGAACATTCCAGCTCACATAGATAGGTAAATTATGAGTTTTCGACATTTAGGAAGGAACTTGGTATAAACATTTGCTTGGAATAACAAAGGAAAATGGGGATACTTGAAATAATGTGCATAAGCAAGAATTTTGGAATCTAGTCTTGACTAGAAAACGCAAAAAATAATCCAAATGAGCATTAGGGATAGTAGGAGCATCAATTATCGGTGATTGTTTTATCTTTTTTAGGTTGTTTAAGAGGTAAAAAGACATTAAAAACCCTTCCAGATCATTTTAGGCTTGTTGTTAGTGTTTTTCCATTGTTATATCTTTTTGTGTTTGTCAAAGGTTTAAGAGTGCCTTTCAAAACCTCCTTATTACCTACTAAAAAAGTAAATGAAAATACAAATTGATTCACACAATCTATTATTACGTGTATTATATCTTTACAAATGTTTTCTTTTATTGTTATGAATTCTAGGGATTGTTTATTTTAAATATTTTATATTAGATTAACTTATAATCATTTTGGATGAATAAAAAAGTAAATTTAAGGACAAATTAAATCCATATTTTTTTATGAGAATTAGCACCCAAATTTCCAATGGTTGATGGATACATTTATGTATACACTATTGGTATGGTCATCCACATTTTTATTTTATAAGAAATTTTATGCGGCTTAGGTCAACAAAAATATAAATGTTTATATCTATGTCTTATTCAAAAGCACATTTAGATGAAAATTTAGGGTATACTAACAAATAAATATTGAATTGAAGCGGTGCAATAGAAATTTTGATATGGGATCATTATTTATCTAGCTTTTGTTTAACGAGAAATGAAGTGCCGACCAAAAAAAATCAGGACCAAAATAAATTAAAAAAGGTAATGCGTGAGGGTGTTTTGAAAGGGCGATGGGTGAAACTTATGCTTATAGGTGAGATGGGGACGTGGTGTCAGGGTGGCATGTGGCAATAAGTGACCACGGTATAGGAATGGTCGTAAAATTTCAGACCTAACATCTTCCTTGCACAGTAATACACGCACTTTATTTTGAAATCCAATGCATTAAACCCCACTAAAAACCCAAATTTGCATTGCAATTTTAGCTGTATTTGGATAGTTGCAGTGGTGACAGTGTAAAAGGCATGGATATCCTCACGAGACAGGATCATCTTTTCCATATGCAAAATACACACATCCAACAGTCGGTTCGCCTTTGGCACATACTCCTGCACTGTGTGCCATAGAGGTGGGCTCACGTCGGATATTGTATTTGGTAACGCTTTGTCAAACAAGTCTACAAAATGTGGAAGCATGCGCTTGGCATGTGAACTGTTCAACTAAATTCCTTAGAACAATGTGGCCTTTCGGTTTGCCATGGTGCGGGAGGATACATGAAATGGGTTTGCTGAAAAATCTTAGAAATTTTCAAGCAAATGTGATTGGCAGTGCAAATTTGGTTTCCTTCTCCTTCTGAAAGATCCTCCCATCGTGCATTGCAATGGGAACTCTTGAGTAGCGTAGTGATATACTTCAAAGAATAATGGGTTTTCAGATGTTTTTGTTGCAAGTGCTACAAAAGATATGTATGTAATGGTGGAAGCATGCATTTGGCATGTGAAATGCTTGACTAAACGCCTGACATAAATGTGGTGTCATAGACTACAATGATAGAATGATATACACGAATGGGTTTTTGAAATGTTTTAGAAAACTTTAGGTAACCTCCCTTCCTGTAAAATATGGGCTTAGTATAGGTAGACATCCATCAGAGCATAATGGAAATTTGACTTCCTTTGCCTACCTTTCTCGGCCTATGCCAAATGCGAGTTCTGGGACAGGGATGAACTTCCAACAAAGCATAAAAGATTGAGGAATTTTTGTCAGATGTTGTATTTGCAAATGCCTCGGGAGATGTGGTCATATGGAATATACCCAAACATATTGTATCTGGTATGTATGGACGTCTTAGTCATGTTGGCTATCTTGAGGGAGCTCCAAACTTTATTGTCCAACACCTTTTAAACATGTGGTTTTATTGTTGGTTCGGTGCAAAATGGGTTTGTTGGGAAAGCTTGAGGATTTCGAGAAAAGGTGAAATGGTAAAATTACAGATGCTCATGATCTGTTTGACAAAATGCTTAAGGGAGATGCTGAACCGAATCCCACGGTTTTGACTGGCTTCGTTTCCAGGCATGGTTCATCTCCCCTTATCTTTCATAACTCTTGTACTTTAGTTTTTTCATTTGTAACTTAATATAATTTTAAAATATTAGGATTATAATACATTTAATTGTTTTATATTAACTTGTTGCAAAACAATAAAATGTCGTGTCGTAACTCACGAAATCAAAATAACCCTTTTGTATTAAACCATGAACTTCAACCCTCATTCTGAGGTGATTTAGAAAAATTCCTACCCAACTAGATCGCTACAATATTGTTTTATCGACAAGACAAAATTGACTCCAGTCAAATTTTGACCATCTCCTGTTTAAATAGATAATTTTGCATTTTTCGAGACTCGTTAAGTACCCTTCGTAACTCTAAAAATGGGATGTTAAGCTTCATTCGTGTACCTGGTTATGTGAGGAGTCACCTTAACCTTTGGTTTGACCCTGAATGAACATTTGTGATATTTTGATGCCATATTGGGAGCAATGTTACACCATTTTGTAGTTGTAAGAAGCTACTAAAACTATAAAGTTGGCTTTCGTTTTGAACCGCCATTTGAAACCTAGATAGAGAAATTATTATCCATTTTCGCAAACCTCTAGTGTTCTTACTAGACAATTACATGGAACATTTAGTTTAGGGAAAAACACTTTTCTGTATAGTTTGGAAAATCCATTTTGTAGGCCTCTGGTCGCAGTTTGACGAGGTCAAACTGGACCAATTACGACTTATCACTCCAGAAAACTTGTCACCGTTTGAAAATGGTTTTCTAGTTCTCAGTCTCGTCGACTCTAATGAATTCTCCTTATATAGGGGAACTTGTAGGAAGTTTCTCGTTGCACATTCATCCATCAAACGTCAGTTTTGGATGTGGTGTTCTGAGCCCCGAGCTAACTTTTGTTCATTTATAACTGGGTTAATTACGACCAGCGGCCCCGAGAAAACTAGCCGCCAAATGTAAACCATTCGCTAGTTCCAAATTCCGTCAATTCTTTATGAACTCTTGGTATATAAGTGGACACGTAGAAATTTAATCATGGTGTGTTTTCTCATTGGAAGACAACATTTAAAAGTGGTTTCTTAGCCTCCAAGCCCAATTTGAATGTTTTTGTAGCTAGCAAGAAAATGTAAAAATAGAAAGTTGTGGGACCCTCGTCAGGTTGCCAAACCACCGTGGAAACTTTTGACACATGTAAATAATTGTTTAAAAACTCTATAGTGTAACTTGTTGTGTGAAATAGAACTTTTGACAAAATGGTGTTTTCTCTCTCTTCCCTTCTCTTTCTCTCTCCTAGGTTACAAATGAAGTGAAATGAAATGTAATGAATACATGCCTCTAAACCTTTTTCTTTCGATTGCAAATTGTAATTATTATTATATGTAAATGGGAAACTAAGAAATGTTAATTATGTTAGATTAGGGTGGATGCCATGCCAGCGATTTATCGCTGATTTCATGCTCACGTGGTTTTGCAGGATGCAAGAATGATGGTGAAAAGGTGATGTGTAATTCATTAATTATCATTGTAATTTATATAGTTCATTGTAAAATGAATATATGTATAATGTAGTCTCATGTTACAGAAGGTTATATTTGATAATTTGCTAATATGTATGAGATGCTAGTTTTTAGGGATATCTAGGAAATGTGTATTTAATCATAGGTTCAATTTGATTCATAGTACACATGGTAAAAAGGTTTGATATATATATATAAGGTAAATGAATTTGAAGTAATATCTTGTAGTGCATATTCAGTGTTCAATAAATGATTAATGAGTCATCTTGTGCATTCATACTTTGTAAATGTAATAAAGAGATTTAATCGAAACACTCTACCCTTGTATAATATCGAGCATAACTTGTTTTCATGTGTGATACTCCTTACCGTAGAAGACATTGAAAACCATAGAATGAACTTAAACTCTGCACTCGATGGAACCTCCTAGTTTGAGTAAACAAGAGCCCAAGAATGGGTTTATCATCTTAGTCGGTATGTTTAGTGACATTGTCATAAACCTGTCTGATAGGAGTGACACAATCAAACTTTATTTGGAGTAAGTAGAGCTATCTCTTCCTTCGTATCCTAGTGGACTACCTTGTCTTCCGAAGATAGATTTAAAATTAAATTTCTTCATCGAATGAAATCCCTATTGGATTCAGATGACATAAATGGAGATCATGATATAGTTGTTCTATGTCTTGCATTCTTGTTAGTGAACTCTTTAGTCCCTCACAGATAAATGTCTTATCTTTGGCTTGTGACAATATAGTGCCTTGAACTCTCATGAAGGGTTTATAGAGTAAATACATTTTAACCTTAATCAAATCTATAATAGGGATTAAAGCCCTGGGTGAAAATTGGAATTAAGCTTAACCTTAGTTGATTTGGTGGTTAACATGTGGATAGAAAATTATAAGTAACTCTTTGCAAAACAAAATTGTTTTGAAAGATGTTGACTTTAGAGAACCCAAGAAACCAAAATCTTGTTCCGTAATACCTTGTTAGGTCCGTTTATGACATTAAGAAATAAATAATATTTCACATGTGGAATCATGAAAGGTAGAAAAATGGGACCCTACCTTGAACACAAATCACTTGTGGTTCATGTGTAGTTTATAATGCTTCTAACCATGTACTTCTTTAAGATGTCGACAAGTACTTTCGTAACTCTTTTGTTATAATGCGATGGTAATAATGAGACCTTAATGTGATGAAAAAGTAAAGCATAGAAGAGTAAAAATGAGATTTGAGGTTAGGAATAATGCCATTCTTGAAGTCCTTATAACTCAATTAAATAGTTTCATGTGTATCAAAAAATATGAATTGGCTTGGTGTGATCAAACTTCGAGAAACAAAAGATATGTATATATATAAATCAAAATGGAATTCCACAAGTCATTGAACTAGAATAACTATTGTAGGGAAATAACTATACCGTGATCGAAGAATGTTTTTGGGAAAAAGCTATCTTGTATCTAAATCTCCCTTAAATCCTAATATTGCTTTATGGACATCAAGTCAGATTCACTTGAGTTGTAAGGGTAAAAATGTAGACATCGAATAAATGTTGGAGAAGAATATTCTTAACATAATAATAAGATAATTAAGTACTTTATATGTAATTTGAATTATGCCAAATAAGTATGTAAGTTATGGAAATTTCCGTAAAGGATAAAAGCCAACTTAAAATGGTCGAACTGTAAATTAAATGTGGAATGAACTTAAGAATATGTAGATGGAAAAAAAAAGAGAAAGTTTTCCTTGCACTATAATGTTCTTGGAATGTTTATCGTAACTAAAATGCAATTAAAGAAAAGATGTGTTGTGGGTTTTCCTATCCTTGAGTCCTTTTCTTGTAATTGGGTCATTGCTAGTATTCATTCATTGGGAAAAGTGTGGCGTCGACATGCCTATGGTGTTTTCATGTGTCTATGTGAGTCAATGACTTGTAAGTGTCGTATGCGTCTTTGAGTATTCTTTACTTGGAGCCCTTGTGGCGTTGTGTAGTGAGCAATGAAAGTCAAAAAAAAAATTATCCTAGTATTTTTACTGTTTTTTTGTGAGTAAAAGTGGGCGTTACAAGAAATGGGAATTTATGGGTATTTGTTAAAATATGTGAATCCAATTTTCATAATTTTAAAAAAATGAATAAGAAAGAGTAGTGTATATTAGCATAAATAATGATGGGGAGGCAAAGTGTGGAAATTACATTGAAATTGCATGATGGTCACATAGCATACAAAGTAAGGAGAAGATGATTTTATTTTGTCCTGAGGAAAAAGGCCCCATGGGACATTTTTGAGTATTGTATGAAAGAAAAATCTAGTGAAATATGCAACTTATTGAAGCTTTAAACTTTGAATATGGCTATGAAATTAATACATAGACATTATGCATCTCGAATGTTAATAGGTGCCTTGATTAAAGTAAGCATTTGAGGTTTATGAATTGTAATAACCCAAGACATCTTGAGAGGGGGTTGTCTTTGATAAACACATGATGCTAGGTGAAGTGAAAAATGTATAAGATGTGTCAAATCATGTGCATGCCTCCATATTATATGAATATGATCATAACAAAAATTGGCAAGTTAGGAGGCCTTGAACTATTTCTTAAAAGAAGGAAAAGACTATCCCAAGTTGTGCATTAAAAATTCCAACGTCACCCCATAGGTGTATTATTAGATTTATCTTTTTCCCATTGTAGAAAAAATGTGTAGGTTGTAAGTTCTAATCATTATAATCAATGGAACTTGTGCACCTTGTATAGATGATATTGCACGAAGAAATAAAAACACACAAATATTTTAGCTTTAATTTATTGTGGTGGTCTACCAAGTCATTAATGGTGAACAAATGGGATGAACCATAGAGTTCTTTTAAATTGTTCTAGTAACAATTACTTATTTGTGCAACTCATTACCAGGATAATTTTAGTGGTGAATATTCGTAATATGGCGAAATTTTCATTTTAGGAAAAATTGAAAAGGTGAATTTTTCAGAGCAAATTACTGTCTTGTTCGCCTAAAATTTACATTATATTTTTTTAGGGGTCAGTTTCACCTACATTTGAATACATCTCCTATAAAAACCTAGGTATTTTTGGGTAGTATACTACCACCAGTACCTTACCAATATTGTGAGCTTGCATACTCTAAGCACTAGAGCACATTGTAGATTTGTTTACTATTTAGTAGTTTGTAGTCATGCGATAGGTGCTATTTGTTGACATGTGAATAGTAATATTTACTTGACGTGCAACAAAGGTTTTCTATGGATGGGTGATAAGGAGATCTTGTTGATGTGCAACAAGGGTTTGGTTGTTGATGCCCAAAACTGATCTTGTTGATGCACAACATATTTTTTCTCGACTCTTGATAACGATATTTGTTAACGTGTGAATCATTGCATTTTCTGATGCATGACAAAGTTTTTCTAAAGATGGGCGATAAGGACATATTCCTAACACACAAAAAGGGTTTTCTTTTTGATGCCCGACACTACTCTTGTTGACACACGAATGTACTTTTGTTGATGCACGATAGAGTTTTGTCAACCTCTTGACAACGATATTTATTGACACACAACTTATTTTATTTGGCTTTGATGCTTGACTCATTTGATGCCCGACAAGGAGACTCAAGTCTCAACTGACACCTAACCCAGCTATTGTTGATACACGAAAATTGTCTTGTTGACACATGAAAAAGTCCTTCTCGATGCACGACACAGTCCTTATTTGTTGACGTGCGATAGAGTTACTGTTGACACATGATGCTCTTGTTGTTAATGCACAACTTAGAGCTACTTGACATATGACAGAGTTTCAACTTAGCAGTTCATAATAATGGAAGGTGCTAGTGCTCAGAATGAGAAGACCCAAAAAGTAACTAAGAAATCTCATAAGTCCATGTTCAAGTATTTTGGAAACTCTACTACTACATATACCGCAACCACCAACACCCATATAACTACCACTGGAATGAATCAAAGTATAGACTGTGTGGAAGGTAATATTGAGGTGGACATGCATTCTACATAGTATCAACCAAATGACACCTATGATGATACCATGCCGATCTTTAAGATATACCTGTTGAGATGTCAGATCTTGAAGATATTCTTCTTTTTGAGGTGCAACCAGGATTTCATCAATATATCACACATACAAATACTCAAAAAATGGAACACAAAAATAAAATTCAAAATTTGGTTCACGAAAGAGGAAACCAAGTGATTGTGATAATGCTCAAAATTATACTCAAAAAAGTAAAACATTGAAAATGAATAAGAATATGTGGACAATTGGGAGGACATACATGTTTGATTAGGCTGCTAAATTCCTATTTATCAAACCTGTATAGCCATCTAATTCAAAAGAGATCCCATCTGAATGTACATGTACAATATGTATGTGGAAATTGGGAAAGCAACAAAAATGCAATCAAGTTGGACACTATGGAAAACAATATTTAAGCTGTAATAGGAGGATGGCTAGAAATTCAAAACACACAGGTGGAAAACTAAAAAATAATGCATGCATGTTAAATACGCAACAAAGTATGAAGCAGAGAAGAAAAAAATGCAAACATCTTGTGGAAAAGGGAGGAATGATCACATCGCAAATTGATAAGATGAATCAATCAAATTTGCATGCAAAACTCATTTAGTTCTCTACTTTAGTTCACATAATAAAGAAAGGAAGACCATTATTAGATTTTCTTGATTTCAAAGTTTTGTATGAATATAATGGAATACACAACATTCTTTAGTCTCATTGTTCTGATAGTAGTGCATGGGAAATGGAAAAATGCCTTTCAATGATAGAGAAGGAGGATTTGAAAGACAATGTAAAAAAGAAAAGTGATCGCTCTTTCAATTGATGAAGTGACAACAGTTGGCAACACTGCATGGGTATATATCCACATTTATACTTTAGAAAATCATATAAGGACACCTCACCTGTTGGGTGTTATGAAAATGGTTGAAAATTGTAATGCCAAAAACCTACATAAAATAGTTATTTCTCATTTGAAGGATATTTCTAGAATGACTAATTATGAAATTGCTAAAAGTTGGTATGCATTGAAGAAGATGGTGGATCCGTCATGTAGGGTTTTCGAATAAGTCTGTGTGTTAGATTACAAACTTCAAAGTGGCCCCTTATATGTTGATAATTCACTATATGGATCACGAGAATGAATTTAGCGTATAAAATGGTAAGCAACTACAAAAATGTTGCTAAATTAGAAGACCCTATAACAGAGAACTTCATGCATATATGGAAAGAAACCCAAGTGATTTCTTGAGTTCCAAAAATTCGCAATTGGAATTATAGATGGAAAAAAACTTTTGAAGGATGTTGAGACGAGATGGATTTCTTTATATGAACCAAAGCATGTAGAGCTCGTGAGGGAGTATCCTTTGTTGGTTGGTTTCATGCACAAATATCCTCATGAAGTTGATAAGGCGAGGGACTTGCTATTCAATTTAACTAATTTGGAGACATTGCTTATATTGGTTGACCTATTCTTCCAATGTTGCCGGAGATCAATACACCGATGAAGCATGAACAGGGGAGATTAATTTATATTATGGACTTTATACGGATGAGAAAAATGGTATGTCAAAGTATTGATATCTTGTACATGTCCCCAATATAGTTTTGATACACATGTTTTTGAGAACTAGAAAGCTTTATTAGATCTTAAGAATCCCAATAACTATTTGAGATTTAATATCCACAATCACCTCTCGCATCAATGTTAATGGGAGGGACATACCACCGCACATTTTTCAAAAATGTCAAGTTATTACAGGATCGAAAAGAGAAAATGTTCTGTGACACATAATATTTACAATTGAAACAAGAATAAAGCTTTTTTTTATAGAATCCTTATCATCGAAATTAGATAACGTTCCTCCAAAGATAAAATTCTTGAAACAATGGATGTGATGAATCCTATTTTTGGAATATTGAAGGTGCTCGTGTAGAATTTATAAGAAAACATTTCCATAAATCCATGGGTACAATTATGGAACATTTCATAAAGAGTTCGTGAGGTCAAGGGTATGGAAATCAAAGGTATACTAAATGTTGATTTACTAAAGTCTCGATCAACAAATTTTGTAACAACAATGAGGAACCAATAAAAAAATTAGACAAACCTTCTAAGAGTGGTGTTATTACAAGGCTCTAACGAGGTATCTATCAAAGTATTGTGTTACAAGAAGACATCAAGAATATTTCAGTTTATATGAGTTATGCCAAACAATGATTTTGGGGTCTATAGAGGAAGAAAGGGTTTTCAGTGCTTTATCATTTACAATATAAAAACTGAGAAATAGGTTGGATAAAAATCTGAAAGTTACATGAGGTGTTATGTTTCTAGCTACTCCATGGAAACATTTCCTTTTGATAGATAAATTGGGCATTGAAATTCCCTTTAATAAATAAGAGGTGTAAATAATACAGCGATAAGTACAAATGTTCCCAATGATGAGACCGGAATTGGTGCATCTTTACACTCTCTACGAGAGAACATTGACCTTGAAGAAGCTATTGATAATGGATTGTTTCATCTTTAAATAGGTATCTCCTTGACCTTACTTTTATTGTTTGTCACCTTACATTTTAATTGTGGTTATTTATTCAATTTCATATTAACAAATTCAAATATAATAGTTTGTAGTTAGACGTAACAGTGAACACAATTGTAACTCTACAGATGCAAATATTGACTGAGGAGGATTTTTATCATATTTTGTTTTAGCTCTTGTTATCATTAAATATGTTACATGTATATATATTTACATTTATTTAAATATAATTATTTATAAAAAATATGTTTTATATAATTACTATTTTGGATTTGTCAAATACCAATTTCTGTTTTAAAAATTTGTTTGTTACATGCATTTTTCGAATACTAATTTGCAAGGCCTTCAAAGTTTAGATTTGCATATTCTTCCACTGTTATACTCTTCCAGACTTCCAGACTTCTATTGTCTAGACATGTACAGGTTATCATTTGCATTTTCTTTAATCTTTATGTTTCTTCCTTAATCCGCTCAATCATTATTTCATATTTTTTTCTTGAAAATGTGGGTTGACATCCATCCAAGGAAGCTCTCACTTCTCAGATCTTCAATGTCAGAAAAATCACCCATCTATATACTAATCCATTTTTTTGTTGATTTTTCTTGAATCGAAGATCATCTAGCACACTACGAAGGATGATTTCTCATTTTCCTTCCATATGCTTTGTCATAGCCATCTAAAAGACAAGAGGTAGCTTAAACCCTATCATATGACATTGCTTGAGTTTTTACAATTATGTTTAATTTATTTTTGTATTTGCAAAATGCTTTGATGAAGTGTTTAAACTTTGTGGGATGAATATCAAATTACATGTAAAAATCACACATTCAAATTTTACAAGTAGAGAGAGGAAGATTTTTCCATATTAAGATGTTTCGTCATAACACATTCCAAATTTTCTTAAAACAATTATCCATTATCATCATCCACGATCGTGCTTGAAGCTAAATCTATGTCCACATACAATTCATCATCATCCATATCTATTTTAATGTCATCATCCACATCTAATGTCATCATATCATTGATTCATTACAAGTAGAGAGAAGAAGATTTTGAGAAGGTTTAAATGTGAAGAAACCTGATACAGAGTTCTAATTTTACAAGTAGAGAGAAGAATATTTTACTATATTAAGATGTCTCTGTCCTAAGACATTCCAATTTTTCTTAAAACAATTATCCATTATCATCATCCATGATCATGCTTGAAGCTAAATCTATGTCCACAAAATTCATCATCATCCATATCTATTTTAATGTCATCATCCACATCTAATGTCATCATATCATTGATTCATTACAAGTAGAGAGAAGAAGATTTTGAGAAGGTTTAAATGTGCAAAAACCTGATATAGAGTTCAAATTTTACAAGTAGAGAGAATATGTCTCTGTCCTAACACACTCCATTTTTCTTAAAACAATTATCCATTATCATCATCCATGATCGTGCTTGAAGCTAAATCTACGTCCACACAATTCATCATCATATCATTGATTCATTACAAGTAGAGAGAAGAAGATTTTGAGAAGTTTTAAATGTGCAAAAACCTGATACAGAGTTTGAATTTTACAAGTATAGAGAAGATGTCTCTGTCCTAACACATTCCAATTTTTCTTAAAACAATTATCCATTATCATCATTCATCATCATCTATATCCATTCTAATGTCATCATATCATTACAAGTAGAGAGAAGAATATTTTGAGAAGGTTTAAATGTCTCTGTCATACCACATTCCAAATTTTCTTAAAACAATTATCCATTATCATCATCCAGATTCCATGATCGTGCTTGAAGCTAAATCTACGTCCACATACAATTCATCATAATCCATATCTATTATAATGTCATCATCCACATCTAATGCAATCATCATTACAAGTAGAGAGAAGATTCTGAGAAGGTTTAAATGTGAAGAAACCTGATACAGAGTTTGAATTTTACAAGTAGAGAGAAGAAGATTTAACTCTATTAAGATGTCTCTATCATACCACATTCCAATTTTTCTTAAAACAAATAATTAACCATTATCATAATGCCATCACATTCATATCAAACATAAACACCATATACAATCTAGAAATTCTATATATAATATATAACAAGATATAAAAAAATTCAGATTATAAAGTATTTCAAATTTTCAAAATTTCAACCCTCAATCATGAAATTTATCCCCAGACAAACTGGCATCTTTTGTACCCCTTTCCCCAATGGCTTCCCCTCATGTACTCTTTGCTTGAATAATCCCAGAACTAATCAGATCTTCCACAACACTATTTAGATTCTTTACAATTCTTTGTTCTTCCTTTGTCACATCTCCATGGGATACCAAACTAGCATCTACAACTGCCTTAGTTTTGAATAAAATTTCAAGGTCAAAGCCATTCTCTTTAATTATCTGCTTTAGTGTATTGTTTTGTTTGTTAACTAAAATAATATTTTCTTTCATCTTCATTGCTACGGATAAACTGTTCTTCGCGGTTTCCAAGTGAACTTGGAACACCTTTGCTTGACTCTTCAAATTTTCATATTTCAACTGCAAAAAAAAGTGAGCTCAATTAAACATATTACTAAAATAAGAAAATTTCAAATTAACAAAAAATATTGTTTCAAAGTGATAATACTTACGACCGCTCTATCTCTCTCGACATTTGCAATTGCCACCAGATCCTTGTCCTTAGACCATTTGTTAAAATATGTTTGGGCTTCAACACTAATATTTTCTAATTTGTTTAATGCTTTATCTAAAATATTGTCTTTATAATTGTTGTTATACATGACAGTCCCACTTCTTGCTTGGGTAAGTAAGGCATCCATCTTCGCAAGTTGATTCTAGACTGCAACGTATAAATTGTCCCTTTACCAATAATTTTCAAAATGAATTATTATCTCATTGATTAGTAATTTTTCCCTTCTCTCCCATTCTATGAGCTGAATGATATGAGGTACAATAAACTCTTGGACATGGGATTGAAAATCATAACCAATCAAGTTATCTAAAGGAAATGGTAGAAACTGTTCACCATCTATATCTGAAGAAGATGATGCCATTGGAGAGGTATGGGGGCTTTCGGGTTGATCATTTTCTGCTACCTATTTTTTTCTTTGGGTGCCCTGATCCTATTTGTGATAAAATAAATCAATATTCAAATATTGAAATCAAAAGTGAAATGTAAATAAAGTTAAAGTTGAATAAATTACGTTGAAATAGAAGTATACCTGTTGTCCTTGAATCATCTCACGTGTATTGAAAAATCATGTTGGGTCATTTCTATCAATGCCCAAGTAATCTCTATCTAAATTTATATTATTTAAAAATGATACGCCAGTTGTCTTTGGGCAAGCCACCGAGAGAGAGGGTTGGAATTCGAAATGAGGAGGAAATGTTTAGTGTCCCACTAGGGGCCAAAGGAATTGGCATGCGTTTACCAATGTTATTTTTTCCTGAACCTCTAGTTGGCATTTTGAATCGTAATGGTGGAGGATGTGGTGGTGCCGCTGTTTGTACAGATGGTGAAGGACTACAATGTACTAAAAAGTCTAAGAAAAATCAAAAAATCATTACTAAATCATATGAAAAACATTAAACTATGCAAAAACTATGAAATTATATGAAAAACTATTCAAAACTTGTACTAAAGCAATAAAATCATACCTTTTTGTTGAGTGTCGCGGTACTTGAGGTGGTCGTGTTGGAGTAGTAATTGGTTGTGTTTGAGCTATGTGTGGTTAGGATTGTTGAGCAGGGTGTTGAGAATCGATAATTGCATGTGATTGAACTGAGTGAGTTGGCAAAGACGGTTGAGAATCATGCATATAGTCTAAAGTCCTTACAAGTGCAACAACAATCGATTGCATGTCAATTCAATATGGTAAATTGTAAATAGAAAATGGTAATTTGTAAATAGTAAATGTTATGGTATTATGTCTTTGTCGTTTAACTAATGCAAATGCGTGGTGGTTCAACGATGAGATAACTTCCATTTTAGATTGTGAATCAGTCAATGTTGCAGTATGTTGTTGGCCTCTTCCTCTTGATGTAACTTTTTTTTGTTGAAGGGAATCCAAAATCCTTCTCTCGTAAACAATCAATATTTAATCAAATTTTGGAAGTACATAATGTTAGTACTACATAAAGATTCAATCAGAAGTACATAATCAAGACAATAACCATACTAAAGTATAATGTCGAAATATAAACTATATACCTATTGTTCTTGAAATGGAATTGACAAATTCTTCATTGTCTCCCATGTAAGTGGAATTGGTTTGTATTTTAAATTCAAAAGAGCCTCGTAATATAGGCCAAGGAGATAATTTTTGGAGTGAATAATTGGTTTTTCAGAAAGCGATGCATTTATAATGTCAATTTTATTTTATTGGATAAAAAGGTGCACCAATAAAATTTTAGCTTCCGATAGTTGCAAGAATGTATGTAATAGCCCAATTTGGTATATTTGTTTGCCAACCCTGCAAAATAATTTTAGCTTGAAAGAAAGAAATCATGGCAGCAAGAAAGTGGTGTGCAATTCCTTGCGTATCCACACCTCGTCTTGATTTATTGACGTGAGCTGCAAAAATTCATTGGAATTAATATCAATTTGAATTGTATCAAAATAAAAACTAAAAATATCAAATGAAAATTGAAAACAGATTACACGTACAATCAACATGGAAACCAAAAGTAGATTCGAGGTACTTCTTATCATTTTCAATGAGGGTTGATTTCATTGTTACTATGGGGGAATTTTTATACGGAAGGCCTGTCAACCAATGGATATCAGCTAGATCGACACTGAATTGGAATATACGACCGTCGTCCACAGTAACAGTAAAATTACCATCCTCTATATTGTATGAGGAGAGAAGGTAATTTAGAATGTCATGATCAATCTCGAACGAGGGCATCTTAACGAGCCCATCAAAATCACATGCATCTAGAAAATACTTGTATTTTGTATTCATTTGCAAAACTATCTGAATGTGGGGCAAAACAAGTTCTTGTATTGTATCTTGCCCTTGGATAGGGCTTGTGGGTTGACTGGATTTTCCATTTGATCTTGGTCTTGAGCTTGGGTTGCACTTGTAGTTTTCATTGTACTTGAGCTTGATTGAGAAGATTGATTATACTTGTGCTTGATTGGAGTAGCTTGATTGTACTTGAGCTTGATTCCTATAGCTATAAGTGCTAGGAGAACAGAGAAAATTTGGGAGCCAAGAAGTGTAAACATGAAAATGAGGGGTGGTAAGGTATTTATAAGACAAAATTAGGGTTTCTTGAGCCTTGGACGCATGACAACAAGACTTTAATGACGCACAACAACTAGTGTTGTGGTCACACGTCGCTGAATGTTTTTGATGCGTGACAGAAAAATCGATGTTGCACATCAATAAAATTTGTTGACGCGTGACGTGAAAGTGTTGTTTTTGATTGTCGGTAAAGTTTGTTGATGCAAAATAGCATGTGTTGTTGTCACGCGTCAAAAAACTTTGCTAACGCATGACAACAACCGTTGTTGTCACATTTCAACTATGAATTTATAATGACCAAATCTATTTTTCTACATCTGCAGATTTTTTTCCCTTAGGGCACTCACTCTCGCTCAAATAATAGCAGGCAAAAATTTCGTTCTCAAAAATTAGAAAATTCACCTTTACACAAAAGTGGTTCCAAGTATATTCGTCGGGATTTTCCACCTCCATTTTACCAGAGGCTTCTTAAAATGAACCTTGGATGAGTGATGATTTATCCCTAAGCATATATCACTATAAAATGAAAGGAGGGAGTGGTGATGTAGCCTAATGTGTATACCACTACAAAATGATAGAATAGGTGACGATTTAGCCTAAAGCGTATGTTAGTAAGCTGGAAATGTCACATGATAAAAGGTCAAATGATAAGTGCATGATAAATGTAAGGTCCATTTGATTTGTAAACCATCTGTAGTTGAGTATGGGCTAAGGAACAAAAGTGTGTCGTAGGGTGGTAAGTGTAGCACATAGAAAAAATGTAATATATGTGATGACCATGTGATGAGTAGAATGTATAAATATGTTATGTGTAGAATGTATAAAATGTAATGTATAATCACGTAGTGTAAGATATGTAGATAGATGAGTAATGTAGCATGTAGGGATGAATGTAATGCTAGACTCATATGCGATGAAGACTAGTGTAGTATATAGAAAATGTATTACATGAAGACGCGTAGTGTATGATGTATGGTATATGACTATGTATAGGATGTGAGAGAATATGCGCAAATACCCTAATATTGTATAATGTAAAATGCGTAAGGTGAGAGAGAGTATAATGTATGAAGTATGAATGTGGAAATGGCACAATGTCATGACAAACACAAAAATGTATGGTGTATGGTGTATGGTGTATGATGCACGATATGTTAATAGATTTGGTATGTAATGCCTAGAGAGCAAGTGTGTGGAGTTTAGTGTAGTAGCAATCCATCAATAGTCAAGTGTGAACTTAAGCACGAGAGTGTGTCATCGGGTAATGGTACTAGATTGTATGATGAATGTGATTATGCTAAGACAATGTGGGGTAAAATAGGGTAGAAATATGTAAATATCGTGGTTCATCTTAAGATACCTCTTGGAAATCGGAGGTGGAAAATACCTAGTATATATCCCCGGAATCGGTTTTGCGGGAAAGGAGAATTTTTGGGGTTTGTATGAAAAAAATTTCACCTGATTTTCAAGTGGTATGACAGAAAGGCTGCAGACCCACGACAGATATTTGCTACCATGCGACAAAAAACTTGTTATCGCTTGATAAGCAGAGTCGACAAGATATCATCGCTGCGTGCAACAACAAGTTTTTTTGCGTGTGACAACAACCTTGTTAACGTGTAACACGAGGTTTTTGTCATGCGTCAATAAGTTTTTTTATCGCACGATAGTAAATCTTTTATCACATGTCTGCGGCCTCTACACTTCTGTCATGTGTCAAAAAACTATTTGTGCCATGCATCAACAAACTCTCTATCGTGCGTGTGTAATCTCCACACTCTTGTCATGAGTCAACAAACTCTCCATTTCGCGCGTCAACAAACTCTTTGTCATGCATCTACAGCCTCCACTCTCCTATCACGCATCAACAAACTCTCCTTTTCATGCGTCAACAAACTCTTTGTCGCGTGTCTGAAGCCTCTTCCATCTTGTCGTGTGTTTATTTTACTTGATAATACATATGCCCCCAGGTGGTATGAGTGAGCTAGTAGTGTTCTACCTGATGAATAATCTAGGATTATATAGGGGATATTTTCAAGGGTAGGTGAAGTCGAGCCCTAAAAAAATTAAACTGTAATTTTTAGGCGAACATGTCACTGACCCGTGCCATAAAATTTACCTTTTCATTTTTTCAAAATGGAATATTCACCATACAACGAATATTCACCACTAAAAAAACCCGGTAAATATGCTAGGAAAAGGGGAGAATTAGATGTTATCCCCCAGAATATGTGTAAGATGTTCATGTAAAGTCATCAAGAAGATCATCATCCTTTGGGTCATAATCAAATGGATAAGCATTAGTAACTTGATAAGAAATAGTGTCTGGTTGATCACACAATGAGCCATTGAGGCATAAGTTATACATACCCATAGCATATTACTCATCAAGAAAATGGAGGAAGATGACATCCTTGCACATACCAATGAGTAAGATTCTATGTATAACCTAAGAAAGAACTATTTTGGATGAAAATGTGGCCAAAAGTCATGGGGAAAGATATATCTATGTGATCGGGATCTAGATTTCCCCCGATATAATCAAGCCATGATTTTCCTAATGTGAGTGTAGAAGTAGTAGGAGTGTGTGCAAGAAATACATCAAGGTGAAATACATGAAGACCATAGACAACTGACCATACCATGAACCAACCCATGATATAAATAAGGGTCATATGGAATGTGTTCCCTATATGAATAATTGATGAAAAGTGTGAAAATTAATAGTGGGCGTGCTAAAGTAGGGAATGCATGGTGAGGTGGATGTGATATATCAACACTCATAGACTTGAAATTCCCCGATAAGGAATCATAGCAGAGTAATAATAGCAAATGGCACATGAGAAACTCGCGTCTATCATACAAATGGTACTATAAAGTGGTGGCAAATGAGGTGGTTTTTCCATGGGTTGGGGATCATTTGTGGTATTTATACGTGGGATAGGAAGACTAGTATTAGGATCCCAGTCACAATACTAAAATGAATCACGGTCACGAAAAACGGTATACTCCATTCCCTCATGTAAAAATTTAACATAGTTGTGGAAAGTAGAAGTAACATCTTTCATGGCATGAAGCCATGGCCTACCAAGTACACAATTATAGGAAATTGGGAAATCAACAATGAAAAAGACAATATGGATAGTCTTCGGACCAACAGTGATTGGAAATTTGATGTGACCGAAATATGGACGAATGGAACCATCATAGGCACGTAGTGAAACACTAGATGGACTAATGTCATGAGCAGTAAGACCTAAAAATTTGAGAAGTGACATGGGACATAAATTAAGCTCAGATCTATTGTCAATCAAAATATGCTTAACAATGACATTACAAATGTGAGAGATAATATGCAAAGCCCTATCACTCACAAAAGTAGAAAGGTCATCATGAGGAGCAAATGGGAAATTAATATGCTAAGAGAACACATCCGTAAAGGTATTATAGACTACATCTAGATGAGTGTTGTCGAAATATGAGTAGTGAGTAAAAGATTAAAGATTTTATCTCATCATTCAAGATGAAAAATTAAAAATTCATGAATGGAGATAACCATGATGAAGGAACCCTAAGAAGAATGAGGATCCTAGGAGAATGCAAGTTGAGTCGCATTCACCAAAATGATTAACTAAAAATGGAATATCATGATATAGATAGTTAATATAAGCTATAAACAACTATAAATAAATGTAATAAAGAAGTATGTAAGCAAGCTAAACAACTATGAAAAAGTAAAGGTTAACCCTAATGTGAAAAAGAGAGTGAGGAAAGAACTCGGCTAATAACGTATGTCCACAAAGAGTTTTGTAGAGGTAACGACAATAATCCGGAGCAGAATGACTTTGCAAAAGTCCTAAAAAGGATGGATCTGGAGGATCTAGCTAGACCGGGAACCAAGAGGAGGATTGGGGCACTGCATGGTCCTCTACTCTACACCCCCGGGTGCCCTGTTCAATGCAAAATCTCTCGAAACTAGTTTTTAAAGGGTCGGAAGGTGGTCTAAAACCCTCGTTGTGTTTTCCATCAACTTCGTTTCCTGCTCTGAATGTTGCTAATACTCCAAGATGAAGTAAAGACCTGTAAGACCCCATAACAAGAATCAAACCCTAAAAAAGAATAATGCATATGAACCTAGGTCGACTTTCCTCACCTTACTGCAATGGTGGAATTACTAATCGAGAACCGCACTACATCTCAGACCCAATGTAGTTCTATGTGTAAGTGTGTGTGAACATGCCATAGGTTTCTCTTGTGTTAGTCACACTTTGTGAAGTAGCGAGAAATAACTATGTGTAGAAAATGTAATAGAATGTGTGCATGGAATAGAATAGAATCCATCCCCCTATGAAGTGTGATGCAAATTTCCTAGCCTTGATGATGGAGCTATGTGGATGCAAGTGATCTCCAATGCAATAGATAGATGCAACTCTAGATTAAGTGACAGTAGTAAGTGATGTCAAGTCCCTCACTATGGTCTCATAAATTTATATTTATAGGTTTATCTTGATCTAATTTCCTAATTAACCTCGAAAAGGCCGACCACAAGAAAAATAAATATGCAAACAACAAGAAAGAGCCCAAAAGTGGCGGAAAGTGCAAAAGGACCGAGCCACCCCTGGTGGGACCAAGGTGCCCACGAGCACCCTAAGTACAGCCCGGTGCCCTGAGCTTAAGGAAAAAATGATGGGAAATGACAAAAAAACTAGGCATGTGGCTGAAAAGGGAGGTAATGATGAAATAAAATAAAACAAGATGGCCAAAAGATGGGGGTTAATTAGTACTTTCTTCACTCAATAACCTTCTAAATAGTAGTATGAAACTGGGATAAATAAATGTCTAAAGTGCTTGATTTTGTGACTACAATTTCTCTAAGGCATTAGATATGTTTCTTTACCCTGATTGAGCTTTGTTTTGATCATTTGGAGTTTACATCGTTTAAACCAATTTGTCTTGGGTTGCATTTTTTTCGCATGTGAATTATTTGTTTCTTCCCCGTAAGTCATGTGCAAAGGCTTGAGATGATGGTCTACCCTGTTGAGTTGTTCAACTTTTCGCATAGTGAACTTGAATTGGCTAGTTGGTTTCCCTTAATTTGGCTTTGATCTAGCGGGTTTGCTTTTTGCTTGTTGGTTTACCTTGACATGTTTTCCTAGTCTAAGATGATTATTTTCACCATGAGTCAAAGTTGTTGTTTCCTAGGTTCTTCTTGAGCCCATGTCTTGAGTACCAATTTACATTTGTGTTTCCTTTGGTTTATTTTCCGAACTCGTGCCCCAACCTTCTCGTTGTTTGTTTACTTAATTCTCGCCTACCCCGATCATGTTGAAATTAAACCTATTTCCAGCTATTTTTAGATCTACTAGCGAGTCGTTACCTCTGTTAGATGCCTTCTCATGCCAAACCCTTCGATCCGCTCCACTTTCGAGTCATTGATTCTTTCCCTCCCAATCGTTGCATGTGAATCGCTCAAACAAGATCTTCATTTTCCCGCTCTATCATTTTGTCATCTCTTCTTCAAGTCATGGAATTCTCCCCACTTTTCTGTTTTGTGGTTAATCCAATTTTTCGTACCCTTGACCGGGCCTCCTCTTAATTCACCCTTGTGTCACTTAATTCTTTCATCTCCCGCTTTTAATTTTTCAAAGTCATTTTTAAATTTGTTTTGGATGCTTTGATAAATCGGTGGGTTTATTAAATCAAAGTGTGGTTGGGTTTTAAAAGGTTAAGTGGATAATAATGTGGGGAGTCCTGTTTATAGGTAGGGTTGTTATAATTTGAGTGGGGTGAGAATTATATGTTGATGAGTGAGTTTTAAAATGATGCCTTTATTAATTATTTTTTAAAAGTAAAGTGAGAGGTAAGTTTATTAAGGTATACTTTTAAAAAGATAGTATCTGTTTTGATTAAGTAGTAGCTTAGTTTTTAAAGGTAAATTTTTAATTAATCTAATTATAGATATTGTTTTAAATTAGGATCTTTGTTAATTAGAGTAATTTGACTTAGGAACATAATTAAATTTAGCTCCCTAATTCCATGTTATTTGATTATTGGTTTAAGTTTTTTTAAATGTTCAAAATGAGCAGATATTATCGCTTTTAAGCATTTTTGCCTTTTTTTATTAAACTAAGCTTATTGGTGTTTTCAAAAAGTACAAATTATAGCGTTACTAGATGGTTTTTTCTACTAATTTGTTTTTTGAGTGTGTAGTGTATCTTGACATATTTTCTCCTTCAGGAGCCTATGTTATGTATTGGGATCCTCGTGGAATCTTTTTTTAGCCCTTTTTTGTATTGTAATCACTCTTCTTTGCTTACTGGTTAGTGAGCACACCCACCACAACCTTGTGGCAAGAGATATTTCTTCCCTTCTTTCTTACTTTTGTGTTTGTTCACTTGTTTTGTTGCACATGATTGAGCATAGTGTGGTCTCCACGCTTATACCATATTTCACTAATTATAAGTTGCGTGAAAAACTATCTCATGTCACACAAACATTGGGTGTAATCAACGCACTACTTATAAAGTTCCACATTCAAGAGGTGTTCATTTTGTGTGGTTCTTTATCTTCTTCTATTTTTTTCTCACTTTTATATGGTATTTATCATAATTATATTCCTTAGCTTATCCCATTTAACTGTCACCAATGGAAAGATGCTATGTATCACGCTTTAATAAAACAAAAGCTTTACCAAATAACTATAGGATTGCAAACTAAACCTCAAGATGATGGAGAGAAAGAAAGTGGTTTGATAAATGTGATGAAGCGTTTGTCCTTTTGTGTCTTTGTCTATCACCGAATTTGGACTTTCATATTAACATAGCCAAATCTCCCAATGAAGTATGGGATGCCTTAGATAAAATTTTGGGAAACATGATGAAATGAAAGGGCATGAACTAGAAAATGAGTTGATTAGTCTCAGCCCTAGCAATTTTGACACTCTCAAAGACTTTTTCACCAAACTCAAATCTCTTAGGTTACAACTGAAAAATTGTCAAATTTACAAGGACTCATAGATCATTCTTTCCATCCTTACAAAACTTGGTCCCAACTATTAATTTTTTATCTCAACCTTCTATGCTACAAAACGAGCATTTAGTGTAAGTTTGGACTATACCCTATTTTGACAAGTTTGTCACTGATATGACAAGAGAACAGTATAAGCTAATTCAGATAGGTACTCCTAGATCCACATGGGTGCTCTCATTGTTGGTCATGAAAAACCAAGGGTTTCAAAAGAGAAGAACCAAAACAATAAGGATCACTAGAATGAAAAGGACGTATCCAACACCAAATCAAACTTTTCCTCTACCTCTTCTACTTCTAAAAATCCTAAAGAATGGAACAAATTTAGGTAATTGTAGTGGTAGACATGAAGAAGAAAAATATTTGAAGAAAAAGATTGACCTCCTCACGAGTCTTCTAGATATGAACAACATAGGATTTCTTGATTATCTCAAGCCATCTTCATCATCAACTCACAAAATTTCTAAGGAAAAAGACAATGGAAAGGGGAAAGTGAAAGAAAAATAAAAAGAATTAACTAAGGAGAAAACAAAAGCAAGAGATTTAGTTGTAGTTGTGTCACCTACTCCTACATGGGTGATTGACTCGGGTACATCTCACATATGCCCTCATTTGAAATTGATTTTACTTCATTGTATCCATGAGACATGTCTTCTATTTGGATTCTTGATGAAACTTATACACTAGTATTTGGGAGAGGGTCTTTGAAGTGAATGGTGGAACTTTCAACAATTTTCTTAATGTTCCTTCACTTTCAACTAATCTCCTTTTAGTATACAGATCACTCACCTCATTTAGGGCATGCGGGTTGATTTCACTCCAAATTTTATTTATGTTAGAGATCTTCATAGTGATAATATTATTGCAGTTGGTACAATTCATCATCACAGTAGGCTCTACTCTTTTTCTCACTTTGTTCCTCCTTTGGATTTTTCATCATTTTCACCTGGACTTTATGATATTTCTGAGTTCACTTATGATGATGATGACTTACTTCTAGCTTGGCTAATTTCCATAGTGATGGGGACCCAAATCCACAATCCACTTATCATTTACCACATCTTGATAAGTTATTTCTTGATCCACCTACTTCTGGTCCTCTACATACTTTTTAGGAGCAGATACTTTGATTCGGGACTCATAAAAAATTGGGCACTCTTCTATACAATTATAGGACATTCCACCTTCCTTCTTCACCGCTGCTTTGGATTCATCATCCCTTCATTGATTAGTTGGCATTTCCACCTCACATACGGAGCATTGTTCCTTGGATGCAAACAACAACACGGTCACTTTAGGGATCTTATTCTTCACTTGATACAGGGTGGTCTTCGACATGTTCCTAATCTTGGGAGGTTGGATAACATTTCTTCATTTCTTATCTTCTTCTAGAAATTTTGCAGTTTGTACATGATTACCTTATTAGGATGTTAGTTTTTGGGACTTGTTTAATGCATATTTCGAGGTTTTTTATTGGTGTATTTTATCTCTTATAAGTGGATGTTTTTCCCTCATTTTTTCCTCTGTCAATATAGATCATTATTATACATGGAACCTCATCTCGACCTAGTTTCGAGACCCATTCTTCTCCTCTTTCTCTTTTTGAGAGAATTGTTTCTTTACATGGGTACCTTATCAGGCTTAGTATTTGATCCCCATTGACGCATCTTTCTTAGTTGTCTATGGGAGTTCTCTTTAGTTCTTAATTTATATGACCTATACCTTAGCTTCGATGAAAGAGGTGTTGGTGTAAATGAATTTTTTTGTCGCCATTCAAAGTCTTTTCCACCATTGATGGTTAGTCATCTCATTTAGTGAGAATAGGTCAAGGTGAAATAGGTCAATAATTTTAGCTAAGGTTGTGTACATGTGTCATGCACATGAGTTAAACAACACTCCTATATGTACCTCTCTTTTTTTATCTATTAACATGCCAAAAACACCATTGTCTTTCTATACTTGACTCTCATCTTAATTTGATAATGCATGAAGTATTCATGACTCTATTGAATTATTTTCTTACTCGATGTGCATGGGGTTCGAGTTGATTTTCGTAGAATAATACGACATAAAAAGGTTTTGTTGATAGTTCCTTGAAACCTATCAAGGAAAAGCATTTGGCATACGTAAAGCCGCACTCCACACGCTATTTTGTTATCTCCCCTTCTATGTCAAAATGGGAAATTTACAACACATGGACATTCATCAAATCATGGTGAAAATATGTTGGGTATAGAAATATTTAGAGTAAAAAAGATTAAGATATTCTACTTAACATATCAATTAAACAATAAAATGGCTATTAAATAGCCAAAGAGATACAAAACAACTTCCTAATTAATATGAAGCAAAAATAACAAATAACCCGTTAATAAAGATACATGTTTAAAATACTACTAATTATTATTTACGACAATGTAAATAATAACCGAATGTTAAACTAATTTACTAAACGGTAAATGTCAAAACACTCATGTAAATACTATAATTCCTAACACTCACTCGTCGGTGTTTACATAGTATAAAAATATTCACACTTCCTCTGCATCCTACTTTCTATATGTTCATGATCTTGCACACATTGGAACTGAAGGTAGAATAAGGAACACATCTACTTCTTATCAACAATCACTTTTCCGAAACAAATATAACCAAGCTAGTGTGGGAAAACATAAAAGAACCATATTCTTATCAACTAAAAATTGTAGGGACCATATCTCACCTACTCAATGTGGGATATAAATTAGGAACCATCTGCACAACCTTCAATGGTTTTACAAAGGTTTACCACAAACCTAGGTATGAATAGGAAAACATATGATTGTTCTACATTTTCAATAATCATGATGTTGAATTTCACTATGATATATGTTTTTCATTATGTTATAAAATCAGGAATTATGTAGGAATAACAACATATAGCTGTGAGAAGGAATGAACCTTTGATCTTATTTATCACACCACAATAACCAGCTAAAAATTGAAATCCACACCACACAACTGAAAAAACAAGTGAACATACTAGAAGTGCAGGCTCGTAGTTGGAGACTGACAAGAGGTCATTCATCAACGTCCAAAATCCTATACCTCTTTCTTCTTGATTATATATGTTGTTAACTTAGCGCAATGCGAACATGAACCACATTATTTTCCAAATTGAATTTATTTTTTCTTCCCTCCCGCGATGTGAAACACCTTTTTATGGACATATGATAACATTGAAAATGTGTTCGTAAGGAATTTTTTTATTTTTCTGAATTTAAACAATTTAGTTGACATGAATTTTAAAAAGATATTGAAAATGGATCAACTTTACGGTGACCAACGGTAAAATTGTAACGGACAATGACATAATGACAATAATTCTATATTTTTACAACTTAAGCAAAATTTTGCAATGGCCCTTATACACTAAACCATTTAATGAATAAACAATATGTTCAACATGTATTAAACATATTCAATATCACTTGAACTAAATAATGAGACTCTTAACAATATTTATATAGCATTATTTATAAATACTTATCTACGAATGCTTTAATTATATGGGACACAATAATTGACAATGACTACATAAATGACTATTTTGATTACATGAATTATTTTCACATATATTGTTATTTTGTATACTTTAGAAAGGCATTTAATACAAGTACAAGGTATCTTTTGATTCAGAGGCTTGAAGAGTTGGGTCTTCTTGACATGGTAATTTCTCTTGTCATGACTTTGTATGAGAATTTTTTTGGGAATATTCATACCAAAATGGGCACTACTAATAACATCCATAGTACCATAGGTGTGAAACAAGGTTGTCCACTCTCACCTACACTTTTTGGGCTCTATATTGATGAATTAGAGGATCTTATCTCCACAACCTCAGGTAGCATGAATGGTTGTAGCCTCTTTGGGATCTACATTGCTATTTTATTGTTTGCAGATGACATTATTTTGCTTTCACACTCAATTACAAGACTTCAAAATCAGTTTGATGAATTGATAATTTGTTGTGATAAGAAAGACCTTCAAATAAATCTTGCAAAGAAAAAATCATTAATAATTTAGCTTTGTTCGGCAATAAACTATCATCTACAATGAATTTGATGTACAAAGGAAAACATGTTGAGGTGGTGTACTCCTACACTTACTTAGGTGTGGTTTTTTCCAGGACCACATTTTAGCTTTGTTCCAGCAATACAAGCATGAAAATAAAGGGTATACAACTTTGAAAAACTTAGAAAGATAATGTTTTCAGCTTCAATTTCAAGATATTTAGACAAAGATTCAAATTTTTCATACATTGGTTACACCAGCACTATTATATGGATGTGATGTTTGGGGTCCATATTTGAGACATAATTATTTCAACCGTATGGAAAGAGTATTCATTTCCATGTTATCAAATAATATTGAAGCCAAAAGAACGGTTCCTCACTCAATTATTGTGGCATAGTTTGGGGTATGTCCACTCTTTATCAGTTTGATTTTCAACGTTATCACTATGTTGCATAGGATTAAATGAATGGCATATTCTTTTTCTAGTCAGAATAGATATCCATATTTGGCACTCTAATATTGTACGAAACTTGTCGAAAAGGATGTAAATCTTGTTGGTATGAAAGAGTTATGAATCTCCTTTAGAAGTTGAATATTGATATAGAAAGACTTCCTCATCTTGGGTTTACCATTAATGGTCCTTAACTCACTAAACATGTGGTTAAGAGGGTTATACGTGAAGAAATCACTTTGGTCTTATTTGAAAGTTGCATGGTTTGCTCCAAAAGATCCTTTAAAACAAAATATTCTTAACTATTTTAAAATTTATTATTGATTCCATGAAGATCAAAATAAAATTCGTAAATACATGAAGAATTTGTTTACTTCATGCCCGAGGATACCTTTATCTCATTTCACATTTTATCTCACCTCGCTTGAATGGGATACGATCATAGCCTCCTATAGTGCCCACTTCCCTTTGACACTTTTGATATTGATCATGATATTGTTGACTATATTATGGACATTATTATAGTTTTGATTTAGTATGGTGTTAGATG
Source organism: Taxus wallichiana var. yunnanensis (assembly GCA_018340775.1). NCBI lineage: Eukaryota > Viridiplantae > Streptophyta > Pinopsida > Cupressales > Taxaceae > Taxus > Taxus wallichiana. The sequence continues at coordinate 447,038,602 of CM031242.1, forward strand.
TCAGATCATGGATTATTGTTGACTCGATTCATATATGATGCATGATGATTGTTAGAGACATTTTATATGGATATTGATATACTTTATCTGACATGGTTACATTATAGATGTTGTTCGGACATGTGATATTTGGATATTTTGAGTAGACCTAGAAAATGAAAATTGAATTAAATGTGATGATCATATAGTTGTTGATGAGATTGCAAATGATATTGTTGATTGTCTGGATGTTGTTGTGATTCATATATATATATATATATATATATATATATATGATTTATATAATTATAATTATATATATATATTGGATGTTCTAATATGGCCATGAGGCCGAAGGAGGTATTTGTGTTTTGCAGGTTAAAATATATCACAACAAACATTGGGGGATTGGAGACCAACCATATTAGAATTCTAGATGAATTCAACAAGGTCACCGTGGAAACTTGTATTGTTCATGTGTGTGTGTGTTTGATTGTTGTTAGGGATTCCCATGGGGGATCACCTTTAAATGTGACCAAGGGTTATGTGTATTTATTTATTTGGTTCCCTTTTATTGATGTTTGTATGTGTTTATTAAGTGATGTGTTTACCTTTTCATTATTTATTAATTGTGGTAAATTAATGTGAGTAATCATGTTGTTAAAATTAATTAATCAAATTGGGACATAAGAAAGTAATTATTAGATTTGTTGGCCTAAAATTAAAGTGTTGTAAGGAAATGTGTAAGTGATGTGTAAGAGATGTGTAAGTTGATTTTGGAGTATGAAACACTCCACCTTCTTTGAAATTTGAATTTGTCCTTGGAGGCTGATTTTGGAGGCTTGTGGGACAAGTTAAACTTGTCCCATACCTCTTAAATTTGCATGCCAACCTTACCTATGGTTGGAGGGTTTAAATTTAGACCTTCTTTATGCATTTTTGTAAGTCAAGTTGTATGTTTTAATTGCACTTTCTTACATGCTTTTAATTTCAGTCCTTTGGGGTGTGGGCTTGTTTTGGAGTGTGTAAGTAATCTGTCATATTATTCACCCACCCATTTATTATGCATTGGAGAATGAAGTTGACCTTGGGTGTTGGAGTTGAGGATGTGTGAAGTGGCATCCTACATGGATCCACCTCATCCTCTTCTCTTCCATCTTCTATATATTCAAATTCCTTGGCTTGTTTTTGGGGTTGCTTCAATTTTATCACTTCATTTTTGGTGACTTGCTTTGGGGTTTTTGGAGCTCTTGCAAATTGGGAGGAAGTTGGAGATTGTTGCATACTTGTTGATTGTTGATCTCTTGGATTGTTTTGCATTGAGAGCTTGATGTTTTGAACTTGGAACAAACTCCATCATGGAGAGGTAAGAGCTTAGCTCTTGGAAATTCTCTCCTTTCATTTTTATGCATATGTGAATGGTTGAATGTTTGAGTGGGTTGTTTTATTTGTTGGCTGGTTGGGTAGATGGCCTAGGAATGGTGTAGGAGAAGACTATGGGGTTTTCTTGTGGGAGGCATAAGTGTTTTGGGGAGGTATAAGTGTGGAGGGAGTTAGGATTTGGGTTCCACCTTGTAAAAATAAATAGCTTACATTTCTTTACTCGTTATGGGGTTCCATAAGAGGTTGGGGAGGCATAAGGAAATGTGAGGAATAAGGGGTACTTGGGGGAGGCATAAGGGCATGTCAGGGATTTGAAATTATATATATTTTAGTGGTTTGTTCTTAGGTGGTGATACCCATTTCCCTTTGGGAGGCATAAGCAACATCCCCCATAGTTTCTTGCTCCTTTGGCTTGCATGATGAATCCTGAGTGTTGTTTGTTGTCTTTATTCTGTGGTTGCAAACTCGTAGATTTGTTTTGGATTGTGTTTTGAATGAGAAATATGTCTTTGTGTTGTGGAAGCCTGTTGTTGCCATGTGTTGGAAAACATCTCTTATTGCATTGTGGTTGGGGCTCGGGGGCCAATGAAGAAGGATGGCTTCTCCTTTCATTGGATGTCTTGGTTGGGTGGAGAGCATTTGGCTTTCCCCTGTTCTGTTGTGATCAAATTGAAATAAAGAAAATGGAGGATATTCATGTTGTTGTTCTGGAGCAGAGGAAAAAGACAAGTTTGACAGTCCTTGTTGAGATTATTCTTATTGTAACCCCTTCCCACTTTGAAGTGGATGACCTTGTACTTGGAAAGATGTGTTTTATTGGCTATGAAAGTTGTAAATTGAATTGTGAAAGAGATATACTTTGTTCTCTGTTTTGAATAAATGTGGAAGAAATTGTATTTTGTATATTGTAATTGAGGAAGAAGACAAAGTTCTGATAGTCCCTTGCGAAACTACTTTTGTAAACCATTTCCCCACTTGATGTGGATGACAATTTAATATACATTTTGTTCTGAAGAGTTACTATGTTTTGGAAATAAAATCCCCTTTGAATGTGAAATAAATATACTCGGTATTCTGTTTGTAAAAAGGAATGTAATGAGGAGTTGTGATTGTAAAGTTGTATTTGATCAAAAAAAAAAGCTGTAAAAGAAATCTTTTCAATTGAATAGATGTTGTTTTACCTTATAAAATGAAGTTATTATTGTTTGAAATCTGCTTTGAAAATGTTGTACAACTCTTTGTTCGAATGTGGAAAATGTATTCAAAATTATTGCATCCTCTGTGTTTGAAAAGCATGTTTTTTTGGAAAGGAAATAGAAATTGCTTTCTTGTTTCTACATTTTGATTGAAGGAAATAGAACATTGTAATATTGGATTAGAATGAAATCATATTTTAAAGTTTGGTAAATGTAATGGATCAATTCGAGTTGGAAGTTGTAGAGCTCTGTTAGATGATTTTCAAACTGGCAAATAATTATCAAAAAACATATAGAACGACCCTACAGACTAGGAAAGACATTTGAAACATTAATACAAGCTAAGAAAGATCAAAAGATCCCAAAAACTATAATACTTAAGAAATTTTCATATAACCTTTCAAAATCGAGCTCAAACAATTTCTCAGTCGTTTTTGTTGTTAAATTGGGGAAATTCAAATTGATCTTCAATCAAACAATTTAATCCTTGAAATCTATCCTAAATTCTTCCAAGTGAAATCCTCCATGTCTATTTGGCATGTTGAGAAAGAATTAATGGCGGATTTGAACAAATAATTGATAAGTTAAAAATACCAGTTCACTTTCTAAGTGACAGAAAGACATTTTCTCAAAATTGACCCTTTAAAATTTATCAAAATTAAATTCTTAAGATCTTTGTACAAAGAGGACGTCGAGAGCTTTCCAGAAAGTCCTTGTTTGCCAAAAACTGAGTTCCCAATCAAAAGTTATGGCCTTCTGAAGTTTTTATTTCATTTGGCTTCAAAAATATTATAACTGTCAAATTTAATTATTAAAATATTCTTGGGCAGACCCGCGGCTAAAACTTTCTTTTTTTTTCTTTTTTTCCAAAAGGTGCAAAGTCATGAAGTTTCCCGCTGCTCCACTAATCCATGAAGCCTTCATTTTGTCAAAAATGATCTAAGTCCAAAAAGTTAATTTGACCATTTTTCTCCGTGACCAATCAGTGATCGACACGTGGCTTTGTTGGGCGTCGACGGAGGCTCGGATCGATTTTAACCTTAAGTGATTTCAAAAATAAATTTGGAATTTTTTTAAGTTTTCCCCGCAGCCCCGCCAACCCATAGCTAATCAGGTGCTGCCATGTTGCTTCACGAGGCGTCGGCGGAGGAGCGTATCATTTCAAGCCTTAGTGCTTTAGAAAATTTTTGGGAAGAATTTCCAAATTAACCCCGCCGGCCTGCCAACCCGTAGCCAATGGTTAGCTAACACATGGCATCTTCTCGCGTCGGTGGAGGTGCGGGTTCCTTTCGACCTTTATGCCTTTCCTTTTGAAAAGTCAAATTTTCCAAATGTTCCCCACTGGCCCGCTGACCCACAACCAATAAGGAGCTGCCACATGGCCTCCCTGGGCGTCGGCGGAGGTGCGGGTGTAAAATTCGCTTTGTCCCAAAAGGGCAAAAGCACTAAATGTCTTCCCCTCCACCGGCCCGCGTCTGGGAAAAGTTTTCTTCCCCACTCCACCGGTCCACTTTTCTCCTCCGGCGAATTTTCTCTCCGAATTCCGCAGCCCGAGTTGGGGAAAATTTTCCTCCCCAGCTGCGCAGCCCGCTCTTGGGAAAATTTTCACCCCAAGTTCTGTTGGCCCATAACTTGAGAAATATGAAGAGTTAGGAGGACTTCTTTATATCACCGAAAAGGTGAGGAAATTCCCTATCTAATGGGAATGTTTTCAGGAAGTTTTAATTGTGTTAATTATGGCAAAATTTAGGTTGATTATTTTAAGAGAGTTTTGGGAGTGGGTAAGTGAGAATTTACCCTGTTGGTATAAATGGGTATTCTCCCCCTTATAATTAGACCTTGTTAATTGTTGAAACCTTGTAGAATTAAATACCTAGGGTATTTAATTATTTTGGCTCTTCTTACCCTCTGAGTTTAATTAAGATTTGTTTGGCTTAGTATTAATCTAGTTTTAAATGGTTAGATTATCACCTAAGGGAAATTTAACTGCGCTCGGTATAACTTTCACTCTCTTAGTGTTTTGTAAGGTGATTTGATAATTGTTATAATGGGAAAAGTTATCAGTTGAATTTAATTGTCCTTGAGACTTTGGTTGTTAACACTTTAAGACAAAATAATTATTCCATGTATTTTTTCTAACTAAACCTAGGTTGTTCTTAGGTCTTGAGTGGGAGATTTTAGCGGCGTTACACCTCCCACAACATGAGTGTATATGATAGTTTTGTTTTCTAGAGCTAGAAAGAGAAGAGCATTTTTATATTGAAGTTTCCCATCTACTTTGAAATTCGCAGAAGATACCATTGTATTTTTAGATATTTTATTGGATCTTTAAGGATCCTGATTCGATACGAAGACCGTAAATGTTTAGCTTTGTTTATTGATGAGACACTTCAACTCCAGAAAAGAACACTCAAATTGAAGTCCTCAAATATAAATAATTACAGGCATATCATTTCTTACTTCCAAATAACTAATTTAAGGAATCTTAAGAGATCTCATACGCATGAAATTTTGTCAAGATCTGAAGACAACGTACATTCTATTGGTTCCAAGTTCTTCAACCTTGGTGTTGTTGATTTGTTGTTTCTTTTTTCTTTTTATCTAGAGATGATTTTGACACTCCCTTTATGTGTTTGTCCTTGCTAGACCGCATTTTTTTGTCCCATAGGCCATTCTTGGCCTTTTGTGGACGTTAATATCTAAATTAAATTAAATTAAATATAATTATTTACTTTTCACATTTGAACAAAAAAATCAATTTTTATGACTTCAATATAAACTCTAAACTACAAAAAAAACTCAACATAAAACATGACTTACACTTTAATCAACGACACATCAATTAATGCATGAAAGAATACATGTAGTTGCACACCTTGAATTTGGATCTTAGTTTCACACCTAGAACGGGACACTACCACGTCACTTTACTAGATAGATGCAAGTCGACAAGGCACTGAAATTCACGGGTTGTCCACCATTTTTTGTGATTTTAGCCGTGTATTACTAGTAGCAAATTTGGTAGCCATATGGAATGATAGGTTAAAATTTTATTAATCCGTACAAATTTTTAAATAATCCTCTATAACTATAGGAAAATATTTAAATCAATGGAAAGAAATCATAAAAATAAGTATAAGGAAAATTATAATTTACTCTCACATGAAAGAGCTAAACCAAATCAACAAATTTTAATTGACAGAAGAGATAATTTAAAATTTCAAAAGAGTCGAATAAAATTGTTAAGAGAATGAATTCAAATGTTGTAAACCAGATCGATACATGAGAAATCTTAGACTAAAAGTCCACCGAACAAATCTCACTTGATCAACAAATAATTTATTCCCAAGCAAGGGTTAAATTTGACGGTCACTCCTACTTTGTCAAGAAAAATTTTTGTGACGTTTTGAAACTAAGATTGTCTTTCGCACATGAAATCTATTTTTCTTTTTCGACTTTCATAATTCTCATATAAATACACATATCTAATTTTTCATAGAATAAAACAATATAAAATAACAATATTATTGATGTAAATGAAATATTATTCTATTATAAAAATATGTTAATATAAACTCTTCCTTATCTTAATATTTTGGATATATTTATATTAGAACCCAAAACAATTATAATAAACTGCATAGACTAATTTAAAATAAAAATATATAAATACACTATACTTTCCAACATGGCATTCTATATTTGTAAGTGATTTAAAATAAATTAACACCCACATTGAAAATTAAACATTGAAGAGATTTAAATCCCTACCTTAAAGTATGAGGTATGGCAGTCTTCTAAGTGTCCTCCTTTCTATATAAAATGACCTTTTCCCGTAAAAAATGGGCTTGTTGCATATGAATTCCCCTAGAAATTCCCAAAAGCGTTGTCTTCTCATCTACATGCTGACTTTGAATATGTTTCAAATATTGGGTTTGGATTTTATGTGTTTGGTGCAACATGCCTTCAAAATTGGCTAACACTTTATCATGACATCCACCAGCGTTTGGAAGATGGTTATTCTATTCAGATATATATTCAACTTTGCTCAATTTTCCACTAGATATTTATTATAACGGCCAAAATAAATAATCCCTGAGGATAAGGGATTGTTCTTAATTCATACCATAGGTCAGAAAAACAAATGCAGCAACTTGACAGAAGAGAAGTATCATCGTCGATTCCAAACTCAACCCAAGTGTAATGATTATGGATTTGGATGGATCTAAACCGTGTTCCATTAAACATTTTTCCATCCTTTTTAGAGTGGGAAAAAAGCACAATTGCTTTGGAGTTCAAACTAATTATTAACGGATACTCTACAAATTTTCATCAATGGAAACATCGGGAAGAAGCATTACGATTCGCCACACCTATACATGATCCTCCTTGCTTGCATTGTGAGTTCGGCTTGGTATTGGGCCAGGTGCAGGCTCCTTCTTGCTTGCATAGTGACTTCGGCTTAAGCTTCTAGCCGCTTGGGTTGGATTGGTGAAACGCCTCAACTTGTATCACTAATACTTTTAATCATGATTATTATATCCTTGATTCATTGTATCCTATTCTTGGCCCGCGTGATTGACTTGACTCAAAATTGAAGTCCAAAATATTTTCTTAGATTCAAGTCCGTCCAATTCATAATTTCATTTACTCCAAAACAACAAATATTTATTGCAGATGTGTATAAAGGGTCAATGCATGGTGTTGTGTCCCACTTGTTGTCCCAAAAATGCGATGCAAAATGGGAAATGCGCGGTTTCCAAAGAGGGTTCGCGCGAACATTCCATTCGCGTGAACCCGTTTCGCGCGAAGAGACACGTAAGCCGTTATTTTCCACGTGGTGAAATTGAAAGTGTTCGCGCGAACACTATGTTCGTGCGAATACCGTTCGCGCGAAAGGTGTTTGCGCGAACCCATCTGTTTATATATTGGAGGCCTCCTTCGCGTGAAGTTTGTGCAACCGACCAAAGAGCCCACCACACCAGCTGAGAGCCCACCACACCAACGAGCCCACCAGTGACGAAGCCTAGCAACGACGAGCCCAGGTATGTTAGAAAAATCGTACACATTTTTTTAGTAAAATTGTAGCCACTAAAATACCATTTTTTGCAAAACCCTGGCAAGTTTTTTTTTGGTAAAACCCCATTTTTTCTCGTAGAAATGAATTGAATGTGAAGGTCAACTCTGAAAATACCTGGTTGGCCGTTTTGTATGCTACATCCTTGTTACTTGTAAATGGTCTCTTTGAGAAACTCTGAGGGCAATAGGCAATATTTATACCCTTCCATTATGTACGTCCAATCAGACAATAAAAGTATTCTTTTACCAAGGTTCGAGAAACTTGTTTTTTACAATGGACGATTATACTGTAGTTTCAAGCTAATTTTATCTAGCTTTATTTCTATTAGCTTTGATCCACGACTAAGGAAGAATTCATATGGTTGTTACCTGTACATTTTTCCAAGGTCCTCTTGGTTGCCCCCGTTGTTCAATGTATTTTTTTGAAGGGCTTCTTTTATGTGCTGCAAATTGTAACATAAAGGATCTTTTTAGTTTCTATAAAAATGAGTATATTGTGTAGCTCACAGCTGCCTATGCCATACTAAGATCCATTGCCATGGTGGAGCTCGGATCAACAACTGGGCCTCTTGAGCTGCCCCAAGATTGGCCTCGTGTTGTTGGGTCACCTCTTCTCCGTTTAATAAATTCATTATGTTGTTAGGCATTCTACAATGGTAGCAAGGGGTGGCACCTAATAGTGTGACCATGTAAGATTTTATTCTTTGTATTAAATTTTACGTTTGTTTGACCGTCATTTAAGAGGATTTTTTAAACTTTGAGAAGTCAATAAAAAAAGTATTAATATCTTAAGATTCTTAACTATATGGTTTGTGGCCTTTCTATTTATGGAAATATTCTTTCATCACTAGTAAATGGCAAATATGAAGAGAACATAATAATTTAACTACTAATCAATGTGATATGCGTAAAATCTAAGATAAGAGCCTTGAGATTGATATCTATCGACATTTTCAAATAGATTTATTTAAGATATTTGTACTAGTCCATAGGGTTGTTGCTGCCGCTTGTAGGGTAGAGACATGTTGGGCAATGTCAGGTGAGGGACAAGAGGAGATGCTGAAGGTAGATGATTCTTAACGAACTGAAAACTCGTGTATTTTTCTTCTATACTGTGAACTTTGCTTCTATAGCCAAATGCTGGGCTGAAAGGGGATGTTTGGGTCTTTAGGAAGCGTAGATTCATTGTCAAGGATTTTGATCTGGAATGTTACATAGAGAATTCAAGACCTCCACTCTCTTAACTGACTGATTGTGGCGCTCGTAAAACAGTGATTAAAGCTCTGCACAAGAGTGTCTACAACTCATACCCCCCTCTCCCAATGTTGCATGAAGAAATAAAAAAGATTTGGCGTCAAAAACGTGAAATGCTTTGCTCACATCTTGTGCAGTTACCTTCCAAATGCACAGAAACCACAGTAGGGGAACCCCTAAACACTTTGTGGAGCAGATCATAGTTTTCACATCCCTGTATGAATCATGCATTCATTCTCGACTTTATAATGCCAATCAATAGTTCAAAGAATGATGAGACCCAACCTAGAGAAGGGTGCTAGTTAAATGAGGAAAAGATGTACTCAAAATCCTTAGGTGTGAATCTTGCTATAATTTCTGCACTCTTGAAAAAAAATTACTAAATACATGAATGATGCACATAGTTTCTGAAGAGGGATTTGAGGCCATTCATTGTCATTACAATCAATACAGCTATTTAAGCATTATAGATATGACATGCAAACACATGTCTTGAAGTTGCACCTTGAATTGCATTTAAGTATTCCTTTCCTGTTGTCTTTGAAACTATATGTAATAGAAGTGCATTTATTTCTTCCATATATAAATTAATTAAAGTTTGAACCCTAAAGAAACAGGCCAAAAAGCACCAAAAAAATGACATGTTTACAATATATTAAGCAAGAATTCAAGTTTGATATTGTTCAAGAGTATAAGAATGCCCAGGGATTATATATTTACATACAATAGAATTTATTATTCTCCTCTCAATTTAAGATGATATTCTTGAACAGTCTCTAACCTCAAGTGGCAAGATCGGTATCAATGGAGTTATCATGAGCTGCTTTATGTTGCTCGGCATCCTGAGTGGGGAGGAGCTACAAAGGCCAAGTCCTGCTAGTGATCATTCTACCAGGCTTGAACCTGGAGTCAAGGGGTGATTCACGAACACGGCGCTTGCCCTTGAGCTGGCTTGAATTATGGGACTCTTCCAGTTCAGGAAAATTTGGAAAAAATAAATAAATCTCTAAATGAGTTCAAACTGAATACTGGAAGTTTGAGATGCCTTTGTGTAATTGCAGTCACTGAGAAATTGCATAATTGGAAACTTAATGTAGTGAAACGGAAAATACTAGGATTAGTGGATCACAACCACCAGGATTGCAAATAGATTGATTGAATTTTATATTGGAAAGAGCATGTCTACCAGATTTACAAACATATGCTTGTTTGTGGACTGCTAAACAGAATGTGTAAGTTATCAACATGCAACAAGCAAATTGATTAAATTCCATACTGGAAACATGTCAACGAGATTTACGAACATGTGGTAGTTTGAGGACTGCAAAAGGAAGTGTCTAAGAGACGTTGTTATTCAACAAATATCAAGAAGTAGAACTTTTGTGTTCAGAATGGTTGAGATAAGATAACAGTTCAACCAATTGTTCCCATGTCTGACCAGTAGCTTCAGCAAAGACACCAAAAATAACTTTTGTAGGTCAGTTTTCATTCAAAAGAAGATTCACGCTTCTTAATGGATGATTTATGCCATGAGATTGATTTATAAGGGTATATCTACACTAGACGTTTTCTAATGGTATTCATCCTAGTGGCAGTTTTCTACTGAAATTGTTCAGTAAATATTTTATGGTTCCAATATCACACATTACATCAAGGGAACTTGTATATAATGTTTAAATAAATATCTTTGATCTAAATTTGTGTAGAAACCTGTATTAGAATTCCTATCCTATTTAGTGATTAGTGTGACTTCTAATTAAACTCTGTGATAAAATATTAAATTAGAACACTGTATGAAACTGAAGGGGGTAAGACTCCTCACACCCTTTCTGGGATTTATGTTGATTGGCTTCCCACATAGTCCAATGTTGCTGAGACTAATATCTCTAACTAATCGTATGTTTAATTTAACCTTAACCAGATATCCCATTAAGTTAATCCTGTGTCAGGTATTGTATATAAAATTCTGCTACATCCTTGTTACTTGTAAATGGTCTCTTTGAGAAACTCTGAGGGCAATAGGCAATATTTATACCCTTCCATTATGTATGTGTCCAATCGAATATAAAAGTATTCTTTTACCAGGTTCAGAGAAACTTGTTTTTTACAATGGACGATTATACTGTAGTTTCAAGCTAATTTTATCTAGCTTTATTTCTATTAGCTTTGATCCACAACTAAGGAAGAATTCATATGGCTGTTACCTGTACATTTTTCCAAGGTCCTCTTGGTTGCCCCCGTTGTTCAATGTATTTTTTTGAAGGGCTTCTTTTATGTGCTGCAAATTGTAACATAAAGGATCTTTTTAGTTTCTAGAAAAATGAGTATATTGTGTAGCTCACAGCTGCCTATGCCATACTAAGATCCCAATAGTGGCATAATTGTTGATTGGAGCCGAGATTGCAGAGTGCACTGCCAGAATAATGCATATCATGGAGATATTCCATTTTCACAAACCTTAATACTACTACCATGAGATTGATTTATAAGGGTATATCTACACTAGACGTTTTCTAATGGTATTCATCCTAGTGGTAGTTTTCTACTGAAATTGTTCAGTAAATATTTTATGGTTCCAATATCACACATTACATCAAGGGAACTTGTATATAATGTTTAAATAAATATCTTTGATCTAAATTTGTGTAAAACCTCGTATTAGAATTCCTATCCTATTTAGTGATTAGTGTGACTTCTAATTAAACTCTGTGATAAAATATTAAATTAGAACACTGTATGAAACTGAAGGGGGTAAGACTCCTCACACCCTTTCTGGGATTTATGTTGATTGGATTCCCACATAGTCCAATGTTGCTTGAGACTAATATCTCTAACTAATCGTATGTTTAATTTAACCTTAACCGATATCCCATTAAGTTAATCTTGTGTCGAATTGTATATAAAATTCTGCTACATCCTTGTTACTTGTAAATGGTCTCTTTGAGAAACTCTGAGGGCAATAGGCAATATTTATACCCTTCCATTATGTACGTCCAATCAGACAATAAAAAGTATTCTTTTACCAGGTTCAGAGAAACTTGTTTTTTACAATGGACGATTATACTGTAGTTTCAAGTTAATTTTATCTAGCTTTATTTCTATTAGCTTTGATCCACGACTAAGGAAGAATTCATATGGTTGTTACCTGTACATTTTTCCAAGGTCCTGGTGGCATTGGGACATGGATGGTCTCATAATTACAATTCAGGCATGAAAACCTTTTCTGAATTCTTGTTGGGTTTCGCTTCTGAATTATATACTTACAGAATACTTGTAGTCTGTGTGTGATTGGTTTTCCTTGTAAGCAAGCTACAATGAATTCAATAGTCATGCTTTATTTTAAGGTGTAAATTTTATATATAGTTTTATGTTTTTGGTGTGGATTTATATTTATTTATATATTGGTTTTGAATTTAAATATGTATTCATGTTCAAACATATTTATTTATGTAGTTAAGTTTTAAGTGTATTACATTTTGACATTTATGTATTTTAACTTTTAAAGTTTTAAGTGTTGATTACTTTATGTATTTAAATAATTTGAGTGTCGTCTACTTTTTAAGATTTCTTTTTAAATTGTAAAAGCAAACTTTCATTTAATTTAACATTTAGTTCCTACATTTAGGCCCTAGGTTGATATTAAAGTTTTAATTTTTTAATTTATTTTTAATATTTTTTTGAGTTTTTTTATTTTTTTAAACTAAGATAATTGAAGGCTTTTATGAGTAATTTAATTATTATTTTTTTGGTCTAGAAGCACTTGTATAGAGAGTAAGATAGCCTTTACATAACATAAAGGACTTCCAATACAATGCACAATAAAGCATCACATTTATCTTATCTTATCTTATCTTACAAACACCCCACTGTATTGCAAGTCCAGTTGGCAAAATGATGAAGTTCAAGGCCAAATACAATGTCTTGTTGATTAAGAAGATTTGGCCTAACTCTGCTTCTTGTGGCAGCCCAATAGTTTTTTGTGTAAAAGAAAATGGCACTTAGCGCTCGTGCATTGACTATTGTGTGCTCAACAGTATAACGGTAAAAAATCAGTATCCATTGCCGTGCATTGACAACCTCTTGGACCAACTCTGAGGTTTACAATGCTTCCCAGATAAACTTGAAGTCAGGTAACCATCAGGTACTAATTCATCTTGAAGATGTCTTGAAAATAGCATTCAAGACAAAAGAAGGATTGTATGAATGGTTGGTGTGCCTTTCAGACCAATGCACTGACATCAGTCATGCGCTTGGTGAATGAGTTACCTTGACCCTTCACCAAACCCGAATGACTTACCTTGTCCCTTCACCAAACCCTTCATCATTGTCTGACATCTTCATCTACAATAAGATTTAGGAGGAACATGTGGAGCATATCTCACACATCTTAGATACATTGCACAAACAAAAGTTGGAAGCCAACTTAGCCAAGTTTTCATTCGACGCCCGACAGATTCAGTATTTGGGCTACGCCATTAATCGTATAGGCATCCATGTAGATTTAGAGAAGGTCAAATTAATCCTAAACTGGCCAAACTCTGCACAATCTTATTAAATTGAGGAGTTTTCTTAGACTTGCGAACTTCTTTGGCATGTTCGTCCTTGGGTTCGCAAACATATTACGACCACCCAGCTAGATCATGCATACCAAAGCAACCTCCTATTAGATGCACACACAACATGCCTTCGAGGAGCTCAGACGTCCCTACGTAACACCTATTCTAGTAATGTTTGACATTGTCCAACCCTTTGAGATCTAGACCGATGCATTTGACTATGCACTTTGCATAGTACTCACACAACATGTACATCTAGTCACCTACCACTCATAGACATTTAGTGACATGGTTCAATGCTACTCCACGTTCCTCTGTTTTGTGAGAGGTGCGATAGTGTGACAAAATGTTTTGAAAAGTGTTTTGGGAAGTATATGATGTTGCCTAAGTCCCCTATGGTCTACCCACGAGGAATTTGTAGAGCAATTGTTCCATTTGTTCTGCGATGGGGTGCTATGGGCAACTCAATTGCAAAACATAAGGTCTAAGGCAGGTTGGTGTTGACATAACTTGAGGAACAATCCCCATAGTTCCTTAGTTTCGTGCAATAGGCATTGGAGAGACCAAATCAAGATTTTGGAAAGTTTTTAAAATGAGTTCCAAAGGCAGTTGGGATGGGCGACTAAGTCTTATTGGGCTTTATATAAGCAAATTTTCCTGTCATTTTCGAATCATTTCAAGAACTCTCCGTCCAAGTCTAGCACTCTACCCTATCAAGCTAGTTCGACTTTGCCCTAACTGTTGTTTTCCCTCCACGATTGCTTTTCCCTTGGGTTTGGCAAATTCAAATCTGCCATTGAAATTGTCTCTATCTATGTGCAGAAATTGTCTCTATTTGTGCATCATTTCCATCGGATTTTCAAGCATTTTCATGAATATTTCTTTCCATCGATCATTTTTCATTGTTTTGGTCCCCATTCACTCACCAAATCCAACTGCCCGCGCAATTGTTCCTTCTCTCTTTGAATTGCCTAGTCACCACCATGAAAATTCAGTACGTAGGACATGAGCACATTTTTTCGTTGGAAACCGATATCCTTAAAATCAATGACAATGATGTAGAACATATGGATTTGGTAGAGTTCTAGGTACGAATGCTGGAGGGCAAGAGGACTACGTTGGCTGAACGCATTTTCAACAGTGGTTTGGCTCATGCCGCGGGATTCCCAAATTCAATTCAATGCTCAAACATTGTCTTAGCATGTGCTTGATGTTATGACTTGGACACAAAAGAGGTGATTGCCAAACTTGATGCTCATCACATAAATGCTGCCCTAGGAATCAAGCCCTTACAAGATGCCAAGGTAATGACTTTGGAAATGGCCCAAGAAGAATTCGATCTAAGTCTAGAGAAATATCGAACTATGAGTGGCAAATCTTGGCTGAGCAAGAAAAAGAAAGGACCTTCTAAGCTACCAAAGAATTTGTACAGGGCAGATTTTGAAGAAGAGCTTTCTGATATGATCACACTACTGGCTAGAGTTATGGGATTGCAAACCCACCTTGGAATTCCACAATTGGATATGTATCTTCATTAATATCATTTGTGCGGGCAAACAAGCATTCAATTAGGGAAAAATCATTAGTGAAAACTTGCCAAAACAACTTAGCTGAGTTCTACCAAGTCTTTCTATATGACTTCATACCTAATGTATTCCATTGTGGTCTACAAAATTTGGGTTGGTCTTTCTGGAATGAGCAGGTATGATACATCAAAACCAATCTTTGACTACCTCACCCAAATTACATATGAAAGCAGCAAAAGCCGTTTCAAAAGAGTGAATGATGCCTTCACCATGCTGATTGTGAGAGTATTGGAAGGAGATACAACAAAAATAATCTCCAATGAAGCGAAAGCATTGATTAAAACACAGGTTCAATTTCAGAGGTTCACTTATCTCAGGATGGCTGGTTGTGAAGGTGAACCTTACAATCTCCCAACAAAAGACCATATTTTGACAGTACAAACTTTATTAGTAATAATCTCACACTTCCCTTGAGCTATCATCATGTGCCTACCATTGAAGATTTTTGGGAAGACTGAGATAATGAATTTAAATTTAGGAGAAGAGGATGCATGACGATGTCACTAAATCAAATTCAAGCCTTCCAACTTGATCAAGTTCCTGAAGGCATGGTGGATGATGACAGTGATTTATGTAAACCTGAATTAGAAACAACTATTCAGCATGCTCCCCTTCTCAATGTTGACTGGTCACAAAAGGAGAAAGATCGTCTTGATGATCTAACACGGCCTGTGATTGTGAGAACCAAGAGGTGGTTTCACAAGAAATTGATCAAGTTCAATGCTGCGAAGAAGACCACTCCTCAGGTCCAACATGAGACACCTTATTCTTGAGACTGCCAACCTTCAAATACAAAGGTATATGTCAGAACTCCCAAGGTAGATATTGCATCACGAGGTGTGGGGGATGATAGTAAAAAAGAGGTTATTTCGGAGAGTGCTTATGGAAGAGGCGACACAAGACAAAAGTTGCCCATCAAAAGTCCTGCTTCTTCTTTTCAAGCATTAGGTGAGATACCTCCCTCTGTTGACACCTCACTTATGCAAACGTCAGCTTCCCTATCTCCACTCATACTAATTTTTCCTGCGTCAACTTAGTCTGATGTAGTTTTCGGTGATTCTTCCTATACCAGGGTCCAACCCCTTATTGAAAAGAAAAGGAAGGCTTATGTTAAAATCATTGCTCCTGATTATTATGTTGTGGCATGTTTGCTTCAAAGCACTCCTGCTCCTAAGAAAGTGAAAGCTGCCTCTCACCTGGTCATGGATCCTTCTGGCTTGTAATTTGTCGAGATTGCCAAAACCACATCTCATAAAAATGAAGGATTGATTGGACGAGGAAAATCATGAGGGAGACACTCATAATTTCAAAGAAACAACTTCAAGAATTATTGAGAGAGTGGAAAAGGGAAACCAAACGCAGGAACAACTTGAAGAACATGTTCGCACTCACAATGGATATGTCAAAGCCTTCCTATCACATGACCCTACTCCATTGACATCTCTTCCCTCTTCAGCTTTAGTGGAAGAAATTGACCCCAAGGCCATCTCTGAGATGCACAAGCACAATAACCGGGGCAATGTTACTGAGACTTAGGTAGAAAAGCTTTTGGTTAATGGTCTCAATTTCATTGATGAAAGTTGGGAAGTATACGGGCAGCTGGTTGAAGTCCAAGAGAAGTTGTTAAGTCAAGTAAAAAACGTAGAAAAAGAAACTGCCCTATGGGTATGTTTGACTCAAGACTTGAGAATAATGGCAGTTTCAGATGAGAAGATTCTTTTCTTTACAAAGGTTTTCAATAATTCCCAAGAGAATTTCTCATGAACTTGGTCAATAAGTGTCTAATGGAGAATAAAAATACTTGAAGAAAGCAAGGTTGATCTCTAATCTCATATTCAGAAGGGAGAAGCTCTTACAGCAGAAATCTCTGCAGACATGAAAGCCCTCTGCTGTGATCTTTTCAAAGAGAATTATGCTGAGTTAAACACAATGGCATACATCAAAGAGCGATTTAGAATATTGATAAAAGAGGAGCTGTTCTACACTGAAGGCTTCCATAAAGATAAATTGGATGAGCTTTCCGAAATTCACAATGTGATCGTCAAAGCATCCAAGGGCCTAACCAGCTTTAACGGCGGCAGCTTCTAGATGATCAATGCCATGGGAACTTGGTTAATTAATCTTTCTAACAGAAAAATTGTATGTGAGAGAGAAATTGTAGCTATTGTCACAAGGTTCATAATGCAAGTGCTGAATCTTAATCGTTCTTACTCTTCTCTTACGTCTTGACTTCTCTTTATGCTATTTTTCTACTTCTTCGTTGCACTTTTCTTTTGCAATTTTTCTTTCTTACCTATTTAAAATTTGTAAAATTCACTTAAGTGACTAATGAAGTGGAAAAGTAAAGTTGTAGAAGCTAGTAAAGATTACTCAAAGGGTAGTTATAATGGAGTTTTTTTCCCAACCCTATTTGAAGTGAAAGATTTCTCCTTAAGGGTTTTTGGAAATTTTCTCGAGAAACAAAATTACTCAAGAGGTTCACACCTCTTCATTTTCTATCCTTGACTGTACATTTAATAGCAAGAGTAATATGAAACTTTGAGTTCATTTTATGCCCAAAAAGAATTATTGAACCTTGTGTCTCTATTTCAATGTTTTACCGATGTCTTTTGTTGTTTAAATATCTGCATTAGACATGTCTTTTACCGATGTGTTTTGTTGTTTAAATTTGGATTGGTCTCCTATTTGATTGCACTAATTCTGTATCATATGCACAAAAAATGTGTTTCAGGGAAAGGTGAATCCCACTCAATTGTTCTGCTTTGATAATGGTTTGTGCCCAGGTAAACTTACATTCTCTTCTACAAACATTGCTTTGACTTTAAGATCATCTAAATGTATTCAAAACTTTTCATTTCTGAACTCTGCAACATCACTTGGTATATTTTGTTATCAAATGATTTGTAATTTATGTAATTTATTGAAGCTTGAAAAGTTCATATTTCTGTTTTCATTAATATAGGAGAATATCTTAGGAATTTTTTTTAATTAAAAGTACTATTGATTAGAATTTTACTTTCATTTTTTTTTACAGTCATGGCTTCTTCTGGAACTCCTAATTTGTTTGAGAGGACCGATTTAGAGATTGCAAAATTGCAATCTATTCTCGAAAATCCAACTACAGTTGGGCAGTATAAAGCCCATTGTGAAAGAATACTGGTTGATCTTCGTAGAATAGAGACAAGTTTGAAAACATATAATCCATTTGATTCTGAATCAATAACAAAATTTATGGATTCACTAAAATCAAGTGTCTCAGGAGATGTAGGTTATAATGAGATTACATCACGACTTTCCGATAAGGAAGTCGTTAAGAGGTCTTGTTGGAGTTTTTATGCAGACAAACGGAAAATAAGGGCATATTATGTAAACAAATGTTCATGTCCTTTATGTGCCCCTTTGATTTATCCTAGATTTGTGGCCTCTCAAGGCCAATTTCCAAATAATGACCAATTACCATTATACTTCATAATGATGCTACATGTTGAGGTTCACTTAAACCTAAAGGTGAACTATTTAGACATCCCTAGTTATTTGGGGCAGGGGCGTGGCCGTATTAGCCACAGCAGGCATATAGAAAGGAGGGAGCTCCTGCAGTTGTTGATGCACGGCAGCTTGTACCAAGGCCACAACCATTCTTATCGCTTTCAGATGTCACAAAGACTGTCGTTATGACCGCACATGAGGGTGCTATCGAGGGTCTTCTTTGGCATTGCTCGCGAACCCAATTGATCTCTTCTCGACCGTGTGGGTCAAGGTACCTTGAGATGCGATACTAGCGCGTGGAGGTGCTAGTAGCACCAGTGATGCACGCAGCGAGGTATACGCTCGTGCATCTTTGATTTCCCCAGATGACTTTGAGCTAGTTACAGATCCCGCTCAGGCACGTCGGCTAGGACGCATCATGGCTGCTGACTTGTTGCGTGCGTATGAGGTGATTGCTCGGCATTGCAGCATTCCACTATCGGGGGTTTTAGATTTTATAGAGCAGAGTGGGAGTGTATCTTCTAGTCAGGGTACTACTGCCGCTGCTACAGATAGACTTCCTGTAGCTGGGATTGTCACACCTGATGTTCAGCACATTTCTGTTCCGGTGTGTGAAAATTAAACCTTTAATATAATTAAAATTTATTTTAATTGATCATTACTTTACAATTTATTAATATTAAAATTAAACATTTACTTTTGTGTTTAGGCTTCTGCTCCAAAGGTGTGGAGCTTCACATTACACCATCTACCCGTGTCACATACACACTCTTGGTGAGCACAACATGGATCTCGATGTTCTCATCAACACTAAAATTTTCCTCCATAATTTCTATTTCATTAATGTATGTATTAGGAATAGGATGTTGTTAAGTATAATTAGTAGTAGCGTCTGATAGAAGATAACGGCGCCGTCAGTACGGTGTCGCCAATAATGTGGAGTACGGTAACAATCAAAGTACAATAGGAATGTTGTAAAAAGTAAATATTTGTCGTAAGTGGTCCGGTAATGTTAAAATGTCAAAGTTTGGGTAATTAGAGAAGTAGGGTCTACATGATTAGGAATTAGAAATATTATATTGGTAATAAAGACAAGGAGTGAGGTCATAAATATTTTGTGTATTTTATTTGTAAAAAGTCTAAAAATGTGGAACCCATGTAAAATGATAAGGTTTATCTTATCTTAACAGATAAGCCTACATGTACAGATAAGAGTTAAGGTATGGAATATGATTCGTCAGAGTGGATTTCTTATCCTATCTTAGAGATAAGATGGATAAGCCTGGAAGTTCTATAAATAGAGAAGCTACCCCCCTCATTTAGCATAGAAAGAAGTAGTGAGAAATATTGTAAGAAGTGTGCAAAGGAAGCCATCAGTTAAAGGTGTGTTGAAGAAGCCATCGAGAGGTGTAATTGTAAAGTTTCTCCCATAGTCTTGTTGAAGTACCTCATGGGTGAGATTGTAACAATTTCATGTTAATATTATAATTTACTTTGATATTTCAGATTTGTCATCATTCCGTCTTATCATAGTCAATGGTATTCTTGTGTTCGATTTTTGTTTTGTTTCCAGATTACATCCACCAAACTAAAGGTCATGCATTAGTAAATAATCATAAAGACGAGGAGTTCCCGTGAAGAATTATCATAGTGCCGGATTGGTGATGACATTTTGGTTCCGTTGCCGGGACCATTCCTCGTTGGTGGATTTTCTGGAGAGATATTCCCACTTAGGCAAAAATTAATTGGAGGGTAACCTTGTTTTTACTGTGCATAGTAGTTACCATGGTAAAGTCATTTTTACCGTGAATAGTAGTTACCATGTTAAAGTCATTTTTGCCATGAATAGTAGTTACTGTTGGTAAAGTCCTTTTTCTTTGGGAATAGTAATTACCGCAGAAAGTCACTTTTACTATGAATAGTATTTACTTTATGCATAGAATTTCACTTTTTACCGTGAATAGTATTTACCACAGTAAAGTCAGTTTTACCGTAGTAAGTCAAGTTTTACCATAGTTTACCGTGGTCATTTCTATTTTACTATAGAAAGGTGTAAAGTCACTTTCTAGTATAGTGATTCCAATTATTTGTGCACATAAGTCTTGTTAATTGTACTTGTGGGTTGGTATTTCACGGTGGTTACTTTTGAAAATGGGAAAGATTCCTGTTTTTTCAGCTCAATCTAATGAAGATGCTTCTTCTTTCATTCAAGAGTTTAAACGATCTTGTATTTGTAATGGCTTTATAAGAAGGGAACAATGGACTGAATTTTTTCCTACCTTTTTGGATGGTTTAGCACTTAGGTGGTTTGAAACACTAGGTGATAATGTGAAAAATTCATGGGATTTATTAACCGAAAGTTTTCTTGAAGAATTTGGTGAACAACAGAAATATGCAGATCTCATGATCGAGATCACAAAGTTATCCCAAGGAGAGAAGGAGAAGATAAGGGATTATCATGCTCGTGTTCTGAGCTAAGGAGGAAGCTCGATGCCCGTGATTTGGAAGGAAGGACTAGCGGATGGGTTGATGAATGGTGTGGATAATCTCCTCTGTAAGCACTTCATTCTTGGGATGAAGCCGAGATCGACAACGAGTGAAGTATGACCGCCTAGCTACCATTGAACAAGCAAAGGAGATTGCAAGAAGGCAAGAAGAAAGCATGGAAGAGGAGCCCAAAGAAATTGTTGCTAAAGTAGAGCCTACACCAGCACCTTTGGTCCATAATCCACAACCACTCCCGGTGAGCACAAATATTTCTCCTAGTACATCTATTGAGTATGAAGATCTGCTCAAAAAGATGGGTCAATTAACTATTAATCTTCTTCAAGGAAAGGAATTTAGTTCTCAGGGAGGAGATAGAGGTCCAAAAAGAAATATTTCTGAAGTTGTTTGTTATGGTTGTTATAAAAAGGGTCATTATAAGTATAATTGTCCAGATAGAGCTTCTACATCTGGTACAAGAGATAATGATAAAGGAAAAGCACCTGTGAATTCTCTTGATGTAGTAGATAAGAGTAGAAATAATGAAGTAGATGTGTTTGTAACAAAAAGAAAGAAAGAAAAAGATAATCAAGATGGAACTGATCCTAAGAAGATGAAAGGAGAAACTAGTAAGAAACATAGGAGAAGAAAGTTGGGTGTGCAGGATTTTCTGATTTCACAGGGGCAAGGACCATACTCCATCTTGGAAGATCTGTCCAAAAGGCCTGCAAATATTACATATGGTCAACTCTTGGCTATGTCTTCTGAGAAGAGGCGGGAGTTGCGAGGTGGACTCAATGCTCGAAGAAGGAAGGAGGTTGAGGTCCCTGTTTTGGAGGTAGAGGCAGATCCTTATGCTCCACAAGCCGAGGTATTATGTAATGGTATTTCAATTCATGATGTCTTAGTTGATGGAGGTGCTGCAGTTAATGTAATGACCGAGTCTGTAATGAATATGTTGGGTTTAAAAATTGATCGCCCTTCAACACTTATGTTAAGGTCATTAAATAAAGGAAAAACTAAACCAGAAGGTGTAGTTTCAAATGTGGCAATATCTCATATGGGTGTGGTATGTGTGGTAGACTTTCGGTGATGAAAAATGGTACTGCTTGCACTCCCAATGCTGCTGGGAAGACCATGGCTAAGGAGAGTTCATGCAAGAAACTACTGGAATGAAGGTTTCATGACACTTGGACGTGGTAGAGAGAGGGTGAAGATAAATGTGATCCCTCGACATCATAAGGCGTAACACCGTGGATTCAAGTGATGAAACTGATGATTGGACATCCTCTGATTACTCTAGTACCAATGAAGTGGACACTGAAGATGAAGAAAGTGAGGTGGATGTTTCAGTCATGGATATCCTTCCAGTCACACCAACTCATGACCCCATAAAATTATCTGAAGAAGAAGTTGATGATCGTCTCCAACAAATAAAGATTGGTGATGCTGTGATGGAGAGTGAGAAGGAATCCTACCTCCAGCTCTTTCGAAGGTACATACACCTATTCACTTTTGGTTACAAGGAACTCCGTCAAGTAAGTTGGGTAGAACATTGTATTGAGCTGGTAGATGGTGCTAAGCCCATAAAGCAAATGCCATATAGAATGAATCCTAATTTTTCCAAGACTGTAAAAGAAGAAATAGATAAGTTGCTTGATGCAGGATTCATATTTGCTGTGGAGAATTCAGAATGGGTTTCTCCCATTGTGATCTCAATAAAAAAGAATGGGAAGCTACGCATTTGTGTTGATTACAGGAAGCTCAATAAGGCAACAAAGAAGGATCACTACCCTCTTCCATTTTCGATCGATCTTGGACGAAGTAGGCGGCCGAGTGCTATAGTTTCTTTGATGGATATAACGGCTACAACCAAGTTCGTATAGCGAGAGAAAGATCGAGTTGAAGACCACGTTCACCACTCCTTGGGAATGTTTGCTTATAGAGTTATGCCTTTTGGTTGTGTAATGCTCCAAAACATTCCAAATTTGATGAATAGGGTGTTCGAACCCTATATTGGGACCTTCATCGAGTATTTCTAGATGATTTTTGCATCTATGGGAGCAAGTTGGACCACCTGCACCAGATGGAGACAACATTTCAAAGGTTAGATGAAGCACAAGCCTCACTAAACCCTACAAAGTGTGTCTTTGGATGTTCTAAAGGCGTTTTGTTAGGGCATGTTGTATCCAGAGATGGTATTGGTACTGATCCTGATAAAGTTTCAAAAATCAAAGATTTACCATTTCCTATGAATAGAAGTAAGTTGAGATCATTTTTAGGCCATGTGGGTTACTATAGAAGGTTCATCAAGAATTTCTCAAAGATTGCACAGCCACTAACCCAGTTCTTGAAGAAGGATGTTGCTTATGAACCAGGAAACAAGGCGCATGAAGCTTTTGGACAACTGAAGGAAGCCCTGGTGTCTTCACCTATTTTGAAGAATCCAGATTGGAGCAAGCCATTCATTGTGTACACTGATGCCTCAGATGCAGCACTAGGTAGTACTTTGAGCCAAAAGGATGAAAATGGGAATGAACATCCAATTTACTTTGGGAGCGAAAAATGAGCAAAGATCTTGAGGTAAACTATACTGTAACTGAAAAAGAGGCTCTGGCTATCATTTTTTCTGTAAAGAAGTTTAGAAATTACTTGCTAGGGCAGAAATTTATAGTTGTAACGGATCATCGTGCTCTGAAATATATTATCAATAAGCCTAACCCATCAGGGAGGATAGCAAGATGGATAATTTTGCTACAAGAATTTGAATTTGATATTATAGATAGGCCAGGAAAGAAGCATGTCAATGCAGATGCACTCTCTCGAGCCTATGATGGTTTAGGATCATCTTGTGATGATGATGATTTTCCCGATGCAAAGATTGTTCTCCTTGACACAATCCCTAGTGAATACATAGATATTTGGAATTATCTGAATGAATTCAAGTTTCCTGATGGTGCCAATGCAAAGACTAAGAGAAAGATTACTCAAGCCAATCGTCCATATTCTATTTTGCATGGAGCATTATTTCGAATAGGACCTGATGGACAATACAAGAGGGCAATTGGACGTGATCAAGGAAAGGAGCTGCTAGAAGAATTCCACAATGGTACATGTGGAGGGCACTTCTCTGGACAACTTACAACAAGAAGGATCTTGGATGCAGGTTATCACTGGCCCACTCTTTTTAAAGATTGTTATAATTATTGTAAGACATGTGATATTTGTCAAACACATGGTAACCGTAAGACTTCATCAGCTCCATTATGTCCTATTCTTCCACTTGGTCCCTTTGAAAAGTGGGGAATAGACATTGTAGGTCCACTTCCAACTACATCACGCCAAAATAAGTATATTGTAGTTGCCACAGATTATTTAACCAAGTGGGTTGAAGCTAGGCCATTGAAGACAACTTCTATGGATGAAGTGGCAAGGTTCATATATGAACGTATTGTCACCAGATTTGGTTGTCCATTAGAAATTGTAATAGATCAAGGAAGCCACTTCATTAATGAGGTGGTAGAAGCCCTAGTCAATAAATTTTCTATTAAGCACAGGAAAGCAACAACATACAAGCCAAGCACAAATGGACAGGTGGAACGAACAAATTTTGTGCTGTGTCAAATTCTAGCGAAAGATGCAGCCTTGCAGGTACATAAATGGGATAAGAGGATTCATGCAGCATTGTGGGCATATAGGGCAACATCAAAGTCAGCAACAGGATACTCCCCATTTCAGTTGGCCTATGGCATTGATCCAGTTCTTCCTATTGAGTTTGATATTCCCACTGTGAGAGTTATGAAAAATGAAAGGATGGATGAAAATGATTCAGTAAAAGAAAGGTTGGTACATCTTCATTTGCTAGAAGAAATGAGGGAAATAGCAAAGGATACAAGCCATAAGAAGAAAATGAAGCAGAAGGAGTACTTTGATCAAAAGATCCGGTGGTCTCCATTTCAAGTGAATGACTTGGTTCTAGTATATGATTCTAGATACAAAAAAAGAAGACAGAGAAAATTTCTTCCAAAATGGATGGGGCCCTACAAAATAGCAGATGTGCATGAAAATGGTACGTACTGACTAGAGGAATTGGATGGCACTCCCATTACGAAATGGGTCAACCACGACAAGTTAAAGATTTTCCAAGCACCAGAATAGTCTACTCCGAGGACGGAGTAGAAGCTAGGAAGGGGGAATATGTCAACACTAAAATTTTCCTCCATAATTTCTATTTCATTAATGTATGTATTAGGAATAGGATGTTGTTAAGTATAATTAGTAGTAGCGTCTGATAGAAGATAACGGCACCGTCAGTACGGTGTCGCCAATAATGTGGAGTACGGTAATAGTCAAAGTACAATAGGAATGTTGTAAAAAGTAAATATTTGTCGTAAGTGGTCCGGTAATGTTAAAATGTCAAAGTTTGGGTAATTAGAGAAGTAGGGTCTACATGATTAGGAATTAGAAATATTATATTGGTAATAAAGACAAGGAGTGAGGTCATAAATATTTTGTGTATTTTATTTGTAAAAAGTCTAAAAATGTGGAACCCATGTAAAATGATAAGGTTTATCTTATCTTAACAGATAAGCCTACATGTACAGATAAGAGTTAAGGTATGGAATATGATTCGTCAGAGTGGATTTCTTATCCTATCTTAGAGATAAGATGGATAAGCTCTGAAGTTCTATAAATAGAGAGGCTACCCCCCTCATTTAGCATAGAAAGAAGTAGTGAGAAATATTGTAAGAAGTGTGCAAAGGAAGCCATCAGTTAAAGGTGTGTTGAAGAAGCCATCGAGAGGTGTAATTGTAAAGTTTCTCCCATAGTCTTGTTGAAGTACCTCATGGGTGAGATTGTAACAATTTCATGTTAATATTATAATTTACTTTGATATTTCAGATTTGTCATCATTCCGTCTTATCATAGACAATGGTATTCTTGTGTTCGGTTGTTGTTTTGTTTCCAGATTACATCCACCAAACTAAAGGCTATGCATTAGTAAATAATCATAGCACGAGGAGTTCCCGGTGAAGAATTATCATAGTGCCGGATTGGTGATGACAGTTCCAGGTCGAAGTCAACTTGGGTTAGTTGGCGACATATTTGCTGGTGTTGAGGTCGTGGATGACAATCCCATACATTTGGAGACGCGTTCCGCAGAGGTATAAATACATGTGTTTTAATATAATTAATATTTAATCTAAATTGAAATGTTAAAAATTAATGAACTTTATTCAAAAAACTTATTTATCAACTTCTTACATTTTATTTATTTTGTTTCACAGGGATCTACGGGACAGAGATCTACGGGTAGCGTAGATACTCCCAACATCCGCGCAGGGACAGATACTGAGGTAATCAATTGTACATATCAGTTATATAATGTATTGAATTAATCAAGAAATTGTTGTAGATTTCTGCTTATATATTTTAATATATGGTACATGCTATATATAGTTTATGACATGTATGTTCCTTTTTTTTAACATGCAGCCCTGCGTGACGAGCGTAGTGAAGGGTCTGGCACTCGCCCTAGTGCACGGAGGAGACTTCAGTGATATTTTATAGATTTCAAACATTTTAGACATACTTCTGGAGATTTTAGACATGTATATATATTCATACTCATTCTAGACATCATTATTATATTTTGATATATGTCTTAGACACGTGTATTATTAATATATTTTGATATATGTCTTAGACACGTGTATTTACAATTATGGATGTGAATATAAGACACCCCCTTATCTTTCATTTTTGTCTCTTGATGATATCATAATAGGTATATAACTAGCAATCACATGTGTTTCATGAGATGTGAACGCCGAACGGTATATGTTATTTGATTTAGAGGCATAGTTATCTGAGTTTTGATGTGCTGCTTTGTCCATCTCTTGTCGTCCTCGGTCAGTGTCCATGCAGTCTTTGCTGTAATTAATAATTTAATAGTGTTCTGTGTCACTGTCATCTGTTATCAACAAATCCAGATCCTAGGATTACAGACCTTCCATCTGAAAGCAGATCCCTCGCATAATCAAAAGGCATCCCACAATCACCCAACCTAATGTTGCTAGGCTGCATCAAGGAAGCTGTATTTAGTTCTGTTGAAACAAAAGGCCAGCCACAGTTACCTGACCCAATGTTGCTAGGCTGTACCAAAGTTGAATTTGATACCGCGGTCATTTCAGAAGGCAACCCACAATCATCCGATGTAATGTTACTATGCATCACAAAAGATGGACTTGGTCCTGTTGTTGCTTCAAATGGTATCTGACAATCACCTGGCCTAATTCCATTAGGCTGCATTGAGGAAGATTGATATGGTTCTGTTGTTTCAAAAAGCCACCCAGAAACACCTGAGCTAGATTTTCTAGGCTGCATAGAGTTTGTTGGATTTGGTTCTATCATTTCATTAGGCAACCCACAATCATCCAGCTTAATATTGCTAGGGTGCATCAACAAAGACGGATTTGGCTCTGTTGCTTCAAATGGCATCTCACAGACACCTGCCTTAACGCCACAAGGCTGCATTGAGGAAGGATGATTTCGTTCTGTTTTTGTTTCATAAGGCATCTCACATTCACCTGGCCCAATGTCATCAGGCTGTATAGAGGAAGTTGATATTTTTTCCACTGTGAAAGACAGCAACCCATAATCAACAGATTCTGCTGTACCATGACATCTGAACTGTTACAATCATAAAACTATGCTCAAAACTTTGTAAGTTAGAAAATCTATGAACCCTCCCCATAATCAGTTCTTTGTTTAACTAATTTATCTGTTACATTATTGTGCTTGGGAGAATTTGAAATTTTTATGATTGTCATGTTATTGATTATTAAGCCAGTGATCACAGATTTAATTGAACATTTCAATAAATGCGATTATCAATTGAAAAATCAGAACTAATGCCACTGTAAAACAATGTAAATTAAAAATCGAACGATTATGGAACAGGGTGCGAAACATTCATTAGTATTCGTTCATGAAAAAAGAGGCTTACAGATGTTGAAGGAACACAAACTATAAAACCAAATTATGACGATATTGTTTATTCTGTGGATGTTGATGCCAATGTAGTCCATGCCTCAGGATCTGGCGATAAGTTTTATTGGAAATCCCTTGACAGGGACAAGAGGGACTGGATACCCACAAATCCTTTCACGAGGGTCAGTTGGGGTGTAACCACTGAATGCTTTCACAAAATGATGGAGGAACAGTAATATTTCCACTTTTGCGTATTCCCATCCTGGACATGTCCGCCGTCCTCCTCCAAATGGTACGAATGTATAAGCATCCAAATGCCCATCTTCTTCTTCAAATCTCGAAGGCATGAATTTATCTGGCTGCTTGAAATATATGTCTTTCTGATGTGTAGAATAAGTTGTCCATACAACCTGTAACAAATTGTGCAAAGGGGAAAACAGGATTTCATATATTGAATCTCAGAAGGAAAAACATAAATTGACATATGAAAAGTATGGAGTGATTTACCTGCCATCCTTTTGGAATTGTGTAACCATCATGATTAATGTCATTCATGGTCTTACGAAGTGTTCCAAATACTGGAGAAAGCATCCGTAGACTTTCCTGGAGCACTTGCCATGTGTATTTCATGGCTTTGATATCCTTCATTGTGATTTCTTCTCCCTCCTTTTTATTTGAAGCTATCTCCAATTGCTCTGTAATATTATATCAATGTATCCACACAAATTACATTGCGCCTAACACAAACATAGAGAAATCAAGAAAACAGAGCAGAAGCGTTGCATACCTTGAACTACTTTTTCAAAGCATTCTGGATTGGAAGACAACATCTTTAAAATCAGAGTCATTTGTGAAGTGGTGGTGTCATAGGAGGCATCCAGCATTGCAAAACAGTTGTCTAAGACTGCCTCGTCGCTCAGTGGTTTCCCTCTTTCATCTCTGAAGCTGAGCAAAACAGAGAGAAGATCTTGATTGCTAGACGCTAATACTGTCCTTCCAACCTTGGATCTATAATTTTAAGCAACTTCTTATTATTGTACAGAAATGGTCAAGCCCACTCTACCAGGTTATAGTCTCTGCTTAGTCTGGTCTTATCCATGGATGTCCTGCGAAACAACAACTCCAGTAACACCAAAACCATAGACTTCAATGCTAACTGTTAGGTGACTGGTCATCACATACCTAGGAGCTGCGTAACCATATATACCCATCACACGAGTGTAAACATGAGTCTGGTCTCCCTCCTAACCATTCTATCAAGTAGAAAGTTCTGCTGTATAATCTGAGTCCAATATAATATTGGATGTCTTGAAGTCATGATAGATAAACTTGCCTTTCCAGTTCATGAAGAAAAGCAAGTACTTTAGCAGCACTAAGTGCAATCTTCATTCTTACTGACCAAGGTATAGGAACACATACTTTTTGGAATAGATGGTTTTCGAGATTGCTCACTAGATGGTTTTATGGTTCCTAAGCCCACTACATGTTGCTCTCTAAAAATGGGAGATGAGGATGTTCCTCCATGTGCAGTGATCATTATTGATGGGTTAGCAGCAAGAATAAAAGAAATGGTAACTTAGATCATTTTATATGTATTAGAGACCCTTTCTCCTGATTTTTCATGTTTATATCTACTTTTGGACCATTTTTATGCATACAGTCTGTTTTTGCGGAGAATTCATGTTTATGTGCGAGTGAAAGTAACTTGGATCTTAGGGCGATATTGTCTTGCAATCACTCTATGTAAATTGATTGGAAATACCTGTAAGTGTTGCTGAAAAATGGCAACATAGTGAGATCCAGATAAAAGAAACAACGAATACTCTTATGTGCTCTCTAGAGAAACCAAAAAATTATGTTAAGATTTGTTGTCTGCTTCTTAATTTTATGGAAAGACTGTTATAATTTCGATCAATTTATATGTATTAGAGACTCTTTCTCTTGATAATTCATGTTTATGTGCTGGTGATGGTAATTTGGACTCAAGGACAAAATTAATACCTAATGTTTTAATTTCCGATTCACAGAAAGTTATTCCATACTATTTATGTAAAAACTTTTTGTTACAGTTATTTCCAAATTCCCCTGGAAACACAACCATAGTTCTGAAGGGCACTGTTGTGAGTTGCTGTCATGTCTAGAGGTCTAATGCTTGAAATACTTTGTTTAGTCTTCTGCATCTAAGTTGTTAGGGTTCTTATGAATCATCTCTTGGTCATTTAACTGCTCAGTATTTACTTTTATTCCTATCAGATATACTTTTGTGGGGGTCATTTTGTTTCTTAAAGAAGCGGAACATAGTACATACCACTCTGGAATTTATCATCTTTGCTTTTTTGGCTATGCATATCAGATGGAATATAATCAGTTAAACCCAATTCTTTGTACAAATTTACGGAATTCTCAACATCAGTTTGTTTGAGAATACGTGATACCAAAAAATACCTCAGTCAAAGTAGGCACTTTTTTATTCTTTATGATGCTGTTGATAACAGATGCAGCTTTACCTCCCTGCTGTATGCTTCACTATCCTACCTATGCATAATTTGATAGGCAGGTCAAGTACCACTACATGTACCTCAGTCTGGGGGTCCCCTAATGCTCTTTTATAAAACTACAGTCATCTATGAAGTAATTTTGACCTTCATTGCAGATGCTGGCATCATTGAGCTGAGCCTTACTGCCACGCTTCCCATTAGAGATTCCATTCTGCACATAGAAAAATTCATCCATAAGAGAGGAAAAAATTAGCAATGCTCGGAAAACTATAACCATATAGAAAAATAGAAAACTTGCGACATTTTAAGTGTATCTTTTTTAAAACCATGCTTCTGATATAGCATCAAAAAGACCAAAAGTATTTGATCCCCCATAAAAGAGTCAAGCTCTCCTAAATGCAAGGGATTTGATCCCCCATAAAAGAGTCAAGCTCTCCTAAATGCAAGGGATTTGATCCCCCATAAAAGTAGACTCGGATTTTCATTTCCAAAGGAAGAAATTGCAACAAGTCACATAGTTTGTTATATTTGTTTCCCACGGTCCCTGATCACCCAAGGATTTTTTTGATAAAGATTGATAAGGGAAGAAGAGTCTGATGAGCAGACCAAACAAAAACCTCCAACAACAATGAACATGGAGGATAATACCAATGAAAAGAGCTAAATACCAACTACAGACAGATTCTTCCAAAAAGAATGCGAGGAGAAATAAATAACGACCAATATCCAGCCACCATCATAGAACATCATGCCAAGGAATTCCAAAAGTGCTGAACGGTAACACCTTAGGGAAGAAACTCTTTCAGCAGCCCTGTAGCATCTCCAAGCCTCAAAGATTTGCTCTAGTAGGACTGACACAGAGAACAACAGAGCACATATCCTTGGGGATTGAACTATGGTGAAGCCTAAAACTTTCCAACATTAAACTCTTCAACTCAGCCCACTTACAATTTGAAACATTAAACAAATACGCCGTTCTCCCATCCGTTACAGACAAGGCATCAAAGAGACCCATCATCAAGACTTAAAATCTCCTTGCATTGTTTAACAATCTTCAGGTCTTTCCACATAGGACGGTTAACCTAAACATCAAAATCAACATCCAAGATCAGAAGACATCCCCTGTCCAGTAGAATCTTTCCCAGCCAAACCCACAACCTCTTCTGCAGAACATCATCACTCGAAAGTCTTTGAAGGCCCTTTGAAGATTTCAACTGCCATCTTGGAAGCCATGTATTCTCTAGAAGAGCTCCTTATCGATGCAAAGGACTGGCAAAAAGACTGCCATGTGCCCATCCATACCAAAAGGATTTAGTTGTTTTCCCACGAAGGTTAAACTGCTCCCTCTTGCCGCATTGTAACACAATTATTGTCAGCTAATCCAATTTTCTAATCTTGTCATGATCAATAAGCACTTGTGAAGAAGTAAACCAAACATTTCCAATTCAAAGCAATTCTAGTCTTCAATATATTTTAGAGCTAGTCTTCAATACATTTCCGAAACTATGTAACCATCATTCCTTGAGGTCTTGTGTCCCCAACCATTAATTTAGTCGGGAAGAAATATGGAATTTATGCCTGTCCTTGTTGTACATGTTTTTATTTGCACAAAAATATTAGGGGTTGCCATCAATAGTCCTTGAACATACATGATGATAGTATTTTTACATCTTATGATTTAAACTTCCAATTACAATAATAAATTCATTCTGTAAATTACAATAATACTTACCCATGTCAAATAACTTAAACAACACTACAATCCTCCACATCGAAATAGTGTAACACAATTGTTGTCAGCTAATCCGATTTTCTAATCTTGTCATGATCAACACTCGTGAAGAAGTAAACTAAAAAATTCCAATTCAAAGCAATTCTAGTCTTCAATATATTTGAGAACTAGTCTTCAATACATTTCCGAAACTATGTAGCCATCATTCCTTGAGGTCTTGTGTCCCCAACCATTAATTTAGTCAGGAAGAAATATGGAATTTATGCCTGTCCTTGTCGTACAGGTTTTTTATTTGCACAAAAGTATTAGGGGTTGCCATCATGATGATAGTATTTTTACTAAATCTTATGACTTAAACTTCCAATTACAACTATAAATTCATTCTGTAAATTACAATAATACTTACTCGTGTCAAGTAACTTAAACAACACTACAATCCTCCACACTGAAATAATACTAGAAACGATTCTAGACAAATGGTATCCTCCTTCCACTCGTTCTCATTATGTCTCTTGGTAGTGTTGCCCTTGACCAAGTCAGAAACAAACTCTTTTCTTCGTCATCATCCCAAATCATCTTGTCTGCTCTTTTCTTCGATAAGAAAATCTTAGTCTGTCTCAAGTTTACTGTAGCCTCAACAGATAATTCTGCCATCAACTCATGAATATTCAGTCATTTGTCCATGTCCACTTTCGGGTCACCTTTGAACAACTTGGTTATTGCAACTCATCGTTGTTTTCTGCTCACGTGGAAGTGTGATTCATACCTTGAGGGTCACCTTTGAACAACTTGGTTATTGCAACTCATCGCTGTTTTCGGCTCACGTGGAAGTGTGATTCATACCTGGATGGAAGGCTCCCAAACTCATAATTTTCTCTATGAGTGTGCTTTGTCATATACTTTGACTCTCTGGAATCCTCCTCATCAATCCCATCTTAGTCTATTTTTACCATAGTGAGGTTTATTTCATCCTGCTTTGCATGTCTTTGCCCATCCTGCTGCTCTTCAAGCTGATCCTTAGTCAATATCATGGGCTCCCCTATCTCTTCCCCTCTAAAGGATCACGTAAATGAGGATGGTCCTCTTGAGAATTGGGAGTGGTGCTCAGGCTCTTGGAAGATTTCCCTGCCACCTTGGAAGTCAGGTATCAATGTAAAGGACTGACAAAAAGACTACCATATGTCCATACCAACAAGATTTAGTTGTTTTTCCTGGAAGGTTAAACTGCTTCCTCTTGCTGCAATGTAACACAATTTTTTGTCATGGTTACTAAGATGATGCACAGTAGCTTCCAAAGAATTCAACCTCTTCCATAGTTATGCCAGCGAAAATAGAAGTGTTGCACAGAGACTCGTCTCCTACCACCAAAGATGCGTCTTGGAGACGGTACTCGTCAATACTTGACTCGGAGACTTGCATTTCAGTGTTTTTTGTCAATGTATTTTGTACTCTTGCCCCTAGATATGATGAGTTATCAAAGATAAACATCAGTATAACTATTCTTGTCTTTTGCTGTCATCTAATATTTGTTTGCTTTAAAAGATTATTATTGTTTTTCTTAGGCTGTATTAGGCTGTACCCATCTCCTTGTATGTGAAATAAAAGTAAAGTTTGTGATGGAATGATATCTAATCATCAGTGTGAATTGTTGGTTTGCTGCTCTGGAATCTCGTCTGGACATTTTTGCTTCTACTTTGCACGTCTCCTTTGGCTGCTCTCAACACCCACACAGCTTGCGCGCCCTCTCCGTCTGAAGCTCCAACCCTAGCCGCATTTATCTGGATTTTCCTGTATATCCTTGAAACTGAAATTCTGGTGTTTGTTTTTCGTAACACAAGTAGACTCTAGTAATAGCCACAGCTTAACTGTATTTGTCGAGTTGATTTTATGGATATTGTTGTTTTTGTGTTTTTTCATATATCTAGATTTTACTGAGCTTTGGCAGTGTGCTGGGTCGACTCCTAATCTTCAACTGAGTGAGACATTTTTGAGTTAAAGTTGTTGACTTTAAACCACAAATTGATGGATCAAGATTGATGGAGTCGTCTTGGGCTTCTTCAAGATCCCGAGGAGCCAAGATTAACATATCATTAAAAATCTTTGAAAATCCTTAGGTCCTCTTTCTTCCAACCAACCAAAAATTCCTTATAAGCATGATGCCTAGTTTTCTTACCAATTCGCTCACCGAAGATTTTCTGAATCTATTCACGTTCTTTTTCAGAAATCCGACTTTTCCAATCTTTGTTTATTCCTTATCAGCTTCAATTTCACACTTCCTGGACATACTTGCAAATCCGAGACATTAAAAATGGGCAAAATGTCCAACCATTCTAGTAACTCTACCTCAAAGGCATTGTGTGAAAATTTTCTCAGGATCATGCAAGGGCCAAAGTTTCTTGTACTTGAGTTTACTATAAGTTCCTTTTAGGAACCTATCTTTTTCTAAATTCCCCAACACTTTGAATCTCTTGCGAGAAAATGATTATTCTTTGTCTTGATTTCATCTGGCTTCTCAATACTCTGCTCCAATTGTTTCTTTACCTCTTCATGCAATTCAAGCATGTATTCGGCAAAGGTATCTGCATCTACACTCTACTTTTCTGTTGGCACTCTTAACAAGTTAGGTGATCTTCCATATATTGGAATGGTGCTTTTCCCACAAGCATCTTCTTTGAATCGCTATAGGAATTTTTTCCTTGAACCAATAGCACATCCCACCATCCAGGTTTGTTTTCAACCAAATATCTGAGTGAATTTTTCCTTGAACCAATAGCCTGCTGAACAATAGCCCTCTTTAGGTGCATTGACACACTTCATTGTCAACCAACAGAAGCTTTGTCCACCTCGTGTGTAGCCGAGCACCCTCAGCCATTGTCAGCCACCCAGTCCTCATATCATTGGCATCTAAGCTTCTTGGGTGGCACTCATGTGGCCTCTCAGGCCTTAGTAGACCCTACACACCTATTCCTCTCCTACTATAGATAGTGCTTGGTGTTTCAACCTAACTTGCGCATACCAACCAATTCACCAAGGCATCTCTGCCGTCCTTGTGGCTGTTAAGAATCTTCGTTGTCCCTGATCGACTTCTCCTTGTATTTCTCAACCACGACAATTGTGCATAGTTGTCGATCTGCCTAGTACTTGTGCCACAATAATCCACAGGTCTCAAAACACACATTAATCTTCGCAGCCACAACTGCACTCTCAAACCCATGTCACCTGACAATCCCTCTGCAACACCCAACATTCATCCTCCTTTTGCCAATGCTGACTATTGCCTCTGGCACAGTCGTAGCCACCACATGTTTCAGCTAACATTATAGTCATTTCCATTGCATAATTACGACGTTGGACAATTGATTTGCATATGTTGCCACCTTGTCGTGGTCAGTTCCTTTGTTGCCAAGTCTGCTTCTTCACATTTCAACTGTTGCTGTCTACATGCGGGCCTTGCCATAGCTTGGCTGACAATGTCTTGCACCATCTTTTGCTACCGTTGCACTGCACGGTTTGCTGCTGCACTTTCTCGGATACACCTGCAGCCACATTTTCCTGGCAACCACTTCAACGGATCTTCCAATGTTGCCAATAAGATCCGTCCACCACTCCAACAATGATATCTCGCTTGCATACAATTTCTTTGAGTAAATAGTCGGGTATAACCATTTCACGATGTTTAAATTTTTATGGTAAACCCTTATACTTCTGATTACATTTTTCATTCAACTGTTTTAATTCACTAACTATTAGAATATTTATTATAGTTTTTATTCTGTTGAAAAAAAAATCAATCTTCTTTATAGGAAAGCTAGACTATTTCGGTACGGGTACGGAATGCTGTGGGTACGTTCGTACAATATATTTTTAAAAAGTAAAAAATATGAATGGATATAAAAATTTAAAGAAAACTACAAGCTTATAGTCTCAACAATCTATAAAATATTAGAAGCCAACAACAAGCTTATTATGTAATATGAATTAGAAGCCATCTAAAACAAGATTTCTTTGACTGAATACAAGAAGACCACAAAACATTAAATCTACGAGTCCATCTACTAATGGGCTCACAAACATTCCACTTACTGTTAAGGCCCAGGGAAAGGTTTGGGGAGAAGGCAATCTTTTCATAGAGTTGTTTGGAGGTGGCCTCTTGAAGATGCCCTTTGAGCCACCTCACAGTATCCCAAAAGTCATTCTCATATTCCATAATTAGTCCAGTAGAGGGAGCTATGAAAGCATTTTTGAGCAGAGCATTGTATACATTCTGAACTGAGATTGAGGAAGCTTATAGAAAGCTTTAAGGTTTGTCCATTCCATCCACTTCCCAAATCTGTTAGACTTTTTTTCAATATGGGAACACTTCATCGGACTATTCATTTGAGTAAAAGCTGATTCTAGCTTGTGCATTAACTTTCTAACTTTCTTCCAACAGATTTTCATTAAGCATTAAGCATGTTGAGGCTCTACTCAAAAAGAGAATTTTTTGCTGCTGATAATAAATGAGATTTGGTTTCGAAATATCTCAAGAAGATGGTCTTGGTGGCGATGGAACAAAAAAATTGTATATAAAAAAATAATCATAACAAAGCACACAAGCATAAAGGTAGACTAAGACGAAGTAGAAAACCATTGAGAGCTCTAATACCATATAAAAGTTAGGAAAACTCGTCCACCGAATCACTTATGCGCTCCATGAATGCATTTAACTAAGCCACAATAAACATATGATTGAACTTAGGGAGCATTCACACAAATTTGAATTTGTTTCTCATTCATGCGATTAATAGTGTACAATACGGAACTTCTATAAATAATAAGGAAATTTTATTTTACAATCACCATATAGTTGTCTTGAACACACTATTATTTAAATTGCCTAAATATGCACTCAAAAAATGGTTTGTGCACATATCTCTCAAACATCTAAACAACCTCTCTAATTTAAGCTTAACCTCTCTAATTTGAATTAAATCGTAAAAAATATCATCAACTCTCACCTAGGTCACATGTTTAAATAATATAAACTAGCAATCGCACGTGATGTGTGAGATGTTAATGCCGAAACAAACATATTGTTGAGTGGAAAAGGAAATTGAAATGGAGAACAAAGCACCGTAGTTCGATCGAATTCGACGATGAGAAATAAAGGCAAAGCAGGCAGGTAGAACAAATTGTGGTAAAAAGTGTCAATGATAGACTTAATAGCATCATTTACAAGACAAGGTTTGAACGCATAAATTTATGGAAAACATGAATTTCTAGTTGACAGAGAGAAAAATGTAATGTTGCAATTGATCCATAATCAGCCTATCATGAGTCAATAAATCATGTTTATACCATACATACTTCCATGTAACAACCATATCACAATACTTGTAAACCATAAACCATCTCACAACAAGTAAGAATCACAAGTATTAAACAACTTTATTGTATAGTGGTCTCCATAGTCCCTTCAAGTAGAAAATACAATGCTATCTAGCTTAATAGTTTATTACCAACAAGGTTTAGTAATTTATTCCATGTCCTTCTATATAATACCAAGTGGCTCTGCTCATTGTTCAATGACTTGTAAAAGTTTTTCATGGTCTTCTACATCTAGTCTCCATTTTTTGCGTTTACTATTTGTAGTCTTCACCTGCTGCAATTGTAACCCTGTAGCAATTATGTGATGGGTGTAATGATACACCTTTTTGTCTGGTTTGTAATCAACAAAGTGAATCCCACTTTGGAGGGCTTTCACTTGTTGTAAGTATGTTCCCTGCACTACAACCGAGCCAGTAAAAAATGTTGTCACTTCACTTGTTATTTCACATGTTAGCTTTGTTCTCTCCTCTGTGCAACGCAACAAGTAGTACTCCACTTTCTCAATATTGGCTTCTTCAGCAATGACTGCAAATACATCTCCTACAACAAAATTCAAAGAAACATTCAATGATCGGATGTATAGTATAAATTATATATACATATATATATATTAATTATCAAATTATACTTGATCCTTTCAAATAAAACATACCTTGTTTAACCAGTCCAGATATGTGGTCATAATCAATTGAAATTAATGGCACATCTTCAAAACTATCATCATGATCTGATCCATATGTGTCATCCACAACTAAAGGAACTTGCTTCCACTCACCTACATACCCATGTTTTTGACTATTGCACTCTGAATATGATTTGTTCATGCATTCATAACAAAAACAAGAATAATCTCTTGTACAGATTGTCCAGTTATTACTATCCATAGTCATCAGAGAGTGCAAAGACCTAGAATTGGGAATCCTTTCACATCCATACTTTGTCCTCCGATCAATACCTTCATTTAATCATGCTCAAAAGATCAATAAAGTTTAAAACAAACAATAAAAATCAGAATAAAAAAATTTAAAGTTAGTAACTTGTAGTTCACTTAATAAATCACATAAAGATTTACATATCTATGTTTTAAATGTGCATGTACCTGTTATCTCCCAAAATACTCTGTGCGGGGTTGAAACATGTGAGGTTGAAGCCTGTGAGGTTGAAACCTGAACTGCAAAATGTTTCTTACACCATTCAACAACTGTGTGGGCATCAATCAATCGATCTCCCTCATAATCAAAGCTTTGTTTCTTTAGAGCACGTTTGATGCATGCACCCGCACCATCGTGTTCTCCCTTCCCATGACCACTCTAAAAAAACTCCATAAATGAGGAATTTTGTGATGACGATGATAACGACTGAGTGCAAAGAAAGGGCGAGAGGATTTGAATTGTGATGCGCAACCATCTGACCAAACAAAATGGTGATCTATCTGTATTCCTTGTTGATGAAGATATTGAAAGAACAAACCAAAACAATGTTGCACAAAGTGGGTGTCATGTTCCTTGTCATCACTTATATAGAAGTGATACTCCTTCTTGATCATTCGCTTCACATATGTACTTTCAACCCCATCCAAATCCAATTGTGCATGCCTATAAAATACTTGAACCATGATAGTAACCTGGTCAGTATGATAATACTGTGTTTGAATTTCTTTTTGATGAGAAAATGAGTAATTCTCAACAAAATCAACCACGGACAATATGGAACCAATAGGGAATGTGTCCCTATTAGTCTTGAATTGTGTAGCTTGCCACTTTGAATAGTGAGAATGTTTGATGTACGGACTAATTAAACTTCGGAAACTTTGCATGAATGTAGCAATGGGGATTTCCTCTTCTACCAAATCCAACCTGGTTGCATCTTTTCCAAGCCTTGTTGAATATTTTATGTATTTGAACCTACAAAATCAATTCATAACATGGACAAATTGTCATGTATTCATTTGCAATAAAATCAAAATCAAAATAAAATCTAACATCCAAATTTAAAAACATAAATTTATATATATCACCTCTTGCAAGCAACCAGGTTAACTGTGTCCAAATCTTCATTTGTTTTTGGCAATAATTTCAAGTCCCCACACTTGTCACAGACACCTTTGATGCAAGTCATACGATCATCAACATGATCATTAGATACGTTGCAAATAATTGAAGTTATGAATTCACTGACACGTGTAGGTGGGGCAATTTCTTCTCGTAACTTTCTATACACCTGAAAAAAACATAGATTTTGAAATACATTAATTTTAAATCACATGTCTCAAAAAACGATATTTAAACAAATTTTAAATATATAGATATAAATGAAAGCACGCCTCAAAATATATATACATTGAATCTATAAATTTTTATGTACCTGATAGTGATAATCAAACTCAACGTGATAGCGACAACAACATGTGTCAAGGACTTTATCAGCTCGCACATACCAAGGCTTCAAATTTTCAAACATTCGTTGTCCAATCTTAACATCTGGATTTTCTTCTGTAAACTTTATGTACATCTCATGTTGAGTTATTTCAAGCCAATGTTTTATATGTTCGTCATAGTTATTGCGAGTTACCCTATGTTTTAAAACATCCCTCACATTCGGAGAAGGACGAGTCCTCTCAGTCCAAAAATCAGAAACTATCTTCACAATATTATCCTCTATTTTATCAGAACGTGGATTTCTACACATTAGTGCCCAATTTCCTTCCATAGTAGAGTCATCCAATGTCTTCCTCCTTTTTGCATACCTACTAACCGTCTTTCTAGATAAACCCAATGCCTTGGCAAAGGCGGTAACATGACGATTCTTTGTTGTATCTTCACTTACAACTAAAGTTAATATTGCTCTACGAGAAATACTCTTATCAGCAGACCTAGTTTTTGTACCCAAAGAACTTATTCCTTTAAAAACATTCCCAACAAATTCTTCTTCTACACGTTTTGAATTTTTCCGTCCAAAATCAACACCTAACAATTCTAATGTTTCCCTCATATCAACATGATTCAAGAATGTAACCAACAAATGTGCTCTAGCAACTGTAGTCAAATTAACAAATTCACCATATACTATCTCTACACTTTTTGTTGTTTTCTTTCGTGATAGTGGTTCTTGTTCGGAAAATTCTTTTAATTTGTGTAAATCCATCTTCACCAAGTGTTTCACATTCTTTTTGGGAAGTAATTCCATAACTTTTGATATCACTTCAGCATAATGTTGTGCATCTTGATCTGTGTCCATAAACATGCACATGGGATCCTATCAAAACCCTTGCCTTTACGCAATCTAAAAAACATAAATTATCATATTTAAACCTTAGAACTAAAAAAAAATTATGATCTATCAAGGGTTTCTATACATATGTACCAATTTTTGTAGCGTTGTCTTTCACTTGTTGTGTCTTCTCTCTCTCTCTTGTGCCCTCCTACAAACAGATCTTCTAGCATTCTTCTCTGCATTCTCTTCCTCGGTATATTTTCGTTTCTCATTCTTTGCATTTCCCATGATTCATCCACTTCAATAATTTTCACCCGCACACATAAATCGTGATAGATCTGAATGTGTAAGAGTAAACTTGATACAAAACTATATGTGCATGCAACTCTATTTATATACAAATCTCAGTAGAAATTAGGTTATTTTTAATTTTAATTTTCTATAACTTTAAAACAACTTTTCATTTAATAGAATTTATATTTAATATGTAAAACAAGTTTCCTAATTTAATATTACATATTTTTGGTTAAAAACAATTTAAAAAAACACACTTACTTTAAAACACAAAAAATATGTAAAAAATTAAATTTAAAACATAAAAAGCGAACAATATTAAGTAAGTAACTTGTAAAATATTAAATTTAGAAGGGGAGACGCAATTGCGAATCATTAAATCTAGAAGGAGACGTTTTGGCGGCGCTTTGGTGGCGCAGAGGGGGTTCGCGCGAACCATATTCCGCGAACGAACCGTAACCCCAGTTCATTCGAACCCCGCTGAGTGGCAGTGACGTGGCGCCCGAATGGCACATTTTGGCTCCAAATCCTTTTGGGGGACAATTGTGAGCCAAAATCTGCCACTCGGATGCCACGTAATCAGGGTAAACGAAATAGTTAACTTACAAAATTTTGACACAAAATTCATATTTTTATTGGCTTTCTAAAAATGTAATTTTCATTTTTTAAAAATATGTTTTGCTATTTATTTTTTAATTTTTACTAACATATGGTATTTTAGGACAATCAATAGTACACAATCAACCAAATTTGAAAAATAGTACAATTTATCAAAAAAATTGAAAAAAATATACTTAGTATTTGTTGAATTCTTCTTCTTGCCTGTGAAAAAAAAAAAATAATTTCGATATGAATATTAAAAGTTATTGGCATTGAAATATGGACGCCATTTATTTTAAAATATAGTTACTAAATAATTAATTAAAAAAATATATAAGTAAAAAAAATATGAAATTTTGACAGCACGTCAAAATTATAATCTTGAACATATTTCTAAAATTTCATAGTGAAAAGATAAGTTTTCATTTTAAAAAACCACCGGGGACAGTCATTCCTCTTTAATAACATAAGAAACAACATATGAATAAAATTAAGAAAAATACTATATTTTTTGCCAAATATTTTAAAAAAATATATATATGTATTCTACACTCTAAACACAACATTTCGTTAGTTTGTAGAATTTCATGAATGTGTACGGTTTTGTGGCTATTAACTTTAGAAAATCAATTAAACTGAAAATTCATGTTTACTAAGGTACAAACCATACCAAAAAGTGGGACATTTTATTGTGCTTTTTGATAGAGGTAGGTTCTACTTCTAGCTAGGAGCATAGTAGCCTACACAAACTACGATTGACAACCAATTTGCCACATGACCAATGGCCCAAGGCCGAAGTTCCCAGCGTCCATGCCCTTCTCAGATGTTCGATGCTAAACCTACTATTATTAGTAAATTGAAATATATAAAAAACTAAAAATGGTTTATGTTTAAATGTAAACGTCATTCTGAAAGGTTTTTAAAAATAGCCCATCCTCTGTTATGGTTGAAAATAAATTTTTCCTATATTTTACCTTAAAATAAAAAAATGTCTAAATAAATAGGCGTTAAATTTAACCCTTGTTCCCGAAACTTTATTGTCCTAGTAGGTTAGAGTTCTCGAGTCAAGTCCACACAACAGCTTAATTAATTGCTCGTACTCAAGATTGGTGAATGTAGTGGCATCCAATGCAATGTTGATCGGTTGTGCAATAAGAGACGTGTTTGAATTGCACGTCTTTTATTACGTTGAAGGCGTTTTTAGAGGAGGTTTGTA
The DNA here is from genome assembly GCA_018340775.1 of Taxus wallichiana var. yunnanensis. Classification (NCBI taxonomy): domain Eukaryota; kingdom Viridiplantae; phylum Streptophyta; class Pinopsida; order Cupressales; family Taxaceae; genus Taxus; species Taxus wallichiana. The sequence goes on from CM031242.1 coordinate 447,081,518, forward strand.
ATTTCCTGTGTCTCTGACTATCTTGTAGGCTGAAGATGGTCAAATCTGGGTGATATTTGTACACCAATAGTCCAATAGTTGAGCGGGGTCTAATTGTGGATATAGTGTCTTGAATACACAACACCCAATAGTTGTCATAAAAGTACCTGGTGATTAGTCATTTTTGACATGACAACACCCAATCACATCATGACATGTAAGATTTGCCTTTTTAAAATTTTAAATGTTCAACCATTATCACCCATGATCAAATATGGGTCCCAATCAAAATGTAGTGTAACTAAAATTTACTATTTTAAATAAATTAAAAATATATCTTTCCCTCCAATTCAACACTAAAAAAAAAAACTTGCTTTGAAAAACATATTTTGCCAACTGTAATTTAAAAAAACCTTGAACTATGTGCTCTGAAAAAATCAGGCTCCCACATTTTATAGAATTTATTTTATGGGATTCCCAACTTAAGGTGCACCAGTATTGGTGTCTCTCCCCTAATTTGAGAATAGGGGGTGGAGAGTTGCAAATTCTCACAAGATGTGAGCCAAAGATGAGATTTGACGCCCGTCCCGGGCGTTTTTGGCTGTGGAGGACGTTTTTTTACAGTTTCTTTGCAGGAAAAACCGTCATATAAAACTTCTAACATTTTAATCAAACTGTCAGATTGACGTCCACGATTATTTGTCGTAATTTCCATCCGGCCGGCTGCAGTCATATAAAATTGGTAGGTTATGTTAAATATTTGTTTTTTATTTTTTGAATATACTGTAGTCACCTACTCGCCAAGTGCATTTAAAAGCCAATGTAAATGCAGTTTTACCACTCGCAATTAAAGTTGGTATTTGGTAGTTTTACCACTTGCAGTCATTAACTCCACTGTCCGCCACCGCCATATTTCTATTTCAAAGTTTCATTGAGATGTAAAATTTCGCATGCAGCATTACCTAGGATACCTACCAGAACTGCGCCTGCAACTTAATTCAATTTTAGCTAATTTAATAAAATTGCAATTTTTATCCGTTCTTGAATCATAAGAGATAAAAATAATATAATATATTATTTGTAGATTTCTTACATTTATTACGTATCTTTTCATTTATTCGAAATATTTCTTGAATGCACAATCACACTACACAACAGTCCACGACTCCACTGCTGCGCGCCATTGCCAAATGTTCATTGGATTTGGAATTCGAGTGGGTTAGAAAAGTGCTCGAAGCCTTGAACACCATGGTAGACTGTAGGTTGTAGCATATCCTCCGGTTTCACTGTCCACATATCTGCTAATCTCATCTTAAGTAATAGGTAGCTATACGCTCCTCCTAAGCAACCCAATTCATCTGTCGCCCGCGTTTGGATCCCTCAACCTTTTTTAGCAACGGCCCACACCCTTTTTGTCTGTCCACTTACTTTTGACCTCAATCGCAGAGGCAGGGAATAGACAAGCTGAAGTTAGCGAAAGACATAAATTGCCCAGACCAACCAGAAGCCTCAAGGAATCATAGAATTTACGGCCCATCTTGAGAATAAATTCTGGACAGGGAAACTATTCAATCTGGGTAGTATTTATGACCACATAAAATGGATATGGTGTGGTGTTAATGGTCATGTGCCAACAAATTCAGCGGCGAACCATACATGCACCATCAAAGCCGTGGTGGATGTGCACGGGCACCAAGTGGTCCCAGACTCCTGAAAAACAACAGTTATGCTATTTGAAATATAAAAATTCTTGTTATAATAGGTAACAAATTTTCCATTTAGTTCTTTTCAGAGTTGGCATATTTTTAGTTTTTGTTTTGCTTTCCATTTCAATATATAATTAGAGTATTCTGAAAAAGGGTGAAATTTAGTTTATTAATGTTATGTAATATTTCAAGTTGTTACTGATATCTATCTAATATGGCAGGAGTTGGACAAGTGCATGGGACTTTCTCAGTCTATGGAAAGAGCTCTAAAAATAGACCATAGAAATTTGAGAGGAAGTCACAGTAGAGCCAATTCATTTTGAGAGGTATTTTCCAATACCTAAGTTCTCTAGAGTTGAATTAAAAAAGAATGAATAAATACCCAAAATATGCAAACCCAGAGTAATCTGCAAATGCCAATGTTGATGAGGGATGAATCCCCAAGTATGAATAACTATTTGTAAATGGTTTCTCCTTGTTGATACACAATTTAAACAATGCCCTACTAATTATGACACCTCTTGTTGCCATAGTAAAGTTTGTCTCTTGTTATGATAAACATCATTGTAATTTGTAAATCTAAGATTCTGATTTGTCTTTTGTTTGGTTTCAATTCCAGGTTTGTCTCTTGTTATGATAAGCATCATTATAATTTGTAAATCTAAGATTCTGATTTGTCTTTTGTTTGGTTTCAATTCTAATGTAATTTATGTAACTAAATGTACCAGTAATTCCAGTTGTGTGTATTCAATCAATGATTCACTCTCAGCAGGGGATTGGGCAAAAATTTATGCATTTGGATTCAGAATCTAGCCAAGATAAGTGACCGCCCAAAGTTTGACTACAAACTGTATTTGGAAGGTCTGTAAAAACATCAAACCGTCCTCAAATTTTGACCTGACGGGCAGGGATGGACGTCAAAGCTCATACCTGAATGTGACTTGCCCGTATAAGCGTCAAATCGGAGGGTCTGTTTTAAAAGGCGTAGAAATCAAACGCTTCGTGTGCTTAGGTACACATTTTACGCCAAAAGATTTGTTTCAATGTCGTTTCAGCTTTTATTGCCAAGGCGGCCAACTGTGAAGCAGACATTGGGCAATTTAATTTTGTAATATGGAGTGCAAAACACAGATGATCTACTACTTGCACTCTAGTTTCTCATTCCTGCTATGGTCGTCAGACAAAAGCAAGCGCATACATGTTATGTTTTGGATGAGTACAAAGGAAATGCAACAGTTTAATTGTATGTATTAATTCTAGTTTCTTCACGTTGTGTAATTCAATAATCAACAAGGCAAGGCGCTTGCTAAGTTTGTACTTTAAAATCTATATTTTACTACAATAACTAGAAACCCCACAACATTTATAGAAACGACCTTGATGCTTTTACAAGTAGAACGACACGCTGAGATGGATTTGTTTTCATCTTTGGATCCCAACGTTCACATGGCTCCAGACATCGTCAAGTTCAGTGGTCATTCACATACACATTCACATGTTCATTTTATTTTATCTAGATTCGGCCATATATTAGGTGACCTTTTGGTCAATCACTAGAATTTAACGTACAATCTGGGACATCCATGTCTTGCGCACACGTGTCCGGTGTAGCTGCTCTGGTTAAAGCATAGAATCCCACAGGGAGCCCTGTTGCAATCAAATCTGCCATTATGACATCATGTGATTTAAATTCACCTTTCCTACATAAATTTGAACTGTTAGTAGCATAGCTTTGCACTAATGTCGAATTTATCATAATCAATTTGGAATAACATTTTTACGCCGAAAGGCATGTTCTCTGGTAGAAAACTTGACCCCCTCTGACAAAATCCAACGACATATATAGACTGCATCGTCGACCATCGAAAGGCTTGAAATTCTCTGCACGTGTATGGCTGTGGCCGTGCAGAGGCTCAAGAATGTCTGCGGCAGTGCGGTTTCCAGTCAGCTTTACTTGGCTGGAGTGGCGCTCATCGTGGTTTTCCTTTCGTTTCTAAAACAGCTATTTAAACACAGCAAAGTATTTTGAATTTTACGTCTGCTTTCAATGAACTTAAAACAAAAATTCCCCTTTTTCAGTCTCTGGAAAAGAATCATTGCAGAGGTGTGTTTTTGCGTTTTCTATAGAAATACAAAGCAATGCTTTTAATATGCCTCGTCTACACAAAATCGAAGCCATTTTGTGGTCCATGGTGAAAGATTTTTGGTTTATTGGTGTTAACATTTCTACTGCATTTTACTCGTGGCATTTTCTCCTTTTTTTTTTTTAGTTTTAGACCATTTTGGTATGTTTTATTTGTATTGGAGCAGAATACTTATTAAAAAAAAAAAAAAAAAAAAAAACAAAAAAAAATTATTATTTATCGTTTAAAATAAGATCAAAGCCATTAGTGAATATTTGATTTGGATATTCGTATATCTAAAATAATAAGATCATCGCTTGCCTAATTGAATTAGGTTTCTAATTTTATAGTACGTTTTGGTATGAAATGAAATGAAATGAAATGGTTTTAATTATGCCAAAGGGTTTATTATGGTAGATTATACCCCCTCTAGCATTTGTAAAAATACATGGTTATATCAACTGTTCACTTGGCATGTTGTATCGTCGACCATTTCATAAGAAGAGGAGTTGGGGACGGATTTGTCATAGCCACACAAGCCACCGCCGACACAATCACATCATCCTTCATGGATCTCATAATAGTCCTGCGCGACTTCACAATCCACGGTGCCCTGAATAAAATCATGATTTCCAGAGACGAATAATACCTCCCAAGCAATATTGAAACCACTTACAGAGCCAAATATATATGGTCAGTAACCACACACGCCTGGAAGACCACTTTTATTTAATACATCATGTTTTGTAATATTTTATTATTATTTATTTATTCTATATATATATATATTGTTATTACTATCGGTATGTTTTATAATTTTCGAATAAATATTTATTTAAATTATTTATTTAATCAATATATATATATATAATCATAAATAATGTTTTATATATTGTATTTTGAATTTTTGTTAACTTTAAGGTTTTCATGTTTTTATTAAGCTCGACTTATTATGTCGAAAGGCGTTTTCACAGGCGGAAGCCTCCTCCCCCTCTTAACAAATAACAAAAATATGAATGATTACGATTTATTTGGTGGACGAAACACGAACATTTATCAATCCTACACGTGGCACACAATGGTTAGAGAGTGCCCATCACATGTCAATTGGCCAAAAACTGCGGCGAGGCTATCAACATTCTTCTCTTCCAATGCTGACTTCATATCTTTTAAAGTGAATGCGTCAACTAACGAGTGAGAAGAACCACTGTTGAGCAGCTCTAAATCGTCATAAGACAAAAATTCGTCCATTTGTGTCAGGATCGATGTCAAAATATCTGTCAGGAATCCGTCCTCCACCTATGAATTCCTTGTGTTGAGATCCCACATGTGAAAAATTGAATCCATCTCTAAAGAAGAAAGGTTTTTGTCATCTTCCATGTCATAGGTTTGAATCTCATCATCGTGAGGGTTTTTGCATGGAGATATCGATAGATTCTAAGGTAAAATTTGGAAAGAGCACGCAAGAGTTGATCCACACTTCGTTGTTTCCCAAGATGAAGATCCGAATGAGGCAAAAACTGGTGTCAGGGAAGAGCTCCTTCGAATCGGCGCCCCGACCGTTCACGCCAGAGCTTGAGTTGTCTAGAGTTGGGTAGTTCCTTCTGCTGTGGAAGGGGACTGTTCGGTTCTGGGAAAGAGGGATCTGAAATAGGTAGTTGTTTAGCGGGCTGCCGGAAATGAAAACAAAATATGTTTACGACTTCATCTTTGTGAACGAGTTGGTGATGTATTTTACTTATTTGATGAAGCCGGACGTCCGGTTGTTAACTCGGTTCGTGTTGACCATGGTCAGAGAAGCCCGCTAATATACGCAAATTGAAAACAACAACTGGAACATGTTTTGGTCGCAGCCCCGATTCTAGTGCGAGATCTATGATTTCTGCGGCCCCGATGAAATTTTTAGCCTCTTTCAAATATTTATTATTAATATATCTTTTTTAGTGTTTGGTTTCGGTTCACAGTGAAAGAGGAGATGATGATAACGTGTTTGACAAGTAACCAACCACCTCTGGACGATCTATCTATTTTCCCATAAGGAGCAGGGATGAAATTTAACGACCGACCCCACCTGTTAAACCACCAAATGTAAGACATTACTAGTTTTTAAAGAGTTTTCTTTCTTTGTTAAATAATTTTTCTTTATTTAATACTCTAAAAAGTACATTGTTTTTTAGTTGTATTTACAAGTGTCAAGTAGGTTTTAGGAATGATATACTCCATATAAACACATTTTCATAAAAATATGTTATTTAAATATATATTTAATGCTCCACTTATATTTATATTGAATGTGTTTATAGTGATAATGACAGTTTTTCAAATTCTTTCACGTCAAATAGGGACGGGCTTGTCAGTTTTACAAAATGTAAGATACAGCTAAAATAGGCAAAAACATCTAAGATGGGCGTCAAATCTCAGCTTTGATAAGGACACATCAAATGCTCTAAGAAAATAGGCTCCATCTGAGTTGCAAATGAAAAGCAATGGTCAATACGTACTGGTGAATCTTCTTCAAGGAAATGGAGGTCCCTAAAAGTCATCTCGTTACTATGTTAAAAGATTTGACAAATTTTATGCTAGATTTCATTAAAACATAAATGTGTGGTGGTGCGGTTAGGATCGTTAAGCACATAGGTATAAACATTTATTTGTTTGTCTTGGCAAAACCTATGGAGGCTATAAATGGATGTAGGTTGTGGACTGTGTGGACTTTTGACTCGGAGTTGCAGGTACCGCCTTGCTGTCTCAATATTCATGCCATCATGGCCAATGTTGTGCCTCCTCATAACATCACCAATTAACCCTAAGGGCCATGCTCATGCTTTGTAAATGATATGCACAAATACACTCTTTTAGAATGCTTGCACAAATGCGAGATAAGTGGAACTAGAAATATATATAATTCAGGAGGAATTTGACTGTAAGTACTTAGTCGACAAACAAGAAGAGGAGGAGATGGTGGGGGTAGGAGATAGGGAGAAAGTGAATGTGTCAAAAATGTTTTGTGTCATTTTTAGTCACGTTCGTGTGGGTGTCATGATTGCAAAGTCATAAAGTGTGTCTAGTGAGAGGGAACTTGGGGTACGATACTGTCAATTTTGCGTTGTTGATTTATTGTTCACTTTCGCATTCAGAAAATGGGAATAGGAATGAGAATGGGTGTTACTTGTCGCCACCGTTGGGTGGGCCCCTAATTGCTACAAGACACTCCAATCACATCCCTGAGCAATGTCGCATCCAAGGCATGTTTAATGGTGACCTCCAAACGTCTAATATTTGAACATCCCACATCCACCTAAAACCCAAGCACACAATTGTGGAAAGAGAAATGAAGAAGAATATGTTCAAGGTGGAGGAGCGAGACGGATCAAGAGGCATCGACAAGCAACAAAAGCATTGTGTCATCAATGGAGCGGTAGTGGGCGACAATGATGTGAGTTTTAAAGGTGAGGACGTGCAAAACGAAGCTCATGCTCTTTACGATGCGCTCCCCCTCTAGCCCATCTGTGCTTAGGATGTCGTCACCCAAGAAAGTCAAAGATGGATTTCTAATAAACTTTTTTCTCTGCGTCAACCACAAAGTCATGCTTTGCACAAATTTGTGGGTTGAAACATGTCTTCTTTATGGTGTTGTTAGCTCTATCATCGACATTGTTTATGAAAATATCGTTTCGTCCACCTTGTTTGTCTTTACTTGTTGTCAACAAATTTGATCGATACATAATGCTTCATTGTCTACTTCAATTTCCTTTTTGCTCACCATTATTTCTCTTTCGACATTATCATCGCACACCTCACGTGTGATTGCTAGTGGATAACACAAATCAAACAATATTCACGACTCAAAAGTCTAGCAAGAGGCCAACGAAGCCTAGAGGTTAAATTTCACCGCCACCTATGCCTATCAAAAAAAAAGTTTAGGTGACGGTTATTTTCAAATATTACATTTTTAAAAAGTAAAATAGTATTATTGTTACAATCGTAAATAAAATATATAAATAATTATTGTATATAGATTTAATTAATTTTAATATATATCATTATAGTTGACATATAAATCTATAGAAAAAATGATGGTGATAATTAAAATATGCAACTCGCATGCCATGAATATATCAAATATTTACAAGTATTTTACGGCTAAAATCATGAAAAACATCTAAACGACCGTCAATTTTAACCCCTGGCGGGGCCATTTGATTATGGATTGGGGCATATAAATCTTGTGGCAGCTTTAGATCCAGGTCTTGTTTATGATCATGACATCAACGACCTCGTCAATTTTCTTTGTAGCAATGGAGTCACTCCTTTGTAGTTAACCAACCTGGTTGGAAATAAAATAACGACGTGCGTCGCAAACCCAACACCCTCATACAATCTCAACCATTCATCCATCGGGGTGGGGAATTTAAAAGGGGAGTTTGAAAATCTTTAGGACGCTCACAACTATTACGAACGAAGCAGCCCTTTACAAAGTAATCATGGATGCCCCGCCCGGTGTGACTATGAACATCATTCCCAAACAACTCAAATTTCAAATAGAGGGAAAAAAGAACTCTTTCACTCTAAAATTCACGCTAAAGAAAATTACTTCTGACTTTGTCTTTAGATCGCTCATCTGATTTGATGGCAAACATAATGTCTACAGTCCAATTACAATGAATCTATATTCCCTCTAAAACACAACTTCGCTCGGGATTTTGGAGTTCGTTTGTTAAATTTTTTTAAGTTATGACAACTTTTCTTAGAATTTAGAGCAACCTCTTTGTTTTGTTTAGTGATTTTTCTTTTTTTCCCTCCATATGAAATTATGCAACTATAATTGCAACATAGAAGGATTATTGCATCCAATCCAAGAGCGCTTTTAAGTTGTCTAAAACGTTGAAATTAAAAGGTGTCATCTCAACTAAATTAGTTGTCACTCTAATTGATATTTTTAAAATTTAATTACACTGAAGGCATGCTCCAAATGGTATAAAGGTTAGGGGGACGCTGTAGAGTCTAGCATAGCCCGTACATCCGTGTCATCACATATCGGATGATCCTAGTGCTTAAACTGATCCAACAACCATAATGCTATTTTTACTCCTTGTTCTTAGAGATACATATCTCCATGTAAAGCCTTCTTAGGAGATAAATTAAGGAGTCAAAAAACATTATTTACGGCAAGAAGAAGATGCTTTGTTCTTGCAGGTTCCATAATCTTTGAAATATGCATGCACCATGCATTGCTAATTCCAACCATAGCTATTTTAGAAGGATTAAAAATAGATTTAATTTGCTTTAGTTTAGCATGAGTCTTGCTTTAGTTAAATTCCTATTTTTAGGATTAGATTTAATTCAAATAATAAATCTGCTTTATTGCACAACATGCAATTGTTTTAAAGCAAGAGTTTAATTTTAGAATGCTCTATTTTTAGAGCTGTAGAAGCTTATTTATTAGCAGCATTTTGTTATTGTTTTACAAGCAAGTAAGGATGTGCATTGAAAGCACACAACTGCATGCACAACTTGATTGTAAAGAGCTGAAGCTCTGAGTATGATGAAGCTTTTATTAATGGAGATTACGCACAATAGTGCTGGGTCAAATATTCTTATGTTTATGCAAGTTATTTAATTGTTCTATTTTTTTATGTTGTTTGTTGTATAAGACTGCAGATTTTCTACAAATTGGTATCAGAGCGAGGTTATTCCAGCAACTTATTAAATTGGTAGCAAGCTATGGCTTCTGCATCCGGCATGCAGACACCGCAATTTAATGGAAAAAATTATGAATACTGGTCGTTGACCATGAAGGCACTATTCATATCTCAAGACGTGTGGGAGATCGTTGAGGATGGGTACACAGAGCCCGCAAATGCAACAACGCATACTGCACTTTCTCAGGCAGAGAAAGATACTTTAAAGGAGTTACGAAAGAAGGATGACAAAGATCTTTTTTATATTCATCAGGCAATGCATGAAAGCATTCTTCCAAGAGTGGCAAAAACCAATCAAGCAAAGACTACATGGGATACTTTACAAGTTGCATATCAAGGTAAGGAGAAAGTAAAAACCGCTAAGCTACAGTTACTTCGTAGAGATTTTGAGAATTTAGCAATGAAATATTTAGATTCCGTAGAATCATTTTTTACTTATGTAGTTGGCTTAGTCAATCAAATCAAATCCCATGGTGAGACTCTTGAAGATAGAAGGATTATTGAAAAATTGCTTAGAAGTTTGCCTATGAAATTTGATCCTTTAGTTGTTGCTATTGAAGAAACTAAGGATCTGAGTCGTTTTCTATTGATGAGTTGCATGCATCACTAATCAATCATGAACAAAGGATGAATAGATCACATGCAAGTGTAGATCAAGGCTTTTGCATCTCAGACATCAGGTAGTCATGGCAAAAGAAGAGGTAGTTTCAGCCCAAGAGGCAGAGGAAGAAGTCCATCTAGAGGACGTGGCAGTGGTTCATCAAGCTCAGGTGGAAGAGGACAAAATCAAGAATAGAGTTATGGTCAAAGACAAGATAAGTCTCATGTTTAGTGCCATTATTGCAAAAAGTATGGGCACTATGCTTATGATTGCAAGAAAAAGTAATATGATTAGGAGAGGCAAAATCAAAATCAGGTTGGAAGTTCTATTTCTAAACCTATATTTATTGCATGCACAAGGATTGCCGAAACAATACCTTCTTTATCCCCTATTGAATGTAATTTTTCAAAAGAGAGTCCATGTGATGTATGGTATTTAGATTCAGGTTGCAATAATCACATGACAGGTAATCTAGATTTGTTTTCTAGTTTGGATGATTTAGTTAAGAGTGATGTAACTCTTGGAAATAACAATATTGTGTCTATGAAAGGAAAAGGCACGGTTAGTATTCTAACAAGACAGGGGGAGAAAACAAGTATGCAAGATGTTTACTATGTTGCAGGTTTGAAACACAATCTTGTGAGTATTGGACAACTGGTACAAAAAGGATACAGAGTCCATATGGAAGACAATGAGTGTGTGATTGTGGACAAAGCTCCTAGCACTCAATTGATTGCAAAAGTGAAGATGAGCAGAAATAGGATGTTCCCTTTGATATTAAAACTTGGAAAAAGAAGAAATCAGATCTGTTTCAGTAAAATTAGCAATACTCGGTTCGCAAAGAAAGTCTTGCCCTAAGCCAAATCAATCTTTTGTTCAGTCCTGCGCCAATGTAAATCAAGTCTCAGCCGCAAAGCAAGCGAATCCTATGTTGGTTCCTATGCAAATACATTTGAGTATCTGTGGTGAAGGAACACAATCAACTTTTCATTCAATCATGAAGGATGAATCATGGCTTTGGCATCTAAGGTATGGACATTTGAATTTTGGAGGTTTGAATTTATTACATAGAAAGAATATGGTTAAAGGTTTGCCATTAATTCGAAACCGGAAAAGGGTATGTGAAGGTTATATTTTGGGGAAGCAACATAGAGATTCATTCCCAGTTGGCAAAATAGCAAGAGAAAATGCACCACTTGAGATTGTACACTTAGATTTATGTGGACCTTTGCAGACAACTTCTATTGGAGGTTGTATTTACTTTATGACATTCATTGATGATTACACAAAGAAAACATGGGTTTATTTTCCGAGAAATAAATCGATGCCTTTAATATATTTCAACGATTCAAGGCATTAGTGGAGAAGCAAAGTGGATACTACATCAAATTTCTCAAAACAGACATGAGGAGGTGAGTATGTTTCTAATGAGTTTATTAATTTTTGCAGATATCATGGTATACACAAGCAGCTTTACTACTGTATATACCATAGCAGAACGGTGTGGCGAGAGAGGAAAAATAGAACCATCATAGAGATGGCGAGAAGCATGTTGAAGGCAAAACATCTTCCAAATGATTATTGTGCGTAAAGTAGAAACTTTTGTTTATATTTTGAACAGGTGTCCAATGAAACTTGTTAGGAACATGGTTCCTCAACAAGCATGGACTAACAAGAAACACAATGTTTCACATTTCAGAGTTTTTGGTTGTGTAGCATATGCACATGTACCTGATGAGCTAAGGAAGAAGTTAGACAACAAAGGAGAAAAGTGTATTTTTGTTGGGTATTCAAAGAATACAAAAGCGTACAAGTTGTACACTCAAGTCACTGGAAAGGTTGTGATCAGCAGGGATGTATAGTTTATTAAGAATGAAGCATGGGATGGAAGTAATAGAGAAAATAGTGAGTATAACAGTAGCTATTCCGCATGATGATATGGAAGATGAAATTTTAGAGCAACAAGGTATTGTATCTATAAATCTTGGACATTCACCACAAGTTGTAGCACAAGCTACTCCTCCATCTACAATCAGGAGGTCACCAAGATTTCAGCTATCTTCAGCCATGCAAGAGACACCACAGAGAACACCAGAAGCTACTCCATCACCACAAAGCAATCCTTCATCGAATAGTCTTGCGCAACGCAAAACAAGAAGTCTAAGTGAGATTTATAATGTTGATACAACTAATTCATTTTCTATTTTTGCATTATTTTTTTAGGTCAGCAGATCCAATATATTACGAAGAGGCTATACAGAATGAAGTTTGGGAAAAAGCCATGGATGATGAGATCGATGCTATAGAGAAGAATCATACATGGGAGCTGATGGATCTTCCAAAAGGAAATGACGTGATAGGATTTAAGTGGGTCTACAAGACAAAATACAATGTTGATGGAAAAGTACAGAAACACAAAGCAAGGCTAGTTACAAGAGGTTTTACGCAGCAATATGGAGTTGACTACAATGAAACATTTGCACCAGTAGCACGTTTAGACATGGTAAGAATGGTTTTAGCAATTGTAGCTCAAAAAAAATGGTCTATTTATCAGATGGATGTTAAATCAACATTCTTTAATGGATTCCTTGAAGAGGAAGTTTATGTAAATCAGCTAGAAGGTCATGAAAGAAAAGTATACAGATTGAAGAAAGTGCTCTAGGGTCTCAAGAAAGCACCTAGAGCTTGGTACAATAGAATATATTCTTATTTGATTGAGAATGGTTTCAGTAGGAGCAGCAGTGAGCCTACCTTATACACCAAGATAAATGAGCATGGTAAAATTTTAATTGTTTGTTTATACGTAGATGATTTGATCATTACTGAAATCTATCTACAGAGTCATTCAAATCAGCCATGAAGAAGGAGTTTGAGATGACAGATCTTGGTCTTATGCATTATTTTTGGGCATTCAAGTTCAACAATCAGAAGGTGAAGTTTTTATCTCACAAGAAAAGTATGCAAATGATGTTTTGAAAATGTTTAACATGTTGAATTGTAAGCCAACGCCAACACCAGTTGCAGTAGGTTTGAAGTTGAGAAAAGAGGATGAAGGATCGTTTGTGGATCCAACATTGTTTAAAAAGTTGGTTGGAAGTCTTATGTATTTGATGACCACAAGGCTTGATATCATGTATGGTGTGAGCCTCATATCAAGGTTCATGGAATCTCCAAAAGATTCACATTGGCAAGCTGGAAAAAGAATTTTGAGGTATGTACGTGGAACAAGGAATCATGGAATTCTTTATTCAAGTTCATATGAGTTCAAACTCATTGGTTATACAAATAGTGACAGTGCTGGAAGTATAGATGATCGGAAAAGCACATCCGGCTATACTTTTCACTTTGGAATAGGAGTGGTTTCATGGGCATCAAAGAAGCAACCCATTGTCACGTTATCTTCAACATAAGAAAAGTATGTAGCAGCAATAGGAGCAACATGTCAAGTTGTTTGGATGAGAAGAGTGTTGAAAAATTTACAGCAAAAACAAGAGGAAGCTACGCTGATTTTTGTGACAACAACTCAGCCATAACGTTGTCCAAAAATCATGTTTTTCATAAGAGGAGCAAGCATATTGATACGAGGTATCATTTCATCAGGGAGTTGGTAAACAACAAGGAAATTCATCTTGAATTTTGCAGATCCAAAGATCAGTTTGTAGACATTTTTACAAAGGCTTTGGAAAAAGAAGTTTTTGAATATTTGAGAGACTGTTTGGGAGTTTGTGATCCCGCGCATGGCAAATCTGAAAATCAAATGAAGCTCCAAAAGAGTGAAAGCTACAGTTTGAAATTAAGGGGGAGTGTTGGAAATATGCATGCACCATGCATTGCTAATTCCAACCATGTAGCTATTTTAGAAGGATTAAAAATAGATTTAATTTTCTTTAGTTTAGCATGAGTCTTGCTTTAGTTAAATTCCTATTTTTAGGATTAGATTTAATTCAAATAATAAATCTACTTTATTGCACAACATGCAACTGTTTTAAAGCAAGAGTTTAATTTTAGAATGCTCTATTTTTAGAGTTGTAGAAGCTTATTTATTAGCAGCAGTTTGTTATTGTTTTACAAGCAAGTAAGGATGTGCATTGAAAGCACATAGCTGCACGCACAACTTGATTGTAAAGAGCTGAAGCTCTGAGTATGATGAAGCTTTTATTAATGGAGATTACGCACAACAGTGCTGGTTCGAATATTCTTCTATTTATGCAAGTTATTTAATTGTTCTATTTATTTCTTTTATGTTGTTTGTTGTATAAGACTACATATTTTCTCCACACAAGGGTCTTTGTAGCGAGATATTTTCATGATGGGCTCAATAAAAAAGAAGAAGAGACGTCATGATTACCACATTGAAGAATATTATACCAACAAATCCTCGCACTATTTACAACACCTTGAAGAATATCATCGTCGAGGGATTTTTGCATTTTCTCTAATTCACTTGGCTTTTCTTTTTTATCTAAACTAATTTGTTGGTTTCTGTAAACTTTAGATGAAAAGGAAACGGGTGAGCTCGGAGATAACATTGGGAGGAGATGTTTTTCAGTGTGATTATGTAAATTGGTTTCGATCAATCTTTTGTTATGGGCTTAATTTTCATTCTTGATCAAATCAAATCCTCATCACCAAAATAGAGACAAAATTAGATTTGTGCCGTACCCATATTTTCAATATTTTGTGGAGGAACAAGATTTGGTATTGATGTGCACACAAAGGAACCATACCGATCTTGCTTCCTCATCCTCTTGTGTAAATATTTTGGTATATTTTTGGTTGTAAAATACATCCACGTTGACAAAGATGACATTATCCATGCGTGATACAATTGCACTATGTACTTTTTAAAAAAGAGCCAAAATTTTGGATTACAATTATTCTTCTCCTCCACGATTTTATGAGTAATTTGGAAATAGAATGTCATTAGTTTCTTCGTCACAATTGAGAATGAGACGCAATGAAAAAAGTACTACTAGCAATCATACTTGAATTTTAGCAATCGCGCATGAAGTTTATGATAGCAATTCGAAAGGATCTTTTGAAGGAGTTAAATTAGAGGGAGAGAGAAATTGCAACAGGAAGAGGGGTTAAGAGGAAGGAGTTAGAGGGTGGAGAAGTGTGAGGGTGGTAATAATCGAAAGGGGAAACAATGTGAAACTCAACTATACAACAAACACATGATATTTATGTCATTTGTTTGAAGGAGAACATGGGTTTTGTTAAAGACGATGATGTACCAACTTATAGAGATATCTATGAACGTATTGAGAGTATGAAAAAAATCGAAGTTTAATTTTTTTGCATTTTCATTCCTTTCTTTTAGAGACATGAAGATGTGGAGTGGATCTAGCATCCAATTATAGAGTGATTCCATGTGAAGTTTTCCCCATCAACAATCGTGATGGCATCGCCAATCAACAATCACCGACAAAAAGGAAAATTTGTGGGTCATAAAGGATTTTAGTTTGATGGGGGAAATTACTCACCCGCATGGCCCACACATGTTCCATGGATAATATTATTCCTCTCTAAGAAATATCTGGTATATCGCTTTTACTAATCACGTGAGCTTGAAGGGTCCAAAAAGAAAAATGGGGAATTCCATTGAAAGGTTGTTGGTTCAAAACCAAATCATGATGCTTACTTCTTGTAGCACTTTGTTGCCCTTATTTTTAGTTGAGAGTTCCAGTAAATGTAGGGAACAATTGATGTTCAAAAATCCATCAATATTTGAGCTTGTACATCAATTGGTGATATGAGCAACAAGTAGAAAATATATGTCGATAGAGGTTGAGAATTCAAGGTATTTTATTGTACAACATTAATTTTTTTGAGGTACATGAAAAGTTTGAAATGAACATGAGGGAAGTAATTATATGTGGATTTAACACGATAAATAAATAAACAACATAAAATAACTAATCTTTTGTAGCAAGTGTATGCGAGTCAGGTATGAACAAAAGTCGTGTTTTTCTGACCTAAAGCCAATGCAAGACCTTGTAATTACTCAAATGGACGATGTTTCATTGGTAGAGGAGGGGAATATTGTGGAGGAGGTTATAGACCCAAATGTTAACACCTCTTTTTTCTCTCCTAGGGCAGATGTCCTAGTCAATAATAGAGATGCCTTGGAAGTTCGCGCAGGAGAGACACTCGGTGGTGGTGGGCGTGAGTAGAAGGATACATATTTGCTTGATCACATTGTCCCCCTGTGTGATGTGGATATGACACTTGTGTAGGTTTGAACTATGGTGGAAGGAGGGGTGGTTGAGGAGACAGTGCATTTGGTGTGGTTAACTAGGAGGGGTGTTCGGTGGGAGGGAAAACAAGTTTCAAATTCCCGTGGACATGTTAATATTGAATATTCCTGGGGAGTTAGATGGGCCACGGGTGGGTGGGATAATCCCCTCACATGGTAGTAAACGATGTATTAAACCGTAATCTCGAGGTGATGGACTCAATTCATCGAAGTTGTCTACCCTCCACTGAAAATGCACCCATGTATGTGCGGAGTCCATTTTTTTGACCATGCTTACCATCACATGCGCATGCAAAAGGCATGACCTGGCAACAAAAACCAGCACCGGAGGTAGTCAAATCATGGCCTCGCTTTCGTATGCAGGGAGGATGCTATATCCATTCTTGTCAGGGCTGCCGCGAGGGGTGTCATGTATTTAAGGAGGCAGGTGAGCTGATACATCCAAATGCCTACCCACTTAACGCCTAACCACTAACCATTAAAACACTAACATTTAACAGTTAGAAGCTTTCGTTGTTGAAGAACTGTTGCAGACCATACCAGAGGCATCAGACGGGACCAATTTCTTCATTATTCTGCACCAAAGAAAATAATCAGTCATCTATTCACATTTGCGGCCACTAGGAAGGGACGTTCCACTACACACAGGAGACTGTAGTCACATGTATTTTGACATTGAAAATCAAAGGATATTTAGGAATATATAATTTGGTTTATTTTTATATACAACCATGATATTGTCCCCACTTTTGATGTCTTTTCCACAATCTTGCATCGGTGTTGTGCATTCTTTGTCATCTGAGATGTTACTCCCATTAGCACAGGCATGATTGCCATAAGTTTATTGTCAATCCACAAATCAATAATGGTTGGGCCTCTCAGCATATCACTCTACTAAAATTGGTGTTAGAAAAAGTAATTATCACCACCAGGCATTGTTTGTGATTCAAATCCATCACATGACAAAACTTCTTACATTTTGATAGAGGTTTTGGGGAGGAAAGCACTTCTGATGTTATTGTACTCGAAATCTATGTCTTGCAGCGTTTGGCTTTCAATAATGCTGAAATCCAGAGTTCCAGAGATGGAATTTCTGGCTAGTCTCCTACTCATACAAAATCACAATTAACCGTGTTAATTGACTCCACAAAATATTGGCAATGGTCACTAAAAAATAGGCATAGGACTTAAACAAAATACTCACACAGTTTCAAGTTGCGGCAAGTTAAAAACATTAGAAGGAAACGATCCATTCAACTTTCTGTTTTCTATCACGCTGTGAAACAATTTAAACACAAACTAAGAAAAGGGTATCAATATTAGTTAAGTTTCTTCAGTAATCTATTTAGATCAAGTGCTTAGATTACTTTGGACTTAGATTGTGGTTAACAAGTCTAAGGAAGAAAACCACATGGGAACTTGGGATACATCAAATGAATTGTTGTTGAGGTCCCTGCGAATACCACACCCAAACAATATTATTAGACTTCACAACATAGATGGGGGATCTTTGGAGGTAGACTAGCTTGCTAGTCTATATTACTCACAAGTATTGCAGGTTGCTCATCCTTGATAAGTCAGGAATAGTATTGTTCAATTTATTGTTTGAAATATGCCAAAAAGTACAAATTGATCCCAACAGTTACCACGCTAATCTCAATATATTATCTCTCGAAATGAAACAAAAAATCTAATGCCACCTTTACGACTATTTTACCACTCTTTGGGAAGAGACACGCTTCAATCAAGGCATGTTATTTTAATACAAATTTTGAATCTTACATACAAGGGAGAGTAGATTTGTCATGATTGATTAGGTCTATGATTAACATGAGTAAATCACAACGTGTTCTTCATCTTGATGAAAAACATAGTGTGTTTTTTAACGTGCTGAAAAACACAGTGTGTTTTTCAGCACGTTGAAAAACATGACGGTTTTCCACACTGTTTCATTTACGAAATTGAATTTTATGAAATCATGAACTTAATATTTGAATTCATATTTGTCAACAAGAACCTTAATAATAAATGTCTTGAAATATAATGTTCGACAATCTCCATTTTTTCCATCTACTTCTAGATATATAGTTATAACATTCTTTTTTGGATTAAACAAATGTTATCACCAATCATGAGTCAGGGGACCACATATCATATTAAATGCATACTTACATTTTTTAGGGGAAAATGTTTTCATTTGATTTTTCGTTAAGATGGAAAACTCACCGTGTTTTTCATCAACATGGAAAACACATCGTGTTTTTCAACGCATGTTGAAAAACACGATGGTTTTCCACATGTTCAGGGTGGCTTATTTGAGTGTCAAGTATTAGTTTGTGTTTGTTTCCATTGATCGAGCCCTAATACACCTAATGTGACAATTGAACATGTATTAGGCTAGATTTCGAATCATTTATAGCAATTGAATCCTAATACATGTTAAATTAATGTTAGGTGTTGTATTATAGTTTACGGTGTTGTAATTGTGTTATTTAATATGACAAGTTAGTGTTTAGGGCATCATATCAATGTTTGGGTGTTTAGGGCACTCGTATGATTGTTTAGGATGACACATTAATATTTAGGACATTCTAATTGTGTTTTGTAAAGTGACCCATTAGTTTGTAAGGTCTCATTATAGTTTTTAGGGTTTCATATCAAGTTTACGGTTGTTTTTTTAATGCTCAAAGTATCTCGATTGTCAATTATGTTATTTAGGTTGACTCATTAGTGTTAAGGTTCTTATATCAATGTTTGAATGTTTAGGGTGGTGTATTAGTGTTTAATATGAGTGCTTATGATATCAAATTATTCTGTAAGGTGTCCTAATTATATTATTTACGGTGATCCCTTAATGTTTACAGTCTTCTAATAATGTATAATGTGTCATATTAGTGTTTATCAAGTCTTATAAAATTTTTAGGGTAAAACATTAGTGTTTTTTTGTGTCTAATTTATGTTATTTAGAGTAACCCATTAGCGTCCAAGGTTTGGCATCAATTTTTGAGTGTTTAGGATGTCATATTAGTGTTTAGGGTGTCGTATGAGTTGACAGGGTATTACAATGATGATTATCATTTTGTATGAGACCATGTGTTTCATTAGTGTTTAGGCTATCCTAATTATGAAATAGAGGATGAATCATTAGTGCATAGAGTATCATGACATTATTTAGGGTATTGTATCGGTCTTTAGGGTGTTAAATTAATGTTTAGTGTATCCCAATTATTTTATGCGGGGTGACTAGTTAGTGTTCAAGGTGTCGTATAAGTGTTTAAAGTGTCCAAAATTAATTTAATGTGGGTGACTTAATATTATTTATGGTGATAGAATTAGAATAATTACAGCTAATATTACATTTTCATTCATCATTAGAATTAGAATACTTTTAGCTAATACTTCTAGAGATGTTATGTTAATGTTATAAACAATTTTTAAATTTATTGTTCATTTTATATAAACAATCATGCAAAAAAAATTAAATGTTTTGTTATGTGGAAGGAATGCAAATCAAATCTACAATATTTTCTAAATATTGTGAATGTGGAGATCATTTGTATATATATATTTGTTATTAGTTGTTAAATATTGGTAATTGTAATGTTGTGAATTCTTGATGTAAGTTGAAGCTATAAAAATTATGTGATATCATACTTTGACTCTCAATTTGGCATATGGGGGCAAGTGCCTCTGCGCAAAGACAAGAATCGGTGCGTCTTTGAAGGGCTTGCCTTTAGGATGCCACATCGATACGCCTAACTATCGTCTGCGTGATGAAGGGGCTTGTCCCTTAGGATTCCGCATCGATAGATGGATGGGCGATAGATTGTGGCCGAGCAAAGGTTTTTAAAGTTGTCCACCAACCTTCCACTCAGAAATGCACCCTCGTAATATCACAACCGTCCCTTTTGCAATGGATGATTGTGATATTATGGGAGGGTGGTTCTTGGGTGAAGGATAGCCATTGGCATTTATCGATACTTGAATTTGTCATGGATATGAGCTTTCTGATGTTGTGATTATTTTATCATATTAGATGACATATATTTAATTTGACATGTATTGTACTAACGTTAATTGTATATTTATGTTTTGTACTAGTTACTCTTTTGTGCATTGAATAAGAATACCATGAGCTAAATTTGTCTCGATCCTGTTTGTAAAATGAAGAGATACAAAAATACGAGCTTCCGTAAACTGAAGATGAAGGGTGTTTGCATAAAATGTTTGAAGAATTCTTAAAAATAGTCATCAATTTATTAACAATTTATAAATTATATGTATATTATAGATAGTTTAGTATGCCAATGAATACTAGTTGTTCATAATTTATAGCAAATATTTTTTTATTACGATTCAAAATTTTAGCACCAATTCTAAAATTCAAATAAAAGTGTGAAATTTTTGAAATATCTATATTCCTCAATTTTAGTTTGTAGCTCAATTTTTTCAAAAAGAACGGTATTATTTTATTGTTGTTTAATTATTGTGTTTTGGCATGCATAAATGTGTGTGTGTGTGTGTGTGTACTAAAGATGTTATTAATATTTTTATTTTTTAATTTTTTTATTTGTAACTTCTGTTTTAAATAAACATGTTCTTGTTTCGATAGTTTTTATTGATTTTCAGCTAAATGTAATAATATTTTCTATGGAAGTTTCTCTCCACATTGAATAAGTGTATTTGAAATAATATTAATTTTGTAATAGTCTCTGTCACATTATATTTATTATGTCGCATTCTTTGTCACATTATAGATGACCATATTGTGATATGTTTCCAGTAGGCAGTCCTATAAATTGTTATTTTCCTTGAATTTCAATACTGTGTTTTATACACGTGGCTTTTGAATTAGACAAAAAAATTGAATGCTTGCAATGTTTTAAGATGGTATTCATGTTGATGATGATAAATCATAACTCAATTTATTTCAAAAAGTATGAAATAATTATTTCATTAACGATACAAAATTGCATGTAATAATTTTTAGGATGGAAAGGAGGTGCAAATGGTAGAGCATGATTGATCTTCCTGTCTAAGAGATTACAGAGGAAAAGAGTTAGTTTTCATATGATGACCTAGAATGGACACCAATAGCGGATGAGCCGAATGTCGAAATTTGTGTCGCTATACCGTTAGAAAGACTACATGCATTTCTAAAGGGGGAAGGTTCTAACGAAAGGTTTGAGACTACTTGTATATATCTTTCCCCCAGTGCCGATATAGACAAGCGAAGAATATAGAAATCAAAGAAGCTCAAATCCCTAACATTTATCGCCCAAGGCGCACGTATGGTGGCGCACGACAATGAATGTTGACAGAGAAAGAATGCGCCCCAAGGCGCATTGTAAGTGGTGCACGACAATGAATGTCGACAGGGTAAACGATGCGCCCTTGGCACACAGAAGTGGCGCATGACACAGAGTGTCGACATGATAGAATTCCGCGCTTGGCGCACGTAAGGGTATGTCGACACACACATGGATGTGCCTATGGCGCACCTTCAGAGGCGCAACATTTTGAGCATTGACAGAAGCATTCTCAGCGCAGATATTCGATGGCCATAACTTTTGACTGGGAGCTCAGATTCATGCAAGGTTGGACTTTTCGGAAAGCTTACAAGGTCCTCTGTCCAACTACGACTGGATATCTTTAATTGAGTGAGAAAAAATTCTTAAAAATGCAAAATATAGTTCGCCACTTTTGGGTTCGCTGGGGTTCTCACCTACCATCATTATGAGATGAGTTAAATGCAACCTGGAGGTGGTTGGGGTAGATTTGGAATTCCTCTCTCTTTTCTCTCTCATTCTTCCTATAAATTGTAAGGAGGGGCTTCTTTCTAAAGGTTGGACATTTCTGTTTTGCCCCCCTTCTTCTCTTTCAGCGGGAACTTGTGGAGTTAAAACCTCCCATTTGAAATAATGCAACCTTGCCTCTTGGCATTTCAGCAGTGTCAGTATCATCTTTGAGAAAATCAATGCATGTTTGTGGATGATTCTCAACCCTATCTCGTATTCATTTGCATCCTCCTGATCTTTCACTGTGAATCTGGCTATCTGTGCATGATCTTGCATTGCATTTTAATGGTCTGTGTTTATTGGCAAGACAGGTGTTCTTCATTCCTCGGTGCATCACCTTTGTAGTTTAGGTTTTATTTTATGCATTTTCTTACCCTGTCTCCTTGGCAAGTTAGATTAGGTTTTTAGTAAACCTTCTGCATTTTCTACGTGTGCATCTAAACAGAGGAATAGGAACCGGCCTTCATCCGGAGAGCTTTTCCGATTTCGCAAGGTCCCACACTTGGGAAAAGCTCCATGTTATGCAATCACACTGAGAGTCTCAACCCATCGAGTTGCAGACATTCAGGGTGCCGCGATTTCGACATCAACAGCTTTTGGCACGCCGGTGGGACCAAGAGGTCATTCCACAGATTTGAAGGAGTTTTCATGAAATTCGGACTAAAAAATTACAGGTTTTACAATTTCATATTTTCACCTTCTAGGCTAAACTTTGAAATCAAAATTTTAAGGACTTAACTTGCTTGAAACAAGTCAAAATTTCACCAGTTGATAGATCGGGGATAATCTTCAAAAGGGTATTCTTATATTTTTGAGATTTTGACTTTCAAAATTTCATGGTTTTTTGATTTTCAGATTTCGGGTTTTAAGTCTGGCATTTTTGGATTTTCGGGACTGTCATTCCAAATCAAATTCCAAACTCTAAAATCTCAAAAATATAGGTCTTTCAATTTTTTTTTAATATTGTTAGGTTTGGTGTGTAACTTGGCAAAATCCACCTTTTAGAGGCTTGTTTTCTAACACATTTGCGACTCCAAAGGGATAGAGTTCAAGTGGTGTAGCAG
Organism: Taxus wallichiana var. yunnanensis; assembly: GCA_018340775.1. Lineage (NCBI taxonomy): Eukaryota > Viridiplantae > Streptophyta > Pinopsida > Cupressales > Taxaceae > Taxus > Taxus wallichiana. The sequence goes on from CM031242.1 coordinate 447,104,750, forward strand.
CAAAAAGTTGCCCAGTGCACATGAGAAGATTTCGAACCAAGTCTAATACTCGAGAAGAGGGGCTATTTTTCCACTTGCGAACTATCGCCAAAGAGGAAGGAGAGGAAGAAGACCACAAATATCACCATCTCCACCTAACAAGACTTTGTCTACACCTCCACCTGGTAGGCCTTTTCTCGCATCGACCAAGGTTCTTAGGCTAATCATAATGGCACATCTACCACCGAATCCCTTTGTCAATTTCACGGGCAGTAGTCCACTTGCCCTAAATGCTCATAATCAAATTCCAGTTGCAGCACTAAAGAATATACCCTATTTTACAGGAGAAAATCATACTACTCCTATTGATCACATCCAGGATATTGCTAATGCATGTGCAATCCATGAAATAAATGAAATGGATGTTGCAGTCAAGTTGTTGGCTTCATCTTTCAAAGGTAAGGCCTTACAATGGTTTAGGAGCCTAGCAGCAGGGTCTATTACGAATTGGAACCAACTTTGTTCAGCTCTTTGCAACCAATTCGGGGAGAGGGCGGACAATTTGTCTTTATTGGAACAACTGACAACAATCAAAAGGGCTCCTAATGAACAAATGACAGATTTCAACTTCAGATTCCAACGGACATGGGACAGGATTCCAATAGCTATGAGACCAACCGCCGAAGGAGCATTCCTTTATTTCTTAAAGGCTATAAATTCAGACATAGCCATGATGATCCAATCAATGGGAGGAACAACACTGCCAGGGGCCTACGACACAGCTATCAGAGCAGAGAACTGTTTGATCCAAGCTGGAAAGCTTGCACCAAGGCCACCAATGCCTCTCTATCCAGATATGGGAAATCCTACAACCAGTCAAGCACCAGAGTTGAATCCCATTCCAACTCCTAGAAATCAAAGCAAAAATGAGGCGTCGACTTCTTCAAATACTTCAAAGGAATTGCAGGAGGTCATGAAACAACTGCAGAACCTTGGAAATGAGCTAGTGACTATCAAAAGGCAACAAACTCAAGGTGCTATACCGTATCAGCCTCAAGCACGCACCAAGCTAGGCCCCCATACCAACAAAATAGAAAACCACCTCAGGCTGCAAATCAAAACCAAAACCAAGGACGACCTCAAGCTACCGTGCCATTTCGACCGTATGATCCAAATGCAACGACGTCCCTCAAGAGCCTTGGTCCCGACACAAAATAACATGGCACAGAGTACGACTGTGTTACCCTTACAATCTACATCATAATCATTCAAAGATGTTTCAATGGTGCACTAAATCGGCCTTGATGGTGCGTACCATTGGTGTTCCCAAAGAACCAAGCCGAGGAGAATCAACAGCAAGAAATGCAACAAGAAGGACCTCCAACGGAAACCACATTGGCCAATTGGCAAACGGAAGACTTCTGTGGAGTTAACCAACAGCCTTTTCAAGGCGTGGCTGCCAACACACGGTCAAAGAAGATAAATATAGGAGAGGGACAACCGTGTAATCCAGTTGTTTCTCAGTCCACTCCTACACAACAAGGGGTCAGTAGACCAAACGCAGCTCCAAATGTACAAAATCAACCTAAGGTACCTATTGTAGCAACACATGCACCTGTTCAAGCTCCAGAAAAGGTTGCGCCAAGTAAGGGACAACAAAAGGACAATTCATCCCCTTTCAACATCATCGATCAAATGAAGAAGACACATGTGAACATTTCCATGTGGGAATCACTTACGATCCCAGGGCAACGAGATTTATTGCAAGCTGCAATGGCTAATTGGTCTGCCACAAATGTATCAAACCAGGGACATGAGAAAGTTCTCACTAATGCAGTACAACAGGATGGGTGCCAGACAAGCAAGAATTTGAAGCCTCCACCATTCTATGTGTCATTGGTTGTTGGAAACCACTTGGTACACAACTGCATGATAGATTCAGGAGCAAGTAGTTCAGTGATGCCAAAGCAAATAGCGGATCAACTGGGTTTGAAATATGAGCCAGTGCTGAAAGGAGTAGTACAGCTAGATGGAACGGCAGTAGGAATAGTTGGGGTCATCAAAGGGTTAAGCCTAACACTACATTCCTGTCCTAATGTTACAGTTCTACAAGATGTGTCTGTGATTGACCTTCCGCCACTCTTTGTGTTGTGTCTATCAAGAGACTTCACTGCAAAAATCAGTGGATATTTATCTGCAGATTGGTCACACATGATGTTTAGGACAAGGTATGGAGCCAAAGCAACAATCAGTCGAAACCAATTGCCAATTTCCATGTTGAGCCTCATGTACCAAATCCTATCAATGCAAATTGCTCGACTTTTGATCAGGAGGAGTGTTCAAGTGATCTAGAAATAGGTAGTAAGGTCGAGGGAATTCTTGATTTAACTTTGGATGAATGGGCAAACAAGAGTCATGAATTTGACCCATACAAGGAAATTGAAGAATCTGAATTGGGCGTGTATTGTATACACGAAGAAAATTCACCCATTCCCGACATCATTCAACTTGAACAAAAGGATGAAAACAAAGTTTGGAAATTATTTTTCGATGGTTCGAGAAGTAGACAAGGTGCTGGAGGTGGTGCAATGTTGATTTCACCACAAGACATCAAATATTTTTCAGCTTTTCGTTTCCTGTTTTCCCGTTCAAACAACACGATCAATACGAAGCATTGATTCATGGAATTCATTAGAGCAGAAAAGGGGCATAAAGAACTTGAAGGTGTTTGGAGATAGCGAGCTAATCGTCAACCAAGTTAGGGGACAACATGCTACAAAGAACGACTTGTCAAGAGCTACAAGAATAGGGTATGGGACCTCATTGAGGATTTCAAGCTTTCAACATTGTGTCCATACCTGTGAAGAAAAATGAAGCCGTGGCTAGGCTCGCAGCATTGAGCAACATTTGATGTGGTTGACAACATCGTAAGGGGAAAACACAGCCACATATCCATGTGATTGTGAGGCCAGCAGCCTTCGGATAATAACACAAGCTTTGGTAGGTGTTTGAGAACGATCAACGATCGTCAATTTCTTACAAGAAGAGGCTGAATTCTCACCTAGAATCAGACAAATTAGAGCAAAGCAGATGGGGATCAAGTAGTGCAGCTCATGACAAACAAGCTTCCTAAGGGTTTAGTAACATTGAGTCTATCTTCACCCCTAACGACTGGGCCAGAAGGAAAAGGCTGACATATAGGTCAAGAGAGAAGATTCGTGAGCCAATTCCGGTTGGGGAAGGAAAACACTTCAAATTAGTAAAGTGGCCACCGAAAGGGAAATCATATTTCATACAGCTTTGCCAAGAATTTCCAGATGTCTTCGCTTGGAGCTATGAAGACTTAAGAGGATTCGATCCAAATTTGGCACAACATACCATAGAATTGGATCCAGATGCTAAGCCCATCAGACAGAAGTAGAGACCAGTCAACCCTCACATTGAGCCTCTAATGAAGAAAGAGCTAAACAAGCTAATAGAGGCAAGCATTATATTCCCGATCAAGCACTCAAGCTGGGTTGCAAACTTGGTTCCGGTCAGGAAGAAGAGCGGAGAAATCAGGTTATGTGTGGACTTCCGAGACCTCAATAGGGCATCTCTCAAAGACCATTACCCACTTCCTTCAATGGAACAAATATTGCAAGTAGTATCCAGTTCGGAGAGATTCTCTCTCCTAGATGGCTACTCAGGGTACAATCAGGTGATGGTGAAAGAAGATGACCAATTCAAGACAGCTTTCACCACCAAATGGGGGACCTATGCCTACAAGAAGATGCCATTTGGGCTATCAAATGTCAGCCACTTTCCAAAGGGCAATGGATATGGCATTTAAGGGGTTGATCAATAAAATAGTTTTGATATATCTTGACGACATCACTGTATTCTCAAAAAATGCAGTGGATCACCTTTGTCATTTGAGGCAAGTATTTCAGAGATGTAGAAGATTTGGGGTATCATTGAATCCCAAAAAATGCATATTTTTGGCTCACGAGGGAAAACTTCTAGGCCATATTGTTTCAAAGGAAGGATTGATGATTGATCCAGAAAGAGTTGAAGCAATTCGAGCGTTGCCATTGCCAAGTCATAAGAAGGCTCTTCAAAGCTTCTTGGGAAGGATCAATTTTGTCCGCAGGTTTGTTCCAAATTTTGCTGCTCTTGTGAAGCCAATAACGCTGATGTTAAAGAAGAGTATGGCATTTAAGTGGACATCTGAAGGCAAGGCAAGTTTTGAGGCAATAAAAGAGGCTATATCTCAAGCTCGACTCGCCAATCTAAACTTCTCCAAGGACTTCATGCTATATGCCTTTGGTGGTGGGGACACGATTTCGCAATCCCGCATACAAGAAAACAAAGGAGGATTAGAACAACCAGTTTGCTTTCTTCATTCAAGGCTTGGAGGAATACGAAACTAGGTACTCTTTCATTGAAAAGCATGTCCTTGAAGTAATCAGGAGCTTAAAGAAATTCAAGCACCTAGTCTCAAACAATAAGATCCAATTATTGGTCTCTCATGTGGGAGTCAAGGACTTCCTTCTAAACAAGGATCTGAATGAGAAACGTGCAGGATGGATAACTCGTGTCATGGAATATGACATCGAGATCAAGGTCACAAAACTAGTACGTGGAAAGGGACTATGTGAATAGATAGCCTTGAGTCAACAAGTTGAAGCAGGTAATGAAAAAGAGGTTGGCTTGGTACTACAGGATGGTCAAGAACAGGAAAATGATGATGTGCCCACTCCCTGTTGGACTCAGAATGTGATACACTTCCTACAGACAGGCCTATGCTCTCCAGAAATGAGCAAAGCAAAGAGGAGATACTTTAGATTACAAGCCATTCCATATGTGCTTGTTGATGGTGTTTTGTTTAAGAAAGACACCAATGGAGTTCTATTGAGGTGCATTGGGACAGGTCAAATCGAGAGGGTGTTACGAGATTTTCACGATGGAGATTCTGGAGGACATTTTTCCCCACGAGTAATAGCTCTCAAGATAATGAAGGCAGGGTATTATTGGCCGACAGTCTTCAGTGACTGCTATACATGGATAAGAAAGTGCAAGAAATGTGCACTCTTCACAGCAAAGAAAGATTAGCAGCGCTCCCATTGCACCCAATTTTGGTTGACCAACCATTTATGCAATGGGGATTGGACTTCATCGGGGTCATCAACCCAAACTCGAGCCAAGGCCACAAGTGGATTCTCACAGCAACAGACTATTTCACCAAGTGGACCGGCAAAGCAGTAGCACTCAAAGAAGCAAATGAGTCTAACATACTAGACTTTTATGAAGGAATAGTGACCAGGTTTGGTGTGCCGGCCACTATCATATCAGATAATGCATTGGCATTCATAGGTTCCAGGATTACAGAATGGGCTATCAAGAATGGAATCTATTTGAGCACCTCTTCAAATTATTACCCGCAGGGTAATGGACAGGCAGAGTCCACGAACAAAAATTTGCTAAGAATCATCAGGAGGACTCTGGATGAAAATCAAAGAACATGGCATACCAAGCTAAAATCAGCATTATGGGCTGACAGAATAACACCAAAGAGGTCTACAGGTAATTCCCCTTACAAGTTGGTCTATGGAAAAGAGGCAGTATTGCCTATATCATTAGAACTGCCTACATTGGAGTTCATGAAGCAGTTGGAGTTGGCTGAGTTCGAACCAATGGAGGCTAGGTATGCAGAGTTGATGGAATTGGAAGAAATTAGAGAACATGCAGTTCAAACAATTGAGAAAGATCAGGCCTTAGTAAAAAGATGGTTTGATAAGAAAGCAAGAGCAAGGACCTTCAAGGAAGGGGACTTAGTTCTGAAATGGGATGCAGATCGGGCAAAACCAGGAAGGCATTCCAAGTTTGATGCCATTTGGAGTGGCCCCTACATGGTCACGGGATGTAAAAGTAGTAATGCCTTCCAATTGTCTACATTGGATGGAGAAGAATTCCTGATTCCGGTTAACGGAATCCATCTTAAACATTGCTACTAAAAGGAAAAGTTTTACCCTTGTAAATATTAGCCTAGATTTTAATTCCTCTAAGTGCGTATGCACATTGTCTTGTTGAGTTAGGTTTCGCTTTCCCTAAGTGCGTTGGCACAGTGTTTGTCGCCTCGTGTTGTTTTCTGCTAGTCCACGGTGCTCTCGAAGAAGGAGTTGAAATATCGGTTTGGGATCGATATCGTTGGTTTCAGGTTATTGCTAATGACTCCATGCCCAATGGATTGCTAAAAGGCCACTGATCTTCTACCTAGTAGGCAGGTAATCCCATTGAGTCACCAAATTGTTGTATATATCTTTCCCCAGGTCGATATAGACAAGCAGAAGAATATAGAAATCAAAGAAGCTCAAATCCCTAACATTTATCGCCCAAGGCGCATAGAAGTGGCACACGACAATGAATGTCGACAGAGAAAAGAATGCGCCCAAGGCGCATGTATGTGCACACGAAAATGAATGTCGACAGGGAAAAGGATGCGCCCAAGGCACACAGAAGTGGCGCACGACAATGAATGTCGACAGAGAAAATAATGCGCCCAAGGCACACAGAAGTGGCGCACGACAATGAATGTCGACAGGTAAAAGATGCGCCCTTGGCGTACGGAAGTGGCGCATGACACAGAGTGTCGACATGACAGAATTCGTGCCTTGGCACACGTAAGGGTATGTCGACACACACACGGATGCGCCTATGGCGCACCTTCGAGGTGCAACATTTTGAGCGCCGACAGAAGCGCAGACCTCGCGCAGATATTCGAGATGGCCATAACTTTTGACTCGGGAGCTTGGAATCATGAAAGGTTGGACTTTTGGAAAGCTTACAAGGTCCTCTATCCAACTACGATTGGATATCTTTAATTGAGTGAGAAAAATTCCTAAAAATGCAAAATACAGTTCGCCACTTTTGGGTTCGGCATGGTTCTCACCTACCATCATTATGAGATGAGTTAAATGCAACCTGAGGTGGTTGGGGTAGATTTGGAATTCCTCTCTTTTTCTCTCTCATTCTTCCTATAAATTGTAAGGAGGGGCTTCTTTCTAAAGGTTGACATTTCTGTTTTGCCCTCCCTTCTTCTCTTTGGCAGTGAACTTGTGGAGTTAAAACCTCCCATTTGAAACCGTAATGCAACCTTGCCTCGGCATTTTGCAGTGTGTCAGTATCATCTTTGGAGAAAATTAATGCATGTTTGTGGATGATTCTCAACCCTCTCTCGTATTCATTTGCATCCTCCCGATCTTTCACTATGAATCAAGCATCTCAGCATGATCTTGCGTTGCATTTTAATTGTCTCGTGTTTATTGGCAAGACAGTGTTCTTCATTCATCGGTGCATCACCTTTGTAGTTTAGGTTTTATTTTATGCATTTTCTTACCTGTCTCCTTGGCAAGTTAGATTAGGTTTTTTAGAAAACCTTCTCGCATTTTCTACGTGTGCATCCGAATAGAGGAATAGGAACCGCCTTCATTCGGAGAGCTTTTCCGATTTCGCAAGGTCCCACACTTGGGAAAAGCTCCATGTTATGCAATCGCACCGAGAGTCTCAACCCATCGAGTTGCGTACATTCGTGGGTGCGACGACTTGCCATCAACACTACCTTCACTCGCACAAATCACAACTCAACAAATATAGAAAATCCAAAACCGCATACAACTAGATCATATTCTAGGTTTGGAAATTTGCTAACAAATTATTTTTTCGTATGTTCTTTTTGTAAACAATTATATAGCATTTGATGTTACCATTTTTAATGCAGCTATTGGTGTTCGTATGGTCCAGATGACAATAGAAAAAAGTCAGTAACAAGTGACAAAGTGAGTAGGCGTATAATTAAAAGGGGTTGCCAATGTCATTTCAATGTGAAGGTTTTTTATCGGAGACCGACAACGGCCATAATATTATACAACCATCTGTTTCATTGTGATGTAAATGATGAGTGTTGTCATGGGATGAATGAAAATACCATTAATGATATGTGTCCGAATGTTGCCCCGTACTTATCAAATGAATGCAAAACTTATATCGAGAGTCTTTTGTTAATGGGAGTCACCGTGGACATGGTGTACGATAAATATATAGAGGATCCATCAAACATGGGTATATTGAGCAGTGTGGGACGAATACATGACAAGAAAGGACGTGGTGAACGCGTGGAAAAGAGTTTGCTGCAGAAGGTCTCAAAAGTATGTTGATGATGCCATGAGTGTGAACTTATGGCATGCAGAGGAAAGAGACATATTTTTCTACTATCAACACCCAAATGGAACCACCATTCCATTCATTATGGGGTTGCAAACACCGTGGATGTGTGAGAGAATGGTTCAACATTCGCACAATTCCATAATCTCCATGGACTCGACGTTTGCTACCAACAAATATGGCATAAGTAATTGGAATGAATTTTGAAATGATGTGTAATTTACGTATCATTAATACTATTCCCTTTCTGTTATATTAAACCTCGTGTTACCATTTGATGTCATATTTCTTGCAGTACCAATTATACACATTGCTTGTTTTTGACGAGCAAGAAGTTGGGGTGCCCGTAGCATGGGCCATTTCTTCGAGGAATAAAATTGAAGATATTTACGGGTGGTTGGCGGAAGTCCAAAAACGAGGAAAATGGCTTCGTGCCGATTGGCAGATCAATGCGTTCATTACGGATGATGTGTTGGCTGAAATCCAAGCCATCAGGTGTGTTTTTGGTTGTTGTGTAGTGCTATGCCTATGGCATGTGCGCAGGGCATGGTTGAAAAACATGCACAAGTATTGTAGCAAGGAGTCTAGGTGGAAGATTTTTGAGAGACTAGGTACCATCATGTATGGTTCTGAAATGCATCACGAGCACACATTTTGAATCATTCAAGACTTCTTTAATGAATTCAAAGAGGAAACTAAGTTCCTTGAGTACTTTAGGAATACATGGTGTGAGAGCAACGAACGTGTTGGTGAGTGCGATTCTTTGTGTGTTTTCTTATTAATTATCATCAATTATAATTCTTGGTTTATAATGTCACTGATTTTCAATCCGTGTCACTTGACAACTATGTGGGCAACAAATTTTAGAAACTTCTCCCATGCAAACCAAGAAACAAACGCATCCATTGAATCCTACCATTGTTTTTTGAAGACTAGATACTTGTGTGATAGACAAAAGAAATGTGCTTCTACTGGATGGACTATTTGTTCTACACACTTGTGTATAAGGTGGAGCCATTTTACAAACACAAGAGGAAGTTGCAAAAAGCTAGCTTCTTGACCAATTTCAAAAAAGAAAGACATCTATTGATAGTAGTTGAGAGAGCAAAGAGTATTCTTGATACAAATTACCTTGCAATTACGCCTGATTGCAATCAATTGTGGGTGAGGAGCCAAACAACTAGAAGCACATGGTATTTGGTAAGGCAATGCGGAGCTTTGGACGTATGCGAATGTGCTTGGGCTATCAGAGGAAACACATGTAAGCACGTGTTGAAGGCGTTGGATTTTCGCAAGCAATATGTGTCGATGTCATCATATCAAGCACCAGAAGTGACAGGTAGTTCAATGCCATCATATGTTACCAATGTAGATTGCTAATCATAAGTTGTAATGAAATAAGCATCATGTTGAATTTATTTTCATTTCGCGTGCAGGAGGCAATACTTATGGGGAGACAAGCAGGGTAAATGAAGACACGTTCCAACACGGCCCCTCTTCATCGTATCCAACAACAAAAGTTGAAGGTAATTTAATGTCATCGTATGTGGCAAGTAGTGATATAGATTGCTAAGAATAAGTTGCAACGAAAAAAGCATCGTGTTGAAATTGTTTTCATTTCTCATGTTACAGCTAATACCTATGCAGAGACAAGCACTGTAAATGATGGCATGTTATGGGATGGCCCCTCCTCGCCACCTCGACACTCACTGATAGTTGATGGTTAGTTTTTAATGCCTTCAATCAATTAATCGATGCCAATGATAATGTTCATCACACATATTTATGATTAGGTGGCATTGTGTATTCATGTGTACTATGATATTGAAAAACCTAGTGTGTAAATAAATAATATTCTATAATGTCTTATACATCACAGGAACTCCTAAAACAGCTTGGGGCTAGCGGTTTGATGATAGAAAGAGATTCAGATTTTATGGAACACACATCCAAAGAATTCTTGAAGTCACTCTCTGATACACAACTAACTACAGATGAACAGAAAAAAACATTCTTTGAATGTGTTCAAAGGTTTAGGAGAGACCTAGAAGCATTAAATATGTTGGATGTTGCTTTCAAAGGAGATACCAATAATATTTCCACCACCCGCGATGCGTTCATGGTTTAGTGCAAGTAAAAATGCCGCCGCCGCAGTGTGAGTAAAAGGCCTGTCATTGTAGAAGATTTGAACAATCACGCTGAAGACTACGAATGCTTCCAATTTCCCAACGACAATCATGCAAAGAGGAGACAAACCACACAAATGGAACATACAGGTTAAAACATTGAACTATTAGTGTCAACTATTCGCAAGATATTTTAATTGTCGAGGCGAAGACTAACATATTGATCATTTATTTTGCAGGTGGTTCAAATGCAGCTGAAACATCTCCCCACCGCCGCTTATCTTTCAACAATTTAGCATCTACGCAAGGTTTGTATTGAATGTCCTTAATATCATAACATTTATTTACTTTTTGTAAGCTAAAAATCCTTTGATACCTTGTCTAATATTTAATTCGTTATGTTGCAGATGCAACGGATATGCAAATGGTGTATCTTACAGAATGAACAGGTTGAGCTTTGGAAAGTAAATGTATGGCATGTTGAGTGGGCCTAAATTATAATTGTAAAAATTTCGTATTCATGTATATGAGATTATACATTGTGTATATTTGAAATACATAACTATGGAATGCGTACAACTGACCTACTCTTTGACTATTTTTAGAGTGTTTAAAAAAAGTGCTTGGTGGTGTTAGCCAACGTAGAACTGCTCACATAATATATGGATAGTATAAAATATTTTAACAAATAGAAAGTTGATGTAATTATGATGAAAATATGTAATCAACAGTAGAAAATTATCATGTCGAAATTTAATTGCTACTATCAAAGTGCTGAAAAATAAACCTTTTTCAACACTATATAAAATGTTTCACCACGTTGAAAAATGCACGGTGTTTTTTAGCAATTTGAAAATAACGACCCCGCTTCTCCAAAAAGCGCAACCCGCGGTGCTCTTATTTCACGTAGTAAACATCGACTCCACATCAACGGCTTATCGTGTGGAGAAGGGTTGAATTTTTCCCATGTGATGGAAAGTAGGTGCATTTTCCACCACATTGAAAACGCATGATGTTTTTCAACAATTTGAAAATAAGAACCACGTTCTCCAAAAGGCGCAACCCACGGTGCTATTCCTTCTTGTAGTAAACATTGACTCCACATCAATTTCTTATCAGGTGGATAAGGGTTGATTTTTTCCCAAGAGATGGAAATTAGGGTGCGTTTTCCACCACGTTGAAAAATGCACGGTATTTTTTAGTAGTTTGAAAATCGCGACCCCGTTCTCCAAAAGGCGCACCCCACAGTGCTATTCCTTATCGTTGTAAACATTGACTCCACATCAACTGCTTATCGGGTGGATATGGGTTGAATTTTTCCAATGCGATGGAATGTAGGGTGCATTTTCCACCACGTTGAAAAATGCACGATATTTTTCAGTAGTTTGAAAATAGACACCACGTTCTCCAAAAACACAACCTCGCGATGCTCTTCTTTCTCATTGTAAACATGACTCCACATCAATTGCTTATCAGGGCTGATATGGGTTGAATTTTTCCAAAGTGATGGAAAGTAGGGTGAGTTTTCCACCACATTGAAAAATGCATGGTGTTTTTAGGTAGTTACAAAATAGCGACCACATTCTCCAAAAGGCCCAACTCCATGGTGCTATTCCTTCTCAGTAGTAAACATTGACTCCACATCAACTACTTATCGGGTGGATATGGGTTAAATTTTTCCAAAGCGATGGAAAGTAAGGTGCGTTTTCCACCATGTTGAAAAATGCACAAGTTGTTTTTCAACATTTTGAAAATCACAACCCCGTTCTCCAAAAGGCGCAACCCAAGCGTGCTTTTCTTTCACGTTGAAACATTGACTCCACATCAACTGCTTATCGGGTGGATATGGGTTGAATTTTTCCACCGCGATGGAAAGTAGGGTGATTTTTTCACCACGTTGAAAAATGCACTTGTTTTTTAGCAGCTTAAAAAATAAATGACCACGTTCTCTAAAAGGTGCAATGTGCGGTGCTATTCCTTCTCGTAGTAAAAATTGACTCCACATCAACTGCTTATCTCGGGTGGCTATGGGTTGAATTTTTCCAAAGTGATGGAAAGTAGGGTGCATTTTCCACCATGTTAAAAAACACACGATGTTTTTCAGCAGTTTGAAAATCACGACCCCGTTCTCCAAAAGGCGCAACCCGCGGTGCTCTTCTTTCATGTTGTAAACATTGACTCCACATCAACTGCTTATCGGGTGGAGAAGGGTTGAATTTTTCCAAAGTGATGGAAAGTAGGGTGTGTTTTCCACCACATTGAAAAATGCACGGTGTTTTTCAGCAGTTTGAAAATCGTGACCACGTTCTCCAAAAGGCGCAACCCGCGGTGCTATTCCTTCTCGTAGTAAACATTGACTCCACATCAACTACTTATCGGGTGGATATGGGTTAAATTTTTCCAAAGTGATGGAAAGTAGGGTGCGTTTTCCACCACATTGAAAAATGCACGGTATTTTTCAGCAGTTTGAAAATCGTGACCCCGTTCTCCAAAAGGCGCAACCCGCGGTGCTCTTCTTTCACGTAGTAAACATTGAATCCACATCAACTTCTTATCGGGTGGAGAAGGGTTGAATTTTTCCCAAGCAATGGAAATTAGGGTGCATTTTCCACCACGTTGAAAAACACATGGTGTTTTTCAGTAGTTTGAAAATAGCGACTGGGTTCTCCAAAAGGCACAACCCGAGGTGCTATTCCTTCTAGTAGTAAACATTAACTCCACATCAACTGCTTATCAGGTGGATATGGGTTGAATTTTTCCAAAGCGATGGAAAGTAGAATGTGTTTTCTACCACGTTGAAAAATGCATGATTTTTTTCAGCAGCTTTGAAAATAGCGACCACGTTCTCTAAAAGGTGTAACCTCATGTGCTATTCCTTCTCATAGTAAAACATTGACTCCACATAAACCGCTTATTGGGTGGAGAAGGGTTGAATTTCTCCCAAGTGATAGAAAGTAGGGTGTGTTTTCCACCATGTTGAAAAATGCACGGTGTTTTTCAGCAGCTTTTGAAAATAGCGACCATGTTCTCCAAAAGGCGCAACCCATGGTGTTATTCCTTCTCGTTGTAAACATTGACTCCACATCAACTACTTATTAGGTGGAGAAGGGTTGAATTTTTCCAAAGTGATGGAAAGTAGGGTGTGTTTTCCACTACGTTGAAAAACATGGTGTTTTTCAACACTTTGAAAATCGCGACCACGTTCTCCAAAAGGCGAACTCGCGTGCTCTTTTTCACATTGTAAACATTGACTCCACATCAACTGCTTATCAGGTGGAGAAGGGTTGAATTATTCCAAAGCGATGGAAAGTAGGGTTCGTTTTCCACCACGTTAAAAAACACATGGTGTTTTTCAGCAATTTGAAAATCGCGACCACATTTTCCAAAAAGCGCAACCCACAGTGCACTTATTTCACATTGTAAACATTGACTCCACATCAACTGCTTATCGGGTGGAGAAGGGTTGAATTTTTCTCAAGCGATGGAAAGTAGGGTGCGTTTTCCACCATGTTGAAAAATGCACGGTGTTTTTCAGCACTTTCAAAATCGTGATCACGTTCTCCAAAAGGTGAAACCCACGGTGCTATTCCTTCACATTGTAAACATTGACTCCACATCAACTACTTAACATGTGGATATGGTTTGAATTTTTCCAAAGCGATGGAAAGTAGGGTGCGTTTTCCACCACGTTGAAAAATGCACGGTGTTTTTATCACTTTGAAAATCGTGACCCTGTTCTCTAAAAGGTGCAACACGTGGTGTTATTCATTCTCATTGTAGAAACATTGACTCCACATCAACTACTTATCAGGTGGATATGGGTTGAATTTTTCCAATGTGATGGAAAGTAGGGTGCGTTTTCCACCACGTTGAAAAATGCATGGTGTTTTTCAGCAGTTTGAAAATCATGACCCATGTTCTCCAAAAGCACAACCAACGCGGTGCTCTTCTTTCTCGTTGTAAAATTGACTTACATCAACTCGCTTTTCGGTGGATATGGGTTGAATTTTTCCAATGCGATGGAAAGTAGGGTGCGTTTTCCACCATGTTGAAAAATGCACGATGTTTTTTAGCACTTTGAAAATCGTGACCCCGTTCTCCAAAAGGCGCAACCCGCGGTGCTATTCCTTCTCGTAGTAAACATTGACTCCACATCAACTGCTTATCGGGTGGATATGGGTTGAATTTTTCCAATGCGATGGAAAGTAGGGTGCGTTTTCCACCACGTTGAAAAACACACGGTGTTTTTCAGCAGTTTGAAAATCGCGACCCCGTTCTCTAAAAGGTGCAACCACGCGGTGCTCGCTTTCACATTGTAAACATTGACTCCACATCAACTACTTATCGGGTGGATATGGGTTGAATTTTTCCAATGTGATGGAAAGTAGGGTGAGTTTTCCACACTTTGAAAAACGCATGGTGTTTTTTTAGCAGTTACAAAATAGTGACCATGTTCTCCAAAAGGCGCAACCTGTGGTGCTATTCCTTATCCTAGTAAACATTGACTCCACATCAACTACTTATCGGGTGGATATGGGTTGAATTTTTCCAAAGCGATGGAAAGTAGGGTGCATTTTCCACCACGTTGAAAAATGCATGATATTTTTTAGCAGTTTGAAAATCATGACCCCATTCTCCAAAAGGCGCAACCCATGGTGCTCTTCTTTCACGTTGTAAACATTGAATCCACATCAACTGCTTATCGGGTGGATATGAGTTAAATTTTTCTAATGCGATGGAAAAATGGGTTCAATTTTGTAGTCTTAATGAATGGTAACACACATTTAAACTAACATCAATCCATTGTAATGTATACGCAGTATGAAAATTACATGCTTCAATGAGAACTTGAAATTAAAATTCTCTATAATATGTACATTAACTAGAAGTAACATTCACAATACTTGCACATTTTAAATCTTTTTCCATTTTAAATTTTTTTAGTATGTTTTGATGGTATAATTATTATTTACTCTTTTAAAAACCATAATATACGTTTAACCAACACCTGTTGATGTCAAAGATCACATGGAAAGTGTCATTTTATTACAAAGTCATATTTTATGTCAAAGGTCACTTGGATAGTCTTCGGTGTAAGACCTGGCACTTTTTTCCTCAGTCGATGCCTTGGCCAGGATGTACATCTTCTTCCATAATTCTTTGTGGCCTTCGTGAATTTTAACAACGGAATTAAAACTTGCTACTTGATTTTCAAACACTTTTTTGTTGGATTCACACGTCGTCTCCCAATTCTTAATTTCTAATTCCAACTCTTGAACCTCAAGCTCCAACTCCATCTTCTTTGAGGCAACACCTAGTAATTGGTCCAATAATTCCTTATTTATCTTTGACAATTTTAAATATTGCAGTCTAAGTCTTTCACGCTCGATTTTATAAAACTTTTCCTTGTTCATTGCATGTTTCAGTTCTATTTCCATACGAACTGACGGGGACGAATCATCTTCTTGTCCAGCTTCAACATTTTCATTTGCATAGGGCTCTCTACAGTCTTTCCGAACACATTAGTACTGGGACTATAGAATTTTGCATTGTCTTTCGGTTCTAGCACTGGTAATGCCTTGCGCTTTCCAACCTTCTTTTTTCTCATCATCTAATTAAACCTGTATTTAAACAACCAATTAATATTTGTTAACATTCAAACGTAATTGTAACCATATACCGTACACGGAAGCAAAACCCAACAAAGTAACCATATACCATTTACCGTAATCCACATTCATAGTCACATTAATACATTAACCATATACACATTGACAACATCATTATTTATACAATAAATGGAATGTCACATAACAAGAATAAAAACCATTTAATGAGTTATAAACAGAACCACAAACCATATTCAATTTAACAAGAATGTAATACTAAATCGTAAACGTCAAACACATTAAAGTAATAACCTCATCACACATATATACAATTGTCCTCTAATCACACTTGTCTTCTAATCACACTTATATTACTCTTCCTTATTCATCACATCACATACCAGATATAACAATTGAATACATGATCTAAATACTAATTAATGTGCACATCATAACATCAACCGAAAAACAACCATATTAGTGTAAAATCACATACATCTAATAATCATAATTTAACCACATGCGTCTATCCATATCATCTATTATGCTAAAAAGGCAAAATTCATCAAATATAACTAATTTTTTGCATACCACATAATCAATATCTATACATATATGTCTAATATATAAGTAAAATTTGTCAAATATGTAAGTGAAATATAAAAGTTCTATGACTGGTATATTCATTTGTTATCATTGTCTTGGGTGGGAGTGCCGGGTGTTTTTTCCTCAATTGCCACCTTGGCATGCATGTACATCTTCTTCCATACTTCCTTCAGATCTTCGTGTGTTTTAAGAACGGTATTAAAGTTTGCTACATGAGTTGCGAACACTTTTTGTCCGCTTCACGCATTGTCTCCCAATTCTTAATTTCCAGTTCTAACTCCTGAACCTCGACCTCCAACTCCATCTTGCCTTGAGGCAATTTCTCCTATTTCATCCAATAATTCCTTGTTTTTTTCCTAAAATATAAATTTTCCAATGCAAATCTTTCGCACTAGTTTTGATATATCTTTGTCTTCTTTGTTACAAGTTTCATTTCTAAATCCATATGAACTGACGGGGAAGGGTCATGTCTTCTTGTGTAGCACCGACATCTTTGTTTGTAAAGCTCTTTGCATTATTTTTGAATGGATAAGTGTCACTATCGAATGATTCATAATCATTTGGTTCTTGCACAGTGAAGCCTTGCACTTTCCAAGTCTTCTTTAGTCTTGCCATCTAAATAAACCTGTATTATAACAATCGATTATTATCTGTTACCATTCAAACATAATGTGAAAGGAAATAATGCACTTAACTTATACGTAACAAAATATTATCATGGATGAAATATATATGAAAGTTTCATAACCACATCAAACTCAAGTACGCATACATGGATGTAGAATGCAACTATGTAACGATAATCCACAATCCATAATCCATAATACACAAAATTTGAAAAAAAAATTGTGAATTATCTGCGATTAATTACTGAACATGTCAAACCCAAGCAGGCATACAAGGAATAAGAACTCAACTATCTAACCACATACCAAAAACTGTAATCCACAACCCATAGTCACATCAATACATTAACCAGATACACAGTAACAACATCATCATTTATACAATAAATGGAATGTCACATAACAGGAATAAAAACCATCTAATGCATTATAAACAGATCGTAAATGGATAACTCTATGTAACCCATAACCACAAACCATATTCAATATATCAATAATGCAGTACTAAGTCGTATACCTCAAACACATTAAAGTAACATCATCATCATATACACATATATACTAATTTGATTCCTCACAATCAATGTTATACATAAAGGTTTTCATCTCCTTCGTTGCCTAGTGTTAGCCACAGACAAAAAGTCCATCATAAAATCTAATACGTTTCTTCTCATTTCTATGTACAAAATTTGGCGTGATGCCAAGAATGGGTGGGGCATCCGATGTCTTTATCCGAGTATGGCGCACTGTCTCAACATGTACCACATCATCCTGAAAGCCAACCATATAGTAAATAAGTGAACGTAGATGAATGTCTCAGGTAAACACATAATTAAATTAAATCATTCATCCAAATGTCTCACTACTTGCCTCTTCAGGAGTGTCAAGTCTGATATCGTTGAGATCCCAAATAGCAAACCCTTTGACACACTCTACCAAAGTGTTTGCAAATGTATTAGGGTAGGGAAATGGAGCAGTGGGAACAATGGCCTCAGAAATAATCACTTTGATAGTAAATTTGGGGAGTGTGATGCCATGACACTTCACGTGTGGGCTACTATCACAAACCACTCCTCTCGACAACCATATCATCTGACATTAACCTGACTTTGGCCCCGCTAGGAAAATCCTATAATAACAACAATCTCAATTGCATTAATAACTTTTTCTTAATTTCACCAAAAAGAATACAAAAAAGCAAATGAGAACATTCAATAACTTACTAGTCTAGTTCCACCCTCGCTCGTACTACCACAAAGAATGGTGTTTGTGTCCCTCTCCTCGTGCCTCCCCTCACAACCCTCTCTCTCCTCGACTGGAAAAGAAGTTTCAACTCCGGGATTTTTCATCTCCACCTTTCTTACCTCAAGTGAAGCTATCTCTCCAATAAGATCGAGACCACAGGTTGATTGAGAAGGGGGCGTCTTATCGCAAACGTCCACCTATAACAATCGAGCCATCAGGACAATCAAAGTATCAACAACATAAGGCAACATACATTTTTTGAGAGTGTGTTAAGTGATTTTTTACCTCTCTCTATTTCACACTACGAATCGTGTGTCTCTGTCGGCGTAAGAGTTGACACAAGGGAATGTCATAATCCTACACATGCATACAATTAGTATATACAAAAATACACAAAAACTACATTGTATCTTTACTTACGAAAGACCAATAATTACTTACGTTATCATTCGTAGGGGGTCAACATTTTTGCTACTTGTTCCACCCTCTTCTCTAGCTTCCTGTGCATGAAAGAATATCAAGTTTTTGATTTCCAACCTAACATTATATTTAAATTTCTATACCAATCTTAAATTTACCTCTTGTTCCGATATTTGAGTTTTTATTTCCTCTCACTCTCAACCAATGCTCCTCTCTCTGCCTTTCTCATCTCCGTTGAATCGTAGGCACACATTGCATCATCCACCTCCCTCTTTCCTTCTCGGCTCAACTCCTCAAATCGATATTTGCATTCTTTTTTACAAACACGATCAATAACCCTCCTCCGCTGCAAGTAGAATCATTGCCTTAGGACGTAGTTCACATCCGCCTCCCTCTTTTGCACGTATGCCCTACTTCTATCTTGAGAGATAGGTGATCGTTTCCCCGTATGCTTACGGCCACACTTACGAGGTTCCACGGAGGGAAGATTGTGTTCTACTTGGTGATGTCTATTTAGTCTATGCAACTCGGAAAACCTAACATCCCCACTATCAACACATGATCCATGTTGATAGACATAATGAATACGACCATTAACATATTCAGTTTTATATTCTACGGGTGGCTCATGGATATCTGAGTGAATGGGCTCAGAAGGACCATCTGTCGTATCGCCATCAACTATTGGAGGATCATCTCCCTTTGCTTCCTCTGTGACGCTTGCAAAAATGCGTACGCGCCATGTGATGTGAAGGTACTTGTATCTACGGAGTCCAAGTGCATAACTATTAGCCCGACATAAAATATTAAGTATTTTGCAAAAAAGTAATGTTCACATATTCGAATATTATCATCATGGAATGTGAAGAAACATGTATGAAAAGACATCAATTTCATAATTGTTATCTCAACAAATGACATAATTGTTACTACGACAAACAATTAATGTTCACAAAGTTATATATTACCATCTCATTATTTATGTCTTCCCCGAAAACATAAGAATGGATTGTGAACATGGATCGGCCCATGTCACCGAGCTTCCACATGTTTCGTTCATGTCCATTGTCATAACCATCGTTGAAGCGACACATTGTAAAACAAGTTAAACTGAAACAAATGGTGCACGAACTTATTTATTCATATTTTGCATTCATATTGAGAAAATCATGCACAATAAATGATTTGTGACAAATTAGCCGCACACATTATTTTTTTCAAAACTAGATACTCGACTCTAGATGTTTTCGAACTAAACATGAAATGTGAATTCCAAGTGTGTTAAAAGAGATTATAGGATAAAGCATGATGTATCCAAAATGCCCGGTTTATCAACCAACACTATATGATGTAACATCATATTATCCACAAAATATATAATATATACGCTAGAGACAATTCACATAATATTAGTTATTCACAATCTAATAAATAATGTATGTCTACCATTACAAAAAGGAAATACACATATATCATATCGAAATGTCTTCCATGGCAAGTGCTAGCAAAGCTACCACTTCTTGGTTTATAGTGTCCCTAGACACTTGACATACATCTAACCTACCTCATTAACTTTTACATGCACGTATGAACATTTCGCAATGTGAGATACACTCTCTAGCACTTGAACTCGAAGAATTGAAAGATTTACATTGTTACATTGGTATACACCATTCATTTGTTTCACAACAAGCATATCATGAGAAAACACACAAATGTTCCAACATCGTGGCGTATCACTTCCTCAAGACCCAATATCAACGCCCTATACTCAGCCTGGTGGAAGGTCATAGTAGCATTTCGACAATTGTACCTCTTTCTACTATCTTGCTTCCATCAGGGTCGTATAATATGAATGATGAACATGCTAGATTTTCGGAGGTATTCGACACTCCATGAATTTCCAATCTCCAAATTGCAACCATGCTTACCTTTACAATGGACAAAAATATATCATAAGAAACATTAAAAAAATTGAATGAACACTTCTAATTTGACTTTTTCAATACAAACATCTATAATTTAACATATGACAAGGCCCTAAAACATTTGCTCCTGAGTTCGTTCATTAATAACGATTTCTTATTAGAGAGTCAATGGAGTTAGTACTTTGTCTACTAAAACTAAAACTAAAACTAAAACTTCCTTACAATACTAAAACTTCATATTTCGTATGTTAGACTAAAGTGCAAATAAATTTTGGAATATATTAGAATCGTAATCACGAGTTTGGTTCCATTCCACTCATTTTTTGAATAGATAACTTTATATTGCTAACATATAATTAATACAAACACAATTTACATTTTTTAAGATATGTTTTCCGATAATTATGAGTTTATAAATGTAATGGGTAAATATTAAATTTGAATAAATCACTTAATAAATTGATTAGTATATTATGAATAGATAGATTTCAGTCTATTTGCAATATCAATATCTATAAACATTTGATTAATTATAGTATTGCGAATGACATTCCAATAATTGTTATAGCCTATAGTATTGCAAATGACATTCTAATAATTGTTATAGTTTATTCACTAAATAACCATTGTAATGTATATCTAGTATTTAAATTACATGCTTCAATGAGTACTCAAGTTCTCTAGAATTAACTCCTTTTCAAACAATATTGGTTTTCTATATTATGTATATTAAGTTGGCTACATGTGCATCTGTATATGAGTTGAACTCATAAAACAACACTCTTTACACATAAATAAATGATGGGAAATGATAATTGCACCAATACAATCCTAAATTGGACAAATGATGATAATCCCATACTTAGTGAATTAGAAAATCGTTACCATTACACATTTCCTACCAAAATATAATTTTAACATAAATGAATTTTAATAATCTAAACTTGCTATACAAATATCTAAACATTAGTAATTTTAAAACTATAATCCATAGAAACACGTATTAATACTAAGGAAAACATATTTAATCAAGAATATATTCGAACAACAAAACAAAATATATTTATGTTGGTGTGAATCGACATCCGACAAAAAAATTAAATATTTATATAGGTTTTTCTCAAACACGTCATAAGTTTTTTAGAACAAAACATAAAAACCGTAACTATTTTTTTTTTTGTTTTTAGCAGCAAACTTGGAGTTGCTTCCATGTGCAATCTTTTTGCACAATTTTTGGATCTATCGCCGGTTTTATGACCGGAACTCCCATCTTTCTCAGCTTATGTGGAGGCTCATACTTCTGGGCATCCTCCATCATGTCATACGCTAGACCATATCCTCATGAATGCGGCCCTATAGTGCGGAACTTAGATAAATAAATAACAGAAGTTTCTAGAAAATTGAGCCGGGCCTTAACCATCACTGCAATTTCCGGTTTGGGTGGCTTAGACTGTTGATGATGGTCTATATAGACCACAAATGTGGACCTCCTAAAACATTCCTCCCTTTGGAATTTGGGAGTTGTTAACGTTATCCCTACGGGATTCGCAGGAACTAGACTTCGTGTATTCATTTTCGCCATGCAAAATACAAACTGAATACAACAACACACATGCAAACAAAAATATACAATTAACGTTAGTACGATACATGTCAAATCAAATATATGTCATCCAATATGATAAAATAATCACAACATCAGAAAGCTAATCCATGACAAATTCAAGTATCGATAAATGCCAACGGCTATCCTTCACCCAAGAACCACCCTCCCATAATATCACAACCGTCCATTGCAAAGGGATGGTTGTGATATTACGGAGGGTGCATTTCTGAGTGGAAGGTCGGGTGACTTTAAAAACCTCTGCTCAACACAGTCTACCACCCATCTATCGATGCGGAATCCTAAGGGGCAAGCCCCTTCATCACGCAATGATAGTTGGGCGTATCGATGTGGCATCCTAAGGGGCAAGCCCCTTCAACACACACCGATTCCTGTCTTTGCAGAGGCACTTGCCCCCATATGCCAAATTGAGAGTCAAAGTATGATATCACATAATTTTTATAGCTTCAACTTTCATTAAACATTCACAACATTACAATTACCAATATTTAACAACTAATAACAAATATATATATACACAAATGAGTTCCACATTCACAATATTTACAACTATAATGCATCCAAGAAATCAAACTTTTCCTAATGTATTTAATTTAAAACAACTAAGAGCAATGAAATCACAACTAACAACTCGAAGATCACATGCATATTTAACCAATACCAACATAATATCAACATAATTAACTAGTCTCATACCAGTGATTAATAAACGCAAATTGTAGAAATTACCGAATCCTCTATCATTTATTAACAAACATGTGAATACAATAATATCGCAATAATAAACTAGTTCACACTATTATTTAGTGTCTATATACTAAACAAAATATTTGAACACGTCATTCGTTTTGAAAACATGCTTCCAAACAATTGTTCGATATATTTGTACTTATGATAAAGTTTCATGTTATATTTGTCCTTGTGTATATCAAGCACATACATTTGTTCCTATTTACAAAGTATTAGGTAATAGATATGACATCAAATTGCTTCCTTTTCTTACAGTTTCAAATATATTAATTAATAATAATAATGAAAACTATAATTATTTTCTAAAATTTAAGGTTCAAGGTTTAGGGCTTAGGGTTTAGGGTTTAGGGTTTAGGCCTCAAGGTTCGGGGTTTAGGGTATAAAAGTTGAAATTTAAATATTGAAATGAAATAATTGATCATAATAAGAAACATTATATAGAAAATGTTGTGGAGTTAGGAAACCTAACAAATGCATTCCTACTATTTGAATAAAATATGAATGATTAGAAATTGGACTTAGACACCCTATTAAGCACGAGCCACCAAATCTAAATAGAATGCAAATAAGTGGATATCAAAGTTAGAAACCCTATGATGCACAAAGTTCCAAATATAAATAAATTATGGGTCCCATGTCCAATAATTGAAGCTAGAAACTTTGTCAACCACATGACTTTGATTCTTCCACACTGAATATGAAAATGCATACGAACCTTAGGTTGAATAAGCATTTCTCAGAATATGATTATCTAATATGTGATCACCTTTTTATAATTTAGGATAAGCTAATAAAGTTCACATTTCAAAAGGAAAAAATTAGATATAACATATGCAATAAGTTAAATTTTATTAAATCATCAAAAACACCATAAATATAGACATCGAGTGTTAGCATTTTTGGCATTCTAAGTCTTAAAATAATATTTCAATATTGATATCATTACACTAGCACTGAGTTTATTCATTACCTCCCTCCTCCCCCCCAATGTTGGAGATAACCCCAAGGCCTCAACACTAAAACTAGTAACTATGGTTCTTCTTGTAGTCTCCCTCACGACTCTTTAACATATCTTACTAGATACTCAGGCAAGTCCACTACTGTTGATCGAATGAATGGGGATCCACCCACCATAAAAATTATCTTGTGAGATTTGTCAACTCTTGAACTCATACTATAATTGGACAATATGCCCATGTATCATATGTCCCCATATACGAGCACCACATAATATCCCCTTAATCTCATATAATCACTTGCTAATGAATTACAAGCCAAACACACAAATAAGGGAAACTTTGCGACAATATGTAGATGTTTCCCCATTACTATATGCATCATGAACATCTTATAAATCCATGTCAAAAAAGAATCACTAACCTAATCACCATATTTTATAGGGCTAATATATGATAAATGTCATGGTACAAATGTACCAAATTTATACTCATGTAATGTATTATTCCTTGATCTAGCACCACTTGACACATGGCTATACAAAAATGTGGAACATCTTAACCTAACTTGTGACAAAATACACATGTCACCATAAAATTTAAAATTGCCTTATAAATATCGATAATGGTTACAACATATACATCCCTCAACCACACTAGGTAGGAATGTAGATTATAACAATATGAGGTTTTTGAATACCTATTTACTTTCTACCTCTCTACGATGTCATCTTGAGTGCCATAAAGCATGGGTGTACCCACAAATCAATTACCCTAATATTACAATTGTAGATCTCTTATCGACAAACTAGAATAAACTTAAGATATTGCATGTAAGGTAATAATGATCTATAGGGATCCTTTCTCAAAATAGTATTAAATAAATGACCATTCTAGATCTAACCCACAAAAAAATACCTAGCTCACAAAGTGATCTAGGTTTGTAAGAAAAAGTTATGTCGAAAGGAGGTTATATGTTCCTTTTATATACATTGTATGTCTTTAGGGTCTCCTAGACCTAATTTAGCCTCTCTTTATAGCTATCTAGACTTGGCCTAGTACATATTTACACCTTTCTCAGGATTTGGACCTAATTTAGCCTTCCCTTTATAGTGTATTTGGACCTTTCCTAACACCCTTACCTTTGAGAGATATCTACATTGATTATACTTACTTTTTATACTCGTTTGTATACATTGCATTATACTTTTCTTTGAAGTCGTTTATTATTAGGGTTACCATGAGTAATTTTTAAAATGTTACATGTGGTCGAGATGATGGATCCAACATCCATTCACTTGAATGTAGAAACTTAAGTAAAGGTATGCATATTTCATTATGTTTAACTTCTTAAGTTATTACTTCTTTATAGTTATTTACCTAGATTTTGGTATAGTAGGTCCAATTCCCAAATCACCATCTCAAATTACACTATAATGGCATGTAATGAACTTTAGGTAGAGTATATGTATACACCTTGTTTTCACTTACTAAAGATTGAAATCTGACAAGCTAGGAAAAAGGCCAACTTTCCCAATCACTTACTAAAGTTTATAAATCTGCCAAGTGTACTTTGTTTATGTAGATACAATATTATAAATTATTTACATGTGGGGTTTGGGTGTCTACTATTTTAAGGCACACAAATTCAATTTTATTTACGCCCCTACATAACTCTAAAAGTTGAATTTCTTCAAACTTCTTCACATAGTCCCAATTGCACTCCTCACAACTCTAAAGGTTGAAATAGTTCATGTTGCACACATTCCCATTTGTACATATCCCACAATATCACATATTTATTTAGTCATACTTAGTTAGGATTTTTAAAATTATATTTCCAGAGGTTTGTGTGGATTTTTAAAATTATAATCAACAACACCAAAATAGTTTTTACACAAACCAATAATTAAATTGTGATTCAACAACACCCAACTAATTTTGATCAACACCATAAAAAGAGTACGCTTGAACAAAAGAGTTTATGAATTGTTTGGTTATGAGAATTACCTTAAATATTGCAATCCATAAGTTTCATAATCTTATCAAACATGAATTAACATAATACTTTTCGAATCTCAAAGCCATGTGTTTTTTTTCCTTTATTTCCTTTATTTAAAAATATTAAAATAGGAAAACTCTGCATGGAGTTATAGTTTATACATTTTAAGGAGGAGGAAAACTTGTGGACATTAAAATAGAACTCAATTCTTCAATGTTAAAGTTTAAAAGTAACTATAACTGATGGTTTATAAAGGTATAATATGGGATGTCATGAAATTTAAAAGTAGTTTTTCAATTATAGTAATTATAGTAAGAAATTAGTTTAAAATTTCATTGTTGAAAAACACAGTGTGTTTTCAACAATGATGAAAAACACACTGTGTTTTTCAACATTTTTCAAAATTATTTCCTCCATATAGAAAATTGTTGACAGGGAATGATACCAATAATAGACAGGTAATGATACCAATAAGTGCACTATTGACATTATTATAGGTACTGTATTATCCATATAAAATTCTTCTTATTTGTCAAATTTATTTGTGTGGGCATTTTTATCTTTGCAAAGTTTTTAAAAAAATGATAAAGTAAAGTAGGATTAAAGCCTCGATAGCCAATAATCAAGGGTTAAATTTCAGTGCCACCAATGGTCATATTTAAAGTTTATATCTTGTTGTTGCAATATTTAAAGTGATGCAGGACAAATTTTTCTTTGCCTTAGATGTGTCAATGAGCATGACGGGAACTCAGGCTCACTCGAGTCGTTTACATCTTCTCATGAGTGGGGGTTCATTATACTCACTCCTTGATCTCGGTCTCCCTATTCATCGAGCCCTCGTGTTAAGGGGAGAGCACCCTATCAGCTCCCTTCACTCCTTAATCTTTCTCTCCTCTCATTTGATCCCTCACACTTAGGGAACATCACTCTACCAGCTACACTCACTCCTCAATCTTGCTCTCCATATTGAGGGAAGAGAGCTATCCATGACTTTGGATATCTGTCTTTTAAATTTTGTATTTAAATTATACTTTAGGCTAAGGTTTAGGGTATCACCAAATGTTGGAGATCAATCTTAACTAGGCCTAGGAAACCGCATGAAGCTAAGCAAGTTCCTTTCTTGATACATTTCTTGTTCATTGTGTTCATTAAGTGAATGAGGCAAAGAAAGTGCATCAAAAAATGATTTCAATTTTATTTCAATACTTATTAATAGGATTCTTAAGATATCAGGTAGTTAAAGGATCTCTTATTTTTTTGTCACTTAAACATTTACTCGAATGTAGGAGAAATTTTCGAGGTTTAGGCCAAGATTGGTGGTTTGTTTTGGAGGGTAACCTTTCATTTACCAGAAAAGGTGGTTTTGAGGATCTCTGTGGGTGTTTCTCTCTGATACGGCTTTTGGAGTTTTTATTATTGGTTCTTCATAAATTGAAAACTAGATATATTAGGTTTCTGTGGGTGTTTCTGATTCTTTTCCTTCAGACAATTTGGAAGAAACAAAGTGATTAGCGGGCCTATGGGGACTCAATGGGAAAGAAAAAACCTCATCCTGTAATACAAACTAGTGGAATCAATGCATTTTAGAAATGATATGAACAAACTTGGGATTTCAAACTTCTTTGTAGAAGAATGGAGAATTCCTCTCGCAATGAACATTTTCCTCTGCAATGATCTCCTCTAATGGCTCGTTGAAATGGCCTCCTTCCTCCCTTCGGCTTCTTCCTCAAAAACTGCGGTCTTATTCTTTTCCCCTCGTCTCCTTATCAGGCACATTCCTCATTTCAAATGCAGGTTTGGGTATGATTTAAAGGAGAGGATCCGATTCAAGCACTCATTGGCGAGAGGGAGAGGGGGCACGTAGATTAATAATTCAAAGTTACACAGCCTAGCATCCACATCACTATAAATATCTCCTCCTCTCGGGTTGTGTGGACCCCACGATTGTCTCCGGCGTGACGTTAGGATTCCTGGTGAATGTGGAATGGTCCATGCAAGGGGAGGCACCATCCATGGCGGGGGAGGCACCATACATGGGTGCATTTTCAGTGGAGGGTAGCCACTACCCAATTCTTCAGATCTTCTTCTCGCGTGCTCGATGGAGATGGATGGACGAAGGTCAATCAAAAGAAACATATGACGCGACGTCACTCTAGGACGAATTCTTGTGGCGAGCCTTAATCTGAGCTTTATCTTTGGTTTGGGTCAGGTATTCTTAACACACCATTAGGTTTAGCTTACCTTGGTTTTGTTTTTTCCTCTTCTGACCACTGGTAGAGGTCATTTCTCTTTTTCCTCATTATCGTATTAATGGGGAGCATAAATTGTGGAGATCATAACTTTTGATCCAACCGTTGGATCGTCTTAAAATTTTACAACGTGGTAGATTATCATTAGTACTATGATGGGTTTAACCTTTAGATTTAAGGTTTTGATCGTTTGAACATTTTTGGGCCTGGATTCCTTAATCTAGTGGCCTAAAATTGGCTCTGAACATTTTTTTCACTTTTGACTAGGTCTTAGAACTTTAATAACTTTTGTTTTGCTTGTTAGAATAAGTCAAAATTTTGTGGATGCCTTAATTTATGAAGTAATATCTGGCACACAAATTATGGGGCCCATCTGAGTTGTTTTGCTAGTAGATAATTTTTGGCATTTCAGGGTTTTTTGGCATTTTTAGGGTTTTTAGAGTAGACATGAAATAAAAGGAGGATTTTAATGATGTACAAGATTAGTATGGATTCCAGAATGAGAAGAAATTTATTTTGAAACTTCTTGTTTTTGTTTGCAAAGTTGTTTATGTGTGTTTTGGATGTATTTCAACCTCTTGTAGCTGTGTCCATATCACTTATCTTTTCCTCCTTTGCATCTCTCATGATATATCTTTCTTGTAAGGTGTTTTGGAGCCACAATCTCATTTTTATTACCCTATCTAATAAAAAAACTTTGGCTACAAAACACATCGTTATACATAATATCCTCGCAATGTCTACTCTAACAAAGAAGTTGAAGAATTTTTTTATTTGGAATCTAATAAAAATAAGTAAATAAGAAATGGACATGGGATGTGATTTCAATAGAGATATCACCTACATTGAGATAATATTTTGTGATAATATTAACTACTAAAGAATACATAACTAAAAGACAATATATTGCGTTGAAAAGAAAATCATGTTTGCGCCAACATTATGAGGGGGAAAAAAATGTTCAAAACAATGAACCACAAGATAATCCAACCAATGCGAAACACAACAACTACTAAAAATCAATTTATCAATCCATTAACAAAAAAAAAAGCCTAGGAAAAAAGTAAACACCCGTCATCTCCTCATCTAATCAAAGTAACAACATATGTGATACACTAAAAGGAAAATATAGATCTTTTTATCTATTAAAATGTGAGCAGAGAAAATAAAGCAAAATGTATCTTTGAAAAAACCTCAAACCTTTTGAAAAATCATAACTTAGAAAACACATTTAAAACTAGAAGGATATTTTGAGCATGAAAAGAAAGTCATGGTATTGGCCAACCTCATGTGTTTTTATTTTTTGAGGCAGATACACTATAAAGCATTCTCCAGTAGTTGATATGAGATCATTTGAGAATCATGTTTATTGATGGAGGTCATTAAAAATATTGGTGGCTTTAAACAACCCTTCATTTTACAATGGTCATAGAGACAAAACTAAAGCTTATTTATATTTATTTTTCATATATTACCTACCATATGTAATACACTCTTCTTGTAGTTATAAATATAATTATTTAAATTATAGTGTTTACAAAAACTTCATCCTTTTATATTGCAATCAAGGAAAGCTATTAGAGTAGATAAATCAATGTCAAAGACAGATTGATGGCAGGAAGAAGACAAGATGTTATTCATCTATTTATCCACTTCAAATTAGATAATCTACAAAATTATTTTAACTACATTACTTGTAAGCTTTAAGCACTTGTACTAAATAATCTATATTTCCTAGCAATTGTTTTTATTAGATAGGGTAAAAAGAGTGATTTTGAAGGAATCAAGAACCATGTATAACCGGAAGATAGACATCATGGCACAATCCAAGACAAAGCGAAGCTAGGTCGAACGACTCAAGACAATCCAGACAGAAATACCACCGAAAATTGAGGCTAGACTAAAGCAAAGGAAATTCCAGTGAAGACAGTAAAAAAAAATAACCTTCTTCAACGGAACGTACACAACCACTAGCAGACTAGCGTAGTTGATGGTAATAAGATAAAAAAGAGGCTCAACTCAGGAGACAATCCGAAAGTTACTCCTACTGACCCGCTAGGCCATATGTTTGGGGAGGACCAAAGTCCACCCACCCACCTCCAACGTGGAGTCCACAGACCCCTCCATCAATTCAATTGTGCATTACTCGACGTTATTTGGGGTTTACAGAATTGACGTACTGGAGTGGGTGGAGAGCAGTGCAGATTACTCGATAATTAGTTGGGGTTTAGGAGGTGTTTTAGGATTGTAGTGGCATTTAGGATTTCTAGTTAAAAGTTCCCATATTTCTATGTCCTTGTCATTTTTCTTGAAATAGAAGACCAAACGAGTTATATCAAAAAAATTCCTTTGTTGTAAAGGAGGAGTATCATTTACACAATTAATCATGGTGCTCACGAGGGCTTTGCAGATCTAGATTATAATGATCATTAGGGATTGGATGATCTGCTCTCAGTGGCCATATTATCCGTTAAAGTGTACCCAAAATTTGTGGAACTATCCCATTTCTTTTTCTCAACTTATATTGTTTCTTCTCTCTTGATAATCCTGACTCATGAATGTGTTTCATATATTGTAAGAGCACGATTACATAAATGGTCATTTTTCCCCCAGACGTTTTTCAGTTAGTGATATTTCATGGACACTTTTGATATTTTTTAATGTCATATTTTCTCTATAGAGAGTTAGTTCTCTTCCTGGCTTGATAGGAGTGATCGACTCTTTAATTATCGGTGATTTTCATTTGGAAGCACGGCCCCAAATTTCCCTAAATGATTATTGTTCATTTACTTACTTAATTTGAAGCTTATACAAAATATTTCTGTAAATTTTGCATCTAGCATTACTTTTTCCTTTTAAGATCTAAGGTGTATTGTGAATAATGAAGATGCTAATTAGATTTGCAGCATATGTGCATATTCCATTAAGTTATTTCTTTAATATACAATGCCCATTTCTAATAATATCTTCAAAGTGCAGAGAAAAAAATCAAATAGAGGAAAACATTCAAGGGTAATTTGAAGTCGACGTTAAGTTTTAATAAATTCCTTATTTTTAAATCTCCATCACACTCCTGCTATCAAACCCTAAATCGGCCATTCACTCATCCGGCGAGGCACATGGTGAATCTAAGCCTCTTGTTCTTGGTACTAGATTTCCCAGTGCGGTTCGCAGAAACCGTGTCGAGTGCGGTGGCATTAAGCAAGGTCTTCTGCAGGACAGTGACAGGGGACCCCAAGATCTTCGCCCAGAGCTAGATGGAAAGGGAATGAATAGATTTGTTTCTCATGTGAGTGGCGACCAAGGAGTAAATGAATCAATAAATATTTTTGTATTTCCTACAAGCGGCGTTAAAGAGAAAAAATCCACCCAACATAAAAAAAATCCTTTCTTTGTTGATGTTGTCTCCAAGTAGACAAAGATCAATACAAGGACTTCTGATATGCTCTTGAAACACTCTCAGGAGACCTCGATGTTGAAAATTGAGGAGGATATGCTTCTGAAGGTTCTCAAGGAGGAGGAAAATCTTTATCGGTTGGGACTAATATGCGAGTTTCAAAATTTTGGTCTAAACTTTCCCAACTTCATGAGTGGATTGCCCAAAGATGGAGAGAAAATATACAAGGTAAGATTATTTAGCTTTATCCTTGTGCTAAATCATATTTCATTTTTGTTTTTGAAACCCTTGAAGATAGGGATTTAATTTTTAACCAACATTAGGTTTTGGGTGAGCACAAACTTATGTCCAAGCCATGGTATTCGTATTTTGACCCTTTAAAAGACTCAAGATTTTGGATACCTACCCAATTTGGGTTCGCTTGCCTGGACTCCTACTTGACTTTGGATCGAGTCTTGTTTAATTGCTATAGGGGATACACTAGGCTCATGTGTGACAGTTGAAAATAAGACCTCCACTCAAACACATATTACTTATTTTTGAATCCTTTTATATCTTAACACCTCCAATGCCTTACCCGCAGAAATCAATCTACGAGATCGGTGAAAGACGCTTGGTGCATAAGGTGGAATACAAGGGACTTGCTTTCAAATGTCGGCATTTCTTCCAAATTGGTCATATTACAGATGATTGTGAACATTCCAAATGCAAGACCAAACTTGCTTGGTGGAAGGATTCTCTACTTGAACATCTAACAATTGATTCGGACCGGTTGTGGAATCTAGCACCCCACGGTGGACTCACCCGACTTGAAGGTTAACTGAAAAATACAAAGACTTTACTGTTGTTTCTTCTCTTCTAAGCACTATTTCAGTGATCAAGGATGCTTTGACCCCCTTCCTACAGGTCACATCCCTATCAAATCACTTTAAGTTGTTCTTCCGATTTCAGTGGAAGAAGGAAAAGAGGACTGGACAGTGGTGGATAGGAAAAAGAAGGGATACGCCAAATCTAAATCCCCCACCATGTCAGAAAAGGTATGATTCTTGTCCTTTTGTTTTCTATCATTTCTACATCTAGGCTATTGGCATGTTGTGTGGCTACTGGACAGCTGTTTTGTTGTTAAGTTGTTATTTATTAGCTATTTTTGAGCAAAGTTGGACTATTGTTGCTTGTTTTAATCTTGGTAGATTGTATTACATTTGTTGGGATCTTTGGTTTTATCTTTGATTTTGATCACTTTTTGTATTGCTGATATGGTTAAACATGACTTTTGAGCATTTTTGTACAAGGATATAGTCCCTTTCAAAAAAATATTAGCCAATAATAAAAAAAACCTCCATCACACTCCCCTAAATTTTTATTAGTTGTTACAGTTTTTAATGTTTCCTATTACGAAGTGAAAAGAAGAGTGGGGTTTGTTGGGGTATGGAGTCTATTTTTGGTCTTCTCAAATCAGTATTGAAGTGTGGAGTTTGAATTGGAAAGATAAAAGGTCATGACCATTTCTTTTCCAGCCATGGGAAGATGAAAGGTTATGACAGTTTCTTTTCTAGCCGTGGGAAGATGAAAGGTCATGACTTTCAAACTTCTAGGGCTAGCTTTTGGACTTCTTAAAGGATTGTAATCCTATAAATAGAGGTTTTAGGGTATCTTGAAGATATCTTGTGTGTTCAAGAGGTCTTGAGTCTTAGTGATCAAGAGGTGATTAAGAGTGATCAAGGTTAAACAATTGGGTGTCAATTGTGGTTTAGATGTGGTTTAACATCTTTGGAATTTTGTTGTGAGTTCATAACTGAGAGAAGACTATGAGAGTTGTTTTACTCTTGTTGATAATAAAATCTGAGCAAGTTCTTGGTGGACGTAGCCCACATTGGGTGAACCACGTTAAATCTTGTCTTGTCTTCTTTTGTGCATTATTTATTTATGTTGTTATATTTTTGCATGTATACTTCTGCTATATAGTTTCCTACTACTGTGATTTGAGGAATTATTTCCGCATATTTGTTCTCTAATTCCTAACAACTAGTATCAGAGCTTTGGTGGTTTTTTGCTGAAGTGGTAAATCACAGGAAAGTTTAGCTTGAGTGGGAGCTATGGCGGATGAGGGAAGATCAAGGGTTGAGAAGTTCAATGGGTAGAAATTTTGTTTGTGGAAGATGCAAATGGAGGATTACTTATATCAAAAGGACCTCCATGTTCCTTTGGATGGAAAAGCAAAGAAACCTATAGCCATGTCGGATGAGGATTGGGAGTTGCTGGATAGAAAGGCACTTGGGGCAATTCGGTTATGCCTTGCATCTTCGGTTTCTTTCAACATATCACAGGAGAAGACCACGGAAGGTCTCATGAGTGCGTTGGGGAAGTTATATGAAAAACCTCTACCTCTAATAAAATATTTTTGATGAAAAAGTTATTTAATATGAAGATGTTTGAGAATGGTTCTATTGTTGTTCATTTGAATGAATTTAATACGGTTGTGAGTATGTTAAACTCGGTAAAAATTGACTTTGATGATGAGGTTAGGGATTTTTGATTTTTGCTCCTTACTAGATAGCTAGGACAACTTGGTTATGGTTGTAAGTAATTTAGTCTCTAATAATTCAAAGCTAAAGTTTGAGGATGTAATAGGTGTGATCCTAAGCGAGGAAATGCGAAGGAAGAGCACCGAATATTCTTCTACTTCTAGAAACACTTTGACGGTGGAGAGTAGAGGGAGACAAAAGAACAAAGGGAAAGGTAACCATGTGGAAGTTGAATGATCGCGAAGGTCAAAGTCCAAGAGTAAGTTAGAATGTTGGAATTGTGGGAAGGTTGGTCATGTTAAGAAAGATTATTGGGCTCTTCGGGATAAGAAGAACAAGAAGGAAACTAAAGAGGTAAATGTGGCAACAAGTGATGTTTGTCAGGATGCCTTAATTCTTTCTTTAGATAATATTGTTGAGTCTTGGGTGTTAGATTTAGGGGCTTCTTTCCATGCCACCCCACATAGACATTACTTTACTAATTTTGTTCAAGGAGATTTTGGACATGTATATCTTGGTGATGATGAACCATGCAGAATAGTAGGGAAAGGTTGTGTTCGGGTGAAAATGTAGAATGGGAACACATGGCTACTTAAGGATGTCAGGCATGTGCCTAAGTTGAGGCGGAACTTGATATCAATGGGATCAGCTGGGTAGTGATGGTTGTACGTCAGTTTTACAACGGATTCTTGGAAGGTTACCAAGGGAGCTCTTGTGGTTGCAAGAGGTAAGAAAACTGGTACTTTGTATTTAACCAAAGGGTGTTGATTATTGTAATTTAGTTGCTATAGATGGAGATGCAACTTTTTGGCACCAGAGACTTGGTCATATGAGTCAAAAGGGAATAAAATTATAAAGGACATGTTTCCCAATTAAAGGAGTTAGATTTAGACTTCTGTGAGGACTGTGTTTATGGAAAACAGAAGCGGGTGAGATTCCTCAAGGTTAGACCTACCAGAAGGAGGGTAAGTTGGATTTAGTGCATATAGATGTATGGGGGCCAGCTAAGGTAAACTCTATTGGTGGTTCATGTTATTATGTCACTTTCATTGATGATGCAACTAGAAAAGTTTGGGTATATTGCATTAGAAAGAAATCTGATGTGTTTGAAACCTTTAAAAGATGGAAAGCCTTGGTTGAGAATGAAACATGTCTCAAGTTGAAATGTCTCAGGTTGGATAATGGAGGGGAGTATTGCAAAAATGAATTTCTTGATTACTATTTGGTAAATGGGATCCGCAGAAAAGAACGGTTCCAAATACTCCATAGGAAAATGGAGTGTCAGAGAGAATGAATAGGACAATCATGGAGCATGCTAGGTGCATGAGGTTACATGCGGGGCTGCCACTCATGTTTTGGGCGGAAGCGGTGAGCACAACTGTTTATTTGATTAATAGAGGACCCTCTATGGCTTTGGATGGAGGTACACCTAAGGAGGCTTGGTCTAGTAAGAAAATTGATTACTCATTTCTTAGAGTATTTGGATGTGAGGTATTTGTTCACATTGATAAATATGATAGGACCAAGTTAGAGGCTAAGTTTGAGAAATGCACCTTTGTTGGATATGGTGAGGATGAATTTGGTTTCGTGTTTGGAGTCTTAAGGACAAGAAAATATTTCGGTATAGAGATATTGTCTTTAATGAAAAAGTCATGTATAAATATCAGTTATAGGAACAAAAGAGGAATCAAAGAAATAATACACAGTGTTAGAGGACATTGCAGGACAAAGGTGTCCAAGGGGCTGGTTCAGGTGCAGCATGTTCCGGCACATCTAGTTCAGGAACCTACTCATCAGAACCCCAAACTCCTGAGGTGAGAAGGTCTTCTAGGGTAAGAAGGGAACCTGAACGATTTACTCCATATTTGAATTATTTATTGCTCACTGATAGTGGAGAGCCAGAGTGCTTTGAGGAAGTAGTACAGTGGATGCTAGGAAGAAGTGGAGAGTAGGCCATGGATGAAGAGCATAGATCTCTTTGGAAAACCGACTTGGGATCTCGTGGAGCTACCTGAGGGCAAGAGAGGATTTTAGAACAAGTGGGTGAATAGAATCAAAGAGGAAGATGGAGGCATGAAAAGATATAAGGCCCGGTTGGTGGTTAAGGGATTTGTAAAAAAAAGGTATAGACTTTGATGAATTTTTTTCTCCCGTTGTTAAAATGACTTCTATTAGATTGTTCTTGGTTTAGTAAGTGAGAAGACCCGCACTTAGAGCAGTTGGATGTGAAGACTGCATTCCTTCATGGTGAGTTAGAGGAGGAATTGTATATGCAACAACCACAAGGTTATGAGGTCAAAGGGAAGGAGAGGTTAGTGTGCAAATTGAAGAAGAGCTTGTATGGCCTGAAACAAGCTCCATGGCAATGGTACAAGAAGTTTGATAGTTTTATGCAGGAGCAGGGTTACTCCAGGTGTCACTCAGACCATTGCGTGTACATCAAGAAGTTTCTTTATGGTAGTTATATTATTCTATGCCTGTATGTGGATGATATGTTTGTTGCAGGGAAGAACATGCATGAAATAAAGGTACTCAAGAAGCAACTAGGTGACTCCTTTGTTATGAAGGATTTAGGGGCAGAAAAACAAATCCTTGGTATGAGAATAACTCGAACAGGAAAGAGAGGAAGCTAGTGTTATCTCAAGAAGAGTACATAAAGAAGGTCTTGGAGAGGTTTAGTATGCAGGATGCTAAACCGGTTAGTACCCCTTTGGCAGGTCACTTTAAATTATCAAAGGAGCAGAGTCCCAAGACTGAGGAGGATAAAATCCAGATGTCCAGGGTACCGTACTCATCAATGGTTGGTAGCTTGATGTATGCTATGGTATGCACTAGGCCTGACATTGCCCATGCAGTGGGAGCAAGTGAGCAGGTTTATGAGTGATCCAGGTAGAGAGCACTGACAGGCAAAGTGAAGTGGATCCTTTAGTATTTGAGAGGGACCATGGGAGCAACATTGTGTTTCAGTGGATCGGACACTACATTGCATGGTTATGTAGATTTGGACATGGCAGAGATTTGGATAACATGAGGAGCACGACAAGTTATGTATTTACGGTTGGTGATACAACGGTGAGTTGGATTTCATGGTTACAAAAGGTTGTGGCTTTGTCAACCATAGAGGCTGAGTATGTTGCTTCCACAGAGGCAAGAAAGGAGATGATTTGGCTACAACAGTTGCTTGATGAGTTGGGTCATAAGCAAGAAGTTGGGAGACTACACAGTGATAGTTAGAGCGCTATTCATTTAGTGAAGAACTCCGCTTTTCACTCTAGGACGAAGCACATTCAACTGAGATATCATTTCATCAGGGAAGATTTGGAAGAAGATAAGTTGAAGTTGGAAAAAATTCACATCAGTCAAAATCTTGTGGATATGATGACCAAGGTGGTCACAAGGGAGAAGTTGAAGTTGTGTTCAACTTTGATTGGTCTTCATGGTTGATAATGAAGGGTTGAGAACTTTTCTCAGTAGGATTAGTCTCCAAGTGGGAGATTTTTGTGGAGCCTTTTTTTGGTCTTCTCAAATCAATATTGAAGTATGGAGTTCGAATTGGGAAGATAAAAGGTCATCACTGCTTTTCTTTTCTAGCCATGGGAAAATGAAAGGTCAAGACAGCTTTCTTTTTTCCAGCCATGGGAAGATAAAGGTCATGAATTTCAAACTTCTAGGGTCGGCTTTTGGACTTCTTACGGAGAGTAATCCTATAAATAGAGGTGTTAGGGTATCTTGAAGATATCTTGTGTGTTCAAGAGGTCTTGAGTCTTAGTGATCAAGAGGTGATCAAGAGTGATCAAGGTTAAGAAATTGGGTGTTAATTGTGGTTTAGATGTGGTTTAACATCTTTGGAATTCTATTGTGAGTTCATAACTGAGAGAAGACTGTGAGAGTTGTTTTACTCTTGTTGATAATAAAATCTGAGCAAGTTCTTGGTGGATGTAGCCCACATTGGGTGAACCACATTAAATCTTGTCTTGTCTTCTTTTATGCATTATTTATTTATGATGTTATATTTCTGCATGTATACTTCTGCTATATAGTTTCCTACTGCTGTGATTTTAGGAATTGTTTATGTATATTTGATCACTAATTCCTAACGGGGTTTTAGTGAATGGAACTATTGATGCGTAATCATAACACACCCGATTGTTTTCAATTCAAAGGATTTATACAATCACTTTGTGATTGTGTAGCATGGAGCCTTTCCCAAAGTGTGGGACTTTGCAATCGGAAAGCTCTTTGAATGAATGTTGGTTCATATTCCTCTATTCTAATACACACACTCAAATTGTAGAGGATCTATCCTAAAATCTACTCTAACTTGCCAAGGATACAGGGTTAAAAAGGTTGCAAGAAATTGAACCTAAGTTGATGGAGGTGATGCACCAAGAGGAATGTTGAATAACTTGCCTTGCATGGGAATAAAATTGAACAAGATTGAAGAGGATGAGCATCAACACAAATCGGTTTCTTGTCACAAATTTATTCACCATTAAACACAAAACACCAAAACATGTAACACAACCTAAAATGCACAGTTAACTAAAATTGTAATGAGAGATCGAAAGATGCAATGAACACAAGAGAGGGTTGAAATTCATCCATAGACTTATATTATTGCTCCACATATTTGATACAATGCATTACAATGGCCAAGAGGAAAAAATTGCATTTACAATTTGAATGGGAGGTTTGAACTCCACAAGATCACTTACAGACAAGAGAAGAAGGGAGGGTGCAAAGCAAGATTATCCAACTTTTTAAAATGACCCCCTCCTTATAATATCTATGAAGAATGAGAGAAGGGAGAGAGAAAGAATTCAAATCTTGCTTCAACTACCCAAAAATGCATTAAAATCACTTGAAACAATGATGGGTGCCACAAAAAAACCCATGCATCCATGTACTTTGCCTTGTTGGAGAAGAAATGAAGCCTATACCTTCATCATTTGGGTAGGTGGCAAATTTGGAAACATTCCTCTAAAATGACGGATTATATTTCTTCATATTTGTTGGTGTGAGGAATACTATATTCTTATTATATGTATTAGGGTTAGGGATTATGTGTCATGCATTAGGGTTACTCAACACCCTATATCTACCCTTTCATTCTCGAGTTATGAGCATGCCAAGACACTCTGTTGTCTTTCTCTACATGAGCTTATCTGCTATTTTGTTCCACAAGTTTCCATCGTTGCTTGAATATTGTTGATTACGTTGGAGCTATCATATTTACGTTGGAGTGCAACTTCATAGTGGTGACCGTTTCCTATCGATTCTCGCGAACACTCTTTCATGGTATCAGAGCTTGAAGATTTGGTAAATATACACTTGTCATTTTGAGTTGTTGATTACTCTTGGTTTCATTTTTGCAAGTTTTTGATTATTCAATTTTTGAATCGTCTTATTTGGTTGTTAATGATTGCTCTTGGATTTTTGTGCATTTTATGGGTTTGTACATATGTGCAGGTTGTGTTTTTTTACCCCCAGATTTCACTGGTTTTGGCCACATCTTGGTGGGAAAGCACTTGATTAGAGGTGGGCCATTTTTCGGTTTTATTAGATTTTTAAATAAAAGTGATTTTGAAAAAATAACATCTATGTTTATTGGCATGTTATCTGCCTCCCTCTCCTACTTGGTTGATGTATTTTCCCCTGCATTGGATCTTACATGATCTCGAGTTGCATTGAGCAGCGTTTGGTTCATTGGCTCCTTGTTGCATGCATTGGGTTGTTTTGTGTTTTATCAAACGTGTTCACCGTGTTTCATTTCCTTGTTGCATTTTGGGCTCTTTGATTGCACCCGCATTACCTTATCTGCATTTAACTCACTGCATGTTATTTAATGCATGTGGGTTTGTTTGTCTTAACCTTTCTCTGCATTTCCGTAAACCGTTACTGTGTCACTTTACCTTGACCCCGCATTGGATTTGGTTTTGTGGTGGTGTTTTTGCTTTCTCGTGGGTGTGTGAACGTGTTTAACTTCGCATCGTTAAAGCCGAGCCGTGTTTGTATTTGTGTAGTGTTCCTCACTCACCCCGTGTGCTCACTTTTTTGGCCTTGGATCTCCTCGGTCCTCCATTACCGTGCGGCGCATGTGTGTGTGGGA
The DNA here is from genome assembly GCA_018340775.1 of Taxus wallichiana var. yunnanensis. NCBI lineage: Eukaryota > Viridiplantae > Streptophyta > Pinopsida > Cupressales > Taxaceae > Taxus > Taxus wallichiana. The sequence goes on from CM031242.1 coordinate 447,145,103, forward strand.
TTTTCTGCCCTACCATGTGTGTTTCTCTTCCTAGCTTCACGTTTTTTCCCCAAAAAACAAGGCAACGCGAAAGTCGTTCCACCATTCTCTTGGGCTCCATGTCCATTGAAGTTATCCTTATCCCGCCTTATTCCCTTCCTAACCAAGTCTCGTTTTATTAAAATCTTCCCATTTTTTCAAAAACAAGATTTTATTAAAAATCATTGTATTCTCGAATTTTTTTTTAATAGTGGGAGGCGGGCACTGGAATTTCAAATTATCTCATCCTTGTCAAATCAAAATTAGCCAACGATTTAACTCTTTCACATGACGTTAAATTCCAATAATTTTTATAGGTATGTATATAATATATTCGTATATATATATAAATAGGTATTATTTTTTTATATAAACCACTTAAAAAAATTACCCTTTTTGAAAATTTCAGCTGTTGTTATCTACGGTTTATAAAAAATTTCACCTCTAAAATACGCTTAAAATCACAAAAATAACGGCCTCTTGTCAATTTCCCGGGCATGGTGGGAGGTTTAGAATTTAAATGGTGGTTTTTCAAATCCGTAGGGGATTTTAAAATTTTTCCTTGCCTTTATTAATTTTTTGCCGTGGCTTTTCAAAAGAGGGGGCGTGGAAATTTAATTAGTTATCGGATTTTTCAAAATTAAAATGGCCTTGTTATGCGGCCTCACACATTTCAGGATTTGACCGCTTAATTAAATCTACCGCCATTTAAGATTCAAATTAATATTATTAGCCTTTACTACTAGCAATCGCATGTGTACAATGCAATGTGAATGCCGAATGGTATATGTTATTAGATTTAGAAAGATAATTATTACTTTTGTAGTTGATGTTGATAAGGGGTGTGATTGACAATATTGATTTTCTATTAAAGCCAGAACAAATGTTGTGAAATACATTAGAAGGGATGTTAGATAATAGTTAGTTGTGTAATAATTGAATACAAATGCAAGTGAGACATGTAAGTTTGCTAATACTCACTCTCAAGAATGTAGTGAATGTGAAGTGTTGTTGTCAAAGTAGATTGAAAGAATGACTAAGTGCTTTAACATATTATCTCTTCATGAAACTAAAATGAGATAGAATATGCAATTATATATAAAAAAATCTGAAATGGTTATGGTACATTCCAAATTTCTTTATTACCTCAACGATTTTGAGAGCATCATTGTTATAGCTATTTTGTGCATATCTTACAATCATAGCATTTCATGAGACCACATTTCTTTGAGGCATTTTGCAAACAAAAAATGGTATATGTTATTTGTGTTATAGGGATAGTTTTTTTGTAGTTGTGTTTGTTTAAACTATGGGTGATCGATTTTGTATGTGTAGAAATATAGGTGAGTCGCTTCATTTTAAAAGCGCAAACAGGAAGTGATCTTACCCTTAAAACTATTCAAAATGCCAAAAAGTGATATATTGTACAAAGCTTTTGATGGAAACAACTATAATTTGCATGGTCCTTTCTTGACATTTTAAATTTTTAGGTATTTGTGTGCAAATGAAGACATTAAAAATGTATTTTTTTTGGTTAACATAAAGAAACATAAAACAATAAAAAGGAAAAAATGAACATGTATGTTGAAACGTGTAATTTTGTAATTGTAGATATATAGACGAACCACTTCATTTAAAGGTTTCATCTCTTCATTTCAAAGTTGTTACAAATTCGTACATATACATTTACAAATCTCATATCATGAGTGGTATCATTTTGTGGACTGTTTTATTGGAACTTAACATGAGAAGAATTATATCATGAATGGTAGCCTTTTGAGGGTAATTTTATTTTCGATAAACATGAGTACATTTGATACCCCTTGAACGAAAATGGTTTCTAGGATAGAAGAAATGTTGAGTAAAGTAGTAGCGGAGGTGTTATCAAAGTAGAGTGTAGTATGCATGAAGGGTTGAGTGATAGTAGTCTTGCTTCCTCCTTTCTTCTTGGTCCAAGTGTTGCTACATGCACATATTTGCAAGCAAGGCAACTCTGGAGAAAGCTGTGAATGTCAGACCCTGCCTTTCAGTGGTTCCAATGTCGACGGTTGCTCTGTGCAAAGTAAGTCCTTGCGACTTGTGGATAGTTAATCCCCAGGCCATTTTAATCGGCAACTCTCTTCGATTCCCTCTGGAAATAGGGGGTATGGGAATATGTAAGGGGTTGGAGGGATCCCAACATGGGCCGTTGTATCTATCAAATTTTACGACAACAAATAAAGGTAATCTGTGGTTGCATTGATGCATCGTAGACAATGTCTGTGATTGTTCCTATGGCACCATTCACGAGGCCTGCATCAACCCATAGATTTGCAATAAGCATGATTTTTTGTTGTTTGCATAACGACGTTGTGTTGCAACTGATCATCATCAAGATTTCCTGGTCCAATCCGCCTTGTTAATTTCAGCAATGGATTGGGCAATCGGAACATTTAATGCCTTCAACATCTGTAGGTTGTGGCATGCCACTTGATCATTTTTTGCAAACAAATGTGGTGCATCCTTAAAAATGTTGAGCTCCTGCTGAGTTAGGTGTGTGTCTGTGCGAGACATCAAGAGTTCCCAATCCTCAATTAGAGGGGTTGAATCTCGCATGTGGAGCAGTAAATTCGGAATGAAACCTGTGCATTGGTTGTTCCTTGTTGCCGAAATATTGTTTGTAATGTAATGGAAGATTGAAATCCCTTCCAAAGGGTTGCTCCATAGGAATTACTTGCGTAAAGAGGACTGTCCAAAACCGGCGGTAATTGCCTGAGGTCACCGAGGAGGATGACTGATCTGTTCCCAAATTCAGATGTTCTTGAGTGTGGGAAAGCTTCGTGGAGCCTACTGTCAATTTTGCTTAGCAACTTTGGCCCGATGAAACTCATTTCATCAATAAGAACATATTCTATATGTTTCAGTGATTCTTGAAAAGACGATAATGCACTACCTTCAAGGGTTTTAGTTCTTTGATTGGAATACGCATGGCTGCGTGGATTGTGGATGCAGAGATGTTGAATGCTGAAACACCGGTAGGGGCGAGCACAAGTAGAGGAGAGGGAGATATGGTTGATGTTGTGAATGAATTCCAGATTTTATTTATCAGAAATGATTTTCCTGTGCCAGCGTTCCTTGAATTATCAATCTTAGTGGAGGTAGAAGGGATTTGTTTGCTGAATGGTGTAGTATGGTATCAAGAGCTATTTGTTGTTTTGGAGACAAAGGAAGTGTGGAAGATGGTGGTGTGGCATGTATGTTGTTGTTAATTGTGTCTTCCTTCTCTCTCTCGATGAATGATGAACCAGTTATCTGCAAATCATGGGGAACGCCGTGTATGGTCCAATTATTGTGTATGTCAAAATCTCGTTTCCCCAACATTTCAAGACTGTCTAGACCCATGTTGTTTCCGGGGCGAAGTTGTGCAAAGACCTGCCATTCTTGTAATGGTTCTTGTTGAATACTGCATTTGGGCTTTGAGTCAGAACTAACATCTGTTGCAAGTCCTGTGTCTCATGGTAGTGCGTAGAACATGCCACGGTCTATAGTTGTGCTTGTACATGTCCCAAGTGTCGTTGATGTCATGTGGGCTTGAGCTAAATTTGGAGGCAATATTTCTGAAAGGCTTGTATAAAAGGAGTTTTGACCAACAGAAAATGTCGTATCACATTGAATCCTGAGTTGGTACATCCACAAATCTCGGGTGGACCCGAACAATTACTTTAGCCGACCACAGTTTCCATTTATCTCCTTTACGGTTCCTGTTGTAGCTCTAATCTCGAGAAACCTAAATAAGTGGTAGGTGTTCCATGGTTGCATAGGTGAACTATTTATGCATCCAAGAAAGTGGTTGTTTCTTGTACATCACTCCACTTTCAACAACACGTCTCAAGATTTTTACCAACATTTAATGATACAAACGAACGGTTGTACATAACAAGTGGCAATTTTTGCAGCATGTGGCATGTTTCTTGTGTGCTTATGTCATGTTCAACAATGCTCTTTGTGAGAATTTTTCAAATCACAATGTGTGCTGGTGAATCCACATCAATCTCTTGAAAATCTGGATAGCATTTGGTGATAGGTTTCTAAACGTTTCTCTACTTTTGAAGCATATTTTACAATATACTTTAGAACTGCATGGTGAGAAAGTACCGGTTGGCAATCAACATTTTCTCTCCATATGGATATCATAGTTTGATTGTGTATGTTCAATCTATCATCGTTTCTCAAAGGGAGGTACTTAATTTTCCCATCACTTTTAATGAGCAGGATGAAGTAGGTTGCGTGGCCCATGGTGCATTGTACCTACACTACAACTATGATTGCTTTCTACACAGAATGTCTGTTCTAAACATTTTGTGTGGTGCTGAACATGATTAAGCAGTTCTTCAAGGTCTACATGTGGGGAGGAGGATAGTATTTTTGTTGTATCTAGCAAACAAAGGTCATGTAGCAGTGACCTGTGACCAAAATCCAAGTGGTTGTAAGCCGACAGGGGTTCCAAACAGACATGAACTTGGGAACTTGTTTGTGAACTAAAGTAATAGGAGATGATCAAATTTAAGCAAAGATTTGGATAGCATTCTGATTTGGAAATTTAATAATTCAAATTTGTTAATCCATCGCTGGTAAACCTCACTCTATGCAGCCCTCCAAGGTAATGTTTTCTTGAGTAGGCTAAGAATTATTTTATTGGAACACATCGATAAGTATATATTAATAAAAAAGGATAAAAGTATAGATGGTTACAATAAGAGGGTGGCTGGTTGGTATAACCACGCTGGTAAAAACGGCTCAAAAGCTAAACAGCACAACACAAAACAAAACCTCATTGACCAAGAACCAAAGCTGTAGAAATGGTCATAAGAGGAGGCTAAGAAATATAGTTCTACTGCTACATACAAGTATAAACATAATTTAAATGCATACCTACAAAATTCAATTTGACGGATGGGATTGATTGGAGATAAGCCCTGACAGGTACGTGCTTGACAAGTCAACAGGTAAACCCTAGACAAGTCAGTATCTGCAAAAGCCATATAATATAAACAATATTGTGAAAAGAAGGCCCCTTGTCAAAAGAAACAATCAACAAAGCCGAGCGAACAAGATCCTAATCCTCATTCCACTAGGTCAACATCCAATAACTCGGGGTTTTTAACACATCAATAAAACTGAGATCTAGGTTGATTTTGCCTTCAACAATTACCTTTGATGAGCTGAAAATATAAGGAATACATTAAATGATATGTTGTAAAGCCTAATCATTGTAGGGTTCCTGGAAACACATGGGATTGGCATGTTTGCACTTGTACATGTTAATTAATCATTAATTGTCAACCATCATTTAAGGTGTACATATTTTCATGTTCCACAAGTTATACGTATCTACAAGTGTTTAGCTTCATTACAGCGATAGTGCAAATATAAACTATATACAACCATTGTAAAGGGATCCAACACAAATTGAAGATACCCGAAAAAAGTCATAGGTAGTTTAAGAGAGTAAATATATCCCTTTTCTCCCATGTAGGATCCCGCAAATATATGAATAATCAATAGAGAAGTTCTTCAAATACATAGTAATTGATCAATTTGAATATAAAATCTGACAGAACCGATCACATGTTCAACTATTGCGATATTTGGATTAAAATTGCGACATTCAGTGAGAAATGAGTTAAATGAGCGTTCATGGCAGGTTTTTTAAAAAAGGGAAAAAGATTAAGAGCTAACCTCTTTGGGAGAAAAACGAAAAATAGGAGCTCCCCGAGCGGTGGTCGCCCCATTCTGCAATGTGACCTGCTGTACACGCACAAATATTCTAAGAAACACAATATATCGCTAATTTTAGTGTTTTTTGATGGATTTTTTTAATTAACGAAGAACAATATTATAGAAAATCATCCCTGTATTTTGCCTCGTGTATGCATCAATTAAATAGAAAATATCAAGAAACGAATATCAAAACAACATCGTTTTTATTCTTGCCCCGCCGATTCTGATGCCGAAATCGCTCCTCAAAAGTGGGCATGTGGGCATGCAATCGAGTTCACCACGATAAAAACAGAAAAAAACATTAAAAAAGTAAAAACGCCACAACACGTCCAAATGTCAAAACACAAAGAAAAAACAAAACGTCAGGACGCCAAATTTAACACACCACGTAAACGTCCGCAAGGGCCTTTCCCATAGGGGAATGCCTTGGCGTAATTAAATGGTCACGATTTATCGTAGGTATTAATGGTGGTAGGTTTAAATACGTGAGTCTTCTTTTGAATGGCGGGATTATTAAGGTGGGGTTGCTTTTGTTAAAGTGGGTGGTTAATTAAAGTAAATCCTTTATTTAATGTGAGCCCAGTTTTTAAAAAGGTAGGATATTTTTTTAAAAGTACACTAAGACCATATACGTGTATTATAAAGGTAAGAACTTTTAATAAAGGTGTTTAATTTTAGGCATTTTTTTATATAAAGTTAGATTTAAATAAAATTTAGAACTAAATTTTTAAAAAGTTCTTAACCTTTATTGGTCTTCCTAAAGGAGCCTTTATATTTAACTAAGAATTATAAGCTCTTTTAATTCTTAGATTAGTGGAGTAAAATAGTCATAATTTACGTTTATTGATCTTTCCAAGTGTTTTTTTGCCTTAAAATTAGTCAAAGTAGACATTTTCGAAAGGTCGTTTTTAAAAGTGTTATTGGCTATTTTTTTACTCTAATCATGTGCTAGAGTGTGCAATGCCATTTCTAGCCATTTTTTGCCTTTCAGAGCCTTCGCTGTGTCTTGGAAGTCCTTGGGAGTCACCTTGAGCCCACATTGAGCATTGTAATATCCCTTCTTATTTCTTGCAGACTAGTGAGTACGTGCACCACGCTTGCAGCAAAAGAAAGGGGATTTTCTTTATGACGTGAGGTGTTTTTTCTCACAAAAAGACATGATTTCGCCCCTTTCATTATTTTTAGCTAGTTGCGCTTGTTTATGGTGTCGATTTGTTACATTCCACGAAACTTGATTGTGGTCTCCTCTCTTGCACGTTATTACACTGATTGCAAGGTGAGTGATCAATTGTTTCACGACGCACACTCGCACCAAATTGTATCCAACGCACTAAACTATAAAGTGCCGAAAGCAAGGGGTTACAATATTGTCATGGGTGGTTGTGTTTATATTTCCCTATTCCTTCCTTCTCTCTTCACTATGGATGCACCTTTAATTCCTTTGGTTACGCTGCTCAACTTCTTCGAATGGAGATTGAAAATGATTATGAAACTAAGGAGTGAAGGGTTATTTGTCATCACCATGGGAGCTAAGATTGAACCTGATGATGAGCTTGAAAAATTTAAGTGGTTGAATCGTAGTGACGAAGCTTTAGGTATACTTTGCATGTATGTTTCTCCTGACTTGCTCTTCCACATTCGGTTGTCCGAAACACCTAATTATGCATGGAAAATGTTAGATGAAATGTTTGGATAACAAGATGACATGAGAGCATATGAGTTGGAAAACAAACTACTAGGATTAAATCCTAGTGACTTTGAAAACCTACAAGCATTCTTCTCGAAGTTCGTCCACACTAGATTGTTAAAGGAATGTAAAGTAGAGAATAAATATTCCCAATTGATCTTATCGATTCTCTTTAAGTTAGGTCCTGAATACTCCATCTTTGCGTCAACTTTTGACGCTACAAAAGCTTCTCTAGGTAGTGCTTGGAATATGCCCTCCTTTGACAGTTTTTCATCCCAACTCATTCGAGAACAGGACAAACTCATTCAAATGGGGTCTCTCAAGTCCAAGTCACATGCCCTTGTAGCAATACTAGTAAGGGAAAGAAGACTGAAAAGAAGAAAGATAAAAATGACCAACCTAAGAAGGAAACCAAGACCAACCAAGCCAAACCCAAATCTAACATGAATGCTTTGACTTCTGAGCCTAAAGCGAAGAAAGAAAAGTTTAAGTGTTCCTATTGTAAGAAGCCTGGTCATGAAGAACATTTTTGTATGAGAAAACAAATTGATCACCTTACTCATTTACTTGAGAAAAATCATATAGGTGTTCCCGAGTCTATCAAACAAAATGCTCCAAAAGCCGAGTCTTCCATTGCAAGAGAGTCTAAATCTGATAAGAAGAAAGGAAAGGCCCTTATAGCTCGAGTTGCTCCTTCATTGACGTGGATTATAGATTCTGGTGCCTCACACCATATGGCTTCTTTGCATGTTGAGTTCTCCAACATCGAACCTTGTGGTATGTCCCAAATCATGTTGGGTGATGACATGAAAGTGTCGGTTTTTGGTAGTGGATCGGTAGAGATGGATAGGGGAACATTTAACCATGTATTGAGTGTTCTTGATCTCTCTATCAATATCCTATCGGCTTACCAAATCACTCACCTTAGTGAAGGAATGCGAGTGGATTTTGGTCCTAATTCGGTGATTATTCGTGAGCTTCAAAATGACACTATAGTGGTTGAGGGTAAAGCGGATCATCGTTCACGATTGTATAACTTTTCCCACTTATGATTCGACACTGATGGCCTTTCTCACTCATTTAGATGAGGTTAGTAAGGTATGGCATGAGCGTTTCGGGCATCTAAATTTTTGTTACCTCGAACAATTGATCCAAAACGAAATCGTCAACGGATTACCCCATGTAATATTTTCTAAGGGTCTTTGTGAGGGTTGTGCCCTTGGGAAGCACCCTGAAAAAAGATTTGACAAAGGAAAATCCCAGAGAGCTACTCATCCCTTGGATCTTGTTCATAGTGACATTTCCGGCCCATTTCCATCTGCTTCATTTACTAGAGCTCTTTATATACTTACCTTCATTGATGACTATTCACGATATACTTAGGTATATTTTCTTAAGCTTAAGTCTGAAGTATTTGAACATTTTATGGACTTTAAGGCTCTTGCTGAGAAATAGGTGGAATGATCTATCAAGGTTCTTCGAATTGACAATGGAGGGGACTATGTAAGTAACAGGTTTGAGAATTTTTTTACTTATGAAGGGATTGCTTTACAAAGATACGATTGCTTTAACCCTTCACAAAATAGAGTCATGGAAAGAAAAAAAGCTGAACACTTAAGGAGATGGCCACTTGTGTGGTTCACTTGAAGTCCCTTCTTCCGCAAAGATTGGGCCAAAGTTGTGAACCGTGCATGCTCCATTCAAAATCGTGTTCCACACAAGGCTATAAGAGGGATGACACCCTTTGAAGCTTGGTTTGGAGGAAAGCCTGATGTATAGCACTTTCACATCTTCGAAACTAATGCTATTGCCCGAATTCCCACAAATAAATGCAAGGCCTTGGAACCACAATCTAAACCTCTTATCTTTGTAGGGTATCTTGATGGCATGAAGGGATATCGATTGTTGAACCCTACTACTCATGAGCTTTATATTGAGAGAAGTGTTAAGTTTGATGATTCTTCTTCGAATTCTACTTCTCTACCCTCTAAGGTTCTTCAACTCTCTGATTTAGATTCTGACTCATTAGATGACGATGTTGTTGAGCGTGTTCCTCTTCTTGATCCTCTCGACCCTCGGAATTATGAGTCTTTCGATTCTAACAAAGAGGTGATGATGAGGACTATGTCCCTTCTCACTCGAGTGAAGAATCTTCCGACTTAAAGCCCGATCCTCCTGGTCCTCTTTGGGATAAGAAAACTTTATAGAGTGTTGGATATTTAGTTAGAGATCCTTTGGATGAGAGATGTACTCACTCATATTTCATTGAACTCCACTCTTTCTTCACCTCCGCATCTGATTTGCAATCTTTCTGGGAGGATTTTGGCATTCATGAGTGGGATTTTGCCATGGATGAGTAGTATTCCTCACTCATGAAGAATGATACTTGGGATGTCACCTCTCCTCCGAAAGGAAGAAGAATTTTTTGATGTAATTGGGTGTTCCGAATAAAGTATGGAGCAAATGGAGATGTCAAAAATTTTAAAGCGCGATTAGTAGCTAAGGGTTTCTTCTAGGTAGTTGGGGTTGATTACATGGAAACCTTTGCTCCAGTTGCAAAGATGACTTCTATTCGACTGACCCTTACCATTGTTATGGCTAAAAGATAGGAATTCCATCGAATGGATGTTAAGAGTGCCTTCCTTCATGGGGACCTAGAGGAAGAAATCTACATGGAACAACCTCCGGGTTATGTCCATGATCCCTCTCTTATATTTAAGTTAAAGAAGTCTCTCTATGGCCTTAAACAAGCCCCTCGGGCTTGGTATGCCGAGATAGACTCATGTTTACTTACATTAGGGTTCACTCAAGTGTCACTCTGACCCAAATGTTTACATTCTATGACAAGATAACTCCAAAACTCTTCGTCTATCATTGTTTCTATGAAGATTGCCTTGGCTAACAAGTTCTCCATGTATGACTTAGGATTTCTTGATTAATTTCTTGGGATCCAGTTTCACAATCAAATCGGGAATTATGATTTTGCAACCTAAGTACGCTCTTTATTTTCTTGCTTAGTTTTATATGTTCGATTGCAAGTATTCTCCTACTCCTTTCCTTTCCGAGGTGAACTTGGTTTCGATTGCTCTACTCCCTTGGTTGATGGTACCCTCTATCAACAATTGATGGGGAGCTTGATGTAACACCCACTAAAACAACCCACTTGAGACCCAAGAAACAACCTAGGATTAGTTAGGAAAATTATGGAATAATTTTTTTTTTAAAAAAGAGTCTACTACCAGGTTACAAGGCAACAACTGTCACCCACAAGTTCCAGAATAATTCTGATCCACTAGAACATACTTTTCTTTTATTAACAATTATTAGAGGTCACAAGGTCCAAAATTAAGGGTTAGAAGGTTCAATAAGGTTCAGAGGGTAAATTCCTCACCATACCCACTCTCTAACAGGATTAAAGATTCAACTTGATTTTTCTCACACTTAACACATTCAAATTTTCCCTAAATTATTCCCATTGGATAGAAAATTTCCTCACCTTTCCATTGATATAAAGAAGTCCTCCTAACTCCTCATAAAACTCAAGTTATGGGCGGGCCTTGGGGTGAAAATTTTCCCAAAGGAGCGGGCTTGCGGGCCTAGGGGAGGAATTTTTCCCCAAGCGTGGGCTTGCAGGCCGCGGGAAGGTTTTTCTCCCAAGAGGGATGCGCGGGTCGGCAGGAAACATTCCACTTTTTGAATTTCGGGTTAAAATGCGCAAAGGCACCAATGAACCCGCGCCTCCGCCGATGCCTAACCATGCCACGTGTCACACCCCCTATTGGCCGCTAGTCGGCGGGCAATCGGGAAAGTTAGAACAATTGGAAATAAAAAGGAAAGAGGATAAAAGGATAAATGCACTACGCACCTCCGCCCTCACCCAAGGCAGCCACATGGCAGCCATCCATTGGTTGTGGGCTTCCAGGGTGGCGGAGAAACTTTAAGATTTTCACCCAACAAAAACTAAAAACAAAAAACCAACGACCTCCGCTCTTCCACCATCACCTCGTGCTGCCACGTGGTAGCCCTTGATTGGTTGCGGGTCGGGCGGGGGAAAACTTGAAAAAATTCCAAAAATTTCTAGAATGCAAATAGGAAAAAGGACCCGCTCCACCCTCCGCCGATGCCTCGTGACTCCACGTGGCATCACCTTATTGGTCGTGGGGCAGCGGGGTGGCGGGGAAAACATGGAAAATTTTTCCAAAAATTTCCTAAAGATTTTAAGGGAAAAATTTGGGCCACGGGCCCGCCAATGAAAATTTTCCCAAAATTTTCCACCAAGTGAAGAAAACTTCAGAAGACCATAATGTTTGATAGAAAAATCAGTTTTGGGAAAACAAGGACTTTCTGAAAAGCTCTCAAAGCACTCTTTGCATTGGAATCATTAATTTAATATTTTGATAAAGTTTAAGGGGTCAATTTTAAGAAAATGTTCTGCAAGATTTTTAAAAGCAAACTGGTAAATTTTAACTTGTTAGATCTGTTCAATTTGATCTTCTCCTTCACTCAACATGCCAAAAGACATGGAGAATTATTCTTGGATGTATTTCAGGAAGTTTTCAAGATCCAATTGGTTTAATTGAGTTGCAAATTAAAGTTTTACATCTCTTGACAACAAAACGACTGTAAGAGGTTTTTGACCCGATTTTGCAATGTTTGAAGGATTTTTCCTAAGTGTTTTAGTCCAATTGAGTTCATTTATATCATAACATGTTAGATTTTAATGTTTCATTGTTATTTCTTGCTTGCAGGTTCAAACTGTTCATTTTAGATAAATTATTTGCCAGATGAAATACAAAACAAGATCAATTTCTAAAGGATTTATTTATCATTTTTTTCACCTTCCAAGTATGGAGATTCATTCTAATCCTAGTCAAATCCATTTAGTTGATTCAACAAACCATTTAATGGCTAAAATGTAAAGTCTGGTTTCCAATTTGTCTTATTTTCAAAAGAACAAAGTAATATAGTTCCTTCATACGTATTCCTTTCTTTCAACCAGAGATTTCAATAACATTTAAAGATCAGATTTCAATGCAACAATGCAAATGAAGAAAGGTATTGCAATCCTTTATTGATTTCAAATACAACTTTACATCTCTCAATTTCTTGAATGCAAATAATAGATTTCAATTTCTTCCTTTCAAATGAACAGAATAGAGTATATATATATATATATATCTTTCACATTCTTTCAAAGCAAAAACAGAGTCTATCTCTTTTTCATTTCACTTTACAATTTTCATAATCCATACAACATCTTTCCATTTAAAACATTTACAAATTCATCCACTTCAAAGTGGGAAGGGTTACAATGAGATTTTATTTCACATGGAACTGTCAAACAATCTTTCTCCTCTGCTCCAAAACAACAACATAAATTTCTTCTCATTCATCCAATTTGATCACAACAAGAGTAGGGGAAAGGCAACACTCTCCACCCAACCAAGACATCTAATGAAAAGGAGAAGCCATCCTTCTTCATTGGCCCCCGAGTCCGAACCACAATGCAATAAGAAACATATTTTAACTCATGGTAACAACAGGCTTCCACATCACAAAGAAATCTTTCAACATGCACATTTCAAATTAAAAACACAGTCCAAAACAAAACAATAGTTTTACAACCACATGAAAGACATCACACAAGACTCAGGCTTCACCATGCAAGCCAAAGGAGCAAGAACTATGGGGAAAATGCTTATGCCTCCCAATGGGAAATGGGTATCCACCTATAAAAACCGCCAAATATAAATCATCTCACATATCCTTATGCCCCCACAATCCCTCCTTATGCCCCCACAAATTTCCTTAACAAAGTAAGAAATGCAAGCTATTTATTTTCCATGGTGGATCCCAATCCCAAACTCCCTCCACAATAAATCTGATGCCACTGGCATTCCCTTATGCCCCCTCAATGATTCCCCATAGCCTTCTCCTACACCATTCCTAGGTAGTCTACCCAACCAGCCAACAAACACACAAAACATTCACCATTCACACAAACATAAAAAGAAATAAAAGCATATATGAAGAGCTAGGCTCCTACCTCTCCATGGTAGATTTTGTTCCAATACAACAAGCTTTCAATGTCAAAATACAGTCCCAAAATCAGCAATGCCCAAGTATGAAATTCTCTCCAATCTCCTCCAAAATCAACAAGAGCTCCAAATAGCCAAGGAAAATTCACCTCAAGGAAGCATTCCAAAAGTTCAACAACCCAAAACAAAGCAAGGAGTTCCAATTTTATAGAAGAGGGAAGAGAAGAGGATGAGGTGGATCCATGTAGGATGCCACATCACACATCCTCAACTCCAACACAAAATTCAAATTCATTCCCCCAAGCATAATAAATAGGTGGGTGAAAATATGACAAATTACTTACACACTCCAACCAAGCCCACACCCCATAAGGACTGCAAATTTAAAACATGAAGAAAGTGCAATTAAAACATGCAACTTGACTTATAAAAATGCATTAAAAGGTCTAAAATCAACCCTCCAACCATAGGTATGGTTGGTAAATAAAATTAAGAGGTATGGGACAAGTTTTACTTGTCCCACAAGCCTCCAAAATCAGCCTCCAAGGACAAATTCGAATTTCCAAGGAGGTGGAGTGTTTCATACTCCAAAATCTGACTTACACAACTCTTACACATACTTACACATCACTTACCACATTTAATACAAGAGCCAACAACTTCTATAATTACTTTCTTATATCCCAAATTTGATTGATTTATTTATTTTAACAATATGATTACTCACATTAATTCTCCACAATTAAAAGAATAAAGAAAGGGGTAAATGCATCACAAAATAAACACATGCAAACAATAATAAAAAGGAACCACATTAATAAAATACACAAAGCCCCTTGGTCACATTCAAAGGTAATCCCCCATGGGAATCCCTAACAAAAAATAACACACACACAAAAAACATGTTACCATGGTGACCTTGTTGAATTCATCTAGAATTCCAATGTGGTTGGTCTCCAATCCCCGATGTTTGTTGTGATATTTTAACCTGTAAAACACAAATACCTCCTTCGGCCTCGTGGCCATATCAGAACATCCAACATGATATAAATATAATCACAAAATCATCTATACATATGAATCACAACAACATCAAGGCAATCAACAATATCACTTACAATTTATATCAACAACTATATCATCATCATATAATGTCCATTTTCTAGGTCTACTCACAATATCTAAAAATCACATGTCCGAACAACATTCATAATATATCCATGTCAAATAGTATATCATCATCCACATATGAAGTGTCTCTAATAATCATCATGCATCATAACTAAATCAAGATCAACAATAATCCATGGTCCAACATCTAACATCATACTAAATCAAAACTATAATAATGTCCATAATGTAATCAATAGTATCAAGATCAGTATCAAAAGGTGTCAAAGGGAAGTGGGCACTACACTTGATTTACCTTACTCACACTCACCGGATCTATCGTATGTTGTTGGGATCGTGTCCAGATTTATGCAAGAGCCACATGAGTTGCATTGGAAAGAAGCTAAGCAGATCCTTCATTACATTTGTGGCAATTGGACAACGATGAAATTCACTATCTTAGAGGAGTGGATGTTGACTTGGTTGGGTTTCTCGATTCTGATTTGGTCGGTGATTTACATCATCAAATCTACCTCGAGCTACATTTTTTCTCTTGGTTTGGGTCCTATTAGTTGGTCTAGCAAGAAGCGAATGCTTATTGCAATATCTTCTACCAGAGGTAGAATACATAGGAGTAGTCAACACTATCACATAAGTTGTTTGGTTAAAGGGTATCTTGAGAGAGTTTGATATTCACTATCGGAGGCCTACCATTATCTATTGTGGCAACATGAACACCATCTCGATTTGTAGAAATCTTCTCAACATCAACAGATGAAGCACAATGATATCCACATGCATTTCATTTGGGAGGTTATCCTTGTTGACATCATTGGTTTGATGCACAATGCTAGACATCTTATATGGTTGCACATATTTTTACCAAACCCTTGACTGAGGTGAAGTATCTTCACTTGCGGTCTCTTCTTGGGGTGAGGTCACTGCGAAGCCCATCTTCTTTAGGATATCTAGTTGTTATTCTCCTCTTCTTCTTTGCGGAGTGATGTTGCTTGTATATGGGAACCTTATTGGAATTTTATTTTCTCGGGGCCCTTGACATATCTTTCATAGTTTTCTATGGGAGTCTTCTCGTTATTTTTGACTTGCCATGATCTACGCCCTAGTTTTGACGAAGACGGGGTGTTGGTGTGAGGAATACTATATCCTTATTATATGTATTTCAATCACACATGGTGGGTCATCTTAGTTAGGTGAGGTCATAGGTAATTAGGGTTAGGGATTATGTGTCATGCACTAGGTTACTCAACATTCTATATGTACCCTTTCATTCTCGATTTATGAGCATGAGAAGACACTATGTTGTCTTTCTCTACATGAGCTTATCTGTTATTTTGTTGCATGATTTTCCATTGTTGCTCGAATATTTTTGATTATATTGAGTTTCACATTTCCGTTGGAATGCAACTTCATCTTGGTGTACCGTTTCCATATAGATTCTCGCAAACACTCTTTCAATTTTGAAATACTTAGTCTGATTTTGTTCAAATCCAAGCTCTCAATTAAAATGTATGGCCATCTAAAGATGAGGGTGCCATTCTTCAATAAATGCGGGTGCTTGATCTTCATTTTAGGACTTCAACCTTGTATCGCACCCTTCAAAATCTGAAATTTTAGACTTTCGGGATTCGGAGCTTGGAGCATTTTGACTTCGGAGGTCACTATCACTATTCACCTTTATGAGCTCATGAAACCTTTGAAATACCAAAATCTTGAAGTCCTAAATTCATACTTCAGGTTTCAAACTTCAAATCACGATTTGTGTGTATGGGGCTTCAACGTTTTGAAATGTCGAAACCCTGAAGTCCAAAATGCGGACTTCCCCAGTTTCCCACCTTTGTCTTTTGGGGAGTTTGACATTCTGGGTTTCGTGGGTCTAGGTTTTGAGATTTTGGGGTTTTAGGTTTCAGAAATTCGTGGTTTGGGTTTTGGGGTTTCACCTCCATGTGATCATCGCGCATCTCTGAAATCTCGAAAGCCCAAAGTCTGAATTTTGGACTTTGGCTTTTAGACCTTTTTCCTCCCCGCATAGAACTATTCATATGGCGAGCTTAGAAACCTACGAAATGCTGAAACCTCGAAGTCTTAAATTCAAACTTTGGGTTTTAGATCTTTAGCTCCTTTTTTTGCTCTTCTTTCCGCCGAGTCCTTGAATTGAACTCAGCCTACTTCTGAACGACCCCACCTTTGAAGTTCGAATTACGAACTTCAGAGCTCCTTCATTCCCCGAACCAACTCAAACTCCCGAACTCTTTTACAATGTGCTCGACCCACTTCAACTTACTCAACTCAAGTCCAAAGTGTGAGCTCCCATGGCTGAATCGATCCTCCTATTTTCTCTGTGCAAGGTCATGTTCGTCCAATTTCGCCTGAGGCGTAAAATTGGATAACATGAACCACATAGGTAATGACTAGGTAGGTTAGGGAGGGTTCGTATTTTAAAAAATAGTTTTGTTTTTTATTTAAAATATTTCCCGTAAAACATAGATTTAAAAGTATAATTAGTTTTCGGGTCCACGCCAAAAGAAAAACAATTTTTTTTTCAATTTTTTCTATAGAATTTGATTTTTTCCAATATTTCTACTATTCGATATACTTAAAATGTTAATGAGTACATTTCTTTTTTTAAAATACTATTTGAATATTTATATTCATATTTTTCATTTTCATTTACTAACAGAAAAATTCATGTTTTTTATGAAAAAAATATTCCAAAGGAAAGGATTTAAAGTAGGGATAAAAGAATTTCCAAATCAAATACTATTGTAATAAGCGTTTTGAATTTGGATTATTTTAAAAATAATTTGAAGACAGAAATATTTTATTGTATTTTGTGTTTTTTAAGTTTTTATTATTGATTTTTTTGTTTGTAATATGGAACTATTTGAATTTCATAATTAAAATAAAGAATTCTTATTAGTATATTAATATTTAAAATATTGTTTAAACCTAATTATTTCAATATTATTATTGTTTATGAATTTTATACACCTAATATATACATGTTTCAACATCAAT
Organism: Taxus wallichiana var. yunnanensis; assembly: GCA_018340775.1. Lineage (NCBI taxonomy): Eukaryota > Viridiplantae > Streptophyta > Pinopsida > Cupressales > Taxaceae > Taxus > Taxus wallichiana. The sequence continues at coordinate 447,162,752 of CM031242.1, forward strand.
AAAAATACTATGTAGATCTTATTAATTTAATATTATTAAATTATATAAAATAATTAAAATATATCATCTAATGTATAAATATCTATTTAAATATATAAAATAAATATATTTGTAGATTGAATATAATTTTTTAATTGTTGGAAAAATGTAAGAAATAGTTACAATTTAAAGATTGTTGTGGATCTAAAACATTCTTTATTATTGAGATTTATGTCACAAATTTGAATTTATGGATTCACAACAATCTTGAAATTTGTTCCAATTTTTTTAATTGTAGATATATAACAATTTTTTAAATTGTCACTAGTGCCACATGTAACACCCAAAATTTTCTACTCTCAAAACAAAGAGAACTAATAAATTAATAGTCAAGTTTACTAATAATTTTTTTGTTTAAAAGTGTTTGTAAGGTTAGACATTTTCTTAATTAATAAATTTTTCAGTTAGAGACTTTCTACACAAGCTTGTGAACAAAGGAATTAAATTAATGATCAAATATTGTAATTTACTTCCTAAGCTAAATTTACATTTAAAAAGCACTACTAAGTCCCATTATTTAAATTAGTTATCAAACACCTAGGTTACCTTGTTTTCTAACTCAAGGTTTAATTGTTTTTACCTAGCCACAAAGTGGCTCAATTCACCCAATTACCCATGTTTTTTATTTTTATTTACAAGTTACATTCCCACAAAATACATTCCCACTTAAGTGAGGTAGGGTTTAATTTGGGCCATATGATTGAATCAATCCTAGCCCTTAGATTTAGGTTGCCCTAAATTTCCTTATGGTTCTCTTTTAATTCCTATTTTCCCCAAACAACCTCATTTTCTCTTTTCTTATTTGCAGGTTTTGGAAGAGGAGGAGGAGGAGCCATGAGAGAAAGGGGAGCAACCATGGAAAAATTTCTCTTGATATTAGTTGTAAATATTTTCCATTGTAATGTTGCCCATTTGATTAAATGTAGAGATCCTACCATGGATCTATTTTGTTATTTAATAAAATCATTTTCTTGTTTTAATTTCAACTATTGGGGAAACCCCATTTCTTTTAAATCCAAGATTTTTACACATTTGGGTGTCAAAAAGAGATTGGAAGACTTGAAGTTTTAATTTTACTTGATTCTAGTTACTTTGGAAGGTTCCTTGTTATAGATTTTAAGCTTAGATTTTTCTTAAATTTGAAATTGGGATTTTCTTCGACGGAAATTTATTTTTCCGTCAAAAGTGCCTAAACCGTCGGCCTACGTAGGTTGGTGGTCCTATGACAACCACCAGCCTTGGGGGCAAGCTTCATCGACCGCCACTCTATGCTTTAGCGACACTTCAAACCGTCGCTCTTCATAGGTCGGCAATTACGTTCACCGAAAACATAACCTTTAACAATACATTATTTTCAAAAAAATTCTTCTTAAGTTGATTTCTAGTGCAATATTAATTTTAATGAAGACGTTTTCCATTTATGGGTTGTTAAATTGATAGTATATCTAGTTTCTTAATTCCAATTTCATAATATCAACTCAATCTCTATTCTACCATTTGTAATAAAATGTAAAAATTGAGTATAACATTACTTCAATTCATTCTATTTCACATATTCCATTTTTCCAACAAAACAACAAGAATTCAACACACTTCCTTTCAATACATCTTTGTTCTTTTCCAAATATACATGTATATATATTGCAACTTGAATTCTTACAACTTTTAGGAGAGTTTCATTTCAAGACAATAACAACTTAAATTTTCCTTTCACTATAACATTACAATACAACTATGGAAACTACAAATTTTCCAAATCATTCTTTTACAATGCAAGACTTTAAATCCTTTTCTTTCACTAAGACTAATTCTTTCCAACAAGGTAAGTAACCAAGAGATCTTTCTACATTCACTAACTAATTTCAACTTGGAATAAATGAAATATTACAGATTTTATTCAATCATACAAATGTTACAAACTTCCACTCAATGTGGGGATAATAATATGATAAAATACATCATAGGGATTTCAACAAGGCCAAATTTAAGTCTTACTGCATGTCTTCTCCCACCTTGAAGCTTCAATCTTGCATTCTTCAATATTTTAAAAACTAGGATCACAATACAAAGGAAGGGGGAATAGCTGATGCTCTTTGCCCAACCTTTAATCCAATAAAGGAGAACTCATCCCCTTATCGACCCCCCCGAGCCCCAAACAAAAAACAATGAGGGATATTGAGAAACATTTGACAAATTTTTACAAGAATGGCTTCCACAAATAAAAACAATCCAAAGCATTCAAAAATTTACATGGATACACTAAACAAAATTACAACTTTCTCAAACAACACAATAGGCCTCGAGATCAAACAAAAAAGAGTAAGGACCATGGGAACCTCCTCCTTTTTCCTCCCAAGTAAAGTGGGAGCTTCACCCAAAGCCTCCATGTGCACAATACAACAACAAAACAACCTTATCTCTCCCTTGCAAGTATGCAACAATATGACCATGTTTTTTTTTCCTTTTCACTCCCCATAGGTGAAACTCCCAATCACACTCCCTCCAAAATTCATGCCTCACATCTCTCTTTTCCCTCCCCAATGGTCCCATAAATCCATCTCCACACACCCAACTTAAGGCAACTACCCAACCACACAAAAAAACACATTCACAACACTCATGCAATACTTAACAAACACACAATACTCACATATACAAGCAAAAAAAAAAAAAAAAAAACAAAAAGGTGGATAGCCTACCTCTCCATAAAGCTTCCAAGAGAACTTAAATTTACAAGTTTTGACACCTTCAAGCGAAGCACACTCCAAAAGTAACTCCAATAAGCTCCCAAATCCAAAAGTTAAAGAGAAAGAAAATGAACAAGTAACCCCAATTCAATCAATAAATAGAAATGAGATGTAAGAATGATGAGGCAGCTCCATGTAGGATGTGACTTCATCATACCTCCATTCCAACACACAAGTCAAACACCATGCCCAAGACAATAAATGAACATGTAAGACTATGACAACCCAAAAGACACTCAAACTTGCACACCATGCCTACCAAGGACAAATTAATTGTGGTAAGTAGGAAAGTGAAATTATTTTCACCCTTTTACACTCCAAAATGGATAAATAAGTCTAAAATTAACCCCCTATACCATAGGTATGGTTGTTGGGTTAATTTAAGAGGCATGGGAAAACTTAGCTTGTCCCACAAGTCTCCAAAAAAGCCTCCCAAGTCAAAATCCGAATTTTGAAGTTGGGGAGAGTACATAACACAAAAACCAACACAAATCTATCCTACATCCACAAGATTTCAAGGACTACCTACCCCCATAATTATACCATTATCACATCCTTATTTTACTTAACAAGATTAAGTTGGATTAGCTAATTAAGACATAATAATTATTATTAATAAAGTGACAACAATATGTAATAATTAAATACATATACATAAATAAAACACAAACAAAATTAAAAGAGAGAAATTATTTCACCTCATGGCCACTCATGTGAGATCACCCCCATTGGCAACCTCCTAACTAGGCATGCAAAAACAACACAACACAAAATTACACAAGTTGTCAAATTTTGGCCACGTTGCACAACATCAAACATCCTTCTGTGGTTAGTCTCATATCCCCTTTTGATGTATGTGATAAAATGTCCTACAACACAAAAAAAAAACCTCTCTAGCCTTACAACCGTATTAACAACATCGAGACAAATATACATATAAAAATCAATACTCATCATCTGAAATTAAGTAATTCTATCATCTATCAACATATCAAATAATTTGATTCTAACATCCATGAGATTATAATTCTACTAAAAACATCCAAAGTATAATGTGTCAGTATAAAATCCAAATAATGCAAATCACATATATTGAACTATCTACCAATGTCATCTAGTGTATCATAATCAAAATGTGAATCACAACATGTCAAACGTTCAAATATTTGCATAGTCTATCATCTACTAATCAATGTATCATAATAAAAATGTCTAAGTATCAGTCCAAAAGTAATATCAACATAATTAAAATAGTGTCAAAGAGGAGTGGGAACTACATCCCCCTCCCCTTAGACTTGACTTCCTCTTTGAAGTCACTGAAATAGGTAAGGAAACTAGGTCCGTAACAAAGTAGCATCCTCCCATGTGGCTATACTATCATCGTACTTAACCTAACGGACTCGATCCTGGTCAATATCATATCCTTGAAGGCCTACGGTTCACATGCTCTATGATGCGCATGGGCTCCATTGTAAATTACTTGTGCTCCTGCACCTGCAATGTGGTCTAATCTAATACATGAGAGGGATATGGAATGTATCTCCTAAGAACAAAAACATGAAATACATCATTCACGCGAGACAAGCTAGGTGGCAAGGCTAGATGATAAGCTAAGGGACCGATCCACTCCAAGATCTCGAATGGAACCATGAATGTAGGAGCTAACTTAGAGCGTTTTCCATAATGGATAAGGATCTTATGAGGTCTAACAAGAAGAAACACCTTTATTCCTACCTCATAGCTAAAGTCAACTCTCCCTCGATGTTCATATTTCTTCTATCTATCGTGTGCTTCTTGAAGCCTCTATTTGATCAATATAATCGGTTGTTACATGTCTTGTAACAAAGCTGACCATGGAGATACTTTGTCCTCTAATCATGTCCCAACTCGGTGGTATTCTCGCACTCCTACCATAAATTTCCTGAAATGGAGCCATATCAATTGAACTTTGAAAGTTGTTATTATAAGAAAACTCAACTAGGTACAAATACTCCTCCCACCTTGACTGATGGTCCATAACATACATCTGATGCATGCCCTCTAAAATCTGATTCACCACTCCGTCTGTCCATTTGTCTCTTGATGATACGTTGTACTAAAGCCGATACTCATCCTAAGGGCATGTTGCATGATAGTCCAAAAATGAGAGGTGTATAAGGGATCACGGTCACAAATAATTTTCTACAGATCCTATGTAGTATGACAATATCATCTAAGTATACTCGCACCATCGCACTAGTGTATAAGTGGTCTTCACTAGAAAAAATGAACCAATTTCGTCAATCTATCCACTATGACCATGATAACATCATGGTGGTATCTCAATGTCGTAGCCCTACTATGAAATCCACGGAAATGGTATCGCATTTCCACTCTAGTATATCATACGAGTAGAGAAGGCTAGTTAGATGTTGATGCTTGGCCTTCACCCTTTGACACTCTAAAAAACTCGAGACAAACAAAACTACATCTCTCTGAAGACCTCTCGAATGGTATAGTTGTCTCAACGTAACGTGCATCTTCTTCACCCGTGGATGGGATGAATAATGTGCACGATGAGCCTATGCAAAGATATACTATCTCAAACCTCCATCCCTAGGTATATAGATCTTGCCTTTGTGTTTGAGAAGTCAATCGACTCTAATGTAAAACCATCAAGCTTCCCTCAAGGGATCTCCGAGATTCAATCTCGATCTAGCCGTGAGGTAGAAGTTATCATGTGGAAGCTATCACAAAATCCTTCTCCACAAATTTGTACCCACTGATGTAGCCATAAAAATGTTTGTGTCTAGTCGAGCGTCTACAACAACATTCTCCTTCCCCTTAACATGCACTATCTCCATGTCGTAATCACATAACAACTCCATGCAACGTTGTTGAGCATTGGGATTAGGTCATGTGAAGAGGGTGATGTAAGCTCGATGGTCTATCCTAAGAATAAGCCTCCTGCTAAGAAAAAAATGACACCAATGCACCAAAGCTTGCAATACTCACAAAGCTCAAGATCATGAGTCAGATAATTGAGCTCATAATCCTTGAGTTTTAGAGACTCAAATACAACCACATGACCCTCCTGCATTAAAGCACCACCTAATCTTACAAAAGAAGCATATGTACACACAAAGAAATCCTCTAAGGATCCAACACTTTAAGAATTAGTGTTGTCGTAAGGAATCCCTTCATAGTACTAAAGGCCTACTCACATCCATTGAACTAAAAAAACTTCTTCCCTTTTCGCTGAAGGGAAGCGATGGGGTGTGCAATCCGACACAAGTCTTAAAAAAATATCCTATACTAACCTCGCCAACCCCATGAAACTATATACCTCGCTCACATTGGTTGGTGCAGGCCAATCCATAATAGCTTTAATCTAGGAAGGATTGACTATGATACATTCCCCAGAAATCATGTGACCTAAGTACTAAACCTCTAACTTAAAGAAGGCACATTTCTCCATGTTCCCATAAAGTTGCTACTCACGAAGACACTACAGATCCTGTCAAAGGTGCTTCTTGTGCTCCTCACACATACATGAGTACATCGAATGTTATAAAGAAATACGAGCACGAAGCGATCCAAAACTTCCTAAACACCCCATTCATCAAACTCATGAATATTGTAGGGGAGTTTGTCAGGCCAAAAGGTACCATTGTGATATCATAGTGGCCATATCTCATGTGGAAAACCCGTCTTGTAGATATCTTCCTTTGAAATCCTTAGTTGATAGTAGCTTGAATTAAGATCAATCTTAGAAAATATAGTGGCTCCCTTCATCTGATCAAATAATTCATCTATTCGTGGAAGGGTGTAACGATTCTTTATTGTTACCTTTTTCAACTTCTGTAGTCCACACAAAAACATAGAAATCCATCCATTTTATTCACAAAGATCATCAGTGCACCCCAAGGAGATACACTAGCATGGATTAGGCATTTCTCAAGAAGGCCCTCCAACTGCAACTTGAGCTCACATACCTCGTGTGGTCATCCTATATGGTTCCCATGAGATAGCCTTCGCTCCCATAACCAAATCAATACGAAAGTCAATCTCACATGGGGGAGGTAACCCCGATAAATCACTAGGAAACATATCGGAGAACTCCTTCAAAATGGGGTGGTCATTGAGTGACGGTCCATGACTCTTATCCTCGATTGGTCACTAACAGTGATGGAAAAAAGCTGAAAACCCCATTTCTCACACCGCTTGAGCCATAGCAGATATGGTATGAATAGAGATGGGTCTCCTGAATCCAACAATCACTGACTCCACTCCCAAATCATCTACACAAGATATAACCTTACTGTAACAATAAACTCTAGCTCTGTGTGTAGACAAGCAATCCATGCCCAAGATAACTTCATATGAATCCAAGGGAAGGATATAAAGATCCAAATTCGTGGTGAAGGGTCCTAGGTACACTACACACTCCTTAACTAAGGAGTCCACTGAGAGTTTGGCTCCAGAAGACATCTCAACATCCCAACTAAGACCTTGCCTAACTTCCACTAGCTTGCATCGCTCTACTAAATATGGAAAAATGAAAGAATCGATGAGCCTCAATCAAATAAGATAAGGTTAGAAACACCACCAATACTACCCGTAGTCTCTATCACTGAGCCATGGTGCTTTTCCTGATGGTTCTCGACGATAGCATAAGTCCTATGCCTTCTCGCCATGTCACAAACTATAGGCTCAAAACCGGTGCCTTATCCCGATTACTAGGGTTTTGAGGGAACTCTCTCCAATGATGACCATGTACACCACTCCCATAACAAGTACATGGTCCTCTCCATTGAGCATAAAATCCTCCAGGTGGATAGGTAGTCCATGTTGTAGAACCTAAATAGATCATTGTGGGTGTTGCTGTGGATGTACTCCTCATAATTGTGCTTGAGGTGGAGCTCGTGTCTTGTTGGCCACCCTAGCCGGAGGTCCCATAATACGCCATCTCTCGAGCATTATGGAATTGTGGAGGCTGAAAGGGAGGTCAAGTCTCTACTGCTATTGAGGAGGATGCCTAATCAAAGACTACGCTGAAGTGTGTCTACCACAAGGAAGAATAACTGATCCCCTCGACCTACTATCATGTAACTGTTGTATGTGGCTCCTCACTATGTCATGAGCCGACTGAGGCTTCCCCCTAGTTTCCTCTGTAATATAGGCCTTCTCTATGGCCTCTGAGAGTGTCTATGGGAAATAAATGTGCACTTCCCCACCCAAATCTAAGTTCAGGCCCCTGATAAACCTATGAACTCTAGCCTACTTGTACTACATGTAATCCACATACTGAATTATATCCAAAAACCAACCCTCATACTCTGCCACTTTCATGGAAGCCTACTACAGATCATGAAACTCATCGATCTGCTATTTGGATGAATCTCTTGGATATGTATCTACTCCTAAAGCGCTCCTCGAGAGCTTCAAAGTAATTGTCTCATAATCTATATGGGCTTTTGCTCCTCCATCCTCCCCAAACTCGCTCTGTCTCTTAGAATGTGGACAACAACATGATATTTCATGTTGATAGTATAAGGACATAGCTTGAAGCATTTGCTCAAGCTAACCAACCATGCCTCAACCTCGAATTTCTCCCATGTCTCCAAAGAAAATGTGGCGGGTGTAACTTTAGTATCTCTTTGATGTGATCTACTATTGTCATTGTCACACCCTAGGTCTCTCTGCAAGAATATCCTCACCTAGGACTCCTAGATCTGTTTCTATGTCTGAAGCTCTATCTCTGTGCTCTCTAGGTGGTGATTCATGTCCAACCAACTCCGTGTGGGAGTTATCTTCCCTATCCTCAACATTGTGACATGACGGTGCACGAGCCTCCACTGACGGATCTCCATCATGTCTCTAAGCTAGGTCGCCCTCCTAAAGATCCTCTGCGTAAAGCGGCATTAACATCTTGTAGTGTCTGAAGTAACTGAGGCAATATGGATGCTTCTTCCGATCTCGAAGGTGGTAGATCTAGTCTCATGTGAAAACACCCCTCGTCTAGTCCGTGCCTCCTGCATAAACGAATATGGGAGTTACTTTATCATCATCTAGGCTTTTGTTTCAATTTTCTAATTTTTCTATGTTTTAAAACATCATGCAATGTTGTGTGTTCTAGGTTTAGAGTTGTACTAGGTTTTCTTGTTGTGTTTCATTTTTCCAAGTGTGCCTGGGGTCCAAGCGTTGAACCCATGGATCTGATACCAAGTGTAATGCCCACAAATTTCTACTCTCAAAACAAAGAGAACTAATAAATTAATAGTCAAGTTTACGGTAATTTTTTTTTGTTTAAAAGTGTTTGCAAGGTTAGACATTTTCTCAATTAATAAATTTCTTAGTTAGAGACTTTCTACACAAGCTTGTGAACAAAGGAATTAAATTAATAATTAAATATTATAATTTACTTCCTAAGCTAAATTTACATTTAAAAGCATCTACTAAGTCCCATTATTTAAATTAGTTATCAAGCACCTAGGTTACCTTATTTTCTAACTCAAGGTTTAATTTTTTTTACCTAGCCACTAAGTGGCCCCATTCACCTCATTACACATGGTTTTTTTATTGACAAGTTACATTCCCACAAAATACCTTCCCCTTAAGTGAGGTAGGGTTTAATTTAGGCCATAGGATTGAATCAATCCCAGCCCTTAGATTTAGGTTGCCCTAAATTTTCTTCTAGTTCTATTTTAATTCTTATTTTCCCCAAACAACCTCATTCACTTTTTTCTTATTAGCAAGTTTTGGAAGAGGAGAGGAGGATGAGCCATGAGAGAAAGGGCAGCCACCATGGAAAAATTTATCTTGATATTAGTTGTGGATATTTTCCTTTGTAATGTTTCCCATTTGGTTAAATTTAGAGATCCTACCAAGGATCTATGTTTTTATTTAATAAAATAATTTTCTTGTTATGAGTTCATCTATTGGGGAAAACCCCATTTCTTTTATCCAAGAGTTTTACACATTTGGGTGTCGAAAAAGAGACTGGGAGACTTGAACTTTTAATTTTAGTTGATTCCTAGTTGCTGGAAGGTTCTTTGTAGTTTTTAAGCTTGGATTTTTCTTAAATTTGAAACAAGGATTTTCACAGGGGAAATTTATTTTTTCGTTGAAAGTTCCTAAACTGCCGCCCTACACAAGCCGATGGTCCTATGACTCGCCATCCTACCTAGGGGTAGTTCATCGACCGCCACTCTATGTTAGGCAAGGTTCAAACCGACGCCTCGCACATGGCAATGTTCTGTTCACCGAAAACATAACCTTCAACAATACATTATTTTCACAAATTTTCTTCTTAAGTTGATTTCTAGTGCAATAATAATTTTAATGAAGATCTTTTCCATTCATGGGTTGCTAGATTGATAGTATATCTAGTTTTTTATTTCCAATTTCATAATATCAACTCAATCTCTATTCTACCCTTTGCAATAAAATGTAAAAATTGAGTATAACATTACTACAATTCATTCTATTTCACATATTCCATTTTTCCAACAAAACAACAATAATTCAACACACTTCCTTTCAATACATCTTTTTTCTTTTCCAAGTATACATGTATATATATATTGCAACTTGAATGCTTATAACTTTTAGGAGAGTTTCATTTCAAGACAATAACAAAGTAAGTTTTCCTTCCACTATAACCTTACAATAAAAGATTTACAATTCATTTTTTACAATGCAAGATTTTTAATCATTTTATTTCACTAAGACTAATTCTTTCCAACAAGGTAAGTAACCAAGAGATCTTTCTACACCCACTAACTCATTTCAATTTGGAATAAATGAAATATTACAGCTTTTATTCAATCATACAAATGTTACAAACTTCAACTCAATGTGGGAATAATAATATGATCAAATACAACATAGGTATTTCAACAAGGCCAAACACAAGTCTTCTTGCATGTCTTATCCAACCTTGAAGTTTCAATCTTGCATTCTTCAATATTTTAAAAACTAAGATCACAATACAAAGCAAGTTGGATTAGGTGGCGCTCTCGCCCAACCTTTAATCTAATAAAGGAGAAGTCATCCCCTTATTGGCCCCGATCCCCAACCAAATTAAAAAAGAGGGATATTGAGAAACATTTGAATTTTTTTTAAAAGAATGGATTCCACAAACAAAAAGCAATCCAAAGCATTTAACACATTTACATGGACACACTCAACAAAATTACAACTTCCTAACTAGGAATGCAAAAATTAACACAACATAACATTACACAAGTTGTCAAATTTTGGCCACGTTGCACAAAATCTGACACCCTTCCGTGGTTGGTCCCCTATCCCCTTTTGATGTATGTGATAAAATTTCCTGCAACACAAACAAAATACCTCTCTAGCCTTACGACTGTATTAACAATATTGAGACAAATATACATATAAAAATCAATACTCATCATCATAAATTATGTAATTCTATCATCTATCAACATATCAAATAATTTTATTCTAACATCCATGAGATTATAATTCTACTCGAACATCCAGAGTATAACGTGTTAGTATAAAATCCAAATAGTGCAAATCACATATATCAAACAATTTTCTAATGTCATCTAGTGTATCATAATCAAAATGTGTATCAAAACATGTCAATTGTCAATATATTTGCATAGTCTATCATCTATTGATCAAAGTGTCATAATCAAAATGTCTAAGTATCAGTCCCAAAAGTAATATCAACATAATGCAAATAGTGTTGAAGAGGAGTGGGAACTACATCCCCCTCCCCATAGACTTGACTTCCTTCTGGAAGTCACTGAAATAGGTGAGGAAATTGGGTCCTTAACAAAGTAGCATCCTTTCATGTGGCTGCAATCTCATCATACTTATCCCAATAGACTCGATCTTGGTCAATCTCACGGCCTTGAAGGCCTAGGGTCCTATGATCTATGATGTGCCCGGGCTCCATAGTCACCTTCGTGTGCTCCTGCATATGCAATGCAGTCCAATCAAATACATGAGATGGATATGGTGTTGGTGCTCAATTTGATCTCACCCTTTTTTTCTTGAAATTCTTCAGTTTGTAGACTTTGTTGTCTTTTCTATCTCCCTATGTTGATGCGTGAAAGCTCTATCCTTCATTTGGTTGCCATGATTAGTCCTTTCCTTTGGTCGAGGATCACATTAAGTCCAGAATTTGTTTTCCATTCCTCTGTCCATGTGAAAGAATTTGTAACTTGGGCGTAATTTCGGGTTTTTCCCCTTCCTTCCATTTTTCCACAGTCACGTTTTGTTTTCCTGTCAATTTTTGTCCCAATATCTATGCAAACGTGGTCCTTTTTGATTGGATGCGCTTGGTGGGGCACTTTGAAACTCTAAGGCTGCTTCAAATCAAAGCTTGTCCACATGGAGGGTCGGTGTAGCTTGGTCAGACCATGGACATGTGGAGGGCCGGTGCTCATTTGAGGATCCGCCTCAGGGTCTTACCTTAGCAGTTGCGCCAAGGAGACAAGTGGTGAGCCCGCGCTTTTTTAGGGTCTCCGCTTTTGGTCACCATCTCAAGGTTGCACCAGGGAGACATGTGGAGGCTTCCGCTGGCTCCTCTCTATACTTAAAATTTTCAAGAAACTTTCTAAGGCCTAGGACATGTGGAGGGACCACACCTGTTTGGGGACTTGACCCTGAATCTTATTATTGAAAGAGCGCCATGAAAACACGTGGAAGCTTCTGCTCACTCTACCCTTACTTAAACTTTTCAACAGCTAAGGAAAACTGTCTCAGACCCTAGATACATAGCGCCTTCGATTGATCCTTAAACGTTTTCAACAACTCTACCGGACTGAGACATGTGGTGAGCCTATGATTGTTTGGGGTCTCCGATTTTGGGCACCATATCATAAGTGTGCCAGTGAGACACGTGGAGGCTTCCACTGGATCCTTTTTTATTGAGACTTTTAAATGGCAAAAGGCAGGTTTCTTGGGCTCAGGGCACGTGGAAGGGCCGCACTTGTTTGGAAACTTGCCCTTGTACTTCTCCTTTGTAGTTGTGCCAAGGAAACATGTGGATGGCTATAATATAAACTTGAGTGGGGAAAAATCGATGGTTGTTATGCATTGATTTTGATTTTGTTACCTTTTTGTTCCAAGACTCCGAGAAGTTGTGAATACGCATTGTTTTCTTGTAAATCGACTCACAAAGTAGCAGGTATGAAAAATAATCCATGCACGTGCACTCATTTTTTAGAGGCACAAATGCAGGCATCCATGCGGGGAATTCATTTCTCAAGGTGTTGCCTCGAGGGTGACAAGGATTGCCTCGTCAGATCCAACCATACAGAGCCACCGGAAAATGATTAAAACGGGATTTTTACACGATAGAATAAGAATGATTAGAAGTAATGTCAAAATTTTGTGGCATGGCATCCCAGTCATCAGTCGAGGGTCTGAGAAATGTGATCAGTTCATGATTTTTCCACCTTGCAGCTGCAGGTGTAAATTTGTTAAACGTCACTTTCCGAGACAACTTGGTAAGAAGTAAAGGTTCCTCAAATATTCTTCTTTTTGGGGAAAATTTGGGATGAGTGAGTGAGTGAAATGTATAAATGTAATGAGAATACTCTTGCAAAGGGTCGGGGGTTGAATTCTTAAGAGAAAATTTGAGAGAGCCCATCTTCCTGAGAGACCAATCCAAGAAACCTGTTAATTTCCTATGTTTTAGATTTCAATCACGTCAAGTTGGTTGTGAGTGTACAACCATTGAAAAGATTTGAGACTATTTAAAGAAACTTTCCCCTGCTGATGAATCTAATCAATTTCAAATTAATCTGTGTCAATCTTGGACCAATTTGTGTCTGCTTTATTTCATAATGTCTGCAAGTAGTTTTTCTTGTTCCTATTACAATCTTGTGTTAAAGTCCCTCCGAATCACACAGATCTCATCCCTATGATAGTTTATTGGCATTTGCAATTTCATTACGAGAAGAGTCTTCATCCTGTAATGAGATAAACAATTTAAAATCACTTTACTGTCATTTTGTTGATAAAGATTTTTTGTAAGCCTCTAAGTGTATCTTAGGTGTGAGGAACCATGGGTATTTGATGCTTAATTAAGTCTTTAGCTCGAGCCATCGTGTTAAATTCTAGGAGATTGTGTAAAATCGTGTAAATATGGGTCTCCATTGATGCACACCTTTTGGTTGAAGGAATATTTTAGCTATTCTGAAGCATTCTGTCATTTAGTTTTCCAAATGTTGTGAAGGTTCTCAAAGATCTGGCATAATAAATTTTATCCTGCTTAATTTCCCACTAAAATTATTCAAGAAATAATGAATCCACCCGAACTACCCCTACTTTCCCTATATGCCCACAAATGTATAAATTCTACGGTTAAAATATGTAGAAGTAATCAAGATCCCATAATGTCTCTAGTAACCTTTAGCCTTGTTTAGAAAATATCACCATTATTTAGAAGTGACAACTCATGAGAGTTAAATTGTGGTGCATTGATCATATTTTCTCGTGGTCTCTTTTCAAATTTGTGCAAAGAAAGATATCTTCATTCTCCTTCACTAATAGAGGTTACAAAATGGGTTCTCTCACCTGGTCGAAAGGCACGACCTAAAGCGGTGAGGATAGATCAAATCCTTATTTAAGGTGCGAACCATTTCTCCGATGCCCAAGTGACAAAGATTCATACAAATCCCCTCCCGGCTACAAAATGACTTATAATATGATCTATCTATCTCTCGGTGTCTTGCTAAATGTGATGCTTGCTTTCAGTTTCAGGGGAGAATCAATTTAGATACCAACATATGGAATGTATCTCATAAGAAAATAAACATGAAATACATCGTGCACACAAGACAAGATGGGTGACAAGGCTAGATGATAAGCTAAGGGACTGATCCGCTCTAAGATCTCAAATGGACCCACAAATCTAGGAGCTAACTTAGAGTCTTTTCCATAATGGATAGGGATATTATGAGGTCTAACACAAAGAAACACCTTCATTCCCACCTCATAGCTATGGTCAACTATCCTCTGATCTTCATATTTCTTCTGTCTATCATGTGCCTCTTGAAGCCTCTATTTGATCAAAATAACTTGCTGCTCCATGTCTTGTAACAAAGCTGGCCCAAGAGATACTTTGTCCTCCAATCTGTCCCAACTTAGTGGTGTCCTGCACTCCTTGCCATAAAGTTCCTGAAATGGAGCCATACTAATCAAACTCTTAAAGTTGTTATTATAAGCAAACTCCACTAGGTACAAATACTCCTCCCACCTCGACTGATGGTCCATAACGTACATCCAAAGCATGTCCTCTAAAATCTGATTCACCCACTTCATCTATCCATCTGTCTCTGGATGATATGTTGTACTGAATTTGATACTCATCCTAAGGCATGTTGCATGGTAGTCAAAAATGATAGGTGTATAAGGGATCACGATCACAAATAATTTTCTGTGAAATCCTATGCAATATGACAATCTCATCTAAGTATACTCACGCCACTGCACTAGCTGTATAGGTGGTCTTCACCGGAGAAAAATGAGCCACTTTCGTCAATCTATCTAGTGTGAACATGATGGCATCGTGGTGGTATATTGATGTTGGTAGCCCTACTATGAAATCCACGGAAATGGTGTCCCATTTCCACTCCGGTATATCATGCGGGTACAGAAGGCTCAAAGTGGATGCGATGCTTGGCCTTTATCCTTTGACACTATAAAAATCTTGACACAAAATGAGCTAATCTCTCTGAATACCTCTCCAATGGTATATCTAACTCATGGTGGCATGCATCTTCTTCACCCATGGATGCGTTGAATAAGGTGAACAATGAGCCTTTGTAAAGATATCTGTCTCAAAACTCCATCCCTAGGTACATAGATCTGGCCTCTATGTCTGAGAAGTCCATATGACTCTAATGTAAAACCATCAAACTTATCCTCAAGGGGTATCTGAGACTCAATCTATGATCTAGGTAAGGTAGAATCACAGTCATGTAGAAGCTATCACAAAATCCTGCTCTGCAAATCAGTACTTACCCATGATGTAGCCATAACCAAATGTCTTTGTCTACTCAGAGTGTCTGTAACAACATTATCTTTCCCCTTCACATGCTCTATCACCATGTCGTACTCACATAGCAACTCCATCCAACACTGTGCCGATGAGTGTTGAGATTGGGTTGTGTGAAGAGGTGACATAAGCTCAAATGGTTTGTCCTGAGAATAAACCTCCTGCCAAGAAGGAAATGACACCAATGCACCAAAGCATGTACTACTACCACAAGATCAAGGTCATGAGTTGGATAATTGAGCTCATAATCCTTGAGTTTACGAGACTCAAAGGCAACCACATGACCCTCCTACATCAAAACACCACCTAATCCTATAAAGGAAGCATATGTATACAAAAATAAATCCCTTTGAGGATCCGGCACTGCAAGAATCGGTGTTATCGTAAGGCATACCTTCATAGTACTAAAGGCCTGCTCACATCCATTGAACCAAACAAACTTCTTCCCTTTCCACTAAAAGGGAAGTGATGGTGTGCACAATCCAAGAAATGTACTAAACAAATATATTGTAGTGACTTGCCTACCCCATGAAACTGTGCACCTCACTCATATTGGTTGGTGCAGGCCAATCCATAATAACTCTAATCTTAGAAGGATCGACTACGATACCTTCCCTAAAAATGATGTGACCCAATTACTAAACCTCTGACTAGAAGAAGGCACACTTCACCATGTTCTCGTAAAGTTTCTTCTCACGAAGACACTATAGAACTTGTCGAAGGTGCTCCTCGTGCTACTCACATGTACGTGAGTCTATCGAATGTCAAAATGAAATACGAGCATGAAATAATAAAAAATCATCCATAACACCCCATTCATCAAACTCACAAAAACTACAGGGCGTTCGTTAAGCCAAAAGGTACCACCGTGATCTCATAGTAGCCATATCTCATGTGGAAAACCCATCTTTTAGATATCTGCCTCCGAAATCCTTAGTTGATAGTACCTTGACTTAAAATCAATCTAAGAAAATATAGTGGCTCCCTTCATCTGATCAAATAATTCATCTATCCATAGAAGGGGGTGATAATTCTTTATCATTACCTTATTCAACTACCTGTAGTCCACACACAAACGTAGAGATCCATCCTTTTTATTTACAAATATCACTGGTGCACCCTAAGGAGATACACTAGGATGGATTAGGCCTTTCTCAAGAAGGCCCTCCAACTGTAACTTGAGCTCACATATCTCAGGTGTGGTCATCCTATATGGTTCCGTGTGATAGGCTCCGCTCCCGAAACCAAATCAATTTGAAATTTGATCTCACGTGGGGAGGTAACCCTGACAACTCACTAGGAAAGACATCAGAGAACTCCTACAAAATGGGGTGGTCATCAAGTGATGGTCCATGAGTCTCATCCTCTAATCGGTCACTAAAAGTGATGGTAAATAACTGACAACCCCGTCATGCACACCACTTCAGTTTCATAGCAGATATGGTACAAATAGATATCGGTCACCCGACTCCAACAATCACTGAGTCCACTCCTAAATCGTCTACACAAGATATAACCTTATTGTGAAATAAACTCTAGCTCTATGCGTAGACAACCAATCCATGCCCAAGATAACTCCATATGAATCCAAGGGAAGGATAGGAAGATCCAAAGTCATGACAAAGGATCCTAAGTCCACTACACACTCCTTAACTAAAAATTCCACTAAGAGTTTGGCTCAAGAAGCAATCTCAACATCCTAACTAAGGCCCTACCTAACTACCACTAGCTTGCATCACTCTACTAAAGATGGAGAAATGAAAGAATATGATGAGCCTCAATCAAATAAGATAAAGGTAGAAATACCGCCAATGATACTTGTGGTCTCTATCACCGAGCCACAGTGCTCTGCTTGGCGATTCGAATGACAAAGATAAATCCTGTGGCTCCTGACCATGTCACAAACTATAGGTTCAAAAGATGGTGCCTTACCCTAATTAATAGGGTTCTGAGGGCACTCTCTCCAATGATGACCATATACATCACGCCCATAGTAAGTATCTATTCCTCTCCATTGAGCATAAACTCCTCTAGGTGGCCAAGTAGTCTGTGTTGTAGAACCTAAATAGATCTTTATGGGTGTTGCGGTGGCCGTACTCCTCATAAATGTGCTTGACGTGGATCCTATGTTCTATTGGCCCCCTAGTTAGAGGTCCCATAATACGTCATCAATGAGCATTATGGTATTGTGGAGGCTGAAAGGGAGGTTGAGTCTACTACTACCGCCGAGGAGGAGGCCTAAACAAAGACTATGCTGAAGTGTGTCTCACCACAAGGAGGAACAACTAATCCCCTCAACCTACTATCGTTTAACTTTGTATGCAGCTCTTGACTCTATCATGAGGTGACCGAGGCTTCCCCTTGGTTTCCTCTGCAATATAGGCCTTCTCCATGGCCTATGATAGTGTCTGTGGGCAATGAATGTGCATTGCCCCACCCAAATCTAAGTTTAGGTCCCTGATGAACTTATGAACTCTAACCTACTTGTCCTCCATGTAATCCACATACTAAATTATATCCAAAAACTAACCCTCATGCTCTTCCACTTTCATGGAAGCCTATTACAGATCATGAAACTCATCGATTCGTTCTTTGGATGAATCTCCTGGATATGTATCTACTCCTAAAGTGCTCCTCGAAGAGCTTCCAAGTAACTATCTCATAATCTACATGGAGTTTCTACTCCATCCTCCTCCCCAAACTATGGCTCTATCTCTCAGAAGGTAGATAAAAACACGATATTTTGTGTTGATAGTGAAGGACATAGCTTGAAACATTTGATCAAGCTAACCAACCATGCCTCGACCTAAAATCCTCCCGTGTCTCCAAAAAAATGTGGTGGGTGTAAATTCAATATCTCTTTGATGTGATCTATTGTTGTTAATTGTCAGCCCCTAGGTCTCTCTGCAAGAATATCCCTCGGCCTAGGGCTCCTAGATATGTCTATGTGTCCCAAAGCTCTATCTCTGTGCTCTCTAGGTGGTGATTCATGCCCAACCGACTCTGCATGGGAGTTCTCTTCCCTATCCTCGGTATTGTAATGTGATCGTGCATGAGTCTCCATTGATAGCTCTTTATTATGTCGATAGGTCGCCCTTTTAAAGATCCTTTACGTAAAGTGGCATTAACATCCTATAGTGTCTGAAATGTAACGAGGCAATATGGTTACTACCGCTTGATCGGGGTGGTAGATCTAGGCTCACATGAAAAGTCCACTCGTTTAGTCCGTGCCTCCTACACAGACCAAGACGGGAGTTAGTTTATCATCATCTAGACTTTTGTTTCAATTTTCTAAGTTTTCTATGGTTTAAAACATTATGCAATGTTGTGTGTTCTAGGTTTCGATTTGTGCTAGGTTTTCTTGTTGTGTCTCCTATTTCCAAGTGTGCCCGGGGTCCAAGCGTTGAATCCATGGTTTTGATACCAAGTGTAACACCCACAATTTTCTACTCTCAAAACAAAAAGAACTAATAAATTAATATTCAAGTTTATGGTAATTTTTTTTTTTGTTTAAAAGTGTTTGCAATGTTAGACATTTTCTTGATTAATAAATTTCTTGATTAGAGACTTTCTACACAAACTTGTGAATGAATGAATTAAATTAATAATTAAATGTTATAGTTTACTTCCTAAGCTAAATTTAAATTTAAAGGCATCTTCTAAGTCCCATTATTTAAATTAGTTATCAAGTACCTAGGTTACTTTATTTTATAACTCAAGGTTTAATTAATTTTATCTAGCCACTAAGTGGCCCCATTCACCTCATTACACATGATCTTTTTTCACTTACAAGTTACATTCCCACAAAATACTTTCCCCTTAAGTGAGGTAGGGTTTAATTTAGGCCATAGGATTGAATCAATCCTAGCCCTTAGATTTAGGTTGCCCTAAATTTCCTTATGGTTCTATTTTAATTCCTATTTTTCCCTAACAACCTCATTTTCTCTTTTCTTATTTGTAGGTTTTCGAAGAGGATGAGGAGGAGCCATGAGAGCAAGGGGAGCCACCATGGAAAAATTTCTCTTTATATTAGTTATGAAAAATTTCATTGTAATGTTTCCCATTTAATTAAATGTAGAGATCCTACCAAGGATCTATTTTGTTATTTAATAAAATTATTTTCTTGTTTTGAGTTCAACTATTGTGGAAAATCCCATTTATTTTAAATCCAAGAGTTTTACACATTTGGGTGTCAAAAAGAGATTGGAAGGCTTGAAATTTTAAATTTAGTTGATTCCTAGTTGTTGGAAGGTTCCTTGTTGTATTTTTAAGCTTAGGTTTTTCTTAAATTTGAAATTGGGCATTTCACGAGATAGAAATTTATTTCTCTGTTGAAAGTGCCTAAACTACCACCCTACGCAAACCAATGGTCTTATGACAGCCGTCCTTCCTGGGGGGTGGTTCATCGACCATCACTCTATGTTAAAAAGATGTTATGAAACCGACACTCTGCACATGGCGGAGATTCTGCATTCACCGAAAAGTAACCTTCAACAATTAAGTGTGTTGACAAATTTTCTGCTTAAGTTGATTTCTAGTGCAATATTAATTTTAATGAAGATGTTTTCTATTCATGGGTTGCTAGATTGATAATACATCTAGTTTCTTATTTTGAATTTCATAATATCAACTCAATCTCTATTCTACCCTTTGCAATAAAATGTAAAAATTGAGTATAACATTACTACAATTCATTTTATTTCACATATTCCATTTTTCCAATAAAACAACAAGAATTCAACACATTTCCTTTCAATACATCTTTGTTCTTTTCCAAATATACATGTATATATATTGCAACTTGAATGCTTACAACTTTTAGGAGAGTTTCATTTCAAGACAATAAAAACTTAATATTTCCTTTCACTATACCCTTAGAATCCAAATATGGAACCTACCAATTTTCCAATTCATTCTTTTATAATGCAAGACTTTAAATCCATTTCTTTCACTAAGACTAATCCTTTCCAACAAGGTAAGAAACCAAGAGATCTTTCTATATTCACTAACTCATTTCAATTTGGAATAAATGAAATATTACAACTTTTATTCATTCATTAAAATGTTACAAACTTCCACTTAGTGTGGGAATAATAATATAATCAAATACAACATAGGGATTTCAACAAGGCCAAACAAAAGTCTTCTTGCATGTCTTCTCCGACCTTGAAGCTTCAATCTTGCAATCTTTAATCTTTCAAAACTATGATAACAATACAAACAAAGGAAGGGGGAATAGGTGACACTCTCAACCCAACCTTTAATCCAATATGGGAGAATCCATCCCCTGATTGGCCCCCGAGCCCCAACCAAATAACAATGAGGGATATTGAGAAAAATTTGACAAATTTTTACAAGAATAGATTCCAAAAATAAAAATCAATCCAAAGCATTCAACACATTTACATGGAAACACAATAAAATTACAACTTTATCAAACAACATGTTATCCATATTTCACCCTAGGGAAAATATTGGGTCGACCATGACCCCGTACAGAAAGAATCAAAGAAGAAACATTTAAATATTGCAAACTGGTTGTAGAGGGACTCTACAATGGAATGGCGGGGCATGCGAAAGTTTAAATGACACTGTGTGAGAAGAAAGAGAAGAAATGGATCTATCGCGCGAATCCGTGTCTTAAATCTATTTGACAAACTTGGGAAGGCTCTAAAATAAAAAAGGAAGGGTCAAGAAAAGGTTGGTTTTTTGCCCCGTGTTATCCCAAAAGGATAAAAGTCACAAAATAAGCCGCAACTCCGCCCAAGGGAAAAGGTTAGCATTTGAGCTCGTGTCAAAGCGAAAGGGCGTCGAAAGGAAAAGGTGAAAATTTTTCTTTTGACAAAAAGGCACATAGAAAAAATTGAAGCGCATCCCTCGGCCAACAAAAGGGTGCCACGTGTCCAAGCGAGTAGCGGGACTACGGGGAGTTTTCTCTGGATTTCACAATTCTTGCGAAATAGGGAAAAGATAAATTACGGACCCACGAAACCCTATTTTTCCCTAATTTGGCTGTCACGTGTCCCATATTAAAGGGGACCCAATTTTTCAAACTATTTTCCCATCCATTTGCACGAACTCGATATAAACTTCGGAGGGGAATATCTTTTGACTCAAGGCTCGAAATATTACAAATCGACACCGTTGGAGGCGTCTCAACATCTTCTCGCACCATGAAAAGATAAAAAAATCATTTTTTGGGCCCCAGTAGGTGAAAAAATGGAGAAAACGTCTTCGGGATTTCAATGCTTTGGATCTCCTTGCCTCAACAACCAGATCGGATTCGATCTATTCTGCCATTTCCTCTTCCTTCAAGGCACCGAACCAAGGATTGATGCAGTAAAGATAGATTTGGGGAAAATTTTATCTAAAGCATTAACAATAGTGGTTGAACTTTAACCTGCTTTTCTCACTTCTCTCTCTCTCTTCCTTCTATTTGATTGAATCTATAAATATGAGGGTAGGATTCATTGTAAAGGGTTGGACATTCCTTGTTTTGTAGGCTCCCTTTTTCTTCTAGCAAAGGAATTTGTGGAATTTCAGGCCTTCCATCAAAGTTGCAATATATTTCTTACCTCCTGGCTATTTTGTAATGTATTGTATCAATCTGCAGAGCAATAAAACACATTTGTGATCGATTCTAGATCCTTTCTGTCTCTTTTTCTTGCATCTGGTCTTTCATTATAAATATGGTTATCTGTGTTTGATTATTGCATGTATTTGTTGGTTTGTGTCTATCAATGAGAACTAGTGTTCATCATTCCTTCGGTGCATCACCTTGTAGTTTAGTTATTGTTTATTTCTTGTACCCCTTTCTTATCCCTGTCTCCTTGGAAAGTTTTAGATTAGGTATAGAGATAGATCCTCTGCAAATTCTCATGTATGCATCTAAATAGAGGAATAAGGAACCAACCTTTAATCTAGAGAGCTTTCCCATTTTGCAAGGTCCCACACCTTGGGGAAAGTTCAATGTTATGCAATCACACCAAATGAGTCTGCCTTAGAAAAGTAGATCCATAACTCATTTGGGGGTGATGTGATTTCGCACTAACACAACATAATAGGATTAAGATCAAACCAAAAGGAGCAAGGACCATGGGAATCACCTCCTTTTTCCTTCCAAGTGAAGTGGGAGATTCACCCAAAGCCTCCATGTGCATAATAAAACAACAAACCAACCTTATCTCTCCCTTTTAAGTATGCAACAATATGACCATTTTTTTTCCTTTTCACTCCCCATAGGTGAAACTCCGAATAACACAATGCAAGCCTCACATATCCATATTCCCTCCCCATTGGTCCCATAAATCCATCTCCACACACCTAATTTAATGAAACTTCCAAACCCCACAAAAACAACACATTCACAAAACTCTTGCAATACTTAACAAACGCTAAATTTTAACATCTACAAGCATAACTAAAAACAACAACAAAGGTGGAGAGACTACCTCTCCATTAAGCTTCCAAGAGAACTTCACTCCATAAGTTTTGAAACCTTTAAGCTTGGAACACTCCAAAAGAAACTCCAACAAGCTCCCAAATCCAAAAGTGCAAGAGAAAGAAAATGAACAAGTAACCCCAATTCCATTAAATTCCATCAATAAATAAATATGGGATGTGACGATGATGAGGTGGCTCCATGTATGATGTCACTTCATCATTCCTTCATTCCAACACACAAGTCAAACACCATGCACAAGAAAATAAATGAACATGTAAGACTATGACAACCTAAAAAACACTCAAACTTGGACACCATGCCTACCAAGTAAAAATAATTGTGGTAATTAGGAAAGTGTAATTATTTTCACCCTTTTACATTCCAAAATGGATAAATGAGTATAAAATTAACCCCCTTACTGTAGGTATGGTTGTTGGGTGAATTTAAGAGGCATGGGACAAACTTAACTTGTCCCACAAGTCTCCAAAAAATCCTCCCAAGTCAAAATCCGAATTTTGAAGTTGGGGGAGAGTACATAACACAAAAACCAACACAAATCTATCCTACATCCACAATATTTCAAGGACCATCTACCCTCATAATTATCCCATTGTCACATCCTTATTTTAGTTAACAAATTAAGTTGGATTAGCTAATTAAGACATAATAATAATTGTTAATAAAGTGACAATAATTTCCAATAATTAAATACATATACACAAATAAAACACACAAAATTAAAAGAAAGGAAAACATTTCACCCCATGACCACACATGTGAGGTCACCCCCATGGGAAACCTCCTAACTAGGCATGCAAAAATAACACAACATAACATTACACAAGTTGTCAAATTTTGGCCATGTTGCACAACACCCAACATCCTTCCATGGTTGGTCCCCTATCCCCTTTCGATGTATGTGATAAAATGTTCTGCAACAAAGAAAAACCTCTCTAGCCTTATATCTGTATTAACAATATCGAGACAAATATACACATAAAAATCAATAATCATAATCTAAAACTAAGTAATTTTATTATTTATTAACATATCAAAAAATATTATTCTAACATCCATGAGATTATAATTCTACTCAGAACATCCAAAGTATAACGTGTCAGTATAAAATCCAAATAATGCAAATCAACATATATCGAACTATCTACCAATGTCATCTAGTGTATCATAATCAAAATGTGAAACACAACATGTTAATAGTATAAATATTTTCATAGTCTATCATCTACTAATCAATGTGTCATAATCATAATATTTAAGTATCGGTCCCAAAATTAATATCAACATAATGCAAATAGTATCAAAGAGGAGTGGGCACAACATCCCCCTCCCCTTAGAATCAACTTCCTCTTGGAAGTCACTGAAATATGTGAGGAAACTGAGTCCTTAACAAAGTAACATCCTTCCATGTGGCTGTAGTCTCATTGTACCTATCTCGATTTGGACTCAATCTGGTCAATATCGAGGCCTCGAAGACCTATGGTCCTACGCTCTATGATGCACATGGGCTCCATAGTCACCTACTCCTACTCCTACACTTGCAATGTAGTCCAATCCAATACATGAGAGGGATATGAAATGTATCTCCTAAGAACAAAAACATGAAATACATCGTGCACGCGAGACAAGATGGGTGACAAGGCTAGACGATAAGCTAAGGGATTGATCCTCTCAAAGATCTAGAATGGACCCATGACTCTAGGAGATAACTTAGAGAATTTTCCATAATGAATAGGGATCTTATGAGGTTTGACACAAGAAACATCTTCTTGCACACCTCATAGCTACGATAAACTCTCCTATGATCTGCATATTTCTTTTGTCTATCCTGTGCCTCCTAAAGCCTCTGTCTAATCAAAAACCTGTTGCTCCATGTCTTGTAACAAAGTTGGCCCAAGAGATACTCTATCCTCCAATCTGTCCCAACTCAGTGGTGTCCTGCACTCCCTACCATAAAGTTCCTAAAATGGAGCCATACCAATAGAACTTTGAAAGTTGTTATTATAAGCAAACTCCACTAGGTACAAATACTCCTCCCATCTCAACTGATGGTCCATAACGTACATCTGAAGCATGTCCTCTAAAATATGATTCACCCGCTACGTCTATCCATCTATCTCTAGATGATATGTTGTACTAAAGTTGATACTTGTCCCAAGGGCATGCTACATGGTAGTCCAGAAATGAGAGGTGTATAAGGGATCACAGTCACAAATAATCTTCCGTGGAATCCCATGCATTATGACATTCTTATCTAAGTATACTGCACCACCGCACTAATCGTATAGGTGATCTTCACCAAAGAAAAATGAGCCACTTTCTTCATTCTATCCACTATGACCATGGTGGCATCGTGGTGGTATCTCGATATCGGTAGTAACTCCAACCCCATGATACTGTGCACCTCGGTCACGTTAGTTGGTGTGGGCCAATCCATAATAGCTCTAATCTTGGAAGGATCAATTGTGATAACTTCCCCGGAGAAATCTTGTGACCGAAGTACTAAACTTCTAATTTGAAGAAGACACACTTATCCATGTTCTCATAAAGTTGTTGTTCACGAATACACTGCGAACCTGTCAAGGTGTTGCTCATGCTCCTCATGCATATGTGAGTATATCATAATTTCATCAAGAAATACGAGTACAAAGTGATCTAAACATTTCTCGAATACCCCATTCATCAAAATCATGAATATTACGGGCGTTTATTAGGCCAAAAGGTACCACTATGAACTAATAGTGGCCATATCTCATGTGGAAAGCTGTCTTATGGATATCTTCCTTTGAAATCCTTAGCTGATGGTAGCTTGACTTAAGATCAATCTTAGAAAATACAGTGGCTCCTTTCATCTGATCAAATAAATCATCTATCCATGGAAGGGGTAATGATTCTTTATTGTTACCTTGTTCAACTGCATGTAGTCCACACGAAACGCAGAGATCCCTCTTTTTTCTTCGTAAATATCACCGATGCACTCTAAGGAGATATACTAGGACATATTAGTCCTTTCTCAAGAACTCCCTCCAACCGCAACTTGAGCTCACATAGCTCAGGTGTGGTCATCCTATATGCTTCTCGTGAGATAGGCTCCACTCCAGGAACCAAATTAATATGAAATTCAATCTCATGTGGGGAGGTAACCTGAAACTCACTAGGAAAGGCATCGGATAACTCCTTAACAATTGGGTGGTCATCAAATGATGGTCCACGAGTCTCATCCTGATGATCACTACTAACAATGATGTCAAATAACTAAAAACCCCGTCACGCACGCCACTTTAGCCGCATAGTAGTTATGGTGTGAATAGAGATGGGTCTCTTAACTCCACTAATCACTGACTCCACTCCCAAATTGTCTCGCACAAGATATAACCTTACTTTGACAATGAACTCTAGATCTCATGCACAAAAACCAATCTATAGAATAGATAACTCCATTTGAATCCAAGTGAAGGATACAAAGATCAAAATTCGTGGTGAAGGGTCCTAGGTCCACTACACACTCTCTAACTAAGGATTCCAATTATAGTTTTTCTCTAGAAGCCATATGAACATCCCAACTAAGGCCCTTCCTAATTTGCACCATCCTCCATCTTATACCAAAGATTGAGAATGAAATAATCTGATGAGCCTGAATCAAATAAGATAAGGGTATAAATACCACCAATGCTACATGTGGTATCTATCATCGTGCCTTGTGCTCGCCCGGCGGTTCTCGATGAAAACATAGATCCTGTGGATCCTGTCCATGTCACAAACCATACGCTTAGAAACCAGAGCCTTACCCTAATTAGCAGGGTTATGAGGGAACTCTCTCCAATGATGACCATGTACACTTCACCCATAACAAGTACCTAGTCCTATCAACTGAGTAGAAACTCCTCCAGTGGGCACAGTAGTCCGTCTTTATAGACCCGATGATCATGTAAGAGATCTTTGTGGGTGCTGCGGTGGATGTAATCCTGTTGACTATGCTCGAGGTGGACCCTGTGTCCTGTTGGGCCTACTAGTTGGAAGTCCTATATTTGGCCCTCTCTAAGAATCATGGTGTTGTGGAGGCCGAAAGGGAGGTCAAGTCTCACTGCCACTACTGTTGAGGAGGCCTAAAGGAAGACTATGTTGAAGTGTGTTTGCCACGAGGAGGAACAACTAATCTCCTTGAACTACTATCCTAAAACTGTTGTATGTGGCTCCTTGTAATGCCCACAATTTTTCACACACAAAACCCAAAAGCAAAACACATATTATAATGGAAAAATTATGGAATTTTTTTATTTTTTTATTTTTGTTAAAGGCCGAATGCAACACTTAACTAAAACCTAGTGTTAATTATCTACTTTTGTCACAACATTAAATAAATAATAATATTAAATAAGAGAATTGATTAAATCTATGGTTGAGTTTAAAATATTTCATTCCATTAATCCTAAATAAATTTAATACCTAGGTTCCTAAGGTCATGTAAAATTAAATAATTAAAGTTCAAGTCAAAATAGCTCTTTCATTTATACTAAGCTAATTAATTAATTCTCCATTGTAAAAGTAAACTAAACTAATAAGGAGAAATTTTATTTAATTTAATTCAAGGATAAAAGGAAATAACTAAATTACTTTCAAAACACACTAGTGGCCCCATTCAAAAGGAGACCCATGTGATCAAATGATCACCTCACCTACCCCCACCTAACTATTGTAGGGGACAATCTTGGCCCTTGGATGAAACCAATATGGACCATTGGATGAGGAAATTTAAACTAAACCTAAAAATCCTTAAGGAAGAATTTTATTCTTTCTCTTTTGTTCTTTTCATTTGTTCTTTTGTTTTTGTTTTTGAAGGTTAATGGAAGATGGAAGAGGAGGAAGCCATGGATGAGGAGGTTGCAAGCTTGGGGGATGGATATACACATCTTAAATCCATATTATTTTATTTTTCTTTCTCTATTCTACCCTCTTCAAGGGTTTGTAAATTTCTCATTTTATTGAAAACATGGTTTAAAAGAATACCCATTTTGGGTATATTACATTTTTATTTCTCCAATAAATCTATAATAAAATTCATTTTTGATGTTTAAATTATTGTTTTTGTTAATGCTCTCACTAAGAATATATACATGTATATAGATATATACATTTATACATACATATATACATACTAGTGTGTATATATATGTGTATACATAAATATATTTATATACCATATTTTAATCAGATATAAACCTTAAAATAATATATATATACATATATATATATATATATATATATATATATATATATATATATAGTTAGTTATTAATACAAAAAATATTATATTGATGCGGCTTAGGGATAGGGTAGGAAGGGCCGTAGTTTATTTGGCCAGCCATTTAGTTTTGTTGTGTTTAGTTAGTTGGTTGGGGAGGGCGCACCGCCCCCAACCCAACCCACAAATATTTTATTACACTAATTATAGGGTGGGGGACGAGCCCCCACAAAACTAAAACATTTTCACTTATCTTAAACTTTGCGCATTTTTTTAAAAAAATCCTACCCGCGGCTTGTTTGATTATATATATTTTTAAAAGTTAGTTATCAATACAAAAAAATTATATTGATGCGGCTAGGGTAAGGAAGGGCCGCAGTTTATTTGGCCAGCCATTTAGTTTTGTTGTGTTTAGTTAGTGGGTTGGGGGAGGGCGCACCGATATATATATATATAAACTTATTTATTTATATATTTATTTATTTATTTTTGATTATTAAACAATTATCTCTAGTAAAGTTAAGGGATATAAATCTAATATTAATTTCATACCATAATAAATTTTTTTGTTACAAATGTGTAAAGAGATATTCTTTTGATTTGATTTATTTAAAGAACCAATAATAGGTCGAATAGAGTATGGAAAAATCAAGCAAGGGATATAAAAACTTTCTATTATTCAAAGGAGGAGGACAAAAATTTGGGGCAAAGTATTAAGGTTGTTTAGTCATTTCAAATAATTTGCAAGATAGTTGAAACACTATTATTTTTGTTTCTTTCAACACATCTAATAATACATTTATAGTTCTAATTCTTCAAGGTACTTTAATCTAAGGAAGGCAAGAATATTCATTCCATTCACATGATATTTGTTTATTTCAAAATGTAGTCTAATACATTACAATATTTTGGAAATAAAAGTATATCAACTACTTTGGAAATGAGAGTATCTCAACCTACAACATTACAATATTTTGGAAATGAAAGTATTTTTGAAATTAATAAGGGTATATCCATTCCATCCTCATTCAAATCTCCCTTTTCTTCAAAAACAATACAATCTTGATAATTTTCTTCCACAACACTACACATAAAATTTTAATTTTCTAAATCCACACACTCTTAAAGGAATTTACAAGATAGAAAGATTTTCAAAGAGTACAACAACTTTCTCACAAATTTACAATTTTACAAAGCATCCAACCAAGTGGGAAATATGAATTTGAAAATAAATCACAACAAGGCTATCCACAACCAACTTTCAAGTCTTCAAAGAGTATGTCTTCTCCACAAAGGTAGCTTCAACTTTGGCTTTCTTCAACATCACAAGAGAATCACAAAACAAGGAAGGGGGAGTAGGCAACACTCTCCACCCAACCTTAAATCCATTAAGGGAAGAATTCATTCCCTTAATGTCCCTCGAGCCCCAACCAAGGAACCATGAGGAGCATTGAACATCAATGACAACCTTCAACAAAGTGGCTTCACAACAACACACATACAAAACTTTCAACTTCAACCAAGACAACATAATCAACAAGTTTTCACATTTCCAACAATACACATGTTTGAAGATCAAACCAAATAGAGAAATGGTTATGGGAGACCAACTCTTTATTCCTCCCAATTGAATTGGGAGTCTTACCCTAAGCCTCCAAGTGTAGAAAAAGTAATCACACAATTCCTTATCTCTCCCTTGTAACAAGAAACAATTTCATAAATCCATTTTCTCTCCCCATAGGAAAGACTCCCATTCAAACTCCCATGAATTTGAATGCTTCACATAAACTCCATTTTCCCTCCCCAATTTTGCCATAAGCCCTCCTAAAATACCTAACTAAGGCCAACTACTCAACCAACCTACACAAACACCATCACAAGACAAAATGCATTTAATCAACACAACATTGCTTACAATAAACAAAAAAGCATAATAAAAAGGGGTGGAGAGCCTACCTCTCCATCAAGATCCAAGCAAAACCTTCACAAGCCCCTTCAATCCAAGCCAAGCAATTTCCAAGCACTCCAAAAGCTCCAAAATCTAAAAGTGCACAAGAAGAAAAAAGAGCAAGTAACCCCCATTCCAACCAAAAATCACAAATAAATAGAAATGGAGAGTGAGGATGATGAGGTGGCTCCATGTAGGATGTCACTTCATCATCCCCCATCCCCACACTCAAGTCAAACACACCAAGACCAAGAAACATCAATGCACAAGCAAGGACTATGACAACCCACATGGCTCAAACTTGCACACCATGCTTTCAAGGGACATAATAAATTGGATTAGAAAAAAATGCAATGATTTTCCTTCTCTAACACTCAAAAATGGACAAAGAATTCAAAATTAAGCTTCTCAACCCATAGGTAAGGTTGTTGGGTCAAATTAAGAGGCATGAGACAAGTCTTGCTTGTCCCACAAGTCTCCAAAAGTGCCCCCAAGTCAAAATATGAATTTTGAACTTGGGGTGGAGTAAAACACTCCCAAATCAACATAAATTCTACTTACACAAGGACTACAAGATCTCATCATCACTATTAGTCACATATCTACTTTGGTTAAATAAAAAAAGAAGGGTTGAGTATAATAAACACACATTTACACATGCTAAAAGAAGTGACCAATTTTCCAAATTTAAATACAAAAATATAAATAAACACATATAAAAACAATTAAATAAAGAGACGCAATCCACCCCATGACCACATAGGTGAAATCACCCCCGTGGGAGACTTCCAAACAAGACATGCAAAGACATAATAGACAACATTACACAAGTTGTCAATTTTGGTCTCGTTTCTCAACACTCGACATCCTTCCGTGGTTGGTCCCCTATCCCCTTTGATGTTTGTGATAAAAGTGTTGCACACAAAAAATACCTTTTTGGCCTTTCGTCCGTATTAACAACATCGGGAACATATGCAGATAAAATCAGTGTTCATCATTCAACATTTAACAATTCTATTTTCCATCAATATGTTAAAATTTAAACATAACATCCATAAGATTAAAATTCTACTCAAAAAATCCCAGAACATGTTGTGTCAGTAGGAAATCCATATCATGAAAATCAACATATATCAACTGTCTAACATCACTATCTAGTGCATCACAATAAAACATAACATCATAGTGTCAATAATCCATATATTAGTACAATCTATCATCTACTGATCAATGTATCATAATAAAATGTCTAAACATCAGTCAATAGTATCAATATCAAGATAAAATAATGTCGAAGAGGAGTGGACACTACATCCCCCTCCCCTTAGACTCGACTTCCTCCTGGAAGTCACTAGAATAGATGAGGAAATTGAGCTCACAAAATAGTAGCATCCTCCCAAGTGGCTATAGTCTCATTGTACCTATCCCACTGGATCCGCACCTGGTCAATCTTGCGGCCTCGAAGGCCCAAGGTCCTGTGCTCTATGATGTGCATGGGCTCCACTTGACACTTGCCTCTACTCCTGCACTGCACTTCTTTCTAATCCAAAACATGAGAGGGATATAGAATATATCTCTAAAGTACAAATAGATGAAAAATATCATGCATGCGAGACAATCTGGGTGGTAATACTAGACGGTAGGCCAAGGGACTAATACACTCCAAGATCTCAAAGGGACCCAAAAATATTGGAGCTAACTTATAGCCTTTTCCATAATGTATCGGACTCTTATGCGGTCTGACATGAAGAAATACCTTCGTGCCCACCTCAAAACTACGATCTTTTCTCCTCAGATCAACATACTTCTTCTACCTATCATGAGCCTCCTGAAGCCTCTGATGAATCAAGACAACCTATTGCTCCATATCTTGTACCAAAGCCGACCCAAGAGAAACCTTGTCCTCTAACCTATCCCAACTCAAGGGTTTCTTGCACTCTCTGCCATACAACACCTGAAAAGGAGTCATGCCAATCAAACTCTAAAAACTGTTGTTGTAGGAAAAATCTATCAAATACAAGTACTCCTCCCACCTAGACTGTTGGTCTATGACATACATCCACAACATATCCTCCAAGATATGATTCACTCACTCTATCTGCCCATCTGTCTCTAGATGATAAGTTGTTTGAAGGTGATACACCTACCAAGAACCCGATGCATGGTAGTTTAGAAGTGAGAAGTGTACAAGGGACCGTAGTCGTAAATGATCTTTTACGGAATCCTGTGCAATCTGACAATCTCATCAAGGTATACCAGTGCTACTGCACTAGCTGTATAAGTGGTCTTCACTAGAGAACAGTGTGTCACTTTCTTCAATTTATCCATTGTGACCATAATGGCGTCATGGTGATATATCAATGTCGATAGCCCTGCGATGAAATCCATGGAAATGGCATCCCATTTTCACTCCGATATGGCATGCAGGTAGAGAACGCCAGCTGGATGTTGATGCTTGGCCTTCACCCTATAACACTATAAAAAACATGACATGAATTGAGCTACATCCCTTGAAGACCTCTCCAATGGTAAAGTGGTCTCAAGGTAGCGTGCATCTCCTTCACTCTGGATGGGATGAATAAGGTGCATGACGAGCCTCTGTCAAGATATCCTGTCTCAAGCCCACATCTCTAGGAACATAAATTTGACCTCTGTGTCTGAGAAGGGCATCTTCCTCTAATGAGAAACCATCAAAATTCCCCTCAAGAGGTCTCTGAGACTCAATATCTGATTTAGCTGCAAGGTAGGAGCTATCGTGAGGAAGCTGCTGCAAGATCCTACTCCGTAAATCTATACTCATCGAGGTAGCCATAACCACATGTCTTCGTCTACTCAGGGCGTCTACAACCGCATTCTCCTTCCCCTTCACATGATCTATCTATATTTCATACTCACAAAAACTCCATCCAATGCCACCGCGTGTGTTGAGATTGGGTTACGTGAAGAGGTGACAAAGACTCAAGTGATCAGTCCTAAGTATAAATCTCTGGCCAAGAAGGAAGTGTCTCCATCGAACCAAGGCATGAAAAACTACTGCAAGATCAAGGTCATGAGTTGGATAATTGAGCTCATAATCCTTGATTTTGTGAGAATCAAAAGCTACAACATGGCCCTCCTGCATCAACACACCTCCCAATCCCACCAAATAAGTATCGGTGCAAGAAACAAAGAAATCACCCGGAGGGGTCCAAATTGTAAGAATAGGTGTCATCGAAAGGCAATCCTTTAGTGTCCTGAAGGCTTGATCACATCTATCTAACTAGATGAACTTATTCCCTTTCTGCTTTGAAGGGAAGTGATGGGGTACGCAACCCGAGAGAAGTCCTAAACAAATATCCTATAGTACCCTGTCAACCCCATGAAACTATGCACCTCGGTCACACTAGTGGGTGCTGGCCAATCCATAATGGCTCTAATCTTGGAAGGATCGACTGTATAAATCCCTAGAAATGATGTGACCCAAATACTGCACCTCTGACTAAAAGAATGCACACTTTTCTAGGTTCCCATAAAGCTACTGCTCACAAAGACACTGCAGAACCTAATGAAGGTGCTCCTCGTGATCCTCATGTGTACATGAGAAGATCAAGATGTCATCAAGGAACACAAGTACAAAATGATCTAAAAAGTTCTTGAACACCCTGTTCATCAAACTCATGAACATTGTAGGGGTGTTCGTAAGACCAAATGGCACCACTGTGAACTCATAGTGGCCATACCTCATGTGGAAAGATGACTTGTGGATATCTGCCTCTGCGATCCTCAACTGATGGTACCTTGACTTCAGATCTATCTTAGAAAATACAATGGCCCCCTTCATCTGATCAAACAAATCATTAATGCAAGGAAGGGGGTAACAATTCTTGATCATTACTTTGTTAAGTGATGATAGTCCACACACAAATGTAAGGATCCATCCTTCTTCTTCACAAAAATCACTTTGGTGCACCCCAAGGGGATACACTAGGATGGATTAGGAATTTCTCGAGAAGTCCCTCAAGCTCAAATTGACCTAACATAGCTCAGGTGTGGTTATCCTATATGGAGTGCGTGAGATAGGTTCCACTCCTGGAACCAAATGAATGTGAAAATATATCTCACGTGGGGAGGCATCCCTGGTAGCTCACTAGGAAACACATATGAAAACTCCTAAAAAATGGGGTGATCATCAAGTGAAGGTCCACTAGCCCCATCTTCCAACCTATGAATGACTGTAATAGCATACAACTAACAACCCTGTCGTGCACACCACTTCAGCTACATATTGGAAATAGTGCAGATAGAAATGGGTCGCCTAACTCCAACTATCACTGTCTCCACACCCAAATCATCTGCATAAGATATAATATTACTGTAGAAATCAAATCTGGCTCTATGTGTAGACAACCAATCCATGCCCAAGATAATACCATACGAACCCAAGGGAAGAATATGAAGATCCAAAGTAGTGGTAAAGGGTCCTAGGTCCACTATGCACTCCTTGACTAAGGAGTCAATTGAGATCTTGGCTCTAGAAGCCATCTCGACATCCCAACTAAGGCCCTGCCTAACTGCCACTAGCCTGCAATGCTCTACTAAAGATGGTGAAATGAAAGAATCAAGAGCTCGAGTCAAATAAAATAGGGATAGAAATACCACCAATGCTACTTGTGGTCTCTATCACCGTGCCCTAGTGCTCTTCCTGATGGTTCTTGACTATTGCATAAATCCTGTGGCTCCTAGCCATGTCACCAATAGTAGGATTAGAAATAGGTTCCTTACCCTAATTAGCAGGGTTCTAAGGGCACTCTCTCCAATGATGTCCGTGCACGCCGTATCAGAACAAGTTCTGGTCCTCTCCATCATGTGCGAGATAGTCCCTCAAGTGGCCCATTAGTATGTACTAAAGGACCGGAGGATCTGGAAATAAACCTATGTGGGTCTTTGTAGTGGACGCGCTTACACTTTATGCATGACATGGAGCATATGTCATGTTGGATCCCCTAGCTAGAGGTCTGATATTACGCCATCTTTAAGCATCAAGACGTTGTGGAGATTGAAATGGCGGTTGATTCTTCGATCTTCTTGAGGAGGTGAAGGAGGCCGGAAGGAATACTTGCATTAATGTGTGTCCACCATGAGGAGGAGGAGCTAATCCCCTCGATCTACTTTCTTGTAGCTATTGTATGATACTCCTCACTTTTTCACGTGCTGTTGTGTCTTCCCCATGGTTTCTCTCGTAATATAGGCCTTCTCCACGACCTTTGAAAGTGTCCATGGACAATGAATATGCCTTTGCCCTACCCAAGTCCAAGTTCATGCCCCTGATGAACCTGTGAACTTGAACCTGCTCATCCTGCATATAAATTACATACTAAAGTAGATCCAAGAATGGTCCCTCATACTCTGCGACCATCAAGGATGCTTGTCACAAATTTTGGAACTCATCAATCCTGAAACGCTCCTCAAAGAAATCCCAAGTGATTGTCTCAGAATCTACATGGAGCTTATGCTCCTTAGTCCTCCACCATACTCCTACTTTGTCTCTTAGAAGGTAGATAGAAGCACAAGATTTCATGTTGTTAGAAAAAGGTCATAGCTTGAAGCATCTGCTCAAGCTAACCAACCACAACTCGGCTTGAAATCTACCTGTGTCTCCAGTAAAATGAGGCAGGTGCAACTTCAGTATCTCTCTAATGTTCTCAGTTGCAGATGAATGTCACCCTCTAGGCCTCTCTACATGATCAACTCTCAGCCTAGGGATCTTAGACCTATCTTTGTGCATCACATCTCAATCTATGAGCTCTCTAGGAGGTGACTCATGTCTAATTGAATCCACATGGGAGTTCTCTACCCTCTCCTATGCACTGTGACATGAAGGCACACGAGCCTCCACTGATGGATCCTGTCATGTCTGCTAAGTTGCTCTCCTATCGATCCTCCACGTATAACAACATTAACCTCCTGTAACCTCTCGTAATATATGGGGAAGAATAGTGGCTACTTACTACCGATCTCGGGAGTGCTTGGGATCAAGGTCCACGTGTAGGAACCCCTTGTGCGGTATGTGCCTCATGCACGACACCAAGGTGAGAGTTAGTTTATAATTATCTAAGCTTTTGTTTTCAGTTTTCCAAAACTTTATGTTTCAAAACATCATGCATAATTTTGCGTCCTAGGTTTAAATTTGCGCCATGTTTTTTTTTTTTTTTTCGTGTTTTCTAGGTGTGCCCAGGGTCTAAGCGTTGAACCCATGGCTCTGATACCAAATGTAATGCCCACAAATTTTCGCACACGAAACCCCAAAGCCAAACAAATATTATAATGGAAAAATTATGGAATACATTTTTATTTTATTTTTTAAAGGCCGAATGCAATGCTTAACTAAAACCCAGGGTTAATTACCGATCGTCGCAACATTAAATAAATAATAATATTAAATAAGATAATTGATTAAATCTATAGTTGAGTTTAAAATATTTCATTCCATTAATCCTAAATAAATTTAATACCTAGGTTCCTAAGGTCATGCAAAATTAAATAATTAAAGTTCAAGTCAAAATAGCTCTTTCATTTATACTAAGCTAATTAATTAATTCTCCATTGTAAAAGTAAACTATATTAATAAGGAGAAATTTAATTTAATTTAATTCAAGGATAAAAGGAAATAACTAAATTTCTTTCCAAAACACACTAGTGGCCCCATTCAAAAGGATACCCATGTGATCAAATGATCACCTCACCTACCCCCACCTAATTATTGTAGGGGAAAATCTTGGCCCTTGGATGAAACCAATATGGACCATAGGATGAGGAAATTCAAACTAAACCAAAAAATCCTTAAGGAAGGATTTCATTCTTTCTCTTTTGCTCTTTGTTTTTGGTTTTTTGAAGGTTAATGGAAGATGGAAGAGGAGGAAGCCATGGACGAGGAGCTTGCGATCTTGGGGGATGGATATACACATCTCAAATCCATATTATATTATTTTTCTCTCTATTCTACCCTCTTGAGGGTTTGTAAATTTCTCATTTTATTGAAAACATGGTTTACAAGGATACCCATTTTGGGTATATTACATTTTATTTCTCCAATAAATCTATAATAAAATTCATTTTTGATGTTTAAATTATTGTTTTTTTAATGCTCTCACTAAGAATATATACATGTACACACACACACACACACATTTATACATACTAGTGTGTGTGTGTGTGTGTGTGTGTGTGTGTATATATTTATTTATTTATATACCATATTTTAATTAGATATAAACTAAAATAAGAAATATAATAATATATATATATATATATATATATATCATAGTAAAAATATATATAATAAAAAAATACCCGGTAGGAGTTTTACAGTGCCGTGGGTAGGATTTTTTTTTAAATGCTTTGAAAGTTTAAGATAAGTGAAAATGTTTTAGTTTGGTGGGGACTCGGCCCCATCTTGTAATTAGTGTAATAAAAGATTGGTGGGTTGGGGGAGGGGCACTTTGCCCCCACCTAATATGGGTTGGTGCGGTGGCGATGTCCCCTCCCCCACCCCACTACCTAAACACAACAAAACAAACCGACCGACCAAATAAATCATGGCCCTTCCTTACCCTAGCCACATCAATATAAAATTTCTTCTTCTTTTTTATATTAGTAACTAACTTTATATATATATATATATATATATATATATATATATATATTATATATATATATATATATATTGTTAAACAATTATCTCTAGTAAAGTTAAGGGCTATAAATCTAATATTAATTTCATACCATAGTTAAAATTTTTGTTACAAATGTGTAAAGATATATTCCGGTGATTTGATTTA
Source organism: Taxus wallichiana var. yunnanensis (assembly GCA_018340775.1). Classification (NCBI taxonomy): domain Eukaryota; kingdom Viridiplantae; phylum Streptophyta; class Pinopsida; order Cupressales; family Taxaceae; genus Taxus; species Taxus wallichiana. The sequence continues at coordinate 447,201,037 of CM031242.1, forward strand.
TTTAAATAACCAACAAAAGAGGTCAAATAGAGTATGGAAAAATAAAGCAAGGGATATAAAAATTTCTACTATTGAAAGGAGGAGGAAGAAAATTTAGGGAAAAGTATTAAGGTTGTTTAATCATTTCAAATAATTTACAAGCAAGTCAAAACACTATTTTTTTCTTTCAACACATCTAATAATAAATTTGTAGTTTTAACACTTCAAGGTACTTTCATCTAAGGAAGGAAAGAATAGTCATTCCATTCACATGATATTTTTTTCTTTCAACATAGAGTCTAATACATTACAATATTTTGGAAATAAAAGTATATCAACTACTTTGGAAATGAGAGTATTTTTATCTCTCCAAAGTGAACCCTATAGAGATGATGATGGAGGTTTTCTAAGCTTACACAAATGATCTCTCTCTCTCTCTATTTCATAGATACAATAGAAACACCTCAAGTTTGCGTGTATACCTATTTTGAGGTGAGTCTCTGGTATCAAGGCCGGTTCCTTATTGGTGTCTCCTAAACTGATTTCTAGGAGTTTAAGAGTAAACGATAAGCGTAAAATGATTACAACTAAGGTGATACACCAAATTTGCATGAGGGATTTGGTGAGTATATGCACAACTGATTTGGGAAGGATTCTGATGCACGAACCAATAGTTTTTCTCGAATATCTAAGGGCAAAACACTTGATTATACTTGAGGAGAATCACAACAAAGACTAATAAGTTAACATGCACATTAAAATTAAGCAGAAAAGACTGAATTTACATGAGGGGTAAGGTGATTGATCAGGGAATTTACATTCACAAGATTAATATAAACATACACAAGACTACAAAATAACTTGGAAAGGTAGGAAATACTTCACACTCAGAGGGCAAAACTGGAAAAATTTGCTTCAGTACTCATATATCCAAAAGTCCTCCAGAAGTCCTCCTATGCTTTGCAAAGGCACACAATATATAGCAAAAATAAAATTCACCCTCTTCCTAAAAATAGCCCAAGGCTTGTACTCGCCCATGCATCTTATTTTTATCCTTTATTTAATAATAGATAAAGGAAAAAATAGAGCATGCAATTACAAATAGGCATTATTAGCCTTACTTACATTACATTCAAACTGAAGTTGATTGTTCTATTTTCAAGAAAAGAAGGGTGAATAATTTTGCTAAAAATAAGGTTGTTTGCTAGGAAAGTCTCTTTCCATGAACATGCAACTCTGTATTCTTCTCTATTCTGTCATGTTGTGAAGGCATGCAAAAATACAACTCCCTGTATGTGAGCAAAATAATTACAATACTTAGCAATATTTGCAAAAATAATTCCTCCTATGGGGACCACCTGCTATGTGCACATGTTCTGATATTGACATCTCTTTTAAAAAAAGGTCACATGAGTGACACTCGAAAATCAATCTTAGCTCCTTGAAGTGGGGACCACTTGTGGTTGTGAACTCTTGTCTTTATTGGGTTTGGCCACTCTTTGTGGACTTAGCATATACTATGGTTTTAAAAAATATGTGGGGCACTTTGTAAAGGCCACCATATTATGCTCGACCACCTTTGATTATTTGAATGACCATAACATATGGTCTGCCACCTTTGAGTTATCAGCCTTAGCATATTATAAAACTCACCTTTTCGGTGATCATGATATATGATTTGGTCACCCCTTTAAAATTATTCGAAGCATGCACTTGGGTTAGACTTTGAAAGTCATTTGTAATGATTAATTCGGTGGACACGTGGGTTGTCCCCTTCCACGGTGACTCACCCCTTGGTGACTTGGCCGGCTTCGTAACTATGGTCGGGTAATTATAACCATGGTGGTTTATTTTGAATTTTGTGCCTTGTTCTTTATCGTTGATATTTGTACCATGTCGATCGCAATCGTCGATTTATGACCTGTGGTTAGGGTTTTGGCTGGAATTTAATGTGGGCGGTGGCATCCTGACCATGGTTAGCATTGATTTTTGTGATGATCGAGGATGTTGATCTTGTGTCCTTGGTTTTTTTTTGTCGATCTCTGACTGTGGTTGAGTTTGGGTTAACCCACTTCTTGGGTTTGGGTGGTAAAGGGAACTCGACCCTAAAGCACATTCATTTGGATTTTTTTGGTTGTATGGGCGAAGCCCTGGAAAATTTTCCTCCCGACGCCATTATTCTGTTCTAATTCGAGCTTGGTTTTCACTTTGTATTTTGGAGCTCCTTCTCTACAAAAGACTCTTTGTCATATCGGGTTTCATGGTTTATGTGCAGTGGTTGTGCTTTTCGAGCTTTTCCTGTGAATCCATTTTTTCTTTCTGCCATGGCTGTTACTTTGAGCTCGGTTTATTCTGTTTGGTATTTTGTGGTGAAGTCTATGAGATCTGAGTTTGCTTTGTGAGTGAAAGTATTTGATCTTTCTGTCATTTTATGGCCCTAAAACTTAACTTTTATCTCTCCTGAGTAATATTTTTTGAGTTGGATTTATAGTGCTCTGAGTTGTATCTACTTTGTTCGAGCTTTCTGAGCAAGGTGGTTGAAGTGTGGGCCACCATTATTCTTCTTTAATCTTGGCTCTATCATTTTATCCTCTATACCATTCATTCCTCTTTATTTGAAAGCCGAGGTTTCGTTTCTTTCCTATCATTGTTGAAGTTTACCGAGCTCGGATTCGTTCTGTTGTTTCTGTGGGTTTTCCTTTCTCTCGAGATTTGTAGATTCAATTTTCTTGCAATGGCCTCCATGGCGAGTTTCTAAAGCTCGATTCTTCTCTGTTCTTCGAGATCTCCTTAGTATATTGGCCACCATAGTCGTTTATAGGTGAGATAATCTCTCTTGCATACGTACTCTTCTGTTTTTTTTTCTTTTTAGATGTATCAACAATTCTTGGAAATATTTTTGGGTTATGTGATTTGCTTCTTGTGATTGACTCCTGATTTTGAAACTTCATGTTGGCCTGTGGACCTCTCACTTCATAATCCAGTTACTCGAAAGTTATGACCATTTGATTACCTACGGTGAGTTTTTTCTTCGGCCCAATCTACATCATGAATTATAGATATGTATTTTCGAGTTCTAGGTATTTGTAGATATGTGACCTTGAGAATTTTCAAATTTGTGTGGAAAATACCTGTAAAAGCTTGAAGTACTGGTTTCATCATGTACTATAATTGTATTTCCCGGTTTTCTTATATCTGTCATGCTCGGCCATTGCTAAAATGAGCTTTGAAAAGACTCTGTGATTATGTGTTTGCTGTTATGAAACTCTGATTTACTTTGTACCTTCCTTTGTTTTACTGTGGTGGACATAGAGTATTTTCTTCTTTCTGGATATTCATACTTCAGCCTCTTCTCTATATGAGTTCTTTGTGCTAGGACAACTGTTATCTCATCATTTGTTGAGAATATTGTAGAAGATGGTTATGAATTTCTACAAATACAGGTTCTGTACATTACTTCAGGTCCATTCTAAAATCTTTGGCTCAATCCATTTGTTACAATTCATTGCTTCAGGATCAGTTTGATTCTTTGAAATTTTGTAGCACCTTTTGAGAATACTTATTTTAAACTTTTTCAAACTAAGATCACTTGAACATTGAATTTCTCCATGAGATGGGTGTTTGAAAAACAATTGTTTTCTAAAAATCACATCTATTGGATGCTTGACTGTAACAATATTCTTGACTTTCTGAAAATAATGTGTATTGTTTTCTGAAAACATTGTTATAGGATGGCTCCATATTGTAAAATTATGAACCTGACTTTGATTCCTGACTATTTTCTGAACTTCTGTATTAGATATATTATTTCTGGAACTCATTTACAACTCATGTAGCTGCATTTGTATTTGATCAATTCCTTTGCATAGATAGTTGTACTTCTTTGATATGGCAACATCTCTGTATTCATTTTGAATGACTTCTATTTTTGTAACTGCAAATCATGCATTCAATTTGATCTCTGAAGCTATTACTTGTAGTATTTTGCAATCTTATTTGTATCTCAGCATTGTATAATAATCTGATGGACAACTTATTTCTTTTAATTTGAAATTTTATCCTTTCCTGTAGCAACTAGCTTTGATTTTTGTCCTTTCCTGTAGCAACTAAAAATTTAAAGTGTTGATTTTTATGGCGAAGCCTTGGAATTTTTTTCCAGAATTCTCTCTTCCATCCATTTTCAAGTATAGTAGTTGTATTTTCTAATTTGGAACATAACACTTCATGTTTGAAGCGGATTGGTAAATAAAATGAGACATCATAGTTGTGTTATCTTGATCATAGCATGCTTTACTATTTTTCTGTATCACTTACTTGATTTAAATCATTCCTTTAAGCATGTAGTAGTTAAAACAACATGATGGAAAGTTGTAAATGTCCATTTTACATGGCGAAGCCTGTCAAATTTTTCTAGAATCTTGTCTTCATTCCTTTCAACTGTGACCTTCTCTTTTAGCCAAACATCAACTTTCAAATTATTCTTTTTATCTTTTGCAAATTGAAGCATGTGCTTCTATTATTAGTCTCTCTTCTACACTGTAACTTCTTCCATTTAAGAACAGATTATTGGAACTTTGAGTTACATTCTTCCTTTTGTTACATGAACTTATGACTTGTCTATTTTTCTCTTTAGAATTTGACTTTGTACTGCACACTTAGAAAATAATTAGGCTTTTTGGTATGTTTTTTTGTTCTTTCTTTTCTCCTTCTTATTTTTGAGTGAATAAAACATGCATGTAGTTTGTTCTTCAAGTAGAATACATCTCCTATTAGGAGAAGATTCATATGCACGAAGTAGGATAGTGTAGGAATATGAATTGATCCCTGAGCTTGTAACTGACAGTTAACTTTTCTTCTTTTCAGGTACAATGGCTTCTACCATGGAGATGAAGGAGAAACAAAAGATGGAGATGAAGATGCTTCAATTGAAGAACAAAAACCTAAGGCAATGATGGGTTCACTCATACTCCTTTGCTTTCTCTTTCATGCATGTGTACCTTTCTTTTCAGTAGTTGTACTTTACTTTTTAGTTATTTCATTACAATACTTTACTTTTTAGTTACATCCTACGGCTTGTGTGGGAAACATTTGACTCTCCTTGTGAACAAAACATTGAATTCTGAAAATGAGTTGTGTATTTCCTTGTGCATTCTAGCTTTTTAGTATGGATTGTATAATGAACTAAACAACTCAATAACATAATTGAATGTCTTAATCATGAAGGAAAGAACATTGATAGGAACTTGTAACATTCAGTAATGAACTTTGATTTTCTGTAATCTACATTTCTATTTACTACTTCAAAACTCAGCACTTCACCTAATTTGTAATTTGTCGTCTTCATCAAGACAACATAGTTGTCCTTCGGGGATTTGTGTTCTTTTGCTGAAGATGACATGAAATTATAGACTATGTGATCTGTCTGCTTTTGAAAGAACACACATAATCAGAGATCTTGTAACTAATTTAGCAGTAACAAATAACATAAAAACTTCCTTAGCTTAGGTATACTTCACCCAAGACTTTTCATCGTAATGATGAAGTTTCGAGTTGCCCATTTTTGCACAAGTGCAAAAATTGTCAACAAGTATCTCAACCTACAACATTACAATATTTTGGAAATGAATAAGGGCATGTCCATTCCATCCTCATTCAAATCTCCATTTTCTTAAAAACAATACAATATTGATAATTTCCTTCCACAACATTACACATATGAAATTTTAATTTTCTCCATCAATACCCTATTAAAGGAATTTACAAGATAGAAGGATTTCCAAATAGTACAAAAAATTTCTCACAAATTTACAATTTTACAAAGCATCCACCCAAGTGGGAACTATGAATTTTAAAATAAATCACAACAAGGCTATCCACAACCAGCTTTCAAGTCTTCAAAGGTTATGTCTTCTCCACAAAGGTAGCTTCAACTTTGGATTTCTTTAACATTACAAGAGAAACAAAAACAAGGAAGGGGGAGTATGCAATGCTCTCCGCTAAAAATTAAATCCATTAAGGGAAGAATCCATTCCCTTAATATCTCCGAGCCCAAACCAAGGAACCATGAGGAGCATTGAGAAACAATGACAAGTTTCAAAAAGCGGCTTCACAAAAAAACACATACAAAACTTTCAACTTCAACCAAGACAACATAATCAACAAGTTTTCACATTCCAAAAAAAAAAAAAAAAGGTTTGAAGATCAAACCAAATAGAGAAAGGGTTATGGGAGACCACCTCCTTATGCCTCCCAAGTGAAGTGGGAGTCTTACCCTAAGCCTCCAAGTGCACAAAAATAATCACACAATTCCTTATCTCTCCCTTGCAACAAGCAACAAATCCATGAATCCCTTTTCTCTCCCCATAGGAAAGACTCCCATTCACACTCCCACCAATTTGCATGCCTCACATAAACTCCATTTTCCCTCCCCAATGGTCCCATAATCCCTCCTCACACACCCAACTAAGGCCAACTACTCAACCAACCCACACAAAAACCATCACAAGACAAAATGCTTTTAACAAGCACAACATTGCTTACAACAAACACAAAAGCATAATAGAAAAAGGGTGGAGAGCCTACCTCTCCATCAAGATCCAAGAAAAACCTTCACAAGCCCCTTCAAATCCAAGCCAAGAAATTTCCAAGCACTCCAAAAGCTCCAAAATCCAAAAGTGCACAAGAAGAAAAAGAGCAAGTAACCCCCATTCCAACCAAAAATCACAAATAAATAGAAATGGAAAGTGAGGATGATGAGGTGGCTCCATGTAGGATGCCACTTCATCATCCCCCATCCCCACACTCAATTCAAACACACCAAGACCAAGAAACATCAATGCACAAGTAAGGACTATGACAACCCACATGGCTCAAACTTGCACACCATGCTTTCAAGGGACATAATAAATTGGATTAGAAAGAAAGTGCAATGATTTTCCTTCTCTAACACTCAAACATAGACAAAGGAGTTAAAATTAAGTTTCCCAACCCATAGGTAAGGTTTTGGGTCAAATTAAGAGGCATGGGACAAGTCTTGCTTGCCCCACAAGTCTCAAATCCACCCCATGGCCACATATGTGAAATCACCCCCCATGGGAGACTTCCAAACAAGACATGCAAAACACACACTAAACAACATTACACAAGTTGTCAATTTTTGCCTCGTTGCTCAACGCTCAACATCCTTCCATGGTTGGTCCCCTATCCCCTTCGATGTTTGTGATAAAATTCCTGCACACAACAAATACCTCTCTGTGCCTTTCGCCATATTAACAACATTGAGAACATATGCATATAAAATCAATGTTCATCATTCAAAATTTAACAATTCTATTTTCCATCAATATGTCAAACTCTAAACATAACATCCATAAGATTACAATTCTACTCAAAACATCCCAAAACATGTTGTGTCAGTAGGAAATCCATATCATGAAAATCAACATATATCAATTGTCTAACATCACTATCTAGTGCATCATAATAAAACATAACATCATAGTGTCAATAATCCATATATCAATACAATCTATCATCTACTTGATCAATGTATCATAATCAAATGTCTAAACATCACTCCAATAGTATCAATATCAAGATAGAACAATGTCAAAGAGGAGTGGGCACTACATCCCCATCCCCTTAGACTCGACTTCCTCATGGAAGTCATTGGAATAGATGAGAAAACCGAGCTTAAAAATAATAACATCCTATCAATTGGTTGCGGTCTCGTCGTACCTATCCCACTTGACCCACACTTGGTCAATATCGTGGCCTCAAAGGCCCAGGGTCATGTGATCTATTTTGTGCATGGGCTCAGTTGACACCTTCCCCGCTCCTACACCCGCAATGTAGTCCAATCCAAAACATGAGAGGGATCTGAAATATTTCTCCTAAGTATATAGATACATGAAAAATACCTTGCATGCGAGACAGTCTAGGTGGCAATGCTAGATGGTAGGCCAAGGGACCAAGACACTCCAAGATCTCGAAAGGACCCACAAATTTTGGAGTTGACTTAGATCCTTTTCCATAACGTATCGGACTCTTATGAGGCCTGACACGAAGAAAAACCTTCGTGCCCACCTCAAAACTAAGGTCTTTCCTCCTCGATCAACATAATTCTTCTACCTATCCCGAGCCTCCCGAAGCCTTTGATGAATCAATACAACCTGCAACTGTTCCATATCCTCGTACCAAATCCGCCAAAGAGAAACCTTGTCCTCCAAGCTATCCCAACTCAAGGTTGTCTGGACTCTCTGCCATACTCCCGAAGTGTTCCTCGAAGAGCTTCTAATTAAATGTCTAAGAATCTATATATTGCAATTTGAATGCTTATAACTTTTAGGAGATTTGCATTTGAAACAATAAAAACTTAAGTTTTCCTTTCACTATAACCTTACAATACAACTATCGAAACTACAAATTTTCCAATTAATTATTTTACAATGTAAGATTTTAAATCCTTTTCTTTTACTAAGACTAATCCTTTCCAACAAGATAAGTAACAAAGAGATCTTTCTACATTCACTAACTCATTTCAATTTGGAATAAATGAAATATTTCAACTTTCCTTCAATCATACAAATCTTACAAACTTCCACTCAATGTGGGAATAATAATATGATAAAATAAAACATAGGGATTTCAACATGGCTAAACACAAGTCTTCTGCATGTCTTCTCCAACCTTAAATCTTCAATCTTGCATTCTTCAATATATCAAGAACTAGGATCACAATACAAAGGAAGGGGAATAGGAGACATTCTCCGCTGAACACTTTAATCAAATAAGGGGAGAAGTCATCCCCTTATTGACGTTTGATCCCCAACCAAATAACAATGAGGGATCTTGAGAAATATTTGACAACTTTTAACAAGAATGGCTTCCACAAAAAAAAATCCAAAGCATTCAACACATTTACATGGACACACTCAACAAAATTACAACTTTCTCAAACAACACAATAGGTTTGAGATCAAACCAAAAAGGAGAAAGGACTATGGGAACCACCTCCTTTTTCCTCCCAAGTGAAGTGGGAGTTTCACCCAAAGCCTCCATGTGCACAATACAACAACAAAACAACCTTATCTCTCCCTTGCAAGTATGCAACAATATGACCATGTTTTCCTTTTCACTCCCCATAAGTGAAACTCCCAATCACACTCCCTCCAAAATGCATGCCTCACATCTCCCTTTTCCCTCCCCAATGGTCCTATAAATCCATCTCCATACACCCAACTTAAGGCAACTTCCTAACCACACAAAAAAACACATTCATAACACTCTTGCAATACTTAACAAACACAAATTTTTCACATTTACAAGCATAAATAAATAAATTTTTTTGGAGATCCTACCTCTCCATCAAGCTTCCAAGATAACTTCACTCCATAAGTTTTGACACCTTCAAGCCAAGCACACTCCAAAAGCAACTCCAACAAGCTCCCAAATCCAAAAGTGCAAGAGAAAGAAAATGAACAAGTAACCCCAATTTCAACAAATTCCATCAATAAATAGAAATTGGATGTGAGGATGATGAGGTGGTTCCATGTAGGAGGTCATTTCATCATTCCTCCTATCTAACACACAATTCAAATACCATGCCCAAGACAATAAATAAACATGTAAGACTATGACAACCTAAAAGACACTCAAACTTGCACACCATGCCTACCAAGGACAAATTAATCATGGTAAGTAGGAAAGTGTAATTATTTTCACCGTTTTACACTCCAAAATTGATAAATGAGTCTTAAATTAACCCCCTTATTGTAGGTATGGTTGTTGGGTTATTTAAGAGGCATGGGACAAGCTTAGCTCTTCCCACAAGTCTCCAAAAAGCCTCCCAAGTAAAAAATCGAATTTTGAAGTTGGGGAGAGTACATAAAACAAAAACCAACAAAAATTTATCCTACATCCACAATATTTAAAGGACCATCTACCCCCATAATTATCCAATTGTCACATCCTTATTTTAGTTAACAAATTAAGTCGTATTAGCTAATTAAGGAATAATAATAATTGTTAATAACGTGACAATAATTTCCAATAATTAAATACATATACACAAATAAAAGACACAAAATTAAAAGAAATGGAAAAATTTCATGCCATGACCACTCATGCGAGGTCACCCCCATGGGAAACCTCCTAACTAGGCATGCAAAAACAACACAACATAACATTACACAAGTTGTCAAATTTTTGCCACGTTGCACAACACCCGACATCCTTCCGTGGTTGGCACTATCCCCTTTCAATGTATGTGATGAAATTTCCTACTATACAAACAAAATACCTCTATGGACTTACGATCGTATTAACAACATCGAGATAAATATACATATAAAATTCATTACTCGTGATCCAAAATTAAGTAATTCTATCATCTATCAACATATCAAATAACTTGATTCTAACATCCATAAGATTATAATTCTACTAAGAACATCCAAATTATAACGTGTCAGTATAAAATTCAAATAAGACAAATCGCATATATCGAACTGCCTACCAATGTCATCTAGTGTATCATAATCAAAATGTAAATCACAACATGTCAATAGTACAAATATTTTCATAGTCTATCATCTACTAATCAATGTGTCATAATCAAAATGTCTAAGTATCAGTCCCAAAAGTAATATCAACATAATGCAAATAATGTTGAATAGGAGTGGGCACTACATGTTGCATTTATTAATAATAATAATAATTGCTAGTCTTTCGGTAACATTTTGAGATGTAAAATAATGGGCATTACAAACTATTTTTTAACTTCTCATTTATATATTCTAAATATTTTCTCATCCATTAGGATTTTTCAAAAACATATTATGTATGGATCAACAAAAAGAAACTTTAGATGTTTTTAGAGGTTGTAGAAATATGTAAATTGACGATAGCAAATAAGATACATATAATAAGTGTGAATTTTTACACTTATTCTACACTATTATATTTAGTTTCCAAATGGAAAACCACTTATTGGTTTGTAAAATCACTAGACAATATATATATATATATATATATATATATATATATATATATATATATATATATATATATATATATATATATATATATATATATATATATATATATATAAAGGTAAATGGTTTTTTGAAAGGTACTATACCCTTATACAACAACACTCAAAACCCAGCTTAAAATTTACAAACAAATAAAAAGATCACAATTTATATTTATCAAATCAACCCAACAAAGAAAGCATTCTCCCAAGATCATAGCCAAAAACCAGAAATCTACAAAATAGAAAATAACAAAGTCATAAGAAAAGAATGCTCAAGAGCAAAGCACAACAAGCCTAAAGCCTAGATGCAACAATGAAGGCACACAACAGGCCAGGGCTCATGCCTTGCCCGAGATAATGGAAGGTTTAGATTTAGTGTATCCCTTATTTTTCTATCCACGACCTTCCATTCCTTATTTTCTTCTTCCACTGAGATTGGAAGAACAACTTCAATTGAATTGATAGGGATGTGACCCTCAACAAGGGGCATCGAATCAAAATCTATTGTTGAATCAACACCCTGAGGAGAAGAATCTTGAGGTTTCTTCTTTGTAATGTGCGAAAGCTATTCCATGCCGGGTAAGTCAATTTGTGGGGGTTCCACAATCAGTTCTGTATGGGGATCGATTGTTAGATGATTTGGTAGAGAATATTTCCACCATGCAAGTTTGGTCTTTCATTTGGAATGCTCACAATCTTCTGTGATATGGCCAGTTTTGAAGAAACACTGACATCTAAAAGCAAGTCCTTCGTAGTCTAACCTCTGCACCCATAGTCTTTCACCAATTTGTAAATTAATTACTACTTTGGTAAGGATTTGGAGGTATTAAGATCTACAAGGATTCGTGCATAAGTAGTGTGGGTTTGGATGGAGGTCTTCTCATCAACAACTGCACATGAGCCTAGAGTATCCCCTATAGCAAGCAAACAAGATCTGTTCCAAAGCTGAAGTGGGAGTCCAGGTAATCGAACCCAAACCGGTAGGTATCAAAAGATTCTTTTAGGGGATCAAAAGATGGATACCGGGCTTGGACATGAGCCCATGTTCACCCCAAACCCAAGTGTTGGTTAAAAATTAAATCCCTATCTTCAGGGGTTTCAAAGACAACAATGAAATATGCTTTCGCACAAGGATAAAGCTCAATCTTACCTTGTATCTTTTCTCTCCATATTTGTGCAATCCAGTCATGGAGCTGAGAAAGTTTGGGCCAAAATTTGTGAAACCTGCATATGAGACCCAGATGAGAAATATTATCCTCCTCCTTGAGAACCTTTTGAAGTAGGTCCTCTTTAATTTTCAGATCGGGGTCTCCCGTGAAGGTTTCAAGGGTTTATCAAGGTAATTTTAAATATCTTCTATATACCAGCTCTCTACTCGACCGCCGCAACAAAATATTTGATGTTCCCTTGACTATGGCTACTAACACCCTGTAGTACCTCTCTAGGTATGGATCTGATTTGTGTCCTACCAGCATCAACATCATCAAAGAGTATTAACATATGTAGTATTCACATATTAGGTATGGATCCGATTTGTGTCCTACTTAGACGATATATTAACATATGTAGAATTCACCATTTATTTCTCCAAATTGTGGGAAGAGAATTAAAAGTAGCTTTGATTATATATTAAAGCCTTTAACATTCAAAAACGCATTCTTAATTGATTTATTTCACAATAATTGGAAATTTTGGTAAAAATATCTTTGTAAAATCTAATCTCGTATACAATGAATTTAAACAACATTATGAATGAAAGAAAAAATAAAAATATTATAGACGAAAGGAATATTAACATTTGTAAAATCTATTGGTGACAAAAATTTAGTTTCATTTGAGTGCTTGTCTTTGTGACATATATAAATGAAGTTCAAGAATTTAAATTCTTTATTTAAAAGAAATGGACATGTAAAATATAATTGGATAAAATTGCACTAGAACTACTACACAACATGAACCTTTACCATATGCAATGAAATTTCTAAAAGTACAGAACAATCAAGGCCACATTAGAAACCTAACAAGACATAGTGAAAAATATTTTTCCCTTCGAGCTAGGATGCATATACATCGACATGAACCAAAAACTTGAGAAAATAAAACTTCAATCCTAATAAAAACAAAACAAATGGTAGATCAAAGACAACTAGAACACACAACACCACACAACCATGTGAATTCAACAAACAAATGGTAGATCAAAGACAACTAGAACACACAACACCACACAACCATGTGTTGTTTTCCATATCTTCTAAAATATAAATGAAAAAATGATAAGAAAATCAAACGACCAAGAAAAACACTACAAAATTAGGAGAAAATTTTAGCACATAATTTATGGTAAAATAATTTTTAAGTATAATTAACGAATTCTAAAAATTTGATACAAAAATAGTTGAATTGAATAACTCACCTCCTCAAAAATAATAATAATAAATAACCACACTACCAAAATATCTACTTAAAATTCAATATTAATATCCTCATAAGTCATTTCAAGATAAACATAAACTAAAATAATCTCAAAATAGTGTAAGAGATTGTCAATCTTAATAACTAAAACTCAAAATATAAACATCCTAAATATTTCTACATCATTATGTTAAAAAAAAATTGCTAATTTATATAAAATCCAAAAGAATAACCAAATCAATGGACTTGTTGATTTATAATGGAATGACGTAGATAGATCGCCACAAAAATAAGAAATTGTGTTTTTCATGTCAATACTTTGCAAGTGTAATTTTATGAGATGTATATAACGATAAAATGAATGTTTCGCCATGCAGATATTATACATTTATCCATTTTTCTTAACGTCTTTTCGAATGGTGACACATTCGATATAGCTCAAAAAATTCTATGTAGGTAGATTTGAATATTCATCCCTTCAACTATTCCTTGTATTTTTATATGAGGCAAAGATACCAAATTGTTTGTCAAATAGCCTCATAGACTTAATAGTTTCTAGGTTTTATCCCTTGAATCAATTGTGTAGGTATGAATTTTCCATGGATTTTTGCAGCTTTAATAAACACTTTAATATCAATACACAACAATCATGGTCACTTTGCATGAATGAAGAAAATTAATTAGAAAACTATTCTAAACTCTTTCTTACCCATGACCATCTTCATAGGCTTTAGGGATTTCAAAAAACTTGGTTTTGTGAAAAATCATGTCCTTTTGTAAAGGAATTTCCAGTTGGGAATTTGGATCTACTTAGGTCACACTCTATTTGAGTTTTACTAAAAATCTAATTTTTTAATTTAATCATCACCATGGCAATATAAATGAAACAAAATAGGGGTTGACAATTAGAGCAATTTTTAATTTAATCATCACCATGGCAACATTAACGAAATAAGGAGTTCACATCCCTTGACAATTATGGCAAACAATAATAAGAAATTCTCATAATTTTATTTTATTTTATTTTTAGTGGACTCTAAACTAGCTCAAAGGCCTAGTCCCACCAAGAATCAATTTGTATCCATTATTAACAAAAATTCAATGCCTAGAACATCCATAAGGACTTAAAGTGAATTTTTGTTCCTAAACCATTATCACACATACTATTATTTCTCGTTTCATTTACAATGTTTTCTAGGTCTCTTTTTTGTCACTTTATAACATAAAGAGTTACGAAAGTACTTATTTACCATTTTGGATAAGTATATGATTGGAAGCATTATAACTACACACAAATCCCAAGTTAACCTCCTAATCAACTAAGGTTTGGTTTAATTCCAACTACACCTAATGATCAACGCCTCAACTATATATGAGTTTAAGGCAAGAGGACATATTTATGCTAAACCACCTTCAAGAAAAGACCAAGGTGATATGTTGATAGAAACCAAGGTAACACATATAACTGAGAGGAACTAAGGAGTTCATTAACAAGAGTTTAAGACCTAGAACAAGTATTTCACTATCTCCTTTTGAGTCGTCTGGGGTTCCCACGAAAAAAATCATTCGATGACAAGAAAATTTTCTAGATCTAACTTCATAAGACATGGTAGTCCATTAGGATACTAAGGGAGTAATAGCTCGACTTAGTCCATAAATGGTAAGGTTACACCGCATACTTGTTGCTCCAAACAAGGACTCTTAAGGTGACTTCCAAGATGGTCTTCACCACTCAACATAGTGTCAGACCTAAAGAGAAGACATTCTCCTTACCCCACACATGGTTGCCAAGCCTAGAATGAAACCACATATTTCGGATAAAGTTAGACCATGTTGTTCCTAAAATAAGATTCACGACAATGTCGCTAAACATACCGACTATGATGCAAAACTCAAACTAGGGTTCTTATTTACCTAAACTACTAGGTGCCATCGAGAACAAGGTTTAAGTTCATTCTACGGTTTCAATCTCTTTTATGGTAAGAAGGATCACACATGAAGACATGTTATGCACAAATCTTAGACAAGGGTTGAGTGTTTCGATTAAATCTCCTTATAGCATTTACAAGGCAAGAAAACAACACACTTAATAATTAATCCCTTGCTGAACACTGAAAATGCACTACAAGATATTAACTCCAAATTCATTTACCATATATATATCAAACCTTTTTACCATATGTAACTATGAATCAAATTGAACCTATGATTAAATGCACATTTCCTAGATGTCCCTAAAACTAGCATCCCATACATATTAGTAATTTTCAAATATAACATTTCTATAGCATGAGACTACATTATACATATATTCATTTTACAATGACCTATAAAATTTAAAATAATAAATAATGAATTACACATCGCCTTTTCACCATCATTCTTGCATCCTGCAAAACCATATGAGCATGAAATCAACGATAAATCACTTGGCATGGAATCCACCCTAATCTAACATAATTAATGTATTTAGTTTCCCATTTACATATAATAATAATAATAATTTGCATTCAAAATAAAAGGTTTAGAAACATGTATTCATTTCATTTCATTTCACTTCATTTCATAACCAAGGAGAGAGAAAGAGAAAGGAAAGAGAGAGAAACACCATTTTGTCAAAAGTTTCATTTCACAAAAAGTTACACTATAGAGTTTCAAACAGTTATTTACATGTTTCAAAAAGTTTCCATGGTGGTTTGGCAACCCAATAGGGGTCCTACAAATTTTTTTTTTATTTTACGTTTTCCTCCTAGTTGCAAAAATGTTCAATTTAGACTCGGAGGCTAAGAAACCACTTTCAAACATTGTCTTTCGAGAGAAAAAGCATACCATGGGTAAGTTTCTACGTGTCCTCCTATACACCAAGAATTTGTAGGAATGATGGATTTCAAAATTGACGAATGGTTTACGATTGGCGGCTAGTTTTCGGGGCCATCGGTTATAATTGGCCTAGTAGGAAACGATCAAAAGTTAGCTCGATGGCTCACAAAACCACCTCCAAAATTAACACTAGATGGATGAAAGTGCAATCATAAATTTATTTCAAGTTCCCCTATATATGGAGAATTTTCTCAGAGTTGACAAAATTGAGAACTAGCAGACGGGTTTCAAATGGCGATAGGTTTTCAGCCACCGTCATAATTGGTCCAGTTTGACCTAGTCAAACCGACCGAAGGCCTACAAAATGCCCTTTCCAAACTATCTAGAAGAGTGTTTTCCCCAAACTAGAGGTTTCAAGCAATTATCTAGTAAATATACTAGAGTTTTGAGAAGGCGGAAATACATTTCATTCTCTCGGGTTCAACGGTGGTCTAAAATGAAAGCCAACTTTTCAGTTTTGGAAGCTTCCTAAAAGTACAAAATAAGCACTAGGGCTCCTAGAGGAGCTACAAAGAGCAAAAAAATCAAACAAGGTTGAGATATTGATTGATGTACGACTCTCTACATAACAAAGAACACATACGATGCTTGACATAACCTTTACGGGGCTTAGAGTCTTGTTTTTCAAGTCTCTCAAAATTGCATTTTCTAACTTTTCAAGGTAGAAAGAAATGGTTGTTTTAGTTAACTCATCTTTCTCTTGCCAATACCAATAGACATGACGAACTCCAAATTTTGATACCCTGGGTCTAAAAATGGATAAGGTTGAGGTAGAAATCACAATTGATGGTCAAGCATAAATCAGTTACATAAATCACGAGGTGGGGGTTTTATCGTTTAACACTAAAAGTCTAGTTATAATATCCAATAGTCTAAGCATCTAATTATTACTATTTATATAATAATGCAAATGAAGAAACAAATTAGATGTAAATTATACAAGATGAAGGTAACGAGACCATGCCTTTTTAATATAAGTGTTTGTAGTGCAAGTGGTCCTCGGGAGGGTTTACACCGCACTTTGTAAGACTCTCACATACTTTCAACATTCAGCAAACAATCACGTCATCCACAATTCCACCATTGCATTTTCTAGAAGGATTTTATACTCATTCCACAAAATGATTAGAGCATCCTCCACAAAGATCATATTAATACCAAGTTTGGTTGTAACATCCTCCTTAAAAATACCATTCCATAGCATTTTCTAAATTCCCATGATTCCAACATCACATTTAAAGTTTCTAAATCCTTTTTTAATGTAATCCAAAATTACATATCGAGTGATGGTTGTTCCATGAGGCCACACTTTGTTTTAGGAACTTCTTGGGAAAATTACAGCCTCATTTAGAACACCATTTGTACATATCCTACAAATAAGACATTCCATGGCTATATTTATTTGAATTTTATAAAGCCTTTTCAACCAGCCACTTTATGCCCACCTAGCATCGAATCCCATTTCAACATAGAGCTTAGAATGGAAAAATATAGAGCTCCATGTTGTAATCTTATCTAACAATATAATATGATGCATTAGATCTCTATTTGCATTTTCTTCATAGAGATTGGAGAAAAAAAACATATGTAGTATTACAAATTCTACACAAAATACCTCACTACACCCCTCATTAGTACAATGCATGGGCCATAGCATGCATATAATTTTGTGGAGTTCAAGGGATTCTCTAGACTCAAAATTCTTCTCATAGTGGTAGGTATTGTTAAAGTCAAAGACTCTTTAAAGCTCCTTTCCTAAACCTTGTCGTTGACCTTTCACCCAAAAAAAAAAAAAACCATTTCGTGCATATCTTGTAGTCAAATTTTTCAAAAAACCATTTTTTTTAAAGATATTCTATTAAACATTTCACCTCGCCTTGTGTAAGGTTAAAATTTTGCATACATGTACCACTGAGCATTTAAACTACCACATCTAAAAAATTCCTCTAAATTTTATGTTTTGATGGGTGTCCATGAACCTAAAATAGAGTGCCAATATTTGAATAGATGAGAGGAAGGCTTTTACAGCTGCATGGAGCGAAACAAAAGAAGAAGAAGAATGTCTTATTGTAGGCTTTGTATATTTACATGTACTATATCAAACACAACTACAGAGACTCAAACCAAAATGATTATTTTTGTTTTTGTGTAATCATGGCCTTCCAAATAAGCAGATGGGTAGGCTTGGGGTGGATTGAAAATTTTATGGGAGGTTTATGAGTGGAATAATGATAAATGACTGGTTGTATGGAAATATGATCGCTTCTCCTAACATGTCATGGATTCAATAGGTTTTGTAAAGAAAAATGATGCGGTTTAAGAGGGCATATGTTCGATCCATAGGTCGACATTTATTCAGTTGAAAATTTGGTGGATGGCATGCATTTTGATGGATTTAAATTACATACAAAGTGGGGAGGATTTGAATATATGAGATCTAATTAGTAAGTGTGGGCGAGGCACCTTTATTGTTTTATCTTATCATTTCTACAGTTGGTTTTGGATTTTAGTGTGTTTATTTCCTTTAGATCTCAAATAAAGTTTCTTGTATTTGTTGTGCAAGGAATGATGATGTAAAGTTTGAAAATCAATAACCTACCCACCCTCCTACCACACTCCCTAACCACCCTCCATTAAAATCCTCTCTATTTCACCAAAAGCACTCCACCCAATTTCCTTCCCCAAATTCCATCCTTTTATTTTTTTTATTTTTTTTTATTTTTTATATTTTATTTTTAAAAATGTTGAGTGCTACATTTCCCTCCCTTATAAGAGCATCATCCTCGATGCGACACAATACTAAATCTTAAAAGGGTAGGTAGGAAATAAATTCAATAATGACACATGTCATTTAACAAAACAACTTGTCAATACAATACGACCACAAGGAAGCAAACTAAATTTGGAAATATCATAAATTTTAATGTTCTATGAAGATTGACATTTCTCTTTTACTTTATTACTTAATTAGTCTTTTCCTTTAAATTATTTCTTAACCTCAACTCTTAGTAGTTCATTGTTTAATATTTTAGTTGTCTTATGTTCATGGGTGCCCAACAGAAACTAACATCACAATACCACATCAAGACCAAACACAACACTAATGGTCCACAAGACATATCTCTACATACTTTCACGACTATATCACATCAAAAGAACTCAACCAAACCATGGAAGGAACATACATATCTCACAACATAGTACTTTTCACATACATGCTCCCACACAAAAGTACTTGTAACATAAGCAAGATTAAAACAACATGGAATTCATAACACATACACATACAAAGGTTTCACAAAACTTCTAGACCATTTTTATAGCTACATAGTGTCAAGATGGAAGCAACATGACAAGACATAGCCTCAAACTCACATAATACTAGTACACAACAAAAACCATAATCCAAAATCATACCAAATACATACATAACCTCCAAAAACATTGCCTCCTCGAAAAAAGAATCACAAAAATACATATACCTCCAGAGAATCACAAAGCAACTCCATATACCTCCTAAAGCTCTAAAGAATCCATCACACCCACACAAATCTCTTACACAAATCTCTTATGCCTCCCTCAAGTCTCTTATGGCTCCCTCAAGTCTCTTATGCCTCCCTCAAAAATAAAATAAAGATAAATTTTCCTTTTCACTCCCCAAAAGAGGTGGTCACCCTATGGCCCTAGGCACATAGGTTCAAACACCTCTAACCCAAGTGACATAATAACTCGTGGTTCAACAACCCGCTAGTTATCTGTAACTCCTTGGGGCATACCCCCATACAATGAAGTGGGTCCATAGGTCCCACCACTCCATGGTGAATCCCATGACCCTATTCCAATACATTACGACATTAGAACCAACATAAAAAACCATTCAAATGCCAAGTGGCAAGATCTAAAGCCTTGGGCTAGGCTATAAATTTTTTAAACTTAAAAAAAAAATTTAAATCTAAGCAAAACAAATGGCCAAATAACCATAGTTAGTGCAAAAATCTACATGTTAGTGCATCAACCAAATAAATGCCCAAAATATAAGAACATGTCAATCAAGAAAATTGTTGGTTCTAGCAAGAAAAGGGAAAATTTTCAATTTACGAATAAAATATGTGTATAGGAATAACACATTACAATAACTATGTGGCCTTATATGGCCACCAAGGGGGTACTCAATCAACAGTTGTTGGAAACATCTCGGAACATCGAATATCATAAACAAATCATAAAATAACATATCAAATAATACAACTGTCATCATCTCTATCTGAATCATCCCACCACCACTTTGACAAGGCTCAACATAGTCAAAATCACATAGGTTGAATCCATACGATAACCATATTAGGAGAGAGAAAGGAGTACAAGTCACCATCTACTGAGCCTAAGGTGTCCATGAAACACAATATGCATGACACCCGTTGAGCAAGTGCCACACATACCAAATCGAACAAAAGTGGGTTTTCAACCTATGTGAGGCTCCACTTCCTATCTCGTACTCAGCTCAAGTGATTGGTCAATGGTACACATTTCCTCACTCCAAACATACACCTTTTTACCAATTTCCTTAGGGTCAGTTAGTGTAGGGTCCACAACATAACACATAACTACATCACTAACACAATGGTGATTCACACAAATTAACCATAATGTCTTACGCATGGTATATATATAGGGTAAAACAAAATCATTACTTTCACGGTTATGATACATCACATTACCACATTCTACACCCAAAGTGCAATCATTATACAATAGGGATCATACACTCACCATATGCCCCTAAATCACGACATGAACCATCACATATTACATGAATTATACATATGAGGAACACAATGTCTAACTTTACAACATATAGTCAATTGCAATACAACATGGTGATGCACACATGATTCATCACAACACGATGATAACATCACGATACAATCCAATTCACTTTACACCAATTTTGTCATACAACATATCAACACACCTACATATCACATAATGCCATAATGCTCCAACACTCCGTAATCAACAATAACATTCTTTTTCACACACAATAAGGTGGTACATCACATGTGAATTCCTCATTGAATCCATGAAAATGAGGAGAATAATCTCCTCTCCAACACATCAACATGACAAAAATTACACACTAAGTGACATGCACAACATGTGCGTTCATAATATCACAATTACAACATTGTTCACATCACACTTATATCACATTACTCTTCCAATATCCACCACCATCATGCAACACCATCACAACTCCAATCTACCCCAGAGGTTTGAGAGCATGAACCTCCGCTCTGATACCAAATGTAACGCGCACATTTTTACACACAAAATACAATAGTAAAATACCAGGATAATTTTTTTTGACTTACATTGCTCACTACACAACACCACAAGGGCTCCAAGAAAAGAAACTCAACAACACACAAGACACTTACATAAGTCATCGAATCACATAGACACATGAAAACACCATATACATGTTGATGCCACACTTTCTCCAATGAACAAATGCTAGCAATAACCAAACCACAAGAAAAGGGACTCAAGGATTAGCAAACCCACAACACATCATTTCCATGATTACATCTTAGTTATGATTAACATTCCAGGAACATTTTTATACAAGGATGATTTTATCCATTTTCCACATACAGATTCTGTAATTCATTTCACATTCAACTTATTGTTCGACCATTTAAGTTTTCTCTTTATCCCTTATGACAATCTCCATAACTTACATAATTAAATTCCATATTTCCAATTACCTACAAAGTTCCTAATTCTCTCATTCTTATGCTAAAGGTTTGTTTTCTCAAAATATGTTTAGTTGACATTTAATTTTACCCTCATTATGCAAGGGGACCAACCAGAAGTTGTCAGGGAAAAATAATACACATCAAAGGAGGTGAAGGTTCAAGTTTCTCTTTCCTATAAACTTCCTTCCATTCAAGCACATTTGTTTTCGTACTATGGTTGTTTTAGTATCAATTTAGTTTGATTCAGTTAAGCATTTACAAGACATAATTTTATTTTATCTTTATTTTTAGTGGACTCTAAACTGGCTCAAAGGCCTAGTCCCACCAAGAATCAATTTGTATCCATTATTAACAAAAATTCAATGCCTAGAACATCCATAAGGACTTCAAGTCAATTTTTTGTTCCTAAACCATTATCACATATACTATTATTTCTCATTTCATTTACAATGTTTTGTAAGTCTCTTTTTTGTCACTTTATAACATAAAGAGTTACACTTATTTACCATTTTGGATAAGTATATGATTGGAAGCATTATAACTACACAAATCCCAAGTTAACCTCCTAAAAAACTGAGGTTTGGTTTAATTCCAACTACACCTAATGATCAATGCCTCAACTATATATGAGTTTAAGGCAAGAGGACATATTTATGCTAAACCACCTTCAAGAAAAGACCAAGGTGATATGTTGATAAAACCAAGGTAACACATTTATAGAGAGGAACTAAGGAGTTCATTAACAAGAGTTTAAGACCTAGAACAAGTATTTCACTATCTCCTTTTGAGTCGTCTATGGCCTAACAAAAATTCATTCGATGACAAGAAAATTTTCTAGATTTAACTTCATAAGACATGGTAGTCCATTAGGATACTAAGGAGTAATAGCTCGACTTAGTCCATAAATGGTAAGGTTACACCGCATAGTTTGCTTCCAAACAAGGACTCTTAAGGTGACTTCCAAGGCGGTATTCACCACTCAACATGGTGTCTAAAGAGAAGACATTCTCCTTACCCCACACACGGTTCAAGCCTAGAAGGAAACCACATACTCTAGATAAAGTTAGACCATGTCGTTCCTAAAATAAGGTTCACGACAATGTCGCTAAACATACCGATTATGACACAAAACTCAAACTAGGGTCTTATTTACCTAAACTAATAGGTTCCATCGAGAAAAAGTTTAAGTTCATTCTACGGTTTCAATCTCTTCTATGGTAAGAAGGATCACACATGAAGACATGTTATGCACAAATCTTATACTAGGGTTGAGTGTTTCGATTAAATCTCTTTATTACATTTACAAGGTAAGAATACAACACAATAATTAATTAATCGTTTATTGAACACTAAAAAATGCACTACAAGATATTAACTTCAAATTCATTTACCATATATATATCAAACCTTTTTACCATACGTAACTATGAATCAAATTGAACCTATGATTAAATGCACATTTCCTAAGATATCCCTAAAACTAGCATCCCATACATATTAGAAAATTTCAAATATAACATTTTTTGTAACATGAGACTACATTATACATATATTCATTTTACAATGACCTATAAAAATTACAATAATAAATAATGAATTACACATCGCCTTTTCACCATCATTCTTGCATCCTACAAAACCATGTGAGCATGAAATCAATGATAAATCACTGGCATGGAATCCACCCTAATCTAACATAATTAATGTCTTTAGTTTCCCATTTACATATAATAATAATTATAATTTTCATTCGAAAGAAAAGGTTTAGAAACATGTATTCATTTCATTTCATTTCACTTCATTTCATAACCAAGGAGAGAGAAAGAGAAAGAAAAGAAAGAGAGAGAAACACCATTTTGTCAAAAGTTCCATTTCACACAACAAGTTACACTATAGAGTTTCAAATAGTTATTTACATGTGTCAAAAATTTCCACGGTGGTTTGGCAACCTAATAGGGGTCCTACAACTTTATTTTTTACATTTTCCTCCTAGTTGCAAAAACCTATTCAATTAGACTCAAGGCTAAGAAACCACTTTCAAATGTTGTCTTTCAGAGAGCAAGCATACCATAGGTAAGTTTCTACGTGTCCTCCTATACACCAATAATTCACAGGAATTGATGGATTTCAAAACTAATGAATGGTTTACGATTGGTGGCTAGTTTTTCTTGGCCATCGGTTGTAATTGGCCTAGTTGGAAATGATCAAAAGTTAGCTCGAGGGCTCACAAAACCACCTCCAAAACTAACGTTAGATGGAAAAAGTGCAATGATAAATTTCTTACAAGTTCCCCTATATATGGAGAATTTTTCGAGTTGATAGGAACTGAGAACTGGCAATGGGTTTCAAATGGTGATAGGTTTTCGGAGCCACCGGTCGTAATTGGTCCAGTTTGACCTAGTCAAACTGACCGAGGCCTACAAAATTCCCTTTCCAAACTATCTAGAAGATTTTTTCCCCAAACTGGAGGTTTCAAGAAATTATCTAGTAAATATACTAGAGGTTTGCGAAGGCGGAAAGACATTTCGTTGCTCAGGGTTCAAACGGTGGTCTAAAATGAAAGCCAACTTTTTTAGTTTTGGAAGCTTCCTAAAAGTACAAAATAGAGCACCAAGGCTCCTAGAGGAGCTACGAAGAGAGCACAAACAATCAAATGAGGTTGAGATATTGATTGACGTGACTCTCTACATAAAAAGAACACATATGATGCTTGACATAACCTTTACGGGGCTCAGAGTCTTGTTTTTCAAGTCTCTCAAAATTGCATTTTCTAACTTTGCAAGGTAGATAGAAATGGTTGTTTCAGTTAACTCATCTTGCTCTCACCAATACCAACAGACACGAACTCCAAATTTTGATACCCTGGGTCTAACAATGGATAAGGTTGAGGTAGCAAGCACAATTGATGGTCAAGCATAAATCAATTATGTAAATCATGAGGTGGGGGTTTTATCATTTAACACTAAAAGTTTGGTTAAAATATCCAATAGTTTAAGCATCTAATGGTTACTATTTATAATATAATGCAAATGAAGAACCAAATTAGATGGAAATTATACAAGATGAAGGTAAGGAGACCATGCTTGTTAATACCATCGGTGTTTATAGTAGTGCAAGTGGTCCTCGAGGAGGGTTTACCCGCACTCCGTAAGACTCCCACATACTTTCAACATTCCAGCAGACAATCCACACGCATCCACAATTCCACCATTTCATTTTCTAGAAGGATTTTATACTCATTCCACAAAATGATTAGAGCATTCTCCACAAAGATCACCTATTAGACCAAGTTTGGTTGTGGTATCCTCCCTTAAAAAATACCATTCCATAGCATTTTCTAAGTTCCCACAATTGCATCAGCCTGAAAGTTTCTAAATCCTTTTTTTAAATGTACCCAAACATACATATCGAGTGATGGTTGCATTCCATGAGGCCACACTTTGTTGAGGAACTTCTTCGGAAAACTTACAGCCTCATTTAGAACACCATTTGTACATATCCTTGCAAATAAGACATTCCATGGCTATATTTATTTGAATTTTCTAAAGCCTTTTCAACCAGCCACTTTATGCCCTCCTAGCATCGAATCCCATTTCAACATAGAGCTTAGAATGGAAAAACAGAGTGCTCCACATTGTAATCTTATCCAGCAATATAACATGATGCATTAGATCTCAACATATGCTTCTGCTTCGGAGAGATTGGAGAACAAAGAACATATGCAATATTACAAATTCTACAAAATACCTCACTGCACCCCTCATTAGTACAATGCACAAGTCATAGCATGCATATAATTTTGTGGAGTTCAAGGGCTTCTCTAGACTCAACTTCATCTCATAGTGGTAGGTATTGTTAAAGTCAAATACTCTCTGGAGCTCCTTTCCTAAACCTTCTCACTTGCCCTTTTCACTCAAAAAAAAAAAACCATTTCATGCATATCTTGCAGTCAAATTTGTTCACAAAACCATGTTGTTTTAAGACATTCTATTTAATTGTTCACCTGCCTTGTGTAAGGTTCAACATTTTTCATACATGTCTACTAGAGCATTTGCAACTACAACATATGACAAAATTCCTCTAAATTTTATGCTTTGATGGGTGTCCATGAACCTAAAATAGAGTGTAATATTTGAATAGAGTGAGAGGAAGGCTCAACAGCCCATGATGGTGATAACAAAATAAAAAGAAGAAAGGTCTTATTGTAGGCTTTGTATGATTTCTGAATTGTACTAGCAGACACTAGAGACTCAAACCTAGGCCGATTATTTTTGTTGTTGTGTAGTCGTGGCCTTCCAAATAAGCATAATGGGAAGGCTTGGGGTGGATCAAAATTTTTATGGAGGGTTTCTAAGTGGAAGAATGATAAGCGGTACGGTCGTATGGCAATATGACCACTTCTCCTAACACATTGTGGAGAAATAGGTTCTGAAATAGAAAATGATGCAGTTTAGGAGGGCACATGTTCGATCCATAGATCAGACATTTATTCGGTTGAAACATTTTGGGATGGCATGCATTTGTGATGGATTTAAATTACATACAACATGGGGAGGATTCAAATACGAGATCCGATCGTAAGTGTGGGCTAGCTGACTTTATTATTGTTCCCGTCATTTCTACCAGTTGGTTTGAATTTTAGTGTGTTTATTGCCTTTGCATCTCAAATAAAGTTTCTTGTATTGTTGTGCAAGGAATCTGACAGGTTTGAAAATATCTGAACCTACCCACCCTCCTGCCACACTCCACCACCCTCCATTAAACTCCTCTGCCATTTCAACCACTCCCAAAATTTCCTTCCCCAGTGCTTTCCCCCCTTTTTATGTATTTTTTTAAATGTTGAGTGCTATAGAAACAAAGTTTACATTAATTGATATGAGTCTTTGAAGTGATGAGAACAAGTGGGGGAAGTGGAGAGTTCGAGAGTTGGATGAAATGTTGTTGATTTATCTCAAAATATTACAAATGAAGTCCAAATATGGGTAATTTTTAAGGATATTTGTACAAATTTACAAGAATACCATCAAGGGAAACAACTTTGAACATATTAGTTTTTGCCACATTTTTTCTACAATATTTTTGTGGTTATATAGTATTTCAAAAATTAAAATTGTGGCATTGGAAGTGTAAATAGTCTACATTTTGATATATTATTGTAGTTATTCCATAATTCATTCTATTGTGGATGGTCCTCAATTCATTAAATTGATAGCTACTTTTTTTTAAAATTGTACTTTTTCCATTCTAAGGAAGAATCATCTAGTGTGATTGCATAACATGGAACTTTTCCTAAGGTGTGGACCTTGCAAATTGGAAAAATCTCTCAGATTAAAGGTTGGTTCCTTATTCCTCTATTTAGGTGCATACGTAAGGATTCACGAGAGGATCTATATCTATACCTAGTCTAAAACTTGCCAAGGAGACAGGATAAAAGAGTACAAAAATAAGAAATAACTAAACTACCAGGTGATGCACCAAAGGAATGATGAACTTAGTTTTCCTTCACACAACCAATAAAATGCATACAATAAACAAGCACAGATAGCCAGATCTATAATGAGAGACCAGATAGAAGAAAAAGAAACAAGAAGGATCTAAGATCGATCACAAACATATTTTATTGCTCTATAGATTGATACAGTTCATTACAGAATAGCCAAAAGGTAGAAACATATTACAATTTTAATGGAAGGCCTGAACCCCACAAATCTTTTTCGCTAGAGGAGAAGGGAGCCTATAAAACTAAGAATATCCAACCCTTTACAATGAATCCTGCCCCAAATTTATAGATTCGATCGAGAGAAGAAAGAGAGAGAGAGAGAGAAGGAAAATGCGGGTCAAAGCTCAACCACCATTGTTAATGCTTCTACTAAAATCTTGCCCCCTGAATCCATCTTTTTTTCATCGATCCTTGGTTTAACACTTGAAGGAAGAGGAAATGACGGAAATAGATCAAATCCGATCTGGTTGTTGAGACTGATGATCTTGCATTGAAATCTTGAAGACATTTCTCCATTTTTCTTCCACCTAACTTCCCAAAAATTAAAGTTTCAAACTCCCATGGCATAGAAGAGATCGAGATCTTTCCAATGGTATCAGATTTGCAATCTCTCGAGCCCTAGGTCGAAAGATATGCCCCTTCAAAGTTTGAATCGATTCCATACAAATGGGTGGGAAAACAATTTGAAAAATGGGTCCCCTTTTTGGATTGGGACACGTGGCAGCTAGATTGGGACAAAAATTGGGTCCATGGGTCTATAATTTACATTTTGTCTTTTGCATAAAAAATGCAAAACTTAAAAAATCCCAGCCCCAAAACTCCATGAACACGTGGCTCCTTTTGGTTGGCTAGGAAATGTGCTTCCATCTTTACTTTTGCCTTTTTGGTGAAAGGAAAATTTTCACCTTTTTCCCCGACTCCCTACCTTGGCTTTGACTCGGGTCTAAATGCTAACTTTTTCCTTGGGGAGTTGTGGGCCATTTTGCAACTTTTACTCCCTTTTGAGGTAACAAGGGGAAAAAATCAACTTTTCCCCGATTGCCCCACTTTCCCCTAGGACACGTGTCACTCTGGCACTCACTCGGGAACCTTTTCTCCATTTTAACCCTTGAAACAACACCCTTAGGACACTTGGTAGCTTCCACCGGCCTAGCTTATGCATTGACTATTCAACTAACTCTACCCCCTTTGAGGACACATGGAGGCACCACACTTGTTTGCAAACTTGACCCAAAGTTTCCCTTGGAGGAGCGTCGAGTTGACACTTGTTGGCCTCCGATTCTTTGTGGACTTTTCAACGGTCCCTCTTACTTTTTGACTTTGGGCTACGTGGCGAGCTCACACTCACTTGGGTCTCTGCCTTTGGACCAACTCTTGAAATGCGCCAGTGACACTTGGCACTCTCTGCTTACACTTTCATACTTAGCCATTTTTGAAGCTTTTACCCCCCCTTGACTCTTTTTGACCATTTGCTACATGGAGGGCTGGCGCAAGTTTGAGCTCCCCTTTTTGGATTCACTTTGGAGAAGCACCGTTAGGACACGTGTCTCTTCCACTTGCCTCCTCCATACTTAGTCATTTTTGACCTTTTCTAACCATTTTCGAGCCCGAGGACTTCAAATCTTCATCATCTTCCTTCTTCTTGCTTCTGGCTCCTTTGTAGCATCTTCCCTTCTTGTCTAACCCTACTATTTTATAGTTCTTCCTACCTGTAACTTGGAGAATGGATTTAAGATGTAGAAATGGCCCGACAGAGTCATTTCTTTCTATACAGATCCTTTGCTCTTTCTTCATCTCCACCACTTCATTGTTGAATCTTTTTGCAACCAATTTGTAGGATTTGAATGAGTTTTCTCGGGTTCCTCCTATGCGGGGTCATGATTCGATCCAATATTTAGCTCGGGGTGAAATATGGATAACAATTTGGTGACTCACGGGGACATCACTTCCTAGATGAAGAGATCAGTTGCTTTGTCATATCTATTGGGCATGGAGTCAAGAATAATAGTCTAATACTAATCCTACCTTTGGTTCATGAGCTCCGACCACTTGTGCTCTCAAATTTTATAAGAAAATCTTGAAATGAAGATTTCTGAGAGTAGAAAATTGTTTTAAAATAGGGCTTCATCTGTCTTCTTTGAATGGACTACATAAGAGCAACAAAACAACACCACACTATGTACAAAATTGAAATCATACATGCTCCAAATGGAACATGCAGAGCATGTGCAAAGCACTTAGGAGAAAATCAATCTACACTATAACAAGACAATGTGTAGAAGCACTTAGAGGAAAGAGAAACTAAACTAATATGTATAGGGTGAGACTTCCCTTTTAGTAGTAGTGCTTAAGATAGATCCCATTCACTAGAATCTACAACTCTTCACCCTCCAATGTGGACAATTGGAAAGCATTACTACTTTTGCATCTTGTTATCATATAGGGCCACTCCAGATGGCATCGAACTTAGAATGTCTCCCTGGTTTTGCTCGATCTACATCCCATTTCAAAACCAGGTCTCCTTCTTGGAAGGTCCTTGCTTTTTCCTTTCTTATCAAAGCATTTCTTGATTGAAGCTTGATTCTTCTCCAATGCTTGGAGAGATTTCTCTCTCTGGTTTCTTCTAATTCTATCAGCTCCGCATACCTGCCTCCATTGGTCCAAATTCAGACATCTCTAGTTGCTTCACAAGCTCCAATGTTGGTAACTCAAGTGATATAGGCAACACTTGCTTCTTTCCCATAGACAAGCTTGAATGGGGAGCTACCTGTAGATCTCTTGGGCATTATTCTATCATCCCATAAGGCCATTTTGAGCTTTGTGTGCTAGGTCCTTTGATTCTCATCAAGAGTTCTCTCTGATGATCTTCAACAGGTTTTGTTTGTGGACTCAGCTTGGCCATTACCTTGAGGGTAATAGTTTGATGAAGTGCTCAAATAAGTCCCATTCTTAATATCCCATCCTGTGATCTTGGAACCTATAAATGCTAATGCATTGTTTGATATGATGGTGGTTGGTACTCCAAATCTGGTCACTATCCCTTCATAGAAATCTAGGATACTAGACTCATTTGCTTCTTTGAGTGCCACTGCCTCGGTCCACTTGGTGAAATAATCAGTCGCTGTCAATCCATTTGTGGCCTTGGCTTGAATTTGGATTGATGACTCCAATGAAGTCCAATCCCCATTGCATGAAAGGTTGGTCTACTGAGATTGGGTGCAATGGAAGTGTTGCTAGCCTCTCTTTTCCTTTGAAGAATGCACAATTCTTGCACCTTTTGATCCATGTGTAATAGTCACTAAACACTCTGGCCAATAATATCCTACTTTCATGATTTTGAGTGTTGTCACTCTTGGAGAAAATGGCCTCCAATTGCTTCAACATGGAATTCTTGTAGCACTCTCTCTCCTGATTGATCCCCCAATGCATCTCAGTAAATGCCATTGATGTCTCTTTTAAACAAGACACCATCAATAAGAACATATGGGATGGCTTGTAGCCTAAATGCCTTCTTTTTTTTTTTTACTCATCCCATGAGGACACATACTGTTTGAAGGAAGTGCACCATGTCTTGGGTCCAACAAGGAGTAGATACATCATCTCTCCCTTCTTCTTGATCATCTTGTAGAATAAAACAACCTCCTTTTCACTGTTTTGTTTCATCTTGTAGAGCAAAGGCTAGTTGCTCACACAAGCCCCTCCCATGGACCAGCTTGGTGACCTTAATCTCAATGTCATATTCCATGACATGAGTGATCCACCCTACATGTTTCTCATTCAGGTCCTTGCTGAGGAGGAATTCTTTGACTCCTGTATGGGAGACCAATAGTTGGATTTTGTTGTTTGACACCAAATGCTTAAACTTCTTCAGTCCCCTAATCACCACCAAGACTTGCTTCTCAATGAAAGAATACCTCACCTCATAGTCTTCTAGACTCTGACTAAAAAAAGCAATTGGTTGTTCTAAGCTTTCTTTGTTCTGTTGAACTAAGATTGTAGAGATAGTGTCATTGCCACCAAAGGCATACAATATGAAGTCCTTGGAAAAATATGGATTTACAAGAGTTGGGGCTTGTGATATGGCTTCTTTGATAGCTTCAAAGCTTTCCTTTCCTTCAACTTGTCCATCTAAATGCTAAGCTCTTCTTCAACATCAATGTTATTGGCTTAACCAGAGTAAAAAGTTTGGGACAAACCTTCAAACAAAGTTGATCTTCCCCAAGAAGCTTTGAAGAGCCTTCTTGTGACTTGCAATGGCAGTGCTTTTATTGCTTCAACTCTTTCTTGGATCAATTTCTAGACCCTCCTTAGACACAATGTGGCCCAAAATCCTACCCTCATGGGCCAAGAATATGCATTTTTGGGGTTCAAAGATACCCCAAATCTTTTGCATCTTTGAAACACTTGCCTTAGATGAAAAAGGTGGTCTACTGCATTCTTGGAGAACATAATGATATCATCCAGATAGATCAACACTATCTTGTTGATTAGCCCTTTGAATGCCATATCCATGGCTCTTTGGAAAGTAGCACCAACATTAGATAGTCCAAATGGAATTTTTTGTATGCATAGGTGCCCCATTTGGTGGTGAAAGTAGTTTTGAATTGATCATCTTCTTTCACCATGATCTGATTGTATCCTGAGTAGCCATCTAAGAGAGAAATCTCTCTGACCCAGACACCACTTGCAAGATCTATCCATTGAAGGGAGTGGGTAGTGATCTTTGAGGAGGCTCTGTTCAAATCCCTAAAGTCAACACACAACCTGATTTCTCCATTTTTCTTTCTACTGGGACCAGATTTGCAACCCAACTTGAGTGTTTAATTGGAAATATGATGCTTGCCTCTATTAGTTTGTTCAACTCCTTTTCATTAGAGGCTCAATATGTGGGTTGACTGGTCTCTGCTTCTTCCTGATAGGATGAGCAGTTGGGTCCAATTCAATTGTGTGTTGTGCTAGTTTTGGATTAAAACCCTCTTAGGTCTTCATAACTCCAAGAAAACACATCAGGGAATTCTTGGCAAGTTGTATGAATTCATACCTTTCTGCTTCGGTGGCCACCTTGCCAATTTGAAGTGTTTTGCCTTCTCCAACTGGGATTGACTCTGAATCCTCTCCTTTGATCTGCATGTTAGCCTTCTCTTTTCTAAACTGATCATTAGGATTGAAAATGGATTCCAGTGTCACTAAGCCTTTGGGAAGCTTGTTTGTATGCAGTTGTACTATCTGATTCCCATACTTGCTTGCTCTAGTCTATTTTGATTATGGGCTGAGAATTCAGCTTCTTCTTGTAAAATTTAATGATCTGCTTGATCATTCTCAAACACCTGCCAACATGTATTATTATCTGGCACTATTGGCCTCACAACCACATGGATATGTGGTTGTTCTTTGTCTCTTTTGATGTTGTCCACCACATCAAATGTTGCTCCAACTTGCTGCAAGTCTATCAGCAGCTTCATTTTCTTTTCTGGGTATGGACACAATGTTGAAAGCTTCAAAATCCTCCATGAGATCCCATACTCTACTCTTATAGTTCTTGAGCAGGTCATTTTTGACAACATTTAGTCCTCTGACTTGATTGGAAACCAATTCACTATCACCAAACACTTGTAAATTCTTGATTCCTAGCTTTCTTGCCCAATGAAGACCTTGGACTAAAGCCTCATATTCAACAATATTATTTGAACAAGAAAACTAGAATCTAAAGGCTGAATAATATTTCATACCTTTGGGAGACACAATCATAGCTCCTCCTCCAGCTCCTTATCTACTCCTTGAGCCATCAAAGAATAATTGCCATACCTCATTGTCATCTTTATGTTCTGGCTTAATTAGGTCAGGGAGAGGATGATTCTCTTCATGTAGAAGGTAGACACCCAGCTCAGATTCTTCCATCTCCTTATAGGGGTCAAAAGCATGTCTTTTGTTGGCCCACTCATCTAGAGTCAAGTCTGGGATACATTCCAACTTGGTATTTGCTTCATTAGTGCTTAGGAGGTCTTCTTGATCAAAAGTTGAGTAGTTGGCATTAATTGGGCTAGGCACATAAGATTCAATATGATAGTCTGCAATGGGTTCAGATCTGATTGTGGCCTTTTCCCCATACCTTGTCCTAAAGAGCATATGTGACCAATCAATAGACAGGTAGCCTCCAATTTTGCAGTGAAGTCCCTAGATAGACACAAAGAAAAATGTGGTGGAAAATCTATGATGGACACATTTTGCAAGACAGTCACATTAGGGTAGGCATGTAGAGTGAGACTCAAATCTTTGATGATTCCCACAATGGTCATTGTTGTCCCATCTAATTGAACTACTCCTCTAGAGATGACCTCATATTGGAGACCCAACTGATCAGCTATTTGTTTGGGCATCACAGAACTACTAGCCCCAAAATCAATCATACAATTGTGCACTAATTTGTCTCCAATAATTAATGAGACATAGAATGGAGGGGGTCTCAGGTTCTTACCTTGTTGTTCTCCTTGGTTTCTTCTCAGGTTGAACTGCATTGGCAAGCACTCTCTCTTGTTGATTAGGGGTTGATTTGAACTTGACCAATTTTGCATGGCAGTTTGATAATAGATCCCTCTACCTTGGAATGGCCAATGACTCCCATAGTGAAATGTTCACACTTGTCCTCTTCATTTTCTCAATAATATTGAATGAGCTATCCTTTTTTTGCCCCTTCCCAAACACATTTCTTTCTTGCACATGGGTTATTACAACCGGTGCCTGAGTGGATTTGGGAAGGTGGCTTGGATTGGTTCTGCATGTTGGGAGTTATCTCTTGGAACACCAGACCTTGTGGAGTGATGGAAGGTTGAGGGTTACCTAAGTTCAGTGGTTGGCCTTCTCCAATACTTCTCTTTTTGGACCATGTATTGGCAGCCACACTTTGAGAAGGGATTGATTCATCCCATAAAGTCTTTAACCTACCAATTGACAAGCATGGTCTCTCTTGAGGTTCACTTTGTTGAGCTCCTTGTTGCTTTGATCTCCTTCTTGACTAGGTTCTTGTGGACACCATACTGGTTTGCACCATTAGAGCTTGATTCAGAGCACCATTAAAACACATGGATTGGTTATGTGGTTGACTACATGGAAAACACCAATCATATTCCTGTGCCATATTGTTTTATGTAGGGACCAATGCCTTTGATGTTGAGGTTGTATTTGGATCATAAGACCTAAAAGGTCTAGCAGCTTGAGGTTGTCCTTGATTTTGATTTTGATTTGCAGTCTGAGGTGGTGGCCTATTCTTGCTAGTATTGGGGTCTAGTTTGATATTGAGCTGAGATTGATATGGCCTGAGCTCTATGCTTGTTGCCTTTTGATGGTCACTAGTTCATTTCCCAGGTTTTGCAGTTGCTTCATCACTTCTGAAGCTCTTTAGAGGTGTTGATGATGAAGTGGAAGCTTCAGCTGAGATTTGACTCCTGGGGTGGGTATAGGAGCTAATGTAGGCATTTGGCTAGTATCTGGGTTTCCTAACTTAGGGTATAGAGGCATGGATGGCCTAGGAGCTATTTTACCAGCTTGAATCAAATGGTTCTCAGCCCCTATGGAAAGGCTATAGGCTTACTGGAAATGTAGTGCCTCCCATTGACTGAATCATCAGAGAAATATCAGAATTTAAAGCCCTAAGAAAGTATAGGAAGGCACCTTCATTTGTGGGCTTTACTGCTATGTTGGAATCCTATCCCAGGTTCAGCTGGAATCTGAGGTTGAAGTCTATCAGTTGTTCATTTGGGGCTCTTTTGATAGTTGTTAGTTGCTCCAACAAAGACAAATTGTCACCTTTCTCTCCAAACTGGTTGTGAAGAGTTGTGCATAGCTGATTCCAATTTTGAATAGAGCCTGCCTCAAGACTTAAACCATTGTGAAGCCTTCCCTTTGAGTGAAGAGGTGAGCAACTTGACTACAATGTCCATCTCATGAATCTCATGGATTGTGCAGACATTTGCAATATCTTGGACATGATCACCCGGAGAAGTTTGATTTTCCCCAGTGAAATATGGGATACTCTTTAATGTTGTAATAGGAACTAGATTTTGTGCATTCAAGGCAAGTGGACTACTACCAGTGAAGTTAACATAAGGATTTGGCTGAGCCATTCTGATCGGTCTGAGCACTCCTCTTGATTGAATGAATGGTCTACTCGGGAGGAGGTGTTGATAAAGCTCTGCTTGGTGGGGATAGAGACCTCTGGACTCTTCTTCTTCTTCTCCCTCTATCTGGGGATAAGTCTAAATAGACAAATAGTCCCTCTTCTCTAGTTCTTGACCATGTTTGTATTCTTCTCATGAACTTACTTGGACTACTGAAACCAGTAGATTTGTTTCTTTTGGAGTCACCAGATATATAGTTTTAAAGCTTCTTAAAAGCTAGAATCACAAAGTGTGTGTACATCAATTCCTACTGTAATAAGATAGAGACTTCTTTGTCCCACCGGGTGTGCCAAAACTATTAGTGTGAAATCACAACACCCCCAAATGACTTCTAAATATTTTCTTTTCTAAGGCAGAATCATCTGGTGTGATTACATAACATGGAACTTTTCCTAAGGTGTGGGACCTTGCAAATTGGAAAATCTCTCTCAGATTAAAGGTTGGTTCCTTATTCCTCTATTTAGGTGCATACGTAAGGATTCACAGAGGATCTATATCTATACCTAGTCTAAAACTTGCCAAGGAGACAGGGATAAAAGAGTACAGAAAAATAAGAAATAACTAAACTACTAGGTGATGCACCAAAGGAATGATGAACACTTAGTTTGCCTTTGACACAAACCAATAAAATGCATATAATAAACAAGCACAGATAGCCAGATCTATAATGAGAGACCAATAGAAGCAAAAAGAAACAAGAAGGATCTAAGATCGATCACAAACGTATTTTATTGCTCTATAGATTGATACAGTTCATTACAAAATAGCCAAAAGGTAGAAACATATTACAATTTTAATGGAAGGCTTGAACCCCACAAATCCTTTTCTAGAAGGAGAAGGGAGCCTGCAAAACTAAGAATATCCAACCCTTTACAATGAATCCTACCCCCATATTTATAGATTCGATCGGAGAGAAAGAGAGAGAGAGAGAAGCGGGAAAAATGTGGGTCGAAGCTCAACCACCATTGTTAATGCTTTGCTAAAAATATTCCCCAAATCCATCTTTTTGCATCGATCCTTGGTTCGGTGCCTTGAAGGAAGAGGAAATGGTGGAAATAGATCGAATCGATCTATTGGTTGTTGAGACTGATGATCCTGCATTGAAGGCTTGAAGATGTTTCTCCATTTTTCTTCCACCTAACTTCCCAAAATTAAAGTTTCAGACTCCCATGGCATAGACGAGATCGAGATCTTTCCAATGGTATCAGATTTGTAATATCTCGAGCCACTGGGTCGAAAGATATGCCCCTTCGAAGTTTGAATCGATTCCGTACAAATGGGTGGGAAAAAATTTGAAAAATGGGTCCCCCTTTTGGATTGGGACACGTGGCAGCTAGATTGGGACAAAAATTGGGTCCATGGGTCCACAATTTACATTTTTTCTTTTGTGCAAAAAAATGCAAAACTTTAAAAATCCTCCAGCCCCCTCAAACTCTGCATGACACATGTGGCTCCTTTTGGTTGGCTGGGAAATGTGCTTCCATTTTTACCTTTGTGCCTTTTTGGTCAAAAGGAAAATTTTCACTTTTTTCCCCGACTCCCCACCTTGGCTTTGACTTGGGTCTAAATGCTTGACTTTTTCCTTGGGCGGAGTTGCGGGCCATTTTGCAACTTTTACTCCCTTTTGAGGTAAAGGGGAAAAAATCAACTTTTTCCCCGATTGCCTCTTTCCCTAGGACACGCGTGTCACTCTAGCACTCACTCGGGAACCTTTTCTCCATTTTAACCCTTGAAACAATGCCCTTAGGACACTTGGCAGCTTCCACTGACCGGCTTATGCATTGACTATTCAACTAACTCTACCCCCTTTGAGGACACGTGGAGGCACCACGCTTGTTTAAAAACCTGACCCAAAGTTTCCTTTGGAGGAGCATCGAGTTGACACTTGTCACCTCCACTTTGCTTTGTGGACTTTTCAATGGTCCCTCTTACTTTTTGACTTTGGGCTACGTGGCGAGCTCACACTCATTTGGGTCTCTGCCTTTGGACCAACTCTTGGAAATGCGCCAGGCTGACACTTGGCACTCTCCGCTTACACTTTCATACTTAGCCATTTTTGAAGCTTTCTGCCCACCCCTTGACTCTTTTTGACCATTTTCTACATGGAGGGCTGGCGCAAGTTTGAGCTCCCCTTTTTGGATTCACTTTGGAGAAGTGTCCATTAGGACACGTGTCTCTTCCGCTGCCTCCTCCATACTTAGTCATTTTTTGACCTTTTCCTGAACCGTTTTGAGCCCGAGGACTTCGAATCTTCATCATTCTTCCTTCTTCTTACTTTTGGCTTCTTTGTAGCATCTTCCCTCTTGTCTAACCCTGCTATTTTATAGTTACTTACTTGTAACTTGGAGAATGGATTTAAGATGTAGAAACGGCCCAATAGTCATTTGTTTTTTATACACAGATCCTTTGCTCTTTCTTCATCTCCGCCACTTCGTTGTTGAATCTTTTTGCAACCAATTTGCAGGATTTGAATGAGTTTTCTAAGTCATATACTTATATTAAATAATGTTTCAATTTTTTTAAAACATATTTTAGACTTTCAATTACCAAGGTAACAAAATTCTAGGTTCGAGTGGATTATGTAATTTAGAATATAAAAATATTTTAATTTAATAGATCTATATTTTAATAATATAAGTAATTATATTAAAAGCAAAAGAAAAACTCTTAATAGGGTCAGCTAAAAATGAGATAACCATAGGAAAATTTTGGACAAATCTCTTAAAAATTCCCTTTGAAAGAGATTTTCAGGTTTTCGGGTTTTCATTGCATGAAAACATGTTTCTTGCATGTTACATGTCTCATGTTTCCCAAAACCTGAAACCCGATTATCTAAGTCCATTATGTTAGGTTTTGGAACTTTCAAGCATCGGAACATGCTTTTCCCAATGCATGTTTTATGCCTCATGTTCCCGAAACCCAAACCTGATTACCTAAGCATTGTGTCGGGTTTTCGAACTTCCAAGCATCGGAACATGCTTTTCCAAATGCATGTTTCATGTCGCTTGTTTCCCGAAACTTGAAACCCGAATTGAATCAAATCCTTTGTATTGGGTTTTTAGATGCTCCAAGCATGATGACATGTCATTAATGTCTAGTTGTCTGGCAGTTGGCACACGTGTCAAGTGAGGTGTAATTAATGCTAGGTTATTATAAATAGTCATTTTCCACATCATTTGTTACATTATTTTTTTTTGCTGCATTCAATTTTATTGATGCTTCTTCTACCTCCAAACCCGATCGAGCTTCCCGATCGATTTCATCAATCGTTTTTATCGTTTTTCAAGCTAGTTGAAGGTATTATTCTCTTCTTTCTTTTTAGAAGCTTTTTGGGTTATTTGTGAAGTGTTTTCTTGGGGTTTCCATTTCTTTTCCTTCTTCATTCTTGTTTAAGGTTTTTGGGTTGTTTTCCTTGTTTCTTGTCTTTTTCCCATGAGGGTTCTTGTTTGAAATTCACCCCTAGGTTATTTACTTATTTTTCATAGGTTGTAACTTGTAGATTTCAAAATGATTTTGAAATTCCTAAGTGATCACGAGGTGGGAATTTTTCATATTCTGACATGTCAGAAACCCGATATACTTGTTTCAGTTTTGCAGGGTGTTTAACATCTCACTCTTTCCTGCCTTGTTTCGGGTTTTGCTAGGTGCTCGACATCCATCAAGATCCATAGTGTGTCGGGGATTTCTACCTGCTCGGCATCCTCCAGGTTCCGCTGTGAGTGTTGGGTTTTCCTACTTGTCCGACACTTCCTCACTTCCACAGTGTGTTGAGTTTTCATTGATGCTCGGCATTGTCCCGAATCACATACACTCAATTGTATCGGTATCTCGAAGGTGTTTTACAAATTTCAAAATCAATAAGCAGGTGTGGCGAGTCAATGCACTTGTCCAAAAAACTTTCAAGCCTAATTGCTCTTTCAGAAATCATCAAGGAATTTTGATCCAAAACGGGGTTTCAGACTTAAGGAATAGATTAACAATTGTGCCAGATGAATTGAAAAACAACTATCTCTGAAAAGAGATGTAAATTACTCAAAGACTTCAAATACATCAGTTATCTCTGCCAGGAGATGTCTATCCCTTTTCGGTTACATATGCATTTATAATAATTTTAGAAATATGAAAGGGAACCTAGAGGAATGTGGAAGGTCACCAGTCTCGAGGGAGATGAGGTGTTTCATCTTCCAAGACTTACATGTGCACTAATTTTGCGAAACATACTATTTTTAGAATTTACTATTTTTAGACAACACTACAAAAATCACAATTTGGGCCCCTTAAACATGGATTTCAGGGGTCAAACGTTGCTAAACAAAGTTCCACCTTTTCATCACATTCTATGCATTCCAAGATTTCCATTTCCTTTTGAACGGAGTCAATCAGGAGGTACGGTGCAAAAGTTATGGTCTCTGGAAGTTGCGCCACTATAATTGTTTCTGGATCACATTTCTTCTTGAGACTCCTCATGTCGGACCCCACCAATCTAAGGATAAGTCAGGAAAGATGAAGTATAAGTATCAAAAGATGGAGTCTTCTTCTTACATTAGCTATAATTATGACATTCGGGACACCTATGCAGCGAAGTAGGCATGAGAAATTACCCAAGGCTAGATGCGAAGGGAAACCGAGCAACAAAACACATATATCGGTACTTCCCTCAGCTGACAATAAAAGGGTTTAAAGACCAATATAGAAGAGTGAATGACGCCTTCTTCTATGAAAAAATTTGTAGGTTGGATCTTGATTTGAGGAAGAGAAGGGTTTCTGATGAAGCATGGGCCGAAGTGTCAAAATGGGGTTGCATCTTCTTGTAATTCAAGAAGTTTACTTATCTTCGGGTGGTAAGGTTCCATGGTAACCCTTTCTATTTTCCCAAGTTCCTAGGTGACAAACTGATCCTCATGGAGTTAGTTAGACAATTGTTGGATTTTCACAAATTCCAACAAAGCAGGCACAAAGTCGCCGTCTCCTTCCCTATTTCCATTGGAAGGTATACATGCTCTATAGTGGTTAAGGCCAAGAATGTGGTGCATGAGCTTCAAGAAAAATGAATAAAATTCTTGGGAGCGCAAGCGACACTCAAGAAACTTACGAGGTTCTAAGTGATTATTCCAGTGCGCCAGATGAAGCTGAGATGCAAGACATAATCCAATTCCAGGAATTTTGAGACAAGTAGGCTTCACTGGAGGAAGACAAGGACGACGAAACAAAATAAGCATAATGTTACATGTCATTTCCATCCATAGATTGACATGTCTTTTTCATTTTCTTGTTTTCACATAGGAAGTAAATTTTGACTTGTTGTCTGTGTGAGAGTCAAGCAAAAAGGATTCTTGTTAAAATGACTATTTTCTAAGATTTATCCTATTTTATCTCTCTCTATTTCTATTATAAATAAATCATGCTTGTGCATTCCAAAAGAGAGATTTTTAGAATATTAAGAGCTATTGTGAAGAAAGAAGAAAAACTTTGTATTTTATTTTTAATCATTGAGGAATAGAAAGCAGTGTATTGTGCAAAATTTGTGTTGTAGGAATCTTGAGAGATTGTTCTTACATCCAAGATCTTAAGCTATTATTTGTTTAGTGTTCTTGATTATTTTAATCATTTCAAATATTACACTCATTATCTGAAACTCATGTAAGTATTTCTTGATCTCGTATTTTCTTGAAAGAAAGTACGTTCCTCTCATTCCCTTCCCGCTCTATTTCATCTATAATTGTTTCCTTTCTAATCCATTCTATTCCTAAAATTGTAAAATCTCCATCTCGTTTTGATATGGATTTCGGGATTGTATCCCAACCCCAATGATTAGAATAGTGTGAATATTGTACATATTATTTCTGTTGTGTTTTAGATTAGTAATAAACAAGTTGCCTCACTCTGTATTTGAGGAGGGATTTGATCCCATGTATTGTGGTTGAACCTCATATTTTGGCCTGACAAAATATCCAACCAACAGTTTTTGGTGACTCCACTGGGGAATACGGATTGATAAGACTAAGCTTATCCTATTGGTGTCTGCGACTCTGTATTTGCCTTATTTTTGGTAGATCCATTTTCCGGTTCAAGCTAGCTAAAAAAATCTTCACTCGGTCAAGCCGAGCCAGGGGTGAAACCGATCCTTTCTTGATATGTTTCAACAACACAATTTTAGACTTTCCCCCAATAGTGTTGTATCTAGCCAAGCAAGAAGTTCTTTGCCTATCCAAA
The DNA here is from genome assembly GCA_018340775.1 of Taxus wallichiana var. yunnanensis. Lineage (NCBI taxonomy): Eukaryota > Viridiplantae > Streptophyta > Pinopsida > Cupressales > Taxaceae > Taxus > Taxus wallichiana. Next base: position 447,242,992 of record CM031242.1, read on the forward strand.
GAACTCGGGTTCCTCAAGAACAAGAAGCTTCTACAACCTGTCATGCATTATTCTTGTCTGATACTTAGATTCTGTGTGCACTTCATTCAAAAGAATGGCAAGCACAACCTATGCCTTGGGGTGTAGCTATTGGTCCTCTTTCCCTAACTCCGTCGTTGCATGATCTACCACATGGATCTCGTAAGAATATTCCTAAGTTCAATGATGATGGGAAGCAGACACCTTGATGAACACATTACTTCATTATTTATCGCATGCGGCATCCTTGGGGTGGCTCATGAAGATGTCTCTATTTAACTTTTCATTGAAACATTGCATGGTGTGGTAGTAGAATGGTTCTACCATCTTCCGAATGCATGCATTACCAACTGGGCTACCATGAGATTTGTATTTGAAGAAAGGTTCAAACCAGCTGAAGATTCTCATGACTTGTTAGCACAGCTTACACATATGAAGAAGGAGTCTCATGAGCCCATGTGGGACTTCATGGTAAAATTCAACAAGTTGATTCGGAAGATTCTGGTGCTAGCCGTTCCCACTCTTGAAAATCAAAAGTGTTTCTTCATCAATGCTCAGCCCCTTGATGTGAGATTCTTATTAAGAAGGTCTGTTATCCCTGATTTGGCTACTGCTCAAGCTACAACCACTGAAATAGAATATGATCTCATTCTGGCCGGAAAGATCAGAAGAGAGTCATCTAAGCCTAAAAATTAGAGTTCTTCTCAAAGTACTACTAACCCTATGATTCAAAATATGGCCAACAACTTGATCTCTTTGAAGAAGAAAATGTCTCAATAGGTGACCAACGTTCCTTATCAGGATATTCCTAGACAAAATTTCAACAATACCAATGGTGCTCCCACAAGAGATAGGAATCGGTTGACTGCTTTACTCAAACAAGGCTGGCCATTGAAGCTCCTCCTGTCAACACAATAGTGGAAATAGTTGAGGAAGATGAAGAACCAAAAGATCAAGATTCTCACGAAGCTTTTGAAGCTTCAGGATATGTTGATGAGTCTTTTGACGATTCAGCTGGCGACTCCAACATTGGGTACTTGGAATACGAGGAAGACCAATGTGAACATGATGGTTAGTCATTTGCAGTCTTCACTCAAGCTCAATCTCAGAACCCCAGAAAGCCGGTTGAAGGCTCTAAGGAGAAGGGTAAAGAAGCTCCCATGGTTATGGCTAAAAGAGGCTCTCCTATCTCAACACAAACTAAAAAGGAGACGACTAAAAAGGTAACTTCTTCTTCTAACTCTCTTTCTCTTGCCCCCAAGACCAGTGACTCGACTCAAGACTAGTGTAACTAGAACTAAGCCCACCATCATTCCTTCATATACCGCTTTTGACATTATTGATCATGCAAAGAAAACTAAAATCCAAATGTCGAAGCTGAGTATCTTCAGTCAAATCTGAACAATTTGAGAAACTTTCCAAATTCATTAGAAGCAAGGCTACTATCCCTTCATTTTCAAAAGGCATGTTTCCTAATCCCACTCATGCTTTACCTTAGAATAATATGACCTCTATTTCTTCTTGAGAAAGATTGAACCGTTTTATTTGTCATTACTTATAAACGGGTTTAAACTCAGAAATTGCATAATTGACTCAGGAGCCTCTAATAACGTGATTCCCGCAAAAGTAGCCCATGCCCTTAGACTTGCGTTGACTAAATATTATGGGTGGTGTTACTCCATAGAAATCAAACAAGTCCCCTTGATTGGCCAAATCAAGGATGCACAATTTGTATTTGTCACATTCCCTAAAAAGAGAGTAAAAATGACTATCCTAGTTGCTGATATCCCAACTGCTTATGGTATTCTCTTAGGAAGAGGTTTTTGCAAATATTTCGGAGGAGAAATCAATATGGACTGGACCAAAGCTAAAATTCTAGTGAATGGAGTTCCTCGTGTCCTCCACCTGAAGCACAAGTGAAGTACCTGGTCACTAAATCAGATGACCCCAAAGCTCAAATTCTCTTCGAAGATGCAGGCTTGGGAAATTATTTCATGACATCGGAGGTGCCTTCTATAGAAATCAAGGAAGAAGATCCTAATGCTATTTGGACCCTTGAGTTTAACGGGAGCTGTTCAACTCTGGATCAAAGCGCCGGGTGTGGTTCTTATATCTCTAGATTTTGAGATCTTTCCCTTTGCCTTCAAGCTGCAGTTTGACAATACTAATAACACGGCCGAATACGAAGCTCTGTTATTAGGATTAGAAATGGCAAGGAAAAAGGGAATATGAAATCTTAAAGTGCAAGGAGATGTTGAGTTGATTGTAAATCAAGTAAGGGGGATCTATCAGGTAAAAATGATCGCCTAAGGCATTACAGGAACAAGGTGTGGGACAACATAGAATGCTTTGATGCTTTTTCCATTAAGGTAGTTTTGAGAGATTACAATGATAAAGTTGATTCTTTAGCCGTGTTTGCATCTCTTCTCCTTCCTCACCCAAAGTTCAAACAGGACACGTATACCATTGAGATTGTGTATCGTCTCGAGTGTTCTAGATAATTCAACACATTGGCAAGTGTTCAATGATGATCAACATGTATTGTCTTTTCTTGAGAAAGCTGATAATTTTAGCGAGCTTTATTTTGAAGGATCAAAATCAGCTTTCCATGAGTCCATCTTGAATTCATATCAAGAGATTGATGGTGAATTCATCCAGCTCAAAGGTAATAAGATTGCGAAGGGATTAGTTTCTTTGGAAGGTCTATTTGACAAGCATGACTGTTTTATTCAGGATAAAAGGAAAGATGAAGGTGCTTCCTTATCGAGGTAGATCAAGTTAATCTGGGCTCTTCTGACCAACCACATTTGGTAAACATCAGAAAATGATGTTCTTTGAAGAAGAAAGGCATATTCACTTCACTCCTGAAGAGATATATGGATGTCTTGGCATGGTCTTATGTAGATCTGAAGTCTTTAAAACCCAAGGATGTGCAACATAGCATCCCTTTGAAGTTTGATGTCAAACCTTACAGGTAGAAACAAAGGCATTACAACCCAAAGATCTCAGGGACTATCCTTGTAGAAATTCAAAAGATGTTAGACGTAAGGATTATCTTCCCAATCCATCATTCTACCTGGGTTGCTAACATCGTCCCCATCAAAAAGAAGAATGGTGAGATTCATATTTGTGTTGACTTTGGAACCTTAATCAATCTTCATTAAAAGACAATTACCCATTTCCTATCATGGATCAAGTGTTGCATACTGTCACTGGATCAAAAATGTTATCCATGCTTGACAGATTTTTAGGGTATAATCAAGTCGAGGTGGCCGCTGAGGATCAACATAAAACATCATTCACCACCCCATGGGGGACCTTTTCTTACAAGAGGATGCCTTTTGGTTTGATTAACCACTGGAGCCACATTTCAAAGAGCTATGAACTTATCTTTCAGAGATTTGATGGATAAAGTCATATTTATATATTTGGATGACTTGACAGTCTTCTCTAAGAAGTGAAGTGATCATTATGATCACGTGGAGCAGATACTCTTAAGATGCAGACGTTATGGGATTTCATTAAATCCTAAAAATTCCATGTTTGGAGTAACAGAGAGGGTAAGCCTCTTGGGTCATATCTTGACTAAAGAAGGAACAAGATCGACCCAGTGGGTGAAGGCCATCCAAAGCCTTACCCTACCTCTGAGAAAAACTAAGGTGCATTCTTTTTTTTTGGAAAGGTCAATTTCCGAAGAAGATTTATACCCGACTTTGCTTTGATAAAACAAAGGATATCCTTGGGATGATGAAAGGTAAGACTCCATTTTGATGGAGCACTAAATGGAATCTTGCTTTTGAAGAATTCAAAAGACAAATTGCTCATGCTCATATTCGGTATTCCCAGGACTTGAAGAAGGATTTCATTATGTCTGACTACGCTTCCGCACATACGGTATCATCCATCTTGATGTAGGAGAACGAAGAAGGAATCAAAGCCCCCTTAATTTCATGAGCTTCCCACTAAAGGAACATGAATTGAAGATGTCACAAATTGAAAAGCATGCTTATGCAGTGGTGAGAGCAGTGAAGCATTTCAAGTATTATGTGTTGAGTTCTCACACTCTCATTCTTGTTCTTGATACTGCAGTTAAGTCCATTTTGACTCAACAAGAGTTGGGTAGTCAATGGGGTAACTGGATAGCCAAAGTCCAAGAATATGACTTGGACATTAGACCTACTAAGTTGGTATGAGGAAAAGGCATGTGCCAATTGATCGCAGAAAATAATTCGAGACAAAATGCGAGAAACGAAGGTAGTTCTTCAGAATTTCCCATGGTGATTTTTGTAAGCACAACCGATGAATGGTATGTAGATATCACTTTATTTTTAACTTACGATGAATGTCCCCCGCATTTAAGCCAAAAATAAAAGAGTTTAGTTAAATTAAGGTCCACAAGATACATTTTATGGGATAATGGTATATGCAAGAGTATTGATGGTGTATTCTTGCGTTGTGTTGAAAATTCTCAACGAGATAAGGTTCCTAGAATCCTTCCACACTCTAGCATCCGGAGGAATTTCTCTTCCTTCGTGACGACTTACAAGATCTTAGAGGCTAGGTACTATTGGCTTACTCTCTTTCAAGATTCAGCAGAATGGGTGGCTAAGTGTGAAGCTTGTCAACATTTTGTTAGCCGTCCTAAAGCTGGTAGCTTTTCCCTTGAATCCTTGATCATTGAAGAACCCTTTCGCTAATGGGGAATTGATTTCATTAGAGTCTTGAATCCTGCTCTAGTGCCGGTCATAATTATGTGGTCATTGCCACCTTATTTCACCAAGTGGGTGGAAGCTGCGCCAATCAAATAGGTAACCTCCAAAGCTGTGTGCAACTTTCTCAAGGAGAATATAATTGTTAGATTTGGCATACCTCACAAGATTGTTGCTGAAAATGCTTCCAATTTCTCATCACATGAGTTGATAGAATTTTAATATGGATTTTGGATCACGTTGGCTCATTCATCCGATTATTACCCCCAAGGCAATGGTCAGGATGAATCAAGTAACAAGAACCTAGTGACCATAATCAGAAAGTTGGTCGATTAAAATCAGAGGACATGACACAAAGCATTGTATGATGCATTATGGGCAGATTGGATTACTCCTAAGCAAGCTATTGGAATGTCCCCATTCTAGGTGTTGTATGGAATTGATGTTGAGATTCCTATCTCTATAGAATTTCTAGCCTTATGGTTGGCTAAAGCAATTGAGGATGAAACTTTTCAAAGTTCCATTGAGAAAAGGATAATGTACCTAGCCAGGCTAGAAGAAGAATGGAGCAAGGTGGTGGATCACATTGTAGATCATCAGAGAAAAGTCAAAAAGATATTTGACAAAAAATCAAAGCAACGTGATTTCCATATTGGAGATCTAGTACTTCTCTGGGATAAGAGAAGGGAACAGAAAGGGATGCATGGCAAGTTTGATTCTTTATGGAAAGGTCCTTTCAAAATCCATCAGTTGAATGGTGAAAATAGCTTCTATCTATCGTATCTTGATGGAGAGTTTCTCCCTCTACCTTTCAGTGGCCAACATCTGAAGTTGTTCCATCAGTAATGCAAGATGCTCTCTTACATTGTATTATAATTTATTTTCTGTTGTGTGTTTGCTTTATTTCTTTCTTTGTTTGTTTGTTTGTTTGTTTTTCTTCTCCTAACTCCATAGCCTAATGGATAAAGCTTTTTGATACATGAGTTCTCTTCCTTTGATGTCTCAAAGAAAGTCCCCAACTAGAGCCAACTGTTATCTCGTTTTAGTGATTTCAGCTAAAAATGAGATAACCATAGGAAAATTTTTGGACAAATCTCTTAAAAATTCCCTTTGAAAGAGATTTTTGGGTTTTCGGTTTTCATTGCATGAAAACATGTTTCTTGTATGTTACATGTCTCACGTTTCCCAAAACCTAAAACCCGATTATCTAAGTCCATTATTTTAGGTTTTCGAAACTTCCAAGCATGAAACATGCTTTGCCCAATGCATGTTTTATGCCTCATGTTCCCCGAAACATGAAACCCGATTTCCTAAGCATTATGTCAGATTTTCGAAACTTCCAAGCATTGGAACATGCTTTGCAAATGCATGTTTCATGTCACTTGTTTCCCAAAACCTGAAACTGAATTGAATCAAATACTTTGTATCGGGTTTTCAGACGCTCCAAGCATGATGACATGTCATTAATGTCTAGTTGTCTGGAAGTTGTCACACGTGTCAAGTGAGGTGTAATTAATGCTTAGGTTATTATAAATAGTTGGTTTTCCACGTCATTTGTTACCTTATTATTTTTTGTTGTGTTGGATTTTCGTTGATGCTTCTTCTACCTCCAAACCCGATCGAGCTTCCCGATTGATTTCACCATCGTTTTTGATCATTTTTGAAGCTAGTTGAAGCCTTGAAGGTATTCTTCTCTTCTTTATTTTTAGAAGCTTTTTGGGTTATTTGTGAAGTGTTTGCTTGGGGTTTCCATTTCTTTTCCTTCTTCATTATTGTTTTAGGGTTTTGGGTTGTTTTCCTTGTTTCTTGTCTTTTTCCCATGAGGGTTCTTGTTTAAAATTCACCCCTAGGTTATTTACTTATTTTTCATAGGTTGTAACTTGTAGATTTAAAAATGATTCTGAAATTCCTAAGTGATCATGAGGCGGGAATTTTTCATATTTTGACATGTCAGAAACCCGATATACTTGTTTCAGGTTTTGCAGGGTGTTTAACATCTCACTCTTTCCGCCTTGTTTCAGGTTTTTCCAGGTGCTCGACATCCATCAAGATCCACAGTGTGTCGAGGATTTCTACCTACTCGGCATCCTCTAGGTTCCGTCATGAGTGTCGGGTTTTCCTACTTGCCAACACTTCCTCACTTCCGCAGTGTGTCGGGTTTTCATTGATGCTCAGCATGTCCTGACTTCCGACATACACTCCATTGTGTCAGGTTTCCAAAGGTGTTTTGCAAATTTCAAAATCCGAACAGTGTGGCGGGTCTATGCACTTGTCCAATAAACTTTCAAGCCCGATTGCTCTTTCGAAATCATCAAGGCATTTCTTCTTCAAGACTCCTCATGTTGGACCTCGCCAATCTAAGGATAAGTCAGGAAAGATGAAGTATAAGTATCAAAAGATGGAGTCTTCTTCTTACATAAGCTGCAATTATGACATTCGGGACACAGAGCTCGGCAATATAGATATGGAGGACTTCTGGAAGAGAATTGAGGATTCTTCTCAGAACTCCTGGATGAAGTCGATAGCAAGCAGCGGTCTCCCTCTTGCAGCAGGATTTCCAATATCAGCTCAATGCCCTGAATTCATCCTAGCCTACACTTCCAACTATGACTTAGCCTCCCGCTCAGTAAGAAATCAAGTAGGAGAGTCTATAGTGAAATTGGATGAGGTTACTTTGATCAACTCCTAAGGTTGCCTAACTTTGTGGAGTATGTTGATTTAGACATTAAATTAGCACAAAAGGCCTGGGACAAAGATCAGGAAGACTGCATCAAGCATGTAAACAAGAATTTCTTGATCAAGGATAAGCCAACCGTTTCTAGGTTTCCCAAGTTAGTCCCTAGAAGTGATTTTATTCTCGAAATCAGTGATATCATCACCTGCTTGAGTCAATTATTTGGACTCCCAGAGTCAAAAGATTTCCAAGGGTGGATGTACTAGTTCATGGTCATCATAAAGAAGAATGACCAAGGGATTGATTGGGGTAGCCTAATAAGTGACGAGATAGATTCCCAAATGAAAACAATCTTGTCTACCGACAAGTTCTATATGATGTCATACGTCACCTATGTAGCGCTGACCATGAGAAATTACCCAGGGCTAGATGCAAAGGGAAACCGAGCAACGAAACACATATATCGGTACTTCCCTCAACTGACAATAAAAGGGTCTGAAGACCAATATAGAAGAGTGAATGACGCCTTCTTCTATGAAAACATTTGCAGGTTGGATCTTGATCTGAGGAAGAGAAGGGTTTCTGATGAAGCATGGGATGAAGTGTCAAAATGGGGTTGCATCTTCTTGAAATTCAAGAAGTTTACTTATCTTCAGGTGGTAAGGTTCCATGGTAACCCTTTCCGTTTTCCCATGTTCCCAGGTGACAAACTGATCCTCATGGAGTTAGTCAGACAATTGTTGGATTTTCACAAATTCCAACAAAGCAAGCACAAAGTCGCCGTCTCCTTCCCTATTTCCATTGGAAGGTATACATTCTCTACAATGGATAAGGCCAAGAACGTGGTGCATGAGCTTTAGGAAAAATTGAATAAACTTCCTAGCAACGCAAGTGACACTCAGGAAGCTTGCGAGGTTCTAAGTGATTATTCTTGTGCACCAGATGAAGCTGAGATGCAAGACATAATCTAGAAATTACAGGAATTTCGAGACAAGCAGGATTATTGGAGGAAGATAAGGACGATGAAACAGAATAAGCATAATGTTACATGTCATTTCCATCCAGAGATTGACATGTCTTTTTCATTTTTGTTTCGTCACATAGGAAGCAAATTTTGACTTGTTCTACGTGAGAGTCAAGCAAAATAGGATTCTTGTTAAAATGACTATTTTCTAGGATTTATCCTATTTTCTCTCTACTCTTTCTATTATAAATAAGGGATGCTTGTGCATTCCAAAGAGAGATATTTTTAGAATATTAAGAGCTATTGTGAAGAAGAAGAAAAACTTTGTATTTTCTTTTTAATCATTGAGGAATAGAAACAGTGTTATTTTGCAAACTTTGTGTTGTGGGATTCATCTATCTTGAGAGATTGTTCTTATGTCCAAGATCTTAAGCTATTATTTGTTTAGTGTTCTTGATTATTTTAATCATTTCAAATATTACACTCATTATCTAAAACTCGTATAAGTATTTCTTGATTTGTGTTTGCTTGAAAGAAAATACGTTCCTCTCATTCCCTTCCCGCTCTGTTTCATCTATAATAGTTTCCTTTCTAATCCATTCTATTTCTAAAATTGTAACATCTCCATCTCGTGTTGATATGGATTTCGGGATTGTATCCCAACCCCAATGGTTAGAATAGTGTGAATATTGTACATATTATTTCTGTTGTGTTTTAGATTAGTAATAAACAGGCTACCTCACCTGTCTTTGAGGAGGGATTTGATCCCATGTACTATGGTTGAACCTCATATTTTGGCCTAAAAAATATCCAACCAACAAAATAGAATATCAAAATAAAGTTTAAAATAATAATGAAGGGTGTATTGAACAAAAGATAAATAAATTGATTTACAATTGAACCTCTTAAACAAATAAATCCATAATGTTTATATCAATTCAAAGCTCCACAAGAGTCCTTAAAACATAATTATATTGACACAACATGTGTAATGTCGAGGAATCCTCTATCCATGCCAAAATAGCCTCAAAATAGTCCAAAACCATCCCCATTCATTTGGAAGCAAATTTTGCAGGGCCCACCTTGAGGTAACCCTTTTAGCCACTTGTTCCAAGTAATCTGAATTTACTACCTTTGAATGAATACAACATATGGCAAAAAAATTTACAATTAACATATCCAGAGAGCGAAAAGAAACCAAAAAGTTTGTTTTGATTTTTCCTGTTGAAACTTGGAACAAAGGATCTTACAAAAAAATTGGAGCCAATAAAAAAATCATGACGTAAGTAATAATTTAATAATGTGCATTGAAAACAAACAAGGATTTGAAGGAAACCGAATTTGAAGTAGGCATTGCGGATCTGCATATACAACCATTTGAGATTGAATAGTATCATGTATTGTATTTTCCGTAATATGTCGAAACCATCACCACCCACTTTATTGACACCTTCATAGAAAACAATACAATGCGTAATGTGGCTCACCTTTACCAACACATGTTATACACCACAATATAATCCCATCGCATTAATAAAATACACCATTACTTGCGTAATGTGGCTCACCTTTACCAACACATGTTATACACCACAATATAATCCCATCACATTAATAAAATACACCATTACTGTTAATATATGGTTTTCTTCTTATAATGTGAAAACTCATTAAACCTACTTTATAATTTTAAACAAATAAAATATAAGTATATACACACCTTCGATTTCTTGTGCTCTCATTGGATTCAAATTTAACACTAAAATAAATGTCAGAAAGCAAATCCACCCAACTTGACGAGGAGGAGAGGCCGCCATTGCCATACTTAACAAAAATTCACTTTTCTTCAATGCAAAGGATCTCAACATCTAGATCAATTTATAGAGCATATTTTATCTTTCGTAATAATAGAAACTATTAATAAATTAACCTACTACAATGTTTCAGTTTTTCTTATTGGTGACGAAATAAATGAGATATAGATTTGATGAAATGAGTTGTAGAAAGTTAGAAACCAAATATATGATTTTCCTTAATACTAACCAGTGAATCATTAAATCTATTGACACCTTCATAGAAAACAATACGATGAAAAAATTATTCAAAGTAATACAATTTTCTAACTTGCTGCATAAAAATAATTTTATTCTGTAATATCTTTCTAATATCACTTACAATGGAAATCCTTCCAGGTAATGATATCAGAAATTGTAAATAAAAATGAATAAGTGACATGTCAGATGCAGAAGCATTTTCAATCTTTAAAACATGGAACGATCTCAACCTTCAAATCAAATCAAACAGATTAATTCCTCTTTGCAATCCTTTCTTATTGGGCTCTTAAAAAAGGCGGTGATTTTTTATTTTGAAAATGAATACCATAAATAACAGTAAGATTTCTTGGTGCTAAAATCCATAAATCATGGCAAGAATGGTAGTCCATAATAACTTTGAATGATATTAATTACAAAATAATTACTTATTGTTGCACTTGAAAACTATTATTTACATAATAATTGCATGCAGTTGCACTCGACCACTATTAATCACACACGAAATACTTCCTAAATAATTGTGGATTTGGTGTTAATTAGTTGCATGTTAAACCAAAAATAAACATTGAAATTCAAAAACAAATTGTAATTTTATATGATTTTTAAAAACAATATTTAATCAAAACATATATAATATGGGTGAAACTTTATTCTAAGATATTATTGTTATATTATAGGAAGGAATCCATATGTGTGTGGGTGTGCGGGGTGGGGGAGGAGGGGCGAATCGGGTGAGAAGAGAAGGGGGCCGCTGGAGGATTAATTTAGAACTTCCAAATTATTTTAGTTTTATATTATTTGAGTTTAAGATTTATGGAAATTGTGGCTATTTTACATAATATTTATTTACAACATGTTAGATGTTTTTTTTTTTTAAAAAAAAATGTGATTCTAATTAATATATATTTTAAGTAATATAATATTATCACACTAATATTATATATTAGTCATATTAATGATTTTTTGTTTATTTTATCTTAAAATATGTTACAATAATCATATATGTTATACAATTAGATTTCTATAGTATCTTAATTTAAATATTCTATAATTTTTCTTAAAACATGTAAATATATTAAAATATAGATAATAGAATTTCAATATTAATATAAATTTATGTTAGTCTTTTAAAAATATATCATAACTTAATTTAGTAAAATACATTTTATGATAAATTTTAATTTTATTTTCAAAAAATTGTGGATTTTCTATGAGGAAGGGTTGGATATGTGAGTTCTCTACAAAACATTATCACCATGTGTATATTGTAGAGCATCCATAATTTCAAAAAATTAATAAATGAAATTATCATAGAGATGTCACAACTATTCTACAATTATTCCAAATTGTGGAAATTTTGTGGAATAATTGTGGTAAAAATTACTTATATGTTGCGGTGAAATATTTCATCACATCAATGATGTAGTCATACTCCAAATATGTGGGAATGGATTGCCACCAATCATTTGGTGATGTTCTTCCCTTACATAGTCTTTGTCAAATTCCTCGGAGAGGGATTATCAAGGAAAATGTTGCACCATTGATATGGAGTGGACTTACTCTAAACATGTGGGCAATGATAGGCAATAATGGGCACCATTGATGGTTTATAGTTTTTTTCCTTTAGTTATCCTCGGCAAAGATACAAGGAGGAGATTATCTGAGAAAACATTGCACCAATCATTAGTGGTGCAAAACTACTCCAATCAAGGCATTACACCAAATCAATGGTGCAAATTTACTCCAATCAAGTAGGGATGTACAGTCTTGTAGACTTGCAAATGTTTTCCTAGATAGTCACTTGCCTTTGCTTTATTGTTAAGTTTTAACAATTTTCATGGGCAATGCACATTTGGTTTCCAGTGGACCTCAATACATGGTTGAAGTATTCGCCTAATAAATCCATTTCCAATCAGCTCCTATAACTGAATGCACAACTTATGCAACTATGTTGCCATCATCTTGTACAAAGAGACTAATTAACTACCACAATTTCACCCAAAAAATTAACTACCCCTTTAAATCAAATAACATATACCGCTCCCCATTCACATTGCATTATACACATACAATTGCTAGTTTATATAAAATATTTTATTTAAATTATAGAGTCTAAGCTAAAGAAAAGATTCCTTGTAACGTCATAATGCAAATGTCTTGTTTTGAAGTATATATAGTATATGGAACCACATCATCCTCTTAATATATAAAAGGAGATACTTGTAAGTGTTTCTAATTTTAAAAGTATATATCATATGTGTAAAATTTTAACACTATAAAAGCATAAATTGTTCGCCAAAATATTCAAACAAGCACTCGATAAACCTTATATTTTTATATGCCGTAGAATCATTCAAGAACCGCAAGTTTATCCTTAACCTCCGTATTATGTCGAGTTTCGTGCTTGAAATCGAGTATATGAAAGACTTGTAACGCCTTGGATTAATCTCCTCGTCCACAAGCTCTGCAGAGCCCGAATCTTCTTATCGTTTGGAAACACATAAAATAGAGCAATTGACATTCGATCTGTCCATCCCTCGCAAACAACACGATGGCGTGAGCTGCGGTACTGCCCATTACTCCATGCCTGCAATCATATAACCCGCACTTATTATATACCGCATGCAGACATAGTTTTGTAAAAACGCACTGGCTTATAATGAAACAATTACTAATTTGACATGACCTTAAGGGAGTCCGCCACATTGACAACAAGGGTATCGATGCATCGGCTTTACGCCAACCACTTTCCTTCTTTGGATCGAATCTCAAGCCCTTCCTTTTCATCTCCTAACGAATGGTGAGGCAACCCCGTCTCTGCGTGAGAAAACAGAGCCTCCTCTCCAAGGTAGATTTTCCATGAGACGAATACCCATTAATACGCAGATAGACTTTGCAATTTTCGAAATCAGATTTGTAAAGGTCTCAACATCCAGATCCATGTATCGCAAGAATTACTTTCATGATTTTTGACGCCAAATCATTGCATTTAACCGTATTTCCCCAACTGTTTTTCTCACAAAGCAATTATTAACAAATAATGAGATATCTCTCGTGGAATATCTTCGAATAAGAAAAGAATGAGATCAATTACATACCGAGAAAATTGAGTTTCCTTGTTCGGGCCATATCCTCTTGCGGAGATTTTTTGGATGAATCCGAATTGGCAAGTCAAGGAAGCGAGAGGGTTTCATAGAAGGCGGCACAACAGCGTGCGAACATAACTTTCGGCTGGATAAGAATACGTGGCTCTGTCTTTGTCCTCCGTGGGCATGGACAATAATTCCTTCGCAATGATCTGAACTTTTTGCGAGAAGATCTACTTGAATTCCATGGTTCACAAGTCGAAAAAATCCCCATTCTCTCGCAGCGTGTCGAGTTTGGTGACCTCGGGATGGTATTGAAGATGATCTCCAATTCTAGTGGAAATTCAGAAATGTCAATGAGAGGGAGATCGAGTTCATTAACAGGGATTTCGACGGGAGATTGCAGCGAGGAAGGCATGATGGCTTCACGACAGCAGACGCTTTACAATTAAAGGGATTTTGGTTTTTAATAGAGTCGTGAATTTTAAGATTTCTTGGGCAAAACGCATACTGGACCTCCCAAATCGGATACAATATTAGGTTAGGAAGATGACGTGAAAACGAAATAGGAAAGACGTTATGAATGATAGTCTTTGTTTATTTTGTTTTTGTGATGAAAGATAGACTTTGTTTATTTGTTTATGAATGATAGACTTTGTTTATAGATAGATTTTGCGACCATGAAAATAATTCTCTAAACAAACATTGCTTGCCGCCCAAACAATAAATAAACCATGTGCTTGATTGTAAATAATACCACTAGCAATCGCATGTGTACAATGCAATGTGAATGATGAATAATATATGTTATTTGATTTAGATGGATCGTTATTACTTTTGTAGTTGATGTTGTTAAGGGGTGTAATTAATTTTGTAAGTGTATGAATATAGATGAAGCATTACATTTAAAAGTTCTATATCTACATTTCAAATTTGTTACAAATTAGTACATATACATTTGCAAATCTTATATCATGAGTGGTAGCATTTTGCAAACTATTTTATTTGAACTAAACATGAATACATGAAGACTTTTGTACATTTGCAGATTTTATATCATGAGTGGTATTTTTTTGTGGCCAAATTTTTTAGCACTAAACATGAATACATTTGATACCGCTTTGGATACAAAAAGTTTGAGTAAAGTAGTAGTGGAGGTGCTATCAAAGTAGATGCTAGTATTTACGACAGGTTGTTTTGGTTGAGTGATATTAGTCTTGACTCCTTCCTTTCTTCTTGCTCCAAGTGTTGATACGTGTGCCCATAACTCTAGAGGACATGTGGAGAGGTTTAAGTGTAGCATCTATTGGTGCATTCAAGTATGACCTATTGTTATATATTACTTTTTCCAAAATCTATTATAAGATCCTTTGATAGAGTAAAGTGATAGGAAAATCCAACCCAACAAAATTCATACTTAAAACACAGACAACCAGATAGAAAAACATGTCATGCAAGAACATGATAAATCAATGTTAACAATACAAACCTACCAAAGTCAATGCATAAAGACTCAGTATCATTAAAGAAAGAGTAAATATAGCTCACACATTTACAAGGCAATGTCACTCGAGTAAAAGACAAAAAACAAACCTAAACCTCTAATTAGTAGCAAAGTAGTTGTCAGTGCAAGTTCTAGGAGCTTCTTAATAGCATCTGATGTTTTTCCTTTAGCAACAACTTCCAAATACTTTCCCGACAAAAAAAAGTGATCAGCATAGCACTTGTTTCAAAGTAGGTTGTTGTCCAGTAGCCACTAATGGCACCATAAAGAAGGGCACAAACAAAGTAAAAGTACGCAGCTAATGTACCAAGTGCAACTAATACATCCATGTTTGTTGACCCATTTCTCAATGCTCTGTAGGCCACAACATAGAATTGTTTGCCAATGACAAATTAAACACGGGTTACCAATGCCCACTTCAACCAATCTCCCATTAGAAAGGGACCACAACATAGCAGTAGCATATTATACATGAAAGGTATATGAGGGCAAACTACCCCTATGAAAAGAACAAGAACCTATAAAATACCAGTACATTCCCTTAGCAAGAACACACACACACACACACACACACACACACACACACACACACACACACAACACACACACACACACACACATTAAAATAAAATAAAATTCATTTCTAGATCTAAGTATAAGCCTAAAGGGACAAAACAAGCCCTCACTTACCCTCGTATTAAATATAGAGAAAACAAAGTGACAAGTTTGGCAGCTAGAGGGTGGCCCTACCTTCATATAAGAGTCAACATAAAATGCTTATACCAACCCTTATGGCTTATAAAAGGCACTAATTTCAAAATATGAATCTACAATGTACAAATCCATTTTTCTTCGTAACAAAATCATTTTACTCACCATGTAGGATGTCCCACAGACTTTTGTTTACCATGTAATCATAAAACAACAGGTTTCCATGTGGAGAAAGTGAATATCCATGTAGTCTCACAAGATTTCGATGCTTGATGCTTCCAACTATTTCCAGCTCAATTTCAAATTCACGCAAGCTTTGTGGTAGTGACTGTAAAGTCTCTTTATAGCAATTGGCTTACAATTCTTTACAACACATTTATAAACAATGCTTGTAGCACCATAGCCAATTATAAATTTCTCGTTTAGATTTTTTGTGATTCTCATAATGTCATCATACATGTGAAGAGCCATGTCCATGTGCAATATGACCAACCATGGAGAACCTAAATGTAACAGAGATATTAATTCTTAAAAATGGCTTTGGGTGGTTACAAGTAACAGTTCCTAAAATGACACCTTGGTTTGTTTTAAAGATCACTTTGGGCTATGAAATTGGTCATATTCAGCCTTAACATACAGGTCATACTCATAAATAAGAAATCACAAACATCTATTAAGAAGTTAGTACATATTGTTCTTCTTTTATATACAAAATACAAAATTATAGACCTAATATTATTTGGTTCCTACCAAATCCTCTATAAAATTTTGAAGAGGCTAGTATTTATGATGGGTTTATTTTGTTGAGTGATATTAGTCTCAAATGTTTTGGTTAATGATGAATTGACTTGGGAAGTCTATATGGAGTAGCCATGTTGATATGTAAAAGAGAGCAGAAAGCATCTAATGTGTTGCCATTTGGTAGAAATCACTAAAATGTTATCTACAAAATATATGGGTTGTCATCCAAAGTTACTTTCTCAGATGTCATGTAATTATCATGAATACAGAGACATAATTTGAATGATCGACTTATCTAATCATTATAATGTAAGAAGCCATTAGAATGTTATATGTAAAAAAGTATTAGAGCAGTTAGTAGAGAAAGTGGAGGTCCTTTCAATCTACTCGATATCTTCCTTACAACACCATTCACAGTTGATAGCTAAAAAGAGAAAGGAAACGGCCACAATGATAACCCTACACTAAGTTTCCTCATCCACTAAAACTTTCAAGCTTGGCGATCTAAAACAAAAATCAATGCCCATACATTTGAAGTTATATACAGGAATCAGAGTGATAGCCATAATATTATAAATTTCACGAAAAGGGATTTCAGAAAATGGAATACAGTGCGCTTACATGTGTTATGCTTGAGTCTGAGCAGAGCTGCAGCAATTCTTTCTCACTTCTTAACTGGACAACTCACAGAGAAAGATCACTTACTTATCAACTGAAAATGCAAGAGTAGAAGCATGGGTAATGAATGACTCATGAGCCCCGCCGAGTCCTTATTTATAGCTATTTTCCGGATCCCAAACCCAGATGTTAACAATAATTTAATGTTACAAAGGTCACACGTTTTACAAACAATTCACGTGCCTTGTGTATGTTTCTGAATTTTGCATACATGTCTATCAGGGCACTTGCAAATGAGGAAATTGATAAGCGAGTTGAATGCGACGTGCCCCTAAGGAGTCAAGGCTTAGTGAAGGCCCAAAATGAAATCGACAGAGGAGGCATCTAAGTAGAAAACTGCCCTATGAACAGGGAATTTCCTAATTTTTAAAAAGAACAAAAACAGAAAGCATGGAAAGAAGTCTAAACAAAAAAAGATCAACAATCTATACAAAGTAAACAGCTGATTTGATACATTGTTGAGATCTTCGCGATCTCAGACGACATCAAACTAATTTTTTCAAAATAGATTTGCAATAAATCAAAGGAAAAAAGGATAACGAAATTGCAGGAACAACTGTTAAAAATATCCTGAAAAAGCGTGAAAATGTCCGTAGATGGCCGTCAAATCATGTCAAAGCAAAAACAAGCTGTTAAAAATATTCTCAAAACGTGAAAAAAAAAACGCCCGACATAACCGATCAAAACGTCAAATTTAACATCACATAAACGTCCGCATGAGGTCTTTCCCATAGGGGGAATGCCTTCGGCGTAATTAAACTACAAACAACACATCAATATCAATTGCCATCTTTTCCGCCCTCACTTTTTTCTTCTTCTTATTGTTTTATTAAATGTGTCAATTAAAAATTAATCATAGGGCATCTATGAAACTATTCGGCAAACACCTATGGCCATTTATGAAAAATCTATAACAAGTCCCACATTTTTTTAGTCATGTGAAGAGTGCACAATTGAGCCACTTATCCTAGAAAACATTTTTTTACCTTGTTATGTAGTGAAAACTAATAACATGCCGCAGGCTTACTTTATTTCATTTTTAATAATGTGTTTTTTTCTATGGGCTAGTAATATGCATTCATAATTTAGGTAAGTCCCATTGATTGCGCCTAGCAATTGAAGACATTGGCTTCCAAGAAGTGTAGGAACCACTTAATGAAATCAAATACATGTCTTAATATGGAACAAATACACAATCATATTTTATAAATAAATGCTTCAACATTCAAATTGGAAAGTACATGTTAATGCCATAAAGGATGATATTCAGCTAGGTCACATGTTAAAAGATGGTAAAACATGAGACGATGAATCGATTTAAGTTTTTTGATGTTTTGTAGAGTGTTCTAGATATCAATTAGGGACAAAATATGGCGACCATGCAAAATGCACGCCATCTCAAAACTAAGTCTTTGAGACCCCTTTAGAAGTTAGTGTCATGTTGGACATTAGTACTAATGCTCTCATCATTAATGGGACTAGACTACTAGTTTTTGGCTCTAAAGAAAATTGTAATCCTTTTTGGTTACTTTGTCGTCTCTCTATAGCTTATCTATGCACTTTTATGTTTCTAAAACCCTCAAGCATGCACATATTTTATAAAAACCCCGATTTCATGTGCTAGCACTCAAATGGATCCCTTATAACATTTAACAAAGAGGTGTGTGTTGGAGTTGGACTGCGCTTCTCAAAACCCCATTGTCAAATCTTACCAAGTAATATTACACTACATTTCCCAAATGAAGGGCTTATTTAGTCTATGTATTTATCCTCTTGTTAGGATGCAAGTATGGAAATCTAGAATTCTTTCCCTATATTTTTTCTTGTTGCTCAACACAAATAACATACTTTGTACATAGAGTTTACTTTATGAGAGATCTAAACTAGAGTGGTTATAGCTAGATAAAAATCCTTCAAGTGCTCTTTGGTATATAGATTCTTGATACAAGACTTTGGAATTATTTTGACTTTTCTTGTAATGCTCTTACAAGAGTGTGGAATGCTTAAAAATGTCTCGGGGTTCGTTTTCATGTATGCTTCTTATTTAGAAAAGTTTATAGAAAATTTGGTAAGGATTTGGAGATGAACATCAAATGTACTTTGCAGTTTTCCAAATAAAACATTGATAATTTCCATGTAAGCAATTAAGAATGTTAGACTAAATTTTATACATTTCCATTATATATATAATTTTCCATTAAGGGACTCATAATAAACATAACAAATCTACTTGTTTGTAGACAAAAGATTTTAACACCAAAAAGGGAACATAATTGTGTGGAATTTCTGTAAAAACTATACACTAATGCTTACAACAAATATATTGGAAAACTACGTTTCCTACAGATTTATTTTTAAAGTCATTCTAAATGTGCATAGTTGATCCACTAATATTTGATCATCCTTTATGACTAGCTTAGTTAGGTTTTGAAAACTAATAATTTGGATGGGTCCGACTTCCATTTTTATTGAAGTGTGGTTTTTCCATGCAACCCTAACAATGGAAGTCATTTGGTTCCAAGAAGATTTTGCATGGAAGATTTCGGTTTTTAATGTAGTTATGGATTGGAAGATTTCTTGGGCAAAACACATACAGACCCCCAAATTGGAATTGCGCGATTGCCTAGAAATATACCGATACATATTAGGTTGACGTGAAAACAAGATAGGAAATGACCCGAGGACAGATAAGCTTTGTTTATTTGTTTCTTTATTGCAACTCTGAAAATAATGCTATAAACAATTTGCAAGTGGTCGACACACTGATTGTCACCCAAATAATAAATAAACCATGTGCTTGAATGTAAATGATAAAGATTAAACTACCAACCAGACATACGTCAATTTCAATTGTCATCTTTTCAGCCCTCACTTCTTATTTTTATTCATTATCGTTTTTTAAAATTAAAAATTAAGATAGGGCGGAATGTTTTGTGCTTGAATCTATAAAAGTATACGGCAAACATCTATACACATTTATGAAAAATGTGTGTGTTTTCTTCATGTGAACTTGCACAATTGAGCCACTAATCTCATAGGAGTCTTTTCAATCAAGTTATTTGTGTCGTGAAAACTAATAACCCTCCTGAGTCCTTCTTCCATTTTTGTTGGATTATTGATATGCATTCATAATTTAGAGGAGTTTCATATGAAGGGCCCTAAGAATTGAAGTCATGGGGTTCTAACAAAGACGTGCCAGCTACCTTATGAAATTGAAAACATGTCTTCTTTCAGTGGGCTAAAACCCATTGTAACATACACAATCTTACATTTTCCCTTACAGATCAGTGTTCCTTCATAACATACAATAGAAAATAAATTTGTTGTTTAATCTTTAAATTAAATAGTAACTTGACGGACTTAAATTGTTAGGATAATTAATTATGCATTGTATAATTAATTATTTAACTATTGTTATTATTTAATTATTGTTGTTATATGGTTTTATTAAACCATATTTGTCTTATTATATTCACGGATATAATTGTTATGTTGTTATAACAATTATATCATTATTCATTTGTGCTTCCCGTATGATATTTTGGAAGCTTATGTATTCAGGCATATTGTTGCACCTGTGCAACATATTTATTTGTTTGTATATTGCTGTCCAATATGTATAAATATTGCAGCACTCCATTGTAATGGTTGATTAATTTCACATTAATAAAATATATAAGCTTCCCGTGCACTGCTTGTGAAATTATATTTGGTACTAGAGCGAATTGAAGCTCCTGGAAAGGTTGCAGAAGGTTGCAAAGGAAGGAGAATTCGTGGAGAAGATATTTGCAACATCGGAGAGTCGAGTCTACCTCCATCAACTTCCCACGTCTCTCTGCCAGGACCCACAATCTCCTGTGTGAATTCCAGATAAACGTAAAGCAAATATTTTTTGCCTTGGTGCCCTGCACCATGAAAATTTGTTTCCTAGGGCTTACAAAATTTAAAAAGTATATTTTCCCATCAAGGGTTTTGTATTTAAAATTGACTAGTTACAGATAAATTATTTGTATTATCATAAATCCATATATTGTTGTTGCATTGAGCATTCGGGTTGTGTTCAATACATCGGTTGGGTTGTCTTTGTATTGAACACTATTAAACCAAGCCACATAAAGAAATATTGCCAGACCGTGGCATAGGCCGAGTTTCCCCTATTTGACCGAGCCATTCCTCAACAAAGTGATTAGATCCTATAGACAAAAAGGCAAGCCAACATTGATTGGTTTCTAGCAAAGTGTGGATCGAGCCATTGCATTCAATAAGGAAACAACCACACAGACTTGCACAAAGATCACAAAGTGATCAAAGCAAATCATTTGGAAACAAAGAAAAAATGGTGGTAACAATAAAAACACGTAGAAACAAAACAATGGAATTTTTTTTGGAAAGAGCTCCAACCGCTGCCATCCTCCAACTGATCCACCTCCACACGATCCTGCAAAAGCAAACAAAAAGGTGGATAAAGATCCACACACTGCAAAAATCAACAAATTAATTTGCAAGCAAACAAAAACACGGTGGAAGCCAATAAAATATGGTGGAAGTCAAATAATGTAAAAGGCGTTTGATGTTTTGTAAAGGAGATCCGGTTTCTACGCAGCCAAAGACCTAACCCACATGCAATCTCGTCCTCCAACATGAAGGCCACGTGGGACCTTTGCCACGTCATTTTTATGAGGTAAGTCACTTCTGATCTGCTTTAAATACAATCTACTTCATTTCCACTTCTTTTTCAACCAATTTTGAAATTTAGCGTAAAAACTTAGTGGAACTCTAAATTTATAGAAAATTGAAATTTAGTTATAACTAACTAAATTTCTTGGGGAAATCCCTAATTTAGGGTAATTGTTTTCCCCATTCAGTCTGCTTTTTCATCCTAGACATTTTTTTCGCTAAAGGAGGCCTATTCAAAAATTGCATTTTCAGCTATATTTTTGCAATTTTTTGGCGTGGTGGGTCATTTTGGGCTCCAGAGGACACGGGGCCCGCAAAATAATTTTTTTGCTCGCCATTCAATTTTTCCAGATTTTTAATGTAATTTGTATACTTCAATATATTGTACTAATTTGCAAGTTGCCATAGTCAACCGCAAACTTGTTAACCGCTTTCGAAATTAACAATTGTAATAAAAATAGTTAAAAATTGGTTACAAACACTCATGAGATCCTAGATCTCATTGCGATTTTCGATGTAAATGGTGCCTCTGGGGAAGCGCTTACGGGTAAAGCCGTCATGACTACTCTGCGCTTAATGCCTAATATAGCTACAACAAGGTTTTCTAGGCATCGACCCTTTAAATCGACGGGAGTAATAAGGTCACAAAGTGCACACACTATGAGACATCCCATCTCGCACTTTTGTGAACAATTGCACAACATAAATACGGACTAAGAAATTATCCAAGTATATAACGAAGTTACGCACACGTATGAGGATATTTCTTTGAGCCGTAGTGTCAATAATCGCACAAACCCTCTTAATATTGTCTTGATACCATGTATTATATTCTTTCACGTATGTTGATGCCTCTTTCACATACAACCGGGTATATAGAAAGAGAGATCTTATTCCATGTACCATTGGGTATATCGGAAGGGTGCATATATAGAAAGGTTCGGTATATCGAAATAATGGTAAATAGATTGGGAGACCTTATACCCGGTGATAAGAGCCAAAATCATCAAGTGATATCTATAAAATGGGCACCAATGCCCCCAAATTTTTCTTCCAAATTCACAATTTCTCGGAGAAACAACTATGCTTTGCATGGAAGACAAAAATCAAGACACAACTTGAGTTTGAAGATATCCGGCCTGTCATTGTGAATGGTATCTCGACGAGATCAACAATTGATACAACATAACATCGACATTTTGATAAAGCAGATCAGAAGGCCAAAATCATCATCTTGTTTGGAGTGTATGACGATGTGAAACCCCACATTCGTGATGCCAAAATGGCCAAAGAAGCATTGGATAAGTTGAGCACAGTATACAAGGCTAAAAACAAGAATGTTATACTAAATTTGTAGAGTCAGTTACACACATTAAAGTTCAAATAGAATGAGAAAATCGAAGCTTTCTTAAGAAGAGTTACAGAGTTGAGGGCTTCACTTCTATCCCTAGGAGAAGCGGTCTTAGATGATGCTCTCGTTCCCATTGTTTTGAGAGCACTCCCCTCTTCTTACCACATTTTTGTTACAACACTAAACGTGTCAGATATGACCGTTAGTTTTAAAAATTGGTAAACTTACTGCAACAAGAGGAAGCCATACATAATAAGGATGATGAAGAGGAGCAGGAACTTTCTTCACATCAAAAATGGAAAGGAAAAGGTAAAGGAAAACCTAATTCCTATCAAAAATCCCAAAATCAAAATCAGTATCAAGGGGACAGACAACAGAAGAAGCAATGTCTAATCTGCAAAAGAGGACATGACCTACAAGATTGTTGGTATAATACTTACAAGAAAGGTTCATCAAGCAACTATGGACCTCCACAACAATCTCACAAGGGACATTCTAACTAAAATCAAGGGCAGAAAAAGGGAACTGGAAAAGAAGACCCCATTAGTAAGGAAATATTTTTGAGCAACAAGAATAGTCGACAATTAAGACTACTTGTTCACTTTGCTCTATCAAGTGAACCATCCACGTCATCTAGTGATGTTTTGTATGTTGATTCGGGGGCCACTCGACACATGACTAGCCACAGAGACTGGTTTATTTCAATGACGAACACACCATCAAAAAATCATGTTTCGTTGGGAGATGATTCTTCATATACAATTTAGGGGATTGGGAACATTTATCTACCCCTTGGTTCACACAACTGCAGACTATCAGATGTCTTATATATGTCCCCAGGTTGACAAAGAATTTTCTTTTCGGTCGATCCAACTCCTTGATCACAATCTAAAAATTGACTTTGATAGTCATTTCGGCAAGAAAACGTGTTTGATTCGAGATAAATCACGAGGCTCGAAAATAGTTGTGAAAGCCTCTAATGTGGGACACATGTTCCAACTTGATTTTGTCCATAGATATGATTAAGAAATTGTGGCTAAGAACTCTACCTTCCACAACAGGTGGCATCAAAGACTTGGTAATGTAAGTTTCAAGTATCTTGAGACACTTCACCGGCGCGTAATATGGTACATGGGCTACCATCTCCTTAGAAGGATACGGCACAAGTGTCCTCAATGCCTAGCAGAAAACAACACGATCTTTGTTCCGAAGAGTACATTTCGAGCTCATGGAAAACTTGACCTGGTTCATACCGATTCTTTGCCTGCGATGTAACCTATGCAATTCTATGCAATTCTTAAATTTTATATAAGAATCATAATAAATCACTAATCTAGATAAAATTAGTATACAAAAGAAATTAAAATATCCTATAAAATATTCAAATAAGGACAAACAATAATCCATGTATGGAGAGAATTATCACAAGAGGTGCTCGAATGCAACAAATACAATATTTTATAGAAGGTTGGTTATCTCGATTTATCAATATCAAGTAGGTGATGGAACTCAAAATTGAACAAATTAGTACCATTTTTCACAAATCAATAAAAATTCTTTAATAGCTCACATGGTTTTGTTAAGAGTGGTATTTGTACCAATGCTACTAATTCATCTATAAAAAGAGAAATTTCCCATAAAACATTAGAAATTTAAAGAATTGAAGAATTATTTCAATTAATTATACTTTTCTCTACTAGTTATAACAATGAAATTATAACTAGTAGAACACGCAACACACAACCATGTGTTGTCAATATCCTCTAAAATATAAATGAAAAAATGATAGAAAAATCAAATGACCAAATAAAACACTATAAAATTAGGAGAAAATTTTAACACATAATTTATACAAAAAAATCTTTAAGTATAATAAACAGATTCTATAAATTTTATAGAAAAAATAGTTGAATTGAATAACTCACATATTCATAAGCAAAAAAATTCTAATTAATAAAGACCTCACTACCAAGAAATCTACGTCCTTATAAGTAAAATTCCATAAAAGAATGCCAATTCTTGATAACTAAAACTCTTTACTAAATATTTCTACATCGATACATTAAAACAAAAATTGTTTATTAAAAAAATATTTTATTTAAATTATAAACTATAAAATAAAGAAAATATTCTTTTTAACATCATAATGCAAATGTCTTGCTTTGAAGTATATATATAGTATATGGAACATCCTCTTTATATATAAAATTAGATACTTTTAAGAGTTTATAATCTTAAGAAGTATATATCCTCTGTAAAATTTTAACATTAAACCAACTCGAAATATTTCAAACAAGCACTCAAATAAACCTTATATTTTTATATGCCGGCGAATCGTTCAAGGGCCATAAATTTTTCTTTAACCTCCGTATTATGTCGAATTTCATGTTTGAAATCGAGAATGTGAAGGACTTGTAACACCTTGGATTAATTTCCTCGTCCACAAGCTCTGCAGGAGCCCAAATCTTCTTATCGTTTGGAAACACATAAGATAGAGCAATTAACATTCGATCTGTCCATGCCTTACAAACAACACAATGGTCTCGAGCTGCATGCGGTACCTGCCATTACTCCATGCCTGCAATCATATAACCCGCACTTATTATATACCGCACGACATAGTTTTGGAAAAACTGCACTGGCTTATAATGAAACAATTACTAATTTGACATGACCTTAAGGGAGTCCCCACATTGACAACAAGGGTATTTGATACGGCTTTACGCTCAACCACTTTCCTTCTTTGGATCGAATCTCAAGCTCTTCCTTTTCATCTCCTAAAAGAATGGTGAGGCAACCCCGTCTGCGTGAGAAAACAGAGCCTCCTCTCTAGTAGATTTTCCATGAGACGAATACCCGTTAATACGCATATAGACTTTAAATTTTCAAATCAGATTTGTAAAAGGTCTCAACATCCAGATCCAAAGTGTCGCAAGAATTACTTTCTTGATTTTTGACGCCAAATCATTGCAGATTTAACCGTATTTCCCCACTATTTCACCGCAAAGCAATTATTAACGAATAATGAGACATATCTTTGTGGAAGATCTTTGGAATAAGAAAAGAATGAGATCAATTACATACCAAAAAATTGAGTTTCCTTGTTCGGGCCATATCCTCATGGAGATTTTTGGACAATCAATTGGGCAAGTCAAGGAAGCGTAAGGTTTCATAGGCAAGCGTGCGAACATAACTTTCGGCCGACAAGAATCTGCATTGCTCTGTATTTGGTCTCTGTGGGCATGGACAATAATTCCTTCGCAACAGCGATCGAACTTTCTCGCAAGATCTACCGGAATTCCATGGTTCACGAGTTGAAAAAATTCCCATTCTCTCATGGCGTCTTTGAGTTTGGTGACCTCGGGATGGTATTGAAGATGATCTCTCGAATTCTAGTGGAAATTCAAATGTCAATGAGAGGGAGATCGAGTTCATTAATAGGGATTTCGATGTGAGATTACAGCGAGGAAGGCATGATGGCTTC
Organism: Taxus wallichiana var. yunnanensis; assembly: GCA_018340775.1. Taxonomy (NCBI): domain Eukaryota; kingdom Viridiplantae; phylum Streptophyta; class Pinopsida; order Cupressales; family Taxaceae; genus Taxus; species Taxus wallichiana. The sequence goes on from CM031242.1 coordinate 447,269,643, forward strand.
ACCCCAAAGAAACGGCAATTAAAGGGATTTCAGTTTTTAATAGAGTCGTGAATTGTAAGATTCTTGGGAAAATGCATATAGACCTCCCAAATCGAGATACAATATTAGGTTAGGAAGATGACGTGAAAATGAAATAGGAAATGACGTGATGAATTATAGACTTTGTTTATTATCGTGCCGAAGGCAAGGATATTGTTTTCACATTGACAATTAGTCATTTGCATTTTATCCAATGAAATTGTGCTGTTTGTATTTAAGTGAGTTCACCTATAGTTTCATGCTTCAATTTTTTGTTGTTAGCAGGATTCTATTGGTTATTGCCTTTATTTGTCACTGTAGAAGAAAAAAGTGGATGTCCTCTTTTCATCAGTTAATGCAGTTACTGTGTGTGATGCAGGTTCGTGGCCCGAGGGAAGGTATGAATATTGGTTTTTGAGTGTGTTCCAGTTGGCTTCTTTATCAAACTAGAGGGACATACATTAGTCTGGTGCTTCTAAATTTCTGATATCTAATTTCTCTAGCTTCCAAATGACCAGAGTTCGAATTCTCTTGATCCTCGGTCAGTTAAACCTTGAACATTTACCTCTGTTGATGGATATAATAGAACTGTAAAATCAGCAGATTCCTATGTTATTATCGTTCTTTTTTCTGCATAGAATACATTTGCGGATTATTTGCATCCTGTCCGTATTTTTTTTTGGGTATTTAGTTTTTTGTATTCTGGCTTGAGTTGATTGTATTTAGATCTTGTTCAACACCAGTATACACACCAAATGATAGATCCAACATACTATTTAGGCCTAAAAAGACTTGTAAGGCCTCTTATCTGATATGACTACTGTTAATTCTTTGTTCTTGTTTTTATTGAGTGCAGGTCTGGTGAAGCATTTTGTAATGAAAATCTGAGTTTGGCATATAAGGCAAGCTATGCTGCTTATAAGATTAGAGATGGGTATGAGATAAAAGAGGTGGGAAAGAACATAATTTGCATATCCTTCTGTGTCTCTAGATGGCAGTGCCTTCAGGCAAACAACCACTTCATTGCCTGATGTTTTCAGTTTTAAACTTGGAATTAATTATATTCTTATTTCGTTCTTGCAGGTTGAAGAGGCACTCGCAAGAGGGAAACTGTTTTATTTATAGGCCACTCCGTTGGAGGGGCAGTTGCCACTCTGGCCATGCTCTCAGTTTTGGAGAAACTGGGTAAGGGTACCTCTGTTTACTGCATCACTTTTGGTTTTCCTCTGATTGGAGACGAAGTTCTTGCAAGAGCAGTTCGTAGGCAGGGGTGGGACAATCATTTCTGCCATGTAGTTTTGAGGGGTGACATTTTTTCCAGAATCCTTTTGGCTCCTTGTATTATAGTGTCCACGCCCTTGGAGGCCCTGCTGCCTAAGTGGCAGAAGGCTATGGAGCAGATGAATGATGATCAGTGGTGGTCAACTACACCAGTGCAACCAACATGGATCCCTCAGAGGAAAACACAAGGTAAGTCGGTTCTCTGCAAACACAAGGTAGTTGTTGAGAAAAAGAGAGAATCCACTATATTCATTGTTGAAATTAGAATTCTTACCTTGTTGCGAATTCCATTAGGTGCTCATTTCATGTTCTTTGTGTAATTTGAGTCAATTTTGACAGGTTTCATGGGTGCAATAATCTAGAATATGGCCTTTGTCTTCCGGAACATTTTCTCAAAGAAGGGCATGAAGGGCAAGTCTGTGGGAGGCATAAATTACTATGCTTGCCTCTCCATGTTGTCTTTGGTGCTTTTGACGCCATTTGCTTTTGCTGTTGAAGGGCCTCAGGCCTGGGCTGCAGGTTGGCAAGAAGCTTTGAAGGCAGTTGGGACTCCATTTGTGTGGTGGGTCTTGCTTGTCTATGCAAAGTTGTAATATCTTTCTGACTGACCGTTTACATTTGAGGTATGCATTTATACACACGACTCTGTTTCCTGTTGACAGGTGGGTTGCGGCACAAAGTAAAATTTCCAGGTAAGCTGCTCTTCACCCAAAGATGTGATATTCCTGCAGACCAACAACGATTAATTTACAAGGGGCGAATACTCAAAGATGACAATTCGCTTCAAAGTTATGGTGGGTTTTTTCATGTTTTTCTCTTCTTCATACGGATTTTATTTGGTTGTTTTTATTTCTCTTACGAATTGGAAATTGTTTATTTGACATTCTAGTGTTTGTTTTGCTAATTGGCTTGCCCCAATTGGGATTTCATTTTTGATCAAGGACGGCATGTTTTCCACTCAATAGCATTTAGGGTATGTATTAAATTTTCAAATTTTCTGTTATGTGCGCATGTTTTTGACAAGCTGTGAGCAGCCTTAAAACCGGATTTTTTGTACTGCTTAATTTCTGAAGGATCCCTAAGTTTTTCAGTTATAGTTAGACCTATCTTGTTTGAGTTTTCCAAGCGAGGAGTAGTTTTTTGTATATGTATGTTGTCACTGGTTACTTCAATAATTTTGTGCTCGGTATTATTATAATTTTTTCATACCATCTTTGATCGAGATCAGATCCTATGCATGTAATGCCCGCAGTGGACCAGGATTTTATGTTGTTGCTACTCCAACCTTTATAAACTAGAGGACATTCCATAGTTGACCATCTCCCGTGGCAAAAATTTCCAGGTAAAATTGTTTGTCTTTTATGTGGCAAAAACTTCTTTATGAAACCTTTTAATGGAATTATTCAAGGCAAAAAATTAATCTCCTTTGTAAGGGAAGATTCCTTGATAATGTTCTTACCAGTTTTCTGAAGAATTTCTTCTGGATCTAATGGGCTACAGAGTCTCAGTGTGAATTCATTAAAGTAGCTCATCCGGGCAACTTTACCCCCATTGATCAAGATGAAAAATCCAACTATGGAGTTTTTCATCCACTAGAAAACATGAGGTCTCAAGTAGTCTTCTTCATCCTTCATCAAATTCTCCTTTCAAAAGAGAAATTGAACTCTTGACCCACATTTTATCTAAAAGGGCTATTAAGAATTCATTAGATTGTCTGAGGCACCAACTACAACCAAGGGATGAATCAAATTAAAACTCAAAGCTTGTGATCTTTAAATCCCAAAACCTTGTATGGCAATGCTCATGGTTTGATAAGTACCAAATTGATGACTTTGTTAAATCCCAAAACCTTGTATGGCGATGCTCATGGTTTGATTAAGGCTTTTGACAATACCACAAGGAAGTTATACAATCATCTAAACAGTAGAAAAGATTATAATTTCCCATAATGTTTTTCACTATGGGTTTATAATTTTCCCAAGTCCAAAGAAGAAGAAGTTCACAAAAAGCAACCCAGTGTTTGTAATAAATTGGAAATGTGACATTTCCTCAAGGCCCTAAAATCTACTAAATATCAATCATTTGCAAAAAGGAGCCCAAACACCTGAGCCACACAATGAGAGCCAAAAAGATTCACTGTCAAGATAGCATCCAATGTACTCGGAGTTCATTAAAAAGGTAGGTGATATTGTGGCTGGTATGGAGCATTCTTTATCTAAACTATTCAACTCTGCAACTTAGCTCATACATGATCTATATATGAGCTGAATCATGTTCATTGTTGGAGAGGCTTGGGTTGAAGTCAAAATTTGAGTAGACATAAATAGGACAACTGCAAGTTGAAGAGCGGCGTTGAGTCAATGCAGTAATTCCTACCCAATTCATATTAAGTAAACTCTGCTAAAATTGTTTTCTATTACAATAAAGTTATCGATTTTTGTCATAATGTTGTGGGACCCCAAGGGGCCTTGAAATGCAACAAGCTCATAGAGAGAGAGAGAGAGAGTTAAATTTTGTTCAGAACTCGTATGTTTTGTCATGGAACCACTTGCCTTATTTTCCCTATTCTCCCCGAATGTTCCACAATCCAATCCTTTGTACTCCAGAAAGAAAGTATAAAAGTGACTGAACTGAAACATGGACCTATAAAAGAGGGGTATAATATATTTCCTTTTATTTTCCTCAGCACTCACGTGGGGATGTGAACAAAGCAACATTATTTATTTGATTCCAGGAGTACATTGCCAAGGGCGATGCAATTTATTCATAAATCCTGTCCAGTAAGACACTTCTATCATACCTCAAAATTTGTGTCAAGTGGAACAAGATGGCACCCTAAATCCAAAATCAAGTCTTGAAAATCAAATCCATCACAGCCATGAGGAGAAAAGCCTTAATAATCAGGGCACAAGCTTTGAGACAATGGGCATGCCTTTAAAACTAACCAAGGAAGTCCATTAGCATGGACTTGATGATACTCCAGTAGCGAAAAAGTCCATGCTACTTGAACTGCTTTCTTGTCGGCAAGCTAGACAACATATGGATCAAATATTCTCACAACCCGAACAAACAACATCCAAGCACATGCAGTATATACCACATAAATATATACAAAGCAAGAACAATGAAACAAGATTTGAGGTCAAAGGCTTCTTCATAATCTGATGTTCTTCCTCAGTTATCAATAGCATGGCAGAGTTACTTTGTATTAACAGTACTACTTGTATCTTTTGGAGTGTTGCATGGGTTTATGTTCATCAAGTGTAGTGAGGATGGTGGGGTGGAAGGGTATGAGCAATCACTTATTCATTGTGTACAACAAAAAATTCCTGAACCCTTCGAGGACAACGACGAGAAATGGTGTTTCCTTTATCTGGGCTTCCTTTATGGCAGCATATGCTTGTGGGGTATGCATGAGAGCCTATTCCATTTATCTTTACGCTATTGTTGATTGGTAATCTGTGCACAGTTCTACAGGGAAGTTGTGCCATTTGTCCACAAGTATCTCCCATGATTGCTATGGTATTATAAGGAATGCATTCCTAATGAATCAGTCCAATCATTTGCAAAATCAATTCCAACGCATATGATAAATTCTTACTTCTCTATGATTGTTCAACTTTTCTATTTTGGTAATGGTACTAACAAATACTTATTGTCTTTGATTTCATATGTCCCAAGCTCCTCAGATCATGAATGTTCGTCCATTGAAGAGGATGATTGGAAGGCCTCTCTCAAGATGCTCGTTACTAAATGGTTGTGTATAGTTGCTATTGTTCTTATAGGGTGTTGTTGTAGATCTGGAAAAGACCCCTAAATGGCTGCTAATATTTGTTATACTTCTTGTAGGCTACCTCTTGACCTAATCATGGATTGTTTTAGTTTGTGTAACAATATAGGAGAGAGGTGTATTTAATGTTCTATACTTTCTGCAAAACTTGTACATCATGTCATAGAAAATTTACAGGGTTTTGATCTCGGAGCACATAATCACATTTTTGTTTTTTGCAACACATATTACATGGCACATTGGCATAATGGTTTGATTCTCTTAACTTCTCTCTGCGTGGCCTGATTTGAGTATTTGCTCATTAATTCATAGCATTGGTATCTTGGTTTGATTCTAATTTTCATTAATTTTTAGGTTGGAGTTTATGGTTGGAACTACAATGCAATGGCTTCGAATCTATGGCCGAAAGAAGGGACTGTGCTCATCTTCCTCTCAACCTTGTCATTTTCAACATGTATCATTTCATTGCCATTTCTACAATTTAATATTTGATTTCTATTAACAAAATACATGACTCTACATAACCCTTCCATTGTATCCACATTATGCTTTGTATTCTATGATAATCTACTAAAAAAACAACGCAAGTTCCCCAACATAAAAAAATCTGAACATAAAAATCCAAACTCACAACGACCAAAGCTAAAATCAAGTGCTACAAGTTCAAGAACTACAAAATAACAGTTCATTTCTACAACAAAATAAGAACACTTTTATTTGCCCACATACAACTCTGCTTCATTAGCAACTCATTTTGCACCGCATAGCTAATTCGAATTAAAATAAGGGTGGTCTGCAAGTGTTCATAGCATGTTTGTCTCATACAATCTGCAACACCATCACCAATGCAATGGAAAATCCCTTGCAATATATAACAAACAAAGCGCAACACCATCACCAATGCAACAACGAATCCCTTGCAATATATAATGACAAATCCTTTTTGGCAGAAACCTCATTCACTACGTTTTCAAGTATTCTCAGGCTTTGTCCTGTTATTTCTAACTCTTCAATTACTTCATCCCTTTGTCTTGAAATTTCTAGGATTTGTTGTCTAAATGTCTAGAGGAGTTCCCTTCTTTCTTCCTTTTGTTTGATTTCGTTGTGATAGAGATCTTCATAATACTTAGCCTGATTTACACAACAACAATGAAATCAATGCTACCATTTTTGCACTATCAAAATTCAAAAAATTAGATTATAGATATAACTATATTAGAGAATAACTAAAAGATTTGTAGACATTGATGCAAAAACATATTATTGAATAAATTTTGTAGCTATTTTGTAATCTAATTTTAACCTGATTTCCTCACATGATATGATGTATCAATATGAAAGTTGTCATATTATGTTTATAATCTTGTGATTCAACGGCTCCATCCCCTTTCTAATAGATTCAACAGTGCTTCCAGATATCTAGTATCATTGGATTTCAGACGATTACAATTTGAGTCTTGTGACTTAAATCTATGCATACCAGTAATTTCTATAGTCCATCAGGTCACACTTACTTGAGGTGCCTTGATAGAAAAATTATAGTTCTTCTGTTGTCTTATACATGGCATCCGCAAGGAGGGATCTGTTAATTTCTGCAGATCCTTCTTAAAGTTGCACATGGAATTTACTTAAGGTTTACAATGCCTTTAACCATTTTGTGCATATCCAAACTTCCTTCCAATGATGAAACCTCATTTCTTTTAGGCACCTGTTATCCGAATAGTCATACAAATCAAAAGAGCAAAAATGTAATCGATGTATTTAACTAGAAATTTCTAACGTCCCAATAGCCCAAAAGACAAGAAATCATTGAAAGAAGCAACCAAAGGTTGTGGAATTTGGCTTTGGGTGTCGGTTAAAAATTTTCAATATTTTTGGATATTGCAAATATATTTATGATTCCAATTGAAGCTTTTTAGTATTTTTCTTGGATATATGTGATTTACAAAACTATTCAAATACATAGATACTTATGGAATATTACAAATCTAAGCATGTTTTTGATGGTGGTTATTAATGTTTTAAATATAAGTTTCAACAAACCAATAGGCTCATCAGCAAATGCCACTTAAAAATCTACCTTCCAAGATTTTGTCTTTTCATAAATGTGTTATTTTTATTAATTGATCTACGATAAATTTATTCTTTCCATATTTAATAGTGCAGTTGAGATTTTAAGTTCTTTTCACAACAAATATCATCAGTTTCAAATTAATCGCATTAATATTGCCATATAGTTTCATTATAATGTTTTTTAGATTGTTAGAATTAATTTTTATTTTCCCACATTAATCTAAAAAAAATGGTACTCTGAGTATTGATATTGAAACCAAACTTGTTTCTGATGAGTTTCAATCATGCATTTTTACCTTATTGTTACTTAAATTATAATTTTCGAAGGTGGATGATTGTAATAAAATTTTGTAGAATGAATCCCATAACGCAAGTCCAAGGCAAAGGGAAAGCCCTCATAGAACACCACAAGCAATATCTCTTTTACCTGCAACTTATGTGACTAATTTTTAACATTACTGAATATAATTATTTGTTTTGATTTTGTGCTTTTTAAACTGTAACATGAATGGGAAACTAGGGCACAACTCTATAAGCGAATTTCAAAGGACAAGTAAGCAAGATCGATTATAAGAAAGATCAATTATGAAGCAAGTTTTTCTCCCATGGAAGCATGGTCATTAACAAATCAACAATAACACAAGCAAAATAGTTTGAATAGAGGGTATACTTAAATTAAAGAGATAAATAACTTTGTAAATGAAGATCTCGAAGAAGAATTATTACTGCAATAATTATAGTATTGTAAAACATAGAACAAATGCATCCACCGCAACAAAAAAACCACGAATTTCTCTCATTTTAATGTTTAGCTGATAGTATAGGTAATTCTCTCAGTTTGGATGATGATTTTCTAAATTTTGATGGAAAAGTTGTGTTTCTAAGATATTGGACATTCACTAAAGCATAATTGAAATTCGTTTGTAGTTGAAAACGATTTCGTATGTGTATATGCTAAATGTTGAAGCATATACAAAAAACACATACCAAAGACATCTTGCACAACAAAAAATTAACATCAACTTCAGTAGGATTTTCCTTATCATGGCCTTGTTTGTTTTTGTATTCTTTGGTTAGGTTATGTAGGTAGATTCTGCCGACCATGAAAATAAAGCTATAAACAAACATTTCTTTCCACCCAAACAATAAATAAACCATGTGCTTGATTGTAAATAATACTATTAAACTACAAGCAACACATCAATGTCAATTGTCATCTTTTCCGCCTCTCACTTTTTTTTTCTTCTTCTTATTGTTTTATTAAATGTGTCAATTAAAAATTAATCATAGGGCATCTATGAAACTATAAGGGCAAACACCTATGGCCATTTATCAAAAATATATAACAAGTCCCACATTTGTTTTGGTCATGTGAAGAGTGCACAATTGAGCCACTAATACTAGAAAACAATTTTTTTACCTTGTTAGGTTGTGAAAACTAATAACATACATAGGCCTTACTTTATTTCTTTTTAATAATGTATTTTTTTCTATGGACTAGTAATATGCATTCATAATTTAGGAAGTCCCATTGAATGCGCCCTAGCAATTAAAGACATTAGGTTCAAAGGTGGTGTAGCAACCACTTAATGAAATCAAATACATGTCTTATTTCAACTCGTTAACACTAATTGCAACAAGGATATTCTAACGTTTTTTTATTACAAGTCAAAGTTTCTTCATAATATACTATTACTTTATAATTTTAACTAAAAATAAGTTTTGTTTTATCTTTAAATTTAATTAATGACATGAAACTAATACACAATCATATTTTATAAATAAATGCTCTAACATTCAAATTCAAAAGTACATATTACTACCATAAAGGATAATATTCAACTAGGTCACATGTTAAAAGATGGTAAAACATGAGATGATGAATCGATTTAGGTTTTTTTATGTTTTGTAGAGTGTTCTAGAAATCAATTACGGAAAAAATACCGTGACCATGCAAAATGTGCGCTATCTCAAAACTAAGTCTTTCAAACCCCTTTAGAAGTTAGTGCCATGTTGGACATTGGTACTAATGCTCTCATCATTCATGGGACTAGATTACCGGTGTTTGGCTCTAAAGAAATTTGTAATCATTTTTGGTTACTTAATGTCCTTTATAGCTTATCCATGCACTTTTATGTTTCTAAAACCCTCAAGCATGCACCTATTTTATAAAAACCCTAGTTTTATGTTCTAGCACCGAAATGGATCCCTTATAACATTTAACAACGAGGTGTGTGTTGGAGTTGGAATGGTCTTACCGACAAACCCCATAGTCAAATCTTACCAAATATTACACTACATTTCCCAAATGAAGGACTTATTTAGTTTATATATTTATGCTCTAGTTATGATGCAAGTATGGAAATCTAGAATAATTTTCCTATATTTTCATTGTGGCTCAACAAAAATAACGTACTTGTACTTGGAATTTACATTATGTGAGTGCTAAACTAGAGTGCTTATAGCTAGATAAAAATCCTTCAAGTGGTCTTTGGTATATAGATTCTTGATACAAGACTTTGGGATTATTTTGAATTTTCTTGTAATGCTCTTACAAGAGTGTGGAATTCTTAAAAATGTCTTAGGGTTAGTTTTCATGTATGATGCTTATTTAGAATAGTTTATAGAAACTTTGGTCGATTTGGAAATGAACATCAAGTGTACTTTCTCGATTTTCCAAACAAGTCATTCATAATTCCATTAGAGAAATTGAGAATGTTAGACTGAATTTTGTACATTTCCATTATATATATAACTTTCGATTAAGGGACTCATGATAAACATAAAAAATCTGCTTGTTTGTAGACAAAGGCTTCTAGCACCAAAAAGGGAACATAATTGTCGACAATTTCTATAAAAACTATACACTAGTGTTTACAACAAATATATTGGGAAACTACGTTTCCTACAGATTTATTTTTATATCATACTAAATGTGCATATTTGATCCACTAATATTTGATCATCCTTTATGACTAGCTTAGTTAATTTTTGAAAACTAATAATTTGGATGGGTCCCACTTTCATTTTTATTGAAGTGCTGTTTTTCCATGAAAAATTAATATATATTGATAATTTACAGAATTCTGATAAGATTGACCCTAACAATGGAAGTCATTTGGTTCCAAGAGGATTTTGTAATGTTAATGAGAGGGAAATCGACTTCATTAACATGGATTTCAATGGGAGACTGCAGTAGAGGAAAGCATGATGGCTTCACCACAAAATACATGGTTATTAAAGGGATTTCCATTTTTAATGTAGTTGTGCATTGGAAGATTTCTTGGGAAAAACACATACATACCTCCCAAATTGGAAATGTGCGATTGCCTAGAAACATACCGATACAATAGTATGTTGACGTAAAAAAATATAGGAAATGACATGAGGAAAGATAAACTTTGTTTATTTGTTTCTTTATTTCGACTTTGAAAATAATGCTATAAATAATTTGCAAGTGGTTTGTAATGCCCGCAAAAATGACGTTATAAGAACACGCTTCAACCTAACACTTAACTCGAAAATGTGACAATTTTTTTTTGTTTAAGTTATAAAGACGGTTACAAAGGTGCTTAACCTTTAAGGTTCATTAATTCGACTTACACTATTTAACTTAGCTTCACAATTGAAGAACCGGATTTTGTTAAGGTTAACTTAGGTTCATATTTATCTCCAAGGTCCATTAATCAATTATTCAAAAGGAAGGTAACAAGGATTAATTTATTTAATTAAATATTTTCTTCTCTTTAAGTATTGCTCAACTTTAATATGGTTGACCACATGCTTAATTACTCTAGCTTCATTATCCTAATAGTTTAAAGGTCCTTTAATTAAATTCCTACAACATACTAAGGATTGATAAGGACATAACACCCCTAGGCAATTAAATGGCCCCACTCACCCATCTACACATACCCTTAAGGATTTCAATTAAAGCATTTAAAATATATTTCTTCTTAAAAAGGTAGGGTCAATCCTCCACCCTTGGATCAAATCCATCTTGACCACTAGATCCTAGGGTTCCAAACTTAGCCCTAAAATCCTTATGAAATCCTATTAAAATCTTTTCTCATTCTATTCTTCTCATTTGGTCTATTTCCTTTTGTTAAATTTGCAGGTTCAAGAGGAGGAAGCCATGAAAGCACAAGAGGAAGAAACCATGGAGGATTCTACATGAAGATTTAGTCTAGGCTTAGTTTAGATTTAGTTTTATTAATGAATCTATTTCATTTAAGGATTGAGAGGGATTTCCTCTACCAATTTGGATTTTCTTCTAAGTTATTTGTGTATTGGGTTTTAGATTTGGGGAAACCCTACTCCATTGTTATAAATGAAAAAGACTAGTTTTAGATCCACCATTTTACATTTTATTGTTCCAATCCATAGTATTTCTCATTGTTTTGCTTGCTGGTAATTATAGGTTAAATTTTACAACTTAGAAATTTGAGCAACTAGATTAATTTTCACACATAGCCGTGGATCCACAGTCACATAAGTGATAGGGATCGCCACTTAGAGTGAGACCGGCGGTCCCAGGGACCGCCGTCCCCGTGTAATGCCCACAAATAAAGAAATTCTAGGAACTCACTTCAACCTAACACTTAACTTGAAAATGTGACTAATTTTGTTTTTTTCTTAAGTTAAAAGAGAAGGTTACGATACAAGGATGTGGCAAGGGTACATTAATTGATGGTACTAAGGAAGATAACAAGGTTTAATTCATTTAATTAGATGTGTTCTTCTTTTCCATTAAGTTCAATCCTAACAAGGTTAACCTTATCCTAAATTATTAAATTCATTACATTAATAGCTTAAAGATCTTTTAATAAATTTCTTTTAGACACTAAGGGTTTAAAAGGGAAAGGAAACATTACACCCCTAGGCAATCAAAAGGCCCCACCCATTCATCTACATATACCTTTAAGGATTTTAAATTAAAACATTTAAAATACATATCTTCTTAATAAAGGTAGGGTCAATTCTCCACCCTTGGATCAAATCCATCTTAGCCACTAGATCCTAGGGTTCTCAACATAGCCCTAAAAATCCTTATGAAAGTCTATTAAAACCTTTTCTCATTCTAATCTTCTCATTTGGTTCATTTTCTTTTGTTAAATTTGCAGGTTGGAGAGGAGGAAGCCATGAGAGCAAAGAGAAGAAGCCATGGAGGATTCTACATGAAGATTTAGTCTAGGTTTAGTTTAGTTTTAGTTTTATTTATGCAATCTATTTCATTTAAAGATTGGGAGGGGTTTCTTCCTCCAATCTGGTTTTTATTCCAAGATTATAGTGTATTGGGTTTTAAATTTGGGGCAAACCCTACCCCTTTGTTATAAATGAAAGAATGCTTTTAGATTCACCATTTGAGTGTTTTGTTGTCCCATTCCTAAGCATTTATCTTTATTTTACTTGCTGGTAGTAATAGGTTAAATTTTACAACTTAGGAATTAGAGAAATTTGGCAAAATTTCGCTTTAGGCTTGGGTCCGAGGAATTCTGTCATAAGTGATAGGACCGCCCCCCGAGTAGACCGGTGGTTTTGGGATCACCACCAAGCCAGGGGTGATAAAGAGTGGACCGCCGCCCTTCCGAGTGGTGGTTGTGAAACCACCGCCTTACTTGGGCGACAAACACAGGACCGCCACCTTACTGGGCGGCGGTTTTGAGACCGCCGCCACTGCCTGAGAGGTGGTTACGGGACCGCCGTTTTGTACAGAGCGGCAATCTTGTTTTTGAAAAATAGAACCTTAATGCTGAGATTTTCACAAAAACTTAAAGTTGCTAAAGGATGTAAAAATGCATTCTATGTTTTTTTTGTTCATTTCAAGTTCCATATTTGAGATTTATTGCTCTTTTACTCATTTCTTAGCTAAATCTATTCATTTTAAAGTGTTCTCAACTCTATTAAAATTCATCTACTTACAAGAATAATTTCCATTTGTTTAACTAGTTTCTTCTTTCCATTACAAGAGCAAGAAGGAATATAAATCTATTTCATTACTTGTCATTTCCTCATATAAAATCAACTTTCCTAGATGCAATATAATCTAACTTGTTCTCTCTTTCATTCTACTATAATATGCATACATTCTAAATAACCATAATAACTTTATTTTCCATACAATGATATTTTGTAAACAAATTCAACTTCTAACAATCTCTACATTTTCTTCTTTCTCACATTTACAATACAATAACTACTCAATGAAAATATACTTTCTTTTCCATTGTAAAATAGATTAATCTTTCAATACAAGCACTATTTTTCTCACAATACATTCAAGATTTCAACAAGGAGAAAATACTTTCTTTTCTATTTGCAAACTAACTTTACAATAACATTATTTCTTCTTTCTTTTCTCATTTGTTTCTTTCCACATGCAATACAATAAAAAAAAAAAAAATTGGATTAAAACTTTCTTTTACAAGTCATTACAATTTCCTCCACTTGAAGTGGGAATCCATACAAAATGTAAATACAATAATGAATAATCTATTACAATTTCTTCCACTCTAAGTGGGTAAAAATACAAGGAAGTTTCACATGGTCACCAACAAGACTCCAATGCTCCAAACACCAACAAGGTAGCTTTTTCAATAATTTGCTTAATTCACAACAAAATAGGGGGAGAGGCAATGTTCTCCACCCAACCAAGATACCCAATAGAGAGGAGAAGCCATCCTTCCCATTGGCCCCCGAGCCCTCACAACATTACAATGGGAGAAGATCTCAACTCATGGAAACTACTAGCTTCAAAATACTTAACAAGTAATTTCACATTCATTCCATTTACATACAAACACAACAACTCAACAAGAAGAAAATAACCCAAAACAAAAATATAACAACACTTATCAAGAAAGCCAAAAGAGTAAGACCTAAGGGGAGGCCACTTATGCCTCCTAATGGGAATGGGTGCCCACCTAAATCCTCCAATGCAAAACACAATTTCCCTAACAACTCTTATACCTTCCTCAAGTACCCCTTATACCTCCATACACTCTTATGCCTCCTCAAAACTCTTATGGCTCCATCATAATAAGAAAAAGAAGAAATACAAGCATTCCACATACTAGGTGGGGCACCTAACCCAAACCGCCTCCTCAAGAAAGTGATCTCTTATTCCTCCCTTCAAGAAAAATCCCCATAGTCTCCTCTCACTCCCCACTTAGGCATTCTACCCATACCCTAAAAGCATTTCAAGGAGACAACAACATTCAACACAACATAAAAACAAATACAATAAAAAAATACCATAATTTAAACTAAGGTGAAGCTCGTACCTTTCCATGGTAGAGCTTGTTCCAAGTATGAAGTTCCAAGCTTCTCAAAGATCAATCAAGCATCCACAAAGCTCCAAATATCCACAACTCTCTCAAAATCCTCTCACTATCCAAAAATTCAAGAGACTAAAAAAATCATCAAACCCCAAAACAAACAACAAGAATTCAATAAACATAGAAAGGAGAGGGAGGAGGGATGATGTGGCTACAAGTAGGATGCCACCTCATTTCCTCTCCACCCACATCACTTGGTCAACCTTATATTCCAAAGCACCATTAATAAGTGGTTGGAGGAATGAAAATAACCTTACACACTCCATCTAAGCCCACTCTCCCAAAGGAAAAAAATAAAATATTTGAAAGAAAGTGTAATTAACATTTCACCTTTTTAACTTCCCAAAACACCTAAAAGAGCCTAAATTTGACCCCCCAACCCATAGGTAGGGTTGGCATGGGCATTTAAGAGGTGTGGGACAAGTTTGACTTGTCCCACAAGCTTCCAAATTTGGCCTCTAAGGCCAAATTCGAGTTTCCCATGAAGGGTAGAGTGTGCTACACTCAAAACTCAAACACACTTCACTCAACACAAAATCCAAGAGTAAATCAATTCTAATAAATGAACTCCTTTTTGTCACATATTTAATTAGTTAGGAAAAATTAAAATTATCTTAATTAAGACACTACAACCCATGACTAATAAAAGGGGTAAACATAAATCCAAAAATCTAAATAATAAAACAAGTAATTTTCATTACTAAAAGGAAACACATCCTAACATATTAAAAGGGGAAAATTAAACAAAACAACACATGACCCCTAGGTCACAATTTTCTCCTAACCAATAATTCTAACACACACACAATTACACGTTGCCATGGTGACCCTAGTTGAATTCTTCTTGAATTCCGATGTGGTTGGTCTCCAATCCCCGATGTTGTTGTGAATATAATATACCTGCAAAACAGGGAACACCTCCTTCGGCCATGTGGCCACATTAAAACATTCATGCCAAATATGTGATATAAATCTAAAATCAACTATATACGAATTAATATCATCTATGCAAATATGATATCACTTACAATTTCTAGCACATTTCTATTCCACATTTCATTCATGTCAAAACGATCACCACATTAATCTAATTATCAAGATCTATTCAATATAACTAAATATATCACATGTCGAAATACGTATAAATAACTATGTTAAAAGTATATCAATATCAACATCAAATGTCTCTAGTAGTGCATATCCATGATGTAAGAATAAAATCAATGACAGCTTTAGTGTCTCTCGATATCTACTAGCATGCTAAATAAAAACTATGGTATATATCCATAAGTGTAGTCGATAGTATCAAAAAAATAATAAAAAAGGTTTCAAAGTCAAGTGGTAGCTACATCCCCTCCCCCTTAGACTCGACTTCCTCCTTGAAGTCACTGGAACAGGTGTGGAAATTACACTCATACTAAATTAGTATCCTCCTAAGTAGGTCTAGCCTTGTCATATCTTTCCCACTGGACCCAAACCTGGTCAATCTCTCTGCTGCGAATGCCCAGGTTCCTGCACTCTATAATGTGTAAGGGCTCCACCATCACCTTCCCCGATCCTACACCCGCAATGCGGTCCAATGTAGCACATGAGAAGGATAAAAAATATATCTCCTAAGCACAGAAACAAGAAACACATCATGGATGGGAGACAAGCTAGGTGGAAAATCTAGACAAGAGAGGCTAAGGGACCGAGGCGCTCCAAGATGTCAAAGGGACCCCAAACCTGGGAGCAAGCTTAGAACCTTTTCGGTAATGGATAAGTCTCTTATGTGGTCTCGACACGAAGAAACACCTTCGTGCCCACCTCAAAACTATGATTTGTCCTATGCTGGTCCACATACTTCTTCCGTCTATGTTGCCTCCTCTTACAATCTTCGTCTGAATTAAGGTAACCTACTACTCCATATCCTATAATAATGCTGGCCCAAGGGAAACCCTATCCTCAATCATGTCCCTACTAAAAGGTGTCCCCGCACTCTCTACCATATAATGCTTGAAAAGGATCCATGCCTATCGAACTCTGAAACTATTATTGTAGGAAAACTGCACCAAATACAAATACTCCTCCCATCTCGAATAGTGATCCATATCATACATCCTAAGCATGTCGCCCAGATCTCGATTCACCTCGCTCGGTCTGTCCATCTATCTCAGGGTGATATGATCTACTGAAATTGATCCTCATCCCTAGAGCATACTGCATGGTGGTCCAGAAGTGGTAAGTGTATAAAGGATCGCGGTCGCAAATGATCTTCTACGGAATCCCATGTAATCTAACAATCTCATCAAGATATACTCATGCCACTGCACTGGCTATATAGGTGGTCTTCACCGGAGAAAAATGAGCTACTTTCATCAATTTATCTACAGCTGACCATGATGGCGTCATGGTGGTATCTCGACGTAGGTAGCCCAAAATGAAGTCCATGGAATAGGTGTCCCACTTCCACTCCGGTATGGTGTGAGGATAGAGAAGGCTAGCTGGATGTTGATACTCAGCCTTCACCCTTTGGCACTCTAAGCAGCGTGACACAAACAAGGCCACGTCTCTCTGAAGTCCTCTCCAAAAATACAACTGTCTCGGGGTGGTGTGCATATTCTTCACCTTAAAATGGGCTAAATAAGGTGCACGATGAGCCTTTGTCAAAATGTCTTGCCTCAATCCTCCATCTCTAGGAACATATATCCGACCTCTGTATGAGAAAGCCATCTTCCTCTAACGAAAATCCATCAAATCTACCTTCAAGGGGTCTCGTGACTCACCCTCTGCTCTGGCTGCAAGGTAGAAACCGTCCCGAGGAAGCTACTACAAAATCTTGCTCCACAAATATGTTCCCACTGAGATGGTCATAGCCACACGTCTCCATCTACTCAAGGCATCTATAACCACATTCAACTTCCCCTTTACATGCTCTATCTGCATGTCATACTCACAAAGCAACTCCATCCAACACTGCTGACGAACGTTGAGATTAGGATGCTTGAAGAGGTGGCGAAGACTTAAGTGATCAGTCCTGAGTGTGAATATTCGACCAAGAAGAAAATGTCTCCATTGTACTAAGGTGTGCACAACTGCTGTAAGGTCAAGATCATGAGTTGGATAATTGATCTCATAATCCTTGAGTTTGTGAGACTCAAAAGCAACTACTCTTCCCTCTTACATCAACACACCACCAAGTCTTGCCAAAGAAGCATCTGTGAAAACGTAAAACTCACCCTGAGGATCTGGTACTACAAGAATAGGTGCTATCGTGAGACATTCCTTCAAAGTGTACCTAAATCCCACTCACATCTATCCGACCATACAAACATCTTCCCTTTTAGCTGAAGGGAAGTGATGGGGTGCGCAATCTGAAAAAGTCCTGAACAAATCTCCTGTAATATCCTACTAAACCTATGAAGTTGCGCACCTCGGTCACACTAGTGGTCTGCTGCCAATCCATGATGGCTCAAATCTTGGAAGGATCGACACCTTCCCCAAAATGTCGTGGCCCAAATATTGCACCTCTGTCGAAAGAACGCACACTTTTCCAAGTTCCCGTAAAGGTGCTGCTTGTGAAGACATTGAAGAACCTGGTGAAGGTGCTCCTTGTGCTCCTCACGCATACGTGAGTAAATGAGAATGTAATTAAGGAAGATGAGCATGAAGTAATCTAGGAAAGTCCTCAATACCCCATTCATCAAACTCATAAACACTGCGGGGGCATTTGTCAAACCGAAAGGTACCACTATGAACAAGTAGTGGCCATATCTCGTATGGAAAGTGGTCTTATGAATATTTGCCTCCATAATCTTGAGCTGATGGTACCCTAACTTAAGATCTATCTTGGATAAATCTGTAGCCCCCTTCATCTGATCAAAAAAATCATCAATTCGTGGAAGGGGTAATGATTTCGATAGTTACTTTTTTCAAATTGACGGTAATCAATACACAATAGTAGATATCCATCCTTATTCTTCACGAAGATCATTGGTGCACTCCAAGGGGATACACTAGGATGGATTAGGCCCTTCTCTAGAAGGCCCTTGAGTTACAACTTGAGATGACTTACCTCAGGAGTAGTCATCTAATAAGGTGCTCGTGAGATAGGATCTATGCCCGAACCGGATATATGTGGAAATCTATCTCACGTGGGGAGGTAACCCGGTAGCTCCCCGAAACACATCAATAAACTCTCTCAAGATGAGATGGTCATCAAGGGATGGCCCGCTATACTCACCCTCTAATATATCACTAACCATAATAGCATACAAATGGTAACCCCGCATGCACAACGCTTAAGTTGTATAGTGAGATGGTGTGAATGGAAATGAGTCTCCTTACTCCCGATATCACCGACTCCACTCCAAGATACTCTATGCAAGCAATAGTCTTATGGTAATGTACCACTCTAGTTCTTTGAGTAGACAACGAATCCATACCCAAAATGATGCCATAAGATCTTAATGGAAGGATTTGAAGATCCGAGTAGAGGTGAAGGGTCCCAAATCCACTACATACTCCTTCACTAAGGAGTATACATAAATCTTGGCCCTAGAATTTATCTCAAAACCCCAACTACAACCCTTCCTAACTGCTAAAAGCCTTCAAATCTCTACTAAGAATGGTACAATAAATGAATCAAGAACCGTAATCAAATAATATAGAGGTGAAAATACCACCAATACCACCTGTCATCTCAATCACGGTACTGGGTGCTTAGGGTGGTGGTCCCGATCATTGCGTAGATCTCGATGACTCTGTGCCATATCTCCAACTATAAGATTTGAGCTCTATGTCTTACCCTTATCGTGGTTCTTTGGGTAATCTCTCCAATGATGTCTAGTAACACCACAACCATAACAACTGCCTGGTCCTCTCCAGTGGGATGCAGCACTGTGTGATGCTTTAGATGTCTCGATCTGTGGATCCCGATGACCCACGCCTATAGATCGCTGAGGTCTCTAATAACGATCTCTTGCCGACTAAGCTCTCAGTGCACCCTGTGTCGTGGTAGGACCCCTAGGAGGAGGCCCCATACTCCGTCCTCTCTGCGCATCAAATATCTAAGGAGGTCTGTAAGGTGGGAGGGTCTATTGCTATCTGCTACTACCGGGGTGGCCGAATGAAGCTTGTCTCGAACTCTACCCACCCAGTGGAGGAGGAACTAACCCCTTTAACCTACCATCCTACATCTACTGTATACGGCTCCGAACTTTGTCTCTAGCCTGTTGTGTCTTCCCCCGTGTCTCCAATGCAATATAGGCCTTCTCCACAGCCTCTGCTAATGTCTGTGGGTAGTGAATGCGCACCACACCACCCAAATCCAAGTTCAGGCCTCGAATGAACCTGCGAATCCATACCTACTCATCCTTCATATAGTTGACGTCTTTGGAGTAGGTTCGAAATTGACTCTCATACTCATCTACAACATCATCAATGCCTAACGGAGGTCATGAAACTCGTCTATCCTATCTCGCTGTTGTATAAATCCCCTGGGAAAATACCCGCTCTCCCGAAATGCTCCTCAAATAGCTCCCAGTGATGGTCTCCGAATCAACATGGAGCTTCTACTCCTCGGTCCTCCACCACACTCCTACTCCATCCCTCGGAAGATGGATTACAACTCAAGCTTTCATGTTGCTAGTATAAAGAAAAAGCTTGAAGCATTCACTCAAGCTCACCAACCAGGCCTCTACCTAAAAACTACCTATATCACCTAAATAGTGAGATGGTCATAGCTTCGAATCTCCCCGATATGGTCTCACACGATGTCCGATGAACCCTAGGTCTGTTTGAATGCTCCTCCCCATGTCTAGGGCTCCAAGACCTATCCCTATGTCCTGAGATCATGTCCCCATGTCCTCTCTATGGTGACTCTACCCTATCCGAATCTACGTGGAAGTTCTTTGCCCTATGCTCCTCGCTGTGTCGAGGGGATACCTAGGCATCTACTGATGGCTCTATACCATGTCTAGCAAATCATCCTCCCAAGGGCTCTCCGCATATAGCGGCATTGACATCCTGAAGCGTCTATAAAATCTGAGGTAGAATGGCCGCTACAACCTACTCTAGTGGTGGTATATCTAGGTCTATATGAAAAGACCCCTCGCCTAATCCGCGCCTCCTACACAGATCAAGGTGAGAGTTAGTTCATTGTTCTAGGTCTTGTTTTAGTTTTCTATGTTTTCTATTTAATACAATTATCAGACATTGTGGTTTTCCATATTTAAAAGAATCAACTTTGCACTAGGTTAAATGTTCATGTTTCATGTTTTCTAGGTGTGCCCGAGGGTCCAAGCTTTGAACCCACGACTTTGATACTAAGTGTAACGCCCACAAATAAAGATGTTGTAGGAACTTGCTTCAACCAAACACTTAACCCGAAAATGCGACTAATTTTTTATTTGTTTAAGTTAAAAGAGAAGGTTACGATACAAGGATGTGGCAAGGGTACAATAATTGATAGTTCTAAGGAAGATAACAAGGTTTAATTCACTTAATTAGATGTTTTCTTCTTTTCAATTAAGTTCAATCCTAACAAGGTTAACCTTATGCTAAATTATTAAATTCATTACATTAATAGCTTAAAGATCCTTTAATAAATTTCCTACACACACTAAGGGTTTAAAAGGGGAAGGAAACATTACACCCCTAGGCAATCAAAAGGCCCCACTCATTCATCTACACATACCCTTAAGGATTTTAAATTAAAACATTTAAAATACATTTCTTCTTAATAAAGGTAGGGTCAATTCTCCACCCTTGGATCAAATCCATCTTAGCCACTAGATCCTAGGGTTCTCAACATAGCCCTAAAAATCCTTATGAAAGTCTATTAAAACCTTTTCTCATTCTATTATTCTCATTTGGTTCATTTTCTTTTGTTAAAATTGCAGGTTGGAGAGGAGGAAGCCATGAGATCAAAGAGAGGAAGCCATGGAGGATTCTACATGAAGATTTAGTCTAGTTTAGTTTAGTTTTAGTTTTATTTATGCAATCTATTTCATTTAAAGATTGGGAGGGGTTTCTTCCTCCAATCTGGTTTTTATTCCAAGATTATAGTGTATTGGGTTTTAAATTTGGGGCAAACCCTACCCCTTTGTTATAAATGAAAGAATACTTTTAGATTCACCATTTGAGTGTTTTGTTGTCCCATTCCTAAGCATTTATCTTTATTTTACTTGCTGGTAGTAATAGGTTAAATTTTATAACTTAGGAATTAGAGAAATCAAGCAAATTTCACGCTTAGGCTTGGGTCCGCGGAATTTTATCATAAGTGATAGGACCACCCCCTGAGTAGACCGGTGGTTCTAGGACCACCACTATGCCAGGGTGACAAACAATAGACCACCTCCTTCCAGAGTGGCAGTTGTGAAACCATCGCCTTACCTGGGTGACAAACACAGACTGTCACCTTACTAGAAGTGGTTTTGAGACCGCTACCACTACCTGAGAGGTGGTTACGGGACCACTTTATTTTGCACAGGGCGGCGGTCTTGTTTCAAAAAAGAGAACCTTAATGCAGAGAATTTCACACAAACTTAAAGTTGCTACAGGATGTAAAATTGCATTCTATGCTGTTTTAGTTCATTTCAAGTTCCAGATTTGAGATTTATTGTCCTTTTACTCATTTCTTTGCTAAATGTATTCATTTTAAAGTGTTCTCTACTATATTAAAATTCATCTACTTATAAGAATAATTTCCATTTGTTTAAGTAGTTTCTTCTTTCCATTTCAAGAGCAAGAAGGACATATAAATCTATTTCATTACTTGTCATTTCCTCATATAAAATCAACTTTCCAAATGTAATCTAATCTAACTTGTTGTCTCTTTCATTTTACTATAGTAAGCATACAATCTAAATAACCATAATAAATTTATTTTCCATACAATGATATTTCGTAAAAAAATTCAAATTATAACAATCTCTACATTTGCTTCTTTCTCACATTTACAATACAATAAATACTAAATGAAAATATACTTTCTTTTCCTTTGTAAAATAAATTAATCTTTTAATACAAGCACTATTTTTCTCAAAATACATTCAAGATTTCAACAAGGAGAAAATACTTTCTTTTCTATTTGCAAACTAACTTTACAATAACATTCTTTCTTCTTTCTTTTCCCATTTGTTTCTTTCCACATGTAATACAATAACAATAACAACAATTGGATTACAACTTTCTTTTACAATTCATTACAATTTCCTCCACTTGAAGTGGGAATCCATACAAAATGTAAATATAATAATGAGGACATTATTACAATTTGTTCCACTCTAAGTGGGTAAAAATACAAGGAAGTTTCACATGGTCACCAACAAGATAGATTTTTCAAGAATTTTCTTGATTCACAACAAAATAGGGGGAGAGGCAATGCTCTCCACCCAACCAAGATACCCAATGAAGAGGCAAATCCATCCTCCTCATTGGTCCCCGAGCCCCAATCACATTACAATGGGAGAAGATCTCAACTCACGGAAATTACTAGCTTCCACAATACTTAACAAATAATTTCACATTCATTCCATTTACATACAAACACAACAACAACTCAACAAGAACAAAATCACCCAAAACAACAATATAACAAGGCTTATCAAGAAATCCAAAAGAGTAAGACCTATGGGGAGGCCACTTATGCCTCCTAATGGGAATGGGTTCCCACCTAAAACCTCCAATGCAATTTTTTTTTTCCCCTACCAACTCTTATTCCTCCCTCAAGTACCCCTTATACCTCCATACACTCTCATGCCTCCCTCAAAACTCTTATGGCTCCCTCATAATAAGAAAAATAAGAAATGTTAGCATTCCTCATACTAGGTGGGGCACCCAACCCAAACTCCCTCCTCAAGAAAGTGATCTCTTATGCCTCCCTATAAAAAAACTCCCCATAGTCTCCTCCCACTGCCCACTTAGGCATTCTACCCATTCCCAACAAGCATTTCAAGGAGACAACAACATTCAACACAACATAAAAACATATATGATAAAACAAATACCATAATTTAAACTAAGGTGAAGCTCTACCTCTCCATGGTAGAGCTTGTTCCAAGTATGAAGTTCCAATCTTTTCCAAAGATCAAGCAAGCATCCATAAAGCTCTAAATATCCATAACTCTCTCAAAATCCTCCTACTCTCCAAAAATTCAAGAGGATGCCACCTCATTTCCTCTCCACTCCACATCACTTGCTCAACCTCATATTCCAAAGCACCATTAATAAGTGGTTGGAGGAATGACAAGAACCTTACACACTCCATCTAAGCCCACTCCCCCAAAGGACAAAATTAAATATTTGAAAGAAAGTGCAATTAACATTTCACCTTTTTAACTTCCCAAAACACCTAAAAGATCCTAAATTTGACCCCCAACCCATAGGTAGGGTTGGCATGGGCATTTAAGAGGTGTGGGACAAGTTTGAATTGTCCCACAAGCTTCCAAATTTGGCCTCTAAGGCCAAATTCGAGTTTCCCATGAAGGGTAGAGTGTGCTACACTCGAAACTCAAACACAATTCACTCATCACAAAATGCAAGAGTAAATCAATTCTAATAAATGAACTCCTTTTTACATCTTTAATTATTTTAGGACAAATTAAAATTAGCTTAATTAAGACACTACAAACCATGACTAATAAAAGGGGTAAACATATATCCAAAAATCTAAATAATAAAACAATTAATTTTCATTACTAAGGAAACACATCATAACATATTAAAAGGGGAAAATAAAACAAAACAACACATGACCCCCGGTCACAATTTTCTCTAACCAATAATTCTAACACACACAATTACACATTGCCACGGTGACCCTAGTTGAATTCTTCTCGAATTCCGATGTGGTTGGTCTCCAATCTCCCGATGTTATTGTTAATATAATATACCTACAAAACAGAGGATACCTCCTTCGGCCTTGTCGCTACATTAAAACATTCATCCAAATATGTGATATAAATCTAAAATCAACTATATATGAATTAATATCATCTATGCAAATATGATATCACTTACAATTTCTAGCACATTTCTATTCCACATTTCATTCATGTCAAAATGATCACCACATAAATCCAATTATCAAGATCTATTCAATATGACTAAATATATCACATGTTAGAAATACAGATAAATAACCATGTCAAAAGTATATCAATAACAACATCAAATGTCTCCATTAGTCCATATGCATCATATAAGAATCAAATCAATAACAATACAAAGATCTCCGATATCTAGTAGAATGATAAATCAAAAGAAAACTATAGTATATCCATAAGTGCAATCGATAGTATCAAAACAATAATAAAAAAGGTGTCGAAGGGAAGTGGACATTACAGCTGGGTGAAAAACCACGCACCGCCGCCTCTACCGAGCGATTTGAGTTTGAGACCGCCACCTTAGGATGAGCGGCGGTTATGAAAACGCTGCTCGCACAGGGTGGCGGTCTTGTTTCTAAAAAATAGAACCATAGTGCTGATAATTTCACAAGAACTTAGTGTTACCAAAAGATGTAAAAATGCATTCTAAGTTTGTTTTTGTTCATTTAAAGTTCCAAATTTGAGATTTATTGTTCTTTTATTCATTTCTTAGTTAAATCTATTTATTTTAAAGTGTTTTCAACTCTAATAAAAATCCATCTACTTACAAGAATAATTTCCATTTATTTAACTAAATTCTTCTTTCCATTACAAGAGCAAAAAGGAATTTAAATCTATTTCATTTCTTTGTCATTTCTTTGCTATAAAATCAACATTTCTAAATACATTATAATCTAGTTTGTTCTCTCTTTCATTTTTCTACAATGTACATATATTCCAAATGGCTAAAATAAATTTATTTTTCCATTCAAGTTTGTTATACAAGCAAGCTCAACTTCTAGCAATTTCTACATAATCTTCTCTCTTATTTACAACCTCACAACTATTTGAACACAAATTCTCATTTTCACATTGTAACTTCCAATTAACTTTTGCACTATATATCCATTTTGGCCATTTATTTTTCCTTATTACATATTTACAATAAAACAATACTACAATGAAACTAAGATTTCTTTTCCATTTCAAAACTAATTCACACAAATATTTCTTCTTTCCTTTCAATGTATAATACACTTCCATAGCCACAATGAAATGCAATATGTTTCTTCACAAGATCAAAACAATGTTCTCCACTTGATGTGGAAAGTCATACAAAATGTAAATACAAGAATGAAATACATTATTACAATTTCTTCCACTCTAAGTGGGTAAAAATACTAAGGAAGTTTCACATGGTCACCAACAAGACTCCAAGCTTAAACACCAACAAGGTAGATCCTCCAAGAATTTGCTTGATTCACAAAAAAATAGGGGGAGAGGCAACACTCTCCACCCAACCAAGATATCCAATGGAGAGGAGAAGCCATCCTCTCCATTGGCCCTCGAGCCCCAACCACATTACAATGGGAGAAGATTTCAACTCATGGAAACTACAAGCTTCCACAATACTTAACATATAGTTTTACATTCATTCCATTCACATTCAAACACAACAACTCAAGCAAGAAGAAACAACAAAGCAACAATATAACAAGGCTTATCAAGAAAGCCAAAAGAGTAAGACCTATGGGGAGGCCACTTATGCCTCCCAATGGGAATGGGTGCCCACCTAAAATCCTCCAAAGCATATCACAAATCCCCTACAAAATCTTATGCCTCCCTCAAGTACCCCTTATACCTCCATAAACTCTTATGCCTCCCTATATGTCTCCCTCATAACAAGAACAAAAGGAAATGCAAGCATTCCTCAAACAAGGTGGGGCACCCAACCAAAACTCCTCCAAAAAAAGGGTAAACTCTTATGCCTCCCTACATGAAAACTCCCCATAGTCTCCTCCTACTCCAAAACTTAGGCAATCTACCCACACCCAACAAGCATTCAAAAGGGAAACAACACACAACACAACCATATGAACACAAAATAAAAAAGAACATAATTTAAACTAAGGTGAAGCTCCTACCTCTCCATGGTAGAGCTTGTTCCAAGTATGAAGTTCCAAGCTCCTCCAAAAACCAAGCAAGCATCCACAAAGCTCCAATAATCCACAAGCTTTCCCAAAATCCTCTCTCTCCAAAATTTCAAGAGACTAAAATGATCAAGTAACCCCCAAACAAGCAAAATGAATTCAATAAATAGAGAAAAGAGAAAGAGGGGGATGATGTGGCTCCAAGTAGGATGCCACCTCATTTCCTCTCCACTCCACATCACTTGGTCAACCTCATATTCCAATGCACAATTAATATATGGTTGAAGGAATGACAAGAAACTTACACACTCCATCTAAGCCCATACCCCAAAGGACAAAATTAAATATTTGAAAGAAGGTTCAATTAACATTTCACCTTTTTATCTTCCCAAAACACCTAATAGGGCCTAAATTTGACCCCCCAACCCATATGTAGAGTTGGCATAGGAATTTAAGAGGTGTGGGACAAGTTTGACTTGTCCCACAAGCTTCCAAATTCGGCCTCTAAGGATAAATTCGAGTTTCCCATGAAGGGTATACTGTATTACACTCAAGACTCAAGCAAACAACACTCAACACAAAATACAAGAGTAAATCAAGTCTAATAAATGAACTCCTTTTTGGTCACATCTTTAATTAGTTTAGGACAAATTTAAATTAGCTTAATTAAGACACTACAACCCATGAATAATAAAGGGGTAAACATATATCCAAAAATCTAAATAATAAAACAAGTAAATTTCATTACTAAAAGAAAAAACATACTAATATTATTAAAAAGGAAATTAAAACAAAACAACACATGACCCCTAGGTCACAATTTTCCCTTAACCAAATAATTCTAACACACACACAATTACATGTTGCCATGGTGACCCTAGTTGAATTCTTCTCAAATTCTGATGTGGTTGGTCTCCAATCCCCCGATGTTGTTGTGAATATAATATACCTACAAAATAGAGAATACCTCATTTGGCCCCGTGGCCACATTAAAACATCCATGCCAAAATATACGATATAAATCTAAAATCAACTATGTATGAATCAATACCATCTATGAAAATATGATATCACTTATAATTTCTAGCACATTTCTATTCCACATTTCATCCATGTCAAAACAATCACAACATTAATCCAATTATCAAAGGTTTACTCAATATGACTAAATATATCACATGTCAGAAATATAGATAAATAACCATGTCGACAGTATATCAATATCAACATCAAAAGTCTCTAATGGTCCATATGCATCATATACGGATCGAATCAACAACAGTTCAGTATCTCTGATATCTACTAACATGCTAAATCAAGAAGCTATAATATATCCATAATGCAGTTGATAGTATCAAGAACAATAATAAAAAAGGTGTCAAAGGGAAGTGGGCACTACATGGTTGACACATTGTTTGTCACCCAAATAATAAATAAACCATGTGCTTGGTTGTAAATAATAAAAGATTAAACTACCAACAACACATACATCAATTTCAATTGTCATCTTTTCAGCCCTCACTTCTGCTTTTTCTCTTATTTTTTTTCATTATCGTTTTATTTTTAAAATTAAGATAGGGTAGAATGTTTTGTGGTTGAATCTATAAAACTATACGGAAAAAACCTATACACATTAATGAAAAATGTGTTTGTTTTTCATCATGTGAACTTTTCTCAATTGAGCCACTAATCTCGTAGGAGTCTTTTAAATCAAGTTATTTGTATTGTAAAAAATAATAACCCTCGTGAGTCCTACTTCCATTTTTGTTGGATTAGTGATATGCATTCATAATTTAGAGGAGTTTCATATGAAGGGCCCTAAGAATTGACATCATAGGGTTCTAACAAAGATGTACCAACTACCTTATGAAATTGAAAACATGTCTTATTTCAGTGGGCTAAAACCCATTGTAACATAGACAATCTTACATTTTCCTTACAGGTCAATGTTCCTTCATAACATACAATAGAAAATAAATTCGTTGTTTTATATTTAAATTGAATAGTAACTTGATGGACTTACATTCCATATACTTATCCTAGTTCTCATCTAAGTGTGAATGCAAACTTAGAATAACTCCCCATGTGTTTTTCCTAGTGCCTTAATATGTATAGAATGCTAACTATGTAGATAGAATACACCTTCTATGAGTAGTAAATAGACCGCTAAGGTTGAGCTCCAAAGTAGTGTGCTTGTGGATAGATATAAAATCCTTGAAGTACTCCTTGGTGTATATATGCTTGATATTTCCTCAAATGACTTGGCTTGGAATTCATTTACAAGAGTGTAGAGTTCTTTTGACTTTATTAACATTTTTCATTGATGTTTCTTATTGATTTAGTAATGTTTAAGGAAACTTTACTAAGTTTTCCGATATGGAAATTGAGTGACTTGTGATTTTTCAACTAAGAACTTGATAGTTTCCAAGCGAGTAATTGAGAATGTTACTTTTTTTATAACATTCCATGGGATATAATTTTTAATTAAGGATGACCTCGTAAGTAAAATTCAAATAAAATTAAAAAATCTGACCATTTAGAGATTGTGGACTCTAGCACCGAAAGGAGACATAAGCCCATGTTACTTCTATCCAAATATGATGGTTGTTTCTAAAGAACATGTAGAATATTTGACGATTTTCGTAGGAGATAAAAGATGTAATTAAGTGATAAGATTTATATTCTAGATGTATAAATAATTAAATAAGAGAATAAGAAGTATTTGTATGATTTAGGGATGGGTAGAATAATGTATTTAAGATTTTTTATTGTGTACAAGACATAATCGAATAAGTACAAGCCAAATAAGAGTCACCAAGCACCTAATTAGCCTATTTAATTGTTTAAATTTACCATGTTGAAGATGATAAATAAAATTTAATAGCTTAAAGGAAAAATGCACCTAAGTGTGTAAACATGCTTCTCTTTCGCTAGTTTTCTTGATCATTTGAATGTTTAAATGGATGTTAGATGACCCCAAGTATGCAACCTATAATACAATATTGCAGTCAATTTCATTGATATATATATATATATATATATATATATATATAGACACACACACATGTATATATATGTATATATATATACATATGTACATATGTCTATATATATACATATGTACATATGTATATATATATATATATATACATATGTATATATATATATATATATATATATATATATATATATAAATATACAAACTTTAATATTTTATAAAGTGAAATATTTAAAGATAGAGAGGAGAAATGAAGGATTACAATTGTGTGTCGAAACAAATCTACCCTACAATGTAGATGAACATGCCCAATTGTCAAGGCATGAGAAGATGAGATTGTATAAAAAATTGAGAAGTGAGGGTAATCAAACCCATAATTTTAATTATATTACCGGTGTAATTTCCCAACCAAAAATGTCCATATAGAAAAGTAATGATAAAATAAACTACTACTCTTGGCACACGATATAGCAAAAATTTAACAAAGGATTTTCCACATGGGTCCCAAATTTTTAAATGTCAAAAATGCCAATGGGTGTTTCTTAGACCCTATCATGTGATAATATGTGTTGTATTGTAGACACTCAAACTTTGAAAAATCACCTTTTTACACTTTGTTGGTTGTGACTACGCTCCTCCTTTAGGATAAATATCCACATAAAATCCCTACTCAATATATCTTATTATCTCTCTCCCAACTTGCTTATTCCTACACATTGATTTGTTGTCACATTCTAAATATAAATGCATACTTAAAAATTCTTATCATGATACAAATTTCATATTGCACTCACTCTCATCCTGTCCAAAAACAATACAATAGGGTTAGAATGTAACATCTTATCCTAGACAACCTTTACAATCTTGGACATGCACATCCTCCATATTTTCTTTCAATTTTACTATCTCACTTGGGTCATTTTATGCTTTTGGCTTGGTATTTAATTAATGATTTGCATTTGTAACCTTATGTAAGAAAGTTAATACCACTTCATTTACACACTGAACTCTTATGAGAACTTATCACGTATACTAATACCAAAGGCATTCAAGGATCCCTAAGTAATCCCAAAGATGATGCATATCCATTAGTTCGGTGGACTGGTAGAATTCTAAAGCACTCGTGCATGTCAATGATTTCAACTTCCTCATTTTCAAATACCCAAGGTTCTAACCCAATGTCTTAGTAAAAGAAAAATAACCTCAAAAATTGTCAAAGTGGTTCAAGTTATCACTAGTTAAAGTGATAATGTGTTGTTTGAGTGCATTTTTCACCCATGGTTAGCATTTTGAGTTCCATCCAACTTATTATATGGTAATGGGACTATAAAATACTTAGGGTTTTATATTGACACACATTTATAGGAAATTAAAGGACATAAAATTACGTAAAACCGGGATATGTAGGTCCAAGATCATATAATAGGTCCAATGCCATATGATGTAATGCCCGCCTTGAGACAAAGAAAACACACCAAATTCACGGTTAAAATTTTGGGTAAATTTTTTATTTTTTGAAGTGAACAATAAATACAAATGTTTTTCTTAACCAATTCTCGCTAGTAATTATTTTATATTAATTCATTTTACCCAAATAAAGAAATCTCTATCCCAATACAAACTTAATCATTTATTTCTATAATAAGTTTACTCGGGTCACTTTTAATATAAGCCTACAACCCCTTTTTAATTAATTTTCTCACACACCCACCTTTATTTTATTTCTCATTCCCATCAAAATTCCCTTAACTTTAAGTTGTGTAGGATTTAAAGTGCACCCTATGATTAAACTAATCTTGGCCCTTGATTTTAAGATGCCCTGGAAAAGACCTAATCCATCCTTATCTTTTCTTTTCCTTTCTTTTCCATTTGGTTTCATTTTTCTTCTTACATGTGCAGGTTGAGGAGAAGCCATGAATATTTTTACGAGTTCTTGGAGTTATATGTGGTGTCGAATTTTATTTGTATTGTAGATGATTGAGAGAAGGGTCCATCGATTTCTCTTTGCTATTTATTTCTTACCCTTCTCTAGGGTTTGGTCCTATATAATAGATATTTTTTTGTCATTTCCAGAAAGATCTCTAGTTTGGGTATACCAACTTGCCCTTTAAAAAAACTAAGAAAAAAATTGACCTATCTATCTATCTATCTATAAGCAATGGTAGTATGCGTCCGCAAAAGAAGATCTATGAGAAAAATTCTACAAATTTCTAGAAGGTTAAAGGTGGTGGCAGATTTGGAGAGATTGGGGTTTTTGGTGGTGTGGGAAGTTGGGTTCATATAGGTGGGATATCCTACAGGAGTTGGGGTGCGGGTTACGCGGAGTATGGGGAATTGTGGTTATGGAGAGAGGGGACGGTGGTCGGCGCTTGGTGGGGATTGGAGCATGTTGGGAGGGCTCGGTCCCTCCCCATTTTCTTCTTATTTACTTTAGTTTGAAATAAAAAAACATGCACCAAAATTTATTTTTCATTATTTTTTTATTGGTTTAGAACATTTCACATGCATCGTATTTCTTCTTTTTAAAAAAAAAAATCTTAAGCAAATTTCACCGAAAACTTTTTGTTTAATTATTATTAATTTTTGTTCTTTTTCTATTTTATGACTTATTACAATTTGTTAATATATAATATATATTATATTGTAATATATAATTATATTCATATATTAAGTAATATATATTTATGTTTGAATGTAACATAGTTATATTATATAATATAACTATATTAAATATATTTTTAATATATTTATATTATAACTAATGTTAAAAACTATTTTAGGTTGTGAAATAATAGGTTATGTTTTGTAAGTCTACAAATATATACCAGGTTTGATGATTTATAAAAGCACATCACACAATGATCTATTTAAAATCTGAATATCATTTGTAATAAATAGATTTTAGTCACAACAATTTTTATAACTATATGAGATTTTAAATGGATTTTTTTAGAAGTAAGATTTTAGCATTGAAGGGTAGTACTAAAATTTCCACAACTTGTATGGAATATGAATAGGTTTTAATTCTGATTTCCTAATATAATCATTTTGTTAAGTTTTCACATGGAAAGGAAGCAAGCTAATTTCATTCCATTCAATAATGTTACAAAAATTAACAAGGAGATATATCACATGAAAGGTGTTTAGCCATTCAATATTAAACCTCAAGCACCATGTTACAACCAGATTTATTTTCAAATGCAAACTTTCTTATGATGTTTACCATGTGGTAATAGCTTACATAACAATGAAGTTTAAGCTCTAAAATTTATTATCACAAAGAATCATATGTCTAGATGCCTAAGATGCATAAAGGAGCACTATACAAACTTTATTTACCAAGTTGGAAAAGGAAACACTAGCTAATGTGGTACCATTTACTCCATTCCACCTTTTGGCTAAAGATCTAAATATATATATAATTTCTTTTCAACAAACAAGAAGAGAAAACACTTCTTAATACAACAAGACTCTCCTTCTCATTGAGAGTAGTAAGTTTTACATATTACATACAACTTTGCAAATATATTCAAGAGAGGGATAAACACACTTTGAACAAAGCATGCTTCCTCAAACTATACACACATCTCAAATGGAAGGTTTACAAAGGAGCTCACATCCATATTTCTACAAGGATCATATGCTCATCAAGAAGCAAAACCTTTTTCCAAAAATGAAGAGAGTCATAACAAGACCATGCCTCAAGGATGCTCCAACAATCCTCAAGATTTAGGCTCCAACTTGTCTTCCACGTAGTCTCCAAACACAAAGAGAACAAGGCTTGTTTAACCACCCAACCTATAGGCATCATTACATGTCTTTCCAAAGGTTGGAAGACATGCTAGCCTCCCCAAGCCCATGGGAGAGAGAGCTAGCTTCCACAATTTTGTGCACAAGATATAGGGAGACATAACAACATGATATTCACATACAAGACAAGTCCATGCACAAAGAAAAACACAACATGTTGCAAACAAGGAAGGGAGGAGAAAACCATATTCATCCTCCAAAATGGGGAAGAGAAGATGAGATATCCATGGTGCCAAAAGTGTGGTCCAACCATAGGATGCACACATCAATTTCTTCACAACCTCCTTATTTCTCCGATACATCATAACCCTCCTTATTGCTCCACCCATTCACCAAAATCCTTCTTGGGAGGATTTTCAAACCCATTGGGTTTCCTCTCCAAGAATGGGGAAGGGGGTTCAAACCATATGAACCACCTTCCCCACCTCAAACCATATGAGGGGAGTAAAAGGAACCTACATGGCTTGCCCATCAAGCCATGAGGTTTGAGAGAGAAAATACCTCTCTTTCCCCATAAAAATCCAAAATCCATCAAGCCATATGATGGATGGAGAAAAAATAAATACAACAACATACTTAAGCAATAAACAATACAAGCAATTGAACATACATTCCAACTATAAGCAAGCTAAGATCTAGCAATAACATAAAACATAAAATGAGCTCAAAGAGCCTACCTCCAAGATCTCTCCAACACTCTAAGATTTTCCAACTTTCTTCCTCAAGCAATTCTATCTCCAAAATCTCCAAGCACCAAGCAAAATTCCCAAAAAAACCAAAAGTCCCTTTATCCCCCATGAGGGAGAATTTGAAGAGAAGCCAATAATTTTCCTCACTAAATGAGGGTGTGACATGTGTCACACCCATCTTTTGTCCAAGTCAAAGATTTCAAAATAAAAATAAGAAAAGATAAATTCACTTTTAACACTCCCTTCCCAAAATGCCCAAAATGAAAAATAAAACAATTGTGCAACTTTCTACAAAACACACATCCCTGAGAAACTCCCCTTATTCCTTGAAATTTAGCCCCCTACCTATTAGTTAGGGTCCAAGGGCTTATTTTCATGCTAAGTGAACTCCCAAAATAAAAAGGGGTCACTTAAAATGCCATAAATAACCCAATTTCGGGTTTGGCACATTTGGGCACAAGTGTAGAGGATGTGGGGCCCACCCAAGGGTTCACATGTGACCCTAATCCCCTCTAATTAATACACAATTACCCAAACAAAAAACTAAATGCATGTGGGGACCATTAAGTCCCCAAAACAAGTTTACTTAACAAAATAAAACATCCTAAACAAGATTAATTTTACATGACATACTACATTACAAATGAGGGTCACTCATGGTGCCCAAAATAATGAAATCTAATACTAAGGCCTCATACAACTAACATGGTTAGGACTTAGCCCCATGGGCCGCTTGTGCAAAATTTGTGTAGCCGCTTGAAACCCACGTTCTCTTGTGACTGTCACCTGTACACTCATTGCATACATTAAACACACCTTCCGATACAATGTAAATCAACTGCTTAATAAGCGATCAATGAAATCTATAATATCATAACATCATCAAGGAATTGTAAATGTGAAAACATGCTCAATTACACACAATTTACCATGAGTTATCCATAGAGATAAATATAAAGGACGTACATCCAAGCTATCATATGTACTCATTGATAAACGAATAATCTATAACATTAAGACATGCAACTAACTAAGTATCCAACATATATAAATTTGGTCCAGATAACATCGCAATATGTCAGTATCCACAAAATCTAATGAAATATGTCATAATGCTAATCAAGGATAAATTGGTGCTACGCGCCTGAACCACCATACATGTCTAAAATATGTCAAGATCCTTATCAAATCATAACTATTGGTTAAGAAGTCAGCAGATAACCAAGTTTAGAAAATGTGGGCACTACATATGACCTATCTAAGAAGAGCTATATAGTTATGAATAAGGGAAATTTCTAGTTGCAATCTCATGAATGAAGCATCTTCGTGGTCATTACTCCCAAATTATCCAGTCTACATACCCAAATCTCTCTTGTACCATTCTATATAGCTAAGTTCACTATCCTGTTATGTATTTGTGCTTGTAGCATATTTTTATCACTAGTCAGCAAGTATTAATGTGTTGTTATGATACCGTATGATTGATGTTGATGTTAACTAATCATAATAATCCATTGTAACAAAATTTACATCTTCTTTATTTATTTTTTGCATTCCGAACATTATAAAATTAAATATGGTGTAAACATGTGGTGAATACAAAAGTGATGAATTTATTTTTAACACCTCTAGTCTACCAAATTGCACATACTATGAATTATTTTATTTATGTCTTTAATCCTCTCTATGAAATCCAAAAATGATTTGATTGCTATTTCTTATTTACCACATGTAGCTAATAATGTAAATAATAATAACATCATTTCAATTTTCCTAGAGATTGTGATGTAAACAATATTGTTTTTTTCTTAGTGTAGTTACTTTTGCTGTAAATAATTGTAATATTCCTTTATTATATTAATGAGAGACGAAAATGTAAAACGACATGATATACCCAATGTTCCTTCACATGACACATAATCCCATTTTTAAAAGATAAATAGTATTCCTATCAATACTATTATTGATTAATTTCAACAATTGAATGATCCCTTAAATTTTTATTACATATCTCTTATTTCTACTAAAATGTACATGCTTGAAAAAATTACCAAGTTTTGAAAAACTTGGATACCTCGAAGAAATAATGGGAATAACCCTAAGGTGTGGGAAATTATATCCTTTGATAGACCTTTTGAGAAGGTTTGTTTCACTTACCAACTTGTAAAAACTTAGACCAGGGGGGTTGAATCAAGTGTGCATAAAAAGTTTCTTTCACTTATACATCAAAATCTATCAACTATTCAATTTAATTTTAACCATTATAAATCATCAAAACAACCTAACCATCAAACACATGTAAAATGAACAAAAACTCCTAAACATTATATTTGAGTGGGAAACCCTTGTAGGGAAGAAAACCCATTGATCAATGAAATTGACAACTATAATATAAAAATATCAAATTTAATGAAGTAGTAACTCTAGAAGGAGCACCAACCCGTAATTTTAGTGAGGAATGAACCCCACAAGGAACACCAACCCCTAGATTTAGCAAATACCATATTGCATGGAGGTAGTGACCCCTAGATTAATCAACACCAACTCAGCCACCTAAATATGTTTTTCACCTTTAGAATATTTCTACAACAATAAATGATGACTCTTCTTTAGCTCTTCCTTCTTCTCTCTTTCTCAAAACTTCCTTATAGGCTTCTTCACACAACAAGATTCTTCACCAAGTTGATTAGGTCATCTGACCTTGAACATCATATGATTTCAACTTGTTGGCTATACATGATAAATACTTTCCTTATTTTGATGGTCTCTAATACCTTCTACACCTCTACACACTTCCCTCTTACTCACTCTACTTCATTCTCTCTAGCACACACAAATAAGTCTCATGAACTTGCTTATATACATGAATTAAGAATCATACACATATAGGTCAAACATCATAGTACAAAGAACATAATATAAACATGAACACATCTAAAAAACATCATAAAATAGCCACACTAGTTTGGACATCACACCTCATGTCCACATTACTTCATGAGGACTTAATTAGGCCTAAATGCCTAAAACAACTTCTTCGGCAAGACATATTATTCTCGTGTACATGACCTTCTTCAAACATTAGGAAGCACTTAGATATGTTTTCTATGTCTTCTACCAAGATCAAAATCATTTTCTTCAAATTTGTACCACCATATTATATCATGAAGTCACCATTTGAATCATATGTCCTTGTCACGTATGTGACCTACAAAACCAATCTTCATAGATGAAGATCAAACAACACCGAAGCAATCAACCATGCAAGTAAACTGAATACACAGCTTGATACATGAACTATCGAAAACCATCACATGATTTAGAAACCAATTTGTGGATTGTAAGTGCTCAAGATCATTTCTTTAAATAACTCATCGAGAAATTTCCTAACTCCTAAAAAACAAGACATGTAACTTGAACATCCAACACTTGCAAAGACCAATTCAAAGTCTTATAATGCTTGTACATGATAAAAATAACACTTGATCACTCTCAAAAGCCAAAAGACCATGTTCAAGAGACAACTATTGGTCTTACAGACCAATCTCTAGACCTCACTTTCTCTATCATAAATAAAGTCAACTAGGTCATCTTGTGATGAACTTATCACCATACCAAATAAAATTCAGAGCTCATTCAATGATTTATTCATGTCATATTATACTTGTAAAATATCTTCATATGATTTATATAATTCATCTCACATCTTAGGTGCACAAGACCATCTGTTCACCATGACCACTTAAAGCTACCAAGATTGCCCCAAAACCAATATTGTAAGAATGACTTCCAGGGGATCCCATAAAGGCTAGAACATGTCCATAAACCACCATATACATCTATTATGGATTTTTAAATTTGTCAAACATCCATTTATGGATCTGTCTAATACGAAACTTGAGATCAAACATAACTTCTTCATAAACTTGTAATTTACAGGTGGTGTCCACTCACTATCGTGACACCTCAATGCCACATGGAGATACTTGAGAGATTCCACTAGAACCTCCAATCATTAAAAAAATTCACACAATCAATTATGAGCCAATTTGAGCAATATATTCTCCATCACTACCTTTGGAGGTTTTAGGAGGTTTTCTAGTGCACACATATACCTATTAATTAAACTAAAATGTAATATTATAATGTAATTTGATGCTATGTAAAGTAGGAAATAACAATTAAATAAATAAAGGAAATGACCCAAGCAACTAAGTAAATATAAATGTTAAACCCTAATATGCATGAAAGGGTTAATAAGTCCATAGATGATTCGACGAAGGTGTAAGACTCGTGTTGTAGAGAAAACCATATGAGCAGCTCAAGAGAACTACTACATAATTAGCCCAAGAAAATACAGATATGAGAATTCTAAATAGACGGCATGCCCGAAATGGGATAGGGAACCCGTGGAAGCCCCGTAAGAGATTTGAGTGCCCTAGTATGCACAAATGACCGAGAAAACCTCATTTGGAGTTTCATTCGATGTTCACATGTGTTTTCTTCTTATTGCACTAAAGTCGATGAACTACATCGACGTCACTATAATACCTACACAATAAGGAATCACCTGCAAAACCCTAGACAAAGTATCAAAATCCTTAAAAAGAAAGATGCATAAGAAGGGGTTGGACTGTCCTCAATGGCCACAATGGTGGAATTATTAACTGAGTGTTGCACTACATCTCATACCCAATGTATTTCTAGGTGTGTGTGTGCAAATCGTGCCATAGGTTACTCTTATGCTAGTCACACTTTATGAAGTAGCAAATAATAACTAGATGTGGAATGTAGTAAATGTGTGCAAGAAAATAATATACTCCCCTCCTATTAAGTGTGATGCATATGAACCAACTTTATGTGCCTTGTGATGGATCAAGATGGGTGCAAATGTAGTTTTAGGTGCCTTTGATGGATGAAACTTTAGATGGTGATAGTAGATGCTTAGTGCTCGGTCCCTCATTATGGTCTCATAACTTTATATTTATATGGTTCTCATGATCTAATTTCATAATTAACCCTAAAAAGGCTGACCACTAAAAATATGGAAAGTTTAAATGGATCACGGGCCCAAAAGATGAAAGCAAAATTGAAAAGGATCGGGGTGCCCAGAGAGAACTGGGTGTGCTCGAGGCACCCTAGTCGAAATAAGATGAATGCAAAATGAAAAACTAGACTTGGAAAGCACATGTGGAAGGTCGGTAGTGAGGTTAGATAGTATAATAAAATGGCCAAAGGACATGGGTTGATTACTAATTTCTTCACTCAAAAACCATATGAATAATAGTATGAGACCAACACTAAATAATAACTCAAAGTACATGATTTAGTGACTACATTTTCCCCACTTGATGTTAGTTAGCGTAAAGATTGGTAACATAAAGTAGATAGAGATGTGTACCTGATAACTCATGTAGAGTGATGTACAAACACGCCGGAGGACTAGAAAAAGCATAGAGTGACAAAAAGATGGATCATGGACAATAAAGATGTAAAAGTGTAAAAAAATTAATGAGAGTGAATCTAGGGTGGAAGTACGTATGTAGGTGCCAATGTGTGTAGTTTAACCGCATAGTTAGTATAATGTGTGATATACTTGCCATGTGTGTGTTGTTATTGAATGATTTCTTCCCATACGGATGGACCTGCAAAAGTGAATACGTTCAAGTATTCAAATACACATGTATATGTGTAAAAATGCATGTATATCGTAAGAATACTATAAATAAAATTACAAAAATGAAAAAGGAACATGTGCACCTAATCTATGATGAGAAAAAAGGGTGTAAAAAGGATATCCTGTAACTATCAATGAGGTGTGAGGTTTTGGTTGATCTCATGCTAATGTGGCTAAAGTAGTGTAGGGAGAAAGATGTGTTATTCTCCAACATGTAACTACTTCCTTGAGATTGGTGAAGAGATCTCTATACTTGTCTAGTTTTTTGGGTGATCCGACGCCACTAGCTGAAGTAGTGTAGGGAGGAAAGTTTGTTGTATCCTCCAACCTGTAATTTCTCCCTAGAATGCTAAGGACAATCTTCCCGTAAAATATGATGTGTATGGGATTCTAGAGACTAGTCCGAACTTACTCACTATAAACTAAACTCGTAAACGGAAATGTAGACTAAACTCAAACTCGAAATTTAAACTAAACTATATTGGTACTATGTGTAAAACCAAAATGATTCCCCCTCCTTGGGGGCACCTGCAATGTCGTGTATAGGAGAATGTGGCCCCAAAAGAAGACCGACCGTGTGAAACTATTCCCTACGGGGGAAGGGTAATGGGCTTGGTAAAGACCAAGGCACATATAAACAAGTGTTAGTATGAACAAGAATGCATGTAGAGAATAATTATAAGCAAAACAAACAATGTATAAGATAGAACATGAGAAGACAATGTAAACACCTAAGAATACAATTATATACCACAAAAAGTGGGTTACAAACATGGGACATCAATCACAATGTCGCAAGATACTTAAGGCCATCATGACCGAAAAAGAAAGTGTGTGCACACAATAAAGGGAAAAGACCACAAATAATAGCAAAAAAAAAAACAAGTGTGGAAGAAAATATCCCTACATAAAAAATGTTGCACATGAAACACCCATTAGCATGTTATAAAAATAGCAAGTATTTCAAAGAACGTATAACACGATAATAGAACGTGCTAAGTAAAAAATTAAACAATAGCACCTGTAGTGTACAAATGTGGATTCCCCTAATAGGTAGTGTGTGATGCATTGGTTTTGTGTGTAGAATCTCCATATCTAATATCACAACTAGAAATAGATGTAAATGTGCATGTGTGTATGGTAAAGATAATGACGTACAAGAGATCTATCAAACATGTGTAGTAAAGTGAACATGTAAAGATTAGTGTAAGCAAGATCAAATTGTCAAAATAAAATGAAATATGTTGTGGATGGTTGGATCCATGTGCCCCCGAGTGAATGGAATTTTATGTAGTGAGGTTCATTCAAGATGCCCTCTCGTAGTCAAGAATAAACCAAAAAAGATAGTGTGTCATTGGGAAATGGTCAAACTATGTGTTATGTGTAGCACGTTGTGATGAGTGTGTGGTGATAACATGTGACATAGAGATTAATTGTGCATGAATCTATACACTAAGTGTATACCATGACTAAATGAATATAAAGGAGGTGGTGATTTATCCTAAAGCATACACCACTAAACGATGTAAGAGAAAGTGATGATATATCCTATCACGAGATGATGCTAGAAGAAGTGACCCTATAGGCTAAGGTGTATATCACTAATCCTAGGAATGTCACATGAGAAAACATTGAATGATGAACATGTGAGTGTGATGTGGTCCATTTTTGTTGTATACCCTCAACAGTCTAGTAGGGATCGTGAGACCGAGTGCGTCATTGGGTAATGAGTGCAAGGCGTAGAAGTGAATATGCAAAATGTGGAATGTACATGATAGAATAGGATGTAATGTATGATGTGTCCATGCCCTAATATGTATATAATATGAGATGTAAAATTGAATGTAATATGATGTGTGAAAAACATGCAATATGTTGTAGTTATGGTGTAGTGGATGAGTCATGTGTAATATGTGTATGATGTATGTAGGACAAGATGTAGGATGTAAAGTGTAGAATGTATGAAGACTTGGAATGCCTATAGCCTATGACATAGTGCGTGATGTGTAGAGAATGTAGGATACTGTGATGATATGTGATTCCTAATGTGTACTACTCATGTGCAAGTGTGTGTGTGGGGTCCAGATGTAGAAAATTCCTTCAACAGTCAAGTGTGAACCAAAGCACAAGAGTGCATCATAGGGAAATAACTATGTATGTAGGGTAGATGAGTATGCCAATGCTAGAATATGGATGTGTGTAAATGTGAGTATGACACAAGTTTTGATGCTAGGATGGGGGGATTGTGTGATTTCTATGCCCCCCAAGTGTGGAAGATGAAGAACCCATAATGTAATGTCATCTAAGAGGTCGTCATTATAAGAGTCAAAGCCATAGGGTTTAACATCATAAACATGATAAGTGATAGTGTTGGGTTGGTCATGTAATGAGCCATTGAGGCATAAATGATACATTCCTATAGCATATTCCTCATCATTGAAGGGTGGATACAAGTGGGCGAGATTCTGTTTATATCCAAGAAAATAATTGTCGAAATGAACACACGAGAAAAAGGCATGGGAAATGATATATCTGTATGATCACAATCCAACAACACTTGGTCTTAAAAACATCCTATTGCACACATCACAACTCTTGTAGACCTATTAGTCATCATATCATCTCAATAAACATATGCATGCATCTATACCTTGACACCTCCTAGACACGACCTTTGTCATTAATGACCTATGGCTCTTGGCTACATAAATGAAAACACTCTATGACCACTGTCAACTCAACACCTTCAAAGATCACACTTTGACATTGATTATAAGACCATGCCAATTATCTCCCCCTTTGTCCTTGATGGAAAACATATTGATGAAAAACACATATAGCTCATTCTCTTAATCCATTAGCTCATTCTCCCGATTTTGACATTAATGAAAAAGGATCATACCTGTAATATCTTAGTTCTCTTCTTCTATCATCACATTAGGGCTCAACATTTGGTTGGAAACATCAACCAAACATAAAAAGGTCCATTTGACCTCTTCATCTCAGTTTTGAATTGATGCATGTTTTCACTATGCTAATTACCTCACAATGAGCTAGAAAAAAATCATTTACTCCCTTGAGTATTTGTCCTACTAGTAACACACATTCCCAAGCTGAACTAATAATTTCCTTCAAGGATACTTGCTAAAAAAATCTCCAATACTATTGTTTCCATTTACAAACTTGAGATCTACCAAGATCCTTCTCGGACCAAGAACCTTCAGCAAGAAACTCTTTCTTGTAACAAGAGATCAAAAACACCATATGAAGCATAACATGTTCATGCCCCCTTCCACAAGAGTAATTCAACAAACCTATTATTGGTCATATAATTCTCATATAATCGAAAAAAAACTCCTAAATACCTTGAATGAATACTAGACTGATACAATATATTTTTCAATCAACACAATTGTGATAGACTTTCTTGAGGTAAAAAGGACACCTTTATATTTGAGTTCATCAAATGTGCTCATCCAATGTACAAAAATCACATCTTATGAAGAAATCAAACACCATAAGAAAAATGCATACCTTGAACGAAGCTCACAATCTCCCGTTAGATTATGTACACCCTCTAAAGCACAAGATGGCAATATTTTTTGTCTATACTCAGGTTATCATTCATGTATCACAAGCCACTAAACCTTAAGTAGTGACTCCATGATCACCAAAATCAACTAGTATTGTCATTAACTAAATATATTATTTCAAGAGAACATTATTGGACCTCCATGCTCGAATAAGATCCACTCAAGAACTTACTTGATTCTACTAATTAACACTTCCTTTACTATACTCTACCCGGATCAACATATGCAGATTTGAGAAATTTCATTCACGCCTAGATGTTTTTTCCTCATTCTAACCGTCCTTTCTAGTCTCCTAATCATACCACCAAGAGTACATCAGTAGGTCCGTTTAGGTATTCATATCCCTCATAACGTTATAGGATTTTATAGCTCAAGGTCATATTGTTCTTAACAAACCAATACCCTACTTACATACCTAAATTGTGTATCAACGCATAGTATTCAGCTCTAATATGCATATCAACAAGTAGATCTACATACAAGCATCCACACATCTTTGATGCACCTCTTCATCTTCTCACAAATTTATCAAGATGAATCATATTCTTCAAATTTTATTTCTCTACTTGTAAGTTCTTTAAGACACCTTCTTGATGTAACACTTCATGATTTCTAGACTTAAGACAATACATAAACATATCTTACCTTTTCACCGCAAATTTAGATTTGCATATGCCTTGCTTCTCAAATAACACATACCAATATACGTATTACAACATAGGAATCTACCCATATTTTATAGTATCATGATATCTTACAATTTTTGATAGTCTTGACTTCCGAAATTTAGCTAAACATACTCTTAATTGTCCATATTGGTCTTTCATGCTTTCACCGACCTGCATACAAGGATTTTAATGACTTTTCCTTGATATCATATCTCCAAGCACTGAAATACATCACTATAATTTTCTTATCTTACCTTCATTCCTTCATAAAATTATTTAAAATTGCAACAAATCTTTAACACGATTACAACCTCGTCATGTCTTCAATGAGAAAATCTCTTCTCAAGCGTATTGAGTTTCCATAAACTCCGCATACATATATAGGTTTTAACAAACCGATATTTTGTTCTTTAAGAGTCATAAACCTGAATTAAGTCACTAAACAATTTTTTTCTTAAAATATGCTTATGAAATTTCTTCAAGTAGTCAATCTTCGTATTAATACTCTTCATACATTCTAGCAACACAACCTTGTGCAACCATACTCGTCAAACTTTCTAACTACCCTTCAAACCTTCATAACTTCTTGAATCACAACAATAAGAAATATAAGCACATACCTTAGAACATATCTTAGTCCATCATATCTATAATATTCTTACAAAATCACACCCAAACTTCAACTAA
Source organism: Taxus wallichiana var. yunnanensis (assembly GCA_018340775.1). Classification (NCBI taxonomy): domain Eukaryota; kingdom Viridiplantae; phylum Streptophyta; class Pinopsida; order Cupressales; family Taxaceae; genus Taxus; species Taxus wallichiana. The sequence goes on from CM031242.1 coordinate 447,314,262, forward strand.
ATGATGAATGTCTTCATGAATCCTAGTGAAGACACCTAATGCTTCTTATGGTTCTAAAACAACATAAAATTAGGAGATTCCTCAAATATCCATCCCTTTTTGCTCTTGAGACTGATTATTTATCTTCGAGAATCATTTTGGTCTTGACTAGTACTTTAGGATTGATGTCAACTTCATCACCCTTCTTCTCGATTTACCTTAATTGGTGAAAAACACAATTTTCTCTCTTCAACATTTTACTTATGCTTTATCATCGAAAACAGAACACCTTGAGTTGTAGACTCATAAGAACTAGGCTTGACCTACTTGTGTTCCTCCTTTCGTGATTGATTCTCATCTTTCCTAAAAATGGGCTCATCCTCCTTCTTTTTGTCAAAATATGTAGATAAAAAGAGTTCTTGACATTCCTCCACTTCGAACCTTGTATAACCTTTGAAAATGATCCATCTAGATTCTTGGACTTAACATGATTAGGCATTACTCACTTAGGTATCCATAATTTATCTTTTCATTAAAATTTGCTATGGACAAATCCATTGCATTTAACACAATAACCATGAAATAACCTTCTTTCATGTCCCATATTGTTGTTTTGACTTGAGAACCTCCTAACACTGTTAGGAAACACAATTGCAATGTGTCCTTTATCATGACAATCTGTACCACTCTCTTGACTGATGTAATTTATAATCATTCCATTATTCCATGAATGATCATTACAACGTCTTTCTCTATGACCAAACTGATTTCATGTAAAACAATGCCCATTAAATGAGCTTACATAATTTTTACTTCTTCAAAAACCATTTCCTTATGAGACCTGATTTTCCTTATCCTCCATTTGATCTTCTTTGTCCATGACACTCTTTGAAAATGCTACCTTCTCCTTTAAAACTTTGGCCACAAAAATCCATAGCTTTCCCATCTTTTTTTCTTCTTAGGATCACCTCAAGTTGTTAATATTGCTTCAAAGGTCTTGATTTGATACCAATTATTGGAAGCACAACCATTGAGGGGCGGGGTGGCTGAATCAGTTTGGATAAAAAAATTCATTCACTTATACATTAACATCCACTAACTATTAAATTTAAATTTTTCCATTATGAATCATCAAGACAACATAACCATCAAACACATGCAAAAGGAGAACAATAAGACATGAACATAATATTTAAGTGTGAAACCCATATATGGAAGAAAACCCACTAATCAATTAAATAGACAACTTTCCTATAAAAAAAGATCAAATTTAGTGAGGCACCATCTACAAAAGGAACATCAACCCCTAGATTTAACAAACACCAAATTGCTTGAAGGAACCAAACCCTAGATGACTTAACACCAACCCATGCACCTAAATATATTTGTCACCTTAAAAATTTTTCTAAAACAACACATGATGACTATTGTTTAGATCTTCCATCTACTCTCTTTCTCAAAATTACGTTCTACACTTCTTCACATAATAAGATTTTTCAACAAGGGTCAAAGCACAATGTTGTGTCCCACTTCGTGTCCCAAAAACGTGAGTAAGAGTTTGGGCGGGATCATAAATCGATGGCGTTCGTGTGAACATTCCTTTCACGTGAACACCCTTCGCCCGAACTGCCACATAGGACAAAGAAACTGGTTCGCGTAAATGGGGGTTCGCGTGAACACCCCTTCACGCAAACCCCTTTGGGTTCAAATAATTTTGGCGGAAAAGAGTTATATATAGATATTTATATATTTTTGGGCGACATTTAGGGTTTAGGGGGGTTCGAGCGAAGGGGGGTTCACGCGAACCGCCTTTGGGTGAACCCCATTCACACGAACCCCCGTTTGTGGCACCTATGTGGCACATTTTGGCGCCAAATCCATTTGGAGGATAATTTTATGCTAAAATGTATCACTTAGGTGCCACGTAATTACGGTTAACAAATGAATTAATTTACAAAATTTTAACACAAAATATAGAATTTTATTAGCTTTCTAAAAATATAATTTTTATTTTTTTAAAATATGTTTTACTATTTATTTTTTGAAAGGCACGATAGGAATATTGTTCCAAGCCGTGATCTCAGATGATAATAGCACACCACATTAGATTTGCAAAGCAGATTAGCTAAAATACCATATATGAAAATCCATCATAATCCATAATGCTCAATACATTACAATAGAATGACTTGAATTATTCAATAAGAAAGATATACATATAGGAGGAGGGAAGTGCAACTACTACCTAAATCAGTGGTGAAGAACTCCCACTAACTAATACTGTAGTTAAGTTAACTCCAAAGACTAGTAAGCTAACTCCACATAACTGAGAAGCTAACTCAACACAACTAGTAAGCTAACTCCACACAACTAGTACACCTAAGCAAGCTAACCCAACAAGTGTAAGGCTAACACAAGTGTAAGAATTATCCTAATAAATAAATAAAAGGATAAATAATAACCTACACTAACAACCTCCTGTAAGCATAGCTTAGGTGGGTGGAAAAGAAGGTGGGTCTCGACAACAAGGCCTGATGAGGTACCCACATACAATAACTGGGAAAATTGGACACCATAAGGTACCCAAAACTAGTAATAACAAAGTAGAGAGAAAAATCCTCTTTGCAAGATATCCTCAGAAGCTCAACTCCAAAAACTTGTACAATGTTGAAGAAGTGTGGTGCACACTATGGTCTGAATCCATTGCTCGATCATATAACTCAAAAACAACTAACACTGGGCTTCACCAGAATAGTTCCATGCAAGGAGATTATCAATGGAGTGATGTCGAAAAGTGAAAAACAAACACCAAACATAATTTGATCAATTGCTACAAATAGGTGTGCCACGATCCAAGAAAAACCAAGGCAACAAGGCAAGGACACGAGATCCAAATAAATAGGAGTGCCACGATCCAAGAAAAAGCCAAGGTAACAAGGTAAGGGCATGAAACCTGAAGAAGCAGTATCAACACCACACCCTCCCATACTACAGAATGGGTAGAGTGACACCACAGATCTGTATGAGTTGTCAAAATCAACTACTCGAACACTGACAAACTAACACTGGGCTCCACTAGAATAGCTCCCCCACAAGAGAGAAGATGGATGTCTACATCATCTATAGCTCTAATACCTTGAAAGGAATGATAAGTATATTGTTCCAATCCGCGATCTCAAATGATAATAGCACACCACATTAGATTTGCAAAGCGAAAGAGATGAAATAACATTTATGGAAATCCATCATAATCCATAATGCTCAATACATTAAAATAGAATGACTTGAATTATTCAATAAGAAAGATGTACATATAGGAGGAGGGAAGTGCATACTACTACCTAAATCGGTGGTGAAAGAACTCCCACTTCACTAATATGGTAATTAAGTTAACTCCAAAAACTAGTAAGCTAACTTCACATAACAGAAGCTAACTCCACACAACTAGTACACCTAAGCAAGCTAACCCAACAAGTGTAGGGTTAACACAAGTGTAAGACGGTCCTAATAAATAAATATAAGGATGAAATAATAACCTACACTAACATTTTTGTATATTTTGCTTGACATATGGTATTTTAGGACAATCGATTAGTTTGGTCACAATCAACCAATTTGAAAAATAGAAAAAAACCATCATTTTTTTCATTTGTACAAAGAATAAAATTACTATTTGTTGAAGTCTTCTTCTTACCTATGGCAAAAAAATTCAATTTCTAGATATAAATCTTAAAAGTTATTGGCATAAACATTTATACGCCATTTATTTGAAAATATTTTTACTAAATAATTAATTTAAAAAAATATAAGTCCAAAAAATATGAAAATTTGACAGCACTTCAAAGTTCAAATCTTGAACATATATCTAAAATTTAATGGTGAAAAAAAAATTCATTTAAAAAAATCACCCATATTCGGTTCCTCTTTTATAACATAAGAAACAACGTATGAATAAAATTAAGAAAACAGACCATTTTTTTGCAATTTTAAAAAAAAAAATACTCATGTATTCTACACTCTAAACAAAACATTTCGTTAGTTTTGGAATTTCATGAATGTTTATGGTTTTATGGCTATTACCTTTAGAAAATCAATGAAATTGAAAATTAATGTTTATAATGGTACAAAACATACCAAAAATGTTATGGACATTTTATTGTGCTTTTACCCACATATTAGATGATTAGATTAGAATTTGAGGTCATAAACATCATATGATCAAAAACAACAGCTCAACATGATAAATCATCTTCCTTATTTTTCCATGGTCTCTAAAACTTTTCACCTCTACTTGCAGTTGTCTTACTCACTCTGAACTTCATTCTCTCTAGCATAAAAAAATTATAAGTTTCATGAACTTGCTTATATACATGAATTAAGAATCATACAAATATAAGTTGGCCCCATTGAGAAAAAATAACATAATAAACAACATGAAACATCATTCTCGTTATACCCACACTAGGTCAGATATCACCTCATGGCTTGTCTTCATTAGGAATCAATTAGTCCAAATGCCTAAAACAACTTCTTTGCAAAGACATAGTATTATTTTTTTAAATGATCTTAAAAAGTTTATAAACCACGTATACATGTTTTCTAATTGTTCTTCTATCCTACTGAAAAGAATATTTTTCAACTCGTTTCCACCATATCATATAATGGAGTCACCATTGGGATCATGTGTCCTCATTATACTGGGTGACATACAAAACAAGTCTAAATAGATAAAGCTCAAACAACACTAAAACTACTCAAACATGAAATTAAACAACATAAATTTGTATACATGACCTTTGGCTTACCATCACATGCTTTATATACCAACATATGGATTGTAAGTTTTCAAGACCACTTCTTCAAATAGCTCATCTAGAACTGTGATAACTCCTCAAAAATAAGTCATGTAACTTTGACCATCTAACACCTACAAAGACTCATTAAATTTTTATAATGCTTATACATAATAAAAATTAATCCTTGATCACTCTCAAAACCTGAAACACCATGGTCAAGAGACAACTATTGGTATTATAGAACAATATCTATAACTCACTTTCTCTCGAAATAAATCCAAATACGAAGTAGGTCAACTGTTTTGTGACCGACTTCTCACAATACTAACTAACATTCAAAGCTCATTCAATTTTTGAATTATTTCATATTATACATGGGAAAACATGTTAATATTCTTTATATACTTCATCTTAGATACTAGGTGACAAGACCATCTCTTCAATATGACCACCTAAAACTCCCAACTACCCACAAAACCAATGTTGCAACAATGAATTCCACATATACCCTAAGGGCTATACCATGTCTAGAAACCACCATAGAAATATATTATGGCTTCCATAATTCCTAAAACATCCATTTATTCATCTGGTCCAACACAAAACTGTGAGAGTTTGCAAAAATTCTTATGAAAATTTTAATTTATTGTCAATAAAACCATGTTTTTCATGACACCTCAATTCCACCTAGAGATACCCGAGAGAGTCAACTAGACCTTTTAATCATTGAAACCTAGTCATATTACAATCTAGGACACTTTGAGAAAGATCTTCTCCATCAATACCTTATCCGTAGGGTTTTGGTAGCATTTTAGATCCACCTTACCTTCTTAATGATTTTTCATAAAGCTCGAGGCTTCAATCTATGGAATAATACTTGTAAATAATTATTAGTTTCTTTCCCGTATTCCATGAATATCTAATCCTCCTATAAAAATTTCACATGTGTAACTAATATCAAAACTATAGATTTGATAATGGATTTAAGCAACAATAATTTTAGATCAACACATGAAAATAGAGAAACCAAATAAAAAAAATAAATATAGAGAATAATGGAGCAATTTATATTGATTAGTGGAGGGAATTTTATACAATTTCTTTCTCCTATAATCATGGAGTCAAGTCTCATCATCTTATCCCCATATTTCTCCTCTAATCCCTAGTCTTACTCCCAATCCCAAGATACTCTCACACACTCCTATCTCTATGAGTTGTGCATAAAACTAATTGTGCACACTCACATATTATTTAAATATTAAATAATACTAATATTCAAACCACATGTTCACACTATGAACACTAATTTCCTAACATTCACCCCCTTAGTGTGAACATGGGTGAGTTATGTCTAGTACCTGCTCATGTTCTATAATTCGATTATTTTCAAAGAGTACCATCAACTCCAACAAGCTTTCTAGTGGAACCATTAACAAATCCGTATGTGATTTTCTAAGAGATTCACAAACTCTCAAAAAAAAATTCTAGTGGACCACAAACATATTTCATAGTAGCATACATGTTTCCTCATCCACATTTTACAAAAAGAAAAAATATAAGAAAATATGTTCATAACTACTGATTACAAGAATTATCCATATATCATTTTATTTGTAACAAATAAACACAAACTAAAACAAAAATGCCACAAATTCACCATTGTGCAGCCCTCTTGCTTACAATCGGTGAGAGGTCGCTAAAACACCTCCTTCCTCCGTTGCCTCCAACCTCCATGTGATGTTGCTAACTCAGTGAATTTGTCTTTGAGGCTCATTTTACAATTCTATTGGGTGTCGGTTTCAACCGATAATGCACCCCCTCACTATGGATGTCGTGTACAAGTGAAAATGCATCCGATTTTTGACAAGTGAGGAATTTTTTTTTTTATTTTTTATTTTTATAATATACTTTTACAATGACTCACTAAACTATCACTTTACCATAACACTCAACTTGGATAGACACAATAAAATTCACAAAAAAAGTAATCAATAATTAATTTTTGAATAACACCCTAAAAACAAATTACAACAATAGAACAACTTAAACAATAAAGAATTATGCAACATTCATGTGAATTGTGGTCCCGGATTTTAGAAATTGCTTCAGACGTCGAATCTATTTCAGTTTTCTCTTAAACTAGAAACTGGGTTATTCTAAAATTTTAACTATAGAGCAATAAAATACGTATCTTCAAACCCAAAAAATTTCAAAAGATTCAAAATCTAGGTTTTTGAGAAAACACGATTTACCAATCATTTTTTTAAAGATCAGATTCTAGAAAATGGCGATGGAAGCTTCAAAACTCTCAAATCTGCATCTTAGAGGTTGCGGTTTTGTCCTACAATGACTCTCATAACTCGTCCTAGCCTGCTCTGATACCAGATGATATCAAAACTCTAGATTTGATAATGAATTTAAGCAACAATAATTTTAGATCAACACATGAAAATAGAGAAAACACATAAACAAATAAAAATAGAGAATAATGGAGCAATTTATATTGATTAGTGGAGGGCATTTTATACAATTTATTTCTCCTATAATCATGGATTCAAGTCTCATCATCTTATCCCCATATTTCTCCTCTAATCCCTAGTCTTACTCCCAATCCTAAGATACGTTCACACACTCCTATCTCTATGAGTTGTGCATGACAACTAACTATGCACACTCACATATTATTTAAGAATTAAATAATATTAATATTCAAACCATATGTTCACAATATGAAAACTAGTTTCCTAAAACCAACCAATATCAACAAATCCTTCTTGTTCTTGGGGTTTTATCTTCATTTAGCTCGATAAGAGAAAAAAATTATATCTTTCTTTCTTGTTCAACCCAAAATGTGAAAAATCACATTTACACCAATAATAACCTTATTATCCTTTTATATGATCATAATTACATACTCAATCTTAAAATTTATCTCCATACCACATTGGGCCACCTAGGGCATATGAATAGGTTTAGTGTATACCTAGACCTAAATTCATCTCCTAATGAACATGCTCGGAGACACTACTAAGATTCTTTATACCTTATAGTCATGCCTCATAATTCTTAAACATCTTCAAGCATCTATTTCTATATATCTCTCATGTACTTAGGCTCATTATCCCTTGACTACGATTCTTGAGAACTTGACTTGTCTTCATATTCTTCAATGCACACTTGTAACTCCCACATGCTGACCATGCTCAATCAACAAATTCTCTTGAAAACTTCCTCTTGCACTCATCATAACTCTTGTAGAACTACTAGTGACCATACCATCTCAAGAAACCTATGCATGCATCTATAACTTAACACCTCCTTTGTCATTAATGACCTATGACTCTTGGCTACATCAATAAGAACACTCTATAACCAATGTCAACCCACCACCTTCATCATCACACTTTTACATCAATGCCAACACATTAAAAACACATCTAATTTAATGTCACCCAATAACTACAACTAAACACTAATCTACTATATCATAGGGAAAAGGGATGATGATAAAATATAAGAAAAGAATTGATGACACCACGAAAGAAGTGAGTAGTCTCCATCAAGTACAATAAGTGATAAGACAAGATAAAAATATAGAGGAAGATATAATACATAACCAGACCAAGATTTAAATTAAATCTAAACTCCAAACCTTAACATAATGAATCATAAACATATAAATTCCACACACATTAACTCATAGAAACAACACAGGAGGTAATAGGAAAATTAGCACAAACAAAGGGAACATATGAGCCATAACCACATTTATGATAACACAAAAAGTATACACATTATAATGTAACTATAAATTAAGGTAATAAATCATATACAAGGCTTGACCAAGAGGTAAAATGTACTCAAAATGTTTGGTAACCCGATTGGGAAGAATAACCTTGCTTTTAGGACAGAATTCATTTAGAATTACACATGAAAGTTACTTATTGACCAAAAGAGTGATAAATAGGGTGAGAAAAAGAGATAAAGGGATAAGAATATGCCAAGAACATATCCTTGCATCATTATCTTATCTAGAAGGTTCCTGAAGGTTTGAAGATTCTCTAGAAGATGATAAACTTGTGTGATATGCCCCAAAACTACTCTCAAATCATATTCTCAAGTGATCTTTGCAATTCACAAAATTAATAACCATGGAGTTCATTCACTTGTAAATAAATCAACATATATATGTATGATGATAGTCTTTAGTAAGAGTAAACATGTTCCCATGAGATTAGGGAGACAATATTATGTTTTAAGCTTCATTTATCTTATTTATCCATGATTACACTTTGGAGCATTGATAACAAATCATCTCATGTTCAACAAGAAAATTGACTCCCTTATCTTAATTTGAGTGGGAGAAAAACTTTACTAGTATATAAAATCATCCTCTAGGTGGAGAGAGGATTATTAAAAGGAATGTATAACAGATTTGGTCATAATTAAAATGAGAAAACAAGATATAATATCCCAAAACTCTATCATGAAGATATCTCTAATAATTCAACCATTCTCACTAAAATTAAACTTTGAGTGTATATTTCCTTGAGACATTTCAAATGGTACCCTACATAGGAAAAAATGTGGCGTCAGTCAAAAGTTATGATAAAATGATGTCCCGAGCTCATTTTGACATTAGGGAAAAAAATTAGATTTTAGATCATGATGAGCTCTATCATTTAATCTATGGCCTCATATATCTCTAATCATGTGTGTATCTTGTGACATTTCCTCTATATTTGTCTCAAGGGGAATGTGGAAGGTAGGGTTAAGGCAATAATACTTGGTAGTGCCTGGTTGGGATTATAATTGAGTACATGCATGAAGATGTGTTAAGAAAAAGTAGACAACTTCCCAAAACTATGAAACTGCATACACATTTCTAATTATAATGAGCACTTGTTAGTTTTTATTAGGTTTGAATATTTTAAAACCAATAGTGTGTATGTAATTTATAATTTTTATGTGTTACAAAGAACCTAGGTACTATTTATTGTATCTATATAATATCCTCTAACATGCATCATTGTCATTGTTTCTTCCTCCAATTTATCAATATTCGGTAAGGAGTCAAGTTGCATTCTTCTCTATACAAACATTTCATTAACGCATCTCAAGGATTAACCAATCATCATCGATGTCACACCAAAGAAGAGGTAGGAGTGTGTCACATTTCTAACTTTTTGTTTTATTTAACAAGTTTTCAATTGTTTGCATTGTAAAATATAGGTTAAATATTTATTTCACATCTTCTCAACATCATCATGCAAATCCTCCAAAATCCCCGGAAGATCCTCCTAAAAACTGTCTTGAAGAGCCTCTTGAAAACCCCCTTGAAGATCCTATTGAGAAACATCTTCCAAACCCTCCTTTAATTCAACAAGAACAAAAAACAAACCACGGAGATTTTATAAGTAAAATTGTTAAAAAGAAACTTCAGATGGATGAGTTGATATAAAAATTGAGATACCCCCAATCAAAAAACCATCTCTCGTATTTCTTTGGAAAAATTGTTGCAATCCTTTATAGGAGAAATTTATCTTGTACTTGAGTCGAATTGATAGATGATAGTTATATAGATATACATGTAGGGCATATTATGCAACCAGATTATATGTTGAAGAAATTAAAAGAAAAAATAACAAAAGATCAAATGTGTTTCTTATGTCAACACCCTAAAACCAATGAAAAGATTATATCTAATTACAAAATATTCTTGATACAATGTTTTAATCTTGATGGTATAATTGTTTTTGGAGAACTAATAGATGGTTTTAGATCAAGAAACTTCTAATAACCATGAGGTCAAACATTTTTATGAGGAAACTCTATTGTGAGTTTATTATGAATGATATTATAAAATATTTTGACCACTTTGTGAGTTTTAGGGTATAGGAAAAGGCTTTACACAGATAGAGAGGGTGCCCATTGGGCCCCTAATCAACCTAATAGTGTTAATTCCAAGAATCTCCCCAAGCCTAAGTAGCCCACCTTATGTACAAGAGACCATAGATACTTGAGACACATTTCATGCCATTAGATCACTTATAGAGACATTAGTTGAGCATACCATCCATGTTCATGATGAGACTAAGGGTGCATAGGGAAACGATAGGAGACCCATTCCTAGTACACACTTCTAGACTTCTTATCAATCTTTATGTAGTAGAGATTCCGAGATGGGGAGGAATTTTTTGATGATTTTTTCATAGAGATATTTGGCACATTTTGCACCACCACATCTCTCGATGGTAGTCCCTTTTTCACGGGTAGTTTTTTTGAATTAGGACATTGTATAATTTATTAGTTATTTATTACATATATTCAAACTAGGAATGTTGTTTTTTATGTACATTCAATGTTATGTTAAATAGTGTGGAAATAAACCATAAATTATATACAAGTTTATGGTAGTCATCCATGATTTTATTTTAGCGAGTACTTTTTATCATTTTAAAATAACCATGCATATATGTATTTTTCATTTATTTTTAAAATCAAGACATGTAAATGTATATACATGCTTGAAAATAACCATGATTTTGTGCATACCTAGTTAATGGAAACAACATTTATTGCTCCCCACTTATGATATGTAGTTGAAAAAGGGTTTTATGCTGCAATTTTAACTTGTAAGAAATATACTGAGATGTAGATTAGTTTATTGTTATTTGAAATTATATGCATATTATTTTTAGAATAATTTTAATCAATTTTTATAGATAATCTGATGTGAAACTTTTATCTATACAATATCTTGAATCCAGTTATCCTTTGCACACTCCTCCATATGAGCCATAGTGTTTTGTTGATGAGAGTGAGTGGTAAAAACAAATTGAGATCGATCATGTTATGGTGGTATGTGTTTGTTTAATTTTTTTTCCATTTCAATTAAATTTTAAACTTATTTAAATATTAGTTATTGACGTAATTGTGTGATGAATAGGTTGAGTTATAGGCGAGCCTCAAGACAAATAAATCTTCACATTGGTAGAGAATTGAGAGTTCTTGTGTAGGACCCCATATTCTTCAAAAGCAAAAAGGGGAAGACATTTTTAGATATATTTTAGTGAATTGTAAAGACATTGATTTTCATGTTGTAGATAAACTTGAAACTTATTTTTTCCTACTTTTTTAAAAAATCCTTCATGGCTTTTATGAAATTTACGTATATTTTTATTTATGCACATATTTACATTCATGTTAAACAACATCTTAATTTCATCATTCTTGTTCTGTAATGGTGTTATATCGGTATGTACTTTCTCAAATATAATGACATACTTACAAATATATAAGTTTGGATATACATTTTATCATGTTTACGAAATAATGTGTTATGGGTTTAATATTACGAGGAGTTAGGTTGATTTTGTTAGGGATAAGAAAAAATAGATATGCCGTCAATCCCACATAATCGTAGTAATAAGAATTATAAATAGAAAATACTAAAACAAAAATACAAAACAAGAATAAATAGTAGGTAGAATTCCCTACCATGTTCCCAACTATGTATTAGCACAATAGTAGGTAGATTTTTACAATACTATGGGTACCAATATCATGGGCCAAAAACCAACCTACAAATCTATGGGCTAAATACAACCCATATAATTAATTTACAAAAAGACCACATTATCGAGTTACTAAAAAAATTAATACCCCGAGAGGATACATGAAGAGTTTACACTAATTTTTATCTACAATTAAAAACACATCTAACATTAAAATAAGCTCCACAACCTAACGAATTTCATGTATATCTCTTTTTTTATTATGAAGGAAATTATTATATAAACTATATAAATGAGTGAGTAATAAATGTTTACTTATATAATTTTATAGGTATGATGTTGTATTTCATGTATGGGTAATCGATTAAACATTTCTTGCAATGAAATATGAGATAAAAAGGTCTAATATATCAATCATAATATGATACAAGAGTGGTTACCATTATTTTCTCAATTGTTATGGTTTATCTTCTCAAAGAGTGGTTAGTTATCAAATCCTTTAAATTATGATCATAATTGGTCCATGTAGCATAGTAGTTATCCACAACACAACTTATTAGGAGGGACAATTGCATGTTTTTCTCCATCCCTTCTTCACACATGGTATGTTTCACCTCATAAGTAGTCATCATATAATAAGAAACAAAAGATATATCACTAGAATACATTGGAGCCTACCTATCATTGTATAGGGTTTAATATGGAATACTATCATCATTGCATACAACCCTAAAATGCACATAAAAATATCATTCTATGATATTCCATTCAAAAGAATACACTAAATATAAATACATGCAAAGAGAACACTATAAAACACAATTATATGTATATATATATATATAATATTCCGTAGAAAAGAATAGATTACAAAGTACACCATGATATAGTCAAGGCTAGAAATTATCCTATCCATATTAATAAATTATATACATGTAGAATCATATATAATTTAGATCGCATACTACATGATTTTGCAGGAGTTGACATTATTTCCCATGAATATTATTACCAACAAGTTTTAGAATAATTTTTAAATCCAACTTAAACTACTTTGTAATAAATTATGCAAAGACATTAGCATCAAAATTTCTTGAAAATCTCAATGTTTTGATTCTACTTAATTGGAGGGATGCAAGATACTCACAACTAAATAGAGCACATGGGATGCTTTATAATTGCTTCATTTAGAAAGGCTCATTCATGGACTATGATAAGATAAGAAATTATTGCAAAAGTAGGAAATAATTATGAAAGGTTTGGTTTGCCCTCATGCTATATATTAAAACTAATCTAGGAAAGGCTAGTGAATTGGTTAAACATAATAACATAGTATATAAAATAAAATATTTCTTAATATTCTTTCTCATTTTCCCTTGAAGGGATACTCAACCTTTTCCAAATAAATTCCAAGCATCATACAACCAAATAATATAATATATATAATTACGTGGATGAGTAAAAAGTGTTTCGCAAAATTCCTCTATAAAATGTATCCTCATAAATTATGATTAACTATTGGTAAAGGCTTATGTATTCACAATATGAGATTGGCTAATGATTCATCCTCTTGGATTTTATAGATGTAGAATGAAAACAAATTCCACACGTGTGGTTGTAATAACCTCTATAGAAAATGATAATATATTTGCATAATATAAATGTTTAATGTGAAGAAAATAACACAACAAAAGAGATATAAGTGGGTCAAGATGACCAAATATTGAATATATATGCAAAAGAATATCCTTCATGTAGGGCAACACCATACAATTCTCTCGTAAGGAAGGAGTAACTCCACAATATCCCAATAAGGGAATCCACTTTGAGGGGGCACCTCCAATATACCTCTACAAAGTAGAAGACTCAACTCATACATCCATGACATACTAATAATGATACTCACATTATTTATATATACATACATTACTCTTAATCGGTGGGTAACACCTAATCCCAATGTAGGCTGACTAATTACCCAATAAAAATAATTCATATGTGACCCCATATATTATAAAAATATAATTAACTAAGGGGAATATGTACCACATATGGGAATCTCCATCAACCCATATACATTATAATATCATATACCAAGGTACATAACATTCCCTCCCTCCTTGACATGTTTCAGCGCCTACACATAAGAAGTCATATAATGAGTGCACTTTAAATCAATGCACACTTGTCTCTTTGCTCGATCATGCTACCACCCATATGAGATACAAGTGGTGATTATTCTCTAAACCTGATTCCATATTCAATTGCAATCCTCTTATCCCATCCATGTCCCCTGTGTGTTGTGAAAAAGGAAAAATCACAAGAATGAAAGATACACAATTTTTTTTTAGAACATCCTTATAACCTTCTCGACACAAAACTCAAAGTAAGGTTGTAGATACTTAATTTTTGAACCATGTAAATAGATGTGGGTGTTATTTAATGGTCTCTAAATGTGAGTTCCATTACTACAAATACAAATCATTTTGGCTTGGAAATTTAGTAGAGTTATTGTACTTAAATCCAAGAGGATTTACAAGAGAGGAGGAGGCCTACATTTTATAGAGGTAGAAGAAGTTGGAAATTGGTTGAATATTGTTGAATGCACATGCTAAAAATAGCATTAGAGGATTTTGCAGCAGTTTTGGGGCATTTAGGGGCAATAATGAAATTAATTGCAAAAGTTTCATCATGAAATGTGGTCAGTACGTGCATTTTAATTTCCCTCACCTTTCTAGGATTCTAGAAGTGTAGTTAACTAGGATTAGGATGTGGAGTCCAAGTGGTTGTTGACTAAGTGGTAATTGACTAGGATGTGCAAAATTAGTTAATTAATTAGTCATTTAATTCATGAATGATAATTAACTTAGCTAAAGGGGTACTAGGGGTACATGGGATTAATTTAATCAATCTAAAGGGTGCAATGTGTATGAATTAATTAATTTAATGAATTAATCACAAAAGGGTGAATAACAAGGTATACTAGGAAGCAAACTAGGACAAGATTGAAACATGTGTGTAATTTTGGGGTGTTTGCATTTTCCCCTCTTTAAATTTATATTGCAAAGTAATAGTTCTTTAAAAATAGTAGATATATGCAGATCAGAGCGCGAAAAATTGTGAAGCATTAGGATTCCCTAACAAGCAATGAAGCATTAGGATGCCCCAACAAGTAGGATGGTAGAGGAATGCCCCCTCAAGCAGGTGGATGACATAGTAAGGTGGTGGAAAACCACTTGATAGGAAGGAAAACAAGGGATTGGAACAAGGATGGGAAAAGAAGGTGCTCGTAGCATGAGATTTATTTGGAGAATAATTTTAGAGCAACCTTATTTTTGTTGTTGCACAATAGAGTTGTCACCATGATTATGAAATAATGAATATGGTTAACCTAGATGCACATAAACAAACACACATAGAAAATAAATAAATAAAAAGGAAGACAATCCCAATATTAGAGTAGGTTCTAGCATCAGGGTTATAAAGGAACCAAGATGTAATCACACTACTTGCAAGTGTTCTGAAATAGAAATCACCAAGAATGCAACACAAAGCAGAAAAATAAGAGAATAAACTAAGCCCCTAATACATGCCACAATGATGATTAAGTAGATGCAAATTCTCCCAAGTGGGAATAGGATCAGACTAGAATCTAGCGGAGTGAAACTTATATACTCCAAAATATACTCTTGTTGGATTCATTTTGAAAATGATCAAAATAAATTACCCTTAAAAATTTATATCATGAAGGACAAAATATTTTTGAAATTCCCATGTAGAGTTAGCATATCATGCAAAGGAAAAAAAAGTGATAGTTGTAAGATTGGAATGATCACTAGGTAATAGATAAAGGTATGACATTTATCAAGGTTGTATTGAGATATTGAAAGATTCACTTCAAGGGTTTTCCAATTGTAGGATGTTTCGATAAGTGAATGCTTGTTCAAATTTTTGTAAATTTTTATTTTGTTTTTTAGATTTTTGAAATATTTGATTTTTTTATTTTGAAAAATATTTAGTTTTTTGAATTTTGAGAGTTTTGGAAAGATTTGAATGCAAATAAATGCAAATAATCATGAATACACATGATAAAGGAAAGCATTCCATGGCTTAAATAAATCAAGAAAGAAGGAACCACATAACAAAGGTAATATGTGAACCGAGATGCAAATAATTTTTTTACAAATGGTCCACAACAAAGGTAAACAAAGTAAAAATAAATAAAAACTTAAAGAAGCAAAAACATCATCACAAGGTTGAGAAACCACAATAATATAGTACAACGTGCAAAAATGACGCCTAATGACACTCAATGTGGTCCACATTCAAGAACTAGACAAATTTGAACGCCCCCAAGTGATAGCTTAGAATGCGAGAGGATTTGATTAGGCCGAAGATTAGAGTGATGCTTAGATACTTCAAAAGATATTGATGTCGATCCCATTCAAGTTTAATATGTATTGGATTAAAATGTAAAACTCAAGTGTGCCCCAATCAAAGTTATATTGAGAAACGGTAAATGATTACCTCGAACATATAGATATAAACCATAGGCAATAAAGATGATTGTCAAAAGATGATATGGAACGATCATGAGGAACACCATCAAATGGGGAAATTGTTGAACTGTGTTATCAAATTCCTGAAATTTTGGTCAAATATTATCTCGAATTTTTAGATTGTGACAATTTTAAAATGTGTTGTTTTTTTGGAGTTTTGAACAATTTTATACTATTTTTGTATTTTTGTGAACAATTTTATACTTGTGTTTGGTTTTTAAACAATTTTTTTATTATATTTGTATTTTGTGAGTCATTTTTGAATGTTTTTATATTTTACAACTCGGTAAAAGGGTACACTACTTGAAAGTAGGTGCAAATAATTAAAATCATTCCATTCCATAGGTAGAAATGTAGATGATAAAATGAATGGGTGTTTCACTCCACTTGCAGACCGGTGGATCATCGCAACTAGGAAGATACAAGGATCATCAGCGTGAGCAAAAATGGAAATGAAAATGAGGTGAATACTGATATGGAAGTGAAGATAATGGATTCAACGACACAAGGTGTAACAATGATCCATGTGAGAAAAATGTAACTCATCTCCAGTCAAGATTATCTAATCGATTGCAAGATGATTCCACTTTATAGGTTTTTACAAGACTTAGATCTATAGATGGCCTACTTGATTGGTGAAATCAGGGTGAAGGAATTGTCATATCTCTTGAGCATGAGAAGCTAAATTACTTCTGGGGATTCCTTTTCGACAAAGCACAATTATTCAAATTTCATAAAAGCTTTATTGGTTAATTGATTTTGATTTTTTTGAAGGACCCCATACACGTAGCCCCATGTCATCGATTAAAGGTAAGGGCTCAACAACGAAGAAAAAATGTAGGTGAGTAAGGTCTTTCTCCATTATTAGTCTCATACTTCCGCTAATATGTATGGGCTTATCACCAAAGACTGAAATACTGAAAGGTGTATTGATTTTATAATTATTTTTATATTTTTCAATTGATTAAATTTTTCTTCAATGTTGATAATGTGCTTGTTGGGAATGAACATTCTTCCCTTAAGTCTCAGCCTCTCATGCGACTAGTAGGATGCAAGAGGTTAAAACCGTAGACCGAGATGGGTAGTAAAAAAGGATTGGGTAAAGAATTTAAGTACTTTCAGCTTAAAGAGAGAGCATATTTGAAAGGAGGAATTGCCATGAGTAAGGTTTGAGACAAAACCGTAGGTGAAAAGATTTAAAATGGTAAGAACCATGAAAAAAATGATACACATAATGCCCAAGAGGAACAAGGTTAACATGTGTCATAATATGTGAAGAATGTGAATATATGATAAGGGTATGATTAAAATATCTTACAACAGATAGAATGATTTTAATTATGTGTATGCACTTTGTCGCTTTCTAATTGGCAAACAATGCTTTAATACGGAGTTTTTATTCTTTTTTAATTTTCTAAATATTGGTAGACAAGGATTTGAAATGAAATCATCAAGAAAGAGGTCCATGTTTATTGAAGTTGAATGGTCCTTTGATAGAAGACTTCTAAGGAAAAGGAGTGAATCCTAATCTTTTATAAATCCCGCAATACGAGACTTGAGTGGCCTTGATCCAAGTCAAAGGACAAAATCAAATGATTCGATGGGTCCTGAAGTATAAGACTTGGGTGGATAGGTTCCAAGCCAAAGGATTGCCTAAAAGGATTTAATAAGTGAGTAGATAAGTGTTCAATGAGATCGAAAGGCTTATGCAATGTTAGAAGAGTATTGTCAATGCACTAAATATGTTGATATTCATATTCATCTGCGAATGAAAGAGTGTGAGGTAAGAAGGATGGGTCTTTAGCTATATACCCGATGCTCCTTATAGGTCAAGAGAGGAGATATTCAAGGTTTCTCCATATAGGTGGCAAGTTAGTTTATTTGACATAAGATTTTCAATTAAATCCTGTAAAGGTTGTACACGGACATTCCTCGGGTAGGACTCATCCTTAATGAGATTCCTAAAAGGATGTATATGTACCTCTTAAAGTGTACACAAGTAGATGTCTTAGTAGGACTCATCGTTAATGAGATTCTTGTAAGAGTGATCATTTGAAGTGTAATGGACATAAAAGGTTGCGTTGTTGCAAGTGTCCAAGCTTGTTGTGGTTGTATTTCAACAACAATACTAGAGATGTTAGGCATAGGAGCCAAAATGGGAAGAATGGAATCGAGGTCAATTGTGCTTGATGATGGACCCTCTTTGGTAGTGTCAAGGGTTGAAAGATATTCTTGGAGAAAATTCAAGCTCTCGTTAGGTGTTAGAAGATTGTCCAAAACAAGTTCAATGTTTTTTTGGACTAAAGGAAGAAAGTTTGTAGAAGAAATAGATTGGTTTGAAGGGAGAGATAATTGAATTTTGTCATGATATCATTGAATGTTAGTATTTACGTATGGGGATGACAATCAAATATTCATTAGAAGTGGAAATTTACATGTCGTTGGTTATGAGAGCTTCGTTTTCAAGCTCTACAAATATCTCTCCATTGTCAATTAAGTCTTGGAAAAAGTTCTTAAAGCGTACACATTTATTGGTTGAATGGCCATCAATGTGATGAAAATCACAATATGCATGAGGTTTGTACCAATATGGCTTAGGTATTCTTTCAATCCATGCATATCCATAATAATTATTCATGTGATTCCATCTCATATAATTGTTTATCTATTGATTCAATGTATAACCATAATGATAACTCCTCCAATTCCTTGTATATCTATACAAATTTATGCCCTCATGTGTCCTAACATGTCTCCATGATTGTTTCCTCTCATGATGATGTGGGTGTCTATATGGTACAACCTTAGTATCCTCAACCTTATCAACCTTTTCCTCAACTTTCTTTTCCTCTTCCACCTTGTTTTTTATTTATTTTTATCTTTAATAGATGCATTATTTTTCTATTTTACATCATTTTCTTCACCCTCTCCTTCTTAATCGTCCTTAGTTTATTCTTCACCATATTTGATTTCATCTTCATGCTCAATCTTGTCATTACTTTTTCCTTGGTAAGTGTGATATCCTGTGATGTAATTTTCGTTTCTTATACCATATTTTAATGAATTTATTTTTCACATTAATATTAAATGTTCCAAATGTATCTAGCCAGGGATATTCAATAACAATTTACATACCATCCATACATAAAGAATAAAAGTATGAATACAAAACATATATATTCATAGAAATATTTAAATTTTCAAACACTTGAATATGATTACCATCCACTTGAGATTCCTTGATATGCTTTGCTTGAACATGTAGATGTTGAACTACATACATATTGATGAAGATATATTTTATTCTAGTGTTTATTGAAATAATTATATTTTTCCTTTGAATACACCCTTCAAACTGAAATATAAAATCATCCTTCCTTTGAGATGCATATTTAAGCTCGTATCTTAATCATTGTCTCCCCTTCCGAGTCATGCGTAGCCTCTTCATCATAAATATTGTCTTCTTAATCTTCTTTGGATGTTTCATCTTCCTCACTATTATCATTACATTATTCTTCCTCCTCCTTCTCTTCTTCTTTTGTTTCCCATCTATCCATGAAGACTTGTTCTAATTCCTCCTAAGACCAATTAGACCTTTCCTTTCTAAATTAGAAAATCAAATCAAGATATCTGGCCACTAATAAAAAATATGAATATCAAAAAAATGATGTTGTAGAATAACTCTATATAAATTTATTCCACCATTCTCTAGCATCAATCCTTCCATTTCCATAAAAAATTATCATCGCCATGATCCACAAAATCTAGGGTTTTATGAATGACTATTTTCATAACAAAATTTCCAAACCCTTTCTGATAGAGGTTATCCAAAAATAAGAAAACAAACCCCGAGTTATATTTTTGTGATTTCTGAAAATGTAAGAAAAATCCCAAAAATTCCTAATATTACGGCTTGTAGAGAAATGTTTTTAAAAATCATAAATACACGATAACTCTCTTAATATAGATCCACATTTTCTGAAATTTTAGGAGTGTCACCATGAAATGTATTGATATCAACCTAAAACATTTAAAGATCTAATTTTTCATAATTAATAAGAGACAGAAAAACCTTAAAATTAGGGTTTAAACCCTAAAAGGGACATATCTTTTGCAAACTAGCACCAAAAACTTTGAAATTTGGAGGAAAAATCTTGTGCATTATTTTTCACTTAAAAAAACTCTAAAAAAATTCTAATTCGATCTCTAGATATAAGAGAATCACCAACATTAGGTTTCATCCAACAAATATCCCGGATCAATGCTCTGATATCACTTAATAAGATCTTACTTGTATAGTAAATGAGTAATCTACGAAGATAACACAACAAAAGAGATAATTTTGGTTGAAGATGCCCAAATATTCAATATATGCGTAAGAATATAGTTAAGGTAAGGCAACACCATATAATGCTCCTTAAGGAAGGCATAACTCTGTAATATCCAAGATGGGAATCCACTTTGAGGGGGACACCTCTAATATACCTCTTCCAAGTAGAAGAATCAACTCATACATCTAAGACATACTCATAATAATGATCAATCCTTTATATCAACATACATTACTCATAATGTATGGGTAACACCTAATCCGAATGTTGGCCGACATATTAACTAATATAACTAATTGCTAAGTGACCCCATATATTATAAACATATAATTTTTGCACTATGTGTTTGTGTTGTCATTTATGTCAAGTAAATTTATGGAAGAGGGATTCATGATATCATGTTAGTTTCCATGAGGTGTCATTCAAAGGTCAAATATGAAGGTTGATTGATAGTGTCCAAGTTTGGTGATGTTTTATGAGGTCCTGGTGCATTTTCTAGTGAGCTAAGGCATGGTTTAAGTCATAACAAGTGAGTTGTATTATATCATGATGTTACACATGGTCATACATGTGTGTTACAAGTTTTAATGAGTCTGTACGAGGTCAACATGGTCATTTCATGAGTTTTCGTGCTTGAGTCAGCTCATTTTAGGCCTATTCCTAGCCGTGGAGCATGAAAAATGGTATGAAGGTGTGCAGTTTAGAGATAATTAGTCATGTTGAAGCATGGTATAAGTATTGTACCAATATACCTAAATTTTATGATGAGTTTTAGGTTAGTTTTCAGAGGTTTGGTGGTGTTTCATGGTCCATGGGAAGCGAGCATGTGAGGAACATACAAGTAAGCACATGTAATTATTAATGGATGGAGAGTTTCAAAGCTATTTTGGCTAGATGTCAAGTATGGTCAATTATATGGCATGTTCATGATGATTCATGACAATTTTCATGTCATTCTCAAGATTTTTTGAAGATATGTCAGCTTTTGGTAAAACTCTGTAATTTTAAATGTCTTTTTGAGACAAAAGTTGAAAGTTTGATGTTTGTTGTGACTTGTGTGATATGCATGGAACCAAGATAATTTTGGGGATGTTTTTCTATGTAACTAATAAGGTTTAGAAAAAATAATTAGATGGTTTTATTGTAAAGTTTTTATGAATGATCGTTAAGAAGATAAGTTGCTTTGAAACCCTAACTAAACCATAACCCAAAGTTACTTAGGATAAAGTTAGTATATAATGAACCATTTTTAATTATTTTTTTCCAAAGTGATGATTTTATGTTGTAGAGGATTCATACATCTTTCCAAAAATGTGTATTAGAGCATTAGACCATATGTGGGCCCTACCTGAAAAATTATTTTTCCCGAACAAGTTCGGTTTGTGCAAAGCTTCTCCAAATAAGGTGATGACTAAATTGACATATTTTTAATCCCTGGAGTTTTTCTAGATGCCCATGATATTTTCAGAACATGTTTTATATTATAAATGGAAAAGTGTTCCCTATTTATGAAGACTTGTTTTTGGGGCAATTTGAAAATCTTGTGGTAAAAATGGAATTGCAAGAGCTACAAAAGCTGTTACAAATCCATTCAATTTTTTTGCAATCATGTTCAGATATATTTCCAATGGTATATCAAAATTATTTTTTTATATGGTGTGAAGAATTTATAACCTATTCTTTGAGCATCAAATATGAAGGAAGCTTCGTTTTGCATGGTGTGGAGAAGCTTCATGAGGTAGGATGATAGTTATGAGTTGTTAATTATTTTTGAAGGATTTTGAGTGCTTATAAATCATGTATAACTATGTTCAATTATTTCTTTAAGATTTTACATGATTTTTAAGGTGATGGAGCAAGTTGAGCTCAAGCTTAGTTCTTGAGTCCTAGAAGGATAAAGGAGCAGTTTCAGAGATGGACATGGTTGAAGGCATTCCAATTTGAGTTGGAAGGAAATGTATGATGTTTTGGAAAGTAGATTTAGATATATTTAAAATGGTATATGTTTTGTGTCTTGGTGATGATATTTGATAGGTCATCCATCTCGATTTTGAGGAAGGATGGTGTTTTTCAGATATGATTGCTCGAAGCAACATATTGAGGTAGATAGTGCATGTAATGGATTGATTGATGATTTATATTAGTTGTAGATTCAATAGGTATGAAGTGTTGTGATATTTAAGGAATTTTGAGGTCTTATAAGTGGAAAAAGGGTGCAACAAAGTTGAGTTAGTAAAACTTCTTATTGGGTATCTCAATTTTGTGAAGAGAAACGTTACCGTGGTTTAAACAAGTGGATGCTTCATGATCTATAACATGCATTTATGTGATATAAGGCCTTGAAGATTCCATAGAGTGGCTACATGCCATAGATGAGTTGTTCTTGGGTGGTCTTAAGCCCCAAAGGTGAAGACTGCTCCTAGAAACAAGTGTTTTGAGAAGGATATGAGCTTTCTTGAGTGAGTTACAAATATTTTTATTGATACATGATTATTAAATAACATGGATGATGTTTAGATGTTATATTTAACATATATGAGGAATTTCAAGATTGATAAAGCATGATTATGGTATTTGTAGTTTTAGCTCATCTATGTGATGGGGTTTCGAGCTAGTTTTGTGCGGGTTTAGTGTTTTGGACATGAAAGTCCTATATGGGTCCTGTATGAATTTTTAAACTAATTTATTGTATTTTTATTATATTTATTTGTTTAACTAAAGGAGAGAGACTCACTTAATTTTTTTGAGTTGAGAAGGGTATAAAGCAAGGGGTTGAGTTCAAATTTGAAGTAGTTATGTGAGAGGGAAAAATGAGACATGGATAAGAGTGAAGGAAATTATAATGAATACAATATGATTTGGAGAAATATGTGAAAGGTTTAGGAATTATTTAAGGCATGTGTGCAAGGGTTTTAAGCCAAGATAGGTCCAAGAAGAAGAAGAAAGAACAAGTTGAAGGAAAGAGGGTTTGATGGTGTATGTGTGAGCTAAATTTATGATCTCTATCGGTTGTGACAAAAATATTTAGGAAAATTATTGTTTACATGAGCTTATGATTTTTACCATATAGTACATTATTACTTACTACGATTATTTTGTAATATATTGTTATAAAAAACAATATATTCTATTATTTGTTTATACCTGTAAATTATATAAACATGTAAGTTGTTTGTTTGAATTCCTATTTTCTAAGAAGTAGTTAAGCTATTATAATGGCTATATATTAGACAAATGTATTTTGCAACAATAGTGACAATACATTATTATTTTTGAATTTATTCGTCTCTCTGATTTTCCAGATTTGGTATCAGAGTGATGCAGTTTTGAGCATTGTGTTTGTGTGGGGCAGATATATCCTTTGTTATGGTTTCCCCTATTATGAGATACCAATATATATTAGACCAAAAACGTGGGATTTTGTTGTTTACAGAAATGTGATATTTATGATCGAGGCTTCCACTCATCGATTTTCATGTAAATATAAGTCTTCCCTTGCATTCATCTTTGGTTATCATATATTGACAATTTTTTACTGCAAACCTATGTTCCAAGCATTTAAACCTGTCTACATCTATATCGTCTTCCAGCGTAAATTGATCTTACTAGAGTTCTGTATGAATTTAATATTTTATAAAAAAATTGCATGGTAGAAGAAGACATATGGTATTTACACGGTGAGAAAAATATTCAGGCCATATTGACATTGATATCTTCAATGTACCATCCAGGGTTTCACTTAATCATTTGGTGAGGCTCTTTCTTTGTGTGGTGATCTAGTTTATGTCTGCATCAAACTTCAACACATGTTCTCCCTGTATTATCTTATATGACTACCGCTCCAAGATTATATTGGCATCTGATCTCTCCATTACTACAAGCTAAATTGCATGCCCATCCTCTTCCATTTCATATTTTTCATGCGGATAGTCAAGTGTCGTAAATGACTGGTGGTTATTTTTGAAAGAATTTCAATCTCTGACTTGTCAATTTTTATCCTTCCTTGCTATGTGTTTACATTGGAGCCAAATTATTATCCTTTTATTGTTATCAACTCCATTGTCATTTAATCCATGGTGTCACGACTATGTATACACAATTTACTCCATAGACACACAATCCATCGATTAGTATCTGGACTGGATCTACATTGAGCTCCCAGCTTTGTGCATTCACATTGGATTTTATTTTCTGTCTTAAGGATCGATCCATTCAGCGTTGGAATAGACTCATTTAATTTTTTTTCACCTTGGAGCGAATTGTGACAGGTATAGCAAGGGTCTTCACGACGTTGACATTTGGTATTTCATGTTTGCATCTTTTTAGTGAGTCGTGCCATGTATATTTATTTATATGTTTAATGGTTTGAGTCAATGAAGACAAATAGTGTGGCATAGTGTCTTTTATGTTAATTGAACAAGTCTTTTAAAATGTTGAGTGGTCGTGTCTTTTATAAAGTCTTATTAAGTGGTCTTTAATCCTATACTTTGTGAAATCCAATGTCAATATAGTGATCAAGAGTCTCGTGTCAAAAATTCGTCAAATAATATTTAAAGTGTCAAATTAGAGAGTTAGAGTCGTAGTGAAAAGTATTTAAATGTACAAGGATGCATTATCTCTTGTATGCGACATCCTAATTGAAATGTTGATTGTGTCCATATTATGGTGGGTTTCTCCTTAGAAACTTTATACAAGTAAGATTCATCGACACATTTGTTGAGTAAGTAGCATCCTGAATAGCAGGATGGAGGAACAGGAGGAAGGAAGACAAACATCGTCCTCTCGCAAGCCGCAAGCGATGGGGTTGCAAAATGAGGTTGTGGCATTTTGTTTCAGTGTGTTTTTTTAGTTTTTGTATACTGTCATTGTTCGTAATTCATTTTACGGTATGTTTCAGCTATAACAAAGTGATAATATTCCTATGTAATTTCTGATGTGAAAATATAGTGGAAAGATGAAAGCACAAGGAAAAATCAGCATCATGATACTTGAAGAGGATGAATAGGGGTTCATACTTGGAACATGGGTTCCTTTTTGGTGGATAGGGGTCCATATTTGATGAACATGGGTTCATACTAGATGAGCAAGGGCTCATACTAAGGTTTTTGGTCAGCCTTTTCAAAACCATCAGTGAGCCAAGATCATGAGCACGTATGGGTGGCAGGATGTAGAAAAAGTGCAATTGTTTTTCTTCCATGTAAACATTAATGGGGGAATGTTAGGAAATTATTGTTTACATGAGCTTATGGTTTTTACCGTATAGTAAATTATTACTTACTACAATTATTTTGTAATATATTGTTGTAACAAACAATATATTTTATTGTTTGTTTATACCGTAAATTATATAAATGGGTAAGTTGTTTGTTTGACTTCCTATTTTCTAGGAAGTAGTTCTCCTATTGTAATGGCTATATATTAGCCAAATGTATTATGCAACAATAGTGATACTACATTATTATTATTTGAATGCATTCGTCTCTCGATTTTCTAGAAAAGAATACTCGGATATCTTTATCTTTACATGGTCGATTTGTTTCTTGATTAGCTTGGGGGTTTTATCCTCCTTCCGGAATGGGTACTTCACTAAATTAGGGGTTGGATCTCCTTTTAAGGTTCATTTTCTACTAAACTAGGGGTTGGGGATTATTTTTGAAGGTTGTGTTGCACTAAATCTCTTTTCTTTGTGTAATATAAGAAAATTTTCAATGGGTTTTCTTCCGCATGAGGTTTTCCGACTTATATAGTGTGTTTATGTGTTGTGTATCTTGCATTATGTTGTTTTGATTGAATGTTGAATGTCTTGATAATATCACATGGTTATGAAT
The DNA here is from genome assembly GCA_018340775.1 of Taxus wallichiana var. yunnanensis. Classification (NCBI taxonomy): domain Eukaryota; kingdom Viridiplantae; phylum Streptophyta; class Pinopsida; order Cupressales; family Taxaceae; genus Taxus; species Taxus wallichiana. The sequence goes on from CM031242.1 coordinate 447,341,272, forward strand.
GATGTATGGAAAAACTAGATGAAGAATTCATGGTTTTGGTAAATGAAGTAAACATTATTTTAGGGTTGATTCACCCCTACCCCTCTCAGCTCATTTTGCTTCTAAAAATTTGTATCGAGTATGTCCTTGCAAAGCATGTTTAATCACTTGAAGGAGGTCCTAAAAGCACCAGAAATGGGTAAGTCTTCAGATGTTGAAGCATCCTTGAAGAATAAGTATGAGATTGATGAGTCCCTAATTCATATTTTACAAGATCAGATTAGGAGTATGCAAATAGAACATGGACATGCCATCAAAAGGTTAGAATCTCAAGTTGAGAAGTTGTCCAAAGCTATAAAGAAAAAATAATATACTTGTTCCAAGTATATAGAAAGGTTAAAATACTTGGAATCATATTTTGAAGATTCTTCCAGTAGGTTGAAGATGTATGAGAAGTTAGAGAAGAGTTCTTAAGGCCATGATGAGATTTGGAGGTGCAAAGAGATGCTAGTGACAAAAAAAAAAGGCTAGGTTTCACCAGTTAACATATGAATAAAGATGATAAAATTGGTCCATGCTATCAATAAAACATGAAGGTGATCAAGAATGCTGATCCAAGAAGATCTAACTATGTTATATAACCTAATGCTATGAGGTATGGTTCTTCATTTAAGGCTGATCTAAGAAGATTTAAAATCATAGGGCTAGAGATTACAAGAAGAAGTTGTCTAGGTACGAGCACTCATGGAATGGTGGATACTCTTTTAAGGGTCAATGTTATTCATGTTTTGAGTATGGTAATAATGAAGTTGATATTATTTGGAATCTCAATATATATGAGCCTAGAAGATTGAAGAGTGTTATGTGCTACAAGTGTCACAAACAAGGACATGTTGCTAGATCTTGTAAACAAAGTGAATCTCCAAAAGAATACAATAGGTTTCAAGCTCCTAATGGAAAAAATGGTAGAATTTTCAAAAGGAAAAACAATTTTTTTGGATGAGTATAAGGTCAAGAAGGATGTCCCTAGGCTTAAGGAAAATAAAGAATACTATAAATTAGTCAAGGACAAGAAGGAGAATAAGGATCAAACTACTATGATGGAGAATTCATATTCATCTATTCATCTAATTAGCCCTAATTGAGAAAGAGAAAGTGACTGAAGAACTTAATGAGTATCTAACTCATCCCCAATTAGAATATGAAGGATTTATAGATGAGATAACTAGTCTAAAAGGATCATCCAAGATCTCAAAGACAGAAAGGGTTAAGATGGAATCTTAGAGGTCATATGATGCTTATATACTATTTTAGCGACATAATGAACCAGGTGTGTCTTCTCTAATATTCTAGAAGAAATTTATTTGAGGAAAGATGCATTGGTGCTTATGATGGGAGCTTCTAAATGTTTTTTCAATCAATCAAGGTATGTGTCTTGATCCATCCATTGTTTTCTCACAAATTTGTTTTTTTCAAGTAATGTCAAGTTATAAATTCCTTAGTTGTTGTGAGTCTTGTTATCACCTAATCATAACATCCCCGAATTTGTAGCATGTGAATGATGCATTCGGTGTGGTTATGTAACATCGGTACCACCTCTCAAGATTTTGACTTGCAGGCTTGAGTTGGACCTAAAGAGAATTCCGGTTCCTCTTCCTAATCCTAATACTACACTACTCCTAATCCAAGGGATTAAACTAACTAAACCTAAACTAAAATTCCAAGAAGACATGGAGAGGGATTGCATGAAATAAAACCTATAGTAGACATGGTGATGCGTCAAGAAAAGGGTTGTCGACACTTTCCCAACCTACAAAATGAATAAAAATGGTTATAGAGAGGGTGGTCATGCACCACAAACCATAACACATGCATTCCCAATTCCCAAATTAGCACAAAAACACCAAAAACCTGCAATGGAAACAAGAAATTTTCACAAAACACGTGACTTATGATAAGAGACAAGCTGAAAGATTAAAACCATGAAAGGCTAGAAAAATTAGCACAAACATGATTTTATTGCTCCTAAAGATATGCACAAGAGTACATCATAGTAAAGAGAGGCAGGAGTGCCATTACAAGATTTGGAGTGAAGGCTTGAAGCCCACTTAATTCACAATGGCCAAGTTGAAGAAAAGAAAAGGGGTGCATGGGGAGGAATAAATTACTAAACCTTGAATAATACAACCCCTTTACAATTTATAGAGAAACTTTTGAGAAAAGGGGAAGAATTTCAGATTTTTAGGTGTATGTAGCTCCATCTTTGCTTGTATCATGTAATGGGGTCCTTTGATGTTGCCCATATCTCCCGGTACTTTGCCCTTTGTTGGAAAAATAGTGCCCATACCTTCATCAATGCCTCCCCACCTACCCTAGCACCATTCATTGCTAGAAGGATTTCTACATTTTCGAAGTCTTAAAACCTCCAAAGTTAGACTTTTTATGCATCCAAGTTGTATGTCTCCTTCCCAATTTTTGATGACTATAATTTTGTAGAAATATGATATCTATGACTCAAGATATGGATTTTTTTGTGAAAGGCGTATTTTGCCATTATGTCCCTCTAAATCCACTATGGGCGAGTAACTCACTGAGCTAGGTTTGCACTTTGCTTTGTTGTTCATGGTGGGCTTCATATTTTCCCCATTCCTACCACTTCAACTACCCTCACCGGCCTCTTGAAATTCAATTGTGAGCTATGCTCGCACCTCCCTGCATTGGGGTATCCTCGAAATCCATCCTACTCGAGTCTCTACTACCCCGACTTTGCATGCATTCCACTTGATGTCTTGTGTTTATCTCGAAAAATGACCTCCTTGCACTACTGACAATATTATCTTTACTTTACCCATTTCTGATTTATATTAGCTGAATTTCTCTCGTGCTTCATTGATTCGCCACCAACTCTGGTGAGCTTCCCAAGCACCTCGGTAACCACTCCCTAGCAACCATCTTTGTTGTGTCCATTCATAATTTTCCCTTATTGGAGATCGAGTATTCCCTCCCGATGCTGCGAGCTATTCATTCATTGTGCAAAACATGATCCCCGAATGTCCGAATCTCTAACTATCAAAGTTCGGACATTGGGAACTCGGTTCGCCCACTCAACCACTATTCATCGCAAACTCCCGAGACTCGGATCCTCGAAGTATTAATTTTAAAACTTCGGGCTCTCCCAATCAGTGTCGAAACCACTCATCACTACCTCACCTCGGTGAGTGACGTTGACATCCTCCCACCAACTCAAGCTCGATGTTGAGCTTGTTACATTGAGCCCTTCCACTTATTTTGTCGAGCCAACCAGAGGTGGCCGGCCGACTTGCCATTTCTCTCTGCATACATTTGGAACTTGGTATTTCACCTTCTTAGGATTTTTCCATCATCTTGATCTGATTCACCTAATGGAAAGATCCATGAGGCTAACTCGACCATAGCTCGGTGAAATGATCTCATTTGGCCATGGTGACCAATGAATCCCTTATCGCGAGCCGTGACTTCCAATCTCTTCGGTGCTACATCAACTTCCTTATGCGAGTCGGCCCTCGTGCCAAGCTTTCAATCTACCACCTTGGCCCTTTCACCATTCCACCAACCTCGGTACTCCTCGCACCCTTCTTTTCCATGCCAATATCGACCGAGTTTTCTCTCCGCCACTTGACTTTGCTAAATTCTCCCTCCTTGGTCACATCAACACCATGTCTATCCTGTTCACAAGTTCAGCTATGTGCGAGCTCAAGCCTCCCAAGTTCTAACCTATATGATCTCCAACACGGTTCCTGTGTAAAATTTCGAGCTCATCCCCTATATTGGCACCATCAATAGCTCATGAGCACCTCACCTTACTATCAATCCCTTCCTCATCGAACATGTTTCATCACATCAAGCACTCTTGGAATTGACTCATCATGCTCAAAAACACCAAAACCTCTTCCATGTGTGCATCAACTCCTTCATGCGGGCATTATCTTAGCTCAATCTGATCGAACCTACCTCCAACACACCTTGGTTAACCTACGTGTTATCTCGAATAACCCAAGCTTGGCGAGATGCTCAGCGACCCCTTTTGTTTTCTTTTATTCACAAGATTGAATTGCTTTCATTGACCTTGAACCATGCATCTCGTTGTAAACTCCTAAGCTCCTCGTCACCGGCTCACTCAATCGTGGGATGTGCTTCACCAACTCAATCCACCCTATAGGTTGCACCATCTAATCCTTATCTCGCCGAGATGTTAATGACTCGACCTCACCAATGCAACCTTTTAGCTTACCAGCAACTTGCCAAGCTACTTGGGGATCCATTTTCTAGCTCTATGCCCCGATGGGCCATTTCAAAAATTTCTCCATCTGTTGGGATTTTCCACGTTAGCAAGTCATGAGAGACTTAGTGAAATGACTTTAGGGCTTGTGTGAAATTCCTATTTCTTCTCATTTTACGATGAAAGTGGTTCGTTGGGGCCATTTTCTTCTTAAGGTAAACCTAAGTCCCTCCAAAACCGAGAAGAGGAAAAAATTCCACTTAAGCCATATATAATAGACTAGTAGCCTACAATGGATAATAGGTTTGACAACTCGTGGGGACATATACCTACTAGATGTACTAAACCAGTATCATGAAGCCTCTACTTAGAATGGAGTCTCTACTAATAGCCCGAAATGATTTGAATCCTATCACTCACTCCTAAAAACCACTTGAAACACTGTTGAACCTGAATCTTGACCTGATTTGACCATATCACTTACAAGACTTTGAATTACAATTTTTTGCTAGAGTAGAAAATTGTCTTGATTTGAATTTCTTTCTTTTCTCCCTACAATCTTGATCTATAGAATGGAAAAGGATTTTGGAAACTATCCTGAAACCTGATTTTGCCAAGTATGAAGCACACTAAAACCAATTATTATTTTCTATGCATAACACATTGTAGAAATTTGAGTAAGAAATTTTCTCGAGCTAGGACATCATGCAACTCTATTAAATGCTAAATTTTCTCTTCTTACGAACGTGGCTCGAAAACTACCGAAGGCTAGATCTTGAATGAATTTGGGAAGGTGGTCCACTGAGACCGATTTCCTAATTTTATCGAGGCACTAGAAGCTCAAATGATTGATCTAAAGAGACGAGAGGATGGAAATTATTAAATCTCTCCTTGTCCTGATTTAGTTTCTCTGTATTTAGATTGTCTTGAAAATTACAACTATTTCCTACAAATTTGAGCTTCGTAACATTCCCCTTTGGGTGACATACATAACATGGTGCACTGAAATGGAGCAAACAAAAATAAAAACTATACACAAAATAGAAAATCAGACATTCTCAAGTGAGTCATGCAGAGTGTGCATAAGTACTTTTATGCTCAAAATAAATGTACTTCTACCCTACACTAATCAAAGAATTGTAAGACTTCAAACAAACCGTGAGACAGGTAGAGAAAAGTAGCTTCCCCTTCTCAAACTTGAGACCATGCAATGTATTTGGAAATGGACATGGCCATGGATATGAGTGAAAGACTAATATAGCAGTAATGTTTCACCCATCCCACAAAATATCAACATCAAACAAAATAAATACCCCTAAGTTGTTCACTATCTGGATCTTGGAGGTTTTGGTGTTGATCCTTACCACCTTGAGACTCATCCTCATGTTCAGAAATGAACATGACTAGTAGTGAGTTCTCCTATGGTTCAAATGAATACAAATATCTATTGGAGAATGGCCTAATCCTCCATATTTACCCACTTCTTTGAGTTCCAATATCAATAAGAAATTCTTCTTGAACTTTCATAGAAAAGGTGATTGTGTGTAAACTAAATTTATTCTCTTTGCTCATCTACAAAAATGATGGGCCACCTTGGTGAATGGTTGGAAATGGTTCCATATTTTCTTCCTTTCCCTTCTTCATTTAAATCCTCCACATCATGCAACTCCTTAGGATTGCTTACACCCACTAATGGAAACATTGGTGACTCACTATAGTAGTTGAATTTTGTTACTCACCTAGGGCTTCTTCCTTTTCAACTTGAAGATAAAACTTACTGCACATCTATCCTATTCATCCAACATGAATTTTGAAATTTCAAAATCCTCTATTTTATTCTCTTCATGGTTGTAATGGATAGCGAGGTCTTCCAAGCTTTCCTCCATAGTGGATTCATTATACAAGACATTTTCACCAAAGGGTAAAGGGTGAGGAAAGTTTAAATTTTCATCATCACAGAGAGTAATAATCTCTCTATGATATATTATTCTTGTAGGGCCTTCAAATTCTCTTATTCTCATCCATGATATAAAAATGCTCCTCCTCTTTTGAATTTAGAGTTGCTCTCTCTTCCTCCAATGACTCTCTAGCTTTGTGGATGATTAACAATTCTTGAGAATAGAGTTCCCTCACGGACACTACATACAAAACAAACAGAAATTTGATCACCATCTACTTATTCTTTCTTTGATGATTCTATTGGATAATCAAATTTCACCTCTTGTTCTTGAATCTCAACCTTTAATGGACGATTAATTATAAGTGACATCTGCGTGATGTTGAAATTAGTATTCCACTCATTCAAATTTCTCACCAGTTTCTCTGGGTAAGCTCCTCGAGTCTTCTCCTCCCCTTTGCTAATGTTTTGGTTTTCTCCTCTCAAAATCGATTTAGGAATGCTAGAGGATGGGTGGGATAGGATTCACCTAGTGCTGCCATTGATTGACGTGGTGGAAGGGGTTTTACACTTTTTCCTTGCAGAGGAGGGTTTTGCATTATAAGGAAAATGACAAAGAATTAAATATGGGATAGAAGATTAGGGGATGGCGAAGTGGATTCCATAATGGGGGAAACAAGTGAGAAGGTTGGAAATTTAATCTTAGGCTGAGATGGTGTTGCTTTGGGAATGGGAAGAAAATTTGAGATGATGATTTACGACTTACCCATTGACAAGGTTCCTTAGCACAAAGTTTGAAAGACTCTATCTCTTCAATCCATCCCACCATTTGGGAAAACATTTAAACCATGAAGTCAACTTGCCACTTTGATGGCTGAAATTTCTTGGAATAGGGCTAACCCATGGACAAGGTTCTATAAATCAAATCTTGAATGCTTTCATTTGAGTCAGTAGCTTCTGAATGCATCATACTTGCCTCCATATTTTGAATCTTCACTTGTTGGGTTTCATTTTGCACTTGGAATGAAACCATAGTCGGGGACAAACAAGTCCCTCCTCTTTAATGGGAGAGATTCCCTTATTGAAAGAAGGGGAAAAACCTATGTACAAATACACAATCTCTCATTCAATGGTGGTTTCCCGACATCTCGAAATGTATTTAATGCCAAAAAGTTATCAATACATGAGGATAGAAGACTTAAAGAGATGAGGGAGGCGAAGAAGACAATACTTTCAGGAAAAGAGATGGCAAAAAAAAACTTATATGTATTGATAAAATTAAATATAGAGTAGAACCATTCACATTTATAACAGAACAATCCACGAGACTCAGGGTTCTTGAGATTGTATAAACTAGAACAAAATGTTTCCTACCATGCAAGGATTAAATGATTCATAGATCGAGAGAAAGAAGGAAAGAGAAACAGAGGAAAAAGGGGAAAATTCCTTGTATTGATTTCTTCATACTTGAAACTACGATCTCGAGATATCAAAATTCAAACCCCATACAATGGCTCTCAAAGCCTATGAAATAGCTTGTAAGAAACGATTCAACCTCCTCGATTAGAAAATAAATAGTTATAACTTCCTCGAGTAGGTAAGAAATAGTTATAACTCATTCCAACCATTCGTGCCCTTTCAAATTATTGATTCACAAAGAAATGTTGATAGTGGATAGACCAGATTTTTAAATATATGGCCATTACATTATTTCACCAGCTAAATATGGGCCATTCGATCAACTTTTATAACTTTAAATTAGGGCCGTCCACTTGGAAGAAGCTGATTGGAGTGGGCCTACAGATGCCTTTTGAATTTGTTTTACCTTTGAAGTTGCACTAGGCTGACACGTGGGGAGCTCCGCCAAATCCTTTATACTTAGCCTATTTGGGCTTATTCTGTGCTTGACTTATGTTAAACCCAGACACGTGGAGAGCTAGTGCTCATTTAAGTTTTCATTTTAGAAATACCTTCTGAAATTATGTCAAGCGGATGCGTGGCCTCTTTCTTTGGTCCTATACTTTTTAACGGCCAACTCAGTCTCCCCATTGAATCGACCATGTGGCGATCTGACGCTCATTTGGAAACTGAAATTTTGGGTTTACTTATGAAATTGAGCCGTTGAGACATGTGGAGGTTTCCACCGACCCACTCATACTTAGTCAATTTAAATAACCAGCTCTATCCCTTTTTGGACCTGGGACACATGGAGGACTGCCACAAGTTTGAGAAATGCCCCTAGCTTTGACTCTTGAAGCTACGCCGATGAGGCACGTGGCGTCATCCGCCAATAAACCTTCCATACTAAGCTAATTTTAGTTTTTCCTACCTTCATTTTGTACCTAGGACATGTGGAAAACCTACGCTTATTTAAGGACTATCGCTTGGGCCCTACCCTTGGAGTTATGTCATTTGGACACATGGAGGCTTCCACTTTTGCTTGAAACTTGGCCATACCGCATCTAATCAGATATGTCCACATACTACCCATGGATGCTGAGGCAAAAAATTAATGGGGAAGATACGCCTGTCATTCTCGACTGCGGGAAGAAAATAAAAAGAAGGGGAAAATATCCACTACTACGCCTAAATTTTAAATTGTTCTCCATGCAATGGGAAAACTATGAACAATACCATGCTCAACGCGACCCAATACTCCAAGGTGCTGACTCAAAATTTTTGAAAATTGACTTCAACAGAGGGGAATTTCGAGGGAGAAAACAACTAGCTCTTTCTGGGGATGATTTGGTTTGGAAACAAAACACAAGGCAAGATAAAGAACTACAAATAACTCTGAGAAAGAGGACTAGTGTCTTATCCATTGGGTAAAGGAGTCAAAAGAAAAATCAATACAAGGCAACACACACAAGATGGGAAAAGAAACAAAACAAACCAAAAGGGAAGAACAGAAATGAAACACAAACGAATGACCCAAAACCAAAACACTGTACAAAATATATAGAAGGACCACCTAGTCACCTAGGAATTGAACAACTTAAGATATTTACCACTATATGGAAGCGGGAGAGGAGAACCATCCATGTAATCTAGATAAAAAAATTCTCTCTAGCAAAATGTCTGATTCTAAAAGGACCAAGCCAAAGAGAATCAAACTTACCATGACTTCCTCATGGCTCATGTCTTTAGTCCCAAAGCAACACAATGTCTCCCACTTGAAAAACTATGGGTCTCGGCTTTCTTATCAAATAAATATGTCACTTTCAACTGATGAACTACTATCCTCACAACCACTTGCAATCCGTCCTCATTAAGCTTCGGAGGTACAAAATTCTCTTGTCTAAAGAGCTACCGAAACTTGAATCTTTAATGGTTTTCATTAGATCCAAAGTGACAATTCCATCATGACTCGACATTTGAGCTTCCACACCATACACAACTTGGAAAGGACACATTCTAATTGCTCTCTTGGGTGTAATTCCATCAGCCCAAAGTGTATCATATAGCTTCTTATGTCAATTCCTCTGAGAATCATTTACAATCTTTCTAACTATGTTCACCAAGTTCTTGTTTGTTGATTCTTCCTTTCCATTCCCTTGGGGGTAGTAATATGAAGAATGAGCAAGGGATATCCCATACCCATAGTATAATTCCATCATCTCAGAAGAAAAAAATTGGAAGTAATGTCAGGTCACCATTTTTTTTTGGGATCCCGAACCTAATCAATATGTTTTCCTAATAAAGTTGCAAACTACCTCAGAAGTAGTGCTCTTGAGTGGGATGGCTTCCACCCACTTGGTGAAGTAATCTATGGTAGTCAACACATGGGTATGCCCAACACTGGAAGATGGGTTGAGTGCTCCAATGAATTCTAACCCCCATTGTTGAAATGGCTCTTCAATCAATACAGGGTTGAGAGGTAAAGCAGCCAACTTCGGTCTTCCAACAAATGTTTGGCATGCTTCACATTTCCCAACCCATTTTGATGCATCTTTGAACAAAGTGGGCCAATAATAACTAGCACGAAGTATTTTATGAGCTATTACAACAAAGGAGAAATGACCTTCACAAGCCTGGTCATGAAAAGCAAAAGAACAACTTCTTTTGTTGCTCTTTGTCTACAAACTTCAAAAACCTTCCATCTATGCCTCGTTTGAACAAAGCATTCTCCCATAACAAAAATTGTGTAGACCTAACTTTGATGGCTCTCTTCTCTTTGGCACTCAAGTGAGATGGATGCTCTTCATAGGTCGAGTCAGAAAATTAGCAATGTTAGCATACCATACATCTATCGAGCTGAGTTACAAAACAAAAAGGGCATCAACTCCATTTTTGGACAACTCCTTGGTAGCTCCCGACAATGAGTTTACACAAGCCTTTACCACTGAACCAACTTTATTGGCACGATATCAAGATCATAATCTTGCACCTTTTCTACCCAATTACCTCTCTTGGTTCCAAATTCTTGCTTTGAGAAAGAATGGATTTGATTGTTGTCAGACGTACTAGCACCATAGAATGAGAATTAAGGATGTAAAACCTAAACTTCTTGAAAAATTTAACAACCTGCAAAATCATGTTTCTCCATCATGGTGTAATTACACTCTGTTGGTCAAAAATCTGTCGGGTGGGTAGATCTATGGATAGACAGGCCAATAGTGTGTAGGGCATAGCCCCTCTTTGAGACAGCAAAGCGAAACTAGTTTATTGCTATTTTACCAACAGGAATCATGCGAGTCTTACATGATTCTACCTTCGGGGTTTTTAGGATCTCATTCCAGAACAATTAGTTCGAAAAAGAAAGGAATTACGGAAGGAATGAAGAAAGATGGATCTGAAGGGAGAAAAGAAATGAATTCCAAAGTAGAAAGGTTAGAGGGTTTATGTTTTTGTCCGGTATTAAACAAAGCCAAACTTACTCACATTAACAAATAAAGCAATATTGATAAACAAAATGACAAAAGTAGATATGAATCTAATAGAAAAAACACACGATTTGATGTAAGAAAGATCTAATGCATATAACACAGAATTCAACACAAAGTCTCGAGTATTTGTATTAATGTTTTTTCTATTACAAGAAAGCTCAAAGTATTTCTCTCCTCACTTTTATTTTTGTACAAGATTATCCACCACACTTGAATACTACAAGTATCCAAGTATTTATAGAAGGAGAAGGAGAAAGAAGACAAAAAGGAGCCAACAACTTATTTACAAAATATCTACAAAATATCTAAAAGTCAAATGTTGACTTTGGGGCAATTTTGTGGATGACAACATCCCATGGTGCAACATGGATGATGTCATCACATGTGCCAACATACTTTTAAATACTTTTACAAAAATGGGATTTATCCTAGGAGGAGGAAGCCTATTCATCATCATCCCTTTGCTCAAATGGAGTGTCTTGTTTATTCTCTAGAGAGGCGATATGATACTGAGCTCGATACTCCATAAACTTGCTGATAATATTCTAAGGTTGATCGTGATCAGGACCCTTTATGTGGTCTCCAATGACTTCACAAGTTTCTCATTCATCTCTAAGCCTATCATGGAACATGAAGTTATCATTTCCTGCCTCTATCAAGTACCTAAAAATCGCGGCAAGCCAGAAGGTTGTTAATAGAATCTTGGTCAAAAGTGACCTTTGGCGTCAAACCTTGTGATGTAATTCTATTGATAAGCTGAATAATATCGTTTACTTCTCTCAAGGTGAACGATGCGGTAAGTAACCCTGGAGACATCCTAAGGACAATCTGCTCCATTTGATGTTTTGCGTCTAGGGCTTCCTCCTTGATTTTGTGTATCTTTTCTAGGACAAACTCCATTTGATCAACCCGATAGTCTAAAGTGACAAGTGCTTTGTTGTGTGCTCATGGGTGATCAATGACACTGAATTTTAACAAGTCATTAGTGGGGCACTCGAGTATTTTATGGAATGTCTCGTGTCGCAACCTGGCATGGTCCAAATCTTCGAACATGGGTCCCGCTTATTGCCTCGGAGTTCATTGTTTACCTTATCTATACTTTGGTAGAGGCCTGTGAACTTTGTGATTACTTCCTCACTTTGTCTCTTAGGATCTTCTCTCTCCGGAGGACACTTCGCACCTTTTTTCCAATCTTGGTGTATTCGGGAGTTTGGGCGTAGCTTACGGAGGTGCGTGGCCCATTCTTTGCGAGCTTGGAGAAGATGTTAGTTTTTTCCTTTAACATTATCTTCTCCTCCTTTGCTTCTTCCGTTTCTTGCAAAGGGAATCCACGGATGAAAAGGCCTCTCCTTGCGTGCCTCTCGATGATGTTCCCATTGTGACCTCAGTCACTATAAAATCTATAGGAGACAGATCTTCTCTCTTCTTTATGGGATCTCAAAGCGAGCTATTTCCATAATCTTGTTTTTCCCGAAGCACTTTTTGAGAAGCGAGTTATAGCTTTTTGCTTCTTTGGTCCTTTAGCCAGGATGATGGAGAAGTCCATGGGTGCAATGGGGAATTTCCTCTTGTGTTGGATTAGGTGGTCTGAGATCCAACTCATACTTATGGGAGTGGGACCACAGGATGAAGAAGAAACATGGGTGGAAGGAAGAACAACTGCAGTGGACACGGGGAAGTGTGTCAAGACACTTGGTGGCGGCATGGAGAAAGGAGCCGACACACCAACTCTCACGGATTAGGAGTCACTACAAGAGAGGAGGCCATGGGGGTGGAAGGGATCTGCAGGTGAAGGAAGAAATGGGGAGACGGATACGCAGGAAGAGAAGATGGAGGAAGAGGGAGAGGGAATGGCGAGAAGATGAAGGAGAGGACACAACCAAAGGAGTGGTTGTTCGAGTGACATGCGGAGGGGAAGGAGGAGTGAGAGGGGGAATGGTTGGTACCTCTCTAGTTGTAGTTGTGACAACATCCTAAGTGGATGTGTATGTTGGAGCACTTACCACTTCTTCTTTCCTGGAGACACTAAGTCCACAACTTGCTCTTCTGTGGTAGTGGGAGGGATTTCAGGAGCTTTCTCTTGAGCAGTGCTTACCTCTCACACTTTATCTTTCTGTTTGCCTTTAGGCAAGTATCCCGACTTTGATGGGTGCATTACCTAGGGGAGATGTGGTAAAATCTACCCCAAGAAAGATGATACCATTTTTCTTACACCAATGCTCGGTGCATTGCAGAGTAGGTTGAACCCTTTCTTGGATGGTCTGGGTGCTCTCTTCCTATCAATATCTATGAAAAACCAATCATCCCCATCCATGTCTAGGTAAACTTGATCAATTTCCTGATTAGTTTCTAGAAAATCCTTTGGGATGATGGCCACGCCATATTGAATGATCTCTGCTAGGGCTAGCCGGGAGGGATCCTTTCTTCTGAGTTTGACTTTATGATTTAAGTTGATGTAGATATCCTCGATCTGAGGAACATGGATAGGATCGATCTTTGCCCTTGGAAGGAAACCACGAGGATCAAGGTTGGCCTTGCTGGGAAATTATGCTTCAAATTGAGCAATTCAAGCTCTTCATACATCTCCCAGATTTACTTTGTGAGGGGCACGTGTACCTACCAACTGTGAGGGGGAATGGAGTTCCTCCCTTCTTCCTCTTCATACACTTTTCGTGATAGGTGATAAGCTACCTTGACAGCTCTAGAAGGATTAGTTTGGGACCCACATATCTTGGCAATCTTGTGGGTTCTCCCAAGAAGTTGGCAGCTCTGAGATAGGTAAAGGTAGGGAATTACGTAAACAATGCTCCCCACTTCACTATGGCGGTGATCACACTTTTGCTTGTCCAACCATGAGTCATGTTGGGCCTCAAGAGGTAGATGATGCCATAGAAGAAGACATCATTGATCTTACTGAACTGAGCTATGTTGTTCTTGAGCCTCAATTCTGGATAGTATTCGTATATTTTGACTGGGGCCATACCCCATACCGATTTAACCCTAGGTAGTCTCTCTCTAAGGTAGCCGCATATACTACATAGGGGTTCATATAGAACCTCCCAGTTGTTGAAAGTTGTTGAAGTTGTGTAGAGATATCAGTATCACTCGATAATCTCGCCTAGCCAAAACACTGATTGGGCACATTCTTATTCATTATTTCCAAATACATGAGCATCCACTTGTGACAGTAATGAGGATTAGGGAGCCCATGTACTCTACTTAAGAAGGTGATCGTGTCACTCAGCTCTTCTAAAAATCACTGCGATGAATGACTTGGGGCCACCTGCTCACCACCTTTTTATTCTTGAGGTATACCTCATTCATCATCTGCATGCACTTGTCCTCATTATCGGTCCAAGTCTTCATGCAGTCTTCTTGACTTACTACCACAAAATGTCTATGGTGGGGGATGCCCAAGATAGTTTCAAAGTGTTGGGCTATGAGGTTGATTATCACTTTTCCCTCCTCATTTTTGACACATCTTGTGTCCTTGTTGTAACAATGGCCTACCAACATGATGAATTCATTATTAATTGCACTCACTAGGAGCCTTGCAACAAAGTGTAGACCACTACTAACCAATTTATCCATCCATGGGTTGCTTGTGACCTTATTGGTTCTGGCCCAAAATTCATCCATGTCAATGTGTCCATGTTCGAATCTCTATATCGAGATCACACTCTGCAAGTGAGTCAGGCATCCTGACCTTTTTGTATTTATACTTCATTTCTTACTCCGTCAACTTGGCTTTGCCTTTGCACTTTGTTGGCTTCTTACTCGATGAAGACATAAGTGCACTCGAGGATTTTTTGTTTCTCTACAGGAGAATCGAAGAGTTCTAACGAAAGAGGCATGTTAGCCATCAAGTTGTCCATAAAATCTTTTTAGAATGAAAAATTATCACACTCATGAGCCTCAAGGCGCAAGGCACACCTTTAGGGAGTGTTGCATGGGAGAAAGTGGCACCAAAAGGGCACGGGGAGATAAAGGCTACACACAACATTCAGATGTTGATGTTAAGGAATATGCACTAGCGCATAGGAAGTGCTTTAACTGGGCACAAATTTGTTTGGTGTAGCAGGTCTCAGGGTGTTCCATTGGCGCAGATGTGGCAGATGCTACATGAGGGTGAGGTGTGCCAATCACATTTGCAAAAGGTGTAACACAAAGGTTAAGTGCACCAAATGGTTTAGTTTGCATGGCGCGGAAAGGGTTTGCGCGAACATGCGGTGTTGTAGTTTCTTTGGCGCCAACGCTTGTGCCTTGGGATTTTAGGGCGGTTTATAGGGCACGAGAAAGGCTTACGTTACGTTGTCTTTTAATGTACCAATGGTGTGACTATTTTTGATGTAACACAATGAAATAGTGTGCCAAAGGGGCGCGCATTTAGTGTAACAGGAGTTTGCAATGCGCCATAGTGAAAATAGTTTCACTATGTGGGCTGATTTCCCTTTTTCTTGATTTTTACTCTTTTGGCTCAGATTTTGATGTCTAGGAGGGAAAACCTAGCAAGGCAAGGAGTGAAGGAAAAATGGGCATGATTTATTTTGAGGCCAAGCCTTCCATATTTTCAGATCTAGAAGGAAAGGGAAAGGAGGGTTTGTAGGTGAGTACTTGGGCTTGCAAATGGTGCTATCCTTTTCTTCTAGATTCATTTCCTTTATCACAACAATCCTATTCTCCCAAATTTGACATGACACCACAAAGACCACAAAAATGATAACGAAGATTACAGGAACCACTTACCCGGTATAAATAATGACAAAGGGATGAGGTGGGGTCCATGATCATGGAAAATGGCATGCGGGTTGTGAGTGAGTGACCGAGAGCACGCACATAGGAATAACTTTTCATGTTTTTTCAATTATGAAAATGACAAGTCGGGTGCGCTTTATATATTGAAAAGTCTGCATTTAATTTTCCAACCACTTTTCCTTTAGGACACTAGGAGAGATGTCGACACAGAGAGGATATTGTGCCTAGGCGTGGGTTTTTCTATGTGTCGACAGGATGATGATGTGCGCTTAGGCACATTTTTGGGAGGCACAACATTTGGAGTGTTGACACTCCCAGAAGTGCACCAAAGGAAAAGATGGGTGCAGTTTTGCAAGATGTTGCAATAATGGTTCTTGTGCACAACCCAAAAGGTTAAAAATGACCAAGTTCTTAAAAGTTTATTTTACGGGAGGGAGTTTTAGGCCATTCAGAACATTAATAGACCTTATCAGGGGACAAAACAGAATTTTGGTATGGTTACCTGCAAAATTACCCTTGTCAATTTTACAGGATAACAACTAGCTCTTTCTGGGGACTATCTTTGAGTGAAGCTTAA
This sequence comes from Taxus wallichiana var. yunnanensis, assembly GCA_018340775.1. Taxonomy (NCBI): domain Eukaryota; kingdom Viridiplantae; phylum Streptophyta; class Pinopsida; order Cupressales; family Taxaceae; genus Taxus; species Taxus wallichiana. Next base: position 447,357,624 of record CM031242.1, read on the forward strand.
GGGTAGAGAATCCTAGATTTTCATGTGCCTATCCATTGGGTTATAGAGTAAAAAAAGGGTGAAAAAAAGAAAGGAAAACACACAACTAATAGAAAGCAAACACACGACAAAAACAAACACACAACTAAAGCAAACTATACAAAGAAGAGAGCAAGCTCTACTTCCTGAATATTTTGAGATGTTTCCCACTATAGGGAAGCGGGAGTTCAGTTCCATCTAGATACGAGAGATAGAATCTATTCTCTCTTTAGTTTAGGCTGTCTGATCTTGAATGGCCCTCTCCAAAGAGAATCAAATTTCCGTGCATGCCCTTTGGTTCTCTTCGCTTGTCCCATAGGAGGACAAGATCTCCCACCTAGAAATCTCTCTGCTTGGCCTTTTTATCGAATAGTATTTTGACTTTATTCTGATGTTCGGTGATCCTATCAACCACCCTTACCCTTTTTTCTTCAAGTTCTGTTAGATACATGATCCTCTTTTCAAGAGAATTCTGGAAAGTTTCATCTTCGATCACTCGTGCCAAGCGTAGAGTAGGGAGTTCCGTGGAGATAGGGATCTTAGCGTCAATTCCATATAACACTTGAAAAGGTGACATTCTAAGAGACCTCTTCAGGGTAATACGGTCTACCCACAAAGCATCATACAATAACTTGTGCCATGACCGATTCTCAATGACTAACTTCCGTATGATAGTCACTAGGTTTTTATTATTAGATTCAGCCTGACCATTCCCTTGAGGGTAATAATCCAAGGCATGGGCCAAGGTTATTCCGTATCCATAGAAAAAACCAATAACTTCCTGTGAGGAGAAGTTGGAAGCATTATCAGCAATGATCTTGTGTGGGATGCCAAATCTCACAATGATATTTTCTTTGATGAAGTTACAAACAACTTCGAGAGGTGACATTCTTAACGTATGGCCTCCACCATTTGGTGAATTAATTTTTTTACTATTAGTACATAACTATGTTTGACGCTTGATTGGGGATGGAGTGCTCCGATAAAGACAATTCCCCATTGCCTGAATGATTCATCAATAATGATGGGCCTAAGGGAAAAAGTAGCCAATTTTGGTTTGCCAACGAATTGTTGGCAGAGCTCACATTTTACTACCCAGGTGGTTGTATCCTGAAATAGCGTTGGCCAGTAGTACCTGGCCCGAATGATCTTATGTGCTATCACAGAAGAGGAAAAGTGACCACCGTAGGCTGAATCATGAAAGCTTTCTAGTAACTTCACCTGATGTGGCTTATCAACGCATCGCAAGAAGATGCCATCAATCTTGCGCTTGTATAAACCGTCATCCCATATGACATATTTGGCTGCCTTGAGCTTTATTGTCCAGCTTCTCCTTTGAAGTTAGATGGGCTAGACACTCACCGTAAGTGAGAAAGAAAGGATGTTGGAATACCACTCGTCGTTGGTTGCGACAAAACGGAACCATGGGTAAAGAATCCACTTTCTCTAGTTTATTTTGTGCTCCGTCGATGCAATCAACTTTCTCTTCAGGATCTCTTGAATCTTTATTTTCAGCCATGAGCTGACATAGGCCTCTACCCCTTACCAAATTGGTTGGTTTGATGTCTAGATCATACTCTTGGACCTTTGCGATCCAATTCCCTCATAAGCTTCCTAACTCCTGTTGAGTTAGGATAGACTTAACTGTCATGTCAGGAACCAACACTACCGTATGAGAGTTTAGGATGTAGTACCAGAAGTTCTTGACTGCTTTGACTACTATGAAGGCATGTTTTTCTAACTGAGACATCTTCAATTCATGAAGCTTGAGAGGGGAGCTCATGAACGTGATTGGGGATTCAACATCCTCAAAGTTCTTCTGCATTAAGATGGCAGATACAGTATGCGCAGACACATAACTGTACATGATGAAATATTTGGAGAAGTCGGGGCATACCAGAAATGGTGCATGAGCAACGAAGGCTTTTATATCCTCAAATGACGTCTTTCCTTCTTCACTCCACCAGAAATTTTGTGACCCCTTCATCATATTTGATATGTGATGAGTCTTTTCAGCGAAGTCTGGAACAAAGCGTCTAAGAAAATTCACCTTTCCGAAGAAGGAGTGAACACCAGTCTTGCTTGTGGGCAAGGTAAGGATTTGAATAGCCTTGACTCTTTCGATGTCTATTTTTGTCCCTTCCTTGCTAACAACATGCCCCAATAAATTTCCTTGAATGATCCCGGAAATAGAATTTTTTTGCATTTAGGAAATCCTGTATTCTCGGCATCTAATCAATACTTTCTCCAAATGATCACAGTGATCACTTTGCTTTTTAGAGAACACAGTTAAGTCATCTAGATAAACTACGATGACCTTCCCCATCATACCTTTGAATGTGAAGTCCATAGCTCACTAAAAGGTGGCACCAACATTGGTCAAGCCAAAAGGCATCCTGCTGTAGGAAAATGTGCCCCTAGGGAGTAGTGAACATTGTTTTGAATTGGTCTTCAGGTGAGACCTCAATCTGATTATAGCCCAAAAAACCATCGAGCATGGACAACATCTCTGAACTAGTTACTGCTTGCAGAACCTGATCCATTATGGGCAGTGGATAATTTTCCTTCAGGGATACCTGGTTCAGGTTGTGAAAATCTACGCATATGCGTATTTCACCATTCTTCTTTCACACGGGCACAATGTTTGCGACCCAGGTACTATGATGGATAGGAAAGATAATTCTCACATCTAGCATCTTTTGTATTTCCACCTAGATGGTACCTGAGATCTTAGGATTGTAGTGCCTTTGTTTCTAGCGAAAGGGCTTTAATGAGATGTCATGTTGAACGTCCTTAGGCTTGAATGACTTTAGATCAGCATAAGACCATGCCAATATGTCCATATATTTCTTCAACAGCTTGACAAATTTCTACTTTTCCTCGGGTGTACAACACTTCCCGATGTTCACAAACTATGGATGCTCTGTAGAGCTTAGATTAACAGATTCGGTCTCTGGAGAAGAGCTAGGGTCATTCTGTCACTTTTTCTTGATGAAGCGGTCATGCTTGTCAAACAATCATTCCAGGGAGACTAAACCTTTCATAATTTTTTTCCCCTTGAGCTGATAGATGCCTCCACCTTCTATTGATTCATTTTCTTGACCAGTGATGGACTCACGACATACCGAAGTAGATCCTTCAAATGAAGCTCATTGAAATTGTCTACTTTCTCTAGGAAAGCAATAAGTGATTATCATCGTTGAATACCTACCAGTGGTGAGAATTGTTTGGCACGCTTGGGAGAAAGACTACCTCAATGGTATATGTGTCTATTTTCAGCCCTGGGTGAGGGAGCATAAGCGAGGCAGAGACGGCCAATGAATCAGCCATGTCATTTTGGGCTCGTGGAACCGCTTTGATTGAGAAGGCATCGAACTCCTCAATGTTGTCCCATACTACGTTGTGGTAGTGCCTGAGTCTATCATTTTTACTGGTATACTCCCTTTACCTAATTGACAATCAGTTCGGTGTCACCTTGTACTTTTAGGTTCTTGATTCCTCTTTCCTTTACAGCTTGCATGCTAAGTAGCAAAGATTCATACTCAGCAGTATTATTTGTATTGAAAAATTGCAATTTGAAAGAAAGAGGGAAAATCTCCTCTTCAGGAGATATCAGGATGGCTCTAGCGCCACATCAACTTGTTGCACAACTAACATCAAACTACAACATCCATATCTTGTTAATGTCCTCTTCCTGGATGAGAATCCATTCTATCAGACTCAGTCGATAAGAAGTAGTTCCCCATCCCTGATGATTCGAAGAGAATTTGGGCCTTGGGGTCGTCAGAGTTGGTGACTAGGTACTTCTTTTGTGATTCAGGCTCTAATGTCTACATTACTCCTTTGTGACGGGATTCCGGCTTTGGATCAGTCCTATAAATCTCTCCACCAACTTCCTTACAAAAACTTCTCCCTAGTAAAATTCCATATGCTATTGGAATATCAGTGTGAGGATGGTCATCTTTACCCTTTTCTCTAGGAATGCTGCAAATGCGAACTGTGTGTCTTTGATATGACCAATTAATGGAACCTATTTGGTTTCCATGGAGTAACATCTACTCGAAAGGCTTGGTAAGGGTGAGGCCCAAAGCATGGCTAACCTTTGCGGCATGACATTATCGGAAGCCCCAAAATCAATTATGTAGTTGCTTAGTTTGTGACCATTGATTAGGAGGGAGAGATAAAAAGGTTTAATTTTTCCTGACGTGGAAGTCGAGGCAACATTTATGCGAGATGTAAGAGGAGTGGAAAGGATTCTTTTGGGGAGACATGAGAGGGGACAAAAGCTTAGCTTTGGATATATTCATTAATTTGACAAGTTTCTCGGGGTTAGACTAAAGATATTCAGTCTCAGACATTTGAATCTTGGTCTTTTTAGCGTGATCGACTATGTCGAATGTGACCAAGGGTTACGTTGACAAAGGAATGAGTCCTTCATTTCGCGATGGTAGGGTAGGATACTAGTCTTTATAGAAACAGAAGAAGGTTGATTTGGAGGGGAGATAGGAGGAAAATATTTATTCAAAAGGTTTAATAGAAGGTTGAGCGGAAGAGGATTACCTCTTTTAGCAATTTTGGAGGTGTGTTCAACACAGTCTTCTCCTTTTGTATCATGGCAAAAATTTGCTTCTTTTCCTTATGAGCAAGTAAAAATAGCATATGACTGCTGTTTGCATACCCTTGGGTACCTTCCTCTTCATCAAATTCCTCATCTTCAAATTCCATATACCTGATCGTAGAGTCGCCAGTCGGTTCACCGAAATCTTGATCATCTTCACCTTGCGACGAAGGTTCTTCATAGATTTTCTCATCTTCTTTGATCTTGACCAAAACATTAACTGGAGGGGCCTCAAGTGCTAACCTTGGAGCAGCATTGGGAAAATGCAGCCTTTGAGAGGTGTTGTTGGGAGTGAAGTTCCTCAATGGGATATCCCGGTATGGAGTGGTAGACAAACCTAGGCTAATTACTTTTTTAACGCGAGCAAGTTGTTCATCATCTTTTGGAATCTTTGGATCGATGAAGTGGCTTGAGATGGAGTCTAAGCCTTCAGTTTGGATGGCTCTCGTTTTAACTTACCAAATATAAGTAAGTTATCCTCTATCCGAATGGCCATAACTTGAGTGAGGACCAAGGTGGTGATTTGTTCTTGTAAAAGTAAGAAACTTACTCTTGAACTCATGGCATTCACAAAGAAACACTTTTGATTTTCTGGTGTTGGCAACATGGTAGGTGGCACATGGTTAATCAATGAATTGAAATGGGTGATAAAATCACGCATGGTTTCATTGGCCTCCTTCTTCAAGTGAGTAATCTTTGATAGTAACGTAAATGCATCTTCTAAAGGCTTATACCTGTCTTCAAATGTAGTTTGTAATGTGGCCCAACTGGTGATAGATCCAGGTTGGCAAGTGTTGGAACCACTCTTTGCAGGTCCTTGCAAGGTCTCTAGAAAGAGGCGTACTGACATGTCTTCATGGGTCACATCTAGGATGTTGTATGACATAATGAATGTAGATATATGTGAATCCATGCTTTGATTTCCACTCCCATCAAATATTGGGAAATTCTTGCGGTTTCCATGAGGGAGTGCATGAACTAGATGCGGTAATGCAAGATGACCCATAGTTTTCCTCAAGTCTTGCCATTTGAAAAGTTGGAAAGAGGACATGAGCCGGGAGTGTGGTTCCGCTTAGTAACAAGGCACTATGCAAATTGATGTGGAAGCTCCTTGTGAAAACCGGTTCTTTCATGGAGGTGAGGCACTTCTTGCTGACCGATCAACTGAACTCAGTGATGAGAAACGTGTTGGTGTAATACTGAAATTGTGCCTCTGAAGTAGATCAAAAATAGGATCGACTTCTCCACGAGCTCTTCTGCTACGGGTAAATGGTTCACTGCCAGTGTATTTGCTCAGATTGGCAATAATTTGGAGTAGATTTATAATAATATTTTTGTTTGTACTTGCTGATTTTTTGATTTTTCTGGAAAAATCAGTAGCATGCACTTTTCTAAATACTTAAATTTATCCCTTTTAAACAACCGATTGCGGTTTAATGACAAGGATTAGTAGGGATAAAAAGTGGGATAATTTTAGTAAGCTGATTTTTAGATCTTAGATTTGATTTTTGCAAGGGTTTGAAAATATTTGTAAAAATATCAAGATCTCATATCTATGGAAATATACGGATTTTTATAAAAACTCAGCTGAACTAAAGGTTTCTAACTAGTCCAGATCTATAGATCTACTAAGAAAAATTTCAATTTGGGTCACTTTTGTAAAAATATCAGATTTTAACAAAGGGTTTAAAATTTTCAAACTGGTAGTGACTTTGACAATTTTTAATTTATTTTCTTAGTTCGATCCTCAGTGGAGTCGCCAAAAACTATTGGTCTAAAAATCTGTCGGGTGGGAAAATCTATGAATAGACAGGCCAACACTGCATGCGGGCATAGCCCCTCTTTGAGATAGCAAAGCAAAAGCTGGTTTATTGCTATACTACCAGCAAGAATCATGCAAGTCTTATAGTATTCTACCTTTAAGGGGGTTTTGGGATCTCATCCTAGAATAGTTAATTCCGACAAAGAATAAAAATTAATGAAGGAATGGAAGAAATATTGATCTAAAGGGAGAAAAGAATTGAATTCGAAAGTAGAAAGGTTAGAGGGTTTATGTTTTGGGCGGTAGTAAACAGAGTCAAACTTACTCACATAAACAAATATAGCAATATTGATAAACAAAATGACAAAAGTATATATGAATCTAACAGAATAAACACACAGATTTGATGTAAGAAAGATCTAATGCATATAACACATGAATTCAACACAAAGTCTCAATATTTGTATTAATGTTTTCTTTTGTTACAAGAAAGCTCAAAGTCTTTCTCTCCTCACTTCTATTTTTCATACAAGATTGTCCACCTTTGAATACTACAAGTATCCAAGTATTTATAGAAGGAGAAGGAGAAAGAAGACAAAAAGGAGCCAACAACTTATTTACAAAATATCTACAAAATATCTAAAAGTCAAATGTTGACTTTGGGCAATTTTGTGGATGACAACATCCCATGGTGCAACATGGATGATGTCATCATGTGTGCCAACATAATTTTAAATAATTTTACAAAAATGGGATTTATCCCAGGAGGAGGAAGCCTATTCATCATCATCCCTTTGCTCGAATGGAGTGTCTTGTTTCTGCTCTAGAGAGGCGATATGATATTGAGCTCGATACTCCATAAACTTGCTGATCATCTTTTGAAGTTGATCGTGATCGAGACCCTTTGTGTGGTATCCGATGAATTTGCAAGTTTCTCATTCATCTCTGAGCCTATCAGGGAGCTTGAAGTATTCATTTCCTGCCTCTATCGAGTACCTGACGAAATTGTGGCAAGCCAGAAGGTTGTTAATAGATTCTTTGTCAAAAGTGACCTCTGGTGTCAAACCTTGTGATGTAATTCCCTTGATAAGCTGAATAATATTGTTTACTTCTCTCAAGGTGAACGATGCACTAAGTAACCCTGGAGACATCCTCAAGACAATCTGCTCCATTTGATGTTTCACGTCTAGGGCTTCCTCCTTGATTTTGTCTATCTTTTCTAGGACAAACTCCATTTGATCAACCCGATAGTCTAAAGCGACAAGTGCTTTGTTGTGTGCTCGTGGGTGATCAATGACGCCAAATTTTAACAAGTCATCGGTCGAGAACTTGAGCATTTTCTAGAATGTCTCGTGTTGTAACCTGGACATGGTCCAACTCTTCGGAGATGGGTCCTGCTATTTCCTGGAGTTCATTGTTTTCCTTATCTATACTTTGGTAGAGGCATGTGAACTTCGTGATTACTTCCTCACTATGTCTCGAGGATCTGCTCTCTCCAGGAGGACACTGCTTGCACCTTGTTCACCAATCTTGGTGTATTCATTTATCTTCTCCTAACTAAAGAGTTCATGAGTTTCGGCGCAGCTACGGGAGGTGGATGGCCCATTCTTTATAGAGCTTGGAGAAGATGTTTGTTTTGTTCCTTTAACATTCTCTTCTCCTCCTTTTCTTCTTGTAGTTTATTTTAAAGGGCATCCATGGTTGATAGGGCCTCTCATTGTAGGCTCTCGATGATGTTCCCATTTTGACACAGTCACTTCAAAATCTGTAGGAGACAGATCTTCTTTCCTCGTTATGGGATCCGGGTAGGCTATTTCCGTAACCCTTTTGCACGAAGAAATTTTTGAGAAGTGAGTTATAGCTTTTGCTTCTTCGGTCCTTTAGCCGGGCTGATGAAGAAGTCCATGGGTGCAATGGGGACTTTCCTCTTATGTTGGCTTAGATGGTCTGAGATCTAGCTCGGACTTATGGGAGTGGGACCAGAGGATGACGAAGAAACAAGGGTGCAAGGAAGAACAACTGTAGTGGACATGGGGAAGTGTGTTGAGACACTTGGTGGTGGCATGGAGAAAGGGGCTGACACACCAATGCTCACGGGATTAGGATTCACTACAAGAGAGGAGGCCATGGGAATGGAAGGGATCTGCAAGGTGAAGGAAGAAATGCTTTGGGGACAGATCCACAAGGGAAGAGAAGATGGAGAAAGAGGGAGAGGAATGAAAAAGACGGAGGAGAAGACACAACCAAAAGAGTGGTTGTTCGAGTGACATGAGGAGGGGAAGAAGGAGTGAGAGGGGGGAACGGTTGGTACCTCACCGATTATAGTTATGACAACATCCTGAGTGGATGTGTCCGTTGGAGCACTTACGCTTCTTCTTTTCCTGGAGACACTAAGTCCACAACTTGCTCTTATGTGGTAGTAGGAGGGATTTCAGGAGCTTTCTCTTGAACAGTGCTTGCCTCTCCCACTTTATCTTTCCCTTTTCCTTTAGGCAAGTGTCCTGGCCTGGTGGGTGCATTGCCTAGGGGAGATGTGGTAAAATCTACCCCAAGATAGATGATACCATTTTTCTTACACCAATGCTCGGTGCGTTGTAGAGTAGGTTGAACCCTTTCTTGGATGGTCTAGGGTGCTTTGTTCCTATCAATATCTGTGAATGGCCAATCATCCCCATCCATGTCTAGGTAAACTTGATCAATTTCTGATCATTTTCTAGGAAATCCTTTGGGATGATGGCCACGCCATATTGAATGATCTCTGCTAGGGCTAGCCGAGAGTGATCCTTTCATCTGAGTTTGACTTCATGATTTAAGTTGATGTAGATATCCTCGATCTGAGGAACATGGATAGGATCGATCTTTTCCCTTGGAAGGAAACCACGAGGATCGAAGGTTGGCCTTCTTTGGGAAATTATGCTTCAAATTGAGCAATTCAAGCTCTGCATACATCTCCCGAGATTTACTTTGTGAGGGGCACGTGTACACACTTAATCCTGTGAGGGGGAATGGAATTCCTCCCTTCTTCCTCTTCATACAATTTTCGTGATAGGTGATAAGTTACCTTAACAACTCTAGAAGGATTAGTTTAGGATCCGCATATCTCGGCAATCTGGTGGGTTCTCCCAAGAAGTTGGCAACTCTTAGATAGGTATAGGTAGGCAATTGCGTAAACAATGCTCCCCACTTCACTCTTGCAGGTGATCACGCTTTTGCTTGTCCGACCATGAGTCATGTTGGGCCTCCAGAGGCAGATGATGCCATAGAAGAAGACATCATTGATCTTACCTAACTGAGCTATGTTGTTTTCGAGCCTCAATTCTGGATAGTATTCGTATATTTTGACCTAGGGCCATACCCCATACTGATTCAACCCTGGGTAGTCTCTCTCTGAGGTAGCTGCATATACTACGTAGGAGTTCATATAGAACCTCTCAGTTGTTGAAAGTTGTTGAAGTTGTTCCAAGATTGTATCACTGATAATATCGCCCTAGCCAAAATGTTGATCGGGCACATTCTTATTCCTTATTTCCAAATACCTAAGCATCCACTTGTGAAAGTAATGAGCATCAGGGAGCCCATGTACTCTACTTAAGAAGGTGATTGTGTCACTCAAATCTTACGAAAAATCACTGATGAATGACTTTGGGCCACCCGCTCACCACCTTTTTATTCTTGAGGTATACCTCGTTGATCATCTGTATGCACTTGTCCTCATTATCAGTCCAAGTCTTCATGCATTCTTCTTGACTTACTACCACAAAATGTCTATGGTGGGGGATTCCCAAGATAGTTTTAAAGTGTCGGGTTGCGAGGTTGATTATCACTTTTCCTACTCATTTTTGACACATCTAGTGTCCTTGTTATGTAACAACCCTACCAACATGATGAATTCATTATTAATTGCACTCTTTGAGAGCCACCAGTAAAGTGTAGACCACTGCTAACCAATTAATCCATCCATGGGCTTCCGGTGACCTTCTTGGTTCTAACCCAAAATTCATCCATGTCAATGTGTCCATGTTTTGAATCTCTGATATCGAGATTGCACTCTGCAAGTGAGTTAGGCATCCTGACCTTTTGGTATTTATACTTCATTTCTTGCTCTGTCAACTTGGCTTTGCCTTTGGACTTGGTTGGCTTCTTACTCGATGAAGACATAAGTGCACTCAAGGATTGTTGTTGCTCTACAAGAAAAATCAGAGAGTTCCAACGTAGAAGGGGCATGTTAGCCATCAAGTTGTCCATAAAATCTTTGTAGATTGAAAATTATACACTCATAAGCCTCTCGCAAGGCGTAGCTTTACTTGTAGGTTGCAGGGGTTTTGAAAAGTAAGGAACACCTTTAGGGAGTGTTACATGGGAGAAAGTAGTGCCAAAAGGGGTGCGGGGATAGAAATGCTACACACAACATTTAGATGTTGATGTCAAGGAATATGCGGTAGCACATAGGAAGTGCTTTAACTAGGTACAAATTTGTTTGGTGTAGCGAGGTCTCGGGGTGCGCCATTAGCGCGAGATGTGGTATGCTACTACATGAGGGTGAGGTGTGGCAAGCACATTTGTAGAAGGTGTGACACAAATTTTAATTGCGCTAAATGGTTTAGTTTGCACGGCGCGAGAAAATGTTTGGATAACATGTAGTGTTGTAGTTGCTTTAGCGCTTACACCTTGGGAATTTAGATTTTTAGGGCACAAGAAGGGCTTATGCTACACGGTCTTTTAATATGCCAATGGCACAACTTTTTTGATGTAACACAATGAAATAGTGTGCGAAAGGGTGCAATCGCATTTAGTGTAACAGAGTTTGCAATGCGCCATAGTGAAAATAGTTTCACTATGTGGGCCGATTTCCCTTTTTCTCAATTTTTCCTCTTTTAGCTCAGATTTTGATGTCCAGAAGGAAAACCTAGCAAGGCAAGGAGTGAAGGACAAATGGGCATGAATTATTTTGAGGCCGAGCCTTCCAGATTTGTAGATCTAGAAGGAAAGAGAAAGGAGGGTTTGTAGGTGAGTACTTACATTTGCAAATGGTGCTATCCTTTTCTTTTAGATTCATTTCCTTTATCACAACAATCCTATTCTCCCAAATTTTACATAAAACCACAAAGACCACAAAAATGATAACGAGGATGGCAGGGAACCACTTTCCTAGTATAAATAATGATGAAGGGATGAGGTGGGGTCCATGATCATGACAAATGGCATGCGCGGGCTGACGAGAGTAACTGACAGGCATAGAGGAATAACTTTTCACATTTTTTCAATTGTGAAAATGAGAGGTTAGTGCACCTATATATAGAAAAGTCCACATTTAATGCACCAACCACTTCTTCCTTTGGTGGACTGGGAGAGATGTCGACACGGAGGAGATTGTGCCTAGGGGTGGGTTTATTTGTGTTGATAGGATGATGGGTGCGCTTAGGGACATTTTTGGGAGGTGTGAAATTTGGAGTGTTGACACTCTAGAAAGTGTGCCAAAGGCAAAGATGGGCACACTTTTGCAAGATGTTACAACAATGGTTCTTGCGCCCAACCCAAAAAGGTTAAAAATGACCAAGTTCTTAAAAATTGATTTTATGGGAGGGAGTTCTAGGCCATTCAGAACATTAATAGACCTTATCAGGGGACTGAAATGGAATTTTGGTATGGTTACCTGCAAAATTGAACTTGTCAATTTTATAGGATAACAAACTCATGAATTTTATTGGGAGCTCATGATCTTCTACATTCTTCTTAGCTAACACATTAGCTAGGTATTTTTAGTGGCATAATAATAGATAAAGAAATCTTTGCTAAAGTCGGGAATGCCAAGGTTGGAGTCTTTGCAATAGCTTTTTAATGTCCTCAAATGATTTGTTCCCTTCAAAGTACCAACCAAAAGTTTTCTTCCCTTGCATCATATGAGCAATGCTCATAGTAAGTTCTCAAAAATTAGGGATGAATCTTCTTAAGAAACTGATCTTACCAAAGAAAGAATGGACACCTTTCTTACTTGATGGAAGAGGAATTTTATGGATGGCCTAAAATCTCTTCGGATCAATCTTGATCCATTCCTTTGAAAAAACTTGTCCTAACAGCTTTCCTTCTGTGACACAAAACACATACTTCTTGGGGTTTAAAGAAATCCCATGCTTTCTACACTTTTGCAATATTGTTTCAAGGTGTTGGAAGGGATCTGTTCTTGCCTTAGTAAACATTGTCAAGTCATCCAAATACACAACAACGCATTTCCCTTTCAAACTACCAACGAGACAAGTCCATGGCCCTCTGCAAAGTAGCACTAACATTCATGAGACCAAATGACATTTTATTTTATGCAAAGGTGCCCCTAGGAGTAGTAAAGGTAGTCTTATGTTGATTTGCGGTATTCACCTCTACTTGATTGTACCCTAAGAATCCATCTAACATATATAGCATCTTCGAGCTGTGACAACTTGTGATACTTGGTCCATCATGGGGAGAGGGTAGTTATCCTTCAAAGAACCCGATTTAGATTTAAAGTCCACACAAATCAAGATCTCACCATTCTTATTTCGACATGCACTATATTAGCAATCCACATTGAATGGTGGATGGGGAAGATGATCTTAGCCTTCAAAATCTTTTTGTATTTCTTGAAAAATTGTATCGCTATCTTTGGATTATATTTCCTTTGCTTCTATTTTAAGAGTTTGATCCTAGGCTTAAGGGGAATGAAGTGTTGCATTTCTTTAGGCTAAAAAGCCTTAAGATCATCATAAGAGTAAGCCGAACATCAACATATCTCTTCAACAAATTCACCACCTTATTTTTTTCTTCTTGAGTGCAACATTTTCTCGATGTTGACCATTTCGAGATCATCAAGAATCCTAATATTCACTTTCTCGATCTTAGTAGATTGGAGTGCTCCTTGGGAAATGTTAGAATTCATATATCTATCATGTTTATCAAAAATATCCTACAAACTCATCAGCCCTTTAGGATTTTTTTCTTTCGGTTTGATGCATCCATCTTGATCCATCTCTTCTTTGACACCTTCTTCATTTGATGACACACACTCTCTAGGAAGATTATCACTTCCTTTAAAGTACAACTAATCAAATTTGTCTCTGAGCTCCAAGAAAGAAAGAAAATGCTAGTCATCATTGAAAACTTGCCAATTATTTGCATTGTCAGGCATACATTGGGTCTATGGATCATCTCAATGGTGAATTTCTCTTGAGGGAAATCAGGATGAGGAATCAACAAGGACCCCAAAATAGCTAGAGAGTTAGCCCTAGTGTTCCTTTCCCTTAGCACAACTTCAATGGAAAAAGCATCAAGGAATTCAATGGAATCCCAGACCAGATTCCTATAGTGCTTCAACCTTTTGTTCTTTACCTGATAAAGGTATCTAACTTGTTTTACAATTAGCTCTACATCTCCATGAGCAAGAAGGTTCTTCACTCCCATTTCCTTTTCCATGCTCAACCCAAGAATGAGGGCTTCATACTCAACAATATTGTTGGTATTTTCAAACTTAAACTTGAAGGAGAAAGGATGAACCTAGCTGCCAGGAGAAATGAGCACTACACCAGCTCCGAACTAGTCAAGAGCAGCTTCCATCAAAATCCAAAGTCCACACATCATTAGGATCATGAATCACTCCCTTTGGAAGTCTTTCCTCATCTTGTGACATGATCATGTAGTTACCATGCCCTATAGCTGCATATAGTATATGTGCTTTAGGATCATCTATCTTTTGTAAAATATACTTTGTTTGTTTGTCGGTAGCAACTTCTTCATCTTTCCATTGACCAGGATCAAAGCATGTGACTAGTCCATTTGAATTTCCCCTCCTACCTCCTTACAAAAAATTCTACTAAGCAACATCCCATACGAAGGAGGAATATCAGCTACCAAAATGGTGGCTAAGACCCTCTTCTTTGGTAAATCAACAAAAGATACTTGTGCATCTTTAATTATGTGCACCAAAGGTACTTTGTTACTCTCCATGGAATAATAGGAACCAAAGGTACGTGTTCGGGTTAGACCCAAAGCATGAGCCACTTTTGTAGGCATTAAATTTTTGATGCACCTAAATCTATGACACGATTCTTGAGTTTGTGGCCAGCTATGAGAAGGGTCACATAAAATGGTTCAATTTTCTCATCAAGAGAAGTGACAACAACCAAAATGCTTGATTGAGATGGAGGAGTGGGAAAAGTGCCTTTAGAAGAATGGGTTGGGGTTTTAGATTTAGAATTTACAAAGTTAACCATTTTGGCAAACGCTTTATGATGGGTTTGATAGTACTCTTCCTAAGAAATATAAATCTTGTTCTTTTTAAGATGGTTTATAATGTCAAAAGATATAGATGTGGATAGGGAATCACTACTAGGAGTAGGAGGATATTTTTATCTATTAGCTTTATCACTTGTTGGACAAGAATTCTCAGAAGCAGAAGTAGAGGGAGAAGGACTAGCAGAGCTTACCTTTTGGGTGGAAGTAGTAGGAATAGGAGATCCTCTTCTTGCAATCAATGGGATGGTGACGGGGTATTCCTTGGATATTTTGGTAGGTTGCACAACTTTTTCCTTTTTGTTGATCTGCTCCCGAGTCATAACATCATATGACTCACTATTCATCTTAGCCACTACATCATCATAGTCATCTTCATCATCCACACCTTCAGTGGTGAAGAAATGAACTCAAGAACCACCAAGCTCCTGTAGCTCTTCATCATCTTCCTCTTCTTGTTCATCATATAGCCCATTTTCTTCCTCATCATCAGGCTCAAGAACTTCACAAGTAGCATTGATAGGCATCTTAAGGGGTGGACCTTCAATGGCCAACCTGGTTTGAGAAGAGGGTAAGTAGTTCCTAATCTGAAATTTCTTCCTTAGAACATCTTGATACAAATCATGTTGAGCCAATTATTTCTTAATGGTAATGAGGTCATTAGCCAGATTTTACACCAACTAATCTACATTACCTCCAAGGGAAAAGGAATAATAAGATGCTTTAGATTTGAAAAAATCCCTTTTAGCTTGCCGGACATGATCGGGTCATCTTCCACACCGACAACCAATCTCTGATCAACATCTAAAGTTGC
Source organism: Taxus wallichiana var. yunnanensis (assembly GCA_018340775.1). NCBI lineage: Eukaryota > Viridiplantae > Streptophyta > Pinopsida > Cupressales > Taxaceae > Taxus > Taxus wallichiana. The sequence continues at coordinate 447,373,095 of CM031242.1, forward strand.
AAGATTTTCTCTCCTCGGGGCATAACTTAATTTTGGCAATTGAGCATTCAAGAAGAAACACTTTTGAATCTGATTAAGCGGCCTAGTGTTTTGTGGAATATTATTAATCAACTTGCTGAACTTAGCCACAAATTCTCTCATAGGTTCATATGGTTCCTTTTTTATTTGAGAAATATGAGCTAACAAAGCATGCACATCCTCGAGTAGGTTTGAAACTCTACTCAAACCGAGTTGTCATGGTATCCAAATCGGTGATGGTCCCAGCGGGAAGATGGTAAAACCATTCTACTACATTGTCTTACAAGTTCTCCACAAATAGCCTAACAGAGACATCCTCATGTTCAACTCTAAGGACCTCGCATGCAACAATTAAGGCTGTAATGTGTTCATCAGGGGTGCACTTTGCCATTACCTCTAAATTTGAGAAAATTATTCTTGTTACCCCTAGGTATCTCATGTAATGGTTGAGGAAGAGCTAGAGGCCCAACTCTTTTACCTAAGGCAGAGAGGTGTTGCCATCCTTGGAAAGATTACTTGAAGTGGGCCGAGACACCAACACGAACTAGAGCACAAAGATTAGGGCTAAGTTATGCTTGAGGAATGCTACTAGCACAAGCTCTATCTTCAATAGGAGGTGTGCTTGCGGAACAAGCTCTTCTATTTCTTCTTGTTGGAGCAAATTAAAAATATTTTTGATCCGAGAGTTGAAATTAGGGATCTTCAATTCTAAGGGCCCTTCTACTTATGAGTGTATCTTAGAGTCGCTAGATCAAAGAAATGATTGAATTAGTTGTTCTTTTTAGAAAGGAAATTTGTTAAACAAATTCCCAAAGTCGATCGACAAACACTCTTGGGTTTTAGATTTGCACTTGGAATGAAACCATAGTTAGGGGAAAATCAAGTTTGTCCACTTTAATGGGAGAGGTTCCCTTATTGAAAGGAGGGGAAAACCTATGTACAAATACACAATCTTTTATTCGATTGTGGTTTCCCGATATCTTGAAATGTGTTTAATGCTTGAAAAGTTATCAATATGTGAGGACATAAGACTTGAAGAGAGGAGGGAGGAATAAGAAGAAAATACTTTTAGGGAAAAGAGATGGTAGAGAAAACCATTATATGTATTGATGAAATGAAATATAGAAGAGAACCATTCACATTTATAACAGCACAATCTGTAGACTCAAAGTTCTTGAGATTGTATAAACTAGATCACAAAGTTTCTAAACATGTAAGGATTAAATGATTCACAGATCAGAGAAAGAAGGAAAGAGAAAACAAATGAAAAAGGGGAAAACCCTTGTATTGATTTCTTCAGAATCGAAATTATAGTCCCGGGATATTAAAATTCCAACCTCGTATAATGGATCTCAAATCCTATGAAATATCTCGCAAGTAACGGTTACAACCTCCTTGATTAGGAAATAAATAGTTTCAACTTCCTTGAGTAGGTAAGAAATAGTTACAACTCATTCAAACCATTTGCATCCTTTCAAATTCTTGTTTCGAAAGAAATGTTAATGGCGTAGAGACCAAATTTTTAAATATATGGTTGTTACATTATTTCGCTAGCTAAATATGGGCCATTCGATCAACTTTTATAACTTTAAATTAGGGTCGTCCACATGGAAGAAGTTGATTGGAGTGGGCTTGAGGACGCCATTTGAATTTTTTTACCTATGAAGCTATGCCAAGATGACATGTGGGGAGCTCCACTAGATCCTTTATACTTAGCCTATTCGGGCTTGTTTCTGTGCTTGACTTATGTTGACCCTAGACACGTGGAGAGCTGGTGCTCATTTGAGTTTCCATTTTGGAAACGACTTCTGAAATTGCATCGAGTAGATGTGTGGCCTCTTTTACTGGTCCTAGACTATTCAATGGCCAACTTTGTCTCCCCATTGAATCTAACCACGTGGCGAGATGGTGCTCATTTTTAAACCATCCATTTGGGTTCACTTATGAAATTACACCATTGAGGCACGTGGAGGTTTCCGCCAAACCGTTCATACTTAGTCAATTTAAATAACTGGCTCTATCCCTTTTTGACTTGGGACACATGGAGGACTAGTGAAATTTTGAGAACTACCTCTGGATTTGACTCTTGAAGCTACCCCGATGAGGCACGTGTGTTTCTGCTAAACCTTCCATACTTAGCCAATTTTAGCTTGTTCTACCTTCATTTTTTACCTGGGACATGTGGAAAACCTGTGCTTATTTAAGGAATTTCACTTGGGCCCTACCCTTGGGGTTGCACCATTTGGATGTGTGAAGACTTCTGCTATTACTTGAAACTTGGCTATACCGCATCCAATCATAGATCTCCACATACTACCCGTGGATGCTTTGAGGCAAAAAATTAATAGGAAAGTACACTGTCTCTCTTGATTGTGGGAAGAAAATAAAAATAAGGGGAAAGACTCCATTGTTACACCTAACTTTTAAATTGTTCTCCATGGAATGAGAAAATTGTGAACAATACCAGGCTCGACGTGACTCAATACTCCAAGGTATTGACTCAAAATTTGTGAAAATTGACTTCAACAAAGGGGAATTTTTAGGGTGATAACGCAGCTGCAACTCATCATCTCCATATGTGGTATAACCTCTATAGTATGCATATCCTTGATCTTGATAGATCCATAACTTAGTGGATAGCCAAATTGTCCTACATCTTTCTCATAGGAATATGAATGCTCATATTGATTATCATCATAAAATGGTTCCGGAGGGGTGTGAAAATAGCTTGGAGATGAACTTTGCAAATTAGGAGGAGGGTTGAATTGGTATGGTTATTGCTACAAGTGTGAATTCCATGCGGGAATGAAACCATGATTTCACAACTTCATGGGCAAAAATAAATGAAAAATGTTGAAGGAAAAATAGATGAAATGGGTGGATACAAAACATTTGCAACTCAAAGAGTGGATTTTGACTAGATGAAGTCGTCGGATGTGCTTTGCAGGTGACTCCAAAGGGTATAATTTCACCAAGAGCACAAGAAAACTTGATAATATGAGAAGAATATCAAAATTCACAAATTGAAGGGCCCTAAACCATATGTGGGAGTTGTAATGTTTTCACTAGTAGTTGATCTCGAAATTTGAAATTTTGGAACTTAGCTCTTGTAGTAACCTCCAAAATGAAAAATGCAATGTGCGGTGGAAAATATGATATCTCAAAATCCAAACTCAAGTCTAAAACCTAAATGTCCAAAATTCCAAAATTTCAAATTTTGAAATGCAAAAAAAAACCCAAAAATGTATGAAATTATGAAATTGAAATTTAAGACCTATTTTGGAATCTCTCGAACCCTGATATATATTTTATGAAACTTTTATCCCATTTTTCACATGTTAAACCCTAAAAATCCATTTTAGAAGTTGGACCCTATACTAAAACTTCCAAAATCTGAAATGTGCAATCTCGAAATCCAAGTGCAAGGGACCTCTGAAATCTGAATTTCTTGCAATACAACAAGGTGGCTAAGATATTTATGATTGAACACCTTTGAAAATGAAAGTTTGACTTCGTGAAGTCCGACCGGACATGGAAAAATTGTTATCACAAAATCATAACACCCCATGAATCGTTATCATGTGAATTATGCATTCCGTGTGATTGGGTAACATGGGTACCACCTATCAAGATGCGAGACTTCGGGCTTGAGATGGAATTATGGAGAAGTTCAGATTCCTCTTCCTAATCCTAATTATAAACTCCCTTAATGCAAGAAAACACCTAACTAAACCTATTCTAACACTTCTAAGGAGACAAAGATAGATAAAATACATGAAATGAAGGAAATCCTACACTAGAATGGTGATAACACCAAGAGAAGGGGTTGTTAGACACTTTCCCAGCTTGCAAAATGGAGAAAGATGATCATGGGGACGATGGACATGCACTAAATACCATAACACATGCATTCACCATCCCAAAATAACCATAAAAACATCAAAACCATGCAATGGAAACCATAATATGCACAAAACACCTATTAATGAAGAGAGGCAAGAGGAGACAACAAAATTTTGCAAGGTTAGAGAAATTAACACAAACACGAGTTTAATTGCTCCATTAAATTTGCATAGTACATCATAGTAGGGAGAGACAAGTGTTTCATTACAAGATTTAGAATGTGAAGGGTTGAAGTCCTATAATTCACAATAACCTAGCAAAAGGAAAGAAGAGGGGTGGATGTGGAGGAAAAAAGACTAACTTCGAATAATGCAACCTCTTTACAATTTATAGAGGAAATTTTGAGAGAAGGGGAGGAATTTTGGATTTCTAGGTGCATGGAGCTCCATATCTAATTGCATCATATTATGGGGTCCTTTGATGTTGCCCATACCTCTTGGTACTTTGCCCTTTGTTGGAAAAATGGTTCCCATAACTTCATTAATGCCCCCAATTGACCAGGACATTGTTCAATCTTTGGAAGGGTTTCTAAATTTTCAAAGTCCCAAAACCTCTAAAATTATAGTTTCAGAGTCGATTTCAAATTTTTTCCCCTTTAGGAGATTAGATTCTTCCTCACCGAGCCCACATATTATTATTTATGCAAAGCCCAATCCCTGAATTTATGAAACTTTGAATTTTTGAATTCAGACATCCGAACTTGCTCGCTCACTCATCTAATATTCATCACAAACCCCAAGACTCGAATCCCTAAAGTCTGAATTTTCAGACTTTGGGCTCTCTTAACCCCTAAAATCACCCATGCTTGCCTTTCCTTGGCAATTTGACCACGACATCCTCCTACAAACCCAAGCTTGATGCTTTGACCTCGTTGCATTGACCCCTTTCACCAAGTTTTTCAAGCCGACTGATGAGTTTTCCATTGAATTTTTATTTCTCTCCGCCTACATTAGGCACTCAGATATTTAACCTACTCAAGAGTTTTTCATCGTCTTGATCTTGATTCACCTAATGGAGAGCTCCATGAGGCTGACTCTCGACTATAGCTCGGTGAACGGAGCTCATTTGGTCATGTCTGACTGATGATTCTCTATTTGCGAGCCACGACTTATCTAATCTCTTCAGTGTTGGATCAACTTCCTTTCCCGAGTCGGCCCTTGTACTAATATTTCAACCTGCCACCCTGGCCGCTTTGCCATTTCATCAACCTCGTTGTTCCTCACACCCTTATTTTTAATGTCGAGCTCGACTGATTTATCTTTCCTGTGGCTTGACTCACCTGATTTCTCCCTCCATGGTAACGTCAACAACCTTCATGTCTTGTTCACGAGCTTGGCTATGTCCGAGCTCAAGCCTCCCGAGTTCCACCCTAAGTGATCTCCCATGCTTTGGTCCCGGTGTAAAATTTCAAGATCATCCCCTATATTGGTACCATCATTACCTCACGAGAACTTATCCCCATGATCAAAACCTTCCTCATAGAACCCGCATCATCATGTCAATCCCTCCTAGACTTGACTCATCATTTCCAAAAATGCCGAACACCACTTCCATGTAGGCACCAACTCCTTTATGGAAACATTACATGAGCCTTATCTCGCTAACCCTACCTCTAACACACCCGGTTTCTATTCCTATTAACTTGGATTGACGAGTAGCTCAAATGCGAGCCCTCCCGCTTTCTTTTATTCGTGACCTTAACTCAATTTCACCGGCCTTGAACCATACATTTCCCTCCAAACTCCCAAGCCGGATATCCTAAGCCATGATGTGCTACCCTAACTTGCCCCCCCTATAGTTTTCCCAAACTAATCCTTAGCTCGCTCAGGTGTTAAAGAATCGGCCTCGCTAATGCAATCTTATAGCTCGTTGAGCTTCTTGCCGACTTGTTTTCCATCTTGGTGCCCACTAGTGGGTCATTTTGCAAATTTATCTATTTCTTGGTATTTTTTCCATGTTTTCTCAAATTTTCCACATTAGCAAGCCAAGAGAAACGGAGTGAAATGACTTTAGGGATTGTTGTTTTTTTGATATATTCCTTCTCATTTTGGCACGAAAGTTTGCCATCGAGGCCCATTTTATTCTTAAGGAAAAACCGAGTCCCTCAAAAACCAATAAGAGGAAAAAATTCTTTTGAATGGTTTCAATCTGCCGAAATGATTCTAATTGCTTCAAAATACCCGATTGTGCTTCTAAATAATATATTTTTCTTGTGATGGCCTTGTGTAGTGCCCAGTATGGTATTACCCTATTGTCCATTTTGTCATGGGGAAAAATGGATAACAAGTCCATAATAGTCATTATTCTTTAGGTAATTGTTGTGTCAATGTATGAGTTTGCATCATATTATAATATAATGGTCTAAATCAGTGGTGTCAAGAAGTGTCTTCATAAAGGATTATTTTCCAAAGGGTTTTTAATTTTGAAAGTCTACAAGTTGAAGTAATTATAAGACTCTTGATTAAGAGGTCTCTTGGAGTGTGAAAAATGGTTCTCTATCATCAAGGAGTATTGTCGATTGTATATGAAGGTTTGTTTCATGCTTCATATATTACTAGTACTTTGTATCATTAAAAATGAAGTTCTCCATACATGAAATTGTAGAGCAATCCACTATGACTATGTTTTTATCTGATTCTACTCATCATAGAGTTGCTAGTTTTGTATCAAAACAAGGTGAAGGGATATGTGAGTGTTTTTATACTTGAGTGTATAGTTATTTTAATCTAAGGAATTGTTGATCATATGATTAAAGGTTCCCGAGTTTGTCTCATGATTGTAAATACACCAAGTATCCTAAGGGTTGATAATATGATCATGCTCCATAGGATGTGTAATGTTTATTTAAACTATATTGTGAAGTCAAAGCTTGTTCAAGGTAAGTCTAAAAGTCATCTAGAAGGATTCAATGGTTTTGTTCAAGCATCTTAAAGGTCTCAAAGTGTTGTTTGTTAATGTCATGTGTAAGTATATATAGTCATATGAGTCAAAAGTCTGAGTATATTAACAAGTTGGGGTTCAAGGTATTGTTAATTCATCAAAGTAAAGTAAATCACTAGGTTAACATCATGAGTGGTATGTGTTGATCATAAGAAGTGTCTTTCATTTCACAAGATGGTCTATAGTTTGAGCTAGAGTTTTTAAGGTAATCATATATGATTGTAGTTTTAAATACATGGAAAGTTTGTTGAAAGAGTTTTAGGAGTAAATGAAAGTATCAATGTGTGACCTATAGTTTATGTAAACATTCAAATAATTAAAGTGTATATGTTTGCAATTAGGAAGCTTGGTTAAGGTCGTATAGTCGGACTTTGTTGTCTTGTTTGAGAATGATCATTTGGATCTAGATAGTGTGAGAGTTGACCTTGGGTCAACATGTTAGAAGCCAAATCTCTAAGAAGGCATTATATAAGGTTTTGAAGGTGCTCTATGTGTAAAATTCAAGGTCTTGAAGGCTGATAGTTAAGTCTAAAGATGATTGTTGATGGAAGGGTTTGAATCTTGAAACCCTAATATTAGAATTCTATTCTCCAAGATTTTTGGAAACCCTGAAGGGATATTTGATCCATGGATGAGGTTTCTTCATGATATTTAATAAGTATTATTTGAATTTGAATAAGTTTGTACAAAGGATTCTAAAAAGTTTTATCTTTCTCCAAGATTGAGGAAGATCTGCAAATGGTTATTTTTATCAAATCTTGCAATCATTAAAGGTGAATTCCTATGAAGTTGTTATGTTTCTTAGGACTATAAGGTCTGTAGATGATCTCGAAGAAATAATTAAATATTTCCCATGATTTTCAACTCAAATGAGTTTTATCACAAAGATAAGGCTTTTAAGATACTCAAGAAATATTTGCGGGGCTTGAATGGAGAAATTCAAAGAAAAATACATGTCTTCCCTAAAATAAAGAAGTTTGATAATTACGCTTCTAACAATGATATTAATCATGTGTTGTATGGGTCATTATACCAAAATAAATAGGTTCTTCTAATTTCAATTTGTTTCATTGAGCTCTCGAAGTTCAAAGTTATGCTTAAGAATAAAGAGGTCTCTGTTCCATTACAAGACCATCTGTAGAAAATTATAAGTGCATATGAAGATGTTGACATGAAGCACGTACAAAGATATGTGAAGGTAAAATTTTGTATTTCCATATGGATCATGACTATAAAGCATATGTGTTCCTCTTGAAGGTTTTATTAGGTGTATATGTATGAGCATTTATAAGTGAAAATTCTATGTTCACACATTGATATTCTACATTGATCTACAAAGAATGAAAGAAGTATTGAAAACATGAACAGGTTGTAGAAGTATATGTGTGTGTCAAAACATGTATCATGTCAAGCCTTTTCAAGCCTTCAGTGCCTAGACATAGTTGGTTATGTCCTTGCATCTTTGCATTAATATGATCACTATGTTCAAATCTTGGTAAGTACATATTTGACATTATTGGTTCATGGATGAAGTTTGGATAAAAAGAAGTGTATTTTAACTCTTTCATGGTTTAGTATGGAAATTTTATGCTGCATGAGTGAGGTTTCTTAGTCTTAGAAGACTGTATGAATGTGTCAATAAAAGGTTCAGGTGATATAAAGATGTGTAGAGGATGAAAAGGTAGTGAATGTACATTATAAGGACTCTAAAAGATGCTCAAACAAGGAAAGAATCCCAATTTTTGTCTTTTTAGTTAATAATGGATAATATTTTTATAGGGGAAGAATTTAAAATATGATTAGATTGAGATGATTTTCAAAATAATTCTGAAGGAGTAATTTAGGGGAATTAGTCCTTAAGATGACTATGCTAGTATTGGAGGCAAAACTAGTTATTTTTTGCATGGTACAACCCTAAGAAGTGATGTTTTAGCATGAATAAAGAAAAATTGAAGACGATATTATTTCGAGGGGATATTTTTGAGGCTCATTACACATCCATGGATCTTCATATGTTGATAAAGAAGGAATGAAGGAGAGTTTCAGTCCCAAGGAGAGCTATTTGAGTCATTTTTTTCATCAGTGAGTTGTATTTTTCCATGTCTACTCATCATTGTAGCATTTTTCATAGATCTCAAAGGGGAAGATAAGCATAAAAAGCATGGAAAATATTCAAGTAGGTTTTTTTGGTCTTGTTGATTGCCATCAATATTTCTAAAGGTGGTTTCCATCAATGACAAAGGGAAGATTGTTGGCCATTTGGTGTTTGTGTTATCAATGATGTCAGGTCCATTGATGGCAAAGAGTTTCTTGAGGTCATGTCAATCTCCATGAGGTGTTAGTAAAAGGTAAAGTATGAAGGTTGATTGGTAGTGTCCATGTTTTGTGATGTTCTATGAGGTCCTGGTGCATGGTCTAGTGAGGTAATTCTTAATTGTATTCCTCCCAAGTTATTTGCATATTTTCATGAGGTTACACATTGTTATAAGGGCGTGTTACACAAGTTAATGAATCAGAAGAGTCAACATGGCCGATTCAAGAGGTTTCATGGTTGAGTAAGGTTATTTGAGGCATATTCCTAACCTCAAAGCATACATAATGGTTTAGAGGTGTGGTTTTGGATCTAGTCAGTCACATTGAAGCATGATAACATCAAGGTGGTAGTATAGCTAAGGTGTATAATGAGTTTCAGGTCAGTTCTTAGAGGTTTGATGGTGTTTCATGGTCCTTGGGAAGAAAACAACCGAGGAACAAGAAAATAAGCACATGTAAGTCATAATGGATGGAGATTTTCAAATCTATTTTGGCTAGATGGGAGTATGGTAAATTATAGGGTGTTTTCATGACGCTTCTTGACAAGTTTCAATTCATTCAAGATTATTTTTAAGATATGTCATTTTTGGTAAAATCAGGTGATTTAGAGTGTGTTTTTGAGACAAAAGTGGACCTTCTGATGCTTGCTATGAATTGTGTGCTATGCATGGGACCAATTGATTTAGGTGGATGTTTTTCTATATAAATTATAGGGTTTAGAAAAATAATTAGGTGGTTTGATCATCACATTTTTATGAATGATCGTTAAGAAGATAAGTTGCTTTGAAACCCTAGCTAAACCCTAGCTCAAAGTGACTTGGAAGAAAGTGAGTATCCTAAACTATTTTTAATTATTTTCTCAAAAGTGATGATTATATGTGGTATAGGACTCCTAAAAATTTATAGACATGTGTATTAGAACATGTTACCATATGTGTGCCCCACCTAAAAATTCCTATTTTTGAAGAAGTTCAGTTTGTGGAAAATATCTTTAAATAAAGTGATGAGTAAATTGACATTTTTTTACCCGTAGAATTTTTCTAGACGTAAATGATAGTTTCAAATCATGGTTGAACATATAAAGGTAAAAGTGTTCCCTATTTATGATGATTGATTTTTGGAAGATTGGAGTAGCTTATGGTAAAATTTGAATTGCAAGAGCTACATGAGGAGTCGACTCGTTAAAGTTGGGTTTTGATACTTGTTCAACGATGTTTCCAATGGTATATCAAAATTGTGTTTTTTATATGGTATTAAGAAGTTATGACTTATTCTTTAAGGTTCAAATGAGGAGGATGCTTTGTTTGGCATGGTGTGGAGAAGATTCATAAGGTAAGATGATAGTTATGAGTTGTTTCTAATTGTTGAAGGTTTATAAGTACTTATACCTCATTTATAATGGTATTAAATTATTTGGTTAAGCTTGGAAGGGGTGTTTTAGGTGATTGAGAAAGTTGACTCAAGCCTAGTTCTTGAGTCCTAGAAGGATAAAATAGCGATTTCGAGAGATGGACCTAGTTGAAGGCCTTCCACTTGGAGTTGGAAGGAAATGTAAGATGTTATGGAAATTATATTCAGAGGGATTTATAATGGTATATGTTTTTGTCTTGGTGATGATATTTTCTAGGTCAACCAACTTAGTTTGTGATGAAGAAGGATGTTATTTTTTCAAAGTATATGATTTCTCAAACTTTGAAAGATTGAGGTAGATAGTGCATGTAATGGATTAATTAATGATTGATATTAGTTGGATAGTGAATAGGGATGAATTTTTTCATATTTAATACCTTTGAAGGTATTTTATGTGACATAAAGGGTGAAAAAAATTGAGTTAGTAATACTTCTTTTTGTGTAACTCAGTTTGGTGAAGAGGAAAGTTAGTGTGGTTTTCACATATGGATGTTTCATGAGCTATAACATGCATGGATGTGATATAAAGGTACCTAGGATTACATAACATGGTTACATGTAATATTTTTTTGTTATTGTGTGGTATTGATGCCCAAAAGTTAATATTGGCTCCTGAAACAATTGTTTTGAGAAGGATATGAGCCTTCTTGAGTGAGTTATGAATAATTTGATTAGTTCATGCTTATGAAGTTTTTTGGATGATTGTGATATGTTATATTTCAAATATATGGAGAATTTGGAAGCTTGAAAAATCATGGTTATGGTTTTTATAGTTTTAGCTCATCCAAGTGATGGATTTTTGAGCTAGTTTTCTGCATTTTTAGTGTTTTTGGACATGACCAACCTATATAGGTCCAATATGAATGTTTTAATGATTGTATTGGAATTGTTTAATATGTATTGTTAAAATTAAAGAATGGAGACTAAATTTATGTATATTTTTGAGTTGAGAAGGTTATAAAGTAAGGGTTTGAGTTTAAATTTGAACTAGTTGTGTGAGAGGGGAAAATGTGACTTGCCTAAGAGTGTGAAGGAGCTTCTAATGCATAAAATCAGAGATGTATAAGTATGTGAAATGTTGAGGAATAATTTAAGGTATGCGTGAAAGGGTTTGAAGCCAAGATAAGTCCATAAAGAATAAGAAATAATGAGTTGAAGGAATGAGGGTTTGATGGTGTATGTGTGAGCTGAATTTTTGGTCTCCATCAATTGTGGAAGTAACAATATTTGGAGATCATCATCTTTGGATGGTTGATTTTGTGCCTAATCATCTTAGTGGGTTTTATCCTCTTTGTGGATTGGATTATTCACTAAAGTAGGGGTTGGTTCTCGTTGTAGGGTTGGTGCCCTACTAAACTAAGGCTTTGTGTTCCTTGTGAAGTTAGTGATTCACTAAATATATTTTCTTTGTGTAATATAAGCATAGTTTTAGTGGGTTTTCTTCCCCATGAGGGTTTCCCACTTATATATGGTGTTTATGTGTTGTGTATATTACATTATGTTGTTGTGATTGAATGTTGAATATCTTAATAAGATCACATGGTTATGAATGATGTATGGAAAACTTAATGATGAATGTATAGTTTGGTAAATGAAGTAAAATTTATTGTAAGACTGATTCACCCCCTCTCAGTCCATTGTGCTTACAATATATAACTACCTAAAAGGGACGTGTGCTACATTTCGGCATCTCCATCAACCAATATTCATTTGAATATTGTATCCCAATGTACATAAAATTTAATTGATAATATATTTCTACAATATAAATTATTAATATTTAGAAAATAACAAAACATAAGATATATTGGTGGGCCAAGATTTCCAAATATGCAATATTTGAAGAAGAATGCCCTTAAGATAGGGAAAAACCATACAATTCTCCTTAAGGAATGAGTAACTCCACAATATACCAAGATGGGAATCAGCTTCAAGGGGACACCTCCAATATACCTCTTCCAAGTGGAAGACTTAACTCATACATTCATGACATACTCATAATGATACTCACTTCCTCTATATATAAATATATTACTCTTAATGGATGGGTAACAACTAATCGCAATATAGGATGACTCATTACTTAATATAACTAATTCCTATGTGACCCCATGTATATTATAAACATATAACTAAGGGGGATATGTTCCACATGTAAACATCTCCATCAACCCATATACAATATAATATCATATCCCAATGTAAATAGAAAAAAATATGTTTGTGTGTGGTTTGGTACTAGAGAGTGAAATATTTTATAGCTTGTATGAAACCATCATAGGTTTGAAACTTACTTTTTAAACTATGCACATGCATTTTCTCACCAAAATTTTATTGGACCATGTGAAAGAAAAAGGTTGTTCAAATCAATTACCTTTAAAAACATCCATCTAGATGATGATTCACCTTCACTATCACATCTGATTTTACCTAAAATCCCAATGCATGTAATATTTTGACACACTAATCATTTATCCAAGTGGGAAGTTACTACCGGTCGATGTAGTCCTTAAGAGAAAAAGAAACATTCTTAAGGGGTCAATAAAAGTTAAAATTCGTGTTGTTGTTTCACACTATCTATGAAGGCTATAGAATTTTTTTATATTATGTTATTTTTATGTGGGATGCCTATAATGATACCAAGTAGATATCCCAAAAATATAAAAACATGCAAAGATGGCCATCAACTTTGTCACAAAGCCAAAACTTGTTAAAGAAGAAAAAATAGTTGTTGTAGTAACTTCAACACCATTTTTTTAGTCAATGATTTACCTTTTCCATGAAATTCATAATTTCCTAGAACCATAAGGCATATTATATTTCCACATTGATCAACCACTCAAGTGGGAAGTTGTTAGTGGTTGGACGTGTTCATTAAGACAAAAGTGAACATTCTCAAGGGTTTAAGAAAGTCCAAGTTCACGAATCCATTGCATGTTATCTAAGAGGGATATAAATGTATCATCTATTACATTAGGTACATGTGGTATCCCTCTAATTATTCCAAGGAAATTTCTTACTAAATCGAAGCACACAAATGGTGATCGGGTTTGTCAAATAGACAAAACTTTTTTAACAACAAAAAATTCTCTCTATTATTCTAGTAACTTCCAAACCATCCATCCACATAATGATTTTATTTTTCCAACATATATATTATAGAGAAAAACCCCAAGGAACATAAACTTTTCATACTTGATCAACCATTGAAGTGAGAATTCACTACTAGTCAAATATATTCATTAAGAGAAAAGTGAACACTTTAAAGGAGTTAAGAAATTCCAACTTCTGGAAGCCCTTGCATGCTATCCAAGAAGGATAGAGATATGACGTATATTCTATTAGTTTCATGTGGGATCTCTTTAAGTACTTCTATCAGCTCGATCATAAAATCAAAAGCTTGAAAATTTGAGACCTAGTTTGTAATGTAGCCAAAACTTTCATACAAATAAAAATGTTTCGCATTTATTATAGAAACTTATATACCACCCATAAATGCAATGATTCAAATTCTCCATCACATCCAAAATGAACAAAAACTCTAGTGTAGGAAAATTATTTTTAGTTATTAGCCACTAAAGTGGGAAGTTTATAGATTGTATGTGTTCCTTAAGAAAAAGGTGATCTTTCTCAATGGGTAAATCATGTAAAAATTCGGGAAGCCTTTGGACGATATCCATGAAGGCTAGAGTCACTCAATCTATTATATTTTATTCATGTGGGAGTCTTCAAATTATTCTTAATAACATAGTCACAAAATTATAAGTATGCAATTATGTCAACTAGTTTTTCATGTATCTTAAAATTGCTCAACAACAAAAAAAAGCTACTTAGTTGCAAAGTATTTTCCCAATCATCACTCCGGATGAAAATTCACCTTCACCATCATGTATTTAAAGCCCCAAAACTGTTGACCATTTTTGGTCAATCTTTGGAAGAGGGTATACGAAACATTCAAGTTGCTTAGGCTTAGTGACAAGTTGGGAATGTGCACAAAACACTAAAAATATACATCTTGATCCATTATGCTTCTTCCTCACATTAAATTCCTTTCAAGTTTGCACCCTTTCCAAGATCATGCATCAAACATTCCAGGACTATTGCGGTGTCATGGAAAATATGGGAAGGGAATCAAATATCGAGAAAAACACACTTTGGGATGGAAGAAATTCAAATTGCACATTTAGAATTATCAAAGGAAAGTATAAGTTGTAGAGGTGATAACTTTTTGTTATCAGTTTCAAATCAAGAAAAGGTACAATTAATTAATTTTATTCCTTTATGATTAAGTGAAATTGCATTAGTGTGTTGAGTTATTTGGGTTCATTCCATATCATGTTACTGAAGGAAAATGAAAAGGACATAAACAACTCATCATATAAAGAAATTTTCATTTATTCATAAGGGAAAGAGTACATGTTTCTCACACAAGCCATGAGAAATAACTAGAAGAAAAAATGCATACAAATGAAAAACTTAAAATAGAAAGGAGAGAAGGGACTAGTCATTTCTTGATGATTGGATCCCCTCTTATTCAACTTTTTACTCCATCTTTTTGCACTACTTCTCTATACGAAAAAAGGGGAAAGAAAATGATGTTAGATCTCAACATCATCTTCACTCCATTTTATTTCTATTTTTTAATGTGTATGCATTTCAAAATCAATTTTAGAAATTAAGACATCTCATTCGAGATAGCTAGAAATGAAAGGAATTCAAGACTACTTCATGATGAACATAATATAGAAATTTACAGATATACAAAATGAAACATGCCATCTACAGGAATTCCTCTAATGATCATATCTTTCATGAATGAAATGCATACAAAGTGTCATTCATAATGTACAAAAAATGGAAAAAATTGCAGTAAGCAACATCAAGTTTATAGTCATGTTTTGTATCGCGAAACAACATCAAACTTTAAAGGTATTATAAGGAATATTTAAATGAAAAAAATCTTATTCGAAAATATATGTGAGAAGGAGCTGCATATATCATTACAAGAATCAGAGGTATTTGATATATGTTCCATCTATGTCTTGAAAATATGAAAAGATTTTCAAAGTTTATAAGTGTCTAAAAAATGATCAAGCCATACAAATGCTAAAATGCAGCTAACAAGCTATAGGAAGGTCATACATTAAAGCACTAAAGCCCAACATGAAGTATTTTTGATAGTATAAGATCTAGATAAATATTGAAACTAAATTAAAATATATATACAAAGCTAAACAATAGGTTCCAACCATGAAGATACCAATAGAATAGATCAAACTAAGCTATAGAAGCAATCAAATTCAGTAGCTATACCAATCAAAGCATGTTATGGATGGTACTTGGTTACAAGAATTTTCATGATATTTGTGAAGATGTGAGGTTGGTATTCAAAAATGCAATGACTTACAATGATGAAACACATTATGTTTATTTAATTGAAAAAACACTCTAATTTTTTTATAAGGAATAGAGTGCATTCTTTCCTAAAGTTATGATAGAGGAAACAAAGAGAAATCAAGAAGAGGAAGACGCCAACTCAAGAGAAATTTCTATTATACAACTTGGATATGATGTTTCTTCCGAGAAAATTGCTAATGAGATAAACTTTGAGCTAGATGAACATAATGCATGACCGGGAACTTAGAAAAAGATGTCTCAAAGATGCAAGATGATGTCTATAAAAGAGAGTTACATAATGACCTCACCTAGTTCTTTAAATACTTAGAGCTTCATTATGCAAACATGAAGACTTTGAAAGCAATGAGTTTGAACACATAGTTGAACTAGCTCATAAAATTGAAAAAGGTAGAACTTTCTTCTTACAGTGATCTCTAATGGTGGCCCAAATTTCATGAAAAAGTTTTTAAGAGATAAGGGATACCACGATCTTGAATAAAAAAATCCATATAAACAACAATACTAGAAAATGGAAAAATATAGTGATAGAATGTAAGGTTTCTTATCTTGTAACAACCCAGATCCAAGTTGCAATATGGTAAAACAAGAAGTATGCAATATCAGGATACAGATCTATATGAAACATGGCTAAGCTTGATGATGCAAAGCTAAGGAAGAAAAAATGAAATAATATTTTTCAATGAGACATATTTGAAGATCTACTACAAAGAGTTACAACATTAGGGTAAATCTATTTTATTTCTACAAGCATAAAAGGCACAATTCACAACGATATCACAATACCAAAGGAAAGAGCATCCCAATTTTAAGCTATGTAACTCACATAGAAAAGGTACAAAGAGAATGATATGATATGGATATAATAACATCAAGATGTTTTCTTAAAATAGAACAAACTTACAAGCATTATAAATGAGGAAATAAATTTTAAAGCACCATCGACCTTGAGTATTTTTATCTCAACACCCATAAGCGTTGGAGATCCTAAGAATAGTTCTCACATTTACGAGCACACATAGTTGTAATGTACATGAGGCGAGTTAATATAGAGCCAAAGTATGAAGGAAGAGGTCACAATCGGAATGGAAATCTCACAGTCAAAACAAGATACCTTTCACAACAAACCAAAAACCATGAGTAATAATGTGGCTTGAGTGAAACCATCCAAATCTGAGCAATACACAACAGAGATTCAAAAAACCACCAAAGATACCAAATGTTCATCTTAAAATCTTGAATACAAAAGTGGAATTGTTATCCATTTTCACCTCACAGGTGGAAATGGACAACTGGGGAAGCCTTGCATAGAAGTAGTTGTTAATAGGCCCGATTGACACTTTTTGCACATGTGCAAAAATGGGCAACTCGAAACTTCGTTACGATGGATGGAATTGGTGAAGTGAACCTAAGATAGGGGAGATTCTTTCAATTCAATATTGTTTCTATTGGATTAATTAATGATTACATGAAATATGTAGCTATGTGTCTGTTACAAAATGTAACAGATCACATAGTCTACAATTTCATGATTATCTTCAACAAAAGAATAAAAATCCCTTAAATACAGATGTGTAAACTTGATGAAGACCGAAAATACAGAATAGATGAAGTGTTAAATTTTGGAAAAACAATCATAGTTGCACATTTTCAGTAATACTACTATTCATTACTAAGGGTAAAGGTATTTTAAAAATTTAATTCCTTCATGATTAAATACATTCAATTATGTTATTGAGTTGTTTAAATCATTACAAAATCAGTATACAAAGCTGAAATGCAGAAAGAAATACATATCTCAGTTTTAGAATTCAATGTTTTATTAATAAGGAATTTCAAATACTCCCACACAAGCCATGGGATGTAACTCAAAATAAATTATAACTACTGAAGTAAGAGGTACATATGCATGAAAAAGAAAGTAAAGGAGTATGAAAGAACCCATCATTGCCTTGGGTTTCTTTTGTTTCGGTTGATGCATTTCTAGCTCCATCTTGCTCCATCTTCATCCTCACTTCTTAGCAAATGACACTTTACATGAAAACAAGAAAAGGAAAGATTTTCAATTTTGAGCTCATGGTTGATCCATATTCCTATATTATTCAAATTCATTCAAGTGGATCTTCTAGTATCAAGAAGTATAAATTACATGAGGGTGCGTCGACATTAAAATTTTCCTTCATAATTTCTATTTTATTATGTATGTATTAGGAATAGGATGTTAAGTATGATTAGTATCGGCATCGATAGAAGATAATGATGCCATCGATGCAAGGTGCCACCAATAAAGTAGAGTACAATAATAGTCAAAGTATAATAGGAATGTTGTGGTAAAAAGTAAATATTTGTCGTAAGTGGTCCGGTAATGTTAAAATGTCAAATTTGGGGTAAGTATAGAAGTAGGGTCTACATGATTAGGAATTAGAAATATTATATTTATAATAAAGACAAAGAGTGATGTCATAAATATTTTGTGTATTTTATTTGTGGAAAATTCTAAAAGGTGGAACCCATGTGAGATGATAAGGTTTATCTTATCTTAGAAGATAAGCCTACATGTAAAGGCAAGAGTTTAGGCATGGAATATGATTGGCCGAAAGAGATTTCCTATCCTATCTTAGAGATAGGGTGGATAAGCCTGAATTCCTATAAATAAAGAGGCCACCCCCTCATTTAGCATAGAAGGAAGTAGTGAGAAATATTGTATGAGTAAGTGTGTAAAGGAAGCCATCATTTTGAAGGTGTGTTAAAGAAGCCATTAAGAGGTGTAATTGTGAAGTTTCTCCCATAGTTATTGTTAGAAGGAAAGTGAAGTCAGTAACACTTGAAGTACCTCATGGGTGAGATTGTAACAATTTCATGTTGATATTATAATTTACACTTATATTTCAGATTTATCATCATTCCTTCTTATCATAGTCTATGGTATTCTTGTGTTATGTTTGTTGTTGTGTTCCCAGATTACATCCACCAAACTAAAAGTTGTGCATTAGTAAATAATCATAGCATGAGGAGTTCCCGGTGAAAAATTATCATAGTGTTGGATTGGTGATGACATTTTGGTTCCATTGCACGGGACCATTCCTCGTTGATGGATTTTACGGAGAGATATCCCCACTTAGTCGAAAAAACATTTGGAGGGTAACCTTGTTTTTACGGTGGATAGTGGTTTCATGGTAAAGTCACTTTTTACACCGTGAATAGTATTTACCACAAAGATAACTTCACTTTTTATCGTGAATAGTGTTTCCCACAATAAAGTCATTTTTACCACAAGAAGTCAAGTTTTACCATAGTTTACCATGGTCATTTCTATTTTACTGTAGAAAGGTGTAAAGTCACTTTTTATTATAGTGATTCCAATTATTTGTGCACATAAGTCTTGTTGATTGTACTTGTGGGTTAGTATTTCACTGTGGTTATTTTTGAAAATGGGGAAGATTCTTGTTTTTTCAGCCCAATTTACTGAAGATGCTTCCTCTTTCATTCAATATTTTAAACGATCTTGTATTTGTAATGGCCTTATAAGAAGGAACAATGGACTAAATTTTTTCCTACCTTTACGGATGGTTCACCCTTAGGTGGTTTGAAACACTAGGTGATAATGTGAAAAAATCATGGGATTTATTAATTGAAAGTTTTCTTGAAGAATTTGGTGAACAACAGAAATATGTAGATCTCATGAACGATATCACAAAGCTATCCCAAGGAGAGAAGGATAAGATAAGGGATTATCATGCTCGTGTTCTAGAGCTAAGAAGGAAGCTCAATGCCCGGATCTAGAAGGAAGGATTAACAGATGACTTGATGAATGGCGTGGATAATCTCCTCTGTAAGCACTTCATTCTTAGGATAAAGCCAAAGATTAGACAACGAGTGAAGTATGACCACCCAACTACCATTGAACAAGCAAAGGAGATTGCAAGAAGGAAAGAAGAAAGTATGGAAGAAGAGCCCAAAGAAATTGCTGCTAAGGTAGAGCCTACACCAACACCTTTGGTCCAGAATCCACAACCACTCTCGATGAGCACAAATCTTTTCCCTAGTACATCTACTGAGTATGAAGATCTGCTCAAAAAGATGGGTTAGTTAACTATTAGTCTTCTTCAAGGAAAGAAATTTAGTTCTCAGGGAGGAGATAGAGGTCCAAAAAGAAATATTTTAAAGTTGTATGTTATGGTTGTTATAAAAATGGTCATTATAAGTATAATTATCCGAGATAGAGCTTCTAGATATGGTACAAGAGATAATGATAAAGGAAATGCACCAAAGTGAATTCTTTTGATGTTGTATATAAGAGCATAAATAATGAAGTAGATGTGTTTGTAACAAAAAAAAGAAAGAAAAATATAACCAAGATGGAAATGATCCTAAGAAGATGAAAGGAGAAACTAGTAAGAAACATAGGAGAAGAAACTTGGGTGTGCAGGATTTTATGATTTCACAAGGACAAGGACTATACTCCATCTTGGAAGATCTTGTCCAAAGGCCTACAAATATTACATATGGTCAACTCTTGGCTATGTCTTCTCGAGAAGAGGCGGGAGAGCTGTGAAGTGGATTCAATGATCGATGAAGGAAGGAGGTTGAGGTCCCTGTTTTGAGGTAGAGGCGGATCCCTACGCTCCACAAGCTGAAGTATTATGCAATGGCATTTCAATTCATGATGTCTTAGTTGATGGAGGTGCTACGATTAATGTAATGATTGATTACGTAATGAATATGTTGGGGTTAAAAATTGATCGCCTCTCAACACTTATGTTAAGGTCATTAAATAAGGGAAAACTAAACTAGAAGGTGTTGTTTCAAATGTGGCAATATCTCTGTATGGGTGTTGTATGTGTGATAGACTTTCAGGTGATGAAAAATGGTACTAGTTTCATACCCCATGTTGTTGGGAAGACCATGGCTAAGGAGAGTTCATGCAAGAAACTACTGGAATGAAGGCTTCATGACACTTGGATGTGGTAGAGAAAGGGTGAAGATAACGTGATCCTCGGCATCATAAGATAGAACATGTGGATTAAAGTGAATAAACCGATGATTGGACATCCTTTGATTACTCTAGTACCAGTGAAGTGGACACAGAAGATGAAGAAAGTGAGGTTGATGTTTCGGTCATGGATATCCTTCCAATCACACCAACTCATGAACCCATAAAATTATCTGAAGAATAAATTGACGATCGTCTCCAACAAATAAAGATTCATGATCTTTGTGATGGAGAGTGAAAATGAATGCTACCTCCAACTCTTTCAAAGGTACATACACCTATTCACTTTTGATTACAAGGAACTCTGTCAAGTAAGTTGGGTAGAACATTCTATTGAGCTAGTAGATGGTGCTAAGCCCATAAAGCACATGCCATATAGAATGAATCCTAATTTTTCCAAGACTCTAAAAAAGAAATAGATAAGTTGCTTGATGTAGGATTCATATTTGTTGTGGAGAATTCAGAATGAGTTTCTCCCATTGTGATCTCAATAAAAAAGAATGGGAAGTTACACATTTGTGTTGATTATAGGAAGCTCGATAAGGCAACAAATAAGGATCATTACCCTCTTCCATTCTCAGATCAGATCTTGGATGAAGTAGCTGGCAAGGAGTGCTATAGTTTTGCTGATGGATATAACGGATACAACCAAGTTTTTATAGTAGAGAAAGATCAGTTAAAGACCACGTTCACCACTCCTTGGGAAAATTTGCTTATAGATTTATGCCTTTCGGGTTATGTAATGCTCCGGAAATGTTCCAGCACTTGATGAATAGGGTGTTTGAACCCTACATTGGGAACTTCATCAAAGTATTTCTGGATGATTTTTTCATCTATGGGAGCAAGATGGACCAGCTACACCAGATGGAGAAAGCATTTCAAAGGTTAGATGAAGCACAAGCCTCATTAAACCCTACAAATTATGTCTTTGGATGTTCTAAAGGCATTTTGTTAGGGCATGTTGTATCGAGAGATGGTATTGGTACTGATCCTGATAAAGTTTCAAAAATTAAATAGTTACCATTTCCTATGAATAGAAGTAATTTGAGATCATTTTTAGGCCATGTGGGTTACTATAGAAGGTTCATCAAGAATTTCTTAAAAATTACACGACCACTAACCTAGTTCTTGAAGAAGGATGTTACTTATGAACCGAAATAAGGCGCATGAAGCTTTTGAACAATCAAGAAGGAAGCCCAGTGTCTTCACCTATTTTAAAGAATCCATATTGGAGCAAGCCATTCATTGTGTATACTAATGCCTCGAGATACAGCAGTAGGAAGTACTTTGAGCCAAAATGATGAAAAAAGGGAATGATCATCCAGGTTTACTTTGGGCAAATGAGCAGTCTTGAGGTAAATTATATTGTAACAGAAAAAGAGGCTCTAGCTATCATTTTTTCTGTAAAGAAGTTTAGAAATTACTTGCTAGGGCATAAATTTATAGTTATAGCAGATCATCATCGAGGCTCTAGAATATATTTTAAATAAGCCTAACCCATCGGGGAGGATAGAAAGATGGATAATTTTGCTAAAAGAATTTGAATTTGATATTATAGATAGGCCAGAAAAGAAGCATGTCAATGCAGATGCACTCTCTCAAGCCTATGAGGGTTTAGGTTCATCTTGTGATGATGATGATTTCCCAGATGCAACATTGTTATCCCTTGACACAATCCCTAGTGAATACATAGATATTTGGAATTATCTTAATGAATTCAATTTCCTGATGGTGCCAATGTAAAGACTAAGAGGAAGATTACTCAATCCAGCCATCCATATTCTATTTTGCATGGAGTATTATTTGAATAGGACACGATGGACGATCAAGAGGGTAGTTGGACGTGATCAAGGGAAGGAGATGATAGAAGAATTCCATAAAGGTACATGTGGAGGACACTTTGATGGAAAACTTACAACAAGAAGGATCTTGGATGCAGGTTATCACTAGCCCACTCTTTTTAGAGATTATTATAATTATTGTAAGACATGTGATATTTGTCAAACACATGGTAACCGTAAGACTTCGTCAGCTCCATTATGCCCTATTCTTCCACTTGGTCCATTTGAAAAGTGGGAATAGACATTGTAGGTCCGCTTCCAACTACACCACACCAAAATAAGTATATTGTAGTTGCCACAAATTATTTAACTAAGTGGGTTGAAGATAGGCCATTGAAAACAACTTCCATGGATGAAGTGGCAAGGTTCATATATGAACGCATTATCACTAGATTTGGTTGCCCATTAGAAATTGTAACAGATCAAGGAAGCCACTTCATTAATGAGGTGGTAGAAGCCCTAGTCAACAAGTTTTCTATTAAGCATAAGAAGGCAACAACATACAAGCCAAGCACAAATGGACAGGTGGAACGAACAAATTTTGTGTTGTGTCAAATTCTAGCAAAAGATGCAGCCTTGTAGGTACATAAGTGGGATAAAAGGATTCATGCAACATTGTGGGCATATAGGGCAACATCAAAGTCAACAACAAGATACTCCCCATTTCAGTTGGCTTATGACATTGATCCAGTTCTTCCTATTGAGTTTGATATTCCCACTATGAGAGTTATGAAAAAGGAAAGGATGGATGAAAGTGATTCAGTAAAAAAAAGGTTGGTGCATCTTCATTTGCTAGAGGAAATGAGGGAAATAGTGAAGGATACAAGCTATAAGAAGAAAATTAAGTAGAAGGAATACTTTGATCAAAAGATCCATCGATGTCCATTTCATGTGAATGACTTAGTTCTAGTATATAATTCCAGATACAAAAAAAGAAGACAGAGAAAATTTCTTCCAAAATGGATTGGGCCCTATAAAATAGTAGGCTTGTGCATGAAAATGGTACATACCAATTGTGGAGTAATTGGATGACACCCCCATTACTAAATGGGTCAACCATGAAAAGTTAATGATTTTCCAAGCACTAGAATAGTATACTACTCTTAGGACAAAGTAGAAGCTAGGAAGGGGGAAAATGTCTACATTAAAATTTTCCTCCGTAATTTCTATTTTATTATGTATGTATTAGCAATAGGATGTTGTTAAGTATGATTAGTACTAGCGTCTGATAGAAGATAATGGTGTTGTTAGTACGGTGCCGCCAATAAAGTAGAGTACGGTAATAGTCAAAGTACAATATGAATGTTGTGGTAAAAAGTAAATATTTGTCGTAAGTGGTCCGGTAATGTTAAAATGTCAAAGTTGGGGTAAGTAGAGAAGTAGGGTCTACATGATTAGGAATTATAAATATTATATTTGTAATAAAGACAAAGAGTGATGCCATAAATATTTGTGTATTTTATTTGTGGAAAAGTCTAAAAGGGTGGAACCCATGTGAGATGATAAGGTTTATCTTATCTTAGAAGATAAGCCTACATGTAAAGGTAAGAGTTTAGGCATGGAATATGATTGGTCGGAAGAGATTTCCTATCCTATCTTAGAGATAGGGTGGATAAGCCTGAATTCCTATAAATAAAGAGGCAACCCCCTCATTTAGCATAGAAGGAAGTAGTGAGAAATATTATATGAGTAAGTGTAAAGGAAGCCATCATTTTGAAGGTTTGTTAAAGAAGCCATTAAGAGGTGTAATTGTGAAGTTTCTCCCATAGTTATTGTTAGAAGGCAAGTGAAGTGAAGTCAGTAACACTTGAAGTACCTCATGGGTGAGATTGTAACAATTTCATGTTGATATTATAATTTACACTTATATTTCAGATTTATCATCATTCCTTCTTATCATAGTCTATGGTATTCTTGTGTTATGTTTGTTGTTGTGTTTCCAGATTACATCCACCAAACTAAAAGCTATGCATTAGTAAATAATCATAGCATGAGGAGTTCTCGGTGAAGAATTATCATAGTGCCGGATTGGTGATGATAGGTCAAAGCCATAATTGATAAAAGCACTATTCTGTAGCATCATACATGACTCATTCACTCAAAAAGAAAGAGAAAAACTATGGAATAAAAGAGAGGAAAAAAATCCTAATGTTTTCTAACCAGTTTATCTAAATGTGCAGATACATGTAAGAAGAAAGAAGTGATACATTTTGTAACTTGAATCAGAAAAGTACATTTATTTCAGTTCAAACTAAAGGCTGAAGTTAACTAAAATGAGACAAGATTACAACTAAAACAAAATGGAAAAGGAAATATGAGAAAATTTTGACAAGGCTTCGCCATGTAAAATGGACATTTTACATCTTTCCATCATGTTATTTCAAAACAATACATGCTTAAAAGTCTGTAGATAAATCAAATAGTAATACAGAAAGGAGATAATGCATAGTATGGTCAAAAATACAAGTTACCTCATGATAAAGAACATTTTTAGTTATAGTACAAATAAAGATGCAGAATATGATTCATGATGAAGAGTTACAACTCACAATGCAACTAGCTCAATACTTAGACAAGTACGAAACATCAATGACTTACACAACCATGAAAATTTATAGAAGAAGTGAAGAAATAAAGATAGAGCTTATACAAAATTAGAGTTGCAGATCAAGATGACTAGTTAGAGTAACTACTACGGATGCACAACAAGTACACAAATAAAATCAAGATTCTACATCACTTCTACAGGTAAAGTGTAACTACAAGTCACAAAACTATCAATCCAAAAGTGAACTGGAAAGAGAGGTACATAGTATATACAAGATAACATATTTCAGAAAGAACAAATCTATTCATAAGTAGATTTCCAGATGAGTACAGAAACCTCAAGATTAATTTTAGTTCCTGGAATATTACAAATTATCAAAAGATTTAGTAAACTACTTTTGCAAAATAATTCATCAGAGAAGGAAGCATTCAAATGACCTTTTCTAAGTAGTAAGATAGTAATTTTCTATTAACAAATCCATGTCACAGAGGACAACTAGAATTGAAAAGAGCCAAGGTTGCTCAAAATGAATAATGATTTCAATCATATTTTAGTCAGAATGAGTGAAAGAAAGCTCTAGCATATATATTATATGAGATGAACATGCGAGGAAGACAGATGGATAGCAAGTTATTCATATTGTAAGTCTTTCACTTTGCGAATAAAACAAAGAATAGTAAATGCAAGCTCCATCATCAAGCCTCAGGTAGATTAATAACAACAAGATACACAGGAGGAGTATAAAAACTCGAGTCCTTGCAAAACTAGCAACAATCACATATGGCAGAATATCTGGTATGCACAGAACAAGGAAAACTGAACCAACCCAGATTTAAGGTATAGTTGTAATTTCAGGTAGAGTGCATCAATTCGAGCTCAGAGCAAAGGAGGTAATGATAACTCAAGGCCCATATCAAAGAATGCAATAGTTATGGGTTAACTAAAGACCCTACTATAAAATATTAGCATTATTATCATAAAACCCCAGACTCAAAATGATGAAGCCAAAAACTTCGTAACAAAACACAGAATACCCATCAGAATAAAGCTTTAAATCAGAAGTTTATAAGGACAAACATGATGCCCAAGAGCAAGGTTGAAGCTGAATGCACAAAGAAGCACATAGTACAGAGTTTTCAATTACAAGAATAACAAAGCATAATACAGGAATTTCCAGATATTTCTAGTTACACGCTTAGGAAGTAAGAGCTCAAATAACTTCAATGGTGGCAAAGTCTTTTAATGGAAGACCAAATTCATTGCAGAAAATTTAAATTCATGCGTTGGAAACCCAGGAATTTGAATGAATTAAGAAATACGAACTTCATAAAACATGAACCTCTAGTGCATATCATGGTGAAAATAGATACAAATTTTGTAGAATTCTCACAATTTCCAAAATTTTCAAAAAAACCACATGGCCGTTGAAAAACAAAGCACAAAACTCATACAGAGAAGAAGTCAGAAGATCAAGTGAAGAATTACTCAGAATGCATAAAATCTTCGACAAAGCTCTCAAATCTAGAAAAATAGTGGGTAAATACAATAGGTGCCAAGAAAAAGGTGGCCATTAAGGAAATGAGCAATAAGATAATAAACCTGAATACCCATATCTTAAAATATGCAGATCTACAGTTTTAGAGAGCCAATATCATAAACAGTGGCGAGTATATAAGAAGAAACCACGAACTTACCTTCTCCCATAGATGGTAGTGAATCAAGATGAATATGTATTCTTAGATCCATGGTACGATGGAAAACCCATAATGGATACACACAGAGCTACAAATACCCAAAACACAGCAAAGGGTTGTATAGGAAATAAGCACCTCCATAAACAAAAGAAACCAAAGCTTCAAGTTGCAGGCTCATCAACATTTTTATACAACAGTGAAAGGAAAAGATAGAGGAATGACTTACTCAATGAAGAGGAAAAAAATGACCTTATAGCCAAAAGAATAATCCATGCATGCTCATTATCGAGCTAAATATCAAGTTCAAAATGCATAGCCAAGCTCAAAGGAAACATTCATGGTGGTTCTCTCAGTAGAAGAACTCAAGAAATAGCATCAAGATGGAACTCAGAGCCACAAATTCCAACCAGAGCCTTCAAAACGACCAAAAACCAAAACCTCAGTATAGAAGAATGTTTTGCAGAGAGAGAGCTCGATGATACCCCAAACCAAAGACCACGCCATCATAAGAGTTAACAAAATACACGAGAAAAGTTGAACTCAGAAAAACAAAAGAACTAGCTTGAATTAGAGCTTGGAAATGGCGGCCAATGTTTTTAAGAAACAGAAATGACCAAAAACTTCAAAGGATTTCTCATAGAACCAGAAGAACCGATGTTATGCAACCACCATGATCACAGAGGTCTCATAGAAAAAAATGTTCGTGCTCATCAGAGTTAAAATGGCGGTCCTAAGGAAAATTTACAAGGGCTTCGCCCATTCCTACAAGCTCGAGAGAAAAAGATAAAAATGATTAGGTTTTCAAATATATTTTTCTTATCTTGACTGGAGTTAACCCAAGCCAACCACCAAGTAACAAATTAATGGTACATGATCAACCAAAGATCACATCAAAAATGACCAATGCAAACCCATGTGGATCAACAACTTGAAGTGATTAGGGTACACAAGATCAATGGACCAAATCGATTTACAATTAAAAATTTCCAACTACCCAATCCAACTAGAGTACAAAGATTAACGGTGAAGATCAAGGCATGAAGATCGAAAGGACCACATTGTAAACCCACAACCACACTATGGGTTGAAAATTTTAAACCGCAATTAAATCCACTAAAAAAGGAAGGGGTGAGTCATCATGGCAAAGGGGACCAACCCCATTGAATAATCATTGCATTGACCTTAGATAAGGTTTTATAACATATGCCAAACAATCAAATACTGAAACCAATCACAATGAAATGATGCTCAAAAGGTGGTCGTATTTAGTATGCAATGGTAACCAAAAGGTGGCCGAATGTATAAGATGACATTCCTTTTAAAATGTGACCTTGTTATCTCAAAACATAGTAATGTGCCAAGTCAAATTGGGGTGGTCAATCCAAGGGGAAGACAAGTGTTCACATCACAAGTGGTCCCCACAGTGGGAGAGTTTAAAAATGGTCAAATTATATTTGCTCAAGAGTGTAATTCTTCATGTGACCATAAGAGGATAGAGGGGATGTCAGCATCAGAACCAAAAGGTGGTCCCCATCAAGATGGATACATGGGTGAATATTTGGCCAAGTGTTGCTAATAAAGGATTTATTTTTGCTCATACACAGGGGCATATTATTTTGCATGTGCATCCAAGGGGGAAAGTGGATCAAAATTGTAGATGTCACATCGACCACTAGAAGACAAAGATTACATGCATTGGAGAAGACTTGCTCATCAAACAAAGTGTATTATTAGTAGAATTATTCACCCAAATTTATTAAAAATAGAACAATCAACTGCAATTTAAATGAGTTGTATTTTTGTAACCAAGGCTATTAATGCCTCATTATATTAGCATGCTTATTTTTATTCCTTTATTTATTCATGATAAAGGATAAAAATAGGATGCATGGGTGAGTACAATTTTTAGTCTATTTTTAGGATGGGTGGGATGAATAATTTGCTATATATTGTGTGCATTGGCAGAGCACAAAAGATGAATTTTTGGACACAGAGTGCTGAAGTAGTTTGCCAATTTTTCCTTTTGAATGAGAATTATATTCTGTCTTTCCAAAAATTTGCAGTCTTGTGTATGTCTTGTTAATCCTTGTGAATGTTAAATTCCCTAGTTAATCATACTGCCCTGTTGCAAATTTAGTATTTTCTACATGATATTAGTGTGCATGTTTATCTTATCAGTATTGTTGTGAATCTTTCCCTCAATACATCAAGTGTTTTGCCTTAATATTATGCTGAAAACTATTGGTTTGTGCATCCGAATCCATTCTCGATATACTTGTGCATGTACTTAGTCAAAGCCCTCAACAAGTTTGGTGTATCACCCCAGATTTTTTTATTCATTTATAGTCATATTTTACCCTCAAAACCCCAAAAAATAGTTTAGGATACATCAAGAAGGAACCGGCCTTGATACTGAGAGACTCACCTCAACAATAAGTATACCCACAAACCTGAGGTGTTTCCATTGTATTTATGAAAGAGAGAGATCCATTTTACAAGCTTAGAACACATGCATCCATCTCTCTATAGGGTGCACTTTTGAGAGATAATAGTTTTTGGCATGCTCGGTGGGACCATGAATCATATCTACGAGAAAATTACAACAATTTATAGTAGATTCACAAAGAAAAGTTACTTTTGGATCAACAAGCTACAATAATTTATTCTAAATATTAAAAGATTTATTTGGTGACTCCAGTAAGGCTGATTTCAGACCAGTTTTGCAGCATGTTCCATGCCTAAAGTGACTACAAGATCATTGGTAAGAGGAATTCCTTCTGATTTTATTTCTTTACCTTTGAATTCTGCAAGAAGAAGAAGAGTTGGTAACACCCTACCTTATAATAGGCCTGGTTTTAACAACCCTCCTCCTAATCTTCCTTCACCATGTATTAATTTCTCTATTTAGATCCCAATTTTTCAAATGGCTATTCAACCACCTAGGAATTTTGTGACCTTTACTAATGGCAACCCATTAGTAATTCTAGTTTATCATGATATCCCTAATGTTGCCATGAAATGCTTTCCTTCATTCACTAGTGAAAATCAGTTACACCTACAGAGCACATCAAAGATGTTGCAGACCCTATGTGCAGTCCATAATATTACTCATGAAGATGTGGCTTTGAGACTTTTAGCTGCATCCTTTAAAGGGAAATCCTTGCAATGGTATAGAAATTTAGAGATTGGAAGCATAAGAACTTGGGATGAGTTAGGTGGTAAATTGCTGAAACAATTTCAAGATAATTCAAATCATTTATCCCTCATAGAACAGTTGTCTACAATTAGAAGATCCCCTCATGAATTTATGGCTAGTTTCAATATTCATTTTTCCATAACTTGGGAAAGAATTCCAACAAGTTTCAAGCCTCAAGCTGATCATGTTTTTCTTTATTATCTTAGAGCACTAAACAATGATATTTCAACTATGATTTAGTCTATGGGAGGTGAAACTCTCCGACAACTTATGACATTGCTATAAAGGCTGAAAAATAGTCTTATTCAAGTTGGAAAGTTAGCACCAAGGCCTTCAATGCCTTTTTAGCAGATTTGGCACCTATCCCACAACCTATCATCATTATAGAACCTGTTATTATAGCCCCATCAGATGACATGTTTAAAGCTTTGCAGACTATGGTAAAAAGATGATTTTGATTGAAAATAGACTTGCATTACATAGTAGGCCTTATCAAACTCCTTATCAGAAAACCAACAAAATAGGCAACCTTATTAGCAAAGGAAATTTGACCCAAAGGCTCCTAGTTCATCTAATGACTTTAGTTCCAGTTAATATGGATACAGAAGAATAGTGTCAACCTTGTAATTAGCCTCATTCGGCTGCAAGTTACCCAAATGCTTTCCTGAATATAAGCCTTGTTGCACAACCTCAACTTGAGACATTGTTCATGCCTCAAATGGAGGGTGGGCAGCAATAAACTCATGTTTAGAAATCACCTAAACAGAACTTGGTTAGTTTTAGTGAGGATGATTTTATTGCAGTTACTACTAGGGCTCAAGAAAAGGCCCAAGAAAATCAAAAGCTTCAAAATAGACCTATTCTGTCCACAATCATAGATAAAACTACAACGATAGGCAAAAAATCAGCTAGTAGTTCTGTTGTTCCACAAAGAACAACGGTGTTTTCAACTTTGGTAAAGAACAACAAAAACAACTACAACCCAATCTAAGAAGATTATTTATACCCTAGATATCGAAAGAAACTGAAGCAAAATCAGTTTTCGCTAAAGCCTATAATAAATAAGTAGAGTATTTTTTAAAACTGTTGCTTCTTTTAACATTGTTGATATAGTGAAAAAGTATAATGTTAATATCTCAATGTGGGATGCTCTAAGTATTCCAAGACAACAAGAGATACTTTCTCATGAACTTGCTAAGCTGATTTCTTCAAAAACAATAGAAAAGGAAGTTTAAAAAATAGATATGGTCCTTGGAACAATAGAATAGGACCGCATTAAAGAATTTAAATCGATTGTTCAAAAGGTATTAAATGCCAATGATATTAAGAAACCACCACCATTTTATTTGTCTCTAATTATTAGAGAGCATCTTGTTCATAATTACATGGTTGATAACGGTGCAAGTAAAAAAGTTATGCCAAAAGCAATTGTAGAAAAGTTGGGTTTACAGTATGAACCTAAAGAGAAGAGTGTGCTACAATTAAATGGGACTGCAAAAAATATAGTTGGCGTCATAAAAAATCTAGAGGTAACATTACATTCTTGTTCGAATGTTTCCATTTTGCAAGATGTTACTATTGTGGATTTACCTCCTTACTTTGCTATATGCTTATCTAGATATTTCACAAAGAAAAATAAGAGGTTATCTCTCTTTAGATTGGTCCTTTTTGTTCTTCACTACACATTATGGGACCAAATTTACTATCAATTCTGAACCATTGGCTATATTTCATATCAAGCCTCATGCTTCTAATGCATTAGCTAATTATGCAGCCTTAGACTAGTCTGATTTCGATAATACAACTCATGTTTCAGCACTAGATGGTGTTTCTAATCTATTTATGGATGAAAAGACACATGAAGAACATGCTCATGATCCTTTCAAAGAAGTTGAAGAACATCTGTTTGGTGTGTATTTCCTGCATGAGGAAAACACACCAATTCCCTTGTTGTCCAAAATAGAAAATGCAATAGAAGGGATTTGGAAGCTTCATTTTGATGGAGCTAAGAACAAGAAAGGACAAGGAGCAGGTTTGATGCTCACTTTCCCTACAAATGAAAGGTATTTCTCAGCTTTGAGTCTCTAATTTTTGCACTTGTAATGTAGCTGAATATGAAACATTAATTCATGGCTTACTTTGGGCCAGAAAGAGAGGTATTAGCATGTTACAGATTTTTGGTGATTCTGAGTTGGTTATCAATCAAGTAAGAAATTTCAATGTTTGTAAGAATCCATTAATGAAGTCTTATAGACATAGAGTTTCAAACTTAATGGAAGATTTCAATGCTATTAATATCCAGTCCATTCCTAGAATAGAAAACAAGCATGCAAATAGACTTGCAGCAATTGGTGTCAATTTTGAAGTGCTGGAATAGATTAAAAACAACGAGATTCAGCCTCACATAAAGTTGATTGTCAAGCCTTCTATACCTGATAATGATTTGAATTGGCAAGTTTTTGAAAATGATGAACAAATTTACAGGTTTTTGTAGTAAGAAGCTAAATTTTTGTAGTAAATCAAGAGAAATTATAGCACTTATATGGTGACCAGATTGTTCAATTGAAGATGAATAAACTACCTCAAGGCTTGGTCACATTGGAAGACATATTTATCACTGATGATTAGTTAAGAAAGTACAAAAAAATATGTTAACACATACAAATAATTAGGAAGAGATCTCAGTTGATGAGGGAAAAAAATATTTCTCAGAAAGGTATGTTCCTTAGCTGAGAAAATTTCCTTTATTAATCTTTGTAAGGAATTTAAGGATGTTTTCACTTGGAAATAACAATATCTGAAAGGGTTTGATCAAGTTTGGAACAACATACTATTGAATTACAGCCAAATTCCAACCTAGTTAGGTAAAAAAAAGAGGCCTGTAAATCCCAAGATAAAACCTTTAATGAGAAAAGAGTTATCTAAGTTGATCAAATCAAGTATTATCTTCCCTGCTAAACATTCAAGTTGGGTATCCAATCTTGTCCCTGTTCAGAAAAAGAATGGAGAAATAAGATTATGTGTGAATTTTAGAGAT
Organism: Taxus wallichiana var. yunnanensis; assembly: GCA_018340775.1. NCBI lineage: Eukaryota > Viridiplantae > Streptophyta > Pinopsida > Cupressales > Taxaceae > Taxus > Taxus wallichiana. The sequence continues at coordinate 447,406,403 of CM031242.1, forward strand.
CTTAATAAAGCTTCACCAAAAGATCATTACCCACTACCTAATATGGATCAAATTTTAAGAATGATTTTCTTGTTCTGATAGACTATCTCTTCTCGATGGCTATAGTATATACACTAATATTCTAGTCCGAGAAGAAGATAGGTACAAAACAACTTTTACCACCAAGTGCGGTATTTATGCTTACAAAATAATGCCTTTTGGCCATTCAAATGTTGGTGCAATGTTTCAACGTGTAATTGACATGGATTTTTGTAGCTTATTAAATAAATACATACTAGTTTATTTAGATGATGTTACCGTATTTTCAAAAAAATTCAATGAACATCTAATACATCTAAGGTAGACTTTTCAGTTATGCAAGATAGTTTGAATATCTTTGAATCCCAAAAAGTCTATCTTTTCTATACATCAAGGTAAATTACTTAGTCATATTGTTTCTAAACAAGGTTTAGCAATTGACCCTTTTAGAATTGAAGCCATATCACAACTATCATTGTCTCATCACAAAAAGGAATTACAGAGTTTTCTAGGAAAAATCAACTTTGTTAGAATATTTGTTCTAGATTTTGCAGCATTGGTTAAACCATTGACAACTATGTTGAAGAAAGAGAATACTTTCTCTTGGACCAATGAAGGGAGAGAAGGGTTTGAAGCAATTAAAACAGCCATTTCTCAAGCTCCTACTCTTGCAAATCCAAATTTTGATAAAGATTTATGATGTATACACTTGCAGAGCTGAAACAATCTCATCCATATTAACTCAAGTTAATGATGAAAATATTGAACAACCAATTACTTTCTTTGGAAAAAGTTTGCATGACTATGAAACAAGGTACACATTTCTTGAAAAATAAGTACTTTCAGTAGTCAGAGGACTAAATAATTTTAAATACATGCTTTCAAACAATAATATACATGTTCTTGTTTCTCATCCAAGTGTAAAAGCTTTCTTGTTAAATAAAGAATTGAATGAGAAGAGAGCAAGCTAGATAACGAAAGTCATGGAATATGATGTTGATATCCGTGTTGTGAAGACAATTCGAGGTAAATTTTTGTGTGAGCATCTAATTACTAATATGGAAAAATAACAGGATGCAAAATCAGAAGATCCCGAACAACATCCATGAAGTTACGTATCAGTAATCAAATAGCATGGTGCAACCAGAAAATCAGCAACCTGAGCTTGTTCAAGAAGTTCAAGAATCAAGATGGATGATTGATTTAGTTAACTATCTACAGCTTGGTACTTATCCAGAAGCATGGACAAGAACAAACAAAGATATTTCAAGTTACAAGTTATACCTTATGTTTTTATTGATGGTGTGTTATTCAAAAAGATATAAACAAAATCTTATTGCGATGTGTTGATTATGATAGAATTCAACAATTATTATCTGAATTCCATGAAGGACCTACAGGAGGTCATTTTTCAGCACGTACCACAACCTTAAAAATTATGAAAGTTGGTTATTATTGGCCCAACATTTTCAAATACTATTTTGAATGGATTAGAAAGTGTAAGAAATGTGATTTCTTTATTAGAAAAGAACATTTAGCTTTGCTTTCCCCCTTACAACCTATTTTAGTGGATCAACCTTTCATGTAGTGGGGTATTGAATTCATTGGCATGATAAAACCACCTTCGTCATAGAGGAAACACGTGGATTTTTACTACTACTATAGATTACTTTACATGTTGGACTAAAGCAATAGCCTTGAAAGATGCTAATGAAACTTTGATAATATCCTTTTATGAAGGTATAGTTTACGATTTGGTGTTCCAACATCTATCATTTCAAATAATGCCTTAGCATTTTTGGTGCAAAGATAACATATTGGGCTATCAACCATGGAATTTATTTAAGTACATCATCTAATTTTTTCCGACACGGGTAATGGGTTAGCTAAAAGTACTAACAATAATCTTTTAGGATCATGAGAAGAACAATCAAAGATAAATAGAGAGCTTGACATCTAGTGTTGAATTCAACAATTTGGGTTGACATAGTGACTCATAAAAGATCAGTTGGCAATTCACCGTACAATCTTGTTTATGGAAAAATAAGAAAAATACCTATTTTAGTTGAGTTACCTACATTATATTTGCTACATCAGATGGAGCTACTTGAGAATGAACCATTTCAGATTCATTATGTAGAACTGATGGAATTACAAGAGCTGAGAGATAAAGCTCATGTGAACATAGAAAAGAATCAAAAATAGATGAAGAAAACTTTTGATAAGAAGGCTAAGTTTAGAATCTTTAATAAAGGAGACATTGTGTTGAAATGGGATGCTGATCACGCAAAGCCAGGAAATCATATGAAGTTCGATACAATCTAGAGTGGTCCTTACATGATTTTAGCTTGCAAAGAACATAATTATTTTCAGCTTTCAAGGCTGAATGGAGAGGAACTCCCCATTCCTGTGAATGGTATGTTTCTCAAACACTATTATTGAAAATCCTATAGTGTTTGTTTAGAGTAGGATTTCCCTTTCAATAAGTGCTTCATGCACATTGCAATGTTTTTTTCAATTCAATAAAGTGCATTCGTGCACATGATCTGGTTTACTAGATCCTTCCCAATTTTAGTTCATTTTGGAAGGGTTGGACCTTCAAGAAGGTAGATTTTGATTACATGCTTTGGACTCCATGCCCAATGGACAAGAGCAAGGAACTGGTCTACAAGCTAGTAGGAAGCTTTCCTGCAGGATCCCAAAATGTTGACAATTTTTGCACTTGTGCAAAAATGGGCAACTCAAACTTCGTTACGATGGATGGCATTGGTGAAGTGAACCTAATCTAGGGGATATTATTTTAGTTCAATATTGTTTCTATTGGATTAATTAATGATTACATGAAATTTGTAGCTATGTGTGCTATTACAAAATGTAATAGATCACATAGTCTGTAATTTCATGATTATCTTCAACAAAAGAACACAAAGCCCCGAAAGAAAGATGTGTAAACTTGATGAAGACTAAAAATATAGAATAGATGAAGTGTTAAGTTTTGGAACAACAATCATAGTTGCAGATTTTTAGCAATATTAATGTTCATTACTAAGGGTACATGTATTTTAAAAATTTCTTTCCTTCATGATTAAATACATTCAATTATGTTATTGAGTTGTTTAAATCATTATACAATCCATATACAAAGCTGAAATGCAAAAAGAAATACACAACTTAGTTTCAAAATTCAATGTTTTATTCATAAGGAATTTCAAATGTTCCCACACAAGCCGTGGGATGTAACTCAAAAGTAAATTACAACTACTAAAGTAAGAGGTACATATGCATGAAAAATAAAGTAAAGGAGTATGAAAGAACCCATCATTGCCTTGGGTTTATTTTGTTTCGGTTGATGCATTTCCAGCTCCATCTTGCTCCATCTTCATCCTCACTTCTTAGAAAATGGCATTGTACCTAAAAATAAGAAAAAGGAAAGATTGTCAATTTTGAGCTCAGGGTTGATCCATATTCCTATACTATCCAAATTCATGCAAGTGGATCTCTTAGTATTAGGAAGTATAAATTACATGAGGGTCAAAGGCACAACTGATATAAGCACTATTTTGTAGCAGCATACATGACTCATTCACTCAAAAAGAAAGAGAAAACTATGGAATAAAAGAGAGGCCAAAAATCCTAATGTTTTCTAACTAGTTTATCTAAATGTGTAGATACAGGTAGGAAGAAAGAAGTGATATATTCTGTAACTTGAATTAGAAAAGTACATTTATTTTAGTTCAAACTAAAGGCCAAAGTTAACTGAAATGAGACAAGATTATAACTGAAACAGAATGGAAAATGAAATCTAAGAAAATTTTGACAAGGATTTACCATATAAAATGGACATTTTACATCTTTCCATCATGCTATTTCAAACTAATACATGCTTGAAAGTGTAGATAAATCAAATAGTAATACAGAAAGGAGATAATGCATGGTATGGTAAAAATACAAGTTACTTCATGATAAAGAATATTTTTAGTTACAGTACAACTAAGGATGCAAAATATGATTCATGATGAAGAGTTACAACTCACAATGCAACCAGCTCAATACTTAGACAAGTACAGAAACATCAATGACATAAAGTTACAGAAGAAGTGAAGAAATAAAGATAGAGATTATACAAAATTAGAGTTACAGATCAAGATGGCCACTTCCAGTAACTGCTATAGGATGTATGACAAGTACAAAAATAAAATCAAGATGCTACATCACTTCTACAGGTAAAGTGCAACTACAAGTCACAAAAATATCAATCCAAAAGTGAAATGGAAAGAGAGGTACATAGTAGATGCAAGATAACATATGTCAGAAAGATAAAATCTATTCGAGCGATATCTAGATGAGTACAAAAACCTTAAGCTTCATTTTAGTTCCTAGAATATTACAAATTATCAAAAGATTCAGTAAACTAATTTTGTAAAAGAATTCATCAGAGAAGGAAGCATTCAAATGACCTTTTCTAAGTAGTAAGAGAGCAATTTTCTATCAAAAAATCCATGTCACAGAGGAAAACCGGAATTGGAAAGATCGAAGGTTACTCAAAAGGAATAATGATTTCAATCATATTTCGGTCGAATGTGTGAAAGCAAGATTTAGCATAAATATTATATGAGATGAACATCCGAGGAAGACTAATGGATAACAAGTTATTCAAATTGTAAGTATTTCACTTTGCGAATAAAAAAATGAATAGTAAATGTAGCATCCATCATCAAGCCTCGAGCAAATTAATAACAAGATACACAAGAGAAGTATAAACAACTCAAGTCCTTGCAAAACTAGCAATAATCATATATGGTAGAATATCTGGTACTCATGGTACAACTAGATCATTGTTAAAGAAGATGATCAATTCAAAACAACTTTTGCCACTAAATGGGGCACCTATGCCTACAGAAAAATGCCATTTGGATTGTCCAATTCCGGAGGCACTTTCCAAAGGGAAATGGATATGGAATTCAAAGGGTTGATCAAAAAAATAGTATTGATCTATTTGGATGACATTACGGTATTTTCATAAAATGCAGCAGACCACCTTTTCCACCTAAGGAAGGTGTTTCAAAGGTGTAGAAGATTTGGGGTATCATTGAACCCTAAAAATGCATATTCTTGGCCCATGAGGGGATGATTCTAGGCCATATTGTATCGAAGGAAGGATTGACAATTGACCCAAAGAGAGTGGAAGCAATAAGATAATTACCATTACCAAGCCATAAAAATCTATTTGAAGCTTCCTTGGAAAAATCAATTTTGTCCACAAGTTTGTTCCAAACTTTGCTGCCCTTGTTAATCCAATAACATTGATGTTGAAGAAGATCCTAGCATTCAAATGGATAGCTGAAGGAAAGGCAAGCTTTGAGGCCATCAAAGAATCTATATCACAATCCCCAACTCTCATGAATATAGATTTCTCTAAAGAATTCATATTGTATCCTTTGGTGGTAGTGACACAATTTATGCAATCTTAGTTCAACGTAACAAAGAAGGTACATAACGGCCAATTGCTTTCTTGATCAAGGTCTATAAGACTATGAAGTGAGATACTCCTTCATCGAAAATCAAGTCTTGGCAGTAATAAGAGGATTAAATAAGTTTAAGCATCTGGTTTCAAAAATAAAATCCAATTGTTGGTCTCCCATGCGGGAGTTAAATAATTCCTTCTCGTAGAGGATCTCAATGAAAACGTGCGGGATGGATCACTCGTGTCATGGAATATGAATTTCTAATCAAGGTCACTAAGCTGGTCCATGGCAAGGGGTTGTGTGAACAACTAGCCTCAGTCAACAAGATGAAGCAAACAATAAAAAGGAGGTTGTTTTTGTTCTACGGGGATAATCAAGAGGCAAGATATGATGATGCACCTACTCCTTGTTGCAATCAAGACATGGTGCACTTCCTCCAAATAGGCTTGTGTCCTCATGGGATGAATAAAGCAAAAGGAGACATTTCAGACTACAGGCCATCCCATATGTTCTTATTGATGGTGTCTTGTTCAAAAGAGACATCGGTGGCATTCTCACGAGATGCATCAAGATGGATCGAGTTGAGAGAGCATTACAAGAATTCCATGTTGAAGTAGATGGAGGTGATTTTTCTCCAAGGGTGACAACACTCATGATCATGAAGGCGGGTTATTATTGGCCTAGTGTTTTTAGTGACTGCTATGCATGGATTAAAAGGTGTAAGAATTGTGCATTCTTCAAAGAAAAAGAAAGGATAACAACACTTCCATTGCACCCAATTTCAGTTGACCAACATTTCATGCAATGGGGATTGGACTTCATTGGAGTCATCAATCCAAATTCAAGCCAAGGCCACAAATGGATTTTGATAGTAACATACTTTTTCACCAAGTGGACCTAGGTAGTGGCACTAAAGGAAGTTTATGAGTCTAAGATACTATATTTCTATGAAGGGATAGTGACCAGATTTGGAGTGCCAACCACCATTATATCAGACAATGGATTGGCATTCATAGGTTCCAAGATCATAGGATGGGCTGTTAAGAATAGGACTTACTTGAGCACTTCATCAAACTATTACCCTCAAGGTAATGGCCAAGTTGAGTCTACAAACAAGAACCTACTAAAGATCATCAGAAGAACTCTTGATGAAAATCAAAGAACCTGGCACACAAAGCTCAAATCAGCCTTATGGGCTGATAGGATAACACCCAAGAGATCTATAGGTAGCTCTCCATTCAAACTTGTCTATGGGAAAGAGGTAGTGTTGCCTATATCACTTGAGTTGCTAGCATTGGAGCTCGTGAAGCACTATGAGATGTTTGAATTTGAACCGATGGAGGCCAGGTATGCAAAGCTGATAGAATTGGAAGAAACCAGAGAGCATGCACTCCAAGCAATAGAAAAGGATCAGGCCTCAATCAAGAGATGCTTTGACAAGAAGGAAAAGCAAGGACCTTCAAGGAAGGAGACCTGGTTTTGAAATGGGATTGAGATCGGAAAAACCAGAAGGCATTCCAATTTCGATGCCATTTAGAGTGGCCCCTACATGGTCATAAGATGCAAAAGTAGGCTTTCGAATTGTCTATGTTGGATGGTGAGGAATTATAGATTCCAGTTAAATGGAATCTATCTAAAACATCTTACTAAAAAGGAGGTTATCACCATGTACATATTTGTTTAGTTTCTTTTCCTCTAAGTGCTTGTGCACATAGTCTTGCTTATAGTTTAGGTTGCTTTTCTCCTAAGTTCTTTGGATGCTCTATATGTTCTACTTGGAGAATGAATGATTTCATTTTTGTATATAGTTGTGGTGTTTTTTTGTTTCTCTTATGTAGTCCATTTAGAGAGATAGATGAAGCCTAGGGTGAAAACAATTTTCTACTCTTAGAAACCTTCGTTTCGAGATTTCTTATGAAAATTGAGAGTGAAAATAGTTGGGCTCATGAATCAGAGGAAGAATCAGTATTAGACTGTCATTATCGACTCCATGCCCAACGGATATGACAAGTAAATTTGTCTTTTCATCTAGCAAGCAGATACCCTTGTGAGTCACCAAATTGTTATCCATATTTTGCCCCCGGGAAAATTATTAGATCGGCCACAACCCCGCATACAAAGAACCTAAGGAAAGTCATTCGATCTTACAAAATTGTCACGAAGGACTCAACAATGGAGTGACAGAGCTAAGAAAGATTAAATGACCCTATATAAAAAAGAAACAACTTTGTCGAGCCATTTCCACGTCTTAAATCCATTTTTCAAGTTAAAAGTAGACTCAACAATGGAATAACAAGGTTAGATAAGAAGGGGCAGTGCTTGGTGAAGTTTCGAGGTTTTGGGGCTCAAGACCATTCAAGAAAGAGTCCAAAATTGACTAAGTATGGTGGAGGCAGCGAAAGAACCACATGTCTACGTGGCACTTCTCTAAAGTTGAAACCGAGAAGGGAAGCCCAAACAAGTGCTTGGATTCCACGTGTTGAGAGCCCCAAAATTTGTGGGGTCGACACAAATTTGAAATGGGAGCCCAAGACGGAGACTCAAACTTGCACTATCCCTCAATGTAGAAAATGGTCAAACAAGGTCAAAAGGTGATTAGGGCGGGCCTCAAAATTGGCTAAGTATAAAAGTGTAAGTTGAGCATGTCAAGTGTCAGTGTGGTACATCTCCAAGAGTTAGTCCAAATGTGGAGATTCAAATGAGCGTGAGCTCTCCACGTGGCCCAGAGTCCAAAAGGATAAAAAGGGACCATTGAAAGTCCACGGTATGCGGAGACTACCATGTGTCAACTTGATGATCCTTTAAAGGAAAATTTTGAATCGAGATTTCAAGCGGGTGCGGTGCCTCCACATGTTTTGTTTTGAAAAGGGGCAGAGTTGGTTGAATAGTCAATGCATGGGGCAGACCTGTGGAGGCTGCCAAGTGTCAAAATGGTGCTAATTCAAGGATTGAATAGAGGGATGGTTTCCAAATTAGCATCAAACGCCACGTGTCCCAAGTTAAAGCGGGCCGTCGAGGGGAAAGTTGGTTTTTAACCTCTTTCTATTCCAAAGGCATAAAAGTTGTAAAATAGGCCACAAATCTGCCCAAGGGAAAAAGTTAGCATTTGAGCCCTAGTCAAGGAAAGTAGGGAGTCGGAGGAAAAGGTGAAAATTTTCCTTTTGTCAAAAAGGCACAGAGATAAAAATTGGAGCGCATCTCCCCAGCTAACTAAAGGGTACCACATGTCCAAGTGGAACATCGGGGCCATGGGGGTTTTCTGAGTTTTGCACTTTTTTACGAAAAGGGGAAAAAGATAAATCATGGGCTTGTAAAAAAAAATATTTCCCTAATCCGGCTACCACATGCCTCGTATTAAAAAGGAGACCCATTTTTTTTGAACTGTTTTCCCACCTATTTGTACGGACCCGATACAAACTTTGAAGGGGCATATCTTTCAACTCAGGGCTCAAAATATTGCATATACTACACCGTTGGAAGCATCTCAACATTCTTTACACCATGGAAAGATAAAAAATCATTTTCCTTAGGACCTGGTAGGTGAAAATGAAGAAATGTCTTCAGGCCTTTAATACAGGATCTTATTGCCTCAACAACTAGATTGGATTCGATCTATTCCGTCGATTCCTCTTCCTTCAAGGCACCAAACCAAAGATTAATACATTCAAGATGGATTTAGGGGTATATTTTGTCGAGAGGCATTAACAATAGTGGTTGAGCTTTGTTGTCCTCTCAAAATTCTCCCTCTTTTGAGAAGTTCAAAATTGAAATTTTTTGAGTTAATGCCTTTTCTGTTGTTCTGGTAAAGGGAAAAGTTGAGAAGTCGGAAAAAACTACGTCTTTTGAGTCATTTTGTGTAATTTGTGGGTCTATCGGACATTTTTGTCCCAGATGTCCCAAGTTCATTTGGGCTCCCTGTTCGCCGATCGACCGCTTTACAGAAATTTATTTTCTTGCGGGCCGTCGAACTTTTTGTTCCAAATGTCCCAAGTCACTCAGGCTCATTGTTCACCTTTCACCTACGTCGGTCGCATCGTGCACTTCACATACTCACATCCCTCATGTCCCATAAACATTTGTGCATTTTGTCCCCGCATTCCCGCATTGTCGAATCACTCTTTCGCGTCCCACGTGTCCCAAACAAACCAAAGGCCATCTGGGCTAATTTTTCCCGCTCTTCCCAAATATCTTGCTTTTCAAGTTGGTAGATGTGTATTTAATGCACATTTATTATATTTCTCTCTCCTAAATGGCTATTTAATAAGCTCTTCCCCTACACATTTTTGCACACTACTTTCTTGCTCATACCCTCACAATCGGAATTTATGCACGTACCCGATTCCCTGCAATTTCATCAAGAGTTTAGACTGTGACTTTGTTTTTCAAATCATTATCAACATGAAGATTAAATTCCAAGGTCAGGAGCAAGTTTCACCGCTCGAGTCTGCCATTCCTAATATTAGGGACAATGAAGTTCACCACCTGGATTTTGGAGATTTCTGGACTAGGATGATAAACCCGAATCCCTCTCCCATGGCACAAATGATTCACGATAGTGGCTTGGCATTTGCCGCTGGTTTCCCAATCTCAGTGCAATGTGCAGATACGGTACTCACCTACGGTACTCATTTCAATCCTGACTTGAGTGAACTAATGAATGTACATGGAGAGCTCATTGCCAAGCTCGATGTTGTTGCCATTGGCACTGCCCTAAGGATTCCTGAAATGGACAATTCTATAGTAATCTCTCAGAACCAGTGCAAGCCATCTTCGACCAGGATAGTGAAAAATACAAGGTGAGGGTGGTGAAGTCTTGGCTTAAAAACCCTAAAAAGGGGCATCTCATCTGTCCAAAGCTCTGTTTCATGCCGATTTTAATGAGGAGCTGTCAGATTTTATAATCCTACTAGCTCGGGTCATGGGCTTACCCTCTACCAATGAGTTCCATTTCTGGATGTGCCCACTTATCAACATGGTGTGCGAAGGAACTCAGAATATCAACTAGGTAGAAATCATCAGCATGAACCTAGTAGAGCAATTGTCCAATGTACAACAAACAAAGAAGTTTTACATGACTTCATATCTAATGTATACCCTAGCAGCATCAAGGCAATGGTTTGGATTCACATACATTGATGCTCATAAAGGTGACCCTATATATGCTTATTGTCCTCAATTCACCTTGGACACTAGCAATCACAACTTTAGGAGGGTGAATGATGCTTTCACCATGTACATTGTAAGACTTCTGGAGAGCGACACGGCGAGGAGGTTCTCTGATGAAGCCATGAGCCTAATATCAAAGTACGGTGCCTACTTCATTCAGTTTAGAAAATTCTCCTATATCAGGCTTACAGGCTATGAGAGCACCCCTCTCAAGCTCCCTATGTTCTATAATGATAAAATGGCCTTGATCGAGATATGCAGGAAATTGGACAAGTTACACAAAACCTGCAGGGATAAGAAAATCATTGGCCTGCACTTCCCTATATCTTTGGGAAACTACACCTGCAAGATAGCTCTAGATGCACATAACATAGAGAGAGCCCTGGCCCCCATCACTGTCCATTTCTTCAGGCCAAGAACTTGTTTTGACTTGAAGAAATTTATTGAATGGACCTCAGAATCAATTACCATCATATGGAAGACATAGAAGACTATTGGGCTGACTGTGCTGATGATTTTGAGGCAAGGAGGAGACATTATGGCAGGTTTTCTCTCCAACTGATCCAAGAGCTTAACTTGTACCAAGTTCTTGAAGGGCTTTAGGATGATAATTCTGACCTATTTTCATATGAATATGACAACTTGGTCAAACACACTCCCTTGGAGGATTTGGATTGGTTCAAAAAGGAGAAGGATGATCTGGCTGAAATCTTAGCCCCTGTCCTAGTAAGAACCAAAATCTGGTTTGACAGGAGAGTTCGTGAGCTTAGAAGGCATTCAGGAGAATCCTCCTCCAAGGATACTTCAACTCCAAGAAAGGAGGCATTGACACCCAGTTCGGAAGCACCTATGTAGACCCCTCCTTCCTCGTCAACTAAAGGTCCTACATCCTCCACTCCTTCCTCATCCACCCAAGTATATCAGAAGAAAATCAAAGAAGTCAAGAAGGAGCCTGTTGAAGAAGATCCCCTGATGAAACATTCAGAATTGCCCTCAGGACCAGAGAACATCATTGTTCTCAGTGAAAGCGAGGAGAGTGAAGTGCCAGTCTCTATAAACACTCCAGAAGCCCCAATGGATAAAGAAAAGGAAGTTCAAAGCACAAAGCTTCCGAGCACCATTGACTCCTCTGTACTAGAAACCCCGAGTGCCCCACACATATCACAACTAGAAGCAATGGCAGTGCACACTTTGAGTGCAATGAGTTCTCTTTCTCTTGGTCCTCTTGCCCCACCTTCTTCTTCCTCCTCCTTTGCATGGGTACAACCTTTCATTGATAGTAAGAAGAAAGTCTTCCTCTCGGATCTCGGGACCCAACTTTGATGTTGTGGTGGCCTTATTGGGTACTACTCCTCCTACTCCTACCAAGAAAGCCAAGACCACCTCATGAATAGTATCCGATGCTCAGGGCCAGAAATTCCTGGAGATAGCCAAGCCCAAGGTTGATAAGCCAGAATAAGATTTGCAAGCATCTGATCTAGAGCTCTCAAGGATCCCCATGGGAGAATCCACCCCTGAAGGTGAGATTCACAATCTTCAAGAAACAATCACCAGAGTCATTGGAAGAGTGGAAAAAGGGAAACAAACAATAGAGTAGTTGGAAGAGCAGGCTCAGGTTCTTGTAAGTTTCATCAAGTCACTGTTGTCCAAAGATAAAGTTTTAGACCCCACCCCATTGACTACTCTTCCACCACCTATGATCCTCAGCCAAGAAGAAGTCCAGAGTATCAAGGATATACACAGATATTCCATCTATGGAAGGGCTATGGAGGCCATGGTGGATGATATGCTCATCGCAGGATTGAATTTCATTGGTGAAGCCTTCAAACTCAATGAGAAGGTAACTAATCTGCAACAGAAACTCTCTTCCACCATTGGAAATATAGATAAAGAGCTCAAACTCTGGAGCAGCTGTATAGTAGACCTTCACCTCATGGGGTAGGCTGATGAAAATATTTTAATGGCAAGCAAGGTCTTTGATGATGCAAAGGATAACTTGTCAAATCATGGGTGTACAGTGTGGAATGGAAAATCAAGGTGTTGGAAGAAGCTTTGGGAGAATTGAGAAATAACTGGCGGCAGAAGGGTGAGGCCTTCAAGACTTTGGTGGTATCTGCTTTCAAGGATATACATTGCCACCTCCATGATGAGACCTCTGGTGTGCCTCTCTCCTTGCAAGAAATCAAAGCTCAATTTAGAGATTTTGTCAAAGATAATTTGTTCAAAGAGGATTCTGTCTCCAAGGAAAAGATGAAGGAAATCTGCTCTCTCCAGTCTGCTATCGAAGAAGCCAATAAATATTATCATACACACGTCGAATTTGACAAAGAGATGGAGAAGTGCCTCGGATTTTGGACCCAGTCCACTGCCAACACGTTGGTCCCATGTGGCAGAGACATAGCAGAGGGTTAAAAGGTTTAGACAGTGGATCCTCAAATCAGTGGGCCCTTCTCAATCATGAACACTTGTCTTCTTCTCTTGACTTTTCTCTCTTCTTTCTTTCCTCATCTCGGATTTATTGTAATTAGTTGGGGTTCTGCGTTAAGCAGCCCTTTAACTAAACACTATTTTAAAAAGGTAGTTACCAAGTGTAACTGATTTATAAAGTTATATAATGGCCTCTCTTTGCCATTTTGAAGGGGGAACTTGGCTTATTTTTGAAAGTGTAAGAAATCATAAAGCAATCAATACAAAAGGATCTTCTTTCTTTGTCCATCTGATTCTTTTATTCGTAAGCTATCTGCTTGAATATTGTTAGATCATTTTCCTACATTATGCTAAGAAGCTTTGTATTCTTGTAGATGTTATTTATGGAACTATGTGTCTTTTCAAATTGCATCTCATTAATTCAAGTACAAATGGTCTCATTCCAATTCATTATATTCTGGCACGCATAAGGAATTATTTTGTCATCTATAATTCTGGAGAATGCTTTTCTGCTCATTTCCACATCTTCATTCCTCTGTACTTTTGTGATTGATGATCTATTAAAAACACTTTCATGATATCCAAGTTCCATGGTAAAACTATGCTTTGTACATATGTAAATAAGTTTTGCTTTTGAATAAGGGAACCTCTCCCACTAAAGAGGAGGGACTTCTTGTCCCCTGACTATTGTTCTTCTTGAAGTCCTTTTTGACGACCAATAGTTTTTGGCAACTCTGTTGGGATATCGTTTCTTGACGTATTCTAGTTCCATAATCATTTATCGATCATCCTTTGATCTGGCGACTCCATGTTTTACTCGCGGGAGAAGGGCCCGTGGTATTGAAGATTCTCAGTTTCAGCTTTTGGAACAATAGAGTTTTCCTTCCCTTCAACAGGAAGAAATAGAAGAGCTCGTTCAACAAGCATTCCTCCTGTCAAAAGTAGAACCCCGTGGGTGGTTTTCTTTAGAACAACTCGGTCCTAATCTCCACGCTCTAATTCTTGCTAGTGTTTCAGTTCCCCTTCAAGCCATTTTTCCAAGAATGGTGGTACCATTGCCTTGGGGCCATCGTGTTGGGCCTCTCACCCTTCCTCAGCCTTTGCATGAGTTACCCAGAGGTAACCGAAGAACTTCCCAAATTCAGAGGTGATGGTAAGGTACATCCTGATGAGCATATCACAACCTTCATAGTTGCATGTGGAGTTTGGGGGTTGAACATGAAGATGTCTCAGTGAGGCTTTTTATTGAGACTTTACAAGATAATGCGGCTGATTGGTTCTATCACCTTCCGGCTAGAAGCTATCACTAGCTGGAACACAATGAGAACAAGGTTTGAGAATCATTTCAAACCGGCAGAAGATGTGCATGCTTTGCTGGCCCAAATTTCTCAAATAAAGAAGGAATCACAAGAGCCCATGAGAGAATTTGTGGCTCGATTTAACAAATTGATTAACAAAATCCCACCTGATACTCAACCTGTAGATCAAATTCAAAAATGCTTCTTCCTAAATGCCCAATTTCCTGAAGTTAGTTATGCATTAAGGAGAGCTAATCTTGCGACATTGGCCGAAGATCAAACTCTTGTTGTTAGTGTTGAAGATGATTTAATCATGTCTGGAAGTTGAGAAGAGACCCTTCTAAATCTAGGTCTTTCCCTTCCTCCTCTTCCACTCTTGGGCCTAATACTGATCCACTAGTACAAAAACTTGCAAATGATCTCATCGCCATTAAGAAACAATTGGCTCAACACCCCCTATGTAGATGTTCCAAGGAGGAATTTTCAGCCCAAAAATCATTTGCCTACTTCTCAGACAAGGCTAGCACTTGAAGGACCACCTATTAAAGTCCCTATTAACGTAACCTATGAAGTTGAAGAGCCGGAGGATGAAGAGGTTAGTGAAGATTGTGAAGAATTTGTCGAAGAAGTCGATGAAGAAGCAGAGGAACTTGAGGGATCTCGAGTTAATTTCTTCACTACTAAAGGTGTTGATGAAGAAGATGATTATGAAAGTAGTAGTGGACATGAATAGCGAATCATACACTATCATGACTCGAGAGCAGACAAACAAAAAGGAGAAAGTGATGCAGCCGGCCAAAAGATCCAAGGAACATCCAATGACTATCCCTGTAATTGCAAAAAGAGGATTTCCTATCCCCATTACATCCACACCCAAGGTGAGTCCTGTCAATTCTGCTACTAAAGTTACTTCTTTTTCAACTCCTAAGACCGATAAGCCTAGGGTTCCAAGCGAGGATAGCTCATCCACTTCTGGGTCTTTCGATATCATTGATCACATGAAAAAGACCAAGGTTCAAATCTCAGAGGCTGAGTACTATCAAACCCACCCCAAGGCTTTTGCCAAAATGGTCCACTTTGTCAATTCCCATTCCAAAACTACCTCTAAAGGCCTCCTACCCACTCCATCTTCTGCACCACAACCCAATCTGGTAGCCTCTGTCACCTCACCTAATGACAAGATCAAACCATTCTATGTAACCCTCCTTATAGCTGGCCATAGACTCAGTAACTGCATCATAGACTCAGGGGCATCAGACAATGTAATGCCTACCAAAGTAGCCCATGCCTTAGGCCTAACTCTCACATGCACTTATGGGTCTTGTTATTCTATGGAAAGTAAGGAAGTACCCCTAGTCGGAAGGATTAAGGATGCACAAGTCACTTTTGTTGCTTTGCCTGAGAAGAAGGTTTTGGCCACTATCCTAGTAGCAGACATTCCTCCTTCATATGGAATGTTGCTAAGTAGGAACTTCTGTAAAGATGTGGGAGGAGAAATTCAAATGGATTGGTCACATGCCCTCATACCTGTTAATGGGAAAATGAAGAAGTTGTTGCCTGAGAAGCAGTCTGAGTATATCATACAAAAATAGATGATCCCAAAGCACAAATACTTTATGAGGATATGGGGCATGGAAACTATATGATTATGTCTCTTGAGGAGATCCAACTTCCCAAAAAATCACTTAAGGATCCTAATGGTGTTTGGATATTAGAGTTTGATGGAAGTTGTTCCTCAGCTAGTTCTGGAGCTGGTGTAGTATTAGTGTCTCCTGAGGGAAAGGTTTGTCCTTTCTCATTCAAGTTACAATTTGAAAATACTAATAATACAACAGAGTATGAAGCTCTCATTCTTGGGCTTCATGTGGCAAAAGAAAAGGGTGTGAAGAATCTTCTAGCTCGCGGAGATGCGGAGCTGATTGTTAAGCAAGTTAGAAACCTTTTCCAGGTAAAGAATAGAAGGTTGAAACATTACAGGAATCAGGTGTGGGACTCCATCGAATTTCTTGATGCCTTCTCCATTGAAGCAGTGCCTAGGGAGAAGAACACCAGGGCTGATTCACTAGCAGTCTCAGGATCATTGCTGATACCTCATCCTGACTTTTCTCAAGATAGGTTTACCATCGAGATGATCCATAGGCCCAGTGTACCTGATAATGCAAGTAACTGGAAAGTTTTCAATGATGATCAACATTTTCTTTCTTTCTTAGAACTTAGGGATAACTTCAAACAATTGTACTTTGAAGGAAGTGACAATTTGCCTCATGAAAGTGTGCCTTCCAATAAAGAAGATGTCAATGAAGAAGAGATGGATCAAGATGGGTGTATCAAACTCAAAGGGAACAAGATTCCAAAGGGACTGGTGAGTTTAGAAGAATTGTTTGACAAGCATGACAGGTATGTGAAGTCTAAAGCTTCTACTGGATCACAACAATCAGCTGAGTATGATAAAACTAATATTGGGAGTTCCATTGACCCTAAACTCGTGAACATTGGGAAATGTTGCACACACGGAAGAAAAGAAGAAAGTAATTAATCTTTTAAGGGAGTATAAAGATGTTCTTGCTTATTCTTATGAGGATCTAAAAGCTTTTCAACCCAAGGAGATGCAACATTTCATCCCTCTCAAACTAGGGATTAAGCCTTTCAGGAAGAAACAAAGGCAATACAATCCCAAGATAGCTGATACCATCTTTCAGGAAATACAAAAGTTATTAAAAGCCAAAATCATTTTTCCTATCCACCATTCAACATGGATTGCCAACATTGTGCCTGTTAGAAAGAAAAATGGTGAGATTCGTATCTGTGTTGACTTCAGAAATCTGAATCAAGCTTCTTTAAAGGACAACTATCCTTTGCCCATGATGGATCAAGTCTTACAAGCTGTGACAGGATCTGAAATGTTGTCTATGCTTGATGGCTTCTCAGGATATAATCAGGTAGAAGTTAATACCACAGATCAACACAAGATGGCCTTCACTACCCCTTGGGGTACCTTTGCCTACAAAAGGATGCCTTTTGGGCTCATTAATGCCGGTGCCACTTTCCAGAGAGCTATGGACTTGGCCTTTGGAAGTTTAAAAGGGAAGTGTATTGTCGTGTACCTTGATGACTTGACTGTATTTTCCAAAGTAAGGGCAGATCATTTTCAGCACCTAGAAACGGTTCTTCTGAAATGTAGAAAACATGGGATCTCTTTAAATCCTAAGAAATATGTTTTTGTGTCACAAAGGGAAAATTGTTAGGGCATGTTGTCTCTAAAGATGGTATAAAAATTGATCCTGAGCGAGTTCAAGCTATTCAGCAAATTCCCCTTCCAACCAGCAAGAAGGGAGTGCATTCTTTCTTTGGTAAGATTAACTTCCTGAGAAGATTCATCCCTGATTTTGTAGAGCTAACCTTGAATATCTCTCAAATGATGAAGGGAAAACAGATGTTTGGCTGGTCTCCTAAAGGTAAAGAAGCCTTTGAAGGTATTAAAGGGCTATTGCTAAAACTCCCGTCTTAGCATGTCCAGATTTCAGTAAAGATTTTATTATCTATTGTTATGCCATAGGTAACACCCTGGCTGCTGTTTTGACTCAAGAAGATTATGATAATCACAAACTCCCAATTGCATTTATGAGCTACATTCTAAAAAATCATGAGTTAAAATACACCATAATGGAGAAACATGCTTTCGCAGTGGTTAAAGTTGTCAAGCAGTTTCGTTTTTACATTCTTAACTCTCACTCCACAGTATTTGTACCTGATACAACCATCAAGTCCATTCTCACATAGCAGGAGTTTGGATCCAAGAGAGGAAACTGGGTGGCCAAGGTTCAAGAATATGACATTGACATCAGACCAACCAAGCTCGTCCATGGAAAAGGCCTGTGTGAACTCATCACTGAGGGAGCTAGACATGAATTACCAGAGGATAAAGTTGATCTCCCTACCATTTTATTTCTTGGCTCAATTGATGAATGGTATGTAGATATCACACACTTTCTCACATATGGAGAATATCCCTCTCATTTGATTACCAAAGAGAGGAGAGTTGTTAAGCTAAGATCAGCCCAATATGTGTTGTGGGAAAATGCCTTGTTTAAGCGTGGGTTGGATGGAAGATTTCTAAAATGTGTGGACAAGGAACAACAGAGGAAGTTGCTTTCAGCTTTTCATAATCAAGCATGTGGAGGGCACTACTCATCAATTATCACTGCTCATAAGATTCTTCATGTAGGATATTATTGGCCTACCTTGTTCAAAGATGCATCAAGTGGATTGATAAATGCGAAGCTTGTCAAACCTTTGTGGGTAGACCCAAGTTGGCTTCTTTGCCCCTTAAACCAGTTGTGATCAAAGAGCCTTTTCAACAATGGGGTTTAGATTTCATTGGAACACTTAATCCTTCTTCTAGTGCTGGTCACACCCACGTATTAACTGCCACAGATTATTTTACTAAATGGGTAGAAGCCATTCCAGTGAAAAGTACCACTTCAGAAGTAGTATGCAGTTTTATCAAAGAAAACATCTTGGTGAGGTTTGGTGTGCCAAACAAGATCGTGACGGATAATGCTTCAAATTTTTCTTCAACTGAAATGATGGATTTTTGTTATGGATATGGTATCTCCCTGGCTCACTCCTCGATTATTATCCTCAGGGGAACGGACAAGCAGAATCGAAAAACAAAAATTTGGTGGCTATAATAAGGAAATTAGTTAATGAATCTCAGAGGAACTGGCACAAGAAACTCTATGATGCTCTTTGGGCAGATAGGGTCACACCTAAAAGAGCCATTGGGATGTCTCCTTTTCAGGTAGTATATGGAGTAGAAGCTCAATTGCCCATAACAGTGGAACTACCAGCCTTGCATTTAATGAAGGCCATTGAAGACACCAGTTTCAATGATTCTTTGGATAAAAGGATCATGTACCTTCACAAATTGAATGAGGACAGGTTGAAGGTCACTGATAGAATATCTACTCACCAATAGAAAGTAAAGGCCTTGTTTGATAAAAAATCCAGATCCAGGGATTTCAATGTTGGAGACATTGTTTCTTTGTGGATAAAAGGCATGAACCTCGTGGCAGCCATGGCAAGTTTGATTCTCTTTGGCTCGGACCTTTCAAGATCAGGCACTTTGCTGGTGAGAATTCTTTTTACCTTGATTATATGGATGGTTCTTCCCTCCCACTTCCTTATAGTGGGTAGTACTTGAAATTTTTAAGTCTTAGGTGATCAGGAAGTCCTTTGTATATTCTGTATAGCATGTGCGTGTGTTTCCCTTCTTATTTTTTTGTTTTGTTCATTTTGTGTGTTGTCTTCTATGTTGGTTTACTTTTGACTCTGTGGCCCAATGGATAAGGCACTGATCTACTTTCCCTAGATTTTCTGAGAGTTCTTGCCTTGTCTCATTTCTTTAGACTTTAGCCAAGTCATCCCCAGAAGGAGCCAACTTTGTTGTCCTCTCAAAATTCTCCCTCTTTTGAGAAGTTCAAAATTGAATTTTTTTTGAGTTAATGCCTTTTCTGTTGTTCTGGTAAAGGGAAAAGTCGAGAAGTTAGAAAAAATGTGTCTTTTGAGTCATTTTGTGCAATTTACGGGTCTGTCGGACATTTTTGTTCCAGATGTCCCAAGTTCATTCGGGCTCCCTGTTCACCGATCGGCCGCTTTACCCGAAATTTGTTTTCTTGTGGGCCCATCAGAACTTTTTGTTCCAAATGTCCCAAGTCACTCAGGCTCGTTGTTCACCTTTCACCCGCATTGGCCGCATCACGCACTTCATGTACTCTCGTCCCTCATGTCCCATAAACATTTGTGCATTTTGTCCCCGTGTTCCCGCATCGGCCGAATCGCTCTTTCACATCCCACATGTCCCAAACAAACCAAAGGCCATTTGGGATAATTTTTCCTACTCTTCCTAAATATCTTGCTTTTCAAGTTGGTAGATGTGTATTTACAGCACGTTTATTACATTTCTCTCTCCTAAATGCTATTTAATAAGCTCTTCCCCTATGCATTTTTGCACACTACTTTCTTGCTTGCTCATACCCTCGCAATCAAAATTTCTATGCACGTACACGATTCCCCTATAATTTCATCAAGAGTTCAGACTGTGACTTTTTTTTCAAATCATTATCAACATGAAGATTAAATTCCAAGGTCAGGAGCAAGTTTCACCGCTCGAGTGTATCGTTCCCGATATTGGGGATAGTGAAGTTTGCCCCCTGGATTTTGGAGATTTCTAGACTAGGATGACAGACCTGAATCCCTCTCCCATGGCACAAATGATTCATGATAGTGGCTTGGCATTTTCCACTGGTTTCCCAATCTCAGTGCAATGTGCAGATACGGTACTCCCTATGGTACTCATTTCAATCCCGACTCGAGCGAACTAACGAATGTACATGGAGAGCTCATTGCCAAGCTTGATGCCGCTGCCATTGGCACTACCCTAAGGATTCCTGAAATGGAAAATTCCATAGTAATCTCTCAGAACCAAGTGCACAGGCCCTCTTCGACCAGGATAAGTGAAAAATACAAGGCGAGGGTGGCAAAGTCTTGGCTTAAAAACCCTAAAAGGGGGCATCTTGTCTTCCATCCCAGCTTTGTTTCGTGTCGATTTTAATGAGGATCTATCAGATTTTATAATCCTACTAGCTCAGGTCATGGGCTTACCCTCTACCAATGAGTTCCATTTATGGATGTGCCCACTTATCAACATGGTGTGCGAAGGAACTCAGAATATCAACTGGGCGAAAATCATCGGCATGAACCTAGCGGAAGCTTATTTGTCAATATACAACAAACAAAGAAGTTTACATGACTTCATAACGATGTATACCCTAGCAACATCAAGGCAATGGTTTGGATTCACATACATTGATGCTCATAAAGGTGACCCTATATATGCTTATTGTCCTCAATTCACCTTGGACACTAGCAATCGCAACTTTAGGAGGGTGAATGATGCTTTCACCATGTACATTGTAAGACTTCTAGAGACCGATGACACGTAAGGAGGTTCTCTGATGAAGCCATGAGCCTAATATCAAAGTACGGTGCCTACTTCATTCAGTTCAAAAAATTCTCCTATATCAGGCTTGCAGGCTATGAGAGCACCCCTCTCAAGCTCCCTATGTTCTGCAACGATAAAATGGCCTTGATCGAGGTATGCAGGCAATTGGACAAGTTACATAGAACCTGCAGGGATAAGAAAATCACTAGCCTGCACTTCCCTATATCTTTGGGAAACTACACCTGCAAGATGGCTCTAGATGCACAGAACATAGAGAGAGCCATGGCCCCCATCACTGTCCATTTCTTCAGGCCAAGAAATTGTTTTGACTTGAAGAAATTTATTGAACAGAACCTCAGAATCAATTACCATCATATGGCAGACATATAGAAGACAATTGGGTTGATTGTGCTTTGATGATTTTGAGGCAAGGAGAAGACACTATGGTAGGTTTTCTCTCCAACTGATCCAAGAGCTTAACTTGTACCAAGTTCCTGAAGGGCTTCAGGATGATAATTCTGACTTGTTTTCATATGAATATGAAAACTTGGTCAAACACACTCCCTTGGAGGATTTGGATTGGTTCAAAAAGGAGAAGGATGATTTGGCTGAAATCTTAGCCCATGTCCTAGTAAGAACAAAATATGGTTTGATAGGAGAGTTCGTGAGCTTAGAAGGCATTCAAGAGAATCCTCCTCCAAGGATACTTCAACTCCAAGAAAGGTGGCATTGAAACCTAGTTCGAAAGCACCTGTGCAGACCCCTCCTACCTCATCAACTAAAGGTTCTACATCCTCCACTCCTTCCTCATCCACCCAAGTATATCAGAAGAAAATCAAAGAAGTCAAGAAGGAGCCTGTTGAAGAAAATCCCTTGATGAAACATTCAGAATTGCCCTCAGGACCAGAGAACATCATTGTTCTCAGTGAAAGCGAGGAGAGTGAAGTGCCAATCTCTATAAACACTCCAAAAGCCCCAACGGATAAAGAAAAGGAAGTTCAAAGCACAGAGCTTCCGAGCACCATTGACTCCTCTGTACCAGAAACCCCGAGTGCCCCACTCATATCACAACTAGAAGCAACGACAGTGCACACTTTGAGTGCAATGAGTTCTCTTTCTCTCGGTCCTCTTGCCCCACCTTCTTCTTCCTCCTCTTTTGCATGGGTATAGCCTTTCATTGATAGTAGGAAGAGAAAGTCTTCCTCTCGGATCTCGGGACCCAACTTTGATGTTGTGGCAGCCTTATTGGGTACTACTCCTCCTACTCCTGCCAAGAAAGCCAGGACCACCTCACGAATAGTATCCGATGCTCAGGGCCAGCAATTCCTGGAGATAGCCAAGCCCAAGGTTTTGATAAGCCAGAACAAGATTTGAAAGCATCTGATCTAGAGCTCTCAAGGATCCCCATGGGAGAATCCACCCTAGAAGGTGAGATTCAGAGTCTTCAAAAACAGTCACGAGTCATTAGAAGAGTGGAAAAAGGGAAACAAACAAAGAGAAGTTGGAAGAGCGAGGATCGAGTTCTTGCAGGTTTCATTAAGTCATTGTTGTCCAAAGATAAAGTTTTAGACCCCACCCCATTGGCTACTCTTCCACCACCTGTGATCCTCAGCCAAGAAGAATTCTAGAGTATCAGGATATACACAGATATTCCATCTATGGAAGGGCTATGGAGGCCATGGTGGATGATATGCTCATCGCAGGATTGAATTTCATTGTTGAAGCCTTTAAACTCAATGAGAAGGTAATCAATCTGTAACAGAAACTCTCTTCCACCATTGGAAATATAGATAAAGAGCTCAAACTCTGGAGCAGCTGTATAGTAGACCTTCGCCTCATGGGGCAGGCTGATGAAAATCTTTTAATGGCAAGCAAGGTCTTTGATGATGCAAAGGATAACTTGTCGAAATCATGGGTGTACAGTGTGGAATGGAAAATCAAGGTGTTGGAAGAAGCTTTGGGAGAATTGAGAAATAACTGGTAGAAGGGTGAGGCCTTCAAGACTTTGGTGGTATCTTCTTTCAAGGATATACATTGCCACCTCCATGATGAGACCTCTGGTGTGCCTCTCTCCTTGCAAGAAATCAAAGCTCAATTCAGAGCTTTTGTCAAAGATAATTTGTTCAAAGAGGATTCTATCTCTAAGGAAAAGATGAAGGAAATCTACTCTCTCCAGTCTGCTATCGAAGAAGCCAATAAAGATTATCATACACACGTTGAATTCGACAAAGATATGGAGAAGTGCCTCAGATTTTGGACCCGAGTCCACTTTGCTAACATGTCGGTCTCATGTGGCGAGACATAGCGAGGCGTTAAAAATTTTTAGATAGTGGATCCTCAAATCAGTGGGCCCTTCTTAGTCATGAACACTTGTCTTCTTCTCCTGACTTTTCTCTCTTCTTTCTTTCCTCATCTCGGATTTATTGTAATTAGTTAGGGTTCTGCATTAAGCAACCCTTTAACTAAACACTATTTTAAAAAGGTAGTTACCAAGCGTAACTGATTTGTAAAGTTATATAATGGCCTCTCTTCACCATTTTGAAGGGGGGGAACTTGGCTTATTTTTGAAAGTGTAAGAAATCATAAAGCAATCAATACAAAAGGATCTTCTTTCTTTGTCCCTAATTCTTTTATTCACAAGCTATCTGTTGAATATTGTTAGATCATTTGTCTGCATTATGCTAAGAAGCTTTGTATTCTTGTAGATGATATTTATGGAATTTTGTGTCTTTTCAAATTGCATCTCATTAATTTTAAGAAGTACAAATGGTCTCATTCTAATTCATTATATTTTAGCACGCATAAGGAATTATTTTGTCATCTATAATTCTAGAGAATGCTTTTAATTCATTATATTCATTTCCACATCTTCATTCCTCTGTACTTTTGTGATTGATGATCTATTAAAAACACTTTCATGATATCCAAGTTCCACATAAAAATATGCTCTGTACATATGTAAATAATTTTTATTTTGAATAAGGGAACCTCTCCCACTAAAGAGCAAGGACTTCTTGTCCCCCGACATTTGTTCTTCTTGAAGTCCTTTTTGATGACCAACAAGCTTCAACGTGCTTTTCCCGCTTCTCTCTCTTTCTTCTCTTTGATTGAGTCTATAAATACCGGGTCGGGACTCATTGTAAAGGGTTGGACATTCTTCATTTTGCAGCTCCCCTTCCCTTCTAGCAAAAAGGAATTAATGGAGTTCAAGCCTTCCATTAAAACTAAAATATGTTTTTTTGCCTCCTGGCTATTTTTAATTCATTGTATCAATTCACGAGCAATAAAACATGTTTATGATCGATTATAGATCCTTCATGTCTCTTTTGCTCACATATGGTCTTTCATTATAAATATGGTTATCGTGCTTGATTATTGTATATATTTGTTGGTTTTTGTCTGTCAGAAAAACTAGTGTTCATCATTCCTTCGGTGCATCACCTTGTAGTTTAGTTATTTCTTATTTCTTATACCCCTTTCTATCCTTGTCTCCTTGGGAAACTTTAGATTAGGTATAGAGCTAGATCCTCTGCAAGTTCTCACGTATGCACCTAAATAGAGGAATCGGGAACCAACCTTTGATTTGGATAGCTTTTCCACTTACAAAGTCCCACACCTTGGGGAAAGTTCAATGTTATGTAGATCACACCAAATGACTTTTCCTTAGAAAAGTAGATCTATAGAACTCATTTGGGGGTGCTGTGATTTTGCACTAATAATGACCATAAGAGGACAAGGGGATGTAAGCATCAAAACCAAAAGGAGGTCCCCATCATACATGGGTGAATATTTGGCCAAGTATTGCTAATAAAGGATTTATTTTTTCTCATACACAAGGGCACATTATTTTTCATGTGCATCCAAGGAGCCAAGTGAATCAAAATTGCAGATGTCACATTGGCCACTAGAAGACAAAGATTAAATACATTGGAGAAGACTTTATCATCAAGAAAATTGTATTATAGTAGTATTAATCATCCAACTTTATTAAAAATAGAACAGTCAACTGTAGTTTGAATGAGTTGTATTTTTGTAACCAAGGTTATTAATGCCTCATTATATTAGCATGCTTATTTTTATTCCTTTATTTGGTAATATTAAAGGATAAAAATAGGATGCATGGGCGAGTACAATTTTTAGTCTATTTTTAGGATGGGTGGGATGAATATTTTTTCTATATATTGTGTGCATTGGTAGAGCAAAAAAAGAGGACTCTTTTGACATAAAAGTACTAAAGCAATTTTCTAGTTTTGCCTTTTGAATGAGAATTATATTTTACCTTTCCAAAAATTTGTAGTCTTGTGTATGTCTTATTAATCCTTGTGAATGTTAAATTTCCTGGTTAATCATACTACCCTGTTGCAAATTTAGTATTTTCTGCATGATATTAGTGTGCATGTTTATCTTATCAGTATTGTTGTGAATCTTTCCCTCAATACATCAAGTGTTTTGCCTTAATATTTTGCTAAAAACTATTGGTTTATGCATCTAGAATCCATTCTCAGATACTTGTGCATGTACTCAGTCAAAGCCCTCAATAAGTTTGGTGTATCACCCCATTTTTTTAATTCATTTACAGTCATCTTTTTACCCTCAAAACCCCAAAATCAGTTTAGGATACATCAAGAAGGAACCAACCTTGATATCAGAGACTCACCTCAACAATAGGTATACCCACAGACCTAAGGTGTTTCCATTGTATCTATGAAAGAGAGAGATCCATTTTGCAAGCTTAGAA
Source organism: Taxus wallichiana var. yunnanensis (assembly GCA_018340775.1). Lineage (NCBI taxonomy): Eukaryota > Viridiplantae > Streptophyta > Pinopsida > Cupressales > Taxaceae > Taxus > Taxus wallichiana. Next base: position 447,432,518 of record CM031242.1, read on the forward strand.
CACATGCATCCATCTCTCTAACGTGCACTTTCGAGAGATAACAAGCCCATGTGTCATAAGTATATAGGAAGCTCTTCATGTTTAGAGGGCATCATCAATGTTTCCATAAAGGTCAAAAATCATTAGAGGAATTTTTTCCTCTTTTGGGTTTTCATGAAGTTTAAGTTTCATTAAATGGAGAAGAAGTGAGCAGCGGGGCCCACTTGTAGTAAAAATTGTAGAAATACAACAAAAAGTATCTAGGACACCACAAGACATCTTCACATCTCCCCTGGCACTAAAAAAACCAAAAAAGTTACAAAGCATATTCGGGCGAGTGAAAAGTTTACAAAATTAAATTAGGCCCTTAACCAACTCATTGAGCTAGTGGGCGGCTACGGCTCCCACTCATTGAGATGATCTTTGGAATTAAGCTATTATGGTGCATTTGTAATGGTAGACCGAGTTATTTTCATCCCCTAGTGATCTATTTGAAGTAACAGATGTTGGGAGAGTTACATATTGGCTACCAAGATATTACATTTGGTCGATCTAATAAAGCTCTTCCAGATGATCTATGGATACCAAGCTCTATATATGTAATTGGATCAAGCCATTTTGAGCATGGAAGGCATGGAAAATTCATGCATGAAATTATAAGCTTTGTGCGGTGGCAAGTTAAATTGGGCGAATTGTTTTCATGATGGTTGAGCTTAGTCTTAAGGGCGCGCAAGCTTTATGTCGGGCTCTATCTGCAAGTAGAGTAGGGACTCATCGAAAAGGAATCCCATCATGGAGATTACAAAGGGTTGGTGAGTTAAATTTTAGGATTGAGCCTTTCAAGTTCATAACAGTTAAGTTCGGGAGATCATCTTACGCGTGAATATATAAAGCTTTGGGGCCTTGAGTTATTCATGTTAACAAGTTGTTTTATGGTGGGATCTACATGAAAAATGACTCGTGGCTCAAGGATGAACACATCGAAGCCAAATTCGTTGGCAAGCTCAACTATGTTCTTACATAGAAATATGGAAGTGTAGGGGAGTCAAGATCAAACCTAGTGAGTCATAGCAAAAATGGAGATTGGGTTCTAGACTTAGCTCGATTGGTGAGATTAAAACATGTGAGTCGCGTGAAGGTCTTAGCAAGAAGGCACGAGTTGTGTTTCCTTGTTGAGCCGAATTGGTGAGCCATTGGTGAGTTCTGTGGTGGAGTGATGTAGGAGCATCGGAGGTTTGAAGTATGTGCAACCCAAAGTAACTTGGTTCGAGAGTTCCTCATGGGACCGAAATCACTTATCACAATCAATGATATGCAGGAGACTTGTATGTGCTCGTGAGATAGGGCGAGGCGAGGTGTGGCCCCACAATTGGTAAGAAGAACACGCGACTTGGATGAACATGGCATTCAATGACGATGTAGGTGAATTGGAGGTCAAATGCACAAGCAGCACATAGGTCACAACGAGTTGGTTTTCCGTAGGGCGTCTATGCTTGCAAAACATTGCGACTTAGAGTTGATATAGATAGGGGGCTTGTTGGTCGAACTGAATAAAGGAGGTAATGCACCATGGCATAGAGTTTGAATTCGGGAATCCTAGTGGGGTACAAAACATTATGGCTAGGGTGGCATAATGTGGGTATCTGATATAAGTTAGGGTTTGAGGAGTTAAAAGAGGTGCCAGCTCAGTGAGTCAGCTGGCGTGGTGATCGAGCTCACTCTTAATGCAAACATTAAAACACTCCACTTTTCCCTTATTTTTAAATTTGTTAAATGATGGCCCGCACATAAATATTTAATACACCAAGCCATTTTAGGTAATGTTGAAGGCATTATGAAGGGAGGAAAAAGTGATAAAAATCATTTCCAACTCTCTAGATTTAATATACAATCCCGTGAAAGTAAAGGCAAATCCTGGAGAATAATAAAGAGTTGGGTTCATGTAGCTGCTCATAACTTTCACGTTTCTTAGCCAAATTCATAAATATTATACTCATTTGAATCATGGATTTGTCCTCTATGCACAACAATCAAGAAAATTAAGTATTGATGGAGGTTTGATGGTGAGAATAACATAAATGATTCCGAGTTTGAAATGGAGATTTCCATGTGGTTGAAAGTGCTAAAAATGAGCACGGGAAGCCATTTTTCTTCTCATTGCAGTTATGGGATAGTACGGAATGGATTTTTCTAGTTTCCCATCATAATTTTCACACATTTATGCTACCTCGCAAGTGGTTGGAAGGGGAAATCTGAGTTTGAAAAATCCTCTCTCTCTCCTTCCTCATTTTCTATAACTTGAAGTACTCTCTCATTTGAGAAGGGGTATTGTTGTTGTAACAAAAATCTGCCATTTTGTTTTGGAACACCAATGTGCTAGAGGCCTTCATATTTCACATCTTGGATGATGATACAAGCCTTTATCTTTCTCTGTAAATGGATTGTGTGAACTGTTGAAGCAATAAACTCAATTTTTGGATATCTCTCTTCCCTTATCTATGTTTGTTGCATTCCCTTACCTCTCCATCTTTAGTTGCAGGTGTATTGTGTTTATTTTACTCATCTTGCAGGTTTATTATTGTTGTGTCTCTATGGGAATGGTGTTGTGAATGTTGTTGTTAGACTGTGGTGACTGTTTCACCCTCTTTAATATGCATTTCCTTCCATTTCCACACATTAGAGAGTATTTTTCACACCCTTTTCTTAGTGCATCACCTATTTTAGTGTAGTTTTCATTCATTTTCATTATATTTCTCTCTCTGGTCCCTTGGAAAATGAAAGTTAGAGGTATTTGATATATTTCCCTTCATAGAGTTAGTTGTTACATTAGTTTAGGAAGAGGAATCAGCCTTCTTTGGAGGCCTATATGAAGTAACAAGTCCCACAACTTGAGGGATGGTACCCATGTTACACAATCACACTACTTTACTGAATAAACTCACATGCTAAGAAAAAAGAGGATGATGTGATTTTGTGATAACAAGAATACGATCCAATGTAATGTAGACACCACTAAGCAACCCAAATAATAAGCCATGGACAAATAGACCCAAGTCAACTAGACTTTGTAACCCGGGATCAAGAAAAACCCTCAAGGCATTACAAAGCACATGAAAAACCGAAACAGATATTATAGGGATCCAGGAAATAGAGAAAAACATGATCTAGATCTGGAGATGCAAGGAAAAAAATTGAAATGTTTTTTCATGCCAGAACACAATTAAAAGACCCATCGTGTAAATAAACTAAACCAAGATTTTCCACTATCTATGGCGACTAGAGAGCATACCGAGAAGATATTGAACTAAAAGACAAACCAAAACTGCAATATCATTTTAAATGATAGAAAACATTAGAGTCATGGAAAGAGCTAGTAATGCACCCAAATAAATAGTGAACTCCAAAACCCAACAATTGTGGCCCGATAAAATTTCTTGATTACCCCACTTCAAGAAACTTTCAAAAAAATTGTTTTTGTAAATGAGGGAAGTTAAAGTTTGAGCCATAATGCCAAGTGAACAATGAAAAATCCATCCCCGATTAGCCTTAACCATGGTTAAGTTTTTATTTTCATGCACATAAGTAATTCCATGGATTGGCTATGTTTTTGAAATGATTTAGTCTTTGAAAATTTTCATGAGGGGTGTATGAAACTTTATCAATTATGACTTTAGCCAAGTTAAAGATAATTGATCATGCATGAGGGAGGAGCATTTACTTTGTAGAATAACCAATCATAGAGCATGCCCACAAGGGGTTAAAATTTAAAAGGAAAAAACAAACTTTTTGTAAATAAGATAGACTAATTATGCCAAAAATATCTTTTGCACATAGAGACAAAAATTAAATTTTGGGAGATAAGATAAAATAAGTTTTACCTTAGTATCTCCAAAATTATCTTAAGTACATGCTAATGGGTCATTACACTTGCCAAGGAGGGTCAAACTAAAGTTTGACCAAATTTAAAATTGTATTTAATTCAAAGTGGACTAAAAGTGTGCATAGAGGGCTATTATTGGATTTATTTCTAAAGCCACAAGGTAGTGGAAAGGAAGCCAAGTGGAATGTGTTAGGTGCCACAAGGTAGGTCACATTGCAAGGTTCTATGATGTAGGTCAATCAAGAAAGAGATTCGAGACCCAAGAAACAAGCTTAGAAATACAAGAAGAAGGGAGAAGCTAGTCAAAGTTCTCAAAACTATCCCAAGAAGGTGACTAATAAAAATAAAGGGTGTGCTATGAAAAATGAAGAATCGAGAGAATAATTAACAAATCAAGAAACCAAAAGAAGATTTGAGATGTTCTTAGGTATCTCATCAAGATCCTCCATTTTATATAGGTGCAAATGAGGCTTTGGAGTGAGGAAGATCTATCCTTATCTGTGTGTGTCTTCTCCAAGGTGTTGAGGTATGTCTTCAAAATTCTTTAGCCATTTTATGGTGTTCTTATGAGCTGGTCATGTTGTGTATATTAAGTTTCATATCATGCCCCTCTTCAAAGCATATAAGTAAGTGATGTGTTGGTGCATGAGTTTGATTTATCAAGATGAAATAGTATGTGTGTGGATCATGAATAAGTTTCATAAGAGATCCATAATGTCATATCATCTTAATGGAATGGTTTCTTTTAGTTAAATTATGTATCTAGCATCTCTTTCAAGTCTAATGGCTTGTTGTGTCTCAAGATATGAGACTACGAGTCTAAATTAATAACCATGTGTTTTATATGTGTAAGTCAAACATGTATATGGGTGTATAATGTGAGTGATGCTATGAAGGTGTCTCAGAATCTTGTTGAAGAGAGTCAAAAGTTTTAGAAGACTCATTCATTCTGAAAAATATGTCATGACTCCATAAGGTTGTCTAAGTCCAAAGTTTCTTGGCCTAGTTGGTTAAGAGGTGTGCTCATCATAATGTCAAATAATTTTTTTCTCTGAATAGATGGTGTGTAGGTGGTATAAGTAATCAAAGGATAACTTGACAAATTAACTATCACAAGGTGGTCAATGAATTAATCATGATGTTTAACTAGCAAAATCAAGGAGAATTATTGCATGAAACTATTGATAATGTTTGTAAATAACTTTTGAAGGATGTTTACGTCTTCAAGTGAATGTTTTTATAGTGATCAAGAGTGTTCAAGGTCCAAATTTCTATGTCAAAGGAAGGTTATATTCAAGTGAAGATTGGAGCCACTAGTGATCATGATACATGCTTGAATGCATTCCTTCAGTGACTACATGATGTGACAAGAAGTGTGAAATTGGTTAAGTATTTCCCTTAAGATTCAATTACAAGAGAGAGAAATTGAGTGTGTTTTCAAGTTGATGGAATTTTTCATTTGGTCTTCTTATCATTAGACCATCTTTAAAACCTTTTGGAGCAAACTTGAAACTTGGAGAAACAAGTATGATCAAATGTTGATGCTTGTAGGAATTAAATATGGCAGAGTGTAAAAGACAAAGTTTGCATTGAAAGGTAGAAACATGCTCTAAAAAGTGTTGGTGGATTTCTAATACTGTCTAAGGCTCATATATAATTTTCTCAAGCATCACCACATACTAACATAAACTTGAGATCATTTTACTTTGACCTAGATGGCAATGTTAGGGTCTACGTCACACGCATGCACTACAAATAGTTGATTTCTAGGAACAATTTGAACAATTTAATGTTGTTTAGCTCATTTGATTAGATGAAGAAGATTATCACAAATCCAAAGCATCTTAGATTTTTTAATTTCACTCAAACTTGAAGGTGGAATCATTTTTTTAGTCCTCTCAATTTAGTATAATTGGCTAGATACCCGATCCTAGGGTTTGAAACATATTGTTGATCAAATCTAGCAGAATATCTAGCCAAAAATACCAAAATGTTTTAGAAATTTCTGTGGAAGGATCATGAACCATTTAAAAATATTTCGTGTCATTTCATTAAGAATCGAAGAAGAATTTCATTGCGAGAACTTTTGCATAGTCTTATAAGTTAGAAAAAATGGTTTATACATCAAAATTGAAACATTATTCAAAATTGGAAAGGTTTTTCTCAAATTTTTCAATCTCCAAGAAAGTTGGAAGGAGTTTAAAAACTTTCCTATATGAACTTGAAAAGTGTATTTTATTATATTTCTTGCTACATTTCATGAATAAGCTCCATAGTTTATAGTTGATACCTACAAATTAAACCTATAGTGGTTTGTAAGTGAAACTTGCACTAATAAACTACTTCATGTTATTTTCCTTGATGAATGGAGGTCTTTATTCTCTTGCAAAGTTCTATAAAATGTCTTGGATTAAATTTAGGCATTAGAAGTTTTAGTCTAAAAACTTGAACAACAATAATAGGAGTTGAATTTGCACACAACTACTTGCACAATGATCTAGTGCATTTTTGAAGTGAATTTCTCCTCATATAAGTATCATGAACAATAAAGTAATGTTATTCTTTCTTTTCACCGTTAAACATAAAATAAAACTTTTTTGAGGAAAATGTGAACATGGAAGTGTGATTAGAAACAAAGAAAAATGAAGGAGAGGTAGTTACACTACTCTAAATTGAACAACAACAACAGTGACTCGGTCCAAGGCAAGAAGGTCTTGGAATTTGTTTTAGTGCTCCCTACTTGAAGCTAAGAAGAAGATCAATGGTATCTATCAATTTCATGATTGAAAATACATCATCTTTCGTTCTAATGAAGAAGATGAAGAGACATCCTTCATAGTGTAAGTTAAAAATGCATGGAATAGTGACTCTTGGAGTGCTTTACTCAAAGTAAAGTCAAAACAATTGACTTCTTTATTAGTTAAAAAATTTGCAATATTTTCCTAATCTCAAAAGGAAGATGAAAAGTGAGAATGTGAAAGTAAAATGAACCTTAATTGAAGTGTGAAGGGTTGGTTTCTATTTTTAGTAAGACACGAGTCAAGAGTAGAATAATGTGTAATTTTCCATGATTCCTTGGTATAATTATCTATGACCTATGTAATCTCTTGGGAAACACGTGAATGAAGAAACATCATACACTCTAAGAAAATACATCAATACTATAAAAATTCTAGTGTGGTCACAAAGATACAACAAGACAATGTACATAAGCCAACTAAGCTCGGTTTGGAAGTTTGTGCATAATATGTGGGGAGATTAAAATTGTTGTAATAAGTTTACACAAAATGAGAGTGTGAAAGAATCTTGGAAAGGTGAAACACTTAATTTATAACATGAGCTAGTATATAAGCAATATTAAGAAAAATTCTAAGGATAACAATGATCAAGAACTCATAAATTGACTGTAAAAAACTATATGTACATAGATAAGGTGGAGTTTTGAATGTATATAAGGGTTAAAGAAGCATTAGTGAAGTCTAAATGGTATGTAAAATTTTCAAGAATACTTCAAAGAATATTTAAAAACTGTGGGTAAGTTTGTAATTTAGTATGATTTTACCATGTGTAAAAGTGAAGCTTAATGAATACAATGCTTAGTGGATGGAGTCTAATTACCAATTGGATAATCAAAACACTTTATGAAATGATAATAATGACTTACAAAAGTTCAAGAGTTCATAAATCCCTTCTTGAATTAGGTACAATGAAAAAATTGGCATCTTAAAGTGCGTGTAAGGAAAATTGGTAATGTGTTAAAAATATTGATTGAGTTATAAATGGCTAAGAAGGTGGAAAGAATTCAAAAGTTGTGTTCTTACTCAAACCTAGTCCTAATTGAACGTACATAGTGGAAGAGAATAAATATTGCATATACAAGCATAAGAACTTTTTGAAAATCATACAAAGAGAAGGAAATAGTAATTTATCCATCTTATATCTATTTGAGGAGAGTCAAAATGTTAGACGGTGAAGATAAGATAAACGAGTGAGTACGCAATGCACAATAGTAGATCTGCTAGACTTTTAAAAAAAAGTACATTCGTAAGAAGAAGACCATGACCATCAAAAATGGGACAAAGAAGTTAAGTTATAAAATAAAAATTGGAAAAGGATGATGGAAATTCATTATAATATATCCTTGTTGAGAGTTTGAGCAATGTAGAAGAATATTATACAGGTCTTATCTAGATGAAATTATGAAATTTGACCTTGAGCAGTCCCTAAAAAGGATTTTAAGAAGGGTATATGGAAGATACCAGATATATTTGAAAATAAAAAGGAATAATTTTGGGGAAGGATGTTTAGGAGTGAAATTATGATTGAAAAGAGGTGTAACTTGATAAATTTAAAAGCAAACTTGAAGACTAGTTAGCATACAAATTAAGCTTTATTGTGACATATCTCAATCCATTAGAAAGACTTGAGAAACAATCAAGATGAGAGAGGTAGTGATAAGGAAGGAAAGTTAGTGATGAGGTGATTGTGATAGTTGGAGAAATGTGTGGGGCAGTAGAAAATTAAATAATGAGAGGGATAAGTCTACTTCCAGTAAAGATAAGGAACAAAGACAAAGTGCATAAGGACAATTGGTACAAGTAAATGCTAGTTAAGCCCAAACATGTTAAATTGAAGTTATAAGAGCTAGATGAGTGTGATAACATTGAGAATAATACAAGTATCATACTTATGATGAGATTATTGGATGTCCAAACCAGGTATTTGGATCCTATTCACGTTGTTTTGGAGTCAAAGTTAGAGAAATCACCATCCAAAGGGGGAGCTATGTTCATGACAGATTGTCTTTATCTTGTCTTAATGGGCTTGGTTGCCATTTTAATTAACTTATTTTCATGTCAATTCCATCCATACCTTTTTCATATATGTCAAAGGGGGATAAGTGTGCCAATAAACATGCAAATGAGGTCATCTAAGTGTGTGTGCATTCATGGTTTCCATCAATGTTTCTAGGATAGTTGTCATCAATGACAAAGGGCAGTTTTTGGAAGTTTGTGTTACTTTTTTGTTATTTATGTCAACTTCATTGATGTCATAGTCTAAGTGATCTAGGCATGTTGGCTAGTGATCTATGTATGTTGGCTAGGTGATCTAGGGGTCTCCAAAGGTGTATATGTGTGGTTTAAGTCTCTCAAAGGAGGTATAGATGCGGGAGTATCATGTACATAATCAAATTTTCATTTGAATAAGATTAGTAGATTGTCTTAGAGTGTTTAGTAGGTGGTTTGGTCAATTTGGACTATTGGAGGTCTTATAAGAACTCATTTATGCACATAAATGATGAAAAAATATTTATGCACATTGTTTGTTCCGAGAGCACGAGATTGGTAGTTTTGACAGAAAAGGTGAAGTTTGATGATTTGATTCATATTTACAAAATCTTATGATTTATATAACATTTTTAGTAAGATGAAACAAGTTAAATGTGTTATAAGGAATTGGTGAAGCTAAAAATTCAAATTTTCTTGTTTGAGTGAATGACTAGTGAAGAAGGTGTGAAGAGCCAATAGAGGAAGGTAAGAGATAGTGAGTTTTTCTTGAAGAATGATTAATTTTTGATTGAATGGAAATTTTTCAGGGTACATGAAGTGTTTAAAATATGGAATGGTGATTAGACAAACCATTTAATTTAATTTGATCAAAATTTTCAAGAGTAAGCCATTTTGGGTTGTTAAATGATCCTCATTTTGCAGAGCATAAAGTGAAGTTGTGTGAAACTTTCTTGATTTGTTGAATGTATGGTTGGTTAAAATTTTCTCTGCATCATTTGGTATTAGAGAGAGAAGATAAAGGTATTGAGGTTTTTTCTTGTTTGTAAGAAGCCTTTTTTTATACAAGTATTTGTATATATGTGTTTTGTGAATGTGGATGAGTTGAATGAAGTTTTTGAAGCTAAATTGTTGCCTTCTTGTGAGAGTGTTGAATGAAGTGACAGGTTTTTCCTTGAAAGGGAATAATTAAGAAAGAGGAAAGTGAAGAAATAAGGAAAGATGAAGTCAAAAGACTAGGTGTGAAACAAAACCTAGGTGAGGCTTGGACAAGGTGAAACAAACTTGTCTAGTGAAGATGGATGAAGATAGAGTAGAGTTAATGAATGAATTACTTAATTATATGAGAAATAAAAGCAAGGAAAAAGATATGAGAGAGAGAAAGAGAAAGAGAAAATAAGATAAAAAGATAGAGTTAGAGGAAAATAAAAGAGTGTGGATGGAGGAAGAAATAAGAAAATTGAGAGAAGATGTGGAGCATTTGGAAGTATTGTTGATGAAGAAAGGACAAGGCATGGGAATGGTGATAAGAAATAAGGTTAAGTGGCCACTAAGGTCACTCATGAAAAGAGAAAAGAAAATTCGCCTAAGAAATAAGATAATACAGGAAGAAAGCAAGATAAAAAGGATGAGAAAGAAGGAAAGCAAACAAAAGAGAGAAGAAATCAGAGATATAGTGGAAAATGAGTGTATTTGTGAAGAAGAACTTGAAGAAGAATGTGAAAAATCATATTTTCAGTTTGTATATATCAATCAAGAACAATTAGAGGATGAGATATGGGCACTTGAATGTGATTTTTATGGTGAAGAAATGAAGTGTGATAAAGAGAAAGTTGAGGAGATGAAGGAATTCATTTTTGAAGAAAGCATGCAAGTAAAAGATTGAGCTTCTAACTATGGATGGCATATATTTAAATAATGAAGATTCCACTTCATTGAGTTGATAAATTTGTTTTCTATTTTGCTACATGAAGATGATACTCCTTGTGAGGAAGATAGTCAGGAAATGTTGTAGCATATCCCTAAACTGATTTCTGAGGACATAAACACTAAGCTTACTCAAACATTTTTATTGGAGGAAATTCATAGAGCTATTTTTGATATGAAGGGAGACAAGTCACCTAGTCTTAATGGATTTCCTACAACCTTTTTTCAAACTTATTGGAATATTAGTGAGACTGATTTTTTTGTTGCGGTCATTAAATTTAAAAAAAGGATCTATTAAAGGAATGGAATAATACCTTTTTGGCCCTTGCACCTAAGTATTTGGGATCTAAATTGGTCTCAAATTTCAGACCCATAAGTCTTTGTAACACCTCTTATAAGATAATCACTAAATTTCTAGGTAAGTGCAACAAGTTGGGGGACAAAAAGGGGTCATAAGTGGACGTCATATTGCAAATAACAACATAATATCAACTTGTAGGGATTATTAGCAATGCATACACTCAAAATTAGAAAAACTTATATCAATATGAATCATAGCATCCGGAATCTAGTTTCTAAACTACTATTTTTTTAAAAAATGGACAAGTTTAGCTATATTAAACACTCAAAATTCAATGACTTGGTATTTTTTTTTTAAAACGCCTATAAGATTGTAGTTTGTTTGCCCATGATTTGGATGACCAAAAATTGATATATATTTTTTTCCTTTGGTGAGAAGTTAGATGCCGCTATCTATCTTGGGATAGATTTTATTTTGTATTTTTTTGAGCAATGTTTTTTTTTTTTTTTAATGATTTTTTCGTGAACGTGGTATGAAAACATAAAGAAAACAAAGCACTTTCCGTTTGCCCGCCATAACTTCATCAAAACATATTGAAATCAAATAAATTTTTTTTTGAACATGTATATAATTTCACCACGGTTGGGATGGTATATGTTTTATCACATTCTGACAAGTGAAACAAAATTTGTAGTCTTAAACATAGACATAAACATTCACGGGAAAAAGTGTCTTAAAGACCTACTATTAGTAAAAAATTATAAAATGATATTTATCCTATTCTATTCACTTTAAAATCAATACTTATACAAAGCCAATAGTCTCCCCTACATGATGGTACCTTTTTTATGACATATTTTTGACTTTCTGGCATGGTTCAATTCTGCAGAAGACTAAATTTAATGTTTTGCTATTTTTGGTGTAAAATTCAAGATTTGATGTCCACTTAATTGTCCCCCACTTTCTCGCACTTACCCTTCTAGGAATAAGACTTAAACCTTTGATGGATAAATTAATCTCTGAACAATAGAACAACTTCATTGGTGGAAGGTTGATTCAAGAGGGAGTTATCACTATACATGAATCTATTCACACAACTTTTCACACCAAAGCGACTGGCTTGATCATTAAACTAGATATATAGAAGGATTTTGATATGGTTAGTTAGACTTTCCTTGTCATAGTTATGAGAAAATTTGGATTCTATGATAAATTTTTCTCTTAGATACATAGTTGTATCTCCTATCTTAGGTTTTTAGTGCTCATGAATGGTATTCCTCACAAATACTTTGCCAATACCTTGGGGATTAGGAAAGGTGACCCATTATAACCTTTCTTGTTTATATTCATGGTTGACACACTTAATATAACACTAGCTAAAGCTAAAAGATCTAACATAATTATGAGTATTACTATCACTTTCAAGGTTCTTACAACTACCCATAGTAAATTCGCAAATGACGCTCTTTTTTTTAGGTGTTGCTTTATTGGTGGAGGAAAAAAATTGAAAATAATATTGGATTGCTATCAATCTACCTCCAACCTACTTATAAATTTTAGCAAGAGCGACATTATTTTCATCAATACTTCCCCAAGAAGATAAATAAATATTGTAGACATATTTAGATGTAGCATCATGGATCTACCATCCACCTACTCTGGGCTCCATCTCTTTAATGGAATACAACTTAAAGCTCTTTGGGATTTGTTTATTGAAACATTTAAGAAGAAAATTGTAGGCTAGAAAGGTGCTATCCTTAGTTGAGTTGGTAAGATGCACTGTTTAAAACCACCGTACAAAGCCTCTACTTATACTTTATTTCACTTCTCAAAATGCCTTCCTCAGTTTCTTATAATATTGAAAAAATTCAAAAACAATTCCTATGGTCTGGAGAAGAAGAGAGAAAATGGTTTCATTTGGTTTCTTGGAAATTGGTCTATAAGCCTACTTGGATTGGGTGTCTTAAATTAGGAAGAGTGTTAAAGATGAATTTTGTTGTGTTAGCTAAACATCGATGGGAAGTTGCTTCTAAAGATAAATCATCATGGACATAAATGTTGATATCTAAATATATTTATACTCGGAAGACTTCTTCACTGTGGATATCCCAAGTGGCTCAGTGATTTAGAACTCTATAGTTAGCACTCAGGCCCTAAGCTACTATCTAGTACTAAATGGAAGTTAGGTAATGGAAGACAAATAGATTTTTTGAAAAACTGGTGCATTAGGGATAATCCCTTATCTTGATCCATTTTGGGACCCCATCAAGCATTAAGTCACTAGGTTATGCGGAAGAATAATTAATATTTACATCGACAAATCTAATCTACTAACATGCTTGCACTTACCATTATGGGATGGTGGAAGCTCTATCAAGCTATAACGACTAGAAAATCTCAATCTTCTTCTTTAGTCACCTTACATTCCATTCTCTCGGGGTAAGATGTTTGCATTTGGCCTCTTTCACCCATGGGAGTGTTCTCATTTAAGGCTACTTATTTCTCCCTCATATAATGTTTGAAGGTTACTCCTCTGAAGCATATCTGGATTCCTCAAGTCGTTCCTAAATTTGGCTTATATACTTGGTTGGATTTTCGGGTTCGCCCTCTCAGGTGAGAATCTTAAACCTATACATTATTCATTACCAAGCCGGTGTGTTCTCTTTATTAATGCTCATGAAACCTCTACTAACATACCTTTCTAAAGTCCTTTCTCTCATTCTATGTGGACTCTCCTTTTAAACAAATTTTGGATATCGTGGGTGTTTTTTCTTCCATATCTAATATCATTCTAATGGAAACCCTTCTTTAGACATCCATTATCACCCCTTTCTTGGAAACTACTTCTGAGACACACATTATGGAATATTTGAAAAGAGAGGAATAAAATAATCTTCAAGGACCAGTAACAAGATCCCCTTAAGGTTTTCTCAGTTGTGGTTTTGGGCTCTGAAAAATTTAAATTTTTCAATATGGAAGGATAATAAGCAAAAAAACACTCTAAATTTGAAGGAACCTTGGTATAACCAACTACAAATTCCCCTACAATTGTCCCATTCTATTGCAACTATAGCTAATACATCTTGGTCCCCTCCTCCAGGTTGGTTGGATTAATGTAAATACAGATGGTGTTGTAAAAGGAAACCCGGGGCCTTGAGTGGACGGGCTATCATGATAGATGATTTAGGACAATAAATGGTAGCTACTTGTAGTTAATTTTGGTATTGGGACTAACCATAGATTGGAAGCTCTAGAAATTTTCAAAGGTGTGGAGTTGGAACTTACAGTTGGATCGATCAAGCTCATTATGGAAAGTAAATCCCTCAACATGGTCTACATCCTTAACTCTAACGAGCCTGCAAGTTGGACTATAAACAACATAATTTTTGACACTCACAGTCTACAATCACATTTTCAAAATATTCTATTTCGTCACACCTACATGGAAGGAAACAAATTGGCTAACATGTTATCTAACCTGGGGTCTTAGGTGACAAGCAATAGGTGTGGATAGGGAATTTTCCTAGAAACCTTCTCTCTGCAGCAGCTAATGATTTCCCTAAAGATGCTTAGAGTGTCGTGCTAAAATTTGTCATCTCTTTTTTTTCTTTATTTGATGTAAGCATTATCAATACTCTTGTCTATCCTCCGCCATTAAAAGACACATTTATCGAGACAATTATTATGATTTATCACCATGATAATTTTCATGCACGGGATGGGGAACTCTTACTCATTATTCACTCAAAGGAGATTTTTTATTTTGACGATGCTCTATCGATATATTTATGACATGTCGTGGGACGTGATGAGAAAATTTAAGGATCTATATAAAAATCTCTTTGTTATTAATTTTGTTTCACTCAGATTTTTCCTTCTCGGTGAAATGGGTGGCTCCTTCATAGGGTTAAACCTACTAGCTCAAAGGATTTATGAAAGGATCTTGATGTTTAGAATATTCTACAAGAAAAATGTGTTACTCCTTTTATTGAACATATCTCTAGGCATTTTTTATAGTCTCTAGCAGCATTCTAATGATATGTAAGAAAGGAAAAGTAAAAGTGGGTTAGACAAAGTTCAAAATCACAACGAGAATCCATTGTTGTTGCTACTGGGCCTTCCTTACATTAGATATATCTGCTTTAAGAGTCTTCTTAAATAAGAGATGTGGGATTTATTAAGGAAGAAGGAACGTCTTTGTAAATATTTGTCTAGATATAAGAGGGCTTCCTTGCATGATACATGGGATGTAGTCACCGAGAACATAATGTGATATTTTACTATTGAAGGGAGATATACATTGATATATAGACCCCGTTATTCCTTCGGATCACTTTCATAATGGTATTAAGGTAAATATGGAAAATTTTCTATTTCAGGTCTTTGGATTTGTCTATAAAACAAGCTCATGTTGGTGAAGGCCTTCTCCTTCACCAAGAATTGCTCTATTTGCAATTTATGTTTATGCATCCCTGAAGGCTTTGCCCTATTTCATCCCTTGTTTGGCTCTACCCATCACTTTGCCCTCTCCTCCACATCATATCCCCTCATCCTTCCTCTTAGCTTAGATTCAAATGTTGTGATCACGGGCCACCATATTACCGCTTCGACTCCTCCCAAGTCCCCACCTCATTCTTCTTCCCCTTTCCTTTCCACCTCTCCCTTTGTGACGACTATTCATTCACCTCCCAACATTTTTCCAACCTCTCCTATAGGAATGGATTATGAAATCCCGATGTTTTGCTTAGTCTCTCTATGAATTAGACAGATTCCTTTCTTCCTTCTAAATTGGGCTCGCCTATTAACATGGTGGATTCTAATATTGATGATATTGTTGATGAGGCTGATGAAACTACCATTGATAATGCTTGATGAAAATGATGAAGCTATGAATGATGAAGCTAAGGAAACTACGATTATGAAGATGTTGTTGATATGGATACTTCACAAGACACTAACAATGATGTAATTATTTGCAAAGTTCTTGAAAAACTCAACAGAGCCTTTACAGTCATTAAAAGCTTGAAGGATAATACTATTAATACTTGGGAATATTTGCGTAATGGTTGCAAGGAACTCATAAATTTGGCAAAAGAATTACCTGAAAAGAATCCAGATACTACCACTTATAATGTTGTGGAAGTTATAAATAATATGTTAAATATGTAATCCATGTGTACTCTTTTTCTTTTTGGATTTCGTACTTTTTTACTATGAACTTCTTTTGATTTTCTATATTGTAATACCTAGAGCCTTCGAAATTTTGTAAAAGGAATTGGGTCCTTTCCAAACCCTCAACGTTTTACCATTTTCCAAACAAACATATCCAATGTATAATATTTTTATAAATCACCCTTCAACTTTATGGTTATATTATTAACTAAAAACATGTTTTTTTAAATTCATGCCTATGGTAGCGAATGCTATAATCTCTCTAACAACTACTAATAATAAGATTGCATTGTCCCCTTCCTATGACTTATTCTCGAGACTCAAAATTCCAAGGAGAATTTAGAAGATATGATTCTAATCCAAAATAATGAAAATGAAAATCCAAATAAGGAAAAGGATTGGAAGGTTGTGAATATGAAAAAAGAACATGAATAACACCCCCTTAAGATGCACTTACGATCGCAAGGGAAGGGGTGTTGAGGTTTGGTCTTTTGTGTTGTTTTGGTTGGGCTGTTGGTTTGGATATCATTTTTTTGTTTCTTTGTCCCACTGGTACATGTTGTTTCATATTATCCTCATTTTCAAATCTTTGTCTCCACTTATTGTACGGGGTAGGGTCCTGTACGCACCCAAAACTACATGTGCTACATTATCGAAAAATGGTTAAAAATGTCACCAATGATAATTCATGTCCTTTCAAAAGGTATTCGAGTTCCTAAACCCATTCCCAGTGTATATTTGTAACTTAGACATCCTTACTTAACGTTTCCACGCTTTCTTCCAAATTCCCATTAATTTTTGTGCATGTTTTGCCCTTTAGTGTCGGGACTACGCCTGCACAGGCGGCGGTTTTGAAATCGTCACCTAGGAAGGGTAGCGATCCTGTTACCGCCTCCCCTATGCAAAGTGGCGGCTTGGTGTGATTTTTCCAAAACTCTTCATGCATGGTTTTAACATGTGAAGCTTCACATAACTTGAATTCTAGGGTGCGTTTGTGAATGAAATTGACTAAAAATGGTTTTGTTTACATGTTATTCCTTCCCTCTTAAATTTTTAAATAGATTTAATTAGTTTGAAATACCTCTTCACCTAATGATTTTGCACTCCAAGGATGCCTTGTGCATGAAGGCACATCCCACCAATTCCTATATAATCAATGTTTGTATTCAAGTGAATGACATGAGAATTTTGTGTATCTTTTACGGTATTACTACCACAATCTTGATAGAAATTACATAGCCAAGCTCTGTTATTATCTCTCTTCTACTTTCATTACAACCATATTTTCCTTCAAGCTTCCATTTCTCAAGCGCCTTCTCCTGTTGTTGCCTTTGCATTCCCAATTCCTTGGACTCATATCGACACACGAGAAAGAAAGGATATACTGAGGGGACAAGTCATCACACGTATGGATTTACCTCTCCTTTGTGAATTCCGGGCTTGTGTTGTTGTTTCATTTCCTTCATTTATGTAATTTATCATTGTTACATCATATCAAATAGAGTACAAATCAATTTCCTTTCATTTTCACGTAATTAGTTACTTCCCAAGATGGTTTCAATCATTAATAGCATATCTTGATGACCCATCCTCTCTTCCCATCCTTGTGGATCTCAAGGAGAAAATATCTCTAGGAGGTTGTCTATGTATCCTAGATCATTTAGTAAAATTCTTATTTTAAGTTAGTTTAGTTTCAATACACTTGTCACAGGTGAATAACCACACCGGGTTATCTCACTTGTTTAGTTTTAGTGTAGAAATATTTTAGTTATTTAGAATAGAAGAAAATTGTTGTTTGTGATTGTAATATTTAAGTTTTTGTGATTTTTTGGTTAGTTTCCTTTCAGTAGTAGCATAGATTGTTAGTTTGATCTTAGTTAATTTGGACACTTCAAACTAGTTCAAAATTGAGATTCAGTTAGACAAACCATAGGGAATTTACACTACCCATTCATAGCCTCTAAATATCCCCTTTTCCAACTTAGTTACTAGGAGATCACACTACAAGATCTTATTCATTGATCCTCCTATAGTTAACCACACATATTTCCAAAGCATTTTGCCTCGACATGACCTTGCGGGGTCAAGTGTGGTTGAAGGTTGCATGTCAATTTTCATTTGTACAAATTGGTGAACCCAATGTGAAGGATTAATTCCTTCTTGTTTCCTTTTCTTTCATTGCTATTACCTCATCTTTCAATTTCTTCCCCTATTTTGGTAGGTATTTTGTAATTTGTGCAATATGTATGGAAGAGAGTTTGGTGGGACATTTGGCTCGATAGATATTACACCAACGTTCAACCATGACATTCCCCTTGTCTTTCAATGTGGAGTGACAATTACACAAGCAACATCCAAACCTTCCCTAGTTACACTTCAAACCCCATTAGCTATGTAAGGATGGAGGAGGTTGATCAATCTTTAAAAATGCAATACGGGAAACCCAATACAAACCATGATTTTTATCACAAATGGAATAGGTTCTTACCATAGAGTCTTGTCAAGACTTCACATTGCCATGCAATCAATAGAACATGATACATTTTCATGAATAGAAAATACTCTTCTTGAGATAGATGATTCTTTGGATAGAATGAGGACTAAAGCCTCTCGATATTTCAAATGTCTATCCTAAGATTCTTACTTCTAAGGAAGAAAATAATTAGAACACTAAATAATTCATGACAATGTATCATGAGCCCACTCAATCAAACTCTACGCCACATGCACCCAAGCAAGTGACTCAATCCTCTCCCAATGATCTTATTTCTACTTTAGTAGGTAGGATTAAAGAACTAGAAAGTTCTCGGACTTCATATCTAATACATGTGGTAGGGAAGAACATGGAGTATCTAGTTTACATTAAATAATATATCCCTTCCAATGAGAAACCAACACAATATCCTTTATAACGAGGTTATCTGGTTCATTAAAATCCATGTGATCTTCTCACATGATTAGAAACACTAGGGATGGGTCCTCATCTTTCTCAAGCTTATCCTACGCAAGGATGGCCGGAAGTGAATTATTGAATGCCACCACAACAAGAAATGTGAGATTCCCTGGTTTTATGCTCGTTAGTCCATATCTTGGTACTAGCCCACCTTACATGCACATGTATTTAGAATCTCCCTAGATAGACCCATCTACATTTCCTACTTCCTACATGACATATCAAGGGACCCCATATTTTCTCGTCATTTCTTATAATACAAATTAGCCAACTCCTCTTCCTCCACCTCCTCATCAAGGATCTTGAAATGGTGGAATCTTATGAAATGGGTAAATAAGCTGAGTACTTATAGGAGCCGCTTGACTTCACTATATGCGGAATCATGCTTCCATGTCCATTATCGATCTTCCAAAGTTTAAGGGAGAAGGAGACCTGAACGCTCATATCAAGGCCTACGCTACTGCTATCAGCTTCCTTGGGATGTTATAGTGGCTAAGATATTTCTAAAGAATCTCAAAGGAATTATATTAGATTGGTATTACTGTATTCCAGAAGCTTCTATAAATTCCTTTAAACATCTTGTTTCTGAGTTCATCAAAGCATTTGACATGAATAAGTTGTTACGTACATGGATTAGGGAGTTCCTACATATTAGACAAGAGAAAAATGAATCTATTTCCCATTTCATCTAGATACGGCGCCAAGTTCTCTATTCCATTGCAAGTGCACTCAACATGGACCGAGATGGAACTTTCGATCTTTTACTTCACTCATTCAATCAAGAGACTAGGAGGAAGCCCGAAGTTTCCTTTCCATAATTACAAGGAAGTATTAGAGGGTGTGCTTCTGATTGACCAAGTTCTTTATAGACAATGGGCCTAAGATCTATGGTTCAAATGGGAAACTGGTATCCCCAAATCAAAATAATGAAAATTATCAAATAAGTGGTGCTATGAACCAAGGACCTAAAGGTGTGAATCACAATCATGGTGTTACCACCAATAGTGTTATTGATCAAACCAAAATGTTGGTTACACAAACAACGATAACACTAACAATAACAACAACACGGGAAATCAAAGAACTCCTAACATTGTTTCCTCGGTCAACAAAGTTGACATAAACCGTCCCTCTCGCAAGAAAAATCAAACCTAAGGCCCAAACCTGTATCAAAACTCTAGCGAAGGGGCAAAAAATCGTGGTTATAACAATCAATTTCAAAATTACAACCAAGGTTATAATCAACAACAACAAGATGCTTATCAAAGGCCCAAAGATTATGACCCTAAACTATAATGTGGTTTCCATAAGGTTTGAGGTTATGACGATAGGAATTTCCGCGATTGCAACAAGTTTCTACAAAGACTTACCAAAAACCAAAGGCAAGCTCTTTGTAGATATGTTCCTAGAAAATCCTAAAACAGACCTGCTGACCTAGTCATATTGGGCCTGTCACACCTCAAAATTTGAAGCCTAAACATCCTGGAGATTCCCAGCTGAATCCTCATAATATAAACAAGGGAATTCCTTTAGGAAATAATGACGATAAAGCCTCAACTTTTGACAACTCTCGGGTTTCTCCTAACCTTGGTTTAAATGATAATACAAAAATTCTAGGCTTAAATGAGTTAGAGGTTGATCCCGAAATTAATGCAACACCTCGGATGAAGGAGTATGTTTCACAACCGCTACCCGCTCTTTCCTTTGCATAAGATGACGTTCCTACAATCTCAAAACTAGTAAGAGCCTATGATTTAATATTGGATTTGAACAAGACCTTTTCTCACATTTCATTTCTAGATTTGTTGAATTATTCACTTGCCCATCATTCTACATTGCTCAATACACTAGGCCTTAGTCATCTAATTCATGTTACACCACCTCCTAGCTCTCAAATAAATCATATTGACTTTTACATACATCCTCCTAGATAGAATAATAGGGATATTGGGTTTGTTTTTGACATAGACAAGATGTCATCTAATGTTGAAATTTCCCAAAGAGGTGGTCCTTCCTTATTTTTACAAGTCTGGTTTTATAAAAATTGTATTAAGAGAGCCATGATTGACGAAGGGGCTGCTTTATGAATGTGTTTCCTTTCTCTTTCTTGCGAGAAGTTGGGATATGGAGAGATAAAGTATTCCTCTATAAGAAACATGTTATGAGGGTACTAAAGTATTAAAGCGACCTCGATTGGAACCATAGTTCTTCCAGTCACGCTTGGTCTAAAAACCATCTTGATGGAGTTTTACATTATTGACATGGAAACAAGTTATGACATGATCCTTGGGAGACCATGGATTCATCAAATGCAGGATATCCCTTCTACCCTATTCCAAGAGAGTAGATTCCTCTATTTCAAAAAGGTCTTCATCACTCAAGGGGATCCTAAGCACTTCGATATTCACTTAGAAATCCTCAAGAAGAAGAAAGGGGTCCATATGGAGTATGAACGTCCTACTAATCAATTAAACAAACCACCTCTATCAAAAGAGTTAGTTTTGATCACCCTAGGCATGCCAAAGATCGAACTCGTTGACCCAAAAACATTTGAGGTGGCAAAAACATATAAGGGTAAATCAATATATGTGGAAATAGTGTCCACTAAAACAATAACATAAATTATGAAACTCTTAGAGAGTGAAGATCTGATCTTCCTCACATTCAAACCAGAGGGGATGGGTAGTCTTCTCGATTTAGCATCACTTCCCTCGGCGACCTAGGTCTAGATGTAAAAATGATAGAATTAAAAAATGAAGAAGGGAAATATGAGATTGAAACGATGCCCATCAAAACCATCTTTGAAGGTTATTCTATTATAAACCTCAGTTTCAACCCATGTGCATCTAAAACTAAGCTTGTCATATCCATGGGGCAAGGCCTCATAATTCAAAAAAGGTCACAAGTAAACACAACACTCTACATAGGAAACGAGGTCGAGAAGCATAACCATGCTCACCCACACACCATATCTCAAGAACGTGACAAAGAGGTTCACGAATGCCTCTTTTAGACAAATGATTTTAATGATTGGACATATACACTTATGGGAAATGGTTGTAATTTTAAACCTAGAATGGTAGGCCCTTGTGAAGAGAATGGAAATTTATAGGATCATGGTTCTCTATTGTTTACTTTTAGGGGTGAAGAATTTGATATTCATTAACTTTCTTCACCTTAGCCATCATGATATATAGTTTCACATGCATTTCCACATGTACATTGTTGCATCCACATTGCATTTTCATCTACCAATTAATTTCGTAAATTTTTGATCAAGGGACTTATTCTTATAGTAATTCGTACAAACTTTTGAAAACATTGGCAAAACATTCAAATCATATTTCTTCAAATGCTCATGGTATCATCTATTTTTTCAAAATCATTTTGTCAATTCTAGCAAGATAAGAAAAAGCTTTGATAGTAACTAATCAAGCCAACATACTTGGTTCTACTCACAGATTCTTCTAGATTAGGTGTCTTTGCCTATGGTATGTTCTATAAGCTTCATGGTGTCACATCTATCTCATATACATCTCTTTGGAAATAATAACATTCTAGACATTTTCCCTAGATAAATAAGTCAAATGCAAATCTATAGAAATTTTTTATTTTACACATTTCTTTTCCCTACCAACCTTTGGTTTTGATCCTGTGTCTCTTACTAGTGATGTAGGGTTTGGAAAGGATAAAAGTGTCCTTACTCGCCTATGCCTTATCTATGGTGATGAGCATACTTGCTACTACTAGTAGCATGGGGAAAGGTGTACGGGGTCTCTTTGAAATTTTTAAAGTGAGGCGTAGTTCATTCAAATGCTAGTAAATCATAAAGCGAGAACAAAGTGAGTTAGACATTCGTAACTCCAAAAGAGTTTAAAAATTCAAAACCAGATTTTGTCAATCAAGTGGCCATATATGAATCTAAGTCTTGATAAATGGGAAAGAAATTTACGTTTTAAACTATGAAGCAAACTTGAGTTGAATGAGGTCATAGGGTCTCAATTTGGTTTTTCTAAATCCTTTTCTATCTCTCATCATTACCACCCAACAAAATTCTATAACTTGTGCCCTTTCGGCTCTTGGTGTTGAGATCTTGCATCTTACTAGTTGCGTGGAGTTAGGAGTGGTGTAAGTTAATTCACTTATCATATCACTCTTTCATTAGGTCTTACAAAAATAATACAAAGTATCAAAAATTTCTTAGAGAAACTAAAGTTTAGCATTACGGTGTAGTTGCATTATCATGTATCAAAGCATTACAAAACACAAAAAAAAAAAAAAATCATTTTGTTAGCATTTATATCCA
This sequence comes from Taxus wallichiana var. yunnanensis, assembly GCA_018340775.1. NCBI lineage: Eukaryota > Viridiplantae > Streptophyta > Pinopsida > Cupressales > Taxaceae > Taxus > Taxus wallichiana. Next base: position 447,455,822 of record CM031242.1, read on the forward strand.
ATGCATACATTCTGAAAAGCAAATAAAAAAGAAATTCTAAACATCTAGAGTACACATGTGAATCAAACCATAAATGTGAGTAAACTCTATGAAATGAATTACCAAACTAAAAGAAGATTTTGTATATATATCATAACAAATTGAGTTTGTGTACAATTCCATCACATGCTTTAGGCGTGGTTAAAAGGCTCGTAATGAGCTCGAAATATTAAAAAATTGTATAAATGCCCGAAAAAATGACTACTAAGAAATAAAGGCACTCTGCTATCCGCCTCTTTGAACCCCCTTATAACGACTCTAGCTACAAATTTCTTAGGAGTTCTTCTCAAAAGCATTCAAATAGCAAAGGGCCCAATCTAACGCAAAAATACCATTCCTAAATCCATTCCAATTCAACCATACTCACAAACAAAATGGTCATCGTGGGCCCAAAGCTAAAAAAATCACAACGAGAATATGTGCAAATGAATTGAAAATAAGTTTTTTAGATATATATATGCTTTTTTTAAACCTTGTTTCAAGTGTATGTGTCCACAGGGCTGGAGCGTTGGTGCAGGTATATTCCTATCCCCACACAAATGGTAAGTCCTCTTGTCATTTTGATTTAGTGTTTATTTTTTGATATCATATCTATCTGCACTTGAGTCTTCTTTTCATTTTACAGGTAGCGGGAGTTTGGACGATGACATTCCAACACACGGGTGTGCTAGCTATAGCTTCTAATTCCCCATTTCAGGAACACCATACTCAAACTTTACGTTTACACATTTTCATCGCTAAGACGCTTCTCTACGAGGGGGGCCAATATGTGCGCACCAAAATTGCATGTGCTACATTGTCAAAAAATGGTTACAAAAGTCCCTAATGATGATTCATGTCCTTTCAGAAGGTTTTGAGTTTCTAAACCCATTTGTAGTGTATATTTATAACCTAGACATCCTTACTTAACTTTTCCACACTTTATTCTAGCTTCTCATTCATTTTTGTGCATCTTTTGGCCTTTAATGTCGGGGCCCACCACCAGGCAAGGTGGCGCTTTTGAAACCGCCACCCAAGCGGTGGCGCTCCTGTGATCACCTCCCCGCATGTGTCGGTAGTCTGCGTAATTTTTCCAAAACTCTTCATGAGTGGTTTCAACACACGAAGCTTCATTTAACTTGACTTATAGGGTGCATTTGTGAACAAAATTTTCTAAAAATGGTCTTGTTTGCATGGTATTCCTTCCCACTTCTATTTTTAAATAGATTTAATTAGTTTGAATTGCCTCTTCACCCAATTATTTGGTACTCCAAGGTTTCCTTGTGCATGAAGGCACATCCCATCCAATTCGTATATAATAAATGCTTGTATTCAAGAAAATGGCACGAGAGTTTTTGTATCTAGCATAGTATTGCTACCATAATCCTGCTTAGCAATTGCAAAGCCAAGTTGTTTTTACTTGTGCTATCTCTCATCTACTTGCATTAAACCAAATTTCCCTTTAAACTATCATTGCTCAAGTGCCTTCTCCTATTGCTTCCTTTGCATTCAAAATTCCTTGGACTCATATGGACACACAAAGAAAGAAAGTATAAAGTGAGGGGACAAGTGATCACATAGTTGGATTTACCTCTTTTTGGGAATTCCATGTTGGAGTTGTTGTTTGATTTCCTTTGTTTATGCAATGTATCATTGTTACATCATATCAAATAGAGTAGAAATCAATTTCCTTTCATTTGCAAGTATTTAGTTAATTTCCAATAGGGTTTAAATCATTAATAGTAGCTCCCGGTGACATATCCTCTTCTTCCCATCCCTGTGGATCTGAAGGAGAGAATATCTATAGGAGGTTGTCTACATATCATAGATCATTTGGTAAAGTTATTGTTTTAAGTTTGTTTAGTTTCAATACACTCAAGTATAGGTGAATAACCACACCGGGTTATCTCGCTTGTTTAGTTTTAGTGTAGAGATATTTTAGTTATTTATAATAGAAGCAAATTCTTGTTTGTGATTGTAATATTTCAGTTTTTGTGTTTGTTTAAGTTAGTTTCCTTTCAGTAGTAGCATAGATTGTTAGTTTGATCTTAGTTAATTCGGACACTTCAAACTAGTTCAACATTGAGATTCTGTTAGACAAACCATAGGGAATTTACACTACTCATTCATAGCCTCTAAATCTTCCCTTTGCCAACTTAGCTACTAGGAGATCACACTTTGCATGATCATAGTCACTAATCCTCCTATAGTTAACCACACATATTTCCTAATGTTGTGATGTTTATATACAAAAAAAAATTCTTATGTAAATAATTTTATCAATCAAAAATTTTCCTCTACAAAAATTAGCAAAATTTTATACAATGGCCACATCTACAAATATTTATTTTAAAGGAAAAATACTAAGGTATGTATTTACATATGTAACTTTTTTAACTTCTCATTTATATATTCTAAATATTTTCTCATCAATTGGGGTTTTTCAACAAACATGATGTGTATGGATTAGAAAAAAAGGCACTTTACATTTTGTTAGAGGTAGCATAAATATGAAAATTGACGATAGAAAATAAGATACATATAATAAGTGTTCATTTTCACACATTCTACACTAGTATATTTAGTTTCCAAATAGAAATCCACATTAGTTTGTAAAATCACTGATATATAAAAATATGCAAGTATTCACCATTTACTTCACTAAATTATGTGAAGAGTATAAGAAGTAGCTTTGATTATATATTAAAGCCTCTAACATTCAAAAACACATACTTAATTGATTTATTTCATAATAGTTTGAAATGTTCGGAAAAATATCTTTCTAAAATCTAATCTTGTATACAACGAATTTAAACAATACTATGAAGGAAAGAAAAATTAATAATATTATAGACGAAAGGAATATTAACATATGTAAAATCAATTGGTCACAAAATTTAGTTTCTTTTGAGTCCTTGTCTTGTGACCTATGTAAATGAGCTTCAAGAATTTAGATTCTTTATTTTAAAGAAATGGATATGTAAAATATAATTGGATGAAATTGCACTAGAACTACTACACAACATGAACCTTTACTATATGCAATGAAATTTCTAAACACAAAAATAATCGAGGCCACATTAAAAACGTAACAAGACAGTGAAAAATAATTTTCCCTTAAGGCTAGGACACATGTATACATTGAAATGAACCAAAAACTTTAGAAATAAAACTTCATTGCTTATTAAAAAAACAAACATGTGAATTCAAGAAACAAATGACAAATCAAAGACAATTAAAACACACAACACACAACCATGTGTTGTCAATATCTTCTAAAATATAAATGAAAAATGATAGAAAAACCAAATGACCAAGTAAAACACTATAAAATTAGGAGAAACGTTTAACACTTAATTTATACAAAAAGAATCTTTAAGTATAATAAAGAGATTCTATAAATTTTATAGAAAAATATAATTGAATTGAATAACTCACATATTCATAGCAAAAAAAAATCTAATTAATAAAGACCTTACTACCAAGAAATCTACTTATAAGTAAAACTCCATAAAAGATTGCCAATTCTTGATAACGAAAACTCGTTACTAAATATTTTTACATCGATACATTAAAACAAAAATTGTTTATTAATTTTATTTTTTTATTTAAATTATAAACTATAAGATAAAGAAAATATTCTTTTTAACAACATAATGGAAATGTCTTGCTTTGAAGTATATATCTAGTGAAGTATATATCTAGTATATGGAACATCCTCTTCATATATAAAAGCAGATACTTTTAAGAGTTTATAATCTTAAGAAGTATATATCCTCTGTAAAATTTTAACATTAAACCAACTCGAAATATTTCAAACAAGCACTCAAATAAACCTTATATTTTTATATGCCGGCGAATCGTTCAAGGGCAGTAAGTTTGTCAATAACCTCCGTATTATGTCGAATTTTGTGTGTGAAATCGGAGAATGTGAAGGACTTGTAACGCCTTGGATTAATCTCCTCGTCCACAAGCTCTGCAGGAGCCCAAATCTTCTTATCGTTTGGAAACACATAAAATAGAGCAATTGACATTCGATCTGTCCATCCCTTGCAAACAACACGATGGTGTGAGCTGCGGTACCTGCCATTACTCCATGCCTGCAATCATATAACCCACACTTATTATATACCGCACAGACATAGTTTTGGAAAAACTGCACCTGGCTTATGAAACCATTATTAATTTGGCACCTTAATGGAATTCCCCACATTTACAACAAGGGTATCTGATAGTGGCTTTACGCTGAAACACTTTCCTTCTTTGGATCGAATCTCAAGGCCTTCCTATTCATCTCCTAACAGAATGGTGAGGCAACCCCCGTCTGCGTGAGAAAACAGAGCCTCCTCTCCGATAGATTTTCCATCAGATGGATACCCGATTATACGCAAATAGGCTTTGCAATTTTCGAAATCAGATTTGTAAAAGGTCTCAACATCCAGATCCAGGGTCGCAAGGATTACTTTCATGATTTTTGACGCCAAATCTGTTGCAGACGCACTGTATTTCCCAACTGTTTCACTGCAAAGCAATTATTAACAGGATAATGAGACATATCTCTGTGGAAGATCTTCGGAATAAGAAAAGAATGAGATCAATTACATACCAGAAAATTGAGTTTCCTTGTCCGGGCCATATCCTTGCGGAGATTTTTTGGACTGAATCCGAATTGGGCAAGTCAAGGAAGCAGAAGGATTCATAGGTAGGCTTGCGAACATAACTTTCGGCTGGACAAGAATCTGTTGCTCTGTCTTTGGCCTCCGTGGGCATGGACAATAATTCCTTCGCAACAGTCTGAACTTTTTGCAGAAGATCTACCGGAATTCCATGGTTCACAAGTCGAAAAAATCCCCATTCTCTGCAGGCGTCTCTGAGTTTGGTGACCTCGGGATGGTTTTGAAGATGATCTCCGAATTCTAGTGGAAATTCTGAAATGTCAATGAGAGGGAGATCGAGTTCATTAACAGGGATTTCTATGGGAGATTGCAGCGAGGAAGGCATGATGGCCTCACCACAGCAGACGCGGCAATTAAAGGCATTCCGGTTTTTAATAGAGTCGTGAATTGTAAGATTTCTTGGGCAAAACGCATACAGACCTCCCAAATCAGATACAATATTAGGTAGGAAGTGGACGTGAAAACGAAATAGGAAATGACGTGATGAATGATAGGCTTTGTTTATTTGTTTTTGTATTCTTTGGTTAGGTTACGTACGTTGATTTTGCCGACCATGAAAAGAATGCTATAAACAAACATTGCTTGCCGCCCAAACAATAAATAAACCATGTGCTTGACTGTAAATAATACTATTAAACTACAAACAACACATCAATTTCAATTGTCATCTTTTCCGCCCTCACTTTTTTTCTTCTTCTTATTTTTTTATTATATGTGTCAATTAAAAAATAATCATAGGGCATGAATGAAACCATTCGGGCAAACACCTATGGCCATTTATGAAAAATCTATAACACGTCCCACGTTTTTTTGGTTATGTGAACAATTGAGCCACTTATCCTAGAAAACATTTTTTTACCTTGTTATGTCGTGAAAACTAATAACATGCACACGGCTTACTTTATTTCGTTTTTAATAATGTATTTTTTTGTATGGGCTAGTAATATGCATTCATAATTTAGGGAAGTCCCATTGAATTTGCCCTAGCAATTGAAGACATTGGCTTCCAAGAAGGTGTAGGAAACACTTAATGAAATCAAATACATGTCTTAATATGGAACAAATACATAATCATATTTTATAAATAAATGCTTCAACATTTAAATTGGAAAGTACATGTTAATGCCACAAAGGATGATATTTAGCTAGGTCACATGTTAAAAGATGGTAAAATATGAGACAATGAATCGATTAAAGTTTTTGATGTTTTGTAGAGTGTTCTAGATATCAATTAGGGACAAAATATGGTGACCATGCAAAATGCGCGCCATCTCAAAACTAAGTCTTTGAGACCCCTTTAGAAGTTAGTGTCATGTTGGACATTAGTACTAATGCTCTCATCATTCATGGGACTAGACTACTAGTGTTTGGCTCTAAAGAAAATTGTAATCCTTTTTGGTTACTTAGTCGTCCTCTATAGCTTATCCATGCATTGTTATGTTTCTAAAACCCTCAAGCATGCACATATTTTATAAAAACCACAGTTTCATGTACTAGCACTCAAATGGATCCTTCTAACATTTAACAAAGAGGTGTGTGTGTTGGAGTTGGATTGCGCTTACTAACAAACCCCATTGTCTAATCTTACCAAGTATTACACTACATTTCCCAAATGAAGGGCTTATTTAGTCTATGCATTTATCCTCTTGTTATGATGCAAGTATGGAAATCTAGAATTCTTTCCCTGTATTTTTTCTTGTTGCTCAACACAAATAACATACTTTGTACATAGAGTTTACTTTATGAAAGATCTAAACTAGAGTGGTTATAGCTAGATAAAAATCCTTCAAGTGCTTTTTGGTATATAGATTCTTGATACGGGCCTTTGAAATTATTTTGACTTTTTTGTAATGCTCTTACAAGAGTGTGGAATGCTTAAAAATGTCTTAGGGTTCGTTTTCATGTATGTTGCTTATTTAGAAAAGTTTATAGAAACTTTGGTAAGGATTTGGAGATGAACATCAAGTGTACTTTGCAGTTTTCCAAATAAAACATTGATAATTTCCATGTAAGCAATTAAGAATGTTAGACTGAATTTTATACATTTCCATTATATATATAATTTTCCATTAAGGGACTCATGATAAACATAACAAATCTCCTTGTTTGTAGACAAAGGATTTTAGCACCAAAAAGAGAACATAATTGTGTGGAATTTCTATAAAAACTATACACTAGTACTTACAACAAATATATTGGAAAACTACGTTTCCTACATATTTATTTTTAAATCATTCTAAATATGCATAGTTGATCCACTAATATTCGATCATCCTTTATGACTAGCTTAGTTAGGTTTTGAAAACTAATAATTTGGATGGGTCCGACTTCCATTTTTATTGAAGTGTGGTTTTTCCATGCAACCCTAACAATGGAAGTCATTTGGTTCCAAGAATATTTTGCATGGAAGATTTCGGTTTTTAATGTAGTTATGGATTGGAAGATTTCTTGGGCAAAACACATACAGACCCCCAAATTGGAATTGCGCGATTGCCTAGAAACATACCGATACAATATTAGGTTGACGTGAAAACAAAATAGGAAATGACGTGAGGACATATAAGCTTTGTTTATTTGTTTCTTTATTGCAACTCTGAAAATAATGCTATAAACAATTTGCAAGTGGTCGACACATTGATTGTCACCCAAATAATAAATAAACCATGTGCTTGGATTTAAATAATAAAGATTAAACTACCAACCACACATACGTCAATTTCAATAATTGTCATCTTTTCAGCCCTCACTTTTCATTTTTTATCATTATCGTTTTTTTAAAAATTAAAAATTAAGATAGGGCGGAATGTTTTGTGCTTGAATCTATAAAAGTATAGGGCAAACATCTATACACATTAATGAAAAATGTGTGTGTTTTCTTCATGTGAACTTGCACAATTGAGCCACTAATCTCATAGGAGTCTTTTCAATCAAGTTATTTGTGATGTGAAAACTAATAACCCTCGTGAGTCCACTGTCCTACTTCCATTTTTGTTGTAGTGATATGCATTCATAATTTAGAGGAGTTTCATATGAAGGGCCCTAAGAATTGAAGTCATAGGGTTCTAACAAAGACATGCCAACCACCTTATGAAATTGAAAACATGTTTTCTTTCAATGGGCTAAAACCCATTGTAACATACACAATCTTACATTTTCCCTTACAGATCAATGTTCCTTCATAACATACAATAGAAAATAAATTTGTTGTTTAATCTTTAAATTAAATAGTAACTTGACGGACTTAAATTGTTAGGATAATTAATTATGCATTGTATAATTAATTATTTAACTATTGTTATTATTTAATTATTGTTGTTATATGGTTTTATTAAACCATATTTGTCTTATTATATTCACGGATATAATTGTTATGTTGTTATAACAATTATATCATTATTCATTTGTGCTTCCCGTATGATATTTTGGAAGCTTATGTATTTAGGCATATTGTTGCACATGTGTAACATATATATTATCCATTGTAATGGTTGATTAATTTCACATTAATAAAATATACAAGCTTTCGTCCCTGTTTGTGAAATTATATTTGGTACTAGAGCGAATTGAAGCTCCTGGAAAGGTTGCGAAAAAGGAAGGGGAATTCGTGGAGAAGATATTTGCAACATTGGAGAGCCAAAGTCTACCTCCATCAACTTCCCACGTCTCCTGCACCCACAATCTCCTGTGTGAATTCCGGATAAACGTAAAGCAAATGTTTTTGCCTTGGTGCCCTGCACCAGGAAAATTTGTTTCCTAGGGCTTACAAAATTAAAAATATATATTTTCCCATCAAGGGTTTTGTATTTAAAATTGACTAATTATAGATAAATTATCTGTATTATCATACATCCTTGTATTGTTGTTGCATTGAGCATTCGGGCTGTGTTCAATACACTGGTTGGGTTGTCTTTGTATTGAACACTATTAAACTGAGCCACACAAAGAAATATTGTCAGGACCGTGGCATAGGCCGAGTTTCCCCTATTTGACCAGAGCCATTCCTCCTAACAGTGATCAGATCCTATACACAAAAAGGTGAGCCAACATTGATTGGTTTCTAGCAAAGTGTGGATCGAGCCATTGCATTCAATGAGGAAACCAACCACGTAGACCTACACAAAGCAATAAAGGACCTGCACAAAGATCACAAAGTGATCAAAGCAAATCATTTGGAAACAAAGAAAAAAATGGTGGTAACAATAAAAACACACAAAAACAAAACAACAGAAAGGTTTTTTGGAGAGAGCTCCAACCGTTTCCGTCCTCTAGCCGATCCACCTCCACATGATCCTACAAAAGTGAACAAAAATGTGGATAAAGATCAACGCACTGCAAAAATCAACAAATCAATTTGCAAGCAAACAAAAACACGGTGGAAGCTAATAAAATGCGTGGAATTCAAATAATGTAAAAGGCATTTGATGTTTTGTAAAGGAGATCCGGTTTCTACGCAACCAAAGACCTAACGCACATGCAATCTCGTCCTCCAACATACAGGCCACGTGGGACCTTTGCCACGTCATTTTTTTAATGAGGTAAGTCACTTCTAATCTGCTTTAAATATAATATACTTCATTTCCACTTCTTTTTCAACCAATTTTGAAATTTGGCGGAAAACTTAGTGGAACTACTAAATTTAGCGAGAAAATTCAAATTTAGTTATAACTAACTAAATTTAGTGGGGAAATCCCTAATTTAGGGTAATTTTTTTTCCCCATTCAGCTTGTTTTTTCATCCCAGACATTTTTTTGCTAAGGAGGCCTATTCAGAAATTGCATTTTCAGCTATATTTTTGCAATTTTTTGGTGTGGTAGGATATTTTGGGCTCCGAGGAGGACACGGGGCCCGCAAAACAATTTTTTTGGCTTGCCATTCAATTTTTCCATATTTTTGAATGTAATTTGTATACTTCAATATATTGTACTAATTTACAGGTTGCCATAGTCAATTACAAACCTTTTAACTGCTCAAAACTAGTAGAATTGTAATAAAAAATAGTTAAAAATTGGTTCTGAAATACTCATGAGATCCTAGATCTCATTTGCAGTGTTCGGTATAAACGGTGCCTCTGGGAAGTGCTTACGGGTAAAGGTCATCGTGACTATTACGCACTTAATGCCTAATATAGTTCTACAACAAGGTTTTACGGGCATCGAACCTTTAAATCGACGGGGAGTAATAAGGTCACAATGAACACACTATGAGACATCCCATCCGCTTTGTGAACAATTGCACGACATAAATCCGGGATGAGAAATTATCTAAGTATATAGAAGTTACACACACATATGAGGAAATTTTTGAGAGCTGGTGTCAATAATTGCACAAACCCCTCTTAATATTGTCTCGGTACCATGTATTATATTCTTTCATGTACGTTGACGCCTCTTTCACATATCACTAGGTATATAGAAAGGGAGATCTTATTCCACGTATCGCTGGGTATATCGGAAGGCGCGTGTATAAAAAGGTTCGGTATATCGAAATAACGGTATATAGATTGGGAGACCTTATACAGGTGATAAGCAAAATCATCGGTGATATTTGTAAAATGGGCACCAATGCCCCCAAATTTTTTTCTTCCGGATTCACAACTTCTCGGAGAGGAAACAACTATGCTTTGCATGGAAGACAAAAATCAAGACACAACTTGAGTTTGAAGAGATCGGTCATGTGTGAATGGTATCGGACGAGATCAACAATTGATACAACATAACATCGATAGTTTGATAAAGCGGATCGAAGGCCAAAATCATCATCTTGTTTGGAGTGTATGATGATGTGAAACCCCACATTCGTGATGCCAAAATAGCCAAAGAAGCATGGATAAGTTGAGCACAGTATATGAGGCTAAAAACAAGAATGTTACACTAAATTTGTAGAGTCAATTACACACATTGAAGTTCAAATAGAATGAGAAAATCGAAGCTTTCTTAAGAAGAGTTGCAGAGTTGAGGGCTTCACTTCTATCCCTAGGAGAGGCAGTCTCAGATGATGCTCCCGTTCCCATTGTTCTGAGAGCACTCCCCTCTTCTTACCACATTTTTGTTACAATGCTAAACGTGTAAGATACGACCATTAGTTTTGAAAAATTGGTAAACTTACTGCAATAAGAGGAAGCCATACATAATAAGGATGATGAAGAGGAGCAGGCACTTTCTTCACATAAAAAATGGAAAGGAAAAGGTAAAGGAAAACCTAATTCCTATCAAAAATCCCAAAATCAAAATCAATATCAAGGGGACATACAACAAAAGAAGGAATGTCTAATCTGCAAAAGAGGACATGACCTAAAAGATTGTTGGTATAATACTTACAAGAAAGGTTCATAAAGCAACTATGGACCTCCACAACAATCTCACAAGGGACATTCTAACTAAAATCAAGGGCATAAAAAGGGGAACTGGAAAAGAAGACCCCGTTAGTAAGGAAATATTTTTGAGCAACAAGAACGAGTTAGACAATTAAGACTACTTGTTCACCGCTTGATCAAGTGAACCATTCACGTCATCTAGTGGTGTTTTGTATGTTGACTCGGGGCCACTCGACACATGACCAGCCACGAGAGGTTTATTTCAATGATGGACACACTATCGAAAAATCATGTTTTGTTGGGAGATGATTCTTCATATACGCTTTAGGGATTGGGAACATTTCTCTATCCCTTGGTTCACGCAACTCGAGACTATCGGATGTCTTATATATGTCCACTGGGTTGACAAAGAATTTTCTTTCAGTTAGTCAACTCCTTGATTACAACCTAAAAATTGACTTTGATAGTCATTCCGCAAGAAAAAGTGTTTGATTCAAGATAAATCATGAGGCTCGAAAATAGTTGCGAAAGCCTCAAATGTTGGACACATGTTCCAACTTGATTTTTTCCATAGAGATGATCAAGAAATTGTGGCTAAGAACTCTACCTTTGCACGGTTGTGGCATCAAAGACTTGGTAATGTAAGTTTCAAGTATCTTGAGACACTTTGCACAAATAATAATATGGTACATGGGCTACCATCTCTTGAAGGATACAAACAAGTGTCCTCACCGCCTGCGAGGAAAACAACACGAGATCTTTGTTTTGGAAGAGTACATTTTGAGCTCATGGAAAACTTGACTGGTTCATACCGATATTTGCGGTCCGATGTAACCTATGCAATTCTTAAATTTTATATAAGAATCATAATAAATCACTAATTTAGATAAATTGGTATACAAAAGAAATTAAAATATCCTATAAAATTTTCAAATAAGGACAAGCAATAATCCATGGATGGAGAGAATTATCACAAGAGGTGCTCGAATGCAACAAATACAATATTTTATAGAAGGTTGGTTATCTTATTTACCAATATCAAGTAGGTGATGGAACTCAAAACTGAACAAAGTACCATTTTTCACAAATCAATAAAAATTCTTAAATAGCTCACATGGTTTTGTTAAGAGTGGTATCTGTACCAAGGCTACTAATTCATCCATAAAAAGAGAAATTTCCCATAAAACATTAGGAATAAAGAATTAAATAATTATTTCAATTAATTATACTTGTCTCTACTAGTTATAACAATGAAATTATAACTAGTAGAACACACAACACACAACCATGTGTTGTCAATATCTTCTAAAATATAAATGAAAAAATGATAGAAAAATCAAATGACCAAATAAAACACTAAAATTAGGAGAAAAGTTTAACACATAATTTATACAAAAAGAATCTTTAAGTATAATAAATAGATTCTATAAATTTTATAGAAAAAAATAGTTGAATTGAATAACTCACATATTCACAGCCAAAAAAAAAAATTCTAATTAATAAAGACCTCACTACCAAGAAATCTACTTCCTTATAAGTAAAACTCCATCCATAAAAGATTGCCAATTCTTGATAACTAAAACTCTTTACTAAATATTTCTACATCGATACATTAAAACAAAAATTGTTTATTAAAAAAATATTTTATTTAAATTATAAACTATAATTCTTTTTAACATCATAATGCAAATGTCTTGCTTTGAAGTATATATCTAGTATATGGAACATCCTCTTCATATATAAAAGCAGATACTTTTAAGAGTTTATAATCTTAAGAAGTATATATCCTCTGTAAAATTTTAACATTAAACCAACTCGAAATATTTCAAACAAGCACTCCAATAAACCTTATATTTTTTATATGCCGGCGAATCGTTCAAGGGCCGTAAGTTTGTCTTTAACCTCCGTATTATGTCGAATTTCGTGTGTGAAATCGGAGAATGTGAAGGACTTGTAACGCCTTGGATTAATCTCCTCGTCCACAAGCTCTGCAGGAGCCCAAATCTTCTTATCGTTTGGAAATGCATAAAATAGAGCAATTGACATTCGATCTGTCCATCCCTTGCAAACAACACGATGGTGTGAGCTGCGGTACCTGCCATTACTCCATGCCTGTAATCATATAACCCACACTTATTATATACCGCACAGACATAGTTTTGGAAAAACTGCACCTGGCTTATAATGAAACAATTACTAATTTGGCATGACCTTAAGGGAGTCCCCCACATTGACAACAAGGGTATCTGATACTGGCTTTACGCTGAACCACTTTCCTTCTTTGGATCGAATCTCAAGCCCTTCCTTTTCATCTCCTAACAGAATGGTGAGGCAACCCCTGTCTGCGTGAGAAAACAGAGCCTCCTCTCCGATAGATTTTCCATCAGATGAATACCCGTTTATACGCAAATGGGCTTTGCAATTTTCGAAATCAGATCTGTAAAAGGTCTCAACGTCCAGATTCAGGGTCGCAAGAATTACTTTCATGATTTTTGACGCCAAATCTGTTGCAGACGAACTGTATTTCCCAACTGTTTCACTGCAAAGCAATTATTAACAGCATAATGAGACATATCTCTGTGGAAGATCTTCAGAATAAGAAAAGAATGAGATCAATTACATACCAGAAAATTGAGTTTCCTTGTTCGGGCCATATCCTTGCGGAGATTTTTTGGACTGAATCCGAATTGGGCAAGTCAAGGAAGCAGAAGCTTTCAAAGGCAGGCGTGCGAACATAACTTTCGGCTGGACAAGAATCTGTTGCTCTGTCTTTGGCCTCCGTGGGCATGGACAATAATTCCTTCGCAATTGTCTGTACTTTCTGCAGAAGATCTACCGGAATTCCATGGTTCACAAGTCGAAAAAATCCCCATTCTCTGCAGGCGTCTCTGAGTTTGGTGACCTCGGGATGGTATTGAAGATGATCTCCGAATTCTAGTGGAAATTCTGAAATGTCAATGAGAGGGAGATCGAGTTCATTAACAGGGATTTCGATGGGAGATTGCAGCGAGGAAGGCATGATGGCTTCACCACAGCAGACGCGGCAATTAAAGGGATTTCAGTTTTTAATAGAGTCGTGAATTGTAAGATTTCTTGGGCAAAACGCATACAGACCTCCCAAATCAGATACAATATTAGGTAGGAAGACGACGTGAAAACGAAATAGGAAATGACGTGATGAATGATAGACTTTGTTTATTTGTTTTTGTGATGAAAGATAGACTTTGTTTATTTGTTTATGAATGATAGACTTTGTTTATAGATAAATTTTGCTGACCATGAAAATAATGCTCTAATCAAACATTGCTTGCCGGCCAAACAATAAATAAACCATGTGCTTGATTGTAAATAATACTATTACACTACAAACAACACATCAATTTCAATTGCCATCTTTTCCGCCCTCACTTTTTTCTTCTTCTTAGGGGAGAGGACCCATATGTGGTGCACCCTATCTTTGCATTACCCGCGCCACGTCACTGCCACCTGGACGAGTAAAAACACCACCAATGGATGCAGGACCAAATTCTTGACCTCCAGCATTACACTGCCACCTCACTGCCACCTCAGCGCCACGTGGACGACCACGTCCAAGGCGTCTATCGAAAAAGTCGGATTAATTGCATGGGACCAAGTGTTGTCCACTCGCCGCGCCAGTTGTAGTCCGGGCTACCGCCATGCATTGAATGCTCACCCACCAGCCGTTAATGTGGGCGGGTAGGTTTATTGAGATGGTCACCGCCAAATCCTGAACCGCATTTCGTGGGAAATGGAGAGGGAGGTCGTTCGGTCTGGTTTTTCGCCTGTTCTGTGGCAGAGCTCGAGCGACCATTTCGTGGTGTCTTGTAGACCGGTGGGTGCGTGCGTTTTCTCCACTCCTGATCGACTTCGTCCTCGGCATTGGCTCGGCCTGCTAAGAAGATGAGAAGAAAAGGCAGAGGTGAGAGCGTTCTCACTCAGGCGATGATCCTTAGTGTTTTTAAACACTGTACTACTATGGAAATTTTGCTTTACTACGTGCTGAAGTTTTACGATTTTGCTGTAACAATACGATTTTGCTTTGCATTATTTGTTCTTGTAACTTCTTTTGACATGATTGTACTGTGTTTTGTTACTTAAAATGCCTTTGCTTATAATTTAAGGACAGTGTTTTGGGTGCGTTTGGTTCAGAGTTTTCTTGCTCCTCCAAAATGTCTTTCTTTTTCGGCTTTTTTTTGTTTTTCTTCTGGTGCTTTTTGGCCTTGTGGGTGGTGACGTTAAACAGTGATAGAATAGTTGCTGCTGAAAGGATATGCATTATTGACAAAATTTCGGGACGGAGTGTTATGCTTGTACATGCCGATGAATAGTATATTGTTGTGGTTTCAATTGTTCCTCATTATTACTTTCCATGGATGGAGCTGGTTCTTAAATGAATTTGAACTGAAATTTTATATGTTGTTTGCTGTCCACTCAGTCAGGTCAATAAACCGTTTTCTCTTTCCGATTTTTAATATTTATTTACAT
Source organism: Taxus wallichiana var. yunnanensis (assembly GCA_018340775.1). NCBI lineage: Eukaryota > Viridiplantae > Streptophyta > Pinopsida > Cupressales > Taxaceae > Taxus > Taxus wallichiana. Next base: position 447,471,335 of record CM031242.1, read on the forward strand.
CCACAAGTCATTGTCTGGTTGAAATGGTGCTTTGAAGACAATCCATATGTTTTATATATTGTGATTTTTTTCCCCATAGCTTGGGTGTCTAAGAACTTCTTAAGATGGAGGGATTACAGATTCAGTGTTGTTTTCATTTTACTGTCCTTTCACCATCTAACAAGGAGCAAGCATAATCCGCTGATGCATTTATATAGTCTTATGAGTTCAGCAGATTTTGTTCAGTTAGTACTTTTAAGGGTAGATCAAACGGGGCTGAGTCTGATTTAAAATTGTCGTTTTGAACCAATTATGTGGTCCTGCAGCATGATTACTGATAAGATTTGCAAATAGTGGCTCTTTATATAAATGTCCTTGAGGTATGACGTTAGGGAAGACATTAATGAAGTGCCATTGAAGTATTAATTATTTTCTTATACCTAATAATACCCAGTTTTGAGCATGTTAATAATTGGATTTTACCAATTATTGATGTTTTTCTTTTGAATTGAAGAAATAATTGAGTTTTAAACCCTACATCCTCGTCTTGATTATCAGGATGATTTCAAATATCAATAGATTACCTTATTTTACTTTTCATGCAGTGTTCCTTTTATTAAGCTTCTTTTCTTTTTCGACATACAAATATCATGAGACAGGTATGAGCCTTTAGTGAAATTTGATGAATAAGGAATCATGTTCTTTGAACCATCTTTGACATGATCTATTCCTTATTTTGATGTAAGGTTGCCCACAAGTACGCTTACTGTGATAGATCCTTCCCTTATTTTTGTTTCTATATGATTAGAGGATTCGATCGCATGCTCTAATAATATTTCAAAGTTTGATTTATCTTTGAACTTACATTGAAATGATTTATCCGTTCTTTGATATGTGATTAGAGGGATTCGGCATTGAAATGATTTATCCATTCTTTGTTGTATGATTAGAGGGATTCGATCACAAGTCTCTAGTAATATTTTAAAGTTTGATCTATCTTTGAACTTACATTGAAATGATCAATCCGTTCTTTGATGTATGATTAGAGGGATATTAGTGATGTATAAAACACACCCATTTTTCGAAAGGGATGGTATTGCATAGGCATGGTATAAAACACACCCAATACTAACTAAGATATTGAACATGTGCCCGCAAACAATGCTTATTACCCCATATGATGATGGTAGTAATTTTTTTGAAAGTCTTGAGAAATGACTTGTTCAAGTGATTGTAATAGCTATGATGTGCATACAATGAAAATATTACTTAATGAGTAGTTCACTGTATAGACTTGGTTTTTGTACACTTGTATTTAAATTAATATATATTTTTTATTTCTATCAATGAATAAGAGAATATTGATTAATATAGACTTGGTTCTTAAGACTTGTTTGCATCTTTCAGATGACAATTACAAATGTTCTATTATTGTCTGATTCCAAAAGATCCACCAATCGAAATATTTCTGATTTCAATTATGTTCTATTATGTTCTATTATTGTCTGATTTCAATATTCTCTCCCTCGATCGAAATATTTAGCCCTTGCTAAATCTTTTTCAATCCTTATTTGTAACTAATCTTCTCTAACAAATCTCATTTCAATGTTCTTGGAACTCAAAAATTCTGATCAGATTGTTTCCTACACCAATTCCAATACTCTCTTTCGTTTCCAATGAGTCAGTAAATGTCTCTATTTTTTAGTATTTTGTTATTAGTATGTTTTTATATTAAGCAATGGTATGCTTTTATATTCAACAATAATATGTTATTAATTCAGTAATGAACTCTGGTTCTTTGCGTTTCTTGGTATTTGATTCTTGGATCTTCTCAATATCAGTTTGTAGTTTTTGTCTAATTATAACATCCCTTGTTGTCAATTCTTGTTCAATATTTCTATTGTTTGAAGAATCGTACTTAGGCGGTGATGGTAAGATTCCCCTAATTTAGTTCTATCAATGAATAAGAGAATATTGATCAATTCAAAAACTGTCTTATTCAACATTTCATGCTTCCATGTTTAATTAATTGGAATAGGGGAGAAAACGGTTGGGTTGTATTCACTTCACATATCAACATTAAAGTACTTTCGTGCTTCATGCTTCCATGTTTAAATGTCTTTCTTTCTATGGAATTTTATAGTAGTGCTTCATGCATTGCACCGGTTGTAGTGCACCCTATCTTTGCACAGTCATTGCACCACGTCACTGCCACCTGGTCGAGTAAAAACACCACGCCATTCGCCGCGCCAGTTGTTGTCCGGGCTACCGCCATGCATTGAATGCTCACCCACCAGCCGTTAATGTGGGCGGGTAGGTTTATGGAGATGGTCACCGCCAAATCCTTCATCGCATTTCGTGGGAAATGGAGAGGGAGCTCGTTCAGTCTGGTTTTTCGTCTGTTCTGTTGCAGAGCTCGAGCGACCATTTCGTGGTATCTTGCAGACCGGTGGGTGCGTGCGTTTTCTCCACTCCTGACCGACTTCGTCCTCGGCATTGGCTCGGCCTGCTAAGAAGATGAGAAGAAAAGGCAGAGATGAGAGGGTTCTCACCCAGGCAATGATCCTTAATGTTTTAAAACACTGCACTATTAAAATAGTTAGCATAATCATACTGATATATTAACATAAGTTTAATTGTATACAAAGTATTCTGATTACATACGCAAAATTAATATGAGTATTCTGATTACACCGCCAAATAGGGTGTAAAATAAAGAGCGTCATCATATTGATATATTAACATAAGTTCAATTGTATACATGGACGCCAGGAAAGTATTCTGATTACATATGCAAAATTAATATGAGTATTCTGATTACACTGCCAAATTGGGTGTAAAATATGGAAGAGCATCATCATACTGATATATTAACATAAGTTTAATTGTATACATGGATGGCTGGAAAGTATTCTGATTACATATGCAAAATTAATATGAGTATTCTGATTACACTGCCAAATTGGGTGTAAAATATGGAAGAGCATCATCATACTGATATATTAACATAAGTTTAATTGTATACATGGATGGCTGGAAAGTATTCTGATTACATACGCAAAATTTATATTGCACTATATAACTTTAGAGACTACATAGGAAGGCTTCGGTGAATACATCTAGCAAAATTGTATCACCAACAAAATTACTACCATCATCATATGGGGTAATAAGCATTGTTTGCTGGCACATGTTCAATATCTTAGTTAGTGTAAGTAATATTGCCCTCTTTCTATACTGCTTTTGGATTTTCTTTTCCTGCCGATACAGTGTTTGATTGGCCAACTGAAAAGGGATTTAGAATCCCTTTTGACAGAGCATTTGGTTGCCCAATTGATAAAGGATCTGGTCCCCCTGCTGAAAAAGGATTTGGTTGTCCGCTTGAAAAGGGATTTGCACCTGTTGTTGACAGAGGAGTTGGTTGCCCTGCTGAAGCTTGCATCCATGGTGGCATTGCAAATGAACTACTAGGACTGCTTGAACTTGTAGAAAGTAAATGAGGTGATACATACCAAGATGGAACTGTACAAGAGTTATTCATAAGTGATGGAGGTGTTCCAATTTGAGCATAACCTGGAATTTGAATATTTAACATATCTTGAAAAATCCTTCGATTTTCATGATCAGTTGCAGAACTTACACGCATCCTCTTTTCGTATTCCCTTAATTGATTTGCAAGTTCCCTCTCTCTCTTCTCTTGCTCTTTCCTTTGTTGCTTGTGTGCCTTCTCAATCTCTTTCTGTTGCTCCTTAGCCTGCTTCTCCCTTTCTCTTTCAAGCTTCTCCTGCAATCTTTTTTCTTTTGCTGCAAGTCTAGCAACCTTTTTTTCTTGTGCCAGTTCTTTTTTCCGTAACTTTAGTTTTGCTTGTTCCTCCTTTTTTCTTTCCGCATCAACCAATAGCTCCATGTACTCAGGTGCAGTCAAAATCTGTGAATGCCTACTTAGTCTAATAGAACCATCTGATTTGTTTATGATCTCCCTTGGAAGTCGTAGAAAATGGGAAAGTAACTTACCGCGTCCATCTTGGCTTTCAGTCTCTTCAGGGTGGTGAGGTTCATGTGGCAGAACTTCTAAGTTAATTTCATTTTCTTGAGCATCCTCTTGAAATTCGACTTCGTCTTGTTCATCCTCATCTCCAACATCTGCATAGTAATGAATTATTGCTTCTTGTTCTAGTCCTTCAGGAAAGGAAGGCAGATTTAAGCTTTGATCTTCTGTTCTGGATGGTAGCTTGTAACCCAAGTTTTTCATGGCATCCTCTAACCATTGTGGCGGGTTAACTTGACTTGGCAAAGACAAATCATTGTTACTTACAAAATCTGAAGACCCCTCCTTATTGTTGATGATGTTACTTGGGTTTCCAAGAGCACCGTTTAGCTCCACTCCATGTGTTGCAGCTGCTTCCATATCATCTCTAGAGTCAACATTTTGCATGAATTGAGTTTCAGGCACCACCTCTTCACTGTCATTTAATTCAGGATTTATTCGTTGAGATAGGCTCAAAATGTTTGTGACAGCATCAACAACTTCCTCACCTTGCATGTCAAATGCCTGGCTGCATGCCATGTCATTTAGGAGAGCATCATAATTCAATGGCCAAATACCAGTTCTTTTGAAACCTGCAATTATGTTAGATGGTGTCTGTGCCTTTTTTAAGGCTCTACTTGCAAGCTCAGCAATGTCACTCCTTTTCACATCTGCACATTTGTTCTCTGCCATCCATTTGGACCTCTCAGCTCTAAAATATGTCTTGAAAGGGCTGAACACACTCACGTCAAGAGGTTGCAACTTATGACTAGTATGTGCTGGTAGTGTTATCAAATCAATGCCCAATTTGTTTGCCTCCTCCACTGTTTGTAATGCTACATGGCTGCCATGGCCATCAAATATCAATAGGTGTCTATTATTTGGAGAAACACCGCCTGGTACTGAACGTGCAAAATGACATAGCCAATTTAAAAACAATTCCTTTGTCATCCATGCATTTGGATGTGCAGCCATACATGCTCCAGGTTCACAATTTTTAATGTAATTCTTTATCATTCTCTTTCCCTTGAACAAATAAAATCCTGGGATTGACATACCTGCTGCATTGACACAACACAATATGGTGATCCACTCCCTGCTCTTTGGTATTACCTTTGGGACATTACGACTGCCCCTCTTCGCAATTACACGAACTCCACAATTTCTACCAGCCTGCAAACCAGTCTCATCACAATTCCAGATTTTATGAGCGCCGTATGAATAGGTTCCATAGCTTTTGGCCAAATTATCATAAAATTTGGTTACTATTGCAGGGCGCAAGTTTAAAGCTCTATCCCTGTCAAGTCCCTCAGCGGTTCGGATTGCAAGGTCTGGATGACGTTTTCTGAATCCAGCCCACCATGATTTACCAGGAAACCCATCTCTGAAGGGGTTTTGTCTTGTTTCACAAATCTGAGCAACATTTGCCTTTAGCTGCATTAACTCCAAGCCATGACCCATATCAGCCATTTCTTTGCACCATTCAACAATTTCCTCTTCTTCTTCTTCAGTTAGAACTGTTGGAGGACCCCTCCTCTTTGTGTGGGTGAGACCATTTAGCCAATAGTGTAATGATGTGGGTGGAATGGAATACTTCTTTGCTGCTGCTCTAACTGAGAACCCATTAAACTCAACATCATCTATCGCCTTTTCCATATCTTCTTTTGTCCAACCTCGGATGACACTAAGCTTCTTTGTTGCAGATGTTCTTTGAACCGAGACAGTGGGTGGGTTTCTACATTCTGGTTCATTACCAGTTGGTGCTGAATTATCCTCTTCATCACTTAAATTATGTGATAATTGTACACCTCTCACTCTTGGCCTCCTTGATCTTCTAGCAATAGCACCTTTTCTCATGGTGTAAATGAAATACCTGATGCACAACATGAAAGATGATTGTTGGAAAAGAAACTATAAATATACCAAAAATAAATGCTGGAATATGCTAGAATATGAATGATTTTGTTTAATTTTTAGGAATTAATTGACTTGTAGTTTTCATTATGACAATGCTGTATAGTTCAACAATGTTGTATATTGCATTTCAGAATTCACTATATTGTTCGTTAGAAATATGGAAGGGAAAATTTATAATGAAAACATTAACGGCTGCTGGGTGAGCATTCAATGCATGGCGGTAGCCCGGACAACAACTGCCACGGCGAGTGGACAACACTTGGTCCCATGCAATTAATCCGACTTTTTCGATATCTTCACTGATGCGGATCGTCCACGTGGCGCTGAGGTGGCAGTGAGGTGGCGGTGCAATGGTGGAGGTCAAGAATTTGGTCTTGCATCCATTGGTGGTGTTTTTACTCTATAAATTTTCCCTTCCATATTTCTAACGATTGGTAACAACTTAGCTCTAAACTCTATAAATTTTGCCTTCCATATTTCTAACGACAATTCAGCAAAGGATTGGTTCCATCAAGTCACAATAGATTTTTTTGAAAAGGATTTGTCGAGAGGATTGGTAACAACTTAGCCAAATACCAGTTCTTTTGAAACCTGCAATTATAGTGTTTTTACTCGCCCAGGCGGCAGTGACGTGGCGCGGTGACTGTGCAAAGATATGGTGCACCACAACCGGTCCTCTTCCCTAGTTGTTAAAGCTAAGTTGTCGTTAGAAATATGGAAGGCATATATTTACAATGAAAACATTAACGGCTGGTGGGTGAGCATTGCTAGGAGATAGGCACCGGTTGTGGTGCAGGGTCCAATAATGGAGACAGTTTTTAAATTGGTCAATATTATCTTATTCATTGATAGAATTTAAAATTTTCCTTCCATATTTCTAACGAGAACTTGACAAAGTACTGTATTTCTATGTATACAATAAAACTTATGCTAATATCACAGTGATGATTGGAAAAAATGCTTTTCAACTGGAGAATGAGATATCTGGAAAAAATGAACAATACAGTGAATTCAGAAATGCAATATACAACACTGGTGGACTATAGAACGCTGTTGTGGTCATATTCCGACAGAGTTGTATATTCCAGTAGTGTTGTATTTAAAGTTATGTTTTGAATATAACTTTTGCACATGTAATTAGAATACTTTCCATCTTTCTATGTATACAATAAAACTTATGCTAATATCACAGTGATGATTGGAAAAAATACTTTTCAACTGGAGAATGAGATATCTGGAAAAAATGAACAATACAGTGAATTCAGAAATGCAATATACAACACTGGTGGACTATAGAACGCTGTTGTGGTCATATTCCGACAGAGTTGTATATTCCAGTAGTGTTGTATTTGCAGTTATGTTATCTTTTTGTGTATACAATAAAACTTATGCTAATATCACATTACATCATTGGAGGACAGACACGTTCCATGTAGCAAGTCTTCATTTTAGCATTTATTAAGAGTTCTCAAAAAGCAAAGGTTCTTTATTATTAGCTTTAGACAAAATATACTGCACTTGTTACTTGCCAGTTAAACGTATCACTGTCCAGTTGAATAAAAGTTATTGCAGAGAGGAAATGAAGAAATGTATAAAAGTTTTTCTAGCTAATAATGGTTTTAGCAGCATTATTGTCCAATCCTTCATCAAAAAAATCTAATGTGACTCGATGGAACCAATCCTTTGCTGAATTGTCGTTAGAAATATGGAAGGCAAAATTTATAGAGTTTAGAGCTAAGCTGTTACCAATCGTTAGAAATATGGAAGGGAAAATTTATAGAGTAAAAACACCACCAATGGATGCAGGACCAAATTCTTGACCTCCAACATTGCACAGCCACCTCACTGCCACCTTCAAATATATGTTTTATCCTAATTTCTCAAAAATTCAGTCACTGAAAAACTAAATAGAGGGCTTGAATTATGAAATAGTTTGTAATTCATGAGTGTCTTACCTGAACTGCACTGCTCCTCACTTCTTCAACTTGGAGAGATGAAAATTGCATGAACAAATGGAATTGTAATCCATCCTCCAGCTTTTATTCTATCATCCTAAATTCTGATTGGTTGATGTTAGTTGACATGGATTCACTATGAAAGTTCAATCAAATGGTTGAGATTTATTGGGATTTAATCCAATGGATAATATTTTAGTTGGTCATTTTTATTATTTTATGCAGCTGGTTACACAATTTATTGTTCATATGGTACTGAGTTTTTAAACACTTTGAAAGGTGAGACTGACCATAAATTCATTTATTGTTATGCAGGTGTATACTTGGATTGAAGACTCTTACATCAAAACTAGTGCATGGGATTTGAGATCTGGGTTGGAAAGTCTTGAGAAGTGACTTGTTGAAGTGACTGTAATAGATATGATGTGCATACAATGAAAATATTACTTAATGAGTAGTTGACTGTACAGACTTGGTTTTTGTACACTTGTATATAAATTAATATATATTTTTAGTTCTATCAATGAATAAGAGAATATTGACCAATTTAAAAACTGCCTTATTCAACATTTCATGCTTCCATGTTTAATTAATAATGATAGGGGAGAAAACAGTTGGGTTGTATTAACTTCACATGTCATTCAAAATATGTTAAAAAAAAGGTGAATGACTATTCACCTACTATCTCCACTAATGGACCCTGCACCACAACCGGGTCCTCTCCCTATTGTTTTATTAAATGTGTCAATTAAAAAAATTAATCATAGGGCATCTATGAAACTATTCGGGCAAACACCTATGGCCATTTATGAAAAATCTATAACAAGTCCCACGTTTTTTTGGTCATGTTAAGAGTGCACAATTGAGCCACTAATACAAGAAAACAATTTTTTAACCTTGTTAGGTCGCGAAAACAATTTTTTTAGCCTTCACTTCTTTCTTTTTTAATAATGTATTTTTTCTATGGACTAGTAATATGCATTCATAATTTATGGATGTATTTTTTCTATGGACTAGTAATATGCATTCATAATTTAGGAAGTCCCATTGAATGCGCCCTGAAGAATTGAAGACATTGGGTTCCAAGAAGGTGTAGAACCACTTAATGAAATCAAATACATGTCTTATTTCAACTCGTTAACACTAATTGCAACAAAAATATTCTAACATTTTTTTATTACAAGTCAAAGTTTCTTCATAATATACTATTACTTTATAATTTTAACTAAAAATAAGTTTTGTTTTATCTTTAAATTTAATTGCAACATGAAACTAATACATAATCATATTTTATAAATAAATGCTCTAACATTCAAATTTGAAAGTACATATTCTTGTCATAAAGGATAATATTCAACTAGGTCACATGTTAAAAGATGGTATAACACAAGATGATGAATCGATTTAGGTTTTTGATATTTTGTAGAGTGTTCTAGATATCAATTAGGGAAAAATACCGTGACCATGCAAAATGCGCGCTATCTCAAAACTAAGTATTTCGGACCCCTTTAGAAATTAGTGCCATGTTGGACATTAGTACTAATGCTCTCATCATTCATGGGACTAGACTAGTAGTGTTTGGCTCTAAAGAAAGTTGTAATCATTTTTGGTTACTTAGTTGTCCTTTATAACTTATCCATGCACTTTTATGTTTCTAAAACCCTCAAGCATGCACCTATTTTATAAAAACCCTAGTTTCATGTGCTAGCACTCAAATGGATCCCTTATAACATTTAACAAAGAGGTGTGTGTTGGAGTTGGAATGGTCTTCTTGTGAACCCCATAGTCGAATCTTACCAAATATTACACTACATTTCCCAAATAAAAGGCTTATTTAGTTTATATATTTATCCTCTAGTTATGATGCAAGTATGGAAATCTAGAATACTTTTCCTATATTTTTTTGTTGTGGCTCAACACAAATAACATACTTTGTACCTAGAATTTACATTATGTGAGTGCTAAACTAGAGTGCTTATAGCCGAGATAAAAATCCTTCAAGTGCTCTTTGGTATATAGATTGTTGATACAAGACTTTGGAATTATTTTGAATTTTCTTGTAATGCTCTTACAAGAGTGTGGCATGCTTTAAAATGTCCTAGGGTTTGTTTTCATGTATGTTGCTTATTTAGAAATGTTTATAGAAACTTTGGTCGGGATTTGGAAATGAACATCAAGTGTACTTTGTGTTTTTCCAAATAAAACATTCATAATTTCCATGAGAGCAATTGAGAATGTTAGAAGTGAATTTTATACATTTCCATTATATATATAACTTTCCATTAAGGGACTCATGATAAACATAAGAAATCTGCTTGTTTGCGAGATTAAAGGCTTCTAGCACCAAAAGGGAACATAATTGTGTGGAATTTATATAAAAATTATACACTAGTGCTTCAACAAATATATTGGAAAACTACGTCTCTCTGATTTATTTTTCATATCATACTAAATGTGCATAGATGATCCACTAATATTTGATCATCCTTTATCACTAGCTTAGTTAAGTTTTGAAAACTAATAATTTGGATGGGTCCCACTTCCATTTTTATTGAAGTGCGGTTTTCCATGCAACATTAATATATTCGATAATTTACTGAATTCGATAAGATGGACCCAAACAATGGCAGTCATTTGGTTGCGAAGATTTTGTAATGTCATTGAGAGGAGATCGACTTCATCAACATGGATTTCAATGGGAGATTGCAGCGAGGAAGGCATGATGGCTTCACCATGGAAGACACTTTGTTATTAAAGGGCTTTTGGTTTTTAATGTAGTTGTGGGTTGGAAGATTTCTTCGGCAAAACACATACTGACCTCCCAAATCGAATTGCGCGATTGCCTAGAAACATACCGATACAATATTAGGTTGACGTGAAAACAATATAGGAAATGACGTGAGGACACATAAACTTTGTTTATTTGTTTCTTTATTTTGACTTTGAAAATAATGCTATAAATAATTTGCAAGTGGTTTGTAACACCCGCAAAAATGACGTTCTAAGAACACACTTCAACCTAACACTTAACCCGAAAATGCGACAATTTTTTTGTTTAAGTTATAAAGAGGGTTACAAGGGTGCTTAACCTTTAGGGTTCATTAATTCGACTTACACTACTTAACTCAGCTTCATGATTGAAGAACCAGGTTTAGTTAAGGTTAACTTAGGTTCATATTTATCTCCAAGGTCCATTAATCAATTATTCAAAAGGAAGGTAACAAGGATTAATTTATTTAATTAAATATTTTCTTCTCTTTAAGTATTTTTCAACTTTAATACGGTTGACCACATGCTTAATTACTCTAGCTTCATTATCCTAATAGTTTAAAGGTCCTTTAATTAAATTCCTACAACATACTAAGGATTGATAAGGACATAACACCCCTAGGTAATTAAATGGCCCGACTCACCCATCTACACATACCCTTAAGGATTTCACTTAAAGTATTTAAAATATATTTCATTTTAAAAGGTAGGGTCAATCCTCCACCCTTGGATCAAATCCATCTTGACCACTAGATCCTAGGGTTCCAAACTTAGCCCTAAAATCCTTATGAAATCCTATTAAAACCTTTTCTCATTCTATTCTTCTCATTTGGTCTATTTCCTTTTTGTTAAATTTGTAGGTTGGAGAGGAGGAAGCCATGAAAGCACAAGAGGAAGAAACCATGGAGGATTCTACATGAAGATTTAGTCTAGGCTTAGTTTAGATTTAGTTTTATTTATGAATCTATTTCATTTAAGGATTGGGAGGGATTTCCTCTACCAATCTGGATTTTATTCTAAGTTATTTGTGTATTGGGTTTTAGATTTGGGGAAAACCCTACCCCATTGTTATAAATGAAAAAGACTAGTTTTAGATCCACCATTTTACATGTTTTATTGTTCCAATCCATGGTATTTCTCATTGTTTTGCTTGTTGGTAATTATAGATTAAATTTTACAACCTAGAAATTTGAGCAACCGGATTAATTTTCACACATGGGCATGGATCGGTGGAATTACACATAAGTGACAGACCGCCGCTAGAGCAGGCCGGCGGTCCCGGACCGCCGCCCGCTTGGGTGACAAACCACGGACCACCACCCTATTGAGTGGTGGTTTTGAGACTGCCGCCTTAGCCTGAGCGGTGGTTACGGGACCGCCGCTCTGCACAGGGTGGTGGTCATGTTTCTGAAAAATAGAACCATAGTGCCGAGATTTTCACAAGAACTTAATGTTACCAAAAGATGTAAAATTGCATTCTAAGTTTGTTTTTGTTCATTTAAAGTTCCAGATTTAAGTTTTATTGCTCTTTTATTCATTTCTTAGTTAAATCTACTCATTTTAAAGTGTTTTCAACTCTAATAAAAATCCATCTACTTACAAGAATAATTTCCATTTATTTAACTAAATTCTTCTTTCCATTACAAGAGCAAAAAGAATTTAAATCTATTTCATTTCTTTGTCATTTCCTTGCTATAAAATCAACATTTCTAAATACAATATAATCTAGTTTGTTCTCTCTTTCATTTTACTACAATGTACATACATTCAAAATAGCTAAAATAACTTTATTTTTCCATTCAAGTTTGTTATACAAGCAAGCTCAACTTCTAGCAATTTCTACATTTTCTTCTCTCTTATTTACAACCTCACAACTATTTGAATGCAAACTCTCATTTTCACATTGTAACTTCCAATTAAATTTTGCACTATATATCCATTTTGGCCATTTCTTTTCCTTATTACATATTTACAATAAAACAATACTACAATGAAACTAAGCTTTCTTTTCCATTTCAAAACTAATTCACACAAATCTTTCTTCTTTCCTTTCAATATATAATACACTTCCATAGCCACAATGAAATGTAATATGTTTCTTCACAAAATCAATACAATGTTCTCCACTTGATGTGGGAATTCATACAAAATGTAAATACAAGAATGAAATACATTATTACAATTTCTTCCACTCTAAGTGGGTAAAAATACTAAGGAAGTTTCACATGGTCACCAACAAGACTCCAAGCTTCAACACCAACAAGGTAGCTCCTCCAAGAATTTTCTTGATTCACAACAAAATAGGGGGAGAGGAAATGCTCTCCACCCAACCAAGATATCCAATGGAGAGGAGAAGCCATCCTCTCCATTGGCCCCCGAGCCCCAACCACATTACAATGGGAGAAGATTTCAACTCATGGCAACTACAAGCTTCCATAATACTTAACATATAGTTTTACACTCATTCCATTCACATTCAAACACAACAACAACTCAAGCAAGAAGAAACAACAAAGCAACAATATAACAAGGCTTATCAAGAAAGCCAAAAGAGTAAGACCTATGGGAGGCCACTTATGCCTCCCAATGGGAATGGGTGCCCACCTAAAAGCCTCCAAAGCATATCACAAATCCCTAAAAACTCTTATGCCTCCCTCAAGTACCCCTTATACCTCCATAAACTCTTATGCCTCCCTACATCTCTTATGCCTCCCTCATAACAAGAAAAAAAGGAAATGCAAGCATTCCTCAAACAAGGTGGGGCACCCAACCCAAACTCCCTCCACAAAATGGTAAACTCTTATGCCTCCCTACATGAAAACTCCCCATAGTCTCCTCCTACTCCAAAACTTAGGCAAACTACCCACACCCAACAAGCATTCAAAAGGGAAAACAACACACAACACAACCATATGAACACAAAATAAAAAGAACATAATTTAAACTAAGGTGAAGCTCCTACCTCTCCATGGTAGAGCTTGTTCCAAGTATGAAGTTCCAAGCTCCTCCCAAAACCAAGAAAGCATCCACAAAGTTCCAACAATCCACAAGCTTTCCCCAAAATCCTCTCACTCTCCAAAATTTCAAGAGACTAAAATGATCAAGTAACCCCCAAACAAGAAAAATGAATTCAATAAATAGAGAAAGGAGAGAGGGGATGATGTGGCTCCAAGTAGATTCCACCTCATTTCCTCTCCACTCAACATCACTTGGTCAACCTCATATTCCAATGCACAATTAATATGTGGTTGAAGGAATGACAAGAAACTTGCACACTCCATCTAAGCCCACACCCCCAAAGGACAAAATTAAATATTTGAAAGAAGGTGCAATTAACATTTCACCTTTTTATCTTCCCAAAACACCTAATAGGGCCTAAATTTGACCCCCAACCCATAGGTAGGGTTGGCATAGGCATTTAAGAGGTGTGGGACAAGTTTGACTTGTCCCACAAGCTTCCAAATTTGGCCTCTAAGGCCAAATTCGAGTTTCCCATGAAGGGTAGAGTGTATTACACTCAAGACTCAAGCAAACAACACTCAACACAAAATCCAAGAGTAAATCAAGTCTAATAAATGAACTCCTTTTTGGTCACATCATTAATTAGTTTAAGACAAATTTAAATTAGCTTAATTAAGACAAATTTAAATTAGCTTAATTAAGACACTACAACCCATGAATAATAAAGGGGTAAACATATATCCAAAAATATAAATAATAAAACAAGTAAATTTCATTACTAAAAGAAAACACATACTAACATTATTAAAAAGGAAATTAAAACAAAACAACACATGACCCCTAGGTCACAATTTTCCCTTAACCAAATAATTCTAACACACACAATTACATGTTGCCATGGTGACCCTAGTTGAATTCTTCTCGAATTCCGATGTGGTTGGTCTCCAATCCCCCGATGTTATTGTGAATATAATATACCTGCAAAACAGAGAATACCTTATTCGGCCCCGTGGCCGCATTAAAACATCCTTGCCAAAATATACGATATAAATCTAAAACCAACTATATACGAATCCATACCGTCTGCAAATATGATATCACTTAAAATTTCTAGCACATTTCTATTCCACGTTTCATCCATGTCAAAATGATCACAACATTAATCCAATTATCAAAGGTTTTCTCAATATGACTAAATATATCACATGTATGAAATATAGATAAATAACCATGTCAATAGTATTTCAATATCAACATCAAAAGTCTCTAATGGTCCATATGCATCATATATAGATCGAATCAACAACAGATTCAAAGATCTACGATATCTACTAACATGCTACATAAAGAAGCTATAATATATCCATAACGCATCAATAGTATTGAGAACAATAATAAAAAGGGTGTTGAAGGGAAGTGGGCACTACATAGTCGACACATTTCTTGTCACCCAAATAATAAATAAACCATGTGCTTGGTTGTAAATAATAAAAGATTAAACTACCAACAACACATACATCAATTTCAATTGTCATCTTTTCAGCCCTCGATTACGCTTTTTCTCTTGTTTTTTCATTATCATTGTAAAAAAATTAAGATAGGGCGAGAATGTTTTGTGGTTGAATCTATACAAGTATACGGAAAACACCTATACACATTAATGAAAAATGTGTGTGTTTTTCATCATATGAAATTTGCACAATTGAGCCACTAATATCACGAGAGTCTTTTAAATCAAGTTATTTGTATTGTAAAAACTAATAACCCTCGTGAGTCCTACTTCCATTTTTGTTGGATTAGTGATATGCATTCATAATTTAGAGGAGTTTCATATGAAGGGCCCTAAGAATTGATGTCATAGGGTTCTAACAAAGATGTGCCATTACCTTATGAAATTGAAAACATGTCTTATTTCGGTGGGCTAAAACCCATTGTAACATAGACAATATTACATTTTCCCTTACAGAGTTAATGTTCCTTCATAACATACAATAGAAAATAAATTTGTTATTTTATATTTAAATTAAATAGTAACTTGACGGACTTACATTCCATATACTTATCCTAGTTCTCATCCAAGTGTTAATGCAAACCTAGAATAACTCCCCCTGTGTTTTTCCTTGTGCCTCAATATGAATAGAATGCTAACTATGTAGATAGAATGCACCTTCGTGAGTAGTAAATAGACCGCTAAGGTCGAGCTCCAAATTAGTGTGCTTGTAGATAGATATAAAATCCTTGAAGTACTCCACTGGTGTATATATGCTTGATATTGCCTCAAATGACCTAGCTTGGAATTCATTTACAAGAGTGTATAGTTCTTTTGACTTTCTTAACGTATGTCATTGATGTTTCTTATTGATTTAGTAATGTTTAAGGAAACTTTACTAAGTTTTCGATATGAAAATTGAGTGACTTGTGATTTTTCAACTAGGAACTTGATAGTTTCCAAGTGAGTAATGTATAATGTTACTTTCTTTCATAACATTCCATGGGATATAATTTTAAATTAAAGATAACCTCGAAAGTGAAATTTAGATAAAATTAAAAAATTTGACCATTTAGAGATTGTGGACTCTAGCACCAAAAAGGTGACATAAGCCCATGTTACTTCTATCCAAATATGATGGTTGTTTCTAAAGAAGATGTAGAATATTTGACGATTTTGGTAGGAGATAAAAGATGCAATTAAGTGATAAGATTTGTATTCTAGATGTATAAATAATGAAATAAGAGAATAAGAAGTATTTGTATGATTTAGGGATGGGTAGAATAATGTATTTAAGATTTTTGATTGTGTACAAGTCATGATCGAATAGTACAAGCCAAATAAGAGTCACCAAGCACCTTGTTGGTACCCAAATTTGTTCTCCTTTTCAAGCCAAGCAACAACACTTGATTCAACATGGAGCTTAGAGGTAGCCAAATCATAAATATATGTTGTTTTGTAGCCGGGGAGAAATCTAGCTATCCCTTTGTTACTTGGATTTGTGGAGAGATGGATAACACCTCAAAAGGATGTGATCTTATCCTCACTATTTTAGGTTGTGCCTTTCAACCAAGGTAAGAGAACCTATTTTGTAACCTCTAGTTATTTGAAAGGAGATACATGTACCTTTCTTTTGCATAAATTTTGTAGAGAAGACCTTGGGGAAAATATGATCAACACACCAAATCTGACTCTCATGAGTTGTCACTTCCAGATCATGGAGATATCTTCACAACAAGGCAAAGGTTACTAAAGACATTTGAGACCTTGATCTGTTCTACATATTTTAGTAAAAGGATTTTGGTCTTGTGTGGGTATATAGAGCAAAAACAAGGGTAGTATGGGTAGGATTAGTTGTTTTAAATAATTTTTTTGTGGGAGGGGAGACAGGATGAACTTGACTCACTAGATCCTTGAGAGCTTATGTAAAATGGAAAGATTCAATCAACAAAATGCCACAAAAAGTTAAACTGTTTCCTCAACTAGAATATGTGCTTCAATGGAGGCCTAAATTAGCACTCTTTCACATAACCTGTGGGATTCTATCATGAAGGCTCGAGTCAGAGGACCCAATAAAGCACCAAGATTTAAACCAAGTCATGCCTGAGGTACACCCAGAGGCTTACAGATAATATCTATCAACAAAATGAAAGAAAATTAATTTTAAACTGTTTATCCCATTCCCATATGAAGGCTCTTATGAGAAATGAAATTACAAATGCCACTAAACTATCAAAAGGACTGAGACCTATGTGATTGGACCATATTTTGGTACAATATTGCAATAGAAACAAGAAAAACTACTTGTATGCATTCAGAGATGAAATAAATACACTTTACTCAAGATTAACACATAATAACTCAAAGTTTGATCAAATTTATCAGTAAAGGAAAGTTTCCAGAACAATCTCAAAGCTTGTACACTTGCAACCACCTTGACATGATCAAATTTGACACAAAGAGAGATATACAAGCTTCTCTAGATGGCTTCTCAAAATGGATGGGCTATGTCAAGATTTTTCTGTTGGAGAGAATCAGTCCTGATCTTTCCAAAAACTCCCAACTATTTGCACGATGAATTCGTGTCATTTATAACATTTCCAACATATCCCCTTCCTCCCAAAAGACAAAAACTTTAAATGCACAGCGCTCACCATGATTCTTTTGTGATTTGCAAAATAAGATCTGAAAAAGTCTCCAGGTGCTCGAGGGAAAATCTCTTCATTTTCCCCGCATTCAACTCCTTTCTTGGGAAAAACATGCCTCCATCCATTCACTAACTACTTCCACCCCATATCAATCAAATGTAGCCCCTTGCATGCTCAGGAGAAGAAAAACGGAAAACTAGATCAGGAGAAGAAAAATGGAAAACCAAATGACCTAAAAAACTTTGTTTATCTGTTTTTGTATTCTTTGGTTAGGTTACATAGGAAGATTTTTCTGACCATGAAAATAATGCTATAAAAAAACATTTCTTTGTGCCCAAACAATAAATAAACCATGTGCTTGATTGTAAATAATACTATTAAACTACAAACAACACATCAATTTCAATTGTCATCTTTTCCGCCCTCACTTTTTCTTCTTTTTATTGTTTTCTTAAATGTGTCAATTAAAAATTAATCACAGGGCATCTATGAAACTATTTTGGCAAACACCTATGGCCATTTATGAAAAACTTATAATAAGTCCCACATTTTTTTGGTCATGTGAAGAGTGCACAATTGAGCCACTTATCCTAGGAAACTATTTTTTTACCTTATTATGTCGTGAAAACTAATAACTTGCATAGGCCTTACTTATTTCTTTTATAATAATGTATTTTTTTCTATGGACTAATAATATGTACTCATAATTTAGCGAAGATCCATTGAATGCGCCTAGCAATTGAAGACATTGGGTTCCAAGGTGGTGTAGCAACCACTTAATGAAATCAAATACATGTCTTATTTCAACTTGTTAACATTAATTGTAACAAAAAAATTCTAACATTTTTTTATTACAAGTCAAAGTTTCTTCACAACATACTATTACTTTATAATTTTAACTAAAAATATTTTTTTGTTTTATCTTTAAATTTAATTATAACATGGAACAAATACAAAATTATATTTTTAAATAAATACTCCAACATTCAAATTGGAAAGTACATATTAATGCCATAAAGGATGATATTCAGCTAGGTCACATGTTAAAAGATGGTAAAACATGAGACGATGAATTGACTTAAGTTTGTTTATGTTTTGTAGAGTGTTCTAGATATCAATTAGGGACAAAATACGGTGACCATGCAAAATGTGTGCCATCTCAAAACTAAGTCTTTGAGACCCCTTTAGAAGTTAGTGCCATGTTGGACATTAATACTAATGCTCTCATCATTCATGGGACTAGACTACTAGTGTTTGGATCTAAAGAAAATTGCAATCCTTTTTGGTTACTTAGTCATCCTCTATAGCTTATCCATGCACTTTTATGTTTCTAAAACCCTCAAGCATGCATCTATTTTATAAACACACCGCCACATCCTAGCACTCAAATGGATCTGTTGGTATCCAAATTTGTTCTCCCTTTCAAGCCAAGAAGAAACACAGATTGGACATGGAGCTTAGAGATAGATAGATCATAGTGTGTGTCGTTTTGTAGTCGGGGATGATATCTAACGGCCCTTTGTCGATCCAAATTTGTGGAGAGATGGATAACACCTTGAGAGGATTTGACTTGTCGTCACTACTTTAGGCTATGCCTTTCGACTGGGTGAGAGAACCCTTAGTGTAACCTTTTGTACCCAATTTTAATTTCCTTCAAAGGCCGAACAACATCATGGATTTAATAGGACACTCAGAGGCAGATAGATGATTATGTATGTCATTTTGTAGCCAGGGAAAGCATTCTATCTGAATTTTTAGCACTTCAGGCTTTGAAAGGAGTGGGTAGCACCTTAAAAGGATGTGATCTAATCCTAACTATTTTAGGTTGTTCCTTTCAACCAAGGTAAGAGAACCTATTTTGTAACCTCTATTATTGAAGAATGCTTTGGTAAATCCTTCTTTTACACAAATTTTATAGAGAAGACCTTGGGAAAATATGATCAACACACCAAATCTAACTCTCACAAGTTGTCACTTCCAGATTATGGAGATATTTTCAAAACAAGGAAAAGGTTACTAAAGACATTTGGAAACCTAATTGTTTCTGCATGCTTTGGTAATAGAAACTATGCATTTGTATACACACAGGACAAACAGGGGTAATACGGGTAAGATTGGATGTTTTTAAAAATATTTTGGTGGGAGGTGAGGCAAGATGAACTTGATTCACTAGATCCTTAAGAGTTTTTACAAAATGGAAAACTAAATCAATAGAATGCCACAGAGTAGCTAAAATGTTTCTTTAACCAGAATATGTGCTTCAATGGAGGCCCAAATTAGAACTTTTTCATACAATCTATGAGATTCTAACACGAAGGATCGAGTTGGAAAAAATAACAAAGCATCAAGATCTGAGCCCAATCACGCCTGAGGTACACCCAGAGGCTTATATACAATCTCTATCAAAAAATGAAAGAAAAGTGATTTTAAATCATTTATTTCACTCCTGGATGAAATTTTTATGAGAAATGACATTGTAGATGCCACTAAAATGTCACGAGGATTGATACCTATGTGATTGAGATAGAATTTGATACAAGATTGCAATAAGAACAAGAAAAAATATCTGCAGACATTCAGAAATAAAACAAACACATTTTGCATAAGATCAACACAGAATAACTCGAGTTTGATTAAATTTATCAGTAGGGGAAATTTTCTAAAACAATATCAGAGCTTGTCAATGGTCTGTACACTCGTAACCACCTTGACACGATCAAACTTAATACAAAAGAGATAACCAAGCTTCTCAAATGGCTTTTGAAAAAGGATGGGCTTTATCAAGACTTTCTCGATAAGAAAAATCAGTCCCGACCCCTAACACTCCAACCATTTGCATGATAAACTCATGTAATTTATAACATTTTCCACAGAGTTTCCCCCAAAAACCTAAACATTGAGTGCACCAGTGTTTGCCATGATCTCGATCGCGATTCCCAAAATTAGATCTGTAAAAAGCTGTCAGGTGTTCAAGGGGGCAGATCTCTTCAAATATCTCCCGCATTCAACTCCTCCTTCTAGTAGATCACCTTTTCTTCAACTCGCTAACCACTTCCACCCCTAATTTGTCAATTCGGCTCTTTACGTGCTCGGGAGAAGAAAAATGGAAGATCAGATCGAGCCCAATAGCCAAATCATTTTAATGGCGATAGACGTCTCCAGATCCCCCACCAAACTTAGATATCAAAATTAACTCCCCTCTCTATTTGGCGTGTAGGAAATACCAAGAAATCATGAAGACTCACACTTCCAGGAGCTTTTCAGTAAAAATGGGGGGAAAATTAGATTCAGACACATAGTTGTCGTTGATCTTTACTTTGAATTTGGGCCATCCACGTGGAAGATTCAATTTTAGAGCGGGCCTACGGGTTCCCTTTTTCCTTTTACAAATTTTGGAAAAATGTAAATTTTTCACATTTTGCTCCGCACCTCCGCCCTTGAGAAATGAGCCTGACACGTGTCCTAAGGTGGGTCCCAAAAGAACCGTGGCCAAATTTTGCCATTTCACCTCTTTTTTTGGAAAAGGAAAATTTTCCAAGTTTTCCCAAAGCTCGCCCTTGAAAAATGGGCTTGACACGTGTCCTAATGTGGGTCCCGTTGTCAAAATTTCACCCCCTGTGGTAAATTTCGATAACATGTATCAGAGTTTTGTAGTTCCAAGCATGTAGATTGATCCAGGAAAAATCGTGAAAATTGGCTAAGTCCTGCTCAAGGTCGCCTTTGGGACAATTGGAATAGAGGGACGCGAAGGGCGCGAATCGGCCGGTTCGCCCGAAACAAAGAATTTTCGCAAAGGAACAATCGGGCCGCGAGGGCGCGAAAAGGCGAAGCGGTGAAGCAAGGGAAGCCCATTTCGGGCGGTTCGGAAGAATTTGTCCCAAGCAGCAAAGGGACATCTGGGACAAATGGACGCGAAAGACGCGAACCGGCCGGTTCGGCCGGAACGGGAAACTTTCGCACTGGGACATCTGGGCCGCAGGGACGCGAGGGATGCGGATAGCCGAAAAAGCCGAGAGCCAATCAGATTGCGCCACGTGTCATCGGCAGATAAGGGACAAGGAAGCCCATTTCGGGCGGATCGGAGGTTTCTGTCCCAAACAGCACTGGGACATCCGGGACAAAAAGATGCGAAGGGTGCGAAAGAGCCGGCAGGCCCGTGGACCAATCAAATCATGACACGTGTCACAAGGGAAAAGGTCAAAAAGTCAAAGGGCGAGTTTTGAAGGGTCAGCCCGAACCAATGGGATAGTGCCACGTGTCCCAGCTAGGGCCCACAAGGAAATTTCAAAGGAAAGCCCGTGGAAAGGTGGAGGAGAGAGAATTATTCAGCGAATCAGAGCCTGCCACGTGTCGTCCAGGTGGCGAAGCGCGGGAAAATATTTCAAAATCCGTTTTGGTCTGTTCCGTGCCCTAAATCTTCAGATCGTCATATCTTTTGATCCAGAGCTCGGATTTGCACGTTCTTTATATCAACGGAAAGATGTTGAAATTCTCTACATGATTCTGGGATCAATCTTCCATTTTGGTGTAGTCTGAGAGAGAGAAAGTTAAGAAACGGATCTGACGCATGGTAATGCCAGAAGTGACGCTTCAACAACCAGCTTTAATGCAGCAGACACCCGCCGTTTTGCCAGGATCCGCCGCTTCTACCATAATGAGATGATTTAAAATGCGACCTAGAAGTGGTTGTGGTAGTTTCAAATTTCCTCTCTTCCCTCTCTCTTTCTTCCTATATATTGTACAGAGGGGCTTCTTTCAAAAGGGGGACATAACAAGTTGTTCATCTTTTCTGCTCTGCCCTCCCTTCTTTTCTTCTCTAGGGTTGAAAATGGAGCTCAAACCTCCTCCCTGCTCTGTAATGGTGTTTTTTCCTTTTACTAATGAAATGATGTTCTGTGCAAACTTCTGGAGCAACAAAAAACGTGTTTTGTGATGCATCTGTCCATCCTTGCTCGTTCTTCACTTGTTTTCCTCTTGCCTCTCTTCATTGCAGGTATTTGTGCATGTTTGAATGTTCATTGCAGGTCTGGAGCTGTGTTCATGGAGTTTTGGGACATTTTCTGTGTGAAATCTATCCTTGGGCCTATGATGCATCTGTCCATCCTTCCCATTGCTCACCTCTCTTTGTCCCATGGCAGTTTTGATAGAGGTTCAACATTCTCCTTCTCTGGTGTATCACCGTTTTAGTGTAGGCTTTTGCTGTTTTTCCCTTCTCTCTCTCTCTCGTCTCCTCGCATGGTTAGATTAGGATTAGATTAGCTTGCCCGCACCGGAATAGCTTGTAGGGTGTAGTTTAGGAGCAGAACCAGCCTTCTCTCGAGATTCCTTTCTCATTTTATAGGTCCCACACCTGGAGAAAGGATTCAATGTTGTGCAATCACACTGGATGCCTGAGTGATCAACCTAGAAGCCTGATCTGCATCTAGGGGTGCTGTGATTTTGCATCAACAGTTTTGGCACGCCCGGTGGGACCTTAGAGGTCTTCCACTTCATCTTTTGCAGGTTGGTGTGTTCCTGTGAAGATTTCAGCCTTTGGAGGCACTTGCAAACACATCTGGCGACTCCATCTGATCAGCAACCCATTTCTGAAGTTGCAGACCCGTTTTCCATCCATTCCCGTTCATCCTTCTTTCCATCTCTTTCATTCTTTCCCATTCCATGAGGTTGTGCAATCATGACTTCATTTCCATCATGGAATTCACATCAACAATAAAGCAGTATATTCCACCTCCAACATGTTTTACAAATCCTCCAAATCAACATTTTGAGCAGATTCAAGATCGATGCATACCCATATGAGCAGCAAGTGCAAAGTCGGGCTTTGGCTATGGAGCCTTCCAAGAGCAAGAGTATGCATACAATGAAGACCATCAGATCCAAGATGCTTGGTCTGTTGGAGAAAATCCAAAAGATGGAGGCAAAGATGGTGCAGTCCAGAGCAACACAGATGAGAGCTTTCAGAATTGGTTGCAGGACTCCTTGTCCATGGGGAGGCCCTTTTCCAAGACACTTCAGCCCTCAAGAGAAGCTGGACTTCATGATAAAGATGCTGCCCCAACTTGCACAATGGACAGCAGAAATAGAGGCCTATACATTCGGTGTTGAACAACCTTGTCAATGGGTAAGTTCTACACCATCATCTAGTTTTTCTCTTCCCATTACTCAAGCAACATCATCTCATTTGGACTTGCAAATTTTAAACTCTCCATCTGCTGTCCCAAATGTTGATCCCATGTCTCCACCTCTCAGTCTTCCACCACACCTCAATTCTTCTTTCCTTTTTCCTTCCAAACAGTCATCCTCTCCACAAGAGCTAAAAGAAATCCCCCCTCCTCTAAAGAAACAAGAGATTTCATCTCCTTTACCACCACAAAAAATTGCCAAATCAATTGAGTTGCAACCCACCCCTCCTCTTGCATTCCCAATTCCATGTGGGGAAGAAGAAATTGAAAAAATCAGTCATCAAGGACAGCAAGAGGAAGAGCCAAGAAAAGAAGAAATGATTAAGAGCTTAGTAAGTTTGGCTGCCAAGTTTGGTATGACAAAGATCCCCTTGATGGTTAAGCCTACAGAAGAGGCTAAGGTTGGAGAACAAATGGTGGTCGTGATCGATTCTCACAGCAGCAGAAGAAGAAGATCTTGCAGTCCCAACTTGTCCTCTAGAGCAACAGATTGAAGAGTTTGACTTGACAAACTTCATGCTGGAGGAGGAGCTCATTCAAGAGCAAGATTGTCTTCGAACATTGGATGAAGGAGAAGCTGCTCCAGATCCAGCAGCAGAGGAGCACATTCTAGCTGTGGAGGAGAAAGTTGCAGATCCAAGAGCTCTGAGCACAAAGCAGGCTACAGGAGAACCTTCAGTTCTTCTTTCTACTTCACCTCTCTCAAGTTCCAAAGGTCAAGAGGAGTTTGACCTCTCAAAATCAATGTTGAGGGAGAAAGAAACCATGGTGGTCAAGTTACGATCAAGAGGACACCATGGAGGAAGTTGAACATTTGCAAAGCAGACAGCCATGAGGCGCTTTATCTCGATTTGAGGACTGCTTTTGATGGAGAAGAGCCGGTTGAGTTTCCACCATTCTCTCTTTCATCATCCACATTCCAAACACAAGAGTCTGCTGTCATGAAGGAGAACATTCATTTGCAGCAGCCTGCATCTTATAACAGCTCTTCGGAATCAAGATTGGAAGATTTTAATCTTTCATGTTCTTCATTGGAGGAAGAGAAAGGGCAGAAGGGTTCTACCATTGCTTCCACACCATCCATTCAAGGTCTACAAGAAGACTCCATTCTTGGAGTTGAAAATCAGATCTATGGGCATATCAAACTGATCAGACCTTGCCCAATCAGGTATTTGGCTTCATGAGCCAAAGGAGAAGTCACAACCACCATGCTTGCTTCGAGCATGAGGGTGAGCTACAAAGTATCAAGGATCAGCATGTCATACCTCTTCAACCCAAATGCAGAGCAACTAAAAGAGGTATTGAATTTGCCTTCACCGATACCTTGATGATTTGTGTGGAATACCAGCTTTTGTTGATTTTCCACTCATCCTAACAACCATGATCAGCTCCAAATCAATTGCATGGCTGCCAATTTTGAAGAAAGGAAGCTATTTCTCACAACCAGTTGCAGGGTTTGTTTAGCTTGCCTTTGCTTCCAGTTAGAGTAGAGTAGCTAGGTTTGCTTTCAGTAGAAGAAGTGCTTGTGCACACTCTGCATGTTCCATTTGGAGCATGTATGATTTTTAGTTTTGTACATAGTTTTGGTGTTGCCGGTTCTACTCTTGCACAGTTCGTTTCAGTGGCATTTTGGTGAGAACAACTCCATGTCCGGTGGGATTCAAGTGGCTCAGAGGGAAGTTTTCAAAGTTCAGATCAGTTTTCAGGCTTGCTTATGACTCCATGCCCAATGGATTGCTTCAGGCTACTGATCATTCACCTAGCAGGTAGGTGACCCCGCTGAGTCATCAAAACTGTTGTCAAAATTTCACCCCCCGGGTAAATTTCGATAACATGTATCAGAGTTTTGCAGTTCCAAGCATGTAGATTGATCCAGGAAAAATTGTGAAAATTGGCTAAGTCCTGCTCAAGGTCGCCTTTGGGACAATTGGAACAGAGGGACGCAAAGGGCGCGAATCGGCCGGTTCACCCGAAACAAAGAATTTTCGCAAAGGAACAATCGGGCCGCGAGGGCGCGAAGGGCGCGAAAAGGCGAAGCGGTGAAGCAAGGGAAGCCCATTTCGGGCGGTTCGGAAGAATTTGTCCCAAGCAGCAAAGGGACATCTGGGACAAATGGATGCAAAAGACGTGAACCACCGGGTCGGCCGAACGAAAACTTTCGCCGGGACATCTAGGCCGCAGGGACGCGGATAGCCGAAAAAGCTGAGAGCCAATCAGATTACGCCACGTGTCATCGGCAGATAAGGGACAAGGAAGCCCATTTCTGGGGATCGAGGTTTCGTCCCCAAACAAAGACTGGGACATCCGGGACAAAAAGACGCGAAGGGCGCGAAAGAGCCGGCAAGCCCGCGGACCAATCAAATCATGACACGTGTCACAAGGGAAAAGGTCAAAAAGTCAAAGGGCGAGTTTTGAAGGGTCAGCCCGAACCAATGGGATAGTGCCACGTGTCCCAGCTAGGGCCCACAAGGAAATTTCAAAGGAAAGCCCATGAAAGGTGGAGGAGAGAGAATTATTCAGCGAATCAGAGCCTGCCACGTGTCGTCCAGGTGGCGAAGCGCGGGAAAATATTTCAAAATCCGTTTTGGTCTGTTCCGTGCCCTAAATCTTCAGATCGTCATATCTTTTGATCCAGAGCTCGGATTTGCACGTTCTTTATATCAACGGAAAGCTGTTGAAATTCTCTACATGATTCTGGGATCAATCTTCCATTTTGGTGTAGTCTGAGAGAGAAAGTTAAGAAATGGCTCTGACGCATGGTAATGCCAGAAGTGACGCTTCAACAACCAAATTTAATGCAAATGCAGACACCCACCGCTTTTGCCAGATCCGCCACTTCTACCATAATGAGATGATTTAAAATGCGACCTAGAAGTGGTTGTGGTAGTTTCAAATTTCCTCTCTTCCCTCTCTCTTTCTTCCTATATATTGTACAGAGGGGCTTCTTTCAAAAGGGGGACATGACAAGTTGTTCATCTTTTCTCTCTCGCCTCCCTTCTTTCTTCTCTAGGGTCAAAATGGAGCTCGAACCTCCTCCCCGCTCTTTAATGGTGTTTTTACCTTTTACTAATGAAATGATGTTCTCAGGTAAACTTCTGAGCAACAAAAACGTGTTTTGTGATGCATCCGTCCATCCTTGCTCGTTCTTCGCTTGTTTTCCTCTTGCCTCTCTTCATTGCGTATTTTGGCATGTTTGAATGTTCATGCAGGTCTGAGCCGTGTTCATGGAGTTTTGGGACATTTTCTCGTGTGAAATCTATCCTCGGGCCTCGTGATGCATCTCGTCCATCCTTCCCATTGCTCACCTCTCTTTGTCCCATGGCGCTTTTGATAGAGGTTCAACATTCTCCTTCTCTCGGTGTATCACCGTTTTAGTGTAGGCTTTTTGCTGTTTTTCCTTCTCTCTCTCTCTCTCGTGTCTCCTTGGCATGGTTAATTAGGATTAGATTAGCTTGCTTGCACCGGAATAGTTTGTGGCAGTAGTTAGGAGCAGAACTAGCCTTCTCTGGAGATTCCTTTCTCATTTTACAGGTCCCCACACTGAGAAAGGATTCAATGTTGTCAGCAATCACACCGGATGCCTCGAGTGATCAACCTATTTTGCATCAACAGTCCCATTGGAACCACACTTCCTTTTTTACTTTAAACCATTTTCTCTAAAAGGAAAAATTTCTAGCTTTCCCTCGAGGGCTCGCACCCCGCCGTTAACTTTGAAACAAACCTTGATCGATCTTTTGTCGGGCCTACGGGCCATTTTTGATATTTTAATCCTTTTGATGATAAGAGGCAAAAAATCCAATTTTCCTCCGATGGTCCGCTTCCCCGCCCCTTTGACTTTTCAAACTACCACATGTCACAATGACACATCTTGAGATGATTCCCAAAAGTTGAGACCTTGAATGAGCACGGATCACCACATGTCATTATGGCGTAACTTCAAAATGATTTTGTGGGGCGCATCCAACTTACCTTCAAGGCCCGCATCTTCGCCATTAGCTTTGCCACGTGTCCTCTTATGGGTTCAAAGTAAGACTTTTTCGCTGCCACTTAAAATTTTCTTTAATCAGAGCTTGGTGGGGTTGCGGGGTGAGTTCAAACATTTTTCTGAAGTAGCCAAAAGGAACAAGTTCAAAAACAAACCTGTTGTGCACCATCTAATTAGAAGAAGCCACATAAGCATCAAAAGAACCAATTAGAAATGAGCGAGCAACGGGACCAAATTTTCCCTTTTTCCTAAAAATCAAAAAGCAATAAGTTAAAGCATTTTCCCACTTTGTCCCTTGACCAATCCAAAAGAATCCACGTGACCGCCGAATGCTGAGGAATAATTTTGACAGGAAAAGGACACCCACTAGACCATCAAAAACATAGAAATTCATCATTCATGCCCAAAACTGAATTTTTCTCTAAGAATGAAAGTTTTTGAAACAAAACCAAGTGAATCATGGTTTTGAGCATCTTTCGACCATGGGTTTGAATTTTCAAAGGCATACAAATGTAAATTGATCATTCTCGAGCTTCCATGGTTGGGGAAAGATAGGGAAAATGACAAAGCCTGCAGATTTTGAAGAAATTAGGGCAAGAATAGGGAAAACGCAGACTCCTTCAAGGAGGGACATGACAATGGATTCTACAAATAATTCGAAGCATTTCAAATGGAGGTAGAAGCTTTCAGAACACCCACATTGAGAGAAAAAATGTTTCAGAACACACAGATCAGAGGAAAATAATGGAAAATGGGGTGAAACAAATTTGAGCACCAACATAACCTCTATTTGATGAAGGAGATGGAGATATCCCTCTTTTGCACAACTTTTATGAAGAAAACCTTAGGAAAATACGGTCAATACTCCATAATTTAACTCTTAAGAGTTGTCACTTCTAAAAGATCAAAATACTTTCAACACAAGGCTAAGGTTACTAAAGACATTACGAGATCCTGGTTATTCGCATATTTTAGTAAATAGATTTTGATCCTTTTTGGAAATATAGGGAAAACATGGGTGGTTTAGGATGGATTCATGGTTTTTGAATGATTTTGGTGGGAGATTTAAAAAGGATAAAGTTGATTATACCAGATCTCTGAGAAAATTCACAATAATGGACAACTCAACAACAGAAAGCTTCAGAATAGTTAAGATGTTCCTTCAACCAGAAGGTGTGCTTCAATGGAGGCCTAGATCAACATGTTTCCACACAATCTTTGAGACTCTAACATGAAGGCTCAAGTTAAAAGACTCAATTAAACATCAAAATCTCTGATCAATCATGCCTAAGGTACACCCAAAGACTTACAAACAATCTTTATCAACAAATGACAGTGAATTGATTTTAAATTTGTTTATCTCATCACAAGATGAAGGCTCTTCTTGAAATGAAATTGCAAATACCACTAAACTTTCATAGGGATGAGATCCTATGTGATTTCACAAATATTTCAAAGTAATATTGCAATAGGAACGAGTAAAACTACTTGTAGACATTCTAAAACAAAGCAGACACTAATTGCTCCAAAATTGACACAAATTAATTTCAAAATTGCTTAGATTCATTAGCAGGGGAAAGCTTCCAGAGAAATTTCAGTGCTCGTCAATGGCTATACATCTGCAACCAACTTGACATGATAGAAAATATAACACAGAAGAAACTAACAAGTTATCTCGATTGGTCTCTCAGGAAGACAACTTTCTCAAATTTTCTCTTAAGAATTCAACCCCTGACAATTTTCAAGAGTTTTCTCAATGCATTTATAAATTTTACTCACTCAATTTTCCCCCCATAAGAGAAGAATATTCCAGGGGACCTTTGCTTGTTACCAATTTTTTACAAATTTGCATCCAAAAGTTGCCAAGTGGACCAATTATGATCTAATCACGTTTCTTGGGCCCTCTTGACTAATGAATAAGATGCCATGCCACAAATTTTTGGAAATCCTTCTAATCACTGTAATTATGTCATGCAAGAAATCCCCTTTTTAATCATTTTTCGGAGGCTCTGCACATCCGGATATGACATGTAATCCTTTTTCTCTCGAGGAAACACCATCTTCATCTTTTGCACTTGCGCAACTTTCATCATTTCATCCTTTTCCCTTTCTTTCCTCTACAAATTTGTCCCACATCCAACTTCGTGGTAATTCCCTTTTTTTCAAGTGCTTTGAGAAACTCAAAATTCAAAATATCGATCTTAACAATCCTTGGACTCATAATTTAAGTTTCAAATCCATTCAATGGCATTTTGCAGATAGATACGATAAGGAATTTCATCAAAAATGATGAAAAACAGTGCATATTCACATCTCAAGGAGTCTTGGAGAAAAAATGGCAGAAAAACAAATGCAATACACAACAACCATTGATTATGCCACTTTTATACTTTATAATATAGCCGTCCACGTCTTTCCTTGGGACAACCGCAAAGGATAAGTACATGGGAAAGTTTGCAAACAAGCGTGGGCCTTCCATGTGCCCTAAGCCCAAGAAAAACACCTTTTGGCCTTTGAAAAGTCTCAATGTAAAAAGGAGCCAACAAATCCTCCCGTGTCTCAATGACACATTTTGAGATGGTCCCCAAAAGTAGAGACCCCAAACAAGCGTGGGCTCAACATGTGTCTTAGTCCGTGAGAAATTGTTGAAAAAAATGAAGGATCAAAGCAGGAAGGCGCTATGTGTTTAGGGTCAACGTAGTTTTCCTTAACCATTGAAAAGTCCAAGCAAAGGTAGAGTTAGCGGAAGCCTCCAAGTGTCCTCCTAGCACTTCTTAAAAATAAAACTTGGGGTTCGGTCCCCAAACATGCGCATTCCTCCATGTGTCCCAGGCCTTTCAAAATTGCTTTGAAAATTTTAAGTATAGAGCGGAGCCGGCGGAAGCCTCCACATGTCTCCTTGTCGCAATTTTTAAGGTGGGACCCTGAGGTGGATCCTCAAATGAGCACCTTCCCTCCATGTGTCCATGGTCTACCAAAACTATACCGGCCGCATGAAAAAATTTGTCTAAGTCTGGGCAAGGCAAATGGAAACCTCCACGTGTCTCCCCGGTGCAACTCCAAGGTCAAACCAAAAGGAGAATTTTCAAATGAGTGCCGACCCTCCACATGGACAAGTTTTGAGTTGGAGCAAGCCTTAGAGTTTTTAAAGTTCCCCACCGAGCCGCATCCAACCAGAGAGGGCCACATTTCCATTGATTCTGAGATGTAAATTTGACCAGGAAAAATACACCCGTCAAACTGTAAAATGTAGGAAAATCACCATTTGAGCTCGGAAATGAATCTTTTTTCAAGATAGAGAGTTTGGAAATGATATAAGGCCCAAATGTGATCCTCCAAGCTACATCCAATCATGTTTCCATAGATATTTGGGACACAAATGACAGGGACAACAAAATGTGGCTGTGGAAAACAGAAGGAAAGGAAAAACCCGAGTTTTACGCCCAAGTTACAGACTCTTTCATATGGAAAAAGGAATGAAAAATAAATTCTGGACTTTTAAGTGATCCTCAACCAAGGAAGGGACTAATCATGGTAATCAAATGGAGTAAATATTTTTCATGCATCAATATGGGGAGATAGAAAACATGATAGAGCCCGCAAACTAAAGAATTTCAAGGACAAATGGGGTGAGACCAAATTGAGCACCAACATCGGCTCCGACTCGGGGATGGGCATGCCCTATGAGTGTTACAAGAACAAATAGTAGACCAAGTTCCAAAGAAAGACCATTGGGCAATAGAGTCAAAGAATAAGCTTGCAGAGTAGTAGAACAACCATAACCATCCTCCAAAAAATGAACCAATAAACCAACAAAACCAAGTCACCAAGGACCAGAACAAACAAAAACACAAAAGTAGAATGAAAACAAAGAAATATACACTATACAAATGGAGTATACCTTGATTCTGAGAAATAAATCAAGGAAATGTTTCAAATGCCTTCCATTAACAGGTAATTCAAGTAGTTCCCGTCTAAGTATTTTAGGAAGAAGGTATTTTCACCAATTTGAATGTCAATTGAATAAGGTCCCATCCAAAATGCATAAAATTTACCATGCTTTCCCTTATCTTCATGTCTGCTATCCCATAATAGCAGACGAGATCCCTAATGCTTTGAAAGTTGTTGGAGATACCTTCTTTTCAAAAAACTTCTTCAATTTTTCTCTGAACTTCACATGGCACTAATGGGATGCCCTTCTTTCTTCATCTAACTCGATAATCTGATTGATTCAAGCATCATATGGACTAAATTCTTGATCTCTAATTTGTTGAACAAACTAAAATGAAGACAATTGCAAATGAAGTAACAACAAAGCTTGAGTTCCATATACAAACTCAAATGGGATTTTACCAAAGTAGCTCTTTTGATAGTGATTTTGTCGAGGCCAAGCAAAAACTTCAGTTTCTCACCCCACTTCTTTTGTTCATCTCCAAGGGTCTTCTAATGATTTTCAACAAGTTTTTATTGCTGGACTCGCTCGTCCATTTCCTTGGGGTTGTAGTTAGAAGCATATGTCAAATTGATTCCATACTCTTTACATTGCCACCAAATATTTGGCTCTAAAACTCATGGCATTATCAATAAAAATTTAGTTGGCACTCTAAATCTACATATGATTTGATTCAACATGAAGTCCATGATAACTTGGTGTGTTGCTTTATTGGTGGGGATTGCTTCCACCCACTTAGTGAAATAATCAAAGGTGGCTACAAGAATCCATTTATGACCAGCACCGGAAGGATTATAAATTTTTCCAATGAAATCAATTCCCATTGCTTAAATGGGGCTTCAAATAACACAGGCTGTAAAGGAAGGGAGCCTGAAACTTCCATTCTTCTAGAAAAATGCTGGAAACTTTCACATTTCCTAACCAATAGAGTTGTATCCTTGAAGAGAGTTGGCCATGAATAACCAACCCTAAAGATTTTATGTGTTGTAAACCTTCCAGAAAAATGTCCCCACAAAATCCTCCATAGATATCAACAATTACCATTGGGGATTCATCCTCAATAATGCATCTTTAGAGAAATCCCTCTGGGTTCTTCCAAGCTAACCCAAATTCAGTAATGACATTTTTTTGAGAGGCTAACTTAAGAGCTCTTTTCTAATTTTTACTCAAATGTTCAGGGCAGCATAGATTTATGAGATAAAATATTATATCCTTGTACCATTCAGAGCTTACTAACTTTTCAAGGACATCCACCCTTTCTCCTTCTACTTCATTCACCTCAATAGTTTGCAAGTTGCTCTCAGCCATAAGCTTAGCTAGGCCCAAACCTCTTACCAATTTTGTGGTTTGGATATCCATGTCATACTCCTGCAACTTGTTCACCCATCTCGCATCTTTTTCTTGAGACCTCCATCTCTGATAATATGTCTTTCACCATGGTGTGGGGAACATAAGCAACAACTTTAGAGCTCAAGATGTAGGGTCTGAAAACCTTTGTTGATTTCACCAAGGAAAATGCTTTCTTCTCCATGATGGTGTATTTTAACTCAACTCCTTAGAATGCCTTACTAAAAAAGGTAATTGGTCTCTTAGCCCCTTCAACATCCTTCTGCAACAGAATAAATGCATTGGTGTTTTCTGAAGAAAAAGAAAACGCTTGAAAAAAATTCTTGTAATTTGGAGCTACCAAAATAGGGGCATGCTTTAGTGCTTCCTTAATCCCATTGAAAGCTTGAATGGAAGCTTCTTCCCATTTGATAACTTGGTCCTTTTTCAGCATACTAGTAATGGGGATGGTCAGCTCAGAAAAGTTAGACACAAATCTTCTGATAAAGTTTATTTGTCCAAAGAAGGATTGAACTCCCTTCTTAGTTCTTGGAATTGGAACCTTGCTGATGGCTTCCACTCTCTCAAGATCAATCATGACCCCTTCTTTTGATACAATGTGACCAAGCATCTTTTCCTTTTGCACTCCAAAATGGCACTTCTTGGGATTCAATGATATGCCATACTCTCTACACCTTAAGAGCATTCTCTCCAAGTGTTGCAAGTGATCATTTCTTTTTCTAGAAAACATAGTTACATCATCTTGATAAACAATAATGAAGTCATTAATATAACCAACAAATGCTACATCCATTGCTCTTTGGAAAGTTTCTCCAGCATTCATTAAGCCAAAAGGCATCCTGACATAGACATAAGTTCCCCAAGGAGTGGTAAAGGCAGTCTTTATTCTTTTTGAATCCTTCACAAAAACTTGATTATATCAAGAGAATCCATCTAGAGTAGAATTGAGAAATAGTTACCAATTATAGAATATTTTCCATGTTTGGCGAGGGGTAATTATCTTTCAATGATGATTTATTTAGGTTCCTAAAGTCTATTCACAACCTTATATCACCATTCTTTTTCTTATAGGCACTAGGTTTTGCGAACCTAAGATGAGTACCTAGTGGTCTAAATGATCCCTCCATCCCTCAAATTCTTCAGATTATTCTTGTATCTTCAAATAAAGGAGCGGATTGATGGGCCTTTGTTTTTTCCCGAAAGGCTTGGCTTTAGATTCAAGAGGAATTTAATTTTGGAACAAATATTCCATGTATGCCTTTAACTCAGAGTAAGAGCAAGCTAGGTAGTCTTGATATTTATTCAGCAATTGAACATAGGACTGCTTCTCTTTATTGTTGAGATTGCTTCCTAACTAGATTTTACGTGGTTTTTCCTTTGTTCCCAGGTCATTCTCTTCCACATCTCTTGAAACCAACATACTTCTTTTAATAATGCAATCAACATTATCAAAGTTTGATTCAAGAGCCACCAAACCTCTGGGAATCATGTTTGTCTTTAGTTGGATGATGTCTTTGCCAAATAAAGTTTCCTTTCCTTCAGCAACACACACCATTGGTTCCCAATCTATATTTTGGTTAGCAAACTCACCTTGGTTCTGTAGAAACTGTTTCACCTGGGCATCATCATCAAACACTTTCCAATTTTTAATGTTATCAGGGATAGATGGCCTTGTTAGTATTTCAACATCATACTCACAAAATGGAGACAGTGTATAATTCTCAAATCTGGATCCTAAAATATTGCTAATTTTTCTACAACAACATTAAACTTTCTATCATGGTGCACAATATTAAAAGATTAAAACATTTCAATCAAATCTCGGAAATGCATGTTTGTATTGTTTCATTCTTTGATTTTTAGTAGCATACAATTTTCTAATTTTTTCGACAAGCAATTTTGAATCCCCTTTGACAATGATATCCTTTATACCATATTTCCATACATTTCTCAAGCCAAATAATAATGCTTCATATTCAACAATGTTATTAGTGCATTCAAAGTTAATTTTGAAATAAAATACAAACTCTTCTTGGCCTTGAGAAATTAGAATAATGCTAGCACCATTTCCATACTTGGAACAAGCTCCATCAAATAACAAGGTCCAAGGTAAAACTACTTGTTCAAGACATTTACACTGATCAATCTTATGCTCTTTGCCATCAACAAAACAACACTTCATAAGAAGCATTATTTTGATCTTTCGTGAGGTGCAACATCTTCTTCTCTCCATACATATTTACAAGGCTACCTTCAATTGGAATGGTGGTAAAAGACATATCCATCTTTACACTTCCGACAACACTTTCAACCCACTTCCTTGATAACATCTTGCCCCATTTAATAGGTCAATCAACAATAACAACATCAAGTTTCAAGTTCTTACTTGGATAAGTCATAAGTTGTAACACTAAACCTTTACACATCCTACAACAGCACCTCTCTAGAATCCATTGCAATACACTTTCCATAAGATGCCACCACTTTAATGCTCAATTCATTCATGACTTCTAGGGGCATAACATTACATGATGCTCTGGAATCAAACATACAATTGTGCGCTTATCTATCTTTAATAATTAGCGTTGTAAAAATGGATCAACATTTAATTCAGACTCAACCAAAGATGTCCCCAAGTAAACTTCAGGTGGTTCACCTATCTCCTCTAATGCTAGTGGTTTTTCTAGGTCTGTAATGGTTAAAGGAGGAGTGTTTACATTATTTATATTTCGCCTTGGGCACTCCTATCTTATTTTAATCCCAAATAGCAGTCTCCTAAGCAGTTCAACATTTGAGACAAAAATCTTGATCTGACTCGAGACTTGGGCAATGTCATATAGAATGTATTTGGGGAAAGAGGTAATTGGATAAAGACTAACAAAATCATCATATGGCACAATATTTTTCACATTTAGGGCATGGGTGGGAACACCAGTTCTACTTGAGACAACAAGGCTTTTTCCAAATGCATCTTTCTTTGGAGCCTCTTTTGGGACATTGGTGAGAATTGGGGTCTTTGGTTTGGCTTGAGGCCCTACCCCTTTGATAACCTTACTTATTGTGTTATACTATTTTTCTTGGGAAACAACAACTTTCGTTAACATTTGTCTATCCTCTTTTGATGGGATTCCTCCATCGTACTTCTTAATCATTAGAGCTCTTAGGTACTCAAAATCATTATTAGGAAGTTCAAATGCTTGTACCATATCTATTTCTAAAGCATGAGAGGGAGGAAGAAGAGGTACCCAGTGAATGTAGTCCCAAAAAATTGTAGTAGTTATTGCACTTATTACCTCAATTGAAGTTGCTCCTTGTTGTGAGCTTGTAGAGCAGTCCACCATGTATGCATCATCATCAGTGTTATCATCATCATCAACTTCTTCAACTTGCTGATCTATTTCACATGGCGGGTGGGGTAAGAAGCATTTTTCACACCAATCCATTTGATTTGTCTCTTCAACAACAATAACTCGGCATTTAAGGATCGAAACTACTCTATTCTCCCTAGTTTGGGGTTGTCTAGCTCCCATGGGTCCTTTACCTCTGTCATCATATCTTTGATCATTTCTAGGATGATTTGTAAATATGTCTTGTCCTTGTTTCCTATGTTGACCTTGAGAACCTTTTCCAATTCCTTTCTCTACCCTAGCTAGCTTGTAAGATATTTCTTTGATGCCCCAACCAAGGTCTTTACAACTTCCTTAATATCCACAACCTTACTTGATTGAGGCTTCTCAGGGTTGATCAGTTTAACACCCTCCCTCTTAGGAGGTTTTCCAACTACTTTAATGTTGTTCTCAATTTGTAGAGCCATGGTAAATGCCTGCCTCAAAGTTCCAGGGTTCTTATCCCTCAAATAGTAAGAAACTTTCTTATCAAATGCATCTGAATACTTTATCAGACATGATTCATCACATGGCCTCAAATTAATAGGCAGTCTTCTCAATGTTTTTTTAAATATTGTATTGAAATCATGCACTGATTCATTAGGATTATTTTTTATATTTTAAAACTTTGATAAAAGAAACCTAGGGTCTGTTTTATCACCATACTGCATTCTAAAAGCATTATTCATCTCTTTCTAGGAATCAATGGAATTATCTGGCAGAGATTTATACCAGTCCCTTGCATCTTCTTCTAGAGTATGGATAAATAATTTAATGTATACATCCTCAAACTCTATTTCGAAATCCTCCATCATATTGACAAAGAGCTTCAAATGTTGATCACCAGTGATTGCATTATTTCCCTGAAACTTAGGCAATCTATTTCTTACATCTTGTGGCACAACATTTGGATAGCCAGCCATACCTCTAAAACTGATGGGACCAAAATAATTAACAAATGGAGGTTTGGGTGGAGGCTGAGCCATATTATTCTAAGGAGGTGATCTTACAGGAGAAACAAAATGATGAGGAGTGAGGGGTCCATGGTGGTATAGAGATACAATTTTTAGAATGACTGGCCTTTAAAGGCTTTGTTTCTTGGAAAACTCTATTAGATTTGGAAAATTCAAGGAAATAATGAGATAAAAATATTTCAAATACAAAATAAGGACCCTCTTCAGATGGAGAATTCAATTAAACAAAGAGACTACCTGATTCATAAGCACTTGAGGAAGTATTGCAATATTCAATCACAAACTGATCAATTTCACCAATGGATATCTCCTTTCTTGATGATTGATCTCTAAAAACCTTCCAAATTCTTCTTCCTTCTGAATTAGACTTTCCCAGCTCTTAAAACAAACTTCTTCTAGGGTCCTTGGTGAAGAAATATCTTCTTCCTTCTAGTATTGTAGATATTAATGAAAAATCTTACTTGATATATGTTAAGACACTTGTAGTTATAAAGAATTTAAATAACATGGAGTCGCCACTAAGGATTTTCACCTTAGTTTGTGCAAATGCACTATAAAAGACCTATTTAATGTCTATCAATACAAGATTCATGCAAAGCTTACAAGATCTGCTTTTCTTTTACCCAAATTTATCAATGATGATACAAAATTTAGTGTAAGAACTATATGAGATGGAAATATTTCACTCGTAACTCACAACTTTGAATAATTCTTACATATCTGAATAGATAATGATGTTTTAACAAATGTATTAGCACACAACATGTTTAAGAAGTATTACTGTGGTCTCGTATGTACTTGTATTTGTAAAATAATTCAAAGAGTCCCTAAAGAATCGGTGCCATGAGTGTTGGTATCCAAATTTGTTCTCCCTTTCAAGCCGATAAACAACACATATTGGACATGGAGCTTAGAGACAGATAGATCATAGTGTGTGTCATTTTTTAGCCAGGGATGAGATCTAACTAGCCCTTTGTCACTCAGATTTGTGGAGAGATGGATAACACCTTCAAGAGGATTTGACCTGTCCTCACTACTTTAGGTTCAGTGCCTTTCGACCAGGTGAGAGGACCCTTAGTGTAACCTCTCTGTTTGATGAAGGAGATGGAGATATCCTTCTTTTGTAAAAAATTTATGAAGAAAACATTGGGAAAATATGGTCAATACTCCATTATTTAAATCTTAAGATTTGTCACTTCTTAAAGATGGAGATACTTTCAACACAAGGCTAAGGGGATCAAGACATTTATAAATCTTGGTTGTTGTGAATATTTTAGTAAATAGATTTTTTTTTCTTTGTGGATATATAAGAAAAATGTAATTTAGGATGGATTCATGGTTTTTGAATGATTTTGGTGGGAGATTTAAGTAGGATAAAGTTGATTATACCATATCTCCGAGAAACTTCACAACAATGGTAAACACAACAACAAAAGCTTTAGAATGTTAAGACATTCCTTCAACAGAATGTGTGCTTCAATGGAGGCCTAGATCAACACATTTCCACACAATCTTTGAGACTCTAACATGAAGGCTCGAGTTAAAAGATTCAATTAAACATCAACATCTCGATCAATCACACCTAGGGTACACCCAAAGACTTACAAACAATATTTATCAACAAATGACAAAGAATTGATTATAAATTTATTTATCTCATCACAAGATTAAGGCTCTTCTTGAAATGAAATTACAAATACCACTAAAATTTCATAGGGACAAGATCCTGTGTGATATCACAAATATTTCAAAGTAAGATTGTAATAGAACGAGTACAACTACTTGTAGACATTCTAAAAACAAAGAAAACACTAATTTCTCCAAAATTGACACAAATTAATTTCAAAATTGCTTAGATTCATTAGCAGGGGAAAGCTTCCAGTGTAATCTCATTGCTTGTCAATGGCTATACATCTGTAACCAACTTGACATGATATAAAATCTAACACAGAAGAAACTAACAGGTTATCTCGGATTGGTCTCTCAGGAAGTCAGATTTCTCCAATTTTCTCTTAAGAATTCAACCCCAACAATTTGCAAGAGTATTCTCATTGCATTTATACATTTTACTCACTCAATTTTCCCCCAAAAGAGAAGAATATTTGAGGGACCTTTTCTTGTTACCAATTTGTCTTGGAAAGTGACATTTAACAAATTTGCATCTGAAAGCTGCCAGGTGGACCAATTGTGAACTGATCACATTTCTTGGGCCCTCGTCTAATGACTAGGATACCATGCCAAAACTTTTTGTAATCCTTCTCATCATTCCGATTCTATCATGTGAGAAATACCCTTTTAATCATTTTCTCTGAGGGTCTCGCACAACCGGATATGACATGTAATCCTTTTTTCTCTCGAGGCAACACCTTTTTCATCTTTTGCACCTAGCAACTTTCATCATTTCATCCTTTTCCCTTTCTTTCCTTTGCAAATCTTTCCCGCATCCGGCTTCTCTCGCAATTCCCATTTTTACAAGTGCCCGAGAAACTCCAAGTTCAAGATATGGATCTTAACAATCCTTGGAATCACAATTTAAGTTTCAAATCTAGTCAATGGCACTTTGCAGACAGAGACGACAAGGAATTTCATGAAAAATGATGAAAAAGCGATCAGTATTTGTGTCTCCAGAGTCTTGGAGCAAAAATGGTGGAAAAAAGAAGCAATACACAACTATTGATTCTGCCCCTTTTCTACTTTATATTATAGCCATCCACGTGTTTCCTTGGCACAACCGCAAAGGATAACTACAAGAGAATGTTCCCAAATAAGCACGGGCCTTCCACGTGCCACAGGCCTAAGAAAAATGCCTTTTTTCCATTGAAAATTCTCAGTGTAAAAAGGGGCCAACGGAAACCTCCACATGTTTGCACAGTGCAACTCTAAGGTCCAACCAAAAGGAGAATTTTTATTTGAGCGCCACCCTCCACGTGGACAAGTTTTGAGTTGGAGTGAGCCTTAGAGTGTTTTAAAGTGCCTCGCCAAGCCGCATCCAACCAAAAAGGGCCACATTTCCATTGATTCGAGATGTAAATTTGACTCGAAAAATACACCACAAACCGTAAAATGTAGGAAAATCACCATTTGAGCCCAAAATGAATCTTTCTTCATAAACAGAGAGTTTAGAAATGATATAAGGCCCAAATGTGATCCTCCAAGCTACATCCAATCACATTTCCATAGATATTTGG
Organism: Taxus wallichiana var. yunnanensis; assembly: GCA_018340775.1. NCBI lineage: Eukaryota > Viridiplantae > Streptophyta > Pinopsida > Cupressales > Taxaceae > Taxus > Taxus wallichiana. The sequence continues at coordinate 447,512,094 of CM031242.1, forward strand.
GACACAAATGATAGGGACAACAAAACGTGGTCAGTGGAAAATGGAAGGAAAGGAAAACCCTAGTTTTACACCCAAGTTATAGACTCTTTCATATGGACAGAGGAACGAAAAAAATTCTGGACTTTTAAGTGATCCTCAACCAAGGAAGGGACTGATCATGGAAACCAAATGGAGGAAAGAGTTTTCATGCATCAATATAGGGAGATAGAAAACATGATAGAGCCCGCAAACTAAAGAATTTCAAGGACAAATGGGGTGAGACCAAATTGAGCACCAACAGATATCTTAGAACATTTAATAGAGGTGTGTGTTGGAGTTGGATGCACTTATTGACAAACCCCATTGTCAAATCTTACCAAGTATTACACTACATTTTCCAAATTAAGGGCTTATTTAGTGTATGTATTTATCCTCTTGTTATGATGCAAGTATGGAAATCTAGAATACTTTCCATGTATTTTTTCTTGTTGCTCAACACAACACGAATAACATACTTTGTACATAGAGTTTACTTTATGTGAGTTCTAAACAAGAGTGGTTATAGCTAGATAAAAATCCTTCAAGTTTTTCTTTGGTATATAGATTATTGATACAAGACTTTGAAATTATTTTAACTTTTCTTGTAATTCTCTTACAAGAGTGTGGAATGCTTAAAAATTTCTTAGGGTTCGTTTTCATGTATGTTGCTTATTTAGAAAAGTTTATAGAAACTTTGGTAAGGATTTGGAGATGAACATCAAATGTAATTTGTGGTTTTCCAAATAAAACATTAATAATTTTCATGTAAGCAATTAAGAATGTTAGACTGAATTTTATACATTTCCATTATATATATATAATTTTCCATTAAGGGACTCATGATAAACATAGCAAATCATTGTTTGTAGACAAAGGATTGTAGCACCAAAAAGGGAGCATAATTGTGTGGAATTGCTATAAAAACTATACACTAGTGCTTACAACAAATATATTGGAAAAATATGTTTCCTACAAATTTATTTTTTATATCATTCTAAATGTGCATAGCTGATCCACTAATATTTGATCATCCTTTATGAATAGCTTAGTTAGGTTTTGAAAATTAATAATTTGGATGGGTTCAACTTCCATTCTTATTGAAGTGTGGTTTTTCCATGCAACCCTAACAATGGAAGTCATTTGGTTCCAAGAAGATTTTGGATGGAATATTTTTGTTTTTTATGTAGTTGCAGATTGGAAGATTTCTTATGCAAAACACATATAGAACTCCCAAATTGGAATTGCGTGATTTCCTAGAAACATACTGATATAATATTAAGTTGACATGAAAACAAGATAGGAAATGACATGATGACAGATAAACTTTGTTTATTTATTTCTTTGTTGCATGACTCTAAAATAATGCTATGAACAATTTTCAAGTGGTCGACACATTGCTTATCACCATAATAATAAATAAACCATGTGCTTGTTTGTAAATAATAAAGATTAAACTACCAACCACACATATGTCAAACTCAATTGTCATCTTTTCAGCCCTCACTTCTTATTTTTTCTCATTATCATTTTTTTAAAATTAAAAATTAAGATACGGCGGAATGTTTTGTGGTTGAATCTATAAAATTATATGGCAAACATCTAAACACATTAATGAAAAATGTGTGCTTTCATAATGTGAAATCTACACAATTGAGCCACTAATCTTAGAGGAGTCTTTTCAATCAAAGTTATTTGTGTCGTGAAAACTAATAACTCTTGTGAGTCCTACTTCCATTCTTGTTGGATTAGAGATATGCAGTCATAATTTAGAGGAATTTCATATGAAGGGCCCTAAGAATCAAAGTCATAGGGTTATAACAAAAACGTGCTAGCCACCTTATGAAATTGAACACATGTCTTATTTCAATGGGCTAAAATCCATTGTAACATAGACAATCTTACATTTTCCTTATAAGTCAATATTCCTTCATAACATACAATAGAAAATAAATTCCTTATTTTATCTTTAAATTGAATAATAACTTGATGAACTTAAATTCCATGTAGTTATCCTAGTTCTCATCCAAATGTGAATGCAAACCTAGAATAGCTCCCCTTTGTTTTTCCTTGTGCCTCAATATGAATAGAATGCTAACTATGTAGATAGAATGCACCTTTTGTGAGTAGTAAATAGACCGCTAAGGTTGAGCTCCAAAGTATTGTGCTTGTAGATAGATAGAAAATCCTTGAAGTACTCCTTGGTGTATATACGCTTGATATTGCCTCAAATGACCTAGTTTGAAATTCATTTACAAGAGTGTAGAGTTCTTTTGACTTTATTAGCATTTTCCATTGATGTTTCTTGTTGATTTAGCAATGTAACATGTTTAAGGAAACTTTACTAAGTTTTCAGATATGAAAATCGAGTGACTTGTGATTTTTCAACTAGGATCTTGATAATTTCTAAGTGTAACTGTACGTACCCAAAATTGTAGGGTACTGTACCGCCAGAACGATGTTACACATGCCCCAATGATGATATAGGTCACCTCGCAAGGTGTTCGGGATCTAGAGAAGCTCACGAAGTATATGTTAGCATCCCAAATGCTTTATCCAAGTTCCTTGTGCTTTTTTATCCCTTGCCCCCCTTTTTCTTGGATTTTGACCTTGAACGAAACCGCCGCCCGCTACACGCAGGTGACGGTCCTTCACGCATTCTCTAGCATGTTCCTTTGATCGCGACTTGCGTGAATTTTCAACATTTACCATCTTTTCTCAACCACCTTAGCTTGTATTTATGTTTTTGGTTCCCTGTAATAGTGTTTCTCCATTGTTTAATGGTAAAAGAGTTCCATTCCAAGTTACCCTTTGGTGAATGGGAATTCTATAAATATCTAGTTTGTTTTCAAACAAATGGCCCCTCATCCTCTCAATTCTATTGTTCACTTTGTCAGCTTTCTTGCTTAGGACTTTTGTTAATTTTAGGTTTTGCTTCCATTGTTGGCATTTTGGAGGTCATATCATCTTCTTGTTTCAAGTCTTGTTTCATTGTTGTTGTATACAGTCAATTTAACATAGAATAGCTTCATTTCTAGACTAGAATCCATTAAAGTTGCAAGTTTTGTTTTGTCACAAGAATAGCTTCAAACTCTCAAGTACACTTGTGATGTATTCCCACAATAAATCCAGCTAGGAATTACATAGTCAAGCTCTATTCACTTGCACTATCCCTCTCCTACTCGCATTGTATTCGGTCTATATCCAAAGCCACCATTTTTCGAACGCTATCTTTTGTTGATACTATCATATAATCACTTTCTAGATTCACGAGGACACGAAGGAATGAAGAGATAACACTAGAGGGATGAAATCACACAAAACTAGATTTACTACTGCTTTTGTAAACACTAGGTTTGATCTATCAAAGTTTTAGTTACAACATATCAAATAAAGTAGTGAACTATTTCATTTCGGTAAAAGTTCTCTCTCGATATCACCAGGGAAGTCTGTGGGGATTGATAGTTTCGAGAAACCGTGATTCATTCCTCACTTCTAAGGTAGGATCGAGAGCCTATCAAGTTAATACATTTAGTTACTTAGATATTTAGGATAAAATCATAATTGCACGGAAAATAGCCATACCAGGCTACTTTGTTTGTTTTCATTTTGTTTCTAGATTAGTTTTCCATTTTATAAATATACTAGAGTAGCTACTCTTCAATTTCATTAAAATACGTAATTAAAAATGCAAAAATAGCAGGATGCTTGCATAGTGTAAATATCTCTTTTGTAATCAGTTTATTTAATGTTAGTTGGAGGTTGAATCATCTTTGTATGATAATCACATGACCTAGAGAGCCTAGATAATATATATTTGAACCTATAGTACCTCAACCAAATGTACCCATGACTTTAGCTGATATAGATCAGGACCTTAGGATACAGGTCTTTTCAGCCACAACAAACTTATAAGCAATTAGTGAGAAACTAAGAGGATTGAATATCGAAGACGATAAAGCTTACACATTCTGGTCAAACCATCTGAATTATAGATTGCCTTGATAAAACACCTGAATGATCGTGTAAGGGTTCGAATGAGAACAAAAATTTGGTTGTGATCCTTTGGTTTTGTAGCCTAACGTAGGAGACCTCCTCGTTGATATAGACACTAGCTTACGTATCCAAGTTGCCAGAACACCTATTAGGTACTCGAGAAAATCATACAACTTCTAGTTCTAAACGTAGAAGCTGAAAATGCATACGATTACTGGATAGTCGGAAGAAGGGATTGATTCTTCACATGACCATAACAGTCCTCAACAACCACATACTCATGGTTGTGATCCCCAAGTCCCACAACCCAACGGGCCTAAAAATCAATCAAGTATTGACACCGGCTTGTGAACGCTAGTGTTTAGATCTTCACCACTCCCGCCATATATTATAGCACAGTTTTCTGTATTAAACATAGAAGCCAATCAATCGAACATTTTCCGGGATAGACCAGAAAACCACCCATAGCTAACCAAAAATCCACTAAAGCGACCTACCACTACTTTCATGACCTTGTCCCTGAGATATATACGAAGCTCCCACAGGTCACTTCCCACATATCCAGCAACCAAGAAATAGGATTTCGGCAGAGCTTGACATTGATTGGAGCCTCCGAAAAACCATTATATCTTAATGAGCCATTACACCAATCTAGGTTAGGAGGGCCTTCTTTGCCTTAGATTCATAGATTCCATTATTGCGTGTTGAGGATTTAAGATTACCCGATTAGCTTATACATATCCATTCACATTCAACATTCACCGGTTGTCTCGACATGACCTCGGGAGGTTGGGTATGAGGAAAGGGTACTTGTAGATTCCCATGCTCACTTGTCACTTTTCCATATACAAAATTGGTGAACCTGATGTGAAACTCCTACCTTTTGGTTCGAGTCATATTTCTACTTTTCTTCCAATAAGTTTACTTTTCATCTTTTCCACCTCATTAGCCTTCACATCACTTCTCCAACAAAATTGGTGAACTCCGACGTGAAGCGAGACTAATATTTCTCTTTCAATTTTCATTTCTTCCATCCACCTTTGCTCTTTCCCATTATTCTGCAGGTATTCATATATCCCCCGAATATGTCGGATATGATGCATATGGCACCCTCTCTCGTGTCTCGAAGCAAGCTATAGTCAAACAAATAGACAACCATCACCCTCACTTTTTACATATGCTGATAACTATTCGAGTAATTACTTGTCATCTCAAACTCCCCCTCATAGGACTAGCTCTAGTTCTTTGTTCCTAATCGAGGAATTTGATCAGTTTTCACAAACACAACAGCTAGAACCATTAGGCTCTAACAATATGATGTTTACTGGAGAATCCACTTCATCTCCTCAGGTCTTGTTCGAAGCCACGATCAGTAGACAATCAGACCCACTCCCCTTTTTGGATGAGCAATACTTAGCACACTTCGCTAAAATTGAACAACGCTTCCAAAATATGTATCCACCTATAGGGAGTTTGCAAATATAGCCCAATACCCTATTCTAGGAGAACACCCCCATTCCTCCACCTATGGGAAATACCCTCGGTGAAGCTTGGAAAGGTAATGACCAATTCATAGCAGGGTATCATACCCCCTTACAACCTCAAGCCATACAACAAACACCCTTAAGGCAAAGCACTACGTCTTCATCAATGGAAGTCATTTCAGCCTTAGCTGAGAAGGTTAGAGGGCTAGAACTTGCTCAAGCAAACCAAAATTCATATTTTGGGCAAGCGTAAATTTCAAACCCTCTACATCACTCTAGTCAAGTTGACCTCCTTACAGGAACATGCACGTTAGGCATGTCTCCTCAAAATCCTTATAATTATCCATAAGTAAATGCCAACTAGGACAAAATTTTCAAACACTGCTCCAATTGAAAACATGACACCTCCCGGCTTGGCACCAAACAACCCATACCAAAACAATGCTCCTCCTTATTTAAACATTTATTCAAAGTCACCACAAGGAGACATGTTCTCTTATCTTGGGATGTTCGCTCAACCACAAGGATGCCCTTATGTCCCTACAACCGCATATCATATGCCATATCAACAACCTATTCCACCTCAACCCCCTCAACAAGCCCCATCAATGGCTGAGGCCTACGCGGTAGGGAATTATTCAGAATATTTAAAAGAACCTCTAGACTTCACCATACGAAGCATTATGATTCCAAGACCTCTTCCCGATTTTCCCAAATACAAAGGGGAAGGGGACCCAAATGCACACATTAAGGCCTATGCCACAGCCATACAGGAGTTACTCCCTTGGTACGGAGTTGTCACTAAAATATTCCCTAAGACACTAGAAGGTATTGCCCTTGACTGGTATTACAAAATACCTGAAGCTTCGATACACTCATTTAAACAACTCATGTCAAAATTCATCAAAGCTTTCGACATGAACAAATTGTTAAGAACGGGAATCAGGGAGTTCTTACATATCAAACAAGAACATAATGAATCCGCCGCTCATTTTATCCAAAGATGGCATACGGTTCTCTACTCATCAGCAAGTGCTCCAAATATGGATCAAATGGAACTATGCGATTTATTCCTTAATTCACTCAATAGAGAGATAAAGGAAGAAGTCCAGAAGTTCCCACTAAGAACTTATGATGAAGTACTCGAAAGTGCTCTCTGAATCGACCAAGCAACGATTGATAGTGGTCGTAAAACATATGGGACAAACAGGAAATTAACCACTCCCAATCAAAACACCGTGGCCTATCCTAATACTGGGAATGCTAATCAAGGACCTAAGATCCTTAACAAGAACCACGGCGTTACAAAAATGGAGTAATCGACCAAGCTAAAAGGGCAAATGTTGTAAACGTTTGGCCACATTAATAATGAGAAAATAATAATTTTACCCCAACAATCAATGCGGTGGATTTTAATCATCCACCACGGAAACAACAACAACAACGACAAGTCCAAATCAAAACCCAACTAGATATTAGAGTCGTAACCAAAGGCAACAAACCTCCAACTTTTAACTCTAACAATCAGCCACCTTATCAAAATTTTGTGCCACAACAGTTTAAATCAAAATCCTCGAAATTACAATCCCAATCTATATTATGGCTTCCACAATATTCAAAACCACGATACTAGGACTTGTCATGAATACAATAAATTCATGTAGCATTTGCCGGAAGATCAAAAACAACTCTTTATAGATATGTTTTTAGTAAATTCTATAGTACCCATGCCAAATGCTTATGTAGGGGTAGTTTCCCCAAAATGCATCCATAAAGATCTTTAATGACCCGCTCTCAAACCATTCTAACAACAATAGGTTAGATCCTAACGGAACAAATAAGGGTGTCATGACAGGAATAATGATCATGAAGCTTCAACTTCATTAAATCCACCAAATCACCCCAATTAGGAACTCGACCTCAAACTAAGATAGTTGGTTTGGTGGAGTTAGACGCCAAGTTACCCATAGAAACCATAACAAGAACATGGGATTATTCTTCTCAACCAACTCCAAGTTATTCATTAGATCTAGACAGCACTAAAAAAACATTACTAAAACCTATAGGTGCCTATGATCTAATTAATGATTTAACCAAAACCTTCTTGCACATCTCCTTCTTGGATTTGTTAAAAACTCTCCCGCCCAAAGGGCTGCCCTCTTAGAAGCATTAGGCCTTGACCATTTAATCAACATCACTCCTCCTCTGGAAACACAAGTAAACCATGTGGATTTTGACGCTTTATCCTCCTGGGGTAGCTAGATAGGGATACAAAATTTATATTCGATATAAGCAAAATGCTTTGACAGACGCTAAAATTACACGAAGAGGTGACCCAACTTTACATTTACAAGTTTGAGTCTACAATAATTAATTTAAACATGTAATGGTCGACGATTTGAGCAACAGTCAACATAGTCCCCTTCGCTTTCCTTCAAAAGTTAGGATATGGAGAGACAAATTGTTCCACGACATGAAATACGCTAAGAGGTTATGATAGCCTCAAAGCCATTTCAATTGGAACCATAGTTTTACCAAATCACTTTAGGACACAAGATGGTCCTCACCAAGTTTTATATTATAGATCGGGAAAATAATTATAATATGATCCTTGGTCGGCCATGGATACACCGCATGAAGGAAATCCCTTCCACATTATTCCAAGAAATACAATTTCTACACTTAGGAAAATATTCGTGACACAAGGTGACCCAAAACCCTTCGATATACACCTAGCTGATTTGAAGAAAAGACCAGGTGTTCACTCTGAGTTTAAACTCCCAACAAATCATCTTGTCAAACCAACTAATTCACAACCAAAAGAAAAGCTAATACCCACAACTGAGTTAGAAATTACAAATCTAGCTCAAGACGTTCCGATACTCAAAAATGAGACCAATGTTATAAAAATAGTGTCACTAGGGACTACCATAAAAATTGTTGAGTTTCTGGAGAAATACTTACCTATTCTCCTACCATTTGATTCCATGGGTATGGGACACACCCTGGGAATTGCTTCTCTTCCATTAGACGAAGTTTTTATGGTAGAAGTAACCAAAGCAAAAGAAACAGATACGACAGATATCCCAACGTCCATTTTTCCAAGCAATTATTGGACTCTCCAATTTGATGGAGCTAGATGTCACTTTGGAGCTAGGGCGGGGTGATCTTTACTTCACCTGAGGGAAAGACTCTACCTTTCACCTTTAAATTAAACTTTGAATGTACAAACAACAGAGCTGAGTACGAAGATATCCTCCTTGGCCACATCCTAGCTAAAAGAATGGGTGTCAATAACATTAGAGTGCTAGGAGACTCGCAACTAGTTGTAAACCAAGTCTCTGAGGTATACGGAACTAGGGCTGAACATTTACAACTATACAAAATAGCCGTGTTAGATTTAAGTAAGGGATTTAACTTCATATCAATTGAATCAATCCCATGAGAAAAGAACCTTCTCACGGACTCAATAGCAACCTCAGCTTCCCGTTTCACCCCAAATAATGAGTTGAAGGACACAAATTTCATGGTATCATTTCGTACCGAACCATTAGTGCGTAAAATACCAACAAACTCACTCCTAGCTCATGGAGAAGCTGAGGATGATTTTTCTATCATAGGTCACTTTGACAATGATAAAGTCACTCTCGAATATCTCGAATGCCTATGCGGAGCTACACCTTCCTCACCGTATAGTTGATCTTTCCTAATACCTAATTCCTCTTCCTACTTTGGAAATCCCACGCAAAGTCTCCTCCACGTATGAGATCTCAATATCTACGAGATAGAAAATGGAGAAAGCTTGGAACTACCTCTAGCCCCACCTGAATTTGAAGAAGGTAATTCTTCTTTGATAGAAGAAACCATTGATATAAACATTGGAACGTAGGAAGAATCAAGAATTTTAAAGTTGGGATCCTCGTTAACCCCATAAGAGATAGAAATACACACCCAAATCCTCAAAGAACATCAAAAGGCTTTTGCATTTAACTATAAATAAATGACGGGTATCACACCACAAGTTACGGTACATAATATTGTCACTAAACTAGATGCGAAGCCAATTAAACAGAAGTCAAGACCAATGAAGCCAAAAGTGGCTCTCATGGTAAAAGAGGAAGTAGTAAAACTTCTCCAAGTAGGATTCATTAAGCCCGTTGACTATTCACAATGGGTATCTAATATTGTTCCCGTCCTAAAAAAGAATGGGAAGATACACATTTGTATAGATTTTTGGGATATTAACAAAGCTTGTCCCAAGGATGATTTCCCATTACCATCCATTGACGTTATCGTTGATGCAACAACTAGATTTGAACTGCTATCCCTCATGGATGGGTTCTCGGGTACAATCAGATTAAAATATTAGAGTAGGATCAAGACAAAACCACATTCATAACTCCTTGCGAACTTATTGTTACGCCTGTCATGCCATTTGGTCTTAAGAACACCGCACTACATATCACGGAAATGACTTATATATTCCACAATCTTATCCATAAAATTGTGGAATCCTATGTGGATGAGTTGTTGGCCAAGGCCAAGAAATGCTCCGATCATCCAAAAGTGCTCCGTATCATCCTCTCACAACTAATCGAATATGGTGTCACATTAAATCCAGAAAAGTGTGTGTTCGGTGTAACAGGAGGCAAACTTCTGGGATACATTATATCTTCACAAGGGATTGATGTTGATCCGCCAAAATACAAAGCTATTCTTGAAATGATCCCACCATTGACGAGTCCGAATCAGGTCATTTCTTGGGAAACTTGGTGTAATCCGAAGGTTCATCCAATCAACAATCTATTGAAGAAAGATTATAGCATCGATTGGACTGAAGATTGCAATGAGGCCTTCGAATTAGTTAAGTGCTTCTTGTTGTCACCACCCACACTAATGCCTCCCAAGCCAGACCACCCTTTGATCCTATACTCACGAGCCACTCATGTCTCGCTAGCCTACATGCTAGCTCAAGAAGACAATGACAAATGAGAACGCGTGATCTATTTCATTAGCCAAACGTTGCTCGATTATGAAACATGTTACACACAAGTAGAGAGAGAATGCCTTGCCATAATTTTTGCAACAAAACATTTGAGACATTACATGTTAAACTAGGAAGCAAGGTTCATTGTAAAGACATGTACCATTTACAAACATTTCTCACACAAGGATCTTTATCTAAAAAGGTTGGCCGTTTCATAACCTTAATAGGAAAATTTGAGTTAACATTCGTAGACCAGAAATCCATTAAAGGACAAATTATTACAGACTGGTTAGCTGACAATCCACTAGATGGAGGTGAGCTGGTAGATCTATACTTTCCCAATGAGTGCGTATACTTTGTCGAAACCAGACCCCCCATTTCTACATGTCCCTGGTATATTGGTATCATCAATTTTATCATGGACCATACATACCTGGAAGGTTCCATGTCACAACAAAGAAGGCGGTTACGCATTATTACCACTAAATATGTTGTTTTAGACCAAGTACTCTATTGTAGAGCCTTTGACGACATGCTTCTAAGATGCGTCGACATAGAAGAATCCAAGAGGATTCTTCATGAATCCCACAGTGGGATATGTGGGGGCCACTTCAATGGTCACGACACCGCTCAAAAAATACATCAGATGGGCTATTTTTGGCCCACTCTCGAGCATGATGCAGTGGAATTTATATGTAAGTGCCACAAATGCCAAGAATTCTCTCACGAGATTCACATGCCAACACAATCCCTACAACCAATAGCAACTTTGTGGCCCTTCTCCATGTGGGGTCTAGACTTGATAGGGAAGTTCTCTCCCTCATCAACCAAGGGCCATAATTTTATAATCATAGCCATGGAATATTTTACCAAATGGGTGGAGGCCATGCCTCTCACCACCGTACCAAGTTCAGTGATTGCCAAATTCATTATGAACAAAATTATCTGCAGGTATGGTGTCCCACAAGTCATTATCTAAGATAATGGCACGTACTTTAAGAATGATGAGGTCCGTGAGCTATGTAACATGTTCAAGATAAACCATCACACGGCCTCTCTTTACTACCCTCAAGCCAATGGACATGCCAAGCAAAAACAAAATGTTGAAAGCTATTCTCCTCAAAATAGTCAAGGAGAACAAGTGATATTGGCATCTAAAGCTATATCCAGCCTTATGGGCCCATCAAACCTCAATAAAAACACCAACAGAGCAGCTCCTTTCTCACCGGTATTCGGGCGTAAGTAGTTCTCCCACTTGAGATTGAAATACCTAGCTCCATATCTCATTACAAGGGATTCTGGATGAAGAAGCTTACAGGAGGCACACCTCTCTCAACTAGAAAGTCTTGATAAGGCCAAAGCAAACGCCGAATAAAGCAAAATAGAGCCTATGCTTTGACGGATGTGCTAGAAGTATAACAAAAAGGTCTATTAGCGAGAAATATATGAAGGAGATCTAGTTCTAAGACTAGACAGCTAGATCGATAATAAAACCAGTGAAGGAAGAAAGTTCTGGCCCAAATGGTTGGGCCCATACCGAGTCATGAAGGACTACGGAAATGGTGCGTATCTTTTGTACACACTAGAAGGTGAGGAATTCGGTGAAACCGTCAATTCCTTGCATCTTAAGTGGTTTTACGCATAAAACACCAAAGTCATTCCTAGTACATTGTAGCTACTTACATTGCATTAGTCTCTTAGCTGCTTCATTCTGTCCATTTCGTAAACATGGTAGTCCAGAGCTTGCTCTTAAAACAATCTGTTACAATTTTCTAAAAATATTGGCAAAAGCATTCATATCACATCTCTTCAAACATCATCAAATATTTTCAAATCTTCTTATCAATTTTGACAGACAAGCATTGACGAAAACCATACCAAGACCTCGCATACTTGGATTTTCTCTTTGTTTCTACTAGGTGAAGTTGTCTTTTGCCTGACACATTGTCTTGAAGCTTCTTGGTGTCACATCTATCCCTCTTAAAATCTCTTAGAACGAAAGGATATCTTAAAGTCATAGATCAGAAATTTCAAAATCAAATGAAATTAAAAGCACTAAGTAAACAAAATATTTTATTTTACACACTTATTTGCCCCATCAACCTTCGGTGATAAGCCCGTGTCTCTTACCGTGATGTGAGGTTGGGAAAGGAAATAAGTGCCCTTACTGTCTATATCCTGTCTTTGGTGGCAAACCCATGCTTCTTACTAGTGGCATGAGGCAAGGTGTGGGGGGTCCAGTCACACAAACAAACAAATCTTGGTATGCTAAAAACACAAATTCACCTCTATTAAGAGAAAGCAAATATCCAAATATCCAAATTCCAAAGAGATCAAATCCTCAAAACCAGATTTTGTCAACCAGGTTGCCATTTATGAATCTAAGTCTAGATAAACTGAAAAGTAAGTGGCCTTCTAAGCTTGGTAGTAGTTCTGAGTAGGGTGGGTGTGTAGGTCTAAATTTGGTTCTTGTTATTGGTTTGTCTATCTCTCATCATTCCATTCAATCAACCTCATACAACTTGTGTCGTTCCTAACTCTTGGTGTTGAGCCCTCATGCGCCTTACTAGTTGCGTGGATTTGGGATTAGGGCAGGTTCATCTTTTATCACTATGCATTCATCACATTTTTCCAATATAAGAAGAAATTACAAACATTGCCCAAAGAGTTCAAAAGTTCAGTACTACCATATGTTAGTATCATCTCATATCAAAGACTACAAAAACATATAGAGTAAAAAATTCTATTTACTATCACTTTTTTCCATCGCATACATTCTGAAACATAAAAAGCAAATATTCTAAAAACACATTTAGAAATGAGTCACAAAATTCAAGATACCAAGAATCTAGATCCAAAGATATATATATATATATATAGACACAAATCAGGTTTCGTATACAATGCCATTATACACTAGGCATGGTCAAAACACTCAATGAGCCTAGAAAGTACAAAAACTCGTATAAACATTTGACAAAATACTACAAAAATAGTCTCGTAATCCTTATGAGATCCCTCGAGGGTGCGCGGCCACGCCTAGGAGTTCGGCTACGCCGCGCTCCGAATGCACCGAGGAATCTCTTGGTCACGCCCGTAGCTACCATCTCGCTACAAGAATGGCTCCTCCTCATCAGGCGCTCGGCTATCCTATATCTAGCCACCTCCGTGCGGAGAGAAGTCATAATCTTTGCTACATACCAAACAGAGGCAAAAACATTGGTGTGCCCGCCGGCTTCGAGGGATCTCCCATGTCCATGGAAAGCTCAACATGAGTATTCTTCGAGGAGAAGCAAGTGTATGCAGGTACACACTCGACTAATCCAGTCCTCGCCACTCATCAAAGCAATACCGCAAACAAAGGAGAAGACAAGTTAGAAAATGATCAACAATAAATCCAAGAGTAAGAAAAACAAAAAGAAACAACAAACTAGAACAACTCTAACTAAAACAAATGTCGGGAAGAGTGACAACTCACTAGGATCGCCAGGCCTCCAAGAAGGATCTCTAGGATCCGCGCCCGCCACTTACTGGTGCCCCTCACCCATGTCTGGGGCAACATGACGGCCCATAATAGACTCACCATCTCCACCTAGGTCTCGAGAGAGTAACTCCTCTGAAACTAGAGTCACCCTCTCTATGCTCTACTCTGCCCTCTCGGCCTACAAGATCTCCTGGGTGTCATGCCACTCAAGATCACTCTCATCCCCCACCCGTCTCACTAATCTCCATGTCCTCTGTCTCCTCCTCGGTCTCTCCCCCAGTGAACTCCTCAGACTCAGAGTCCACGTCAATAGGCTCATCACTACTATGCGCGGGATCAACGGCAATCCAAAGTAAGGGTGCCTGAGGAGCACCAGCTCTCCCTCATGCACATACCACCCTTTTGGCTGTAATAGGAGTGCCGGGAGTAACAATGGTCCAACCCCGGCCTCTAGGACCTCCCTAAGCCTCGCAGATAGATCTGGACACTGGCACCACCTGAGGAAGCATGCCGCTATAGGGGAGGCCAAACTGCTATGGAACTTTGTCAAAGGGGCATATCTCCAACTTCCCTGCCCTGTCTATCAACTGGCTGGTGGTTTGACAGTGAATTGGACAGGTGTGAGCCTCCTCTCCTCATACCCCCATGACCTCGATAAGGGGTGGCCTCTATGTCTCGTATTGTCGGTCGAAGACACCGACCGGTGGGGTGCTCTAAGAACTGTCATTCATGTCCACCTCGTTGTCCTGATGGCCTCGGGATCCTCCACCTCTACACCTCTCCTATATGGGATAATGTGTTCATACAAGCAACTCATGATAAGAGTCGGGTGGCTCAATGATCGCCTTTATAAATGAACTACCCTGTATAAGTCATGGTAGGTAGTCTCAAGGATATCTGTTCCCTAAGTGTAGACACGTCCATGGCCCTCAATCTGGGCAATAATAGGAGCCTAGCAATATAATAGGGTGTCCCCTCCCTTGTCTTTTCGACACTAAAATTTTCCTCTGTAATTTCTATTTCATTAATGTATGTATTAGGAATAGGATGTTGTTAAGTATAATTAGTAGTAGCGTCCGATAGAAGATAATGGCGTTGCTAGTACGATGCCGCCAATAATGTATAGTACGGAAATAGTCAAAAGTACAATAGGAATGTTGTGGTAAAAAGTAAATAGTTGTCGTAAGTGGTCCAGTAATGTTAAAATGTCAAAGTTGGGGTAAGTAGAGAAGTAGGGTCTACATGATTAGGAATTAGAAATATTATATTGGTAATAAGGACAAGGAGTTAGGTCATAAATATTTTGTATATTTTATTTGTAAAAAGTCTAAAAATGTGGAACCCATGTGAAATGATAAGGTTTATCTTATCTTCAAAGATAAGCTTACATGTACAGATAAGATTTAAGGTATGGAATATGATTCGTCAGAGTGGATTTCTTATCCTATCTTAGAGATAAGATGGATAAGCCTAGAAGTCTATAAATAAAGAGGCCACCCCCCTCATTTAGCATAGAAGGAAGTAGTGAGAAATATTGTATGAGTAAGTGTGTAAAGGAAGCCATCAGTTTAAAAGTGTGTTGAAGAATCCATTAAGAGGTGTAATTGTGAAGTTTCTCCCATAGTATTGGTGGAAGGCAAGTGAAGTCAATAACACTTGAAGTACCTCATGGGTGAGATTGTAACAATTTCATGCTAATATTATAATTTACTCTGATATTTCAGATTTATCATCATTCCTTTTTATCATAGTCTATGGTATTCTTGTGTTATGTTTGTTGTTGTGTTTCCAGATTACATCCACCAAACTAAAGGTTGTGCATTAGTAAATAATCATAGCATGAGGAGTTCCCAGTGAAGAATTATCATAGTGCCGGATTGGTGATGACATTTTGGTTCTCCGCATGTCGGGACCATTCCTCATTAGTGGATTTTCTTCGGAGAGATATTCCCACTTAGTCAAAAATCAATCGAGGGTAACCTTGTTTTTATGTGCATAGTATTTACCATGGTAAAGTCATTTTTGCCATGAATAGTAGTTACCATGGTAAATTCATTTTTGATGTGAATAGTATTTACTGTAGTAAAGTCACTTTTTACTTTGAATAGTATTTACCGCAATAACTTCACTTTTTACTGTGAATAGTGTTTACCACAGTAAAGTCAGTTTTTACTGTAGTAAAGCAAGTTTTACCATAGTTTACCGTGGTCATTTCTATTTTCTACTATAGTGATTTCAATTATTTGTGCACATAAGTCTTGTTGATTATACTGTGGGTTGGTATTTCACGGTGGTTACTTTTGAAAATGGGGAAGATTCCTGTTTTTTCAGCCCAATCTAATGAAGATGCTTCCTCTTTCATTCAAGAGTTTAAATGATCTTTTATTTGTAATGGCCTTATAAGAAGGGACCAATGGACTGAATTTTTCCTACCTTTTTGGATGGTTCAGCACTTAGGTGGTTTACAACACTAGGTGAAAATGTAAAAAACTCATGGGATTTATTAACTAAAAGTTTTCTTGAAGAATTTGGTGAGCAACATAAATATGTAGATCTCATGATTGAGATCACAAAGCTAGCCCAAGGAGAGAAGGAGAAGATAAGAGATTATCATGCTTGTGTTCTAGAGCTAAGGAGGAAGCTCGATGCCCAGATCCGGAAGGAAGGATTAGCGGATGGGTTGATGAATGGCATGGATAATCTCCTCTGTAAGCACTTCATTCTTGGGATGAAGCCAGAGATCAGAAAACGAGTGAAGTATGACCACCTAGCTACCATTGAAGAAGCAAAGGATATTGCAAGAAGGCAAGAAGAAAGCATGTTAGAGGAGCCCAAAGAAATTGTTGCTAAAGTAGAGCCTACACCAAAGCACCTTTGGTTCAGAATCCACAACCACTCTCGGTGAGCACAAATCTTTCTCCTAGTACATCTACTGAGTATGAAGATCTGCTCAAAAATATGGGTCAGTTAACTATTAATCTCCTTCAAGGAAAAGAATTTAGTTCTCAGGGAGGAGATAGAGGTCCAAAAAGAAATATTTCTGAAGTTGTATGTTATGGTTGTTATAAAAGGGTCATTATAAGTATAATTGTCCAGATAGAGCTTCTACATCTGGTAAAGGAGATAATGATAAAGGAAAAACACCTATGAATTCTTTTGATGTAGTAGATAAGAGTAGAAATAATGAAGTAGATGTGTTTGTAACAAAAAGAAAGAAATAAAAGATAATCAAGATGGAAATGATCCTAAGAAGATGAAAGGAGAAACTAGTAAGAAACATAGGAGAAGAAAGTTGGGTGTGCAGGATTTTCTCGATTTCACAGGGGCAAGGACCATACTCCATCTTGGAAGATCTATCCAAAAGGCTCGCAAAATATTACATATGGTCAACTCTTGGCTATGTCTTCGAGAAGAGGTGGGAGTTGCGAGGTGGACTCAATGCTCGATGAAGGAAGGAGGTTGAGGTCCCTGCTTTTTGGAGGTGAGGCGGATCCCTATGCTCCACAAGTGAGGTATTATGTAATGGTATTTCAATTCATGATGTCTTAGTTGATGGAGGTGCTGCGCTTAATGTAATGACTAAGTCTCAGTAATGAATATGTTGGGTTTAAAAATTGATCACCCTTCAACACTTATGTTAGGTCATTAAATAAGGGAAAAAGTAAACCGTAAGGTGTAGTTTTGAATGTGGCAATATCTCATTATGGGTGTTGTATGTGTGGTAGACTTTCAGTGATGAAAAATGGTACATGCTGCGTACCTAATGTTGCTTTGGGAAGACCATGGCTAAGGAGAGTTCATGCAAGAAACTAATGGAATGAAGGTTTCATGACACTTGGACGTGGTAGAGAGAGGGTGAAGATAAACATGATCCCTTGACATCATAAGGCAAAACCTGTGGATTCAAGTGATGAAACTGATGATTGGACATCCTCTGATTACTCTAGTACCAATGAAGTGGACAATGAAGATGAAAAAAGTGAGGTTGATGTTTCAGTCATGGATATCCTTCCAGTCACACCAACTCATGACCCCATAAAATTATCTGAAGAATAATTTGATGATCGTCTCCAACAAATAAAGATTTGTGATGCTGTGATGGAGAGTTAGAAGGAATCCTACCTCTAGCTCTTTCAAGGTACATACACATATTCACTTTTGATTACAAGGAACTCCGTCAAGTAAGTTGGGTAGAACATTCTATTGAGCTAGTAGATGGTGCTAAGCCCATAAAGTAAATGCCATATAGAATGAATCCTAATTTTTCCAAGATTGTAAAAGAAGAAATAGATAAGTTGCTTGATGCAGATTCATATTTGCTGTGGAAAATTCAGAATGGGTTTCTCCCATTGTGATCTCAATAAAAAAATGGGAAGCTACACATTTGTGTTGATTACAGGAAGCTCAATAAGGTAATAAAGAAGGATCATTACCCTCTTCCATTTTCGAGATCAAATCTTGGGCGAAGTAGCTGGCAGAGTGCTATAGTTTTGCTTTGATGGATATAATGCACGCTACAACCAAGTTCGTATAGCAGAGAAAGATCAACTGAAGACCATGTTCACCACTCCTTGGGGAACGTTTGCTTATAGAGTTATGCCTTTTGGGTTGTGTAATGCTCCGGAAACATTCCAGCGTTTGATGAATAGGGTGTTCAAACCCTACATTGGGACCTTCATCAGAGTATTTCTGGATGATTTTTGCATCTATGGGAGAAAGTTGGACCACCTGCACCAAATGGAGATAGCATTTCAAAGATTAGATGAAGCACAAGCCTCACTAAACCCTACAAAGTGTGTCTTTGGATGTTGTAAAGGCGTTTTGTTAGGGCATGTTTTATCCAGAGATGGTATTGGTACTCGATCCCGATAAAGTTTCAAAATCAAAGAGTTACCATTTCCTATGAATAGAAGTAAGTTGAGATCATTTTTAGGCCATGTGGGTACTATAGAAGGTTCATCAAGAATTTCTCAAAGATTGCATAGCCACTAACCCAGCTTCTTGAAGAAGGATGTTACTTATGAACCAGAAATAAGGTGCATGAAGCTTTTAGACAATCAAGGAAGCCCCGTGTCTTCACCGCTTTAAAGAATCCAAATTGAGCAAGCCATTCATTGTGTACACCGATGCCTCGGATGCAGCACTAGGAAGTACTTTGAGCCAAAAGGTTGAAAATGGGAATGAACATCCAATTTACTTTGGGAGAAGACTAATAAGAAGTGCTAAAGTAAATTATATTAATCGAAAAAGAGGCTCTGCTATCATTTTTGCTATAAAGAAGTTTAGGAATTACTTGCTAGGGGCAAAAATTTCTAGTTGTAATAGATCATCAGGCTCTAAAATATATTGTAAATAAGCCTAACCCATCAGGGAGGATAGCAAGATGGATAATTTTGCTACAAGAATTTGAATTTGATATTATAGATAGGCCAGAAAGAAGCATGTCAATGCAGATGCACTCTCTCAAGCCTATGATGGTTTAGGATCATCTTGTGATGATGATGATTTCTCCGATGCAGCATTGTTATCCCTTGACACAATCCCTAGTGAATACATAAATATTTGGAATTATCTGAATGAATTCAAGTTTCTTGATGGTGTCAATGCAAAGACTAAGAGAAAGATTACTCAAGCCAGTCGTCCATATTCTATTCTGCATGGAGTATTATTTTGAATAGGACCTGATGGATAGTACAAGAGGGCAGTTGGACGTGATCAAGGGAAGGAATTGCTAGAAGAATTCCACAATGGTACATGTGGAGGGCACTTCTCTGGACAGCCTACAGCAAGAAGGATCTTGGATGCAGGTTATCACTGGCCCACTCTTTTTAAAGATTGTTATAATTATTGTAAGACATGTGATATTTGTCAAACACATGGTAACCGTAAGACTTCATCAGCTCCATTATGCCCTATTCTTCCACTTGGTCCCTTTGAAAAGTGGGGAATAGACATTGTAGGTCCACTTCTAACTACCTCATGCAAAAATAAGTATATTGTAGTTGCCACAGATTATTTAACCAAGTGGGTTGAAGCTAGGCCATTGAAAACAGCTTCCATGGATGAAGTGGCAAGGTTCATATATGAACGCATTGTCACCAGATTTGGTTGTCCATTAGAAATTGTAACAAATCAAGGAATCCACTTCATTAATGAGGTGGTAGAAGCCCTAGTCAATAAGTTTTCTATTAAGCACATGAAGGCAACAACATACAAGCCAAGCACAAATGGCAGTGTGAAATCGAACAAATTTTGTGTTGTGTCAAATTCTAGCAAAAGATGTAGCCTTGCAGGTACATAAATGGGATAAGAGGATTCATGCAGCATTGTGGGCATATAGGGCAACATCAAAGTCAGCAACAGGATACTCCCATTTCAGTTGGCTTATGGCATTGATCCAGTTCTTCCTATTGAGTTTGATATTCCCACGGTCAGAGTAATGAAAAATGAAAGAATGGATGAAAGTGATTCAGTAAAAGAAAGGTTGGTACATCTTCATTTACTAGAGGAAATGAGGAAATACCTAAGGATACAAGCTACAAGAAGAAAATGAAGCGTAAGGAATACTTTGATCAAAAGATCCGGTGGTCTCCATTTCATGTGAATGACTTGGTTCTAGTATATGATTCCAAATACAAAAAAGAAGACAGAAATTTTTTCCAAAATGGATGGGGCCCTACAAAATAGTAATGTGCATGAAAATGGTACGTACTGACCGGGAGGAATTGGATGGCACTCCCATTACGAAATGGGTCAACCACGACAAGTCGTGGTTCATTTTAAGACACCCCTATAAAATTGAAGGTGGAAAATACTCGCGAATATCCCCGTAACCATTTAAAAAAGGTGAATTTGATAAGATTAAAAACAAAATTTTTGCCTGGTTTTTCAAGGCTCCATCAATGACGTCTGACAACACTAGTTCGTAATGACGCATGCCATCCGGCGTGACATTTGTTTCAGAATGACGCAGCGACACAGCGCCGATACTAGCTCAAAATGACGCATGACACTGGCTCGTAACGACGTCACTAGCCCCTGACGACGCGCATCATTTGCTTCTATTGACGCGCGAAACCATCTTCTATTGACGCGCGACACCATCTTCTATTGACGCGCGACACAATCTTCTATCAAGCGTGACACCATCTTTCTATCGACGCCGCGACACTATCTTCTATCGACGCGCGACACTATCTCCTATCGACATGTGACACTATCTTCTATTGACGCTTGCGACACCATCTTCTATTGACACGTGCCACCATCTTATTGACGCCGCGAACTATCACCTATTGACGCACGACGACACTATCTTCTATTGACGCGCGACACTATCTTGTATTGACGCGCGACATTGTAATCAAATGACGCGCGTCACTGTAACCTGTTGACGCGCGTCAATAGGGGCCTGTGACGCCCTATTTAGGTTATAAATACCCTTGTGCCGCTCATTTTCTCGTTTCGTTTTCCTGTTCTTGAATTTTTACAGGTCTAAATCTTTGACAAAGACGCAATAACAACTATAATGTCGACTTCACATGCTTCCCAATTGCAAGTTCAGCAAGAAAATCAAGAGAATCCAACTCAATCGATTTCCAAGATCAACTACAGGAATCCCTTATGCCCTCACATCCATACGGCTTTAAAGATGTCTTCAGAATATCAAGCTATAATGGAAGAGTGTGAATTTACAGGGCTCGTGAATATGCCCCATTTCAAAGCAGATCCGGATATTTTGAATTACCTTCACATGCTACAATTCGAGGATCGGTATATTTTATGTGACTCTGAACGATGGCCAAATGTTCCAATTCACTATTGAAGCAAATGACATACATCGGTTTACAGCCTTCCTATCAGAAATTTACCAATTGTTACAACCAAGGCAACACTAGTGGAAGAAGACAAGAAATTTCTCGAATCAACGTACGGTTTCCATGTTGATTGTAAGTATAATTCCTTTTAATTCATATTTTTAATGCTTTTTTATTATCGATACAATTTCTGTTATAGATTTAAAGTAATTTTCACTGTTTCACATTTGCAACCCATGTCAATAAATCCAGGCGTGGTGTAGATACACAATCAATTGCACAC
Source organism: Taxus wallichiana var. yunnanensis (assembly GCA_018340775.1). Lineage (NCBI taxonomy): Eukaryota > Viridiplantae > Streptophyta > Pinopsida > Cupressales > Taxaceae > Taxus > Taxus wallichiana. The sequence continues at coordinate 447,534,160 of CM031242.1, forward strand.
CACTTTCTTACTGCACTTATTTCATTTTTTCAAGCCAAAATTGTTTTGCAGGGTCGCCAAACGGATATACCAAATTGGGCCATTGCATATATTTGTGCCACTATCTCAAAACATAAATTTGATTGCTGCACATATCTATCCAAAAAAATAAGAACTGAAATAACAAATTCAAAACTCTCAGATAAACCTTTCATTTATTCAACAAACTATCTCCTCGGCTTCTACTATGAGGCACTTTTAAATTTAAAACATAAAGAAATTCCTACTTGCTCTGATGAGGCTTTGAAGAAATTCTCAATTCCATTTGATGAACAACAGGTATAAACTATTTAGTTTGTAATTGTATTACAATTTTCGTCATTACAGTGCACAGTTATTAAAACTTAAATTTTAATGTTTTGCAGAGAAGATATCTTGAAGCCATTCCAAGAAAAAAAAAGATGTCGAGAGGAAGAGGCCAACAACACGCGGAGGCTTCGGGGGACTCCCAATCTGAAATGGAAGCTCACTCTCCAAACCCTCAAGCGTTTGAACTCGTTAAACGCCAGAGAAGTAATACATTCTCATATATTATTTACAAATTCCAAAGTTGCATATTTATTTTTCAATTTAAATTTTAACCAAATGAATTGACAACATTTAATATTGATGAATTGCAGGGAATATGGAACCTTCTTCCCCAACTCACTCCATACAGTCGCATGCATTCATATCTTCTGAATAGCCACTGAGTTCAACTCCTACAAGGCCACCCGTGGCACCGAAAAAAACAACCCCTCGACAACAAGGTACAACTTTTCTATAGTACGTTTAATTTCGTAGTTTTCACTTTATGAATTGTTTTAATATTTTTCATTTTTTTCTTGTACTTTTCAGCACATGTCAGTCATGATCAAACCACGGCACCGACACCCACTCAACCATTAATTTTTAAAATGCCAACCAGAGGAACAGTGAAAAAGAACATTGGTAAACGCATGCCTTTTGCTCCGGCCCCTAGTGGGACACTAAACCTTGACACCTCGTTTCGAATTCCAACTCTCTCACTTGGTGGCTTGCCCAGTGCAACGGGCATATCTATTTTGAACAATATAAATTTAGATGAAGATTATTTGGGCATTGATAGCAATGACCCAACTGGTTTTTTCGATACTGCGAGATGATTCAAGGCCAGAAGGTATACTTCAAATTTCAATTTTAATATGCTTTACAATTTTGAATTACATTCTGATTTAAATTTATTTATCTAAATCTTGATTTATTTTTTCAAAAACAGGATCAGCCTACCCAAAGGCAGAAACAAGGAGCAGTTGATCTTTGTGAAAGCCCCCATTCTTCTCCAGCAAGATCGTCTGCATCAGATTCAGATAGTGAAGAGTTCCCACCTTTTCCTTTGGAGAACTTAATAGGTAATGATTGTCAATCCCATGTCAGTGAGTTTATTATTCCTCATATCCAACAGCTGATAGAATGGGAGAGAAGGGCTAAAGTTCTTATCAATGAGATTATTAGTCGTTATGAAAATTATTGGCAACGGGATAGTTTATACGCTGCAGTCCAGAATCAACCTGCGAAGATGGATTCCTTACTTACCCAAGTAAAATGTGGGACTGTCACGTTTAACAACAACTATAAAGATGGCATTTTAGATAAGGCACTAAACAAATTGGAAAATATTAGTGCCGAGGCCCAGGCATATTTTAACAAATGGTCCAAGGACAAGGATTTGGTATCAATCGCAAATGCCGAAAGAGATAGAGCGGTTGTAAGTACTATTACATTCAAACAATCATTTTTGTTAATTTGAAATTTTGAATTTACATTAATATTTTGAATTGACATTACTCTTTTTGTGCAGTTGAAATATGAAAATTTGAAGAGTCAGGCGAAGGTTTTGCAAGTTCACTTGGAAACAACAAAGAACAACTTATCCGCAACAAAAAATTTGAAGCAAAATATTGTTTTGGTTAACAAACAAAACAATACACTAAAGCGGATAATTAAAGAGCATGGTCTCGACCCTGACATATTGTTCAAAGCCAAAGCAACTGCTGATCCAAATTTGCTGTCGCATGGAGATGCAACAAATCAAGAAGAAATAATTTTAAAAAATCTGGACAGGGCTTCTGAAGATCTTGTAAGTTCGGGGGTTATTTCTGCTTGTTGGGAAAGAGGTACAACCACAATGGAAGAAGCCGTTGGGGTAGAGAGCAGAATAGAATTGTCTAAAGAAAAGAGGGTTTTGAAAATTAGAAAATTTTATTATTGAGGAAACTTTAAATATTGAATTTGAAAACTTCTACTATTGAGTATGTACTATGGTATTTGAATTTAATTATATGGTGATTAGATGGTGATTATCATGAATTATATGTATGTTTCTTGTTTACTTGCATTGTCATGTATTGTATGTGGACGTAGATGATGAATGATGACAATTGATAATCAATGATAGATGATGATGAAAGACGATGATAAATTTAATGTGTATAATGTCAAATTTAGTGCCTAAATATCTTGTGGGACTTTAATTATCTTGAAAATTGTCTTTGGGGAAAAAATAGAAACTAAGATTTGAAACAGATCTTTACTATTTAGGATTTCTCCTTAATAGACTTATGGTGTCGGAAAATTCTATTTTAAAGAGATTCACCTCTATATTAGTGCATAATCTCTCATTACAGTGCTTGTTTGACATCCAAAATAGTCAAGACCATTTGTCAGAAAATAACGTTTTGCTGGAAACAATCATTGATGTAGAGGCTAGATTAGCCAATTATGAAATAGTTAAATTCCAAGCCATAAGAATTAGAGCTTGGGAAATAATCAAGACCATGGTTTAAAAGATATGGTTTTTTAATCATGGATATTGTTTTGTGTAGAGTAGATTATGGAGGCTATGGAGGCTAGATTAACCAAAGTTGGAATAACCATGTGATTAAAAGATACGTCAAGCTCGATATAGAACTTTGAAGTTTAATGTAAATAATACAAGGTTTTTATGATGAAGATTAGTCTGTATAGATCATTTTTTTATATTTGAGTGTATAAGAAAATATTGAATTTTGCAAACATGATCATAGTAAAATATGTTGTATAGGATTCACATATTGAGATTCTCTCTTTGGGACTGATTCTTGGAGTGGTTGAATTAAAAAATCTCTTTTTTTTCAAAATTTTAAGGTGGTGCATATGATCATAGCTCAATAAGGTTGTTTACATATCGTATTAGTTACAAGAAGGTTTGAAAGATACAATAAGGGTAAGGTTTTTACGGAAAGTTGTTTTTACTTTCTTCTAATTATCATTGTTGAGCTAATGAAATACTTGGTTGACCCGTGCAATGTGTATCAAAGTATAAAATTCCTGCTACCACCTTGTTTTGTTTTCCTTTCTGAAGATACAATGTTCAAGTGTATGTTTGAAGAAAATTTTCTTGAAGCTCCACCATTTCTATGCCTTGAATTGATTAATCATGATCTTCTTGAAGTACAATCTATAAAATCAAGTGTCTAAAATATTGAAAAAAATTTATAGCTCAACATAAAGTTGTCTCATGCGAGGTTGGATCATCTTAAAAGGTAAAATTGTGTAAATTTTGTCAAGAGTGCAAGGTTGGATCATCTTAAAAAGGTAACATTGTGTAAATTTTGTCAAGAGTGCCTTACTGGTACCTCATCTCAAACTCAGTCTTAGACACCAATCACTGTTTGTTTCTTTGGTCTGGGATAAATTTGAAGTCTTCATCTCAATTGGCTGCATTGCAAACATGAAGGGAATTTCCTCTAGTTTTGTTTCTTTGGTCTTGGGATAAATTTGAAGTCTTCATCTCAATTGGCTGCATTGCAAACATGAAGGGAATTTCCTCTAGTGCAAAAGAGGTGACGCGCGTCACTTGCATCTATTGACGCGCGTCACTGGCACCTATTGACGTGCGTCACTGGCACCTATTGACGCGCGTCACTGGCACCTATTGACGCGCGTCACTGGCACCTATTGACGCGCGTCACTGGCATCTATTGACGCGCGTCAAGTGAAGCCATTGACGCCCGATTTAGCCTATAAATACCCTTCAACCGGTCATTTTCTCATTTTCATCTTCCGGCTCTTGAATTTTTGCAGGTCTCAATGCTTCCCAACTGCAAGTTCAGTAACAAAAATCAAGAGAATCCAATTCAATCGATGTCCCTTATGCCCTCACATCCATATCGTTAATATGCCCCATTTCGAAACAGATCCGAGATATTTTGAATTACTTTCTGTCATCCTACAATTCAGAGGACGGCATTTTTTATGTTACTCTGAACGATTGCCGAATTTTTCAATTCAGTATCGAAGCAAATGACATCCATCGTTTTACGGGCCTTCCGTTCAAAAATTTACCAATTGTTACAACCAAGGCAACACTCGTGGAAGAAAAGAATTTTCTCGAATCAACGTTTGGTTTCCATGTTGATTGTAAGTATAACTCGTTTTAATTCATATTTTTTATTCTGTTTCACATTTTTAGCCCATGTCCATATATCCAGGCGTGGTGTCTAATATGTAGCATTTCTGAGTACATGTAATTTTTGCAATGCTAGTGTCTAAGATGAGCTTTGTAACTTTGTTTTACCTGATGAGTGCAGTGGAAAAGTTTAAACAAAAAAAAGATCTTAAGAAAACTGATGGAACCAAGAAGGGGAAATTAATTGATGTTCCCAAACCTGATGATGCAAATCAAGCAGGGGGGAAGAATTCTGATCAATGTACTTTAATATTAACGGAGGGTGACTCAGCCAAGGCTCTTGCAGTCGCTGTAAGTGTTTGTGCCTTGAATCAGGGAAATGTGAATACTGAATTTGGTAGTATTGTGACATGTTTCGACATCACTTTCCAATTTAATTTTTTGTTATTTTAGTTATCTTTATCCTATCAGGTGGCAGGAATATCTATTTTTTGGGAAGCTACCACTCACCAACAAATGGAGAATAAAGAGATAGTAAATAGAAAAAAAATCCTTGGTCTACAGGAAGATAAAATATATGACAACATTAAATCTTTAAGATATGGCCATCTGATGATAAATGACATGGACTGTACATGATCTTTGTATAAGCTGCTTTAGTTTCGTAAATGTTCCCCCTGTATATTTGGTTGTGTTTCGAGACTTTTTATATTTGTTTTCTAAGCCACCAGATGTTATGTATCTCCATGTCTAATGTCGGCACATGTTGATGTAGGTAACTCACAAAAATGGAAATGTGTTATCTTTCTACACAATTCCTGAGTATGAAGCTTGGAGAGAATCATTGAGTGGATCGATAACCGGCTGGACCATATAGTGCAACAAAGTAATGCTAGTTTGTTTTCTCTTTATATGTTTTCAAGTTCTGGTTTTGTTCACTTGCTGATTAGGTATCACTTGTTGCTTGGACCATACAGGGTTCCCGGTTTGGGCACAAGTACTTCTAAAGAGGGCAAGGAGTATTTCATAGATCTGGACAAGCACAAAAAAGATTTTGTGTGGGTTGATGAGAAAGATGGAGATGCTTCCTCATATCAATCAGCTTATAGAATGGGACAGAAGGGCTAAGGTTCTTATCAATGAGATTATTAGTCGTTACGAAAATTATTGGCAACGGGATAGTTTATACGCTGCAGCTGATCCAAATTTGCTGTCGCATGGAGATTTCTAGTGTTTGGGAAAGAGGTACAGCCACACTGGAAGAAGCCGTTGGGGAATAGTGCAGAGGAGTAGAATTGGATAAAGAAAAAGAGGGTTTTGAAAACTAGAAACTTTTATTATTGTGGAAACATTAAATAATGAATTTGAAAACTTCTACTATTGTCTATTGTGTATGTACTATGGTATTTGAATTTAATTATATGGATTTACATACAATCTTTAATTTTAATTGCATTAGATGTTGATTATCATGAATTATATGTATGTTTCTTGTTCCACATATAAAAAATAAATTAAATATAATTCTAAGAAATCAAGAAAGAATCATCACTGGTAAGAAATTAAACATAATTGCAAATATGCTAGGGTTTAGCTTACCTCTTGCGTATTGCAATCATCAAGGGTAACATGACATTGTAGATGGAGGGGTGAGTTGCCTGACATTGTCAGTCCCGAGAAGTGCCAAAACATATTTAAATATATAGACCAATAATATCTTTAAATAAATGTAAATATAAAGAATTAGACTGTAACGTCTTTAATGATAACAAGAGCTGAAAAAATGTAAAGTAACAAAAATAAGATTATGTTGAAGAAGATACCTATTTAAAATTGAAATCATCACCGGTAATGTGCTATATCTTTGTCTTAAAAAATTCAACACAAAAAATTGATTAGTAGATAGATGGGTGAGTTGCCTGACATTGTTAGTCCCGAGAAGTAACAGCTTCCTCGGACGGATGTCAACCCACGTTTTCAAAAAATAAAAAGATTGTATTTAACTAAATGTAAATATATACACCTGTAACATCTTTAATTATAACCATAGCTGAAAAAATGAATAGTAACAAACAATAAGATTAAGGGGAAAAAGATACCTGCTTAAAGTTGAAATCATCACTGCCACTGGTAATGAGCTAGATCTTTGTTTTAAAAAAATCCAACACGAGAAATGGATTAGTAGATAGATGGGTTAATTGCCTGACATTTTTAGTATATAGACCTGTAACATCTTTAATGATAAAGATAAAAGATAGATAAAGAAGATACCTACTTAAAGTTGAAACAATCCATTATCAATAGCTTCATCAAAGTCGATGTTGTCTTCTGTAGAATGTGACGAAGAGCCAATTACACTCTCAAGGTTGGGAATATTTGTACTTGTAGCTGTATTATTTACACCTCTTCTTTCGCAAAGGGAATTCCAGTGAGCAATTGCTCTGTCAAAAAATGAATAGAAACAAACAATAAGATTAAGGGGAAAAAGATACCTGCTTAAAGTTGAAATCATCACTGCCATTTGTAATGAGCTAGATCTGTGTTTTAAAAAAATTTCAACACGAGAAATGGATTAGTAGATAGATGGCTGAATTGCACGACATTTTTAGTATATAGACTGTAACATCTTTAATGATAAAAATAAAAGATAGATAAAGAAGATACCTACTTAAAGTTGAAACAATCCATTATCAATAGCTTCATCAAAGTCGATGTTGTCTTCTGTAGAATGTGACGAAGAGCCAATTACACTCTCAAGGTTGGGAATATTTGTACTTGTAGCTGTATTATTTACACCTCTTCTTTCACAAAGGGAATTCCAGTGCGCAATTGCTCTGTCAAACGGAAAGGTTTCGAGGGAGTATCGAGAAACGTAACACCTCATGAAACTTTCCAAATTTTTATCCAACTTGTTTCTCAGTTTTGATTTTATAAATGACAATGCACTGAAAACCCTTTCATCCTCCATAGACCCCAAAATCATTGTCTGGCATAACTCATATAGTCTGAAATATTCACTGATATCTTCTTGTAAGATAGAAATTTGATAGATTCCTCGCCATAGCCTTGTAATAGCACCACTTTCAGAAGGTTGATCTAAATTCCTATATTGGTTCCTCATTGTTGTTGTAAAATTTGTTGACTGAAACTTTAATAAATCAACATTCAGTATACCTTTGATTTCCGTACCCTTGAGCTCTGACGTCTTTGTAAATTGTTCCATTATTGTACCCATTGATTTATGGAAATGCTTACTGACAAAGTCTGCACGGCCACCTTCTGTATTCCAAAAATTCGGATTCATCACACCCATGGCTTCCAGAATTTTATCTTTACAGAAACGTTCCCTAATTTCTGATGACAAGGTTTCTGAAATTTTTTTAAGCTTTATTCTGGTTTCAACTATCACAGACTCAAACAAATTACGTGTCACAGGAACATCTTCTCGTTCCGATCCTGTAATATCTTGACGTCTTTGCAAAATGTGCATAGGTATTTCCTTCCCATTAACAGAGATGCATAGGTGATCGTGGATATTAAATCTCAAATAGGTGTTAGGATTTTTAAGATCTAATAAATCTCTCCAATTTTCAAAAACAGGTGCATCAAAACTATCCTGGGAACAATACAATATATCAAGACTTTGACATACCATTTTCCTCATCCGTATAAAATCCACAATATAGATTAATCTACCCTGTGCATGCTTCATCAGTGTATTGATCTCCTTTAACATTGGAAGAATACCAACCAATGTAAGCAATGTCTCCAAATCAGTTAAGCGGAATAGCAGGTCCCTTGCCCTATCAACTTCATGATGGTATTTGTGCATGAAACCAACCAATGAAGGATACTCCTCACGAACTCTGCATGCAGGTTCATACAAAGATATCCATCTAGTCTCCACATCCTTCAGAAGTTTTTTGCCATCTGTAATTCCAATTGCAAATTTTTGGAACTTGAGAAAACGCTTTGGGCTGCTTGACATATAGGCATGAAGTTCTCTTATGATGTCTTCTAATTTAGCAACATTTTCGTGGTTGCTTACCATTTTATATGCTAAATTCATTCTGTGAGCCATACAGTGAATTGGTAGCATATATGGGGCCACTGTTGTTTGTAATCTAACCCATAGCCCTGTTCGGTGACCCTGCATGACAGATGCACCATCTGCTCCAATGCATACCAATTTTGTAGCAATTTCATAATCAGTCATACTAGAAACATCTTTCAAATGAGAAACAACTATTTTATATAGGTTTTCAGCATTGCAGTTTTCAACCATTTTCATAACACCCAATAGATGAGGTGTCCTTATATGATTTTCTAATGTATAGATGTGGATACATACCCATGCGGTGTTGTCATTCTTTGTCACTTCATCAATTGAAAGAGAGATAAAGTTTGCTTTTTTACATTCTCTTTCAAATCTTCCTTCTCTATCATAGAGAGGCATTTTGCCATTTCCCATCCACTACTCTCGGACCGATGAGACTCGAGGTACATTCAAGATTCCATTAAATTTATACAAAACTTTGAAATCGAGGAAATCCGGCATCGCTCTTCCTTTTTAAGTATTTGAAAAAGAGTAGAGAATTGTATGAATTTTGCATGTAGATTTGTTTCTTTCATCTTACCAATATGCGATGTGATTGTTCCTCCCTTTTCCAACAGATGTCTCGTGTTTTTTTGCTCTGCCTCATATTCCGCCGCTGCGTATCTAACATGCATGCACTCCTTTTCGATTTTCCACCTATGTGTTTTGATTTTCTCGGCCATTTGCCCCACATGCTTAAATATTGTTTTCCACAATGTTTTTCTATAGTGTCCAGCTTCAGTTGCATTTTTTGTTGCTTTCCCAATTTCCACGTACATATTGTACATGTACATTCACATGGGATTTCTTCAGAATTAGATGATTGTACAGGTTCAATAAATGGAAATTTAGCTGCCCAATCAAACTTGTATGTCCTGCCAATGGTCCACATATTCTTGTTCGTTTTCAATGCTTTACTTTTTTGAGTAGAATTTTGAGCAATATCACAATCACCTGGTTTCCTCTTTCTTGGACCAGAGTTTGATTTTGATTTCTGTCTTCCATTTTGCTGAGTGTTTATATCTGTGATATCTAGCTGCACTTCTGGTTGCACCCCAACAGGAACAATATCTTCAAGATCTGGCATATTATCGTAGGTTTCATTTGTTTGACTGTGATACTGTGCAGAATGCATGTCCACCTCAATAATACCTTCCACACAGTCAGTATTCTGATTCTTTTTGGTGGCATCTATATGATTGGTATTTACATTATCTGTATCCGCAGAGTTTCCAAAATACTTGAAGAGTGATTTCTGAGATTTCTTACTTACTTTTAGGTTATTCGTATTCTTTGAGCTGGCACCTTCCATTATTCTGAAAAGAGTCTGCGTCGAAAGAAAAGAACCAAGCGACTCTGTCGGTCTCTCGAGGTGTTGTCGTGCGTGAACCGTCCGAGGTCGCGCGACAACTCCCCCAAGTCACGCGTCAACACTTCTTTCTGTCATGCGTCAACCCTTTCTCTGTCACGCGTCACTTCCTAGCCCAAGTCGCGCGTCAGTAAAGCTCTTGTCACGCATCAATACAGCTCTTGTCATGCGTTAGTATAGCTCTTGTAGCGCGTTAGTACAGCTCTTGTCGCGCGCACAATAATGCCCTTGTCGCGGCGTCGCAACACCGCATTTGTCGCGGCGTCAACAATCACAAAGCTAACAATAATATGAATCTCTGGTGCTCAAGGGTATGCGAGTTCAAATTTCACAGTATTGGTAATTTGGTAAGCTACTTGAGGTATACTACCCGGCGAATCACATAGGTTTTTATAGGAGATGTTTTCAAATGAAGGCGAAGCTGACCCCCCAAAAAAAATATACTATATATTTTAGGCGAACAGGACACCGACCCACTTCGAATAATTCACCTTTTCAAATTTTCCTAAAATGAAATTTTCGCCATATTACGAATATTCACCGCTAAAATTATCCTGCGACAAGTTGAATATTTTGCAAGCACCAGAATAGTCTACTCCAAGGATAGAGTAGAAGCTAGGAAGGGGGAAGATGTCGACACTAAAATTTTCCTCCGTAATTTCTATTTCATTAATGTATGTATTAGGAATAGGATGTTGTTAAGTATAATTAGTAGTAGCATCCGATAGAAGATAACAAAGACTCCTTTGCACTGACGATGCCAATAATGTATAGTACGGAAATAGTCAAAAGTACAATAGGAATGTTGTGGTAAAAAGTAAATAGTCATCGTAAGTGGTCCAAAGTAATGTTAAAATGTCAAAGTTGGGGTAAGTAGAGAAGTAGGGTCTACATGATTAGGAATTAGAAATATTATATTGGTAATAAGGACAAGGAGTGAGGTCATAAATATTTTGTATATTTTATTTGTAAAAAGTCTAAAAATGTGGAACCCATGTGAAATGATAAGGTTTATCTTATCTTAAAAGATAAGCTTACATGTACGAGATAAGAGTTAAGGTATGGAATATGATTCTTCGAGTGGATTTCTTATCCTATCTTAGAGATAAGATGGATAAGCCTAGAAGTATATAAATAAAGAGGCCACCACCCTCATTTAGCATAGAAGGAAGTAGTGAGAAATATTGTATGAGTAAGTGTGTAAAGGAAGCCATCGCTTTAAGGTGTGTTGAAGAAGCCATTAAGAGGTGTAATTATGAAGTTTCTCCCATAGTATTGGTGGAAGGTAAGTGAAGTCAATAACACTTGAAGTACCTCATGTGCGAGATTGTAAAAATTTCATGCTAATATTATAATTTACTCTGATATTTCAGATTTATCATCATTCCTTTTTATCATAGTCTATGGTATTCTTGTGTTATGTTTGTTGTGTTTCCAGATTACATCCACCAAACTAAAGGCTATGCATTAGTAAATAATCATAGCACGAGGAGTTCTCGGTGAAGAATTATCATAGTGCCCATTGGTGATGGCAGTCTCGGTGATGATACCCAATCAGTCTGATGCAAGGATGCCCATAATGGCCTTGCAGAGCAAGGGAATGTATGACTCAATAATAGAGGGGATCCTCACGCCCTTCTTCGAACCCATCAATACCACCGTAACTCCCATGTAGGTGGCCCACTTTGAACCACATGTGATCTGATCTTTGTTGTCTTAAGAGACAGCCACCACCCAAGAATCGGAACCCCGGTATGCATGTAAACATCCCGTAGGGTGATGGACCACTCACCCTAACTCCCGCAATCGGAAGGTTTTCCGATCCACATGCCAATAAGAAAAAAAGTCATATAATATGTAATCGGTAGGTGCAACATGAGGAACTGTGTAATCCTCCATATACCAGCCCTCTGAGAGTATCCCACCGTGCTGGGAGAGTGCCTCCAACACCGCCGATAGCCAATCACACTCCCTCTCCCGAATCCATCTAATGTACTCCTCCTTCTTCTACATACACCCAAAAACACGCAAAAAGGAGTAAGTTAGTATCAAAATTGCATTGGAAAACTATTAAGAACATGCAATAATGCTAAAAAAGCAAAAACAGGGTAAGTAAAGTGTTGTTTTAACACTCAGTAATGGACCGCCACCTTATGCAGGTGGTGGTTCCATAACCGCCGCCTTCTAAGGTGGTGGTCCCATAACCGCCACCCTGCTCAGGGTGGCGGTCTTGTCCCGTGAGTTCAAATGGGTCATATGCCCTAAAAATGCTCAAAAACGCAAAAATTTACCATTTTAACTAAAACAAAAGCCTACCCATTAGGCGCCCCCCTAAGCAACCCTATTAACACTAGCATTTCTAAAAATAACCCCCCAAGACAAAAATTTTGACATTTTAACATTTTGGGTGCAAAAATGGTAAATCGAGAAGAACTAACCTGAGATCTCATGGGTCGACGTTCCACTCTCAGAGGCATGATCGCTATCTCACCACAAATGTTTTGACTATACTCTCGTCAAAAACCGTCACCGTGGGTCCCAGAGCTCAAAAACTATCAAATCAACATGCACAAATGAATAGGAAAATGAGCCCGTTATATATATATATAGTGTTTTGACTCATTTTTGAATGCCCCTTTCACAGGTTTGGAGCACCGATGGAGGTAAGTTCTTATCCACGTGCAAATGGTAAGTCCTCATTTCATATTAATGTAGTATTTATTTTCTCGACCTATTTTATCTATTTGCACTTGAGTCCTCTTTTCATTTTGCAGGTAGCAAGAATTTGGATGGCATCATTTCGACACACGGGCATGTCGGTATAATTCCTAGCTCTCCATTTTGGGACCACCATACTTGGACCCACCATTTTACGCCTCTTCATGGCTAAAACACTTCTCCGAGGGGCAATATGTACATACCCAAAATTCTAGGTACTGCACCGCCATAACGATGTTACACATGTCCCAATGATGATACAGTCTCCTCGAAATGTGTTCGGGATCCGAGAAGCTCACGAAGTATATGCTAGCATCCCAAATGATTTATCTAAGTTCCTTGTGCTTTATATTATCCTTTTCCCCCTTTTTCTTGGATTTTTAACCTTGATATGAAACCGCCACCAAGCTAGCGCGGTGGTCTTGTGATTGCCGCCCGCCCGGGGTGGCGGTCTAGAATCGCCACCTTGCTAAGGGGCGGCGGTCCTTCACGCGTTCTCCAACATGTTCCTTTGATTGCGACTTGCTGAATTTTCAACATTTTCCAACTTTTCTCAAGCGCCTTAGCTTGTATTTATGTTTTTGGTTCCCTGTAATAGTGTTTCACCATTGTTTAATGGTAAAAGAGTTCCATTCCAAGTTACCCTTTGGTGAATGCGAATTCTATAAATAGCTGGTTTGTTTTCAAACAAATGGCCCTCATCCTCTCAATTCTCTTGTTGAATTTTTCAGTTTCTTGCTTAGGATTTTTGTTAGTTTTAGGTTTTACTTCCATTGTTGGCATTTTGGAGGTCATTTCATCTTCTTGTTTCAAGTCTTGTTTCATTGCTTTCATTGCATACATCTGCTTAGTTTAAAACATAGAATAGCTTCATTTCTATATTAGAATACATTAAAGTTGCAGGTTTTGTTTTATCAAAAGAATAGCTTACAAACTCTTGGTACAATTGTGTTGTACTCCCGTAATAAATCCCACTAGGAATTACATAGTAAAGCTTTGTTTACTTGCGTTATCCCTCTCCTACTTGCATTGTATTCGGTCTATATCCAAAGCTTCCATTGTTCGAACACTATCTTCTGTTGATACTATCATATACACACTTTTTGGATTCACGAGGACACGAAGGAATGAGGAGATCACACTGAGGGGACGAAATCACACACAACCGGATTTACTACTATTCAGAAAACGCTGTGTTTGAGCTATCAAATTTCTAGTTACAACATATCAAATAAAGTAGTGAATTATTTCATTTCAGTTAAAAGTTCAATCTCGATATCACTAGGGAAGTTGTGGGGATTGATAGTTTCTGAGAAACTATGATTCATTCCTCACTTTTGAGGTAGGATCGAGAGCCTTTCAAGTTAATATGTTTAGTTTCTTAGATATTTAGGATAAAATCATAATTACACAGAAAATAGCCATACCAAGCTACTTTGTTTGATTTCATTTTGTTTCTAGATTAGTTGTCCATTTTATAAATATACTAGAGTAACTGCTCTTCAATTTCATTAAAATACGTCATTGAAAAATACAAAAATAGCAAGATGCTTACATAGTGTAAATATATCTTTTGTAATTAGTTTATTTAATGTTAGTTGGAGGTTGAATCATCTTTGTATGACAATCACAGGACCTAGAGAGCCTAGAGAATATATATTTGAACCTATAGTACCTCAACCAAATTTACCCATGACTTTAGCTGATATAGATCAGGACCTTAGGATATAGGTCTTTCGAACCACAACAAACTTACTAGGAATTAGTGAGCAACTAAGTGGATTGAATATCAAAGACGAAAAAGCTTACACGTAATGGTCAAACCATCCAAATTATAGATTGCCTTGATAAAACACCTAAATGATCATGCAAGGGTTTGAACGAGAACAAACATTTGGTTCTTAGGGTGACACAGTCCTTCATGCATTCTCCAAGCATGTTCCTTTGATCACGACTTGCGTGAATTTTTAACATTTACCATCTTTTCTCAACCGCCTTAGCTTGTATTTATGTTTTTGGTTCCTGTAATAGTGTTTCTCCATTGTTTAATCGTAAAAGAGTTCCATTCCAAGTTACCCTTTGGTGAATGAGAATTCTATAAATATCCGGTTTGTTTTAAAACAAATGGCCCCTCATCCTCTCAATTCTCTTGTTCGGTTTATCGCTTTCTTGCTTAGGATTTTTGTTAATTTCAGGTTTTGCTTCCATTGTTGGCATTTTGGAGGTCATATCATCTTCTTGTTTCAAGTCTTATTTCATTTCATTACATACGGTTAGTTTAAAACATAGAATAGCTTCATTTCTAGATTAGAATCCATTAAAGTTGTAGGTTTTGTTTTGTCACAAGAATAGCTTCGAAACTCTCAAGACACTTGTGATGTATTCTGCAATAAATCCCGCTAGGAATTACATAGTCAAGCTCTGTGCACTTGCACTATCCCTCTTCTACTCACATTGTATTCGGTCTATATCCAAAGCCGCCATTGTTCGAACGCTATCTTTTGTTGATACTATCATATACTCACTTTCTAGATTCACGAGGACACAAAGGAATGAAGAGATAACAATGAGAGGATGAAATCACACACAACTAGATTTACTAACATTACTGTGCTCAGAAACACCGGGTTTGAGCTATCAAAGTTTTAGTTACAACATATCAAATAAAGTAGTGAACTATTTCATTTCGTAAAAGTTCTCTCTCGATATCATCGGGAAGTCAGGGGATTGATAGTTTCGAGAAACCGTGATTCATTCCTCACTTATAAGGTAGGATCAAGAGCCTTTCAAGTTAATACATTTAGTTTCTTAGATATTTAGGATAAAATCATAATTGCATGGGAAAATAGCCATACCAAGCTACTTTGTTTGTTTTCATTTTGTTTCTAGATTAGTTGTCCATTTTATAAATATACTAGAGTAAATGCTCTTCAATTTCATTAAAATACGTAATTGAAAAATGCAAAAATAGCGAGGATGCTTGCATAGTGTAAATATCTCTTTTGTAATCAGTTTATTTAATGTTAGTTGGAGGTTGAATCATCTTTGTATGATAATCACATGACCTCGAGAGCCTAGAGAATATATATTTGAACCTATAGTACCTCAACCTAGACTATGATAAAAAGGAATGATGATAAATCTGAAATATCAGAGTAAATTATAATATTAGCATGAAATTGTTACAATCTCACCCATGAGGTACTTCAAGTGTTATTGACTTCACTTGCATTCCACCAATACTATGGGAGAAACTTCACAATTACACCTCTTAATGGCTTCTTGACACACCTTTAAACTATGGCTTCCTTTACACACTTACTCATACAATATTTCTCACTACTCCTTCTGCTAAATGAGGGGGGTGGCCTCTTTATTTATAGACTTCTAGGCTTATCCATCTTATCTCTAAGATAGGATAAGAAATCCACTCTGACGAATCATATTCCATACCTTAACTCTTATCTGTACATGTAAGCTTATCTTTTAAGATAAGATAAACCTTATCATTTCACATGGGTTCCACATTTTTAGACTTTTTACAAATAAAATATACAAAATATTTATGACCTCACTCCTTGTCCTTATTACCAATATAATATTTCTAATTCCTAATCATGTAGACCCTACTTCTCTACTTACCCCAACTTTGACATTTTAACATTACTGGACCACTTACGACAACTATTTACTTTTTACCACAACATTCCTATTGTACTTTTGACTATTGCCGTACTATACATTATTGGTGGCGTCGTACTGGCAGCGCCGTTATCTTCTATCGGACGCTACTACTAATTATACTTAACAACATCCTATTCCTAATACATACATTAATGAAATAGAAATTACGGAGGAAAATTTTAGTGTCGACATCTTCCCCCTTCCTAGCTTCTACTCCGTCCTCGGAGTAGACTATTCTGGTGCTTGGAAAATCTTCAACTTGTCGTGGTTGACCCATTTCGTAATGGGAGTGCCATCCAATTCCTCCAGTCGGTACGTACCATTTTCATGCACAGCTGCTATTTTGTAGGGCCCCATCCATTTTGGAAGAAATTTTCTCTGTCTTCTTTTTTTGTATCTGGAATCATATACTAGAACCAAGTCATTCACATGAAATGGAGACCACCGGATCTTTTGATCAAAGTATTCCTTCTGCTTCATTTTCTTCTTATAGCTTGTATCCTTAGCTATTTCCCTCATTTCCTCTAGCAAATGAAGATGTACCAACCTTTCTTTTACTGAATCACTTTCATCCATTCTTTCATTTTTCATTACTCTGACCGTGGGAATATCAAACTCAATAGGAAGAACTGGATCAATGCCATAAGCCAACTGAAATGGGGAGTATCCTGTTGCTGACTTTGATGTTGCCCTATATGCCCACAATGTTGCATGAATCCTTTTATCCCATTTATGTACCTGCAAGGCTGCATCTTTTGCTAGAATTTGACACAACACAAAATTTGTTCGTTCCACCTGTCCATTTGTGCTTGGCTTGTATGTTGTTGCCTTCCTGTGCTTAATAGAAAACTTATTGACTAGGGCTTCTACCACCTCATTAATGAAGTGGCTTCCTTGATCTGTTACAATTTCTAATGGACAACCAAATCTGGTGACAATGCGTTCATATATGAACCTTGCCACTTCATCCATGGAAGTTGTTTTGATGGCCTAGCTTGACCCACTTGGTTAAATAATCTGTGGCAACTACAATATACTTATTTTGGCGTGAGGTAGTTGGAAGTGGACCTATAATGTCTATTCCCCACTTTTCAAAGGGACCAAGTGGAAGAATAGGGCATAATGGAGCTGATGAAGTCTTACGGTTACCATGTGTTTGACAAATATCACATGTCTTACAATAATTATAACAATCTTTAAAAAGAGTGGGCGGTGATAACTGCATCAAGATCCTTCTTGCTTGTAAGTTGTCTAGAGAAGTGCCCTCCACATGTACCATTGTGGAATTCTTCTAGCAGTTCCTTCCCTTGATCACGTCCAACTACCCTCTTGTACTGTCCATCAGGTCCTATTCGAAATAATACTCCATGCAGAATAGAATATGGATGACTGGCTTGAGTAATCTTTCTCTTAGTCTTTGCATTGGCACCATCAGGAAACTTGAATTCATTCAGATAATTCCAAATATCTATGTATTCACTAGGGATTGTGTCAAGGATAACAATGTTGCATCGGAAATCATCATCATCACAAGATGATCCTAAACCATCATAGGCTCGAGAGAGTGCATCTGCATTGACATGCTTCTTTCCTGGCCTATCTATAATATCAAATTCAAATTCTTGTAGCAAAATTATCCATCTTGCTATCCTCCCACGATGGGTTAGGCTTATTTACAATATATTTTAGAGCACGATGATCATTCTGACTAGAAATTTTTGCCCTAGCAAGTAATTCCTAAACTTCTTTGAAGCAAAAATGATAGCTAGAGCCTCTTTTTGATTCTGGTATAATTTACCTCAACCTTTGCTCATTTATGCTGCTCCCAAAGTAAATTGGATGTTCATTCCCATTTTCATCCTTTTGGCTCAAAGTACTTCCTAGTGCTGCATCGAGGCATCGAGTGTACACAATGAATGGCTTGCTCAATCTGGATTCTTTAAAATAGGTGAAGACACCGGGGCTTCCTTGATTGTCCAAAAGCTTCATGCGCCTTATTTCTGGTTCATAAGTAACATCCTTCTTGAAGAACTGGGTTAGTGGTGTGCGATCTTTGAGAAATTCTTGATGAACCTTCTATAGTACCCCATGGCCTAAAAATGATCTCAACTTACTTCTATTCATAGGAAATGGTAACTCTTTGATTTTGAAACTTTATCGGGATCGATGCAATACCATCTCTGGATCTGACATGCCCTAACAAAACACCTTTAGAACATCCAAAGACACACTTTGTAGGGTTTAGTGAGGCTTGTGCTTCATCTAACCTTTGAAATGTTGTCTCCATTTGGTGCAGGTGGTCCAACTTGCTCCCATAGATGCAAAAATCATCCAGAAATACTACTCGATGAAGGTCCCGATGTAGGGTTCGAACACCCTATTCATCAAACGTTGGAATGTTGCTGGAGCATTACACAACCCAAAAGGCATAACTCTATAAGAAAACGTTCCCCAAGGAGTGGTGAACGTGGTCTTCAGCTGATCTTTCTCTGCTATACGAACTTGGTTGTAGCCGCTATATCCATCAATAAAACTATAGCACTCTGGCCACTACTTCGTCCAAGATCGATCTAAAAAAATGGAAGAGGGTAATGATCCTTCTTTGTTGCCTTATTGAGCTTCTGTAATCAACACAAATGCGTAGCTTCCCATTCTTTTTATTGAGATCCAATGGGAGAAACCCATTTTGAATTCTCCCATGACAAATAAATATGAATCCTGCATCAAGCAACTTATCTATTTCTTCTTTTACAGTCTTGGAAAAATTAGGATTCATTCTATATGGCATTTGCTTTATGGGCTTAGCACCATCTACCAGCTCAATAGAATGTTCTACCCAACTTACTTGACGGAGTTCCTTGTAATCAAAAGTGAATATGTGTATGTACCTTCGAAAGAGCTGGAGGTAGGATTCCTTCTCACTCTCCATCACAGCATCACCAATCTTTATTTGTTGGAGACGATCATCAACTTCTTCTTCAGATAATTTTATGGGGTCATGAGTTGGTGTGACTGGAAGGATATCCATGACTGAAACATCAACCTCACTTTCTTCATCTTCAGTGTCCACTTCACTAGTACTAGAGTAATCAGAGGATGTCCAATCATCAGTTTCATCACTTGAATCCACAGGTTCTACCTTATGATGTCGAGGGATCACGTTTATCTTCACCCTCTCTCTACCACGTCCAAGTGTCATGAAACCTTCATTCCAGTAGTTTCTTGCATGAACTCTCCTTAGCCATGGTCTTCCCGTGACATTGGGTACGCATAGAGTACCATTTTCATCACTGAAAGTCTACCACACATCTGACACCCATAACGAGATATTGCCACATTTAAAACTACACCTTCTAGTTTAGTTTTCCTTTATTTAATGACCTTAACATAAGTGTTGAAGGGCGATCAATTTTTAAACCCAACATATTCATTACAGACTCGGTCATTACATTAACTGCAGCACCTCCATCAACTAAGACATCATGAATTGAAATACCATTACATAATACCTCAGCTTGTGGAGCATAGGGATCCACCTCTGCCTCCAAAACAGGGACCTCAACCTCCTTCCTTCGTCGAGCATTGAGTCCACTTCGCAGCTCCCGCCTCTTCTCAGAAGACATAGCCAAGAGTTGACCATATGTAATATTTGCAGGCCTTTTGGACAGATCTTCCAAGATGGAGTATGGTCCTTGCCCTGTGAAATCAGAAAATCCTGCACACCCAACTTTCTTCTCCTATGTTTCTTACTAGTTTCTCCTTTCATCTTCTTAGGATCATTTCCATCTTGATTATCTTTTTCTTTCTTTCTTTTTGTTACAAACACATCTACTTCATTATTTATGCTCTTATCTACTACATCAAAAAAATTCACGGTGCTTTTCCTTTATCATTATCTCCTTTACCGGATGTAGAAGCTCTATCTGACAATTATACTTATAATGACCCTTTTATAACAACCATAACATCTGACTTCAAAAATATTTCTTTTTGGACCTCTATCTCCTCCTGAGAACTAAATTCTTTTCCTTGAAGAAGATTAATAGTTAAGCCCGACCCATCTTTTTGACGAGATCTTCATACTCGGTAGATGTACTAGGAGAAATATTTGTGCTCACCGGGAGTGGTTGTGGATTACGGACCAAAGGTGCTTTGGTGTAGGCTCTACTTTAGCACAATTTCTTTGGGCTCCTCTTCCATGCTTTCTTCTTGCCTTCTTGCAATCTCCTTTGCTTGTTCATGGTGGTAGGCTGGGTGGTCATACTTCACTCGTTGTCGATCTCGGCTTCATCCCAAGAATGAAGTGCTTACATAGGAGATTATCCACGCCATTCATCAACCCATCCGCTAATCCTTCCTTCTAGATCTGGGCATCGAGCTTCCTCCTTAGCTCTAGAACACGAGCATGATAATCCCTTATCTTCTCCTTCTCTCCTTGGGATAGCTTTGTGATCTCGATCATGAGATCTGCATATTTCTATTGTTCACCAAATTCTTGAAGAAAACTTTCAGTTAATAAATCCCATGAATTTTTCACATTTTCACCTAGTGTTTCAAACCACCTAAGTGTTGAACCATCCAAAAAGGTAGGAAAAAATTCAGTCCATTGTTCCCTTCTTATAAGGCCATTACAAATACAAGATCGTTTAAACTCTTGAATGAAAGAGGAAGCATCTTCATTAGATTGGGCTGAAAAAAGGAATCTTCCCCATTTTCAAAAGTAACCACCGTAAAATACCAACCCACAAGTACAATCAACAAGACTTATGTGCACAAATAATTGGAATCACTGTAATAGAAAGTGACTTTACACCTTTCTACATAAAAAATAGAAATGACCATAGGTAACTATGGTAAAACTTGACTTCTTTGCGGTAAAAACTGACTTTCTTGTGGTAAACACTATTCACGATAAAAGTGAAGTTCTTTGCGGTAAATACTATTCACGGTAAAAAGTGACTTTATTGTGATAAATACTATTCACAACAAAAATGACTTTACCATGGTAACTACTATTCACGGCAAAAATGACTTTACCATGGTAACTACTATACACGCATGTAAAAATAAGGTTACCCTCGATTGATTTTTGACTAAGTGGGAATATCTCTCGAGAAAATCCACCAACGAGGAATGGTCCGGCAGCGGAACCAAAATGTCATCACCAATCCGAACTATGATAATTCTTCACGGGAACTCCTCGTCTTTATGATTATTTACTAATGCACAACCTTTAGTTTGGTGGATGTAATCTGGAAACACAACAACAAACATAACACAAGAATACCATAGACTATGATAAAAAGGAATGATGATAAATCTGAAATATCAGAGTAAATTATAATATTAGCATGAAATTGTTACAATCTCACCCATGAGGTACTTCAAGTGTTATTGACTTCACTTGCCTTCCACCAATACTATGGGAGAAACTTCACAATTACACCTCTTAATGGCTTCTTCAACACACCTTTAAACTGATGGCTTCCTTTACACACTTACTCATACAATATTTCTCACTACTTCCTTCTATGCTAAATGAGGGGGGTGGCCTCTTTATTTATAGACTTCTAGGCTTATCCATCTTATCTCTAAGATAGGATAAGAAATCCACTCTGACGAATCATATTCCATACCTTAACTCTTATCTGTACATGTAAGCTTATCTTTTAAGATAAGATAAACCTTATCATTTCACATGGGTTCCACATTTTTAGACTTTTTACAAATAAAATATACAAAATATTTATGACCTCACTCCTTGTCCTTATTACCAATATAATATTTCTAATTCCTAATCATGTAGACCCTACTTCTCTACTTACCCCAACTTTGACATTTTAACATTACTGGACCACTTACGACAACTATTTACTTTTTACCACAACATTCCTATTGTACTTTTGACTATTGTTGTACTATACATTATTGGCGGCGTCAATCTTGGCAGCGCCGTTATATTCTATCGGACGGTCTACTAATTATATTAACAACATCTATTCCTAATACATATGAAATAGAAATGACATCCTATCAGAGCTCGACATTGATTGGAGCCTCCAAACAACCATTATATCCAAATGAGCCATTACACCAATCCAGGTTAGGAGGGCCTTCTTTACCTTAGATTCGCAGATTCCATTATTGCGTGTTGAGGATTTAAGATTACCTGATTAGCTTATACATATCCATTCACATTCAACATTCACCGACTGTCTCGACACGATCTCGAGAGGTTGGGTACGAGGAAAGAGTACTTGTAGATTCCCATGCTCGCTTGTCACTTTTCCATCGTACGCAATGCCGCTTAAAAACCACCGCATGAGATCCAAGAACAACCTAGGTTTAGTTAGAAAAATTATGTAATAACTTTTTTTGAAAAGTATTCCCACATATAGGCTTCAAACTACAGTTGTCACAATAATGTTTCAAAGTCAATTATATTTAATAAATAAATTTTTCCCATTATAACCAAATATTAAACTCGCATTAAAACTAATGAGTAGATTTAGTCCAAGCAAGGTTTAGTTCACTCTAAGTGTTAATTTAATAAATAATTAAATTCTAACTATAGTTAAATATTCCACAATCAAATTTAGAGGGTTAAAGGGGTCAAATTAAATAAATATATAGGGTATTTAATTCCACAAGTTTTGAACAATCAACAAGGTTCTCATTTTACATGGGGTTAGAATAATCAATCAAATGTAATGTGAAAGAAGACTTCATAAGGATGCTTTAGGGTTGGAACCTCTTAAATTACCATGCTAACCCTACCTATGGGTTGGGGGGTCAAAATTAGACCCCATTATGTGTTTTGGGAAGACAAATTGTAAGTATTTATTGCACCTTCTTACATGTAATTAATTTTGGTCCTTAAGGGGTGTGGGCATGGATTGTGTGTGTAAGTAAAATGTCATTTCTTCAACCACTTATTAATTGTGCTTTGGAGTTTGAAGTTTGAATTATGAGGTGGAGTTGAGGATGAGTGATGTGGCATCCTACATGGAGCCACCTCACCCTCCTCTCCCCCTTTTCTATTTGTTCAAGTTCTATAGCTTGTTTGGGGGCATGTAATTCATTCTTTTGTGCTCTTTCATTTCTTGGAGTTAGAGGATTTTAGAGAGATTTTGGTCTTGTGGGAGCTTGTTGGTGATTGCTTGGATTTGAAGGGCTTGGAGTTGGACTCTTGGAATAAGCTCTACTATGGAAAGGTAGGATCTATACTTTTGCTTATGTTATTCCTTTATTTTGTGGTTGTGTGCTTGTTTTTGTTGAGTTCTTGGGTATATTTCCTAAGTGTGGTGTAGGATGGGACTATGGGGAGAATTCATGTAGGGAGGCATAAGAGTCATTTCATGTTTTAGAGGGAGTTTGGGTTAGGTGCCCCACCTTGGACAAGGAATGCTTGCATTTCTTACTTGTTCTTGTATGAGGGAGGCATAAGAGAATGAGGGAGGCATAAGAGGTACTTGAGGGAGGCATAAGAGTATGTAGGGGATTTGATATTTGTATTGGAGGTTTTAAGGTGGGAACCCATTTCCCATTGGGAGGCATAAGTGGCCTCCCCATAGGTTCTTGCTCCTTTGGCTCTTCATTTAGAAGCCTTGTATATTTTTTTATCTCTCCTTCTTGTGTTTTTAGTTTGAGTTGAATGTGCATTTGGAATGGTTGTGAAATACTTGGTTTGTGATGTGGAAGCTTGTTGTTTCCATGTGTTGGAATCACCTCTCATTGTAATGTGGTTGGGGCTCGGGGGCCAATGAGGAGGATGGCTTCTCCCCCTCATTGGATATTTTGGTTGGGTGGAGAGTGTTGCCTCTCCCCCATTTTGTTGTGGATCAAGCAAATCATGAAGGAGATCTCTTTTTGGTGTTGTGAAGCTTGGAGCTTTTGTTGGAATCCTTAAGAAATTCATTCTTGTGAAAATCCCTTTGTTTTTCACACTTAGGGTGAAGGAACTTGTAACCTTGTATTCTTTTTCTTACATCCTTGTATTATTTCCCACTTTAAGTGGAGGACATTGTATTAATCTTGTGAAGAAAAGTTGCATTCAATTATTGGATATGAAAGTTGTATTGTATATTGAAAAAGAGAAAGAAATATATGTGTTGTAAGCTAGTTTTGTGAAATAGAAAAGAAAGTTTATTATCTTTGTTTGAAAGTTGTATTGTAGGAAAGGAAAGTTTGCCTTCATTGTTGTATTTGTATTATTGAAGATGAGAAAGAAGAAATATTAAAGTTCATTATATTACTCAAAGGCATGTAGTGAAGTAAGTTGCATTGGTTCATTTTCATGTAGTGGATGAAATATATTTTAAAACTTTATTCCCAATAGATGGAAATTGCTTAAGTTTTAATTAGTCTTGGAATAGGCCAATGAAGTGACCTAATTTTGAATTTCTAATTTATAAATTTTTGATCTAATGAAGTGATTTAAAATTCATTGTAAATCCATTTCAAGTTAGTAAAGGAAATGAAATGAAATCTATTTTACCCCTATACAAGTGTTATCAAATTGTTAAAGGAGAAAGCAAGTGCAAGTATTTATTTGTCAATAGTGATAAATATATCCCATTATTACTTTTGGTAGTAGGGTTAATATTCTTTTTATATTTTTAACAATTAAATATTTTGATATTGATGAACTTATTAATATGAAAATATATTAATATTCATGTACTATTAATATTATTATATTAATGAAAGTGTGCTTCTATAAGATATAGAAAAAATATATATATATATACCCCACGTATGGATATTATTTCCTTAATAAATATTTTGTGGTAAAAGTTTAAACATTTTTTTTTTTTGAGGTAAGTTGTTTTGGGACGAGGGGGCGCGGGGGCGAGGGACCTAAGCCGTGGCCCCTTGGTGGAGGAGTAGGTAGATATGGTGGTGGGGGGTGGGGAGGGGTGTGGTGTTGACTACCCCACCCCATAGTCCTTGAATTTATTAAATAAAAACCCCAATGCCATAAGCATCCAAAGATTCAACAAAACCTCGTGTAGTCTTCTCTTTTGTCGTGGCTCTACATTGAGACATATATATACATATATTATAATATATATAAATAAATACACACACACACACACACACACACACACACACACACACACACACAATTCATTTTGTTATCGGGCTCAAATTCATTATAGTTAGAAAAAGTAAAGTAAATAAATATATATATATATATATATATATATATATATATATATATATATATATATATATTCTTAAATAAGTAAATACAAATGGTTATAAATGTATATACACATTTAGATTGTATATATACCCTATCAAAATGAAAATGCATACTAAACATAGCTTTATAAATAAAATGGGGCAAAACCCACAAGCCCATTTGGGAAAATAAAGGAAAACTATGCTAAATAAAATATATTAATTTATTGAAACCCTAGGAGAGGGTGTAAGCAAAATGAGGAAAATATGAGAGCTTGTAGGCCACTTCCAAAAGCTTAAGAGTGCCTCTAATGGCTTCTCTTCCTCCTCCTTCAACCTACAAAACCAAAGAAAAATAATGAATCAAATGAAATGTGAAAGAAGACTTCATAAGGATGCTTTAGGGTTGGTTACCCTTTTTCCACATCAAGGGACCAAATTGAATCCATCCAAGGGATGAGATTCATCCCTACAAAAATTAGGTAGAGAGTGGGTGAGTGGAAATTAACTTTTTAATTTAAATGGTTTAATTTCAAAATTATGGGTTGACTTTTTAAGGGGTTACTTTATGGGGTAGGGAAGTGTTCATTATTCTAACCCCATGTAAAATGAGAACCTTGTTAATTGTTCAAACCTTGTGGAATTAAATACCTTGGATATTTATTTAATTTGACCCCTTTAACCCTCTAAGTTTAAATATGGAATATTTGACTATAGTAGGAATTTAATTATTTATTAAATTAACACTTAGAGTGAACTAAACCTTGCTTGGACTAAATCTACTCATTAGTTTTAATGCGGGTTTAATATTTGGTTATAATGGGAAAATTTATTTATTAAATATAATTGACTTTGAAACATTATTGTGACAATTGTAGTTTCAAATCCTGTATGTGGGCACACTTTTCAAAAAAATTATTCCATAATTTTTCTAACTAAACCTAGGTTGTTCTTGGGTCTTGTGCGGGCATTTTGTTAGCGGGTATTACAACAAGTGAGTAATTGAGAATGTTAATTTCTTTTATAACATTCCATGGGATATAATTTTTAATTAAGGATGACCTTGAAAGTGAAATTTGGATAAAATTAAAAATCGACAATTTAGAGATAGTGGATTCTAGCACCAAGAAGGTGACATAAGCCAATGTTAGCTCTATCCAAATATGATGGTTTTTTTAAAGAACATGTAGAATATTTGATGATTTTAGTAGGAGATAAAATATGTAATCAAGTGATAAGATTTGAATTCTAGATGTATAAACAATTAAATAATAGAATAAGAAGTATTTGTATGATTTAGAGATGGGTAGAATAATGTATTGAATTTTTGTTATTGTGTACAAGTCATGATCAAATAGTACAAGACAAATAAGATTCACCAAGCACCTAATTACCATATTTAATTGTTTAAATTTACTAAGTTGAAGATAATAAATGAAATTTGATAGCTTAAAGGAAAAATGTACACGAGTGTGTAAGCATACTTCCCTTTCTCTTGTTTTCTTAATCATATTAATGTATAAATGGATGTTAGATAACCCCAAGTGTGCAACTTACAATATACGATTCCATTCAATTTCTCACACACACACACACACACACACACACATGTGAAAATAGAAAATTTAACATTTTGAAAGTGAAATATTTAAAGATAGAGAGGATAAATGAAGGATTACACTTGTGTGTAGAAACAAATCTACCCTACAAATGTAGATGAACATGCCCAATTGTACAAGCATGAGAAGATGGAGATTGTATCAACCCAAAATTGAGAATCGAGGTTGATCAAATCCCTAAATGTCCTAGGGATTTCCAAGTGAATCCTCGAATATAAACAAGTGCATTCATATAGGAAACAAAAACCATGTAGCCTCAACTTCCTGACAATTCTCGGTTGCTCCTAACCTTGGTTTAAATGATAATACAAAAATTCTAGGATTAGTTGACCTAGAGGTTGATCCTGAAATTAATGAAACAATTCGGACATAAAGGAATATGTTTCACAACCCCTACCTGCTCTTTCCTTCCCACAAGATGACATTCCTACAGTCTCAAAACCAGTAGGAACTTATGATTTAATATCGAGATCTGAGAAAGAACTATTCTCACATTTTGTTTCTAGATTTGTGGAAGATTTCACCTACACATTGTTACGCATTTCTCAATGCAATAGGTCTTGTTCATCTAATCATATACCATTGTTCATCTACCATGTTACACCACCTCCTAGTGCTCAAATAAATCATATTGACTTTGACATACATCCTCTTGGATATAATGATATGGATACTAGGTTTGTTTTTGACATGACAAGATACCATATGATGTTGAAATTTACCAAAGAGGTGATCCTGCCTTATTTTTACAAGTCCGGGTTTATAACAATTGCATTAAAATAGCCATGATTGATGATGGGGCTGCTATAAATATGGTTCGTTTCTATTTCTTACAAAAGTTGGGATATGGAGAGACAAATTGTTCTTCTACAACAAACACGTTACAAGGGTATGAAAGTATTAAAGCGACCTCAATTGAAACCATAGTTCTTCCGATCATGCTTGGTCCAAAACCATCTTGACAGATTTTTACATTATTGAAATGGAAACAAGTTATAACATGATCCTTGGGAGACCCTAGATTCATCGAATGAAGGCTATCCGTTCGCCTGTTCCAAGAGATTAGATTCCTCCATTTGGGGAAGGTATTCATCGCTCAAGGGGATCCTAAGCCTTTCTATATTCACTTAGAAAACCTGAAGAAGAAGAAATGAGTCCATACGGAATATGAACTTCCTGCAAATCAATTGAACAAACCACCTCTCCAAAAAATTTAGTCCCGATCATCCTAGGCATGTCGAACATTGAATTCATTGACCTAAAAACTTTGAGGTGACAACAAAGGATAAGGGTAAATCAATATCTATGGACACAATGTCCACTAAAACCACAACATAAATTATGAAACTTTTAGAGAGTGATGATTTGTTCTTCGTCCTGTTTGAACCACATGAGATGGGTAGTCTTCTCGGCTTAGCATTAATTCCTTTGAAGACCTAGGTATAGGTGTAAACATGATATAATTAACAAATGAAGAAGGGAAATATGAGATTGAAATGATGCCCATCAAAACCATCTCTGAGGGTTGTTCTATTCTAAACCTGTGTTTCAACCCATGTGCGTCGAAACTAAGCTTGCCATATCCATGTGGCAAGGCCTTATCATTCAAAGAAAGGTCACAAGTAAACACAACACTCTACATAGGAAATGAGCCCAAGCAACATAGTAATTCTCACCCACACACCATGTCTCAATAACTTGACAAATAGGTTCACGAATGCCTCTTTTAGACAAATGATTTTATTGTTTGGACATATACACTTCAGGAAATGGTTGTAATTTTAAACCTAGAATGGTAGGACCTTGACAAGAGAACATAAATTTTGAGGATTCTGGTTCTCCACTATGTACTTTTAGGGGTGAATAATTTGATATTCATCAAATTTCTTCACGTTATCCATCATGACATGTAGTTTCACTTGCATTTCGACATGTACATTGCTACATCCGCATTGCATTTTCATCTATCAATTCATTTCATAAATTTGTGTTCAAGGGACTTATTATTATAGCAATTCCTACAAACTTCTGAAAATATTGACAAAACATTCAAATCATATTTCTTCAAATCCTCATGGTATCATCAATTGTTTCTGAATCATTTTATCAATTCAAACAAGATAAGACAAATCTTTGACAATATTCATACCAAGGCCTGCATACTTGGTTCTACTCATAGTTTCTTCTAGATTAGGTGTCTTTTCCTATGGTTTGTTCTAGAAGCTTCATGGTGTCACATCTATCTCATATACGTCTCTTTGGAAATAAGAACATTCTAGAAATTTTTCCTAGATAAATAAGTCAAAAGAAAATCCACTAAATTTTTTTATTTTACACATTTATTTTCCCTACCAACCTTCATTGTTGAGCCTGCATCTCTTGCTAGTGATGTAGGGTTGGGAATGGACACAAGTGCCTTTACTCACCTATGCCTTGTCCATTGTTATGTGCTCATACTTCTTACTAGTAGCATGGGGCAAGGTGTAGGGGGTCTCATTGGAAAATTTGAAAGTTAGATGTAGTTCATTCAAATGTTGTAAAATTATAAATCGTAACAAAATGAGTTAGACGTCCAGAATTTCAAAAGAGTTTAAAACCTCAAAACTAGATTTTGTCAACCAAGTGGCCATCTACGGATCTAATTCTAGATAAAATGGAAAGCAATTCACATTTTAAACTATGAAGCAAACTTGAGTAGAATGAGGTTGTAGGGTCTCAATTTGGTTTTTCCAAATCCTTGTCTTTCTCTCATCATTACCATTCAACAAATTTCTATAACTTGTGCCCCTTCTAGCTCTTGGTGTTGAGCCCTCGCATCTTACCGGTTGCATGGAGTTAGGAGTGGGGAAATTTTGTTCACTTATCATATCACTCTTTCATCACGTCTTGCCAAAATAATACAAAGTATCAAAAATTTCTTAGAGAAACTAAAGTTCAGCATTACAATGTATTTGCATTATCATGTATCAACATTACAAAACACAAAAAGAGATAAATCATTCTGTTAGCATTCATATCCACTGCATACATTCTAAAAAGAATATAAAAATGGAAATTATAAACATATTGAGTACATGTGTGAATCAAACCATAAATGCGAGTAAAATCTATGAAATGAATTACCGAACCAAAAAGAAGAGTCTCGTATATATATATCATAACAAATTGAGATTTTGTATACTTTGTCATCACATGCTATAGGTGGTTAAAACACTTGCAATGAGCCTGAAATATACAAAAAATCATATAAATGCTTGACAAAAAGGCAACTACGCAATAAAGGTACTCTTCCTATCCACCTCTTTGAGCCCCGTTATAACCACTCTAGCTACAAGTTTCTTAGGAGTTATTCTCAAAATAATTCAAACGAGAGAAAGGGACAAGGGACACTGTGGGCCCCAGCTAAAAAAATCACAATGAGAATATGTGCAAATGAATTGAAAATAAGTTGTTTTGATATATATATATATATATATATATATATATATATATATATTTTTAACCTTTTTCAAGCGTATGTGTCCACAGGGGCTGGAGTGTTGGTGCGGGCATAGAATCCCCACACAAATAGTAAGTCCTCTTGTCATTTTAATTTAGTGTTTATTTTTTGATATCGTATCTATTTGCACTTGAGTCTTCTCTTCATTTTGTAGGTAGCGTGAGTTTGAAAAGTGAAATTCTAGCACGTGGGTGTGTCGGTTATAGCTTCTAACTCCTCATTTCAGGAACGCCATACTCGTAATTTAAATTTTACACCTTTTAATGGATAAGACACTTTTCTCGAGGGGGAAATATATACGCACCCAAAATTTCATGTGCTACATTGTTGGAAAACAATCTAAAAAGTCCCTAATGATGATTCATGTTCTTTCGAACTTTTCCGAGTTCCTTAACCCATTTGTAGTGTATATTTGTAACCTAGACATCCTTAAATTTTCTATTCTTTCTTCTAGCTTCCCGTTCATTTCTATGCATGTTTCTATCTTTAGTGTTAGGACCGCCGCCTTGCCTAGGTGGTGGTTCGACACCACCGTCCAGAAAGGCGGCGATCCCGTGACCACCTCCATGTGCAAGGCGGAGGTCCTACATAATTTTTCTAGAATTCTTTATGTTTGGTTTAATCACATGAAACTTAACTTAACTTGACTTCTAGGGTGCGTTTGTGAACCAAATTACCTAAAAATGGTCTTGTTTTCATGGTATTCCTTCCTCTTCTATTTTTAAATAGATTTAATTAGTCTTAATTGCCTCTTCACCCAATGATATGTCACTCCAAGGCTTTCTTGTACATGATGGCACATCCCATCCAATTCCTATACAATCAATGTTTGTATTCATTCAAATCGCTTGAGAATTATGTGTATCTTACATATCCAAGCTCTGTTCACTTGTGTTAGCTCTCTTCTAGTTGCATTGCAAGAACCAAATTTTCCTTCAAGCTACCATTTCTCAAGTGCCTTATCTTGTTTCTGCCTTTGTATTCCCAATTCCTTGGAATCATATTGACACACAAAGAAAGAAAGTATAAACGAGGGACAAGTCATCACACAACTAGATTTACCTCTATTCTATGAATTCCAGGTTGAATTTGTTGTTTGATTTCCTTCATTGCTATAATTTATCATTGTTACATCATATTAAATAGATTAGAAATCATTTCCTTTCATTAACAAGTAATTAGTTAATTTATAAGAGGGTTTAAATCATTAATAGTAACTCCCGGTGACGGATCCTCTTCTTCCCATCCCTATGGATCTGAAGGAGATAATATCTGTAGGATGTTGTCTACATATCATAGATCATTATGGAAATTTATTTTTAAAGTTAGTTTAGTTTCAATATGCTTAAGCACGGGTGAATAACCACATCGGGTTATCTCGTTTGTTTAGTTTTAGTGTAGAAATATTTTAATTATTTAGAATAGAAGAAAATTGTTGTTTGTGATTGTAATATTTCAATTTTTGTGATTTTTTTAGGTTAGTTTCCTTTCAATAGTAACATAGATTGTTAGTTTCATCTTAGTTAATTTGGACACTTCAAACTAGTTCAACATTGAGATGCAGTTAGAAAAACCATAGGAAATTTGCACTACCCATTCATAGCCTCTAAATCTCCCCTTTTCCAACTCAACTACTATGAGATCACACTACCATATCTTAGTCACTAATCCTCCTATAGTTAACCACACATATTTCCACATTGCCTGCCCCGGCACGACCACAGGGGGTCGAGTGCGATTGAAGGTTGCATGTCAATTTTCATCCGTACAGTCCCCTTAACCCTCTTTTACCACTAATAAAAAAATAACATTCCATTTTCTCACCTAGAATTCCTTGTCCTTAGAATCTAAAGCTTTAAATACTCAACACAAACTCTATGGTATTACAAAATAAACTTTTAAGACAATAAATGACAACATGCTTAGTTATTTATAATAACTTCTCTCAATCCAATAACCAAGGAATGTTTTTATGTTTATATATGAAAAAATATTATTATATAAATAATTTTATCATTCTACAAAAATTAGCAAAATTTTATACAATACCTACATCTACAAAAATATTTTTAAAGTAAAAATACTAAAGTATGTATTTACATATTTAAATTTATGTTTAACTTCTCATTTATATATTCTAAATCTTTTCTCATCCATTGGGGTTTTTCAAGAAACATACTATAGTGCCCACTCCTCTTCGACACTTATTATATTTTGATTTCGATTATTTGTTGACTATAGACATAGATATTATTGTATCATTTTGGTTTAGCATGATGTTAGATGATAGAGATATTTTGACTATTGATGGATTGTGATTCATAGTATGATTTTTGTGGATTCTTAGAGACATAGAGAGACATTTTATATTGATGATGATGATGTGTTGTTAGCATATATATTATTGACATTCAGAATTTTTGTCATGTTGACTATGATTTAGCATTTGAACTAATCTCATGATCTTGTTGATATTGAAGAAATGGTGAATTAATATGTTGTTTAAATTTTAGACAAATGATAACATTGTTTAGTTGAGATGATGATTTATTTATATGAGGATGTTTATTTATTGATCTGAATATATTTTATTTTTGATGTATTTGATGCGGACATGAGGTCGAAGGATGTATTGTGTGATTTTACAGGTATTTATATCACAACAATCAAAAGGGGGTTAGAAGACCAACCACAACGGAATAATGGATCGATACAACGACGGTTACCATGATGACTTTTCTAATGTTTGATGTTGTGTTATTATCTTGTTAGGAGGTCCCCATGGGGGTGATGACCTTCAATGTGACCATGGTCTTTTTCGTAATTATTTCTCTTTAGTTTTATTTAATTGTGGAGTATGTGATTTAATTTGTGATGTAATTAATTTTTATCATTGTTGATTAATGTGTCTTAATTAAGTGGGTTAATAATATTTATCAAGTTAAATGGGGATGTGCAAAAAGGGGCCATTTATTAGAGTATTTGGTCCTTTAGATCTTGTGTTTTAAGTTGAGTGTATGTGACTTTGAGTGTTGTCCACCCTACCTTACATGGGAAATTCGTATTTGGGCTTAACGACCATTTTGGAGGCTTGTGGGACAAGTTAAGCTTGTCCCACACCTTTTAATTTCATATACCAACCCTACCTATGGATTGGGGGTCAAAAATAGACCCCATTATGTGTTTTGTAAGGAAAAAAGTTACATTTATTGCACTTTTCTTACATGGATTTTAAATTTTTCCTTATGAGGTGTGGGTTTGTATTGAGTGTGTAAGAGGCTTTTCATTTCTCTTAACCACCAATTTATTATTCCTTTGGGTTGAGGTTTGACTTTTGATGTAGATTTCAGGATAATTTATGTGTCATGTTACATGAAGCCACATCACCCTTCTCTCCTCTTTGTCTATATATGCTGGTTTATGTCTTTGTTTGGGGGTTACTTCATTTTATAGTGCATGTGCATTTTCAGAGTTAGTGTGTATTTGGAATGCTTGTTTAAGTATTTGAGCTTGTTAAGTTTGGATTCAGCTTGAAGGAGCTTGGAGTGTTATTCTTTGATCATGTTCTTACTATCAAAAGGTAGGATCTACACTCTTTCTACTTGTTTGTTTTTATATGTGTGTATTGCATGGTTTGTGTGCTTGTTGGGATCTAAGGTAGAATACTTAAGTATGATGTAGGAGAAGGATATGGGTATTTTCTATTTTACAGAGTCATAATAGTTTATTTCATGTTTTGGGAGGGAGTTGGGTTGGGTGCCCCATGTTTGATAAGAAAATGCTTGCATTTCTTACTTGGTTATTTGAGGTAGACATAAACTATTATAGGGAGGCCTAAGAGAATGTGGGATGAATAAAAGGATCTTGAGGGAGGCATAAGAGTTTTGTGGGGGTTTTGAGATGTATATTGGAGGGTTTTAAGGTGGGCACCTAGTCCCATTAGAAGGCATAAGTGATCTCCCCATAGAATCCTTGTTTCATTTTGCTTGCATTTTCAAGCCTTGTGTATTTTGTAAGTTGCTTGCTTGTGATTGTTATCTTGTGTTTGAATGTGTGTTAAATGGTTGTGAAAATTTGTATTCTGATGTGGAAGCATTGTGTTAGTTTCCATGAGTTGTATCCATTCCTTATTGCATTTCGGTTGGGGCTCGGGTTCCAATGAGGAGGATATATTGTTCTCTTCATTGAATTATTTGTTGGGAGGAGAGTGTTTGCTGGCCCCCATTTTTGATGTTGTGATTGAAGTGAAGAAATGGTGGAGCTCTTGTTGAAGATTTGGGACTTGGAGTAATTTTTGAAGTCAAAATAAATCCTTCATTATAGAAACCTTTCTTGTAATTCCCAATTAAGTGGAAGGCTAATAGACTTGCATTAAAAGAAAAGTTGTATTGTATATTTTGTTTATTAAGTTGTAATGTATTGTTGGAAAAAATATCTTTGAATTGTAAGAAATGAGCTATGCTCAAAGAAAAACAAAGTTCATGGTTATTTCTAGGAGTTATATTATTGTAAAGAATGAAGGAAAAACTTGGAAGCTGTAAATCATTGAGAATAAATTCTTATTAAATATTAAATGTATGATTGTTGTTTGTAATTTCGTTGAATAAATGATTACAGTAGAAATGGAAGGATGTAATAAGTTATAATAAGTTACTTTATTTAAAGATTACATTCTTATTATTGAAAGGAAAACAATGATACTAGAAATAGATTAAAATTTATTCCTTCATTTGAGCTTGAAAGAAATTTCATTGGAAAAATAACCTTGTAGTTGTTTTCTTGTTATTATTGAAATAGAAAATATTTGAATTTAGTAATTTAAGGCATGGAATGAATAAATGGTTTAACCTTTCAACTAGAGACTTTAGGCACATAAATTCAAGTTAAGGATAAAATATAAATCACTCTAGTAAATTTTTTTTTGGAAAAATTGTGGAATTGATGGTTCTATTTTAAAAGAAAAGGACCTTCGCCCTCTGCAGAGCGGTGGTATCTAAACCACTGGCCTGATCAAAGTGGCAGTCTCTGAACCACCACCAGACAAGGCAAAGATTTACGAATCGTCACCCAGGTAGGGTGGCAGTCCAAGGACCGCCCGACTTGTTTTGGCGATGGTTTTATCACTTTCGGTCAAAAAATTAAAATGCATGTGAGTGTAATTTTGAACTTTATTTAATTAAAATCCGATTATATAAAATGTAAAAATAAAATTACTAGCAAACCACAAGGGAATAAACTCATTGTTTGAAGCATGTAAATCCTTAAATGAGCATATAAATGTATTAAATCTCATAGATAAAATGGAAATAGGGGTTTGTTAAATGGAGAACTAAAAAATGGAAATAGCTAAATAACTACTCTAGATTTACAGTAGAAACCTCTACAATCGAAAAATGGAATACATTTCTTTAATAAATCCTTAAACTAAACTATGCTAAGCTTGGTCGAAATAAATCCATCCATGGATTTTTCCTTCCTTTCTTTCGAGGAATCCACTCGTCCAACCTACAAATTAAAGAAAATAAAAGAGGCCAAATGTGGAGGCTAGGGAAAGAAAAAATATTTAATAAAATGCCATAAGGATGGTTGGGGTTAGCTTGGAACTTTAAGATCTAGCGGCCACATTGATTTGATCCAAGGGTTAAGAATCAACTCTACAATTATTAGGTAAGAATCAATATTATGGACTATTAAATAATTTAAAGGTGTGTGAGATGGGTGAATGGGGCCACTTAATACCCTTGTATGTTAAGTTAATTATGTAACTCTTCTAGTATGTTTTTAATAAATGATTCAATGGAAATATTAAAGCTAGTAATTTAAGGGAACTAAAGTAACTAAGGGTAAGGGTTTAATTATTGTCGGTTTGAAATTAATTTGAGGAGGGAAATTATTTAACCAAGTAAAATAAATTAAAGGACACTTTGCTAGCAAAGTTGTAATTAAATTGACATTAGAAATGGATTAAGAATATTTAATTATTAATCTAGACCTCATCCATCCATTATAATGTAGAAAATTGTTGGTAGGAATTAATTAAACGTATTATAGGGTTTGACACCTTTGCGATCTTAAACAAAAAAATATTCTGCAAATTTCTAGATATTACTAAGGTTTAATGTGGTTTTAGAACGTCAAAATTTGTGGGCATTATACTTGGTATCAGATCCGTGGGTTAAACGCTTGCACCCTTGGAACACTTGGAAACATAAGAAATAACAAGAAAACCTAGCACTTTTTACACACTAGAACACAACTTTGTATAATATTTTAAAATGTATAAGACCTAGGAAACTGAAACAAAACCTAGAATGATAAACTAACTCTCATCTTGGTCTTTGCAGGAGGCGCAGACTAGATGAGGGGTTCGTATACGTGGACCTAGACCTACCACCCCTAGATCAGGAAGTAGTAACCATATTTCCCTAGATAATGTAGACACTACATGATGGTAATTCTTCTATACATGTAGGATATTTAAGAGGGAGACCTAGCGAGATAGGACAAAGATCCATCAATAGATGCTCGTACACCTTCTGAAAAAGTGATGGGTATAGGGTAGAGAACTCCCACGTGGAGTCATGCATATGAGAGTCACCACAAAGAGGTCATGGAGACAGGGCTACAAGACACAAGAGATAGATCTAGGAGCCCTAGGCAACGTGATAATCATCTTGAGAGATCTAGAGGTAGACATTCTAAAACAACATATCACATAAGAGATATCCTGAAACTCCATCCATCTCATTTAGTCAGGACACTGCAAGGTATCGTAGAGGCATGGTTGGTCAGTGTAGTTCCCACTCTTGTTTAAAACTTATTATATTTCGATTTCGATTACAGGTTGGCTATAGACATGGATATTATTATATTATTTGTGTTTAACATGATGTTAGATGATAGAGATATTCTGAGTATTGATGGATTATGATTCATATTGTGATTTGTGAGGATTCTTAGATAAGTAGAGAGACATTTTATATTGATGATGATGATGATGATGTGTTGTTAGCATATATATTACTGACATTTGGAATTCTTATCGTGTTGACTAGGATTTAGCTTTTGAACTAATCTCGTGATCTTGTTGATATTGATAAAAATAGAATTGAAATGATGTTGAAATTTTAGACAAATGATAACATTGTTTTGTTAAGATGATGATTTAGTTATATGAGGATGGTTATTGATTTATGTGTGTATATTTTATCTTTGATGTTTTGATGTGGCCATGAGGTCGAAAGAGGTATTGTGTGATTTTACAGGTAATTATATCACAACAATAAAAAGGGGATTGAAACCAACCACAATGGAATACTAAATGGATACAACGAAGGTCACCATGTTAAGTTGTGTATGTGTTATGTTTTGTTATTTGTTGTTAGGGGGTTCCCATGGGGGGGATGACCACCAATTGTGACCATGGGATTTTGTGCAATTCCTTCCATTTTCTTTTATTTATTGTAGAATATGTGAATTATCTTTTGATGTAATTTATTTAATCATTGATTATTAATGTGCCTTTATTAAGTGAATTAATCATGTTATTAATTCATTTGTGGATGTGACAAAAGGGTTCATTTATTAGATTAGTTGGTCATTAGCATTTTGTGGTTTTGATTGAGTGTATGTTACTTTGAGTGTTGTACACTCTACATTACTTGGAAAATTCAGATTTGAGCTTAAGGGCCATTTTCAGAGGCTTGTGGGACAAGTTAAGCTTGTCCCACACATCTTAATTTATTATACTAACCCTACCTATGGATTGGGGGGTAAAAATAGACACCATTATGTGTTTTGTAAGACAAAAAGTGACATTTATTGCACTTTTCTTACATGGGTTTTAAAATTATTTCCTTAGGGGCCATGGTTTTGGATTGTGTGTAAGAGGCTTGTAATTTCTCCCAACCACCAATTTATTCTGCATTAGGTTTGAGATTTGAGTTGTTATGTGGAGTTGAAGATAAGTGATGTGGCATCCTACATGAGCCACCTCACCCTCCTCTTCCCTTTTTATATATATGAAATTTTATTTGTTTGTTTAGGGGTTACTTCATTTTGTTTTTGCTCTTGTAATTTTTGGAGTTGGAGAGTTTTGGAGTGCTTGTTGAATTTTTGGAGTTTTGGAGTTGGATTGAGCTTGAAGGAGCTTGGTGTGTGACTCTTTGATCAAGTTCTACCATGGAAAGGTAGGAACTACACCCTTGTTTTAATTGTTTTCTTTTATATGTGTATACTTATGTGTAAATGAATGGTTTGTATACTTGTTGGGTTCATGGGTAGAATGCCTAAGTATGGTGTAGGAGAAGGCTATGGGGATTTTATATGTAAGGAGGCATAAGAGTTCATTTCATGTTTTTGGGAGGGAGTTGGGTTGGGTGCCCCACCTTGGATAAGAGAATGCTTGCATTCCTTACTTGGTTCTTTTGAGGGAGACATAAGAGTTTGTAGGGAGACATAAGAGTTTGTAGGGAGGCATAAGAGAATGTGGGAGGTATAAGACGATCTTGAGGGAGGAATAAGAGTTGTGTAGGGGTTTTGAGTTGTATTTTTGAGGGCTTTAAGGTGGGAAACTAATCCCATTAGGAGGCATAAGTGATATCCCGATAGATCCTTGCTCCATTGGCTTTGCATTTTGAAGCGTTTTGTATAATATTAATTTCCTTTTTATATTTGTATGTTGTGTTGAATGTGTTTTGAAATGGTTGTGAAAATTGGTATTGTGTTGTGGAATATTTGTGATAGTTTCATGAGTTGGATCCATCATTTATTACTTTTTGGTTGGGGCTCGGGGGCCAATGAGGAGGATAGCTTCTTCTCCTCATTGGATTATTGGTTGGGTGGAGAGTGTTTCCTCTCCCCCATTTTTGGTTGTTTTGATTAAAGTGAAGAAATGGTGGAGCTCTTGTTGAAGAATTTGGGATTTGGAGCATTTGTTGAAGTAAAAAACAACCCTTCATTGTAGAAATATTCTTGTAATTCCCACTTAAGGTGGAAGACTAGTAGACTTGTATTTAAAAGAAAAGTTGCTTTGCAAGTTTTATTTACCAAGTTGTAATATCATATTTGAAGGAATTTCATTAAAGAATGTGTCTTTCCTTTCTCTTCAAATTAGTTGTATGTAAAGGAATGAATTAAATGGATATCATGTTTAAATTTTACCTTGTGTTGAAAGAAAAGAAAGTTGCAAATCTTAATGTTTGATCACAATGTGAATTAGGAGGTTGTCATAGCCTTATTCTGGGTTGAAATAGTTAAACACTCTTTGGTTTTGATATATTTAAAGTTAAGTTTTCCTTTGATATCTATGTTATTTTATACATTCATTTTTTGAGTTCTCTAGCCTACACAGTGACCGAAATTAGTTAGTCTTAACCGGCGTTAGTGTACTTAGTACCGACATCGGTCATTTGTTTCATATTGCAGTATTTAAAATGTTAACTCCAAGTTTAGTTATCAACTTAAATGATATCATGACTTGCAAAAACAACCTTAAATTCAATGAATAATTTTTGGAAAAGTCATTTAGATAAGTGTGAATCACAAAATATTGAAGATATGTCAAAATTTATAAAATAGACTCATCGAAAGTAACCGCTCGGCATCACCGAATGAACCATCTCAAATATTTACGTAAGTGACATTAGTCACTTTAGATACTACACCAATTTCATTTCTGCAAACTTGACAATCATTTGTTGTGCCCTTGTTTATATCGATGCTTCTGAGACTGTTATGCTTTCTTAAAATTGAATAAGAAGTTGCTCATGGAATTAATCTCTTACCCCTACATTTAAAAAAATATTCTAAAAAATTACCATTAACATAAGAACCGACATTGGTAGAATAGTAGTTAGTGGTTACTACGGTTGGTCAAGAGACCACCATCGGTCACCTGTGTGTGGATTTTTATTTTTAAAAATGTAATTCAAACTAAACCATTGGCTCTTATGGATCTAGACTTCACCTAAAAGTATATCAATCTTGTCAGGGTCGTATATGCTTGTTTGGACCCATACTCTAACTTGTATATAGGGATTTAAATGCATAAAACTATTGATTTACAAAATGGTGTTTTTCCCATCAATGAAAACAAAAAAAGAGAACTAATCAACAATAGATCTCAACCAGATCTAGGATAGATGCTTGCATTGCAATAAATAACTAAGAATACATGATTAAATCTAAGATTCAACTATTCTAAAGGAGAATCCAAATGGATGGATCCCCTTATTCTTGCACATTAGATCTAAGAAGACTCCTTCATGATTTTCCCTTGATCCATGGTATCCACTCCTTCAACCTACAAACCAAAGAGAAACAAATGAATGAGCTTAGGATAAGAAATACTTAAGAAGACTCCCTTAAGGATGATTAGGGCTTCCTTTAGGTAGATCTAATCTTGTGGTCCCTATTGATTTGATCCAAGGGTTAAGAATCAACCCTACAATTGTTAGGTGAGAATATTCATATTATGATTGTAAATTTTAAATAAATCAAATGTATGTGTAATTGGGTGAATGGGGCCACTTAGGGATCTAGTGTATTAAGTTAGAAATGTAACCCTTCTAGTAGGTTCAGTGTATGATTCAATGGAAATTAAATAAAATAATTTAAGATAACTAAGGTAACTAAGGATAAGGGTTTATTAAATGTGGATTGAATGTTAATTCCCAAGAGGGAAACTATTTAACCTAGTAAGAGAAATTAATGGACACTTATCTAGTGATGATAATTAAATTGACATTAGAACTGGATTAAGAATATTTAATTAATAATCTAGACTGGATCTATCATATGAAATGTAACATTTTTGGTAGGAATTAATTAAATATATATTAGGGTTTGACATCCTTGTAAACTTAAAAAAAAAAAATTTGTCGCAACTTTCTAGATAGTTATTTAAGGATTAATGTGGTTTTAGAACATCAAAAATTGGGGCATTACACTTGGTATCAAAGCCATGGGTTCAACGTTGGGACCCCAGGCACACTTTGAAACATAAGACATAATAAGAAAACTTAGTGCAACTCTAAACCTAGATCACACAACTTTGCATGATATTTTAAATGAAGAAAACCTAGAAAACTTAAACAAAAACTATATTGATGAACTAACTCTCGCCTTGGTTTGTGCAGGAGGCACGAACCAGACGAGGGGTTCTTGCATGTTGACCTAGACTTACCACCCCCAATCGGAAGTAACATCCACATTTCCTCAAATACTTCATACATTACATGATAATAATACCACTATACGTGGGGGATATTTAGGTGGGAGACCTAGCCGGAAAGAAAGAGAGCCATCAGTAGAGGCTCATGCACTTCTCGAAAAAGTGATAAATATAGGATAGAGAACTCCCACTCAAAGTTAGCCGGATGAGAGTTACCACAAGAGAGGGCACGGAAATAGGCTATAGGACACAAGGAAAGATCTAGAAGCCCTAAGCATCGGGATGATCAAGTTGAGAGACCTAGAGGTAGGAAGTCTATAGCGAAGATCACATCAGAGAGATCCTAAAACTCCATCCATCTCATTTTGTTGGGGAAACTAGGGGATTTTAGGTAGAGGCATGGTTGGTCAACTTGAGTGGATGCTTTAAGATATGTTTGTGTACCAATGAACACACATTTGTCATCCACTTTTGAGCGAGAGATGAGGTTTGGTGGAGAACTAAGGAGAAGAAGGTATATGTGGATTCTAGATACAGTCACTTGAGAGATCTTAGATAGTCATTTGGGATCTCTTTGAGGATCAATTCAGGAGTATATACTTATCTAGGAGGTTCATTCAACAGAGGATAGATAGATGAGTTCCATGACCTACGTCAAGCATCCATGACAGGTGGCGAGTATGAGAGTCACTTCTTAGACCTACTTCAGTATGTAGACTACATGCAGGATGAGCAGGTGAGGATCCATAGGTTCATCAGGGGCCTGCATTTAGACATTGGAGGGGCAGTGTGTATTCATTTTCCAAAAACACTAGTAGAGAGGCCATTGATAAGGCCTACATACATTGAGAGGAGACTAGGGGAAGATGCAATAGGCCAAAGATAGAGTGCAGAGTCATATCCAGCAGATGCAGGATAACAGATCGAGGGGGTCAGCTCCTCCTCCTCATGGTGGACATGGTTCTACATAGTCTTCATTCAGACAACAACCACCTCAAGTAAAACAAAAACATACTTGAACTCCATTTAGGCCTCCACAGAGATTCGATGCTCAGAGGGGATGCAATATGGGACCTCCTCCTAGGGGACCAGTCAAGACTCAGGCACCGCCTAGAGCTTAGTCGTGAAGAGCTTGTCAATAGCAA
Source organism: Taxus wallichiana var. yunnanensis (assembly GCA_018340775.1). Classification (NCBI taxonomy): domain Eukaryota; kingdom Viridiplantae; phylum Streptophyta; class Pinopsida; order Cupressales; family Taxaceae; genus Taxus; species Taxus wallichiana. The sequence goes on from CM031242.1 coordinate 447,577,096, forward strand.
CCTAAAAAATCTATAGCAGGATCATCAATGATCCACGGCATAGACCACTATAGTACCTGCAGGAGCCGCTTCTCATTGGAGGGGACCAGTAGTTACTATGGGTGCAAAGTACTTGGGCATCATTGGAGAGAGTTCCCTTAGAACCCTAATAATTGGGGTAAGGAACATGTTTCAGAGCCTATAGTAGGTGACATGATTAGGAACCATAGGATATATGCACGGGTCAGAACCACCGGGTAGAGCACTAGAGCATGGTGATTGAGATGACAGGTAGCATTGATGGCATTTCTATTCCTATTTTATATTATTCAGGATCCTCAAATTCCTTTATTTCACCATTTATAGTAGAGCAATGCAATTTGGTTGAAGTTAGGTAGATTCGTAGTTGGGATGTGGAGATGGCTTCTAGAGCCAAGCTCATAGTGAACTCCTTAGTCAAACAGGTGCATCCTTTAACTAAGACCCTTTTCCTCGACTTTGGATCTTCATATCCTTCCATTGGGTTCCTATGGGATTATTTTGGGCATGGATTGGTTATCTACACAAATTGATAGGGTTGATTGATACAATATGGTAATATCATGTGTAAATTATTTGGGAGTGGAGTCAGTTATAGTTGGAGTCGGAGACCCACCTCTATTCGCACCAAATCTACTATGCATATTAAGTTATGTGCATGAAAAGGTTTCCAGTTGTATACTATCACGGTTAGTGACAGATCTAAGGATGATTCTTGTGGGCAGTCACTTGAGATAATCATATCTTAAGGGATTTTTCATATGTCTTTTCAGGGTAGCTTCTGAAGTTACCTCCCCCACATGAGATAGATTTTCACATTGATTTGGTTCCAAGAGCAGATCCTATCTCACGAGCACCTTATAGGATGACGAACCCTAAGATCTGTGAGCTCAAGTTGTAGATTGAGGTCCTTCTAGAGAAATACCTAATCTATCATAGTGTATCCCTTTGGGGTGCACTGGTGATTTTTGTAAAGAAGAAGGATGAATCTCTATGATTTTGTATTGATTATTGTGTCGGTGAAAAAATAACAATCAAGAATTGTTACCCCCTTCCACGTATTGATGATTTGTTTGATCATATGAAGGGGGCACAATATTTTCTAAGATATATCTTAAGTCTAGATACCATCAGCTAAGGATCACAAAGGTAGATATTCATAAGACAACCTTCCATATGAGATATGGCCACTACGAGTTCACAGTAGTGCCTTTTGGTCTGACGAATGCCCCCACAGTATTCATGAGTTTGATGAATGGGGTATTCCAGACATTTTTAGATCACTTCATGCTCATATTTATTGATGAAATGTTTTTTACAAACGCACACGTGAGGAGCATGAGGAGCACCTTTGTAAGGTCCTACAGTGTCTTCGTGAGTAGAAAATTTATGAGACCTTGGAGAAGTGTGCACTATTTTAGTCGGAGGTGCTATACTTGGGTCACATCATTTTTGGGAGGTATCATAGTCGATCCTTCAAAGATTTGAGCTATTATGGATTGGCCCGTTCCAACTAGTGTGATCGAGGTGTGTAGTTTTAAGGGGTTTAGAGGTTACTACAAGATTAGTTCAAGAATTTTCTCGGATTACGCACCCCATCACTTCCCTTTAGTGGAAAGGGAAGAATTTTGTTTGGTCCGATGGATGTGAGTAGGCCTTCACTACACTGAAGGGATGCCTTACGTCAGCATTGATTCTTGTTGTGCCAAACCCTTAGAGGGATTTCTTTGTGTGTATGGATGCTTCCTTGGAAGGATTAGGTGGGGTATTAATGTAGGAGGGCCATGTGGTTTCCTTTGAGTCTCGCAAAATCAAATATCATGAGCTCAATTATCCAACTCATGACCTTGAGCTTGCAGCAATTGTGTATGCTTTGGTTCGATGGATACATTTCCTTCTTGGTATAAGGTTTATTCTCTAGAACAAACCATTTGAGCTTACGTCACCACTTCACACAACCCAATCTCAACACTCATCGTTAGCGGCATTGGATGGAGTTGCTATGTAAGTACGACATGGAGATAGAGCATGTGAAGGGGAAAGAGAATGTTGTTGCTAATGCTTTAAGTAGACTAAGACATTTGGCTATGAGTACTTCAGTGGGTACAAATTTGTGGAGCAAGATTTAGCCATAGTTTCCATGATAGTTTCTACCTTGCAGAAGATCGGAGATTGAGGCTCGAGAGACCCCTTGAGGGAAGTTTTATTGTTTTACATTAGAGTTAGATGGACTTCCAATCAAATAGGACATATATATGTACCTAGGGATGGAGGTTTTAGATAAGATATCTTAGAAAAGTCTAATTGCACACCTTATTCAACCCATCTAGGGGTGAAGAAGATGCATGCCACCTTGAGATAGATTTATCATTCAATAGGCCTTCGAGAGATATATAGCTCATTTGTGTGACACTATTTAGAGTGTTAGAGGGTGAAGGTTGAGCATCAGCATCCATCCTTTGGCCTTTACCCACATACTTATGCCATATTGGAAACATGACACCATTTCCATGGACATCATAATAGGGATACCGACATTGAGATACCACCATGATGCCATCATGGTCACGGTGGATAGATTGACAAAAGTGGCTCATTTTTCTATGGTGAATACCACTTATACATCTAGTGAATTAGCGAGAGTGTACCTAGATGATATTTTTAGACTACAGAGATTCCACGTGAAGATCATTTGCACTATGATCCCTTATACACATCATACTTCTAGACTATTATGACCCGAGGCCCTTAGGATGAGCATCAACTTACACACAACATATCATCTAGAGAAAATGGGACAGAATAAGTGGGTAAATCATATTTTAGAGGATATACTTCGGATGTACGTCATGGATCTTTAGATTGAGGTGGGGGGATTACTTATATTTCATGGATTTTTCCTACAACAAAAATTTTTAGAGTTTGTTTGGCATGGTTCCTTTTTAGGAATTGTATGGCAGAGAGTGTAGGACACTGTTGAGTTGGGAAAGATTGGAGGATAGAGTATCTCTTGGACCGACATTGTTACAAGACACACGAGCAAAAGGTTGTTTTTGTCTAACACGAGGTTGTAGCGAGGCACATGAGAGGTAGAAGAAGTATGCAGATCAGACGTGAGTTGACCATAGTTATGAGGTCAGCACGAAGGTGTTTCTTCGTTATGTAGATCATAGGAATGTTGACCGTAGTTATGAGGTGAGAAAAAATGTGTTTCTTCATGTCAGACCTCATAAGAGTCATATCCGTTACGGAAAAGGCTCTAAGTTGTCGCCTAGATTTTTGGGTCCATTCAGATCTTGGAGTGGATCGGTCCCTTAGCTTATCATCTAGCCTTGCCATCCAGCTTGTCTTGCGCATGTGATGAATTTCATGTATTTTTCTTAAGAGATATATCCCAGATCCATCTCATGTATTGGATTGGACCACACTGCAAGTGAAGGAGCAGGGGCACATGATGGTGGAGCCTTTATGTATTTTAGAGCACAATATCGTGGCCCTTTGAGGCTGAGAGAGATTGATCGGTATAGTATGGTGTGACTATTGCTACATGGGAGGATTTTATGTTGCTATGAGTCCAGTTCCCTCACCTATTTCAGTGACTTCCAAAAGGTATTCAATTTTAAGGAGAGGGGGATGTAGTACCCAATCCTCTTCGACACTTATTATATTTTGATTTTGATTACAGTTGACTATAGACATGGATATTATTGTATCATTTTGGTTTAGCATGATGTTAGATGATAGAGGTATTCTGACTATTATTGGATTGTGATTCATAGTATGATTTGTGTGGATTCTTAGAGACATAGAGATATTTTATATTGATGAGGATGATGTGTTGTTAGTATATATATTACTGACATTTGAAATTCTCATCATGTTGACTATGATTTAACATTTGAACTAATCTCGTGATCTTGTTGATATTGATGAAATGGTAGAATTGAGATGTTGTTGAAATTTTAGACAAATGATAGCATTGTTTAGTTGAGATGATGATTTAGTTATATGATTATTTTTATTGATTAATGTGTGTATATTTTATCTTTGATGTGTTTGATGTGGAAACAAGGCTAAAGAAGGTATTGTGTGATTTTACAGGTAATTATATCACAACAATCAAAAGGGGGTTAGGAGACCAACCACGATGGAATACTTGATGGATATAATGATGGTCAGCATGACAAGTTGTGTAATGTTTGATGTTGTGTTATTAGCTTCTTAAGGGGTCCCCATGGCGGTTATGACCTCAATTGTGACCATGGGCTTTGTGTGTAATTATTTCCCTTTTCTTTTATTTAATTATGGAGTATGTGATTTAATTTGTGATGTAATTCATTTTTATCATTGTTGATTAATGTTCCTTAATTAAGTGGGTTAATCATATTTATTAATTTAAATAAGGATATGATAAAAGGGTCCATTTATTAGAGTAGTTGGTCCTTTGGATCTTGTTTTTAAGTTTAGTGTATGTGACTTTGAGTGTTGTACACCCTACCTTACTTGGGAAATTCGGATTTGGGCTTAAGGGTCATTTTTGGAGGCTTGTGGGACAAGTTAAGCTTGTCCCACACCTCTTAATTTCATATACCAACCCTACCTATGGATTGGGGGTCAAAAATAGACCCCATTATGTGTTTTGTAAGGCAAAAAGTGACATTTATTGCACTTTTATTACATGGGTTTCAATTGTGTCCATAAGGGGTGTGGATATGTGTTGAGTACCTAAGAAGCTTGTTATTTCTCTCGAACCACCAATTTAATGTGCTTTGGGGTTGAAGTTTGACTTGTGATGTGGAGTTGAGGATAAGTGATGTGGCATCCTACATGGATCCACCTCACCCTCCTCTCCTCTTTTATGTATATGCAAGTTTATTTGTTTGTTTGGGGGTTACTTCATTTTATTGTGCATGTGTATTTTTGGAGTGTTTGTTTAAGTCTTGGACGTTGTTGGAGTTCGAATGCACTTGAAGGAGATTGGAGTGTGATTCTTTGATCAAGTTCTTACTATGGAATTGTAGGAGCTACACTCTTTTTACTTGTTTGTTTTTATATGTATGTATTGGACAGTTTGTGTGCTTGTTGGGATCTCGGGTACAATGCCCAAGTATGGTTTAGGAGAATGCTATGGCTATTTTCTATTGTAGGGAGGCATAAGAGTTTATTTCATGTTTTGGGAGAGATTTGGGTTGGGTTCCCCACCTTTGATAAGAAAATGCTTGCATTTCTTACTTGGTTCTTTGAGGGAGACATAAGAGATTGTAGGGAGGAATAAGAGAATGTGAGAGACATAAGAATATCTTGAGGAAGTAATAAGAGTCATGTAGGGGTTTTGAGATGTATATTGAAGGGTTTTAAGGTGGGCACATAATCCCATTGGGAGGCATAAGTGATATCTCCATAGAATCCTTGCTCCATTGGCCTTGCATTTTCAAACCTTGTGTATTATTAAAATTTCATGCTTGTAATTGTTATAGTTTGTTTGAGTATGTGTTAAATGGTTGTGATATTTTATATTGTGATGTGGAAGTATTGTGTTAGTTGGCATGAGTTGTATCCATTCATTATTGCACTTTTTTTGGGGCTCGGGGGCGATGAGGAGGACAATTTCTTATCCTCATTGGATTATTGGTTGGGTGGAGAGTATTTCCTCTCCCCAATTTTTGTTGTTGTGATTGAAGTGAAGAAATTGTGGAGCTCTTGTTGAAGATTTGGGATTTGGAGCATTTTTGAAGTCAAAAGAAATCCTTCATTGTAGAAACCTTTCTTGTAATTCCCACTTAAGGTGGAAGGCTAGTAGACTTACATTTAAAAGAAAAGTTGTATTGTATATTTGTTTATTAAGTTGTAATGTATTGTTGGAAAGAAAGCTCTTTGAATTGTAAGAAATGAGCTATGCTCAAAGAAAAATAAATTTCATAGTTACTTGTAGGAGTTATATTATTGTAAATAATGAAGGAAAAAATTGGAAGTTGTAAATCATTGAGAACATATCCTTAGTAAATCTTAAGCTGTATTATAGTTGCTTGTGATTTCCATGAATAAATTATATTAGTTGAAATGGAAGGATGAACTAAGTTATAATAAGTTACTGTGTTGAAAGATTAAATTCTTGTTGTGAAAAGGAAAACCATGATACTAGAAATAGATTAATTTTTATTCCTTCATTTGAGCTTGAAAGAAATTTCATTGGAAAAGTAACCTTGTAGTTGTTTTCTTGTTATTATTGAAATAGAAAATATTTGAGTTTAGTAATTTAAGCCATGGAATTAATAAATGGTTTAACCCTTCAACTAGAGACTTTAGGCACATAAATTCAAGCTAAGGATAAACTTTAAATCACTCTAGTAAAAATTTTTTTTTGAAAAATTACGGAATTGATGGTTCTATTTTTGAAGAATAAGACCCTCACATTGTGCGGTGTGACATCTCTAAATTGCCAACCTAATCGAAGCAAGTAGTCTCGAACCGCCACCCAGACAAGGCGACAGTTTACGAATCGTCACGTAGGTTGGGAAGCGAGTCCCAAGACTCTTTGTCTGTTTTAGGTGGTAGTTTCATCACTTTCGAGTGGAAAAATTAAAATCCGTGATTGTGCAATTTTTAACTTGATTTAATTAAAATCTAAGTCTATAAAATGTAAAAAGAAACTACTAGCAAACCATAAGGGAATAAACTCATTGTTTGAAGCATGTAAATCCTTGAATGAGCATATAAATGTATTAAATCTTATAGATTAAATGGAAATAAGGTTTTTCCAAATGGAGAAATAAAAATAGAAATAACTAAATAACTACTCTAGATTTAGGGTAGAAACCTCTACAATCAACAAATGGAATACATTGCTTTAATAAATCCATAAAATAAACTATGCTAAGTTTGATCCTAATGAATCCATGCATGGCTTCTTCCTTCCTTGTTTTCATGGCATCGACTCCTTGAACCCGCAAATTAAAGAAAAGAAAAAATATTTAATAAAACTCCATAAGGATGGTTAGGGTTAACTTGGAACTCTAAGATCTAGTTGCCACAACTGATTTGATCCAAGGGTTAAGAATAATCCCTAAAATTGTTAGGTAATAATGAATATTATGGACTATTAAATAATTTAAATGTGTGTGAGATGGGTGAATAGGGCCACTTAATACCCTTGTATGTTAAGTTGCTTATGTAACTCTTCTAGTATATTTTTAGTGAATGATTATATGGAAACATTAAAGCTAGTAATTTAAGGGAACTAAAGTAACTAAGGTTAAGGGTTTAATTATTGTGGGTTTGAATATTAATTTGAGAAGGGGAAACTATTTAACCAAGTAAAATAAATTAATGGACACTTTGCTAGCGAATTGTAATTAAATTGACATTAGAAATGGAATAAGAATATTTAATTATTAATCTAGACCTGATCCATCCATTGTAATGTAGAAAATTGTTGGTAGGAATTAATTAAACGTATTATAAGGTTTGACACCCTTACAATCTTAAACAAAAAAAATAAAATTCTGCAACTTTCCAGATGATTATTAAGTTTTAATGTTGTTTTTTAATGATGAAATTTGTGGGCGTTACACATACTCTATATGGATTAAGAAAAAGACACTTTACATTTTATTAGAGGTAGCATAAATCTTTAAATTGAAGATATAAAATAAGATACATATAATAAGTGTGAATTTTCACACACATTCTACGCTAGTATATTTAGTTTCCAAACAGATATCCACCTATTAGTTTGTAAAATCATTCAATGATATATAAAAATATGCGATTCACTATTTATTTCACCAAATTATATGAAGAGTATTTGAAATACCTTGATTATATATTAAAGCCTCTAACATTCAAAAACACATACTTAATTGATTTATTCCATAATAGTTTGAAATGTTGGCAAAAATATCTTTCTAAAATCTAATCTTGTATACAACAAAATTAAACAACCTTATGAAGGAAAGAAAAATCAATAATATTATAGAGGAAAGGAATATTAACATTTGTAAAATCAATTGGTTACAAAATTTAGTTTCTTTAGTCCTTGTCTCCATGACCTATGTAAATGAGCTTCAAGAATTTTGATTCTTTATTTTAAAGAAATGGATATGTAAAATATAATTGGATCAAATTGCACTATAACTACTACACAACATGAACCTTTACCATATGCAATGAAATTTCTAAACTGAAAAATAAACAAGGCCACATTAAAAACGTAACAAGACATAGTGAAATTGTTTTTGCCCTTTAGCTAGGACACATATACATTGAAATGAACCAAAAACATTAGAAAATAAAACTTCGCTTATTAAAAAAACCAACATGTGAATTCAAGAAACAATTGGAAAAATCCATAAATGATTGCGAATTTTAATAACTAAAACTCTTTACTAAATATTTCTACATCGATACATTAAAACAAAAATTGTTGATTAAAAAAACATTTTATTTAAATTATAAACTATAAGATAAAGAAAAGATTTTTTTAAGATCATAATGCAAATGTCTTGCTTTGAAATATATATGTAGTATATGGAACATCCTCTTCATATATAAAAGGAGATACTTTTAAGAGTTTCTAATCTTAAAAAGTATATTATATCCTCTGTAAAATTTTAACATTAAATCAAATGGAAATATTCCAAACAGAAAATGAAATAAACCTTTTATATTTTTATATGCCCGCAAATCGTTCAAGGGCTGTAATTTTGTCTTTATCCTCCCTGTTATATCGAATTTCATGCTTGAAGTCAGAGAATATGAAAGGCTTGTAACGCCTTGGATTAATCTCCTCGTCCACAAGCTCTGCAGGAGCCCAAATCTTCTTATCATTTGGAAACACATAAAATAGAGCAATTGACATTCGATTGTCCATTCCTTGCAAACAACACGATGGTGTGAGCTGCGGTACCTGCCATTACTCCATGCCTGCAATCATATAAGTTTATAACCCACACTTATTATATACCGCACAGACATAGTTTTGGAAAAACTGCACCTGGCTTATAATGAAACAATTACTAATTTGGCATGACCTTAAGGGAGTCCCCCACATTGACAACAAGGGTATTTGATACTGGCTTTACGGTTAACCACTTTCCTTCTTTGGATCGAATCTCAAGCCCTTCCTTTTCGTCTCCCAACATAATAGTGAGGCAACTCCCGTCTGCGTGAGACAACAAAGCCTTCTCTCCGATAGATTTTCCATTAGATGAATACCCGTTTATACGCAAATAGGCTTCGCAATTTTCGAAATCAGATTTGTAAAATTTCTCAACATCTAGATCATGGCTCGCAAGAATTACTTTCATGATTTTTGACGCCAACTCTATTGCAGATGAACTGTATTTCCCAATCGTATCACTATAAACCAATAACACCATAATCTAATAGATAAGACATATATCTGGGGAGATCTTCGGTAGAGTGAAAAGAAAAGAAAGAAATCAATTACATACCAGAAGATTGAGTTTCCTTGTTCGGGCCATATCCTTGCAGACTTGTTTTGGACTGAATCCGAATTGGTCAAGTCAGGGAAGCAGAAGGTTTCATAGGAAGGTGGCACAGCAGGCATGCAGAAAGTAACTTTCGAATGGATAAGAATTTGTGGCTGTCTTTAGCCTCCGTGGGCATGGACAATAATCCCTTCGCAACAGTTTGAACTTTTTGCAGAAGATCTACTGGAATTCCATGGTTAACAAGGAAAAAAAAATCCCCATTCTCTGCAGGCGTCTCTGAGTTTGGTGACCTCAGGATTGTATTGACTATGATCTCCGAATTCTAATGGAAATTCTGAAATTTCAATTAGACGGAGATCGACTTCATTAACAGCGTTTTCGATGGGAGATTGTAGCGAGGAAGGCATGATGGCAGCTACACCACAGCAGACGCGGCTATTAAAGGGAATTCAGTTTTTAATAGAGTTGTGGATTGGAAGATTTCTTGGGCAAATCGCATACAGACCTCGAAAATTGGAATTGCTCGATTGCCTAGAAATATACGCATACAATATTGGGTGGACGTGAAAACAACATAGGAAATGACGTGAGGACTGAGGAGAGATAAAACTTTGTTTATTTGTTTCTTTATTCTGACTATGAAGATAATGCTATAAATAATTTGCGTGTGGTCGACACATAGCTTTCCGCCCAAATAATATATATTGTAAACTAGTATATTTATATTATATAATTAGCAATTATATGTGAGGTGTGGGATGATAATGCCGAAAGAGAGGTAATGGAAAAGAGAAGGAAAAAGATAAAAAAGAACGAAGTAGACAGAATGGAAAAAAGAAAAAAAGGGAAAAGGAAAGAGGAGTAGACAAAAAGAAATGACGTAAAATTGAAGGAAAGTAGAGTGTCTTTGAAAAAGAATAAAACTTAGATCTTAAATCTATAGTCAAAGGTAACTATAGAAAATAATCTAGAAATTTGGTGGTAAAAAAAAAAAGATGAAATTTGAAATAGCGGTTAATAAAATCAATTTGAAGGAATATGCGAAAGCGATGTTAATAGAGTTTGGAGGGGATATGGAAATTGTCAGAAAATGTGATAAAAGAACACTAGTAAAAAGATTTAGAATGATAAACATAAAAGAATAATATCGAGGTATAATCTAGTCACAAGTACTATTAGACGCGCTGACATAAGAGTGGTGCAAAAACTTGTGTACATGTTTACAAACAAACATAGATCCATTATGGTTTTTAATATAGTTGCAGATAATAGAAACCCAAACCAAAAGGGGTTATCGACAAAAAATATACATGTTATATACATGCTTGAATGTTATAATAAAGCCCTGGACATAATGGTAGAACTAGATGGAGAAGGAAGAGGCAAAGGAGTCAAGAGTAGGGTGACTCGAGATGAGGGAGAGAAGAGGGAAGGGAGCGAAGACGAAATTCTTCTTGTAGCTTGGACTACAACAGGGGAGTGAAGGACATGTGAGAGTAGCGGGTGAAAGAGAAAGCTAGAGAAATACGAAGGGAAGATAGAGATGGAACTCTTGACATAGCAGTGAATGTCATGCCCCATCTTTCTATTTTCCAATGTCTATCAGAACTTTGATGAAATGTAAGTCCTTCAGATTTGTGGATAGAAAAATCCCAAGCCATTTTGAGCGGTAGTTGTCTATGGACCCCTCTAGAAATGGGAGGAATTGAAACATGGAAGGGGTTGTTTGAATCCCAGGGAGCTCTGAGTAACGATCAAACCGAGATGACGACACAAAGACGCAGAGCTATAGAACCAAAGGATACTTCATAGACTATGTTGACAATAGAACTATTATCCCAATTTTACCCCACCAAAGAAAATTGATCAAACACGACCTCGTGTAGGAAAGAAATTCGAAGAATGGTTTCGTCGAACGAACCCATGATTCAAATCTAATGAACAGTTACAAGCGGGTTCTAGTATGGAGAAGTAGGGTTTGCGAAAGGAAGAAAAAATAGTGTCAAAGAAACCAGAGCTCTCGGGAGAAGAATGGGAAAAGGTAAAAGTCTTCGGGTTACGCAAATAATTGAAACGAGCCCTAAAATTGGCTAAGTATGGAAGAATCGGCGGAAGCCTCCACATGCCTCATTGGCGCATCTCTAAAGATTAATCTCAAAATAGTAGACTCAAATGAGCATGAATCTTCCACATGTCCCAGGCCCAAAAAAAGGATGGAGCTGGCCGTTGAAAAGTCTGAATAAGCGAAAGGAAACAAGTGTCAACTCAGCTCAATTTCAAGATGGGAGCCCAAGGCAGAGACTTAAACTTGTGCTAGCCCTCCACGTGGTCAATGGTCAACATAGGTCAAATTTGAAAGTGGGCCTAAATTGGTTAAGTATAAGAGTGCAGGCAGAAGGTGCCACATGTCTTAACGACGCTCCTTCAAAGATAAAATCCAAAGCGGGTTTTCAAATGAACACAGTCCTTCCAAGTGTCTGAGGTCCAAAAAAGGGACAGAGTCAGGGGGGTGAATATTCAAAGAAAAGGTAGGCTAGTAAAGGGAGCCAAGTGTCAGCACGGTGCTACTTCAAAATTAAAATTTGGGGCGGGTTTCCAAACAAGCGCAAAGCCTCCACGTGTCAGGGTCAGACTTTTGGCCCTGCCAAGAAAGGAGACTTAGGAAAATACAAAGGAGCCCAATGAGCTCGTGGAAGCCACCACATGTCAGTCCGGCATGATTTCAATAACATGAGGAAGGATCTGAATCTCCAAGATGTGTGAGGCTGCTTCACGAGACCCGATGAGAAAAACTCTTTAAACATATTGCACCCTCGACCCTAATCTTCAGATGGCCATATCTTTTGACTGGAAACTCATATTTGGGTGGGAGAAGAATTTTTGGAAACATCTTGACACCCTCTATGCCATGGAAACATAAAATATCATTCTTAACAGGATTTAGTGGGTGAAAAATGGGAAAATGTCTTCCAGGCCATTAATATAGAATCTGATTTCTTCAACTACTAGATTAGATTTTATTTGATTTGCCATTCTTCTTCCGTAGCATGTCAAGAAGAGATGGGGAACCAAAATCAACAAATTATAGGTAGATTTGAGAGGGGCATTGATTGATGGTGGTTTAGCTTTCAAAGCAGGATTCAATTCATATCTCAAGGTGGTTGAAGCAAGATTTGAATTCTTCCCTATCTTTCTCTCTCATTCTTCTATGTATTATACAGAGGGGCATATTTAAAAGTTTGATCGTTGTCTAAGCCTCCTCCCATGGCTTTGTAATGGTGTTCTCTTGCCTCTTTCCCACTGATGATATACCATGTAACATTTTAGAGCAATAAAATCTATTTCGTGATGCATTTGTCCATCCTTGGCTTATTTTGTTGTCTCTTCTTACCTCTCATCGTTATAGGGTATACTGTGCATAATATGATGTTTGTTTTAGGTTTTGGGAGCTGTGCTTAATGGGTTTTGAAGTGGTGTTCCATGTGAAATCTATCTCTTGTCCATGGTGCATTCTTTCCACCCTCTCCTCTACTCACCTCTCTCCACTTCAGGCAGTCAGATTTGTGATTCAACCACTTCCTTTTCTAGTGTATCACTGCTTAGTGTAGGCTCTTTCACCCTCTCTCTCTCTCTCTGTCCCCTTGGAATGGTTAGATTAGGATAGAATAGGTTCTACCTACACTGGAGTAGCTTGTGGCAGGTAGATTAGGAAGTAAGAACCGGATTTCTTCAGAGGTCCATCTCAAGTTTTGCAAGTCCCACAACTTGAGAGATGGTCCCATGTTGTGTAATCACACCGAATGCCCCACTTCACACCTAGGCCATTCGGGGGTGTTGTGATTCTGCACTAATAGTTTTGGCACGCCCGGTGGGACACTGAGGTTATATTTTCAATATTTCCAAAGGTGTCTCATTATCAACAACAAATCATAAGCCACCATGTGACCACACTAATAGTTTTGGCACAACCAGTGGGACGGGTCTGAAGCACCTTTCCACTTCATGTTAGCAGGTTGGTGTATTCCTATTAAGGTTTAGCCTTTTGAGGTATATGCAAGCACATCCGCTACTCCATCTGGTCAACAACCTCATCTCTAAATTTGTAGACCTTTTCCATCCATTTCCACCCATCTTCATTCACTTTTCTTTCCATATCTCCCATTTTTCTTCCATTTCATGAAGTTTTGCAATCATGTCTTCATTCCCTTCATGTAACTCACACTTACAATGTCAATGAAGTTCACCTCTAATGCATTTCTCAACTCCTCCAGATCAGCATTATAATCAGATCCGAGATCCATTATGCTTACCTATATGAGTAGTGTCAAAGTCATTTTGGCCATGGAGCTTATCAAGAACAACGAGACGTATACAAAGGTGAAAACTATGTGGAGAATGTTGGGTTGTTGTAGAAGATTCAAAGAATGGAGGCTAGCATGGTGCAATCCAGGGCTACAACACAGATGAAGGCATTTAGGATTAGTTTTATGACACCTTGTCCATGGGGAGGCCCTTTTCTAAGACATTATAGCCCTCAGGAGAAGATTGACTTCATGGTTGGAATGCCGCCTCAACTTGCATAGTGGATTGAGGAGATTGAGGCTTATGAGCTGGACACAAGACAACCTTGTCAATGGGTAAGTCCACCACCTCCTAGCTTTTCTTTTCCTCTTCCTCAATCTTTATCATTTCAGCAGTGTCATGAGTCAAGCCCCTCACTTTCTTCCCCAAGTGTTGACTTCCCTTCCCCATCTCCTAGTCTTCCACCTCATATTGATTCTTCTGCCCTTTTCCCTTCCAAGCAGTCATTCCCTCCAAACAAATAAGAAGTTCCACTCCCTCTCCACCAAAAACAATAAAAAAACTAGTTGAACCCCAACCTACCACTCCTCTTGCCTTCCCGATTCCATGTTAGGAAGAGACTCAAGAATCCATTCAAGGAGGACAGAGAAAGGGGAGGTACCCGACAGAGAAGAAATGATAGAAGATCTGAAGAGTTGGGTTTAAAAAGATCCCCTTGATGGTGAAACTAATATAGGAGGTCAATGTTCAAGAGACAGTGATGATGGGGCTGAGTTTGCGGCGAGAGAAGGAACAAAAACAACAAGAAGAATATCAACAATCTGTTTAATCTGAATATAGTGCCCCTAATGGTACTGTCATGCAAGAGAATGTTGATCTAATCCAAGCTACACAACCAGTTAAAGAGGAGGAACAATCAGCTCTAAGCCCCATTGAAGAGGAGCAGCTGGGAGAGATCAAATCAATGTTGAAGCCACTTAATGAAGAAAGCATCATTGAAGATTCTTTGCTTTCATTTTAAGGGCCTGATTTGATTGATGAACCCATGATGGAGGAGGACCATACAATTTCAGAGGCTCCAAGTGTGGAGCAGGCTACAGAAGAACCTTCAGTTCTTCCTCCCACTTCATCCCCTTTAATCTCTAATGTTGAAGAGGAGTTTGAGATTTCAAAATTCATGTTGGAGGATGAAGGGAACCATGGTGAGCAAGTTGTAGATTAGGAGGACACCATGGAGGAGGTCGAGCACATGCAACAAAACAACAAGGAGATAAAATCATTTACTACTCTATCACCTTCCTTCCAAGCATATGATCCTATTGCCATAAAGGAGGGCATTCAAGAATAGTAGCCTATGTCTCACAACATCCCTATGGAACCAAGGATGAAATATATGAGTCTTTCATGTTCTTCATAGGAGAAGGAAGAGAAAAGGCAAGAGGATGTCATCATCCCTCTCACACCATCTGTCTAAGAAGGTCCACAAAAAAATCCATTTTGGAGTTAAATTTCAGAGCAAAGGGCACATTCAAAGGATTAGACTATGTCGAATAAGGTACTTGGCTTCATTGGAGCCAAGAGAGAAGCCAGAACCAGTCATGCCCACTTCAGGGCATGAGGATGAGTTTCAAAGCACCAAGGGTCACCATTAGCACCTCTAGGAGTCCAATACCAATCAACTTGAGGAGGTATTTTTGGTTGATGTAGATACCTTGATGATTTGGGTGGAGGACCGGCTTATAGTCAGTTTTTCACTCATACAAGAAGCCATATTCAGTGTCAAATCATTTGCATGGCTACCACTTTTGAGAAAGGGAAACTATTTCTCCCTACATGTAGTAGGATTATTTTATCCTCTTTCTCTCTGGTTAGTGTAGGAGTAGGAGAAGACTTTGTTTTCCGCAGAGAAGAAGTGCTTGTGCGCACTCTGTATGTCTCATTTGAGGCATGTATGATTTTTTCTTTATATATAAGTTTTGTTCGCATTGGTCCAGAGCTACTAAGGCCGAGGCCCTTCAAGTATTCATGATGGAGAGTACCATAGCTATCTCAGTAACAGCTTGTTAGTTCCAAAACGAAACAAATACAGAGCAACTAAAAAATGTTTTCGAGATAATGCATTTTACGGGATAGGCTCGGGGGTCAGCATGTGCAAGCATTCGGGAGTCCATTTCATAAAAATGATTAGTACTAAGCTATCATTTTTGACTCCATGCCCAATGGATGATTCAAGGCCACTGGTCTCTTCATCTAGCAGACATATGTCCCTGTGAGTTACCAAATTGTTATCCCAATTTTGCACCCCACCAAAATTGATCAAAAATGACCACTCAATGCGGAAAGAAATTCAAAGAACTATTACATCAAACGAACCCATGCTTAAAATATAATGAACATGTTACAAAAAGTTCTATTATGGATAAGCAAGGTTTTGAAAGGAAGAAAATAGTGTCAAAGAAACCAAAATCTCTCGGGAGAGGAACATGACAAGATTTAAAGTCTTTGAGCTCTGTAAATAATTCAGAATGAGCCCCAAAATTGGCTAATTATGGAAGAATCAATGGAAACCTCCACATGCCTCATTGGCACATCTCCAAAGATTGAGCTCTAAAGGGAGGACTCAAATGAGCGTGAAGCTTCGACGTGTCCCGTGCCTAAAAAAAGGATGGAGCCGTTCGTTGAAAAGTCTGAACAAGCGGAAGGAAACAAGTGTCGGCTTGACACAATTTCAAGATGGGAGCCCAAGGTAGGGGCTCAAACTTGCGCCAGCCATTCATGTGGCCAATGGTCAACAAAGGTCAAATTCAAAAGTTGGGCCTAAATTTGTTAAGTATAAGAGTGCAGTGGAAGGCACCATGTGTCTTAACGACGCTCCTTCAAAGGTAAAATCTAAAGCGGGTTTTCAAATGAGTGCAAGCCTTCCATGTGTCCCAAGTCCAAAAAGGGACAGAGTCGGGGTTGAATAGTCAAAGCAAAGGTAGGCTAGTAGAGGGAGCCAAGTGTCAGCACAACGCTACTTCAAAAGTAAAATTTCATTCGGGTTTCCAAACAAGCACCAAGCCTCCACATGTCCAGGGTTAGAATTTTGGCCCGAGCAAGGAGATTTAGGAAATATACAAAGGAGCCCTAGGAGCTCACGAGAAGACATCATGTTTCATTCCGACATGATTTTAAGAGCACAAGGAAGGATTTGAATCTCCAAGATGCATGAGGCTACTTCATGGACCCGGTATGGACAAACTCTTTAAACATAGCACACCTGTGACCCTAATCTTCAGATGGTCATACCTTTTGACTGGAAACTTATATTTGGGTGGGAGAAGACGTTTAGAAACATCTCAACACCCTCTACACCATGGAAACATAAAATATAATTCTTAATACGCTTTAGTGGGTGAAAAAATGGGAAAATGTCTTGCAGGCCACTAATACAGAAACTGATTTCTTCAACTACCAGATTAGATTTTTTTTAATCTGTCATTCTTCTTCCTTAGCATGCCAAGAAGACATAGGGAACCATAATCAATAGGTTGTAGGAATATTTGAGAGGGGCATTGATTGATGGTGGTTGAGCTTTCAAAGTAGGATTCAATGCATATCTCAAGGTGGTTGAAGCAAGATACAAATTATTCCCTCTCTTTCTCTCTCATTACTCTATATATCATGCAGGAGGGGCATATTAAAAAGGTTGATCATTGTTTCTCCTCTACCCCCTCTCTTTCTTCCTTCGGGTAGAATGCGGAGTCTAATCCTCCTCCCATGGGTCTGTAATGGCATTTTCTTGCCTCTTTCCAACTGATGATGTATCATGTAACATTTTGGAGCAATAAAATATGTTTCATGGTGCATCTGTCCATCCTTAGATTATTTTGTTGTCTATTCTTACCTCTCGTAATTAGCAGGGTATATTGTGCATACTATGATGTTTGTTGTAGGTTCTAGGAGCTGTGCTTAATGGGTTTTGAAGTGGTGTTCCATGTGAAATCTATCTCTAGTCCGTGGTGCATTCTATCAACCATCTCCTCTACTCACCTCTCTCCATGTCAGGAAATCATATTTGTAATTAAACCACTTCCTTTTCTGGTGTATCACCACTTAGTGTAGGCTTTTTCACCCTCTCTCTCTCTCTGTCCCCTTGGAATGGTTAGATTAGGATATAATAGGTTTTTCCTACATTGGAGTAGCTTGTGGCAGGTAGATTAGGAAGAGAGAACTGGCTTTCTCGGGATGTCCATCTCATGTTTTGCAAGTCACACAGCTTGAGAGATGGTCCCATGTTGTGCAATCACACCGAATGCCCCACTTCACACCCAGGAAATTCGGGGTGCTTGTGATTCTTCACTAAAAAGAACTAGTAGCACCGTTGACAAGACCTTTATCAACGCACAAGTTTGCGGAAAGCATCACTTTCTTGTTGATGTAGATAAGAACCTTGGGCTTCAACTGATCATCCTTTGTGTCACTAGATGTGGAACATCTGGTCTTCTCAGCAATTGATTTGGCTATAGGAGAGTTAATGGATTTCAACATCATAAGGTTGTGCAAATCCACAAGGTCATTTTGAGTGAAAATATGAGGGGCATCTTTAAACTCAATTATTTCTTGTTTGAAAAGGGAGGAATCGGATCTTGACATAAGATTTTCCCAGTCCTAGATCAAAGGGACAAAGTTACAAATGTTAAGCAACAAGTTTTAAATGACACATGTGTGCGGGATTAAAGCCTTGTTGTCAGAAGCTACAATGAAGGGAGATGGATATGTTGAATTATCTGGCATAAAGAGGAATGTCCATAACCGAGGGAAGTTGGTGAGGTCGCCAACAAGTATCATAGATCTACTTCCAAATGTAGAAGTTTTAAAGTACGGGAAAACCTCCCTCACCGGTAGTTGATTCCGCAAGTAACTTAGGTCCGACTAAACTCATTTCATCAATTAAAATATATTTTATGTTCCCTAGGGATTCTTGGAGAGATGATAACGCTTGGCCCTCTAAGGGATTGAGTTTTTAATGGGAATTCGAGGTTTGCGTTTATTATTGAAGCTGAAATGCTTAAAGAAAGAACTCTGTTGGGGTGAACAAAAGGAGAGGTGAAATTGCCTTGTTGGATGAATAGGCAAATAAATAATTTAAAATGTTAATGAGGTATGACTTCCTAGTACCCGTAGTCCCCCAGTATAATAAATCTTAGTGTTGGAAGGTTGGATCTGTGTGTGAAGTGTTGAATAACTATGTCAAAAGCTTGTTGTTGTTCTGGAGATAAAGTTGAAGTAGGAGGGTCGAATCTGTTTTGGATGCAAGTTGAAACATGTTGTGCCTTATTTTCTTTGATGAAAGTGGCTCCAAGAGCCTTCAAAGAAACAATAATAGGATGTGCATTCCAATTTAGAAGGGTGTCAAATTCACGAAGCCCCAACATTTTCAAGTTTTCAAGGCATGATGTGTTCCTCGGGTGGAATTGAGACAAAACTTGTGAATCATATAGTTTCTCAACAGGAAGGGGGCTCGGCCTCAGACTTAGTGTCACTATCGGAGGTGTGGGATGGATATAATGTAGGTCATGCACTATGCCATGCCCAATAATTGTATCTGAACAAGCTCCAGTTAGAAATGGTTTCTTGATTTATTGAACCAATATCAATAGAAATCTTGCGGAAAGGTTTGTATAGGAGTTCAAACCAATGGAAAATATCAAAAGAGGGGGAATCCTTAGAAGGAATGCATTGAAATTTTTTGAATACCCGAACTATAACACGATGGGTATGAGTCTTCCACTTATCTCCCTTGTGAAATTTATTTTAACTCCAGACACATGTAACTCCAATGAGTGGAATGCTTTCCATGTTTCAAGGTGGGACCTTTTATGAATCTACAAGTAGGGATGTTTTTGCATCTTTACACTCTGCTTCAACCAATCTTCTTAAGATTTTTCTACCTACATTTAGCATCACAAAAGTGTGACTGCACATTACAAGTGGCAATTTGAGGAGCATGCAGCATGTTTCTTGTGCGCTAATGTCATGTTTAACCACACTCTTAGTTAACAATTTTTTATGGCTAAATTTGTAGGTAGATCAGGATCTAAACCCCTCAATAATCTGGAAAGCATTTAGTGGTATGTTTCTGACCTTTTTCCCACTTTGAAAGCATACTTAGTAATGTACTTGAGGAGAGCATGGCACGAAAGCACAAGTTGACAATCGATGTTGGCTCTCCATATGAATAACATTGTTGGATTTTGAGTGTTCAATCTATCATCATTCCTTAAAGGGAGGTGTTTAACTGAAGCACTGCCATCAACAAACAAAAAAGAAGTGTATCTATTCTCCCAAGGTTTTTGTATTGACATTGGAGGCGTTTATATTTTTTCTAAGGCAAGTATGCTTGGAACATTTCATGTGTTGTTGAACACGATTTATCAGCTCATCCAAATCTTGTAACAGGAAACTACAAGAACACCGAGATGAATCTAATAGAAAAGGGTCATCTTTGATATTCATGTGAATAAATTCCAAGTGAACGGAAGGAGGGCACATATTCCATGTAGATATGTACATATCAAAGTATTGTCTTGCTTTGTTTATAGATTCGATGTTTGACCATCGATGCCATCAACATCACGAAGTGCATTTAAGAATATGACTGTGCTGGTATTCTTTGGCACGAGGTGTTTCTGTAACACTTCTTCACAAAAATATGGTGAATCTTTGATGTAAGTAAGCAGTGACACAATGAGGGTAGCTAACAATGTTCATGGTCCTCTAGTGTTGCGCCACACAGAGGCCTCTCTAGAGAAACACCGGGTATGATGCTATGCGTTCTAGCCATTTTTGACTCTGTACTTAGAGAGAAGAAGAGTGTAGGTGCCCCCAATTACTCAATCATGTTTGAGACCTCCCCTCTACTCTTCAACCAAAAAGTTTGTGTCCTTTGTAGGTTTTTTTCGAATCTCATTAAACTTTGTGGAAGGAAATCATCGGGGGAATCATGTAGGTGTTTCCAAAGCGGCCTATAGTAGGGGGACACCATGTTCAAGGTTTAACCTCATAAATACTGCAGCTGTAGATTGGTTCCTATGTCTCATAATAAGGTTAAGCAAGTAGCACCGGAACCTAGGGTGTGAGCCAAAACAATCATCATGGTAGTGCATCGGTGGAGGGAATATTCGTGTATTTGAACATATTTCATGAGTGGTTGTTTAAAGTTGGAAACAAACTTGGAAAATCCATCAAGAAAAGGCCCTCCATGGTGTATTCATTAATTGGAAAATTACTCGACTTGAGGCTAGGCCAAGGTAAAAGGTACAGCCCGACCATTTGAAAGTAGGTATTGCTCGATCAAGTCCTCTTCTGCATGCCGAGTTTTTGGTTCGGAAGGAAAAAGGAGGATGTCTCCTCGGGATACTCGTTGGGGTTGGAGGGAGGGTTTTCAACACCCCGTGGCTTAAAGAAGTGAGAGGATGGTAGGTCTATAGGAATAGTTTTAAGGGAGGAGGACATTTTTAGGTTTTGACGGGAGAGAGGAAAGAGCCTCATTGTCAATAAGAACATCCTTATAGTAGGGGTCATGGATACTTTTATATTGAAGCACCTCATAAACACGGGACCTACTTACATAGAAGTTGTATTTTGTTTTTTGCATTCCATTCTTTTGAACTAAGAGGAGATCCAAATCTCCAAGCTAAAGGGAAGATATTTGGCAATGGAATAAATGTTTTGCAGGGAAACTTATTGTGTTCCTGAATATTTATATTGTCCCCAGGCATTTGTGTTACTTTCGAAACAATATTAATGTGAGAAATAAACATTTTCTCTACGAGTTAAATATTTGAGAACAACGGTGAGGGCCAAGATGTATATTGTTCCAAGAGGAGAAGTGATGTCCATTTCTTTCAGAATTGCATTTGATGCATGTGTATTTCCCTTCTTTGAAGGTAGTATTTATCTCGGGGTAGTTTTCAAGACAAATTAAGCAAGTGTGCATGTTTGATAAAAGATCCAATCTTTGGCAGAATCTGCGTTGGGCGTCCGCCCAACAAGGGACCACGTGGAAAGCTCTACGGAGCAGCATGGGGTGGGTGGAATCCTAGATGGAAGTTCGGAAAATGTGAAAGAGGCGGTCTTGCAAGAGAAAGAAAAGCAATCAAACTTGTTATTGGCTGACATCCTAGTTGAAATGTGAAGGGTGAATGATTGTAAGGAGAAATGTATTAGGATGAAGTAGATGGAGGGTAGTGTAGTGATGGTGTGGGCTGCATTTCGATGTTGTGGGCATGATGAAGATAAGGTTCGACACAAGTGGTGTGGTTAATGCCAAGAGGGAAAGGAAAATTTTCTGGTGTGGAAGGGAAAGTAGCAGGGGAAAACATGAAAGGGGACATGAAATAGTTTGGTTATGGGCAGAACTTATTGGGATATGTTTGCGCTAACGATAGTGTTCACACCGAGAAGCACTTGATTTTATTTTTGCGTAAGGCATAAATATTTCTTCTTTATTGTCACTGCTCTATGGTATGCATTGTAGAGAAAATAAAAACCCATGCAAATCACCAAAAACAAGGTGGCATAAGAGAAGATTCAAAGAGTAATAAATTATGTATGTAGATAAGGGGAAATCAATCCAAAAACCAATTGTAAATGTTTATCTTGTTCTAAATGTTTTCTATTTTGGTAGCTAAAGGCATTGAAACAAAAGGAAACCGATTTGTTGTTACATATATTTTGAAGGAAGAAATACAAGGTTGTGTATGTAGTTATTAGTTAGGAAAAAACATAGAGATCTTCATTTTTTTTTCTACATAGGTATTAAGAAGGAACAAGGTAGAAAGAAGAAAAAAATTTGTGTGAAACATAGACAAACCTTCAAGAAATGAATAAAGTGTTCCATAATGTTAGCATAAACTATATATATATATATATATATATATATATATATATATATATATATATATGGACCATACATTTTTTTCAATTACAAAAGAGTTTCCTCTACGATATAGATGCACATGTAAACCAATATTAACAACCATTAAATGGAATACTTTGAGAGTTATAGTCCATTAAAACATGCAGACAAAAAGCATATTACAAATGTACCAGTGAACAAGGGAAATATGAGCAAACAATGAAGAAACTAAAATATAGGAAAGTGTTATGGTGCTATGGAAAGGTAGAGTCAAGCAACAACTTTGGAATCGTTCAATTTAAGGGAGTCAAGTATGACACATTTCAGTTGTTTCTTTCCACGGAAAGTTTCCTTTTTCACGGAGAGAGTGAATTTGTAGTCATGGCCAATTATCTGGTTTGCAATTTTCGTTGTAGCCTTGTCATCTATGCATAATAGTTGGAGGTTTGTAGGTTGTGACACCCACAATTTCTTTAAGAGCTATGTCAAATGTTATTACTGATTGTAGCTCTCATGATTCATCTTTCAAGTTTATGTGGAGAGTGTACCTATATTCGCATTGATGCACATGAGACTTCTGACTTGCATAAAACCAAAAGATATTTTTCTGTTGGTTTCACTTTCTTTCAAAGATTATTTGTCACTTTGTTTGCAAGGGGGAAGGCCATGTAGTAGAAATTATCCATTGTTATGTATGTAATTATAGCTTTAAGCATAGCCCATTCATTATTGTCTATATTTCCCACTTAAAGTACTTCTCATGATGGTTGCCACTTGGTTTTTACCTCTCAAGAGGACCTAGAAATTTGTTTATTACTGAGACGGAGTTGCAATGATGTAATTTTTAGAGGTAACCCATCTTGTAGCATTTTATTTTCTAGAATATGAGGATTGACAAACCATTTTATCTGGAGACATTAATGTCATGGAAGTGTCGTTGAAACTCGAGACACGAGCCAATGTTACATGACTAATCTCGGGAGTTGTGGAATAGAAAGGAGTTCCTCAAGTTCTTGAGCAAGATCCTATAAATGTTGGCCCCATAAAGTTATAGTAACACTAAACCCTGACA
Organism: Taxus wallichiana var. yunnanensis; assembly: GCA_018340775.1. Classification (NCBI taxonomy): domain Eukaryota; kingdom Viridiplantae; phylum Streptophyta; class Pinopsida; order Cupressales; family Taxaceae; genus Taxus; species Taxus wallichiana. The sequence goes on from CM031242.1 coordinate 447,600,842, forward strand.
TGTCCTTCAATTGCAAGCTTCTTCATTTAGTTTCACTGTAATCATGCTTGCGAATAGTGGAGCAAGGAGAGATTGCTAAAACAATGCCAATAACGTCAATGAAGGACCCAACAAGTTTTGCGGTATATGTTTGATTTATCTGAATTGAAAGTTATGCAAATTTATTGTGGCATTATTGACAAGTAGCAAAGATACAATGGAAGACGATTGCAAGAATATCTCAAAGTCGTTATTAAGGTGATTATAACCTAGTTTTGCATTCCCTATCCTTCCATTTGTGATGGTGTATAACTTTCCAGCCTCAATTTGTCCAAAAAACATTGCTGCAATTTTGTTGAAGCATGTAATGCGTATTTCTCTGCCTTCACCATCCACAAAATCAAAGCTGAAATATGAGCCGCTGCCATTTACATTCTCCTATTCCCTTAAATTTGTTTTCCCAAGGAGCGACCTTGACAGAGACCATGTACGCATGGTTGTATTTAGTGCACTTATTTTTAGAGGTAACCTTGAACTGTTAGGAAGGCCAATTTTCTTTTGGGGAGGTGTTTGTGGGACCAAATTTCTATCGTCTCCATGATTTTTATTGGGATTTGATTGCTTTTCGCAAATGACATGGGAAGGAAGAGGAGTGGGAGCACCAATTTTTGGATGTGTTTCTATCACAATTTCCATTTCTGAGACAAGAACAGTCCTGCAAAGGATAAAAATGAAAAAGAACAAAAATTTAGTGAATATAAAAGAAATGAAAGCCGAGCATCCATGCATAAAGGAAAATGGATGCATACAATTCATGTTTTATCATTCTGCAAAGGGTTTTGCGCAAGCAGACAACGCTTCTCTCTTTTAAACATCCATCTGAAACTTGGCTTGAAAATTTCGAGGGCAATAGAGTTGTTTGAAAGTGCACACCATCGAAGAGATCCACACGATGTTAGAGCTCAGTGTTCAACACAGATCGTAGAGGAAAAATGTTCGAAGTTGGACAATTAGCTCTCCATCATGTACTACCCTCAATCAAAATAGAGATTCCACCATATGTCAAAGTTGTAGACATGATGAAGATCATTTTCAACATAGAGTGTGCTACGCAAAATGAGCTAAACCGTATTATAATATTTTTAAACTTTTTGGAAAATAAAACTTAACAAAAACGGAAATGTTTACATTTACGCTAGGGAAAGAAAAATTTGCATTGTCAGGTTGTGTGCAATGAGATCAACAAGTATATACAGATCAATATTTATACAAATGATATAATGCCAATTTTTTTAAATATATTTTTGTAATTTGTGGCACATATTGTATTATTTTGGCATCAATCTATTTTTTTCAAAAATGGGATATCCATCTTAGTCCTTGAGAACCTAGGACAAATATCCATCACCTCTTACTTGTTTCTATATTGATTCCAGGTGCAAGTATCCTCGTGTGGTAATTGGCATGCCTTCAAATTTTTCTACCACGAGTCATAATATTGAAAGAGATGTGGGGCCAAATATGTGGAGAGTACTTTGAAGCATTGTATTTTGTTTTATTACGCCGTAGGCGTTTTCACGGAGGGGATTTTTGCCGTTTTCGTCAACATGCTTCTCCAGCTCCTATTCCATTTTTGGCGCCCACATGTCTGTCCCGACCCTATTTTACTGCCACTCCATGCGCCGTGCGCGCCTCGTTTGTCTCTGTTGCCGTTTGCGTTTGTCATTGGCTCCTTCAACGGTGGTTCGGCTGTTATGGGGTGCGCGTGGAGATCTACCCTGCCATTTCCCTTGATTTCGTCTGCATCATCGGTGGCCATGCATGGAGATGGCTCTCTGTCATTGTGGGTTGCTTGCACCTGCCGTTTCCCTTCATTTTTCCTCCTGCATCATCGGTGGCCGCCCAAATTTTGAGGGTTTGCTTATTTAAATTGTGTGGCGGATGGTGGTCAGATACATTGACAGTGCAAAAGTTGTGAGGGTTTATTCCAGTCTATCTGCTGCAGTTTGGTTTACAGGTATTTACCTGGATTTCTGTTCTATCCATAGTATTTCTGCATTTGTTTTGATTATGGCTGTGATTCTTCTATGGCTTGCGTTGATTTTTTTCTTTTATTTGGTTGCAATGAACATGTTTTCATCACGTATTCTGTCAAACAGTTCACTTGTCTTCTCTTGGCTTCCACATTTTGCATACATGTGTAGTGCGGCAGTTGCAACTACAATATCTGATTAAATTCCTCTATCCTTTATGCTTTTTTGGCTGTTCATACCCTGTTCCACAGCTCCCATTTCAGCACAGGCTAGGAGTATATTAGAAAAAATATTTAAGGATCTTTTAATTAGAATTTTACCATGTAAATGAGGTCAGTTTTCCCTTCTGTATTTCCACCCTTGAACTACTCCCGCCCTGAAGCTGCAAATCTATAAAGAGAAATTATTAGGTGCACAACTGACCAAAATCTGACCCAAAAAGTACAGGTACGTAACAGAGTAGCATGAGAAAAGAGCCATTGATTTCAATTTCTGCACATCTTTCTTTCTGTGAATCATTGAATGAATTACAGAGATGCCTGCATCTAATGAGTTACAGAGATGCTTCAAGTTCCGGTTGATAGGCGTCCTCTCATCTTTAATAGCCACTTCACACTTTTATCCATGACAAATATTGTCTGTTCCTTCTATGGTACCGTCTTGTGTGTTTTTCCCAGGTCTATGTTTGTCCTCACCACAACCGAGTAGAAATTATTAGGTGCACAACCACTGACCAAAATATGACCCAAAAAGTACAAGATTTATAGATGAGAAAAGAGCCATCTTTCATTTCTGCGATCTTTCTTTATGAATCATTGAATTACAAAGATGGCTGCATTGAATGAGTTACAGTGCTTCACTTCATGAGCTCCTCTCATCTTTAATAGCCACTTCACACTTTTGGTTGAAAATATTGTCATGTACCGTTTTGTGTGTTTTTCAAGTCTATGTCTGTCCTCACCAACAGTTCCATAGTGTCTTTATACACTCTATGCGACTTCATATTTTAAAGTATTATAGTCTACTCATGAGCTAAAAATTAGAACACTATTTATAATAACATAGCTATTAAATTTGTAATTGTCTTGCTTTGACTTTTCCAATAGACGTGTTAACAAAAAGAAAAAGTTAATATGCTTTCGGGGTTCCACTCCTGTGTGGGTGCATTTTTTTGGGTTGTCTGCAGGCCATTGTAACAAAAACAACGAGACAGTTAATTTAATAACATCAGTTTTCTTTCTGAATAAATTCATTCCTGTGGCAGGGCAGTTCGAAGACATTTATTTCAGGCAATTTGTTGTAGTTTCTTTTACAGGTACTGCTTACCTAGCCTTTTCTTCTACTTTGGTCATGAGCATGCATATTTGAATTTCATACCCTATGTTTATGTTTTTCAGACTCTAATTCATGGTTAGAAATTCTACATTTCTTGTACCATCTTGTGTGTTTTTTATATTAGAACACTATTTATAATAACATGTTTTTCCCGATATCTACAAACTCTAATTCATGGTTAGAAATCCTTCATTTCTTGTACCATCTAGTGTGTTTTTCAGTGTCCGTGTTTGACCTCACCTCAATTCATAGCCCATAGTGTCAACAAGATTTATACACTCTATGCTACTTCATATTTTAAAGTATTACAGTCTACTCATGAGCTAAAAATTAGAACACTATTTATAATAACATAGTATTAAATTTGTAATTGTCTTGCTTTGAATTTTCCAATAGACGTGTCAACAAAGAAAAAGTTAATATGATTTCGGGGTTCCACTCACGTGTGGGTTAGAAATCCATTGATAGCAAAAAACAAGACAATTAATTTAATAACATCAGTTTTCTTTCTGAATAGATTCATTCCTGTGGTAGGGCAGTTTGAAGACATTTATTTCAAGCAATTTGCTGTAGTTTCTTTTACAGTCACTGCTTACTGGCCTTTTCTTCTACTTTGGTCATGAGCATGCATATTTGAATTTCATACCCTGTGTTTATGTTTTCAGACTCTAATTCATGGTTAGAAATTCTTCATTTCTTGTACCATCTTGTGTGTTTTTTTTTAAAATATTAGAACACTATTTATAATACGCTAATTTGTTTTATAATACTTTGCAACTAAACCTGTTGCACATAGCACCAAATTGTTTTTCCATCATCTTAAAAATATGTTTCTTATTTCGTTGCAGCTTAGTATATATTCATTCATTAAAGAAGTTCTAAGCATCCTATTTAGAAAATAGTTAAATAAACACAACTTCTACTATACAAGATTTCAACTATAGTACAACAGACCATCTCCATGGCAAATTCTTCAAAACTTGCGAGTTAAATGCCAACACAGTACCTGTTTATGTGCAGCCTTTCACATTGCTAACTTCGATGGGGTTTTGGAGATGCATTAGCTCTTGTTTTAGCTGCTTACATGCAAGACCAGAAGAAACACCCAATGACCATCAACATATCGAGGAGCCGCCACCAAATACAGTGGCGCTAGAAGTTGCACCACCCCCAGAAGACGTTGAGATGCCGAGAGGATCCGACTGAGGATCCGTTTGCCAGATGTTGTTCTTGTGCAGTTTATACTGACAAACACTTTATTGCAGAGATAGAGATGGTATAAAATACATTGTAAATAACAATTATGTTTTGCTTTACATTTAGAAATGTGGACTATGAGTCAAATGCTCGTGTACAAAGAAATTATATATATTTGTATGTGTAATTTATGTATTTGATAATAAATAAAAAAAACGTTAATATGCCCACTTTACATGCATCCGTTCATGATACATTGTAAATAACAATTATGTTATGTTTTACATTTACAAATGTGCAGTCTGGGTGACATGCTCGTGTCCAAATCAATTATATATATTTGTTTGATAATAACTACAAAATAATATGCATTTGTAAATTGTTGTAATGTTTTGTTAGGCATCATGTTACTATAGCCACTTTACATGCATTGTTTCATAGTAACCTTATTATAATACGCCTTATGTGTCAAATTGTGATAAGCTGTTATGTTTTACATTTACAAATGTGCAGTTCCCTCTATAATTTATACATTTCATAATGACTACAAAATAATATGCATTTCTAAATTGTTGTAATGTTTTGTTAGCCATCATGTTACTATAGCCGCTTTACATGCATTGGTTCGTAGTAGCCTTATTAAATACGCCTTATGTGTCAAATTGTGATAAGGTTTCCAAAATACTATAAGTATGACATATATTACTATTTATATATTTATTGCAGTTTGTGTGCAATCCATTCAAGCACGTTAAAGCTTCATAATGGCTGCTTCTAGCTCGGTGCCACCTGCTGAACCTGGACCTAACAATTTTCCTGCTAACCCGCAAAGTAAACTTGTTATAGTTCCTGCTAAGCCGGTCATTACTCCTATTAAAAATCTAAACCCATATCAGCCAAAGTGGACTATCAAAGGGCGAGTAACAAGGAAAGGGGTGTACACCAATTTGTCAACAACCGGGGCCCAGGGCATGTGTTTAGCTTTAATGTTAAAGATGCTGATGGATATAATGTTGTTGTGACAGCTTTTGGAAGTATAGCTCCCATTTTTTTTGAGGTTGTACAACGCGAAAGAGTCTACAATATATCCAATGGAAGTTTAAAATGTGCTAACCAACAGCGCAGCCAATGTGATTGTTTATGGGAAATTATCCTTAATAAAAACTCCATGCTATAGTTGTGTTCTGATGAGGACAGCGACATACCGTTTGACAATTTCCAATTTACAAAAATAGCTGCTATTAAGGATTCAGCTATTAATGCAAATGTTGATGTCATTGGAATAGTGGAGAGTATTTCAGAAACTTCTTCTATCCACCAGCCAAATGGAACAATAGCTAAAAAATGTGCCATTTCCATATGTGATGCTTCTAACCATTCTATTGACATTACACTGTGGGGGGCTTTCTATGAAAATGAAGGGCCGTTATTGCATGATTTGTACCAATGTAGACACAGTCGAAAAGTTGGTAGTGGCCTTGAAGTGGGTTAAAGTAACGTCATTTAATGGTAAATCACTTTCAACATGCCTTAACTCTGAATGCTTCATCAACCCTACATTACTAGAAGTTGAGGAGCTACGTACCTGGGCTGCCTTGAATTCCAAGGAACTTATACCAGTGAACTTAAGTTCCGTGAACATAAATACCACCGACATTGCAGGGGTGCACGAAGTAGCACAATTGGAAGTGGCCACAAAAGTTTTAATAAGGGCTACGATTATTCATGTAAATATGACTAACTTTTGTTATACCTCATGTACAAATGTAATTAACGGTAAACAATGCCGTAAAAAAGTAGTACAGACAGATGAAGGCACATGGCATTGTCCTAAATGTAATGTCAATTCCATGAGAATGCACATTTAGATATGCACTGAATTTATTACTAGAAGATACTACAGGTACAGTGTGGGCTACTACTTTCGAAGATGCTGGTTCAAACATAATGGGTCTTCTGCTCGGGTTTGTGCGACATAGCTCGAAGAACTCGATCAATCGCCTGCGATCCTGGAACAAGTCCTTTTCTGTACATATGATTTTGGTTTGCTGGTAAAAAAAGAGATATATAATAACAACGAAAAGCTCGGGTGTACCATTATACATGCCTCTCAAAAAAAGGCCTCCCGACACATGATACAGTTGTTGATGCTTTGTTAAATGCTGGCACACCTTAGTATTGAACTTATTTGTATAACAATTTGTGCAATCATGACATGTATACTCTCTTGTACCAGTTGCTTCTTTGATATTCAATATACAAAGCGACCCCAGTTGTATATTACACGTGCGTCCCCATTATAGTTTCCTTTTAATAATATGTACTTGTTTGATTCATTTCCAAGTAATACAAATAATTAAATACAAACCAATTCGAATATTTTTTGAGGCACACAAAAAACTGATTGTTTGACAAATAACATTAACTGTGTACAATTTGTGAGTAAATACACTTACATACCTTTCCGACTCCCGAGCAAATAGTTTTTTTTTATACATGCTTTCTACTTATGTGTAAAAAAGCGTAACAATTATTCACGTACTATACATCTACACAGCCTTTTATTACTCAATCTCGATCTTGCTACTTCATTAAACTTACCTGCACATTATCATTAATGCTCAATTGATTGACCACTTCGCCAATTGTTTTCGATAGAACTGACCAGAACAATTCCAGATTCAAGCTCTTAGGTATGTGTTTGTAAATACGTTACAAATTTAATAAAAGGATATTTAATCACTGGTACAAAGCTCTTTTTGGACTGTAGATTCTGCACTTTTTTCTTATAAATTTGTTGACACATCTATTGGAAGAAAATAGATCTGTAGAACTGAGTAGAGCAATTGCAGATTCCAGCTCTTAGTTATGTGATTATAAATACAATATCATTAAGGATTCTAGATCTATTAGAAAATCGGAAGCAAACAAATTACAAATTTAATAGCTATGTTATTATTAATACAATAAAATGTGGAGATATTTGGATGTATCCGCTTCGGGTACAGCTACAGATAGATCATTTTTTTGTATGTAGCTATGAACAAAATTGAAATCAGTATGGAAGGCATTTGCCAGGCATGTGAGTAAAGTACGTATAACCGTATGAAAATTGGGGAGAAAGTTGTGACTATGATGGTTTGGGAATTGATGACTGCAAAACATTTTAAGTGTAGGGTTTTGAATATCAAGCCAATTTTTAATTAAATGGATGTGAAGCAATCCAGCTGAGACGGCCATAAAATCGTTGAATTCATGAGTTTGTCAGAAAATACACTGTATGTACATTCTAAGTAGGAGACCATTAAATAAAATAGCAGACATGTACAAGTGTTTTCTCTGAAATATTATTGAATACATAGATAGCAATCATGCATGCTCTTAATCACAATGCCGATAAAGTTTTGTAGTATGCTATAGTATTCCATAGAGTCATGTTCCGTAAGAGGACAGCTGCTGCAACATCCTTTACTTGTCATACATTAGAGAACGGTTACTGTTGTGTACAGCATCCTTGATTACTGACATAGCCCTTTCTAAATTGCAGAACCTACACATTTTTAAGACAATGTTTTGCCTTTTTGTTCAAAGTGGGTTTTTAAAGGCATTACACTCCTAATATTTACACCGTTTCTGCAGGTTTAATAGTACAATCTTTAGGGTAATGACAGATACTCACAACAATGGTAAAATGAAACTGGGCTTTGACGACCAAAAAACTCGTGACAATGCAATTAGAAGGCAACATTACGAAGAAAACAAAGATGAAATCAACAGACGTCGTCGTAGTGCATATAAGGCTCAAAAGAGACCAAAGAGCACAGTACAAACACCTGAACAAAGCGGGCAGCCAAGTAACCTCTGTAGCAGCCCAAGTACAGAAGGTATTGGTAATCCTCATACAAGTTTCCGTGCAAAAATAGACGCACTGGGCAACATGTTTATATGCATCATTTGCCACGAATCTTACCCAGCTATGAAAGTTAAGCTCCGGCCTGGCAACAACACATGCTTTAGATGCAGTAAAGAGCATGATGGCAACCGGTTTTCTGCATGGAACAATATGGACCCAGGAGTCCAGCCTGAAGTCTTGGCGAAGTTAACACAAGTTGAAGAAATGCTTATTGCCCGAATCAGTCCAATTGTACAGGTGACTCATGCCCGAGGTGGCCAATACAAATATAACGGCCACACCATTAGTTTTCCACAAGACATTTCTTCAATACTAAAATTTCTACCCCGTTGTATTGAAGAATTAGACATTTTAGTATTGCAAAGGAAAGGGGCTGCAAATAAAATGTACGAATGCTTTGTTAATAGGGGTAGGGTTTATGCTGCACTATGCTACAAAATATCGCATGACCCTTACTATAAAGATGTTAACATTGATGAGAGTGCACTCTCTTCGCTGCCTAAGGTAGACACAGACATTGCTGCTAAGCTACGGGAGCTGCCTGTTACATCAGGTTTTGAACCTGGTCCGACAACAAGAGGCACATTTGACAAACTGACAATGCAGACTCCGAACCTGGATCATCATTTGTACCAGTCTTGCCTAACATCCGTACAGAAGTAGAAGAGATACAACAATATCTGCAGCAAGAAATAGCTGGTACAGAAACCCATGTCAATTGGCCTACTATTAGCTCAACCCCAGTCAATGAGTATACTGAAGAAGGCTTGCTCTCTATGGCATTTCCAACTCTATTTCCCACAGGTGTCGCAATGTACAAACAGGCCCAACCACGCCCAGTAGCTATGCATGAATATGCCCTACATCTACTACGATACCATGATAATAGGTTTGGCAGCCACCCTCGGTTCCGATATTTCTTACTGAACTTCATGATGCGGCACCGCAGTCAATCAACGTCTTCTATATTCGCTAAAAAAGATATAGATGATGACCTTCCCACTACAGTGTGTGAGCTTCGTGAATACCTAAAAGACCAACCGAATGAACAGATCGCTGCCCAACTCATGCGGTTTGGAGCAAGTTTACGTGGCACAAGAGCATTTTGGGCTAAATGCCGAGCAGAGCTATCAGATATGATAATTCAACTAGGTGCACCGACACTTTTTTTCACTTTAAGTGCAGTAGACACAAAATGGCCAGATCTCCACAAGGCCATGCCTGGCACCCCTCCCCTACCACCACCAGCAGCTCAATCTTGGAGAATTAACAACATCATAAGGTACCCACATTTAGTTGTTGCATATATGGAACGAAAGTTCACATATTTCCGAGAAGAACTCTTAGAAAAAACTATGCATGCCCAAGACTATTGGTACAGGTAATGCCTCTTACCACTGCATTTTTTTAATAATATTATTATTTCCCGTCTGCGTTTCAACCATGAGTTATGTTGCTTACGCAGATATGAATGGCAACATAGAGGATCACCGCATATACATGGATTCCTATGGCTGGAAAATGCACCAAATATGGCCTCTTTAGACTGGGCCAATCCCAATCAGGTACAAGCCGCCAAAGAATTCTATGACACCTACGTCACGGCATGGAACCCAAGTATGGAAATACAAGGTGTGCCCAACATGCACCGTACTACTTTAGATGACCCCTGCTTATGAGACACAGCCACCATCCAGTCAACTTGTGCTCAAATTGACTACAACAAGCTGCTCAACCGGGTTGAAAGACATACCAAGTGCTCAGAAAACACATGCCTACAAAAAAAAGGGTCCCACGTATAATGCCGATACAAAGCCCCATGGCCCTTGCAAGATACGTCCAACTTACTAATTAATGAAAAAGGGCAACCTGTGTACACACCAGCCCATAATGATGACAGAGTCAACATTCACAATGCCACAATATTGCAGGTTTGGCGAGCAAACGTGGATTGTCAACCAGTAACTTCCCAACATGCAGTGCTACGATATATAGCAAAATATGCAGCCAAAGCGGAGAAGAAATCTGAAAGCTATCACCACATGCTAACCAGAATCTCTGCCGATGCCAACCTTCAAAGCTCCGCTACACTTGTATACAGTAAGTTCCTAACAGAAATGTTAGTAGATCGTGACATCGGGGCCCAAGAAACATGTCACATGCTACAAAAATTGCCCCTTTCCGTGTGCAGTCGGCTCTTTATATCATTAGCAGTAGGCAAAAAAGTATTCAAGCGCATTATAGCTCCAACTACAGGCCAAATCACAACTCCATCAATCATTCAGTCCTACACACATCGGCCGCCAAACTTAGAAGGGCTATCACTCATAGAAGTCTGCAGGTCTTGGTCATACAGTGTACACAGGTGTACAAACCAATGGCGCCCAAGGCCCATAGTAGCTATAGTATGTGTTTACCCTCGCTACTCAGTTATTCCGCTCCGTAACTCATCAACCTATGAAGCATTTTGCTTCAGTGAGCTCATTCTATACAAACATTCCGAAACATTCTAAATGACATAGGTGCTACACCTTCTCAAATCTGCCAACAATGGGAATTATTTCAACATTCTTATCAGCCTTGGCACATTCAAAGAGCGCCCATTCAAATTGACAATGTAGCAAGCAGCAGTAGCTCCGAAACAGATATGGATACTTTTGAGGAAGAGCAAATGGAAGAATGGGAATTGTTCTCACGCATCCACCCAACCAGTGGCATACAAATCGATGACCTCGCCATGCTCAGCCTACGAGAAATTGACACGACCCACCCTTGGGGACAGTGTCACTTAAGTTGTGGCTTGCAAGAAACGGGGCCAACGTTTATCGAAACAATCCAAATTCAAACACCCCCACTTTTACATACCCCCACCCACTACTGACCTATACTTGCTTTCCACTCAAAAACAACCACTTTACAAATCATAAAACCCATGCCACCACAAACCCCGCATCCATCCATTAAAAATGATAATTACCGTCAGTGGCACTTTGGTAAATCATATCTAATTACACAAATCTCATATGCCTTACAAGCACTTTCGCCTGCAAACCACACCCACCTATTACTCCTAGCCCCAACAGGTGTCGCAGCTTTCCACATTAAAGGCACCACTATTCATGTAGGCCTGTCCATACCAATCCATGATGTGCAACCTCTTCAAGGCCAAACCCTGCTACACTTCCAAGAGAAAGTGAAATATATAGATTACATATTAATTGATGAAATGAGTTTACTTGGCCCATGCCTACTAAATGATATCAACACCCGCTTACGTCAAGGCTTCCCACAAACCGCAAACCAAGACTTTGGTGGTTGTTCAATCATCCTCGTCGGTGACCTCGCCCAACTACCTCCAATAAATGATGTGCCAATGTATGCAGGCACCACAATTGGCCATGCCTTGTGGAATAAATTCACCACAGTAATCATGTTGGACACTAATTTCCGACAATCTGGCAGCACACCTACCCAAACCCGATTTAGAAGCCTACTTTTAAACCTCCGCAATGCAGACCCAACAGAATCTGACTGGAACTTGCTTATGACTAGGGCCCCCCCAATAGTTACCAAAGAAGAGCAACAAACTTTTAAAATGGATACCCACCTATACGCTACTAATAAACTGGCAGCAGTCCATAACAAATGCATACTTAAATCCCTAAACATGCCTATTGACTTTGAGCCAAAGCCAACAACATGTTGTTTCCCACACATCACTTGCTGCTCCCACCCAATTAGAGCCTATATTGTTACTTTGCGAAGGAGCAAAAGTACTATTAACAACCAATCTATGGATAGAAGCCGGCCTAGTCAATGGCGCAATAGGTAAAGTCATATGCATAGTTTACAAAGGAGTTACAAAACCCCAAACATCCCACTATACGTAGTTGTTACCTTCCCTGCCTACTTAGGCCCACCCTAGGATATAGATAATCCAACCCACATACCCGTTCCGCCCATCACCAGAAACAACCGCCGACAAATTCCACTAAAAATGGCATGGGCTCTAACCATCCATAAAGCCCAAGGAATGACCCTCAATAAAGCCACAATAGACATTGGCCCTACTGACCGGGTAGGACTCACTTTCACAGCTATTTCCCGAGTCCAAACCCTTTCCAACCTAATCATTTATCCTCCCTTCTCATTTGAATGCTACGCACGCATAGCGCTCAACAAATATGTGGGCACTCGAAAAGAAGCTGAGCACCAACTGCGCATAAAAAACATTGCATCCATGCTGTTATAAACTCCCCCCCTACCTATCAATCCCCCACTGCAATTGCCTCTACCCACACCAGCAGCTTGTACTACTATTTAGAACCCCCACTATTCTAATATCATTGCTATGTACAGGTCCAGCAATGAACCTCAAAAAAACCATTTCCCAAAGAACAAAGGCAAGGCCCCTACAGCATACGAGCCACCAATCACCAGCCACTGCAGACTCAGGTACAAACCCTTACACATGCATGTTCGTACAAAAAAAACACCTAAAAATAAACTTTACTCCTGCTGCTATGATCTGTTATGCTGATACTACTATTGTTCACAGGCATGGCCACTACCCAAGCACCAAAACAGCACATGCACAGAGGCCGCAGTGATGTCTACTACAAATTAGCCACCAAACTGGAAGAAGACACCAATACTCTCCACCAGCTTGTGTGTGAGTCAATCGAATCCCGTGCATGCAGCACAGAGCTCATAGCCGCAGAAGATGTGTACACATTCCAACTTGCTATTGGCAAACTCCAAGATACTGCTCAAATACTGCTACATGCCACAATCGCCATCGAAGATACATACAACATTGTGCGCAACAAGGCCTATGAGCAATATTACTGTTAATTACATGTGACAAAATATGTGTAAATACACCACTCTCAGTTATGTTATACATGTTGTAATTTGATTCCCAATTATGCTGTAATAACTGTACTCTCTCCTGCAAAAGAGGAACAGCTTGTATTTAACAAACTTTTTGCTTACTGTAATTCGCATATGAAACTTGCAAGCATTGTTTGCTTATCTGTGCAATAAAATTGTATAATTTTTACTGCTATCCTCAAAGTATTTATCAAATATACTCAGTTATGTTGTACATGTTGTAATTTGATTCCCAATTAGGCTGTAATAACTATACTCCCTCCTGCAAAAGAGAAACAGCTTGTATTTAACAAACTTTGTGCTTACTGTAATTTGCATATCAAACTTGCAACCAATGCTTGCTTATCTATTCAATAAAATTGTATACTTTTTACTGCTATCCTCACAGTATTTATCACATCTAGTCTTTTGCTATTCATATTGCTACTATACGACAAGATACAGTACTTTTTTTTAAACATATTTCGGTTACTGATACAAGCCTGTACACCATTTTTTTTGTGATTTAAATTGTATGTTACAGCTGCAACAAATTAAACACACCAGGTATGAACAGAATATACAAATATGTATACAAATTACTGGAAAGTACAGCCAATTGACACAGCTAAACCGTCAGCTAATTTTCATTTGATAGGCACAACTAATTTTTACACACTTTTTCATCACAGCCTCAATATGAGGTCTGTGTTCTATCATTTTGTTGCTATGGTACTTTGTCGACTATTTGCTTTTTTAGAGCCATTTCTTACCATTTTAATTTCGCAAAAAGCACAAATCTCTTACAGATTTGAAATCAGATAAAGGAAGAAAACCCTATGGTTGAGACCCTGAAAAACAACAAAATCAGGAAGTGGGAACATATACAAAGAAGGTGCAGCAGCCTCGGAAAAATTCAGTCCCTTGAATGATATAACTATTAGAGGAGAATAGGCCCGTAGAACTGAGCAGAACAATTGCACATTCCAGCTCTTACGTATGTGTTTGTATAAGAATTTTAGATGTACTGGAAAAGACAAAGCAAAGAACTTACAAATTTAATAAAAGGATATTTGATCACTCCAGGCATTACTATTGCGGCCCTTTCCATTAACAAACACATTTTCTAAACATCCCCTTCCCTACTCAGTTGCATTGCCCGTTACAATATAATAATAAACACTATTGACGGACACATCTAATCTGCTGCATATTCATTCACAGTCTCCATCGCACAAAAAGGCCTTCCCCACCATCCTCCACGGCGTATATTTGCTCCCCTCAAAAGGGAGACTGCTAGTTGTTATTATGGAGAGTACCCTTCCCAAATCGCACAGCAAGAGTAATTTATGTTTGTCCATTGTCTTCACCTATCACATAATCATTATGCTGGTGTTGACTTTGTATATTTGAATCATATCAAAGTGCCCAGATGTATATACACTAATACATTTTCCTGTTGTGTTGAAGATGAGTTGAGACTATAATGTTATATTTCTATCTATGATTTCTGAAATCAAGATTTCAACCTTTTTTCACATCGTTGATGGAAAGCGATGCAGAGGGAAGTAGAAAATACTCAATCTATACAAATTAGGTTCATAATTAGATACCAAATTTATCTCTTGTTAATGTACCCTACAGCCAATCCATTTCCCTCATTTCTGTTGAACTTGAAAATTTATTTTGAGCAGTACACTGCAACATGGAGTCATGGTTCCTTGAAATATTTTTCAAATATGGACTGCAATGTCAAAAGCTAAGTTATTTGGAATGGAATTGTGGACATTAAATAATAATGGAAAGGGATTTTTTTCTAGATGTCGTAGTTGCAAATACCCAAATAGACATGCATATGAAACGTGCAAGCATATACAGGTATAGGAATTGTTTGACAAAATGTGTCAAAATAATTCGGATTTGCGGGAATGAAGTGCGAAAAAGTGTAAAAGAGATAAGGTTAAGTGAAAGTCCCAGGAAGATTAGACAGCTACATGTACTTATATAAAAGCCAAATTCCAAGAGGATGTCTACATTTCCAAATAAAATCAAGGATATTTATGGATTTTATTGACAGTTCAGTTTAGATCTAAAAACCTGAAGAAATTGCTGAAAGACCAAACTATTTAGATTTTGTACTAATGATAAATGTGCTTGGTGCCATGATTCCATTCACAGATAAGTGACTTAGACACCAACCACCAAAAAATTGTGCTTAAAAGAGATGTGGGGTCATGGAATCCCATGCTTGAAGGATATGCAAAAAACAGGTTAAACAAAACTACTAAAAACAAAGCTAATGTGAGTTTCCTGAGCACTTCCATGATATATCTTAACATTGCACATTCGAGCTTCTAGATATATCTTCTTATGACTTTAAATCCTCCTTAAAGTATATATTGTGGAAACTTACAGTTGTATTGGAAAAAATTGTAAAGTAAATTTAAAAATCATGGAATGGAAGCATTTTCAATCACTAGTTCAGAAACATCATCAAACCAACATGCAAGAAACACAAAAATTATTTTCTTGTCCCTAAATAGTTACAAAAATCAATTATGCATGAGATGTTAATAACAATTTGACAACATAATGTCTTTCATTAGGAAATTTGTTAATGTTTGTTTTTTTTAAATTTGAAAAAAGTTGATATGAAGTATTCATCTCAATTCATTTTTTTCATGTACACACCAAAAGAGTAATGAAAAACATACAAAAGCCACATGCACATCGATTAGAAAAGTATCTAGATTTCTAATTATAATACATAATTTTTCTTGTTTTTTTGTATCATGTTAAGGCACAACTCTACAATTTTGAGAGATTAGAAATTCATGGACAGAACACATTCTTTTAGTCCACCAAATTTATCTACATTTCCTACAACTAGTATTTATCTTTACGATGGTGTATTAAATGCGACCTATATCGAGTTTCTTTGTATTAACAAGTAGAAAACCAAGACATTTCCAATGGAAAACTCAGGTCTATTTCTCTATCAATGGCGAGAGATGTTCAAAGGAGAGAGAGAGAGAGAGTGAGAGAGAGAGAGAGAGAGAGAGAGAGAGAGAGACTATTTACCTTTAAAGGCCTCCTGAGAAGTATTGGATGATCTAGATGACCTCTTAGAAAATATGGAAAGAGAAACAAGGGGAGCTAGAAAACCTAATCAAGAACCTAGAAACGTTTCAAACATAGATAAGAGGCTTGGAGGCGTGAAAAATTGCATCTTCATAACACAAATGGCAGAACAATTTTCAAAGCAAAGAGAATGGTTTCGAACAGATACCGGAAGCTGATGTTGGTGACTTATATTAACTTGTAAGATTGGTAGCATGATCATAAGCATGTTAGACATTTTTCTTTGGAAAAATCACTATTTTTCTTTCTTTATAGTCAACAAAAAACATTATTTCATTTATCTAAAAATTTTGGAGAGATGAATAAATAATCAATTTGAATAGTTTTGGAAAAAAATGTACATAGTAAAAAAACACTATTTTGCAATATTTTATGTTCTATATGTAGCAATGAACAGTTTCAAGGGAGAAACATATGAGGAAACTCTTTCAAAAAAACAATTCGAAAACCACCTGCAACAACTCTGCCAAACAACTGAAGATCACCTATAAGAGCAGAACATGAAGTTTATAAGATACGGCCACTAGACCAATAACATGATGATAACAAATCTAGTTAAATGCAAAAGTAAGCAACGTATGAAATATGTTCATTCAAAGTTTTTTCACATTAATAAGATTGACACAGTGACAAATGTACAATAAAGCAAGTCTCAAACTTTAGGAAGTAAGAGCTATTAAAAACATAACATCATGTTAATTAGATTGAGAAACTGCAAGAGCACATAGTAGATGTTTTCCTGTATAGCTATCTAAACTAATTTTATGTACATAAGTTTAATGAAGCACGTCCTTAAAGGTTTTCATTTTTTCTTGGCTTCTCATTTTTTTCCCTTGGTCACATTAGCAATTTTTTTGCACCATGTTTTTTTCCCTCCAGCATGTATTTTCTTCGCAGTTATCCCCATCTTTTTTAGTTTTTGGTCAAGTTTGTATTTCATAGAATCTTCGGGGTGATCATATAGCAGTCCAAATCCCATCGAGTTGGAACCAGTTCTAAAAAATTTGGAAAGATAAAGAGGATAGGAAGGATGCAAGTGGAGGCGTTCTCTAACCAAATCAGTGATCATATGTTTTGTCGACTTTAGTTTCCTGCAATGGAGCACATTGACAAGAAAATTTGTTCGGATGAAAGCATCTTCTCACTCCAAGTACAAGTGGTGATTGTCACACCGTGTGGAGGAAGAAATTTTTTTCGAGTCTTCATTTCTGCAAGCTCACAAGTAACCAAAACACTAAAAAGTAAAAACCCAAATTTTTATATGTTATATCAACCTCGATAATTTCTATGTGGGAAATGGAAGTTTAATACATTGATTTTTGTTGCAAAGAACACACAAGGAATAAAGACAAACATGTGGGTGTCATTTGTTTTGGTAGGAAACTTTAAAACCCTTTCCAATGAGCAGTCTAACGTCCAACCAAGGGCGTTTCAATGCAGCCTCCTAGGGGAAAAAACCCCTCAGCACACACCAAATCCTACCATTATCGAAGGAACTTGCCCCTTTATGTCGTGGTTGAAGACCGAAAGCATAAAATAGTTTTCTTTATGCAACACATACAACAATAAGATATTTAAGATAGTCAACGTCACCTACAAAATGAAGAATCTATGAAAATGTAAAAGGCAAAAAATGCAAAATGTAACACATATTCAACAACCAATTTTATAAACGATCGGTTATGGAATTTTCCATGTCACAAAGAACAATAGCTTATTCTGAGAATAACCTTAAAGTTTATGAACACCACAACTACATACAGGCAAGTGAGCCACATCATTCACAAAGAACAATAGCATATTCCAAGAGTAACCTTAAAGTTCATGAACACCACAACTACATACAGGAAAGTGAGCCACATCATTTCTCTACACAACAGACAATTATGATCCAAAAAATACAACATGTCAAAAGTTGAATAGAATGTCACGAAACTCAATAATCACAACACAACCTTATCTTGGGAACGTAGTAGTTCAAAAGACTAAATTTGTAAATGTAATTTTCAATTATGTTTTATGGAGAATAGAAATGAATTTACAATCCAATGACTTGAATATATAAAGGAACTTCATGAAGAGTAAAAAGAAGGAAAAGGGACATGTACAATATTGTATTGCGAAAAAAGGAAATGGTTTAAAAGTCAAAGAACGTATTTTCCAGTGATTTTCCATATTTTTTTCTTGAAAGAAAACATTCATAGTGGGTGATTAAACAACAATTTTTACTGAGCTTATTGTGAACATGGTTTCACTCTCATTTGATGCAATAATATTCTAATGTGTAGGATGAACTATTGTGGGGTGCGTCATGGCTATAAAACGAAACTAAAGAACACTCTTATATTTGTTATGTTCAAATCAATGGCAAGATTCTAGGAGCTGATGATAACATCAATGACTTTGGGTGGGACAACAAACATGTAGGAATAAACATTCTTGTATCTAAAATTATTTATACTATATAAACATACTTTACGCTAACATTAAATTGTATAACACTAATTGTACACTGTTAGATTTAAGAGAATATTGTTTTGAGTGTCAATTTTTTACACTAATTGTACACTATATAACACTAACTATACATTGTTAGATATAATAGAATATTTTTTGAATGTCAATTTACAACTAGTAGAATTCTAAATCATAGAATTTTCTACCATGTTTCTAGAACTTTGCATAGAACCCAACATGGTAGGTATGGAATATTAAATCATGTTTCTCATTAAACATTATGTTTTATCTGCAGGGTGAACTATTGCGGAGTGCAAGATGGCTATACAGAGCAACTAATTTGTTTCTATTGTGCAAGAATTCTTATTGGGGAAGGAAAACTTCATGAAGAGTAAAAAGAAGGAAAATGGGCTTGTGTAATATTCCAGCGATTTTCCATAATTGTTTTCCTTGAAAGAAAACAATTATATCGGGTGTTTAAAAAATAGTTTTCAAAGATTTTTGTGAACAAGGTTTAACTTTTATTTGATGTAATAATATTCCAATCATTTAAATATTGTAACATGGAGTCATGATTCCATCAAATATTTTTCAAATACGGACTTCAATGTCAAAAGCTAAGTTATTTGGAATGGAATTGTGGACATTAAATAATAATGGAAAGGACATTTTTCTCTAGATGTCATAGTTGCAAATACCCAAATAGACATCCATATGAAACATGCAAGCATATAGAAATTGTTTGACGAAATGTTTGAAAATAATAATGTGACAAAAGGATCATAATAATGCAATCGTTGTGCCTAATTTATTTTATAAAGAAACAAAAATGATATCTTTTCGAAAGGAAGATCTGAAAAAATCTAAAACACGGATTCATTCCCCATGTGAATATTAATCTCCAAATCGTGGACCATAAAACTAACTTAATAAAAGGCATTATCAAAGCAAATTTTTCCAAGGAGAAAAATCTCGATTACAACATGCGTTAATTACACAGGACAAAAGATGATTTTTTTACCCTTTTCTTTAAATCTTGGCTGTGTTGTTGGATAGCTTCCTCTAGCGATGCAGTCTCCAACTTCAATCACACCCAGCAGCCAAATAGAAAGGGACTTCTCAGCTTCAGTGTTTGATGGCCACAGACAACAACACAAATCATGTTTTCTAACAACACCGCACACTATTAGCAAAACCCTTCCTGCATCCCTAAGCAAGACATTTTAAATTATTTCCTGAACTAAAATGTACTACCATACAAGGAGGCACCCATAATATCCTTTTTATGTTGAGATAAGAGGCATGTCCCCCTCCACCAGGGACTCTGTCATCTTTCCTCCTTTTCTAGTTCATGAAATGACTATCCCTCCTACGAGCATGGTGCTGGGCTCTGTTATCTCTCAAAAGTGCACCTGTAGAGAGAGATAGTTGTAGGTTTTCTAAGTTTTCACAATTGATCTCTCTTTTTCATAGATACTGATGGAAACACCTCAAGTCGTGGGTATACCTATTTTGAGGTGAGTCTCTGGTATCAGGCCGGTTCCTTATCGATGTTTCCTAAACTGATTTCTAGGAGTTTGAGGGTAAACGATGACCTAAAATTAATTAAAACTAAGGTGATACACAAAATTTGTGAGGAATTTGGTGAGTATATGCACAACTTATGTGGGAAGGATTCTTGATGCACGAACCAATAGCTTTTACGGAGATGTCTAAGGGAAAAACACTTGATTATACTAAGGGAGAATCACAACAGTACTAATAAGTTAACATGCACATTAAAATTAAGTAGAAAAGACTGAATTTGCAGCAGGGTAAGGTGATTGATCAAGGAATTTGCATTCACAAGATTAATATAAACATACACAAGAATGCAAAATAACTTGGAAAGGTAGAAAATACTTCACACTCAGAGGAAAAAATGGAAAAATTTGCTTCAGTACTCATATATCCAAAAAGTCATCCAGTAGTCCAAAAGTCCCTTGTGCTTTGCAAAGGCACACAATATATAGCAAAAATAAAATTCACCCTCTCCCTAAAAATAGCCTAAGGCTTGTACTCACCCATGCATCTTATTTTCATCCTTTATTTAATAAGAGGTAAAGGAAAAAAAATAGAGCATGCCATTACAAATAGGCATTATTAGCCTTACTTACACTATAGTCAAACTAAAGTTGACTGTTCTATTTTTTAAGAAAAGAAAGGTGAATGATTTTCTAAAAATAAGGTTATTTGCTAGGAAAGTCTCTTTCCATGAACATGTAAATCTATCTTCTTCTCTATTCTGTCTTGTTGTAAAGGCATGCAAAATACAACTCCACGTATGTAAGCAAAATAATTACAATACTTAGCAATATTTGTAAAATAATTCCTCTGTGGGGACCACCTACTATGTGCACATGTTCTGATATTGACATCTCCTTTGGCCTTGACATAGGCATCATATTCACCTTTTTGGTGATCATGATATATGATTTGGCTGCCCCTTTAAAAAATATTTGAAGCATGCACTTGGGTTAGACTTGAAATTCATTTGCAATAATTTGTTTAGTGGACACGTGGGCTGTCCCCTTCCACGGTGACTCACCCCTTGGTGACTTGGGCGGTGGCATCAACTTTGGTCAGGTCAACTATAACCCTTGTGGTATGTTTTGAAAATTCATGCCTTGTTCTTTTCGTTGATATATGTACCATGTCGATCATGACTGTTCATTTATGACATGTGGTTAGGGTTTTAGGCCGTATTTAATATTGACGATTTCATCCTGGATGTGGTTACCATTGGTTATTGCCATGATTTGAGGACGTTGATCTTGTGTCCTTGGGAGATTTAAACCATCGATCTCTAATTGTTGCTGAGTTTGGGTTAACCCACTTCTTGGGTTTTGGTGGTAAAGGGAACTTGACCCTAAAGCATATTCATTTTGATTTTTGGTTGTATGGGCGAAGCCCTGGGAAATTTTCCTCCTCACGCCATTGTTTTTTTTTGTTCGAGCTTGGCTTCCACTATATTTTGGAGCTCCTTATCTCAAAAGATTCTCTGTCATTTCGGTTTCATGGTTTCTATGTAGTGGTCGAAGTGTGGGCCGCCATTATTGTTTCTTTAAGCTCAGCTCTATCCTTTTATCCTCTGTACCATTCATGCCTCTATATATTTTTGAAAGTTGAGGTTTCATTTCTTGGCTGCCATAGTCGTTTATAGGTGAGATAATTTCATTGCATGCGTACACTTTTGTTTTCTTTTCTTCTTCAGATGTATCACTTGAACTTTTGGAAATATTTGTGGGTTCTGTGATTTGTTTCTCTGATTGACTTCCAAGTTTAAAACCTCATGTGGGCCTATGGACCTCTCACTTCATCATCTGGTTGCTCAAAATTTCTAACCATTTGATTGTCTACGGTGAGTTGTTCTTTGGCCCAATCTGCATCATGAATTATAGATTTGTATTTTCGAGTTACGAGTATACATCGTAGTTATGTGACCTTGAGCAATTTTTCAATTGTATGTGGAAGATACCTATAAAAGCTTTAAGTGTTGGTTCCATTATGTACTATAATTATATTTCCACATTTTTCTTGTATCTGTCATGCTCATCCATTGCTAAAATGAACTTTGAAAAGACTCTGTGATCATGTGTTTGTTGTTATGAAACTCTAATTTACTTTGTACATTCCTTTGTTTTATTGTGATGGACAGATTATTTTCTTCTTTACTCGGATATTCATACTTGATCTCTTCTCTATATGAGTTCTTTGTCCTAGGAAAACTTGTTATCTCATCATTTGTTGAGAATATTGTAGAAGATGGTTATGATTTTATGCAAATACAGGTCTGTACATTATTTCAGGTCCGTTCTGAAATCCTTGGTTCAATTCTATATTCTAGAGAATCCATTTGTTACAATTCATTGTCTCAGGATCAACTTGATTTTCTGAAATTCTAAAGTACTTTTGAGAATACTTGCTTCAAACTTTCAACATTTTCATCACTTGAACATTGAAATTTTCCATGAGATGAGTGTTTGAAATGCCATTGTTTTCTTAAAATCACATCTATGCTTGATTAAACAATACTCTTGACTTCTCTGAAAATAATGTATATTGTTTTCTGAACCTATGCATAACATATTATTTTAGGAACTCTGTTTACAACTCCTACATGGTGGATCAATTCAAGCCTTGTTGAAAAAATGTAGTTCCATCTTCTTTTGTGCTTCAATGTTGTACTTGAGCTTCACCTATAGCTTTGCATCTATATTTGATCAATTTCCTTGCATAGATGGTAGCATCTCTGTATTTATTCGAATGACTTCTATTTCTATAATTGCAGATCATGCATTCAATTTGATATATGAAGTTATTGTAATATTTTACAGTTTTATTTGTATCTCAGCATTGTATAATAATCTGATGGACAACTTATTTCTTCTAATTTGAAATTCCATCTTTTCCCACAACAACTAAATTTTTTCCCATAGCAACTAGCTTTGAAATTCTGAAATTATATCTGTTCCCGTAGCAACTAAAAAGTTTCTCGTAGCAACTGATCTTTTCCTGTAGCATCTAGCTTTGAATTTTAGTCTTTTATCTTGTGAAATGAACTTTTCCTTTTCCTGTAGCAACCTATACCTGCACTTGGGAAAATAGTTAGAAAATAATTAGGATTTTTGGCCTCTCTTACGTCCATGTTTTTCTTCTTTTTTCTCTTCCTTCTTTCTGAGTGAATAAAGCATGCATGCAATTTGTTCTTCAAGTAGAATACATCTCATGTTAGGAGAAGATTCATATGCACGAAATAGGATAGTGTAGGAATATGAATTGATCATTGAGCTCATAACTGATATTTAATTATTTTCTTCTTTTTTCTGACAATGGCTTCTATAATGAAGATGAAGGAAAAAGAAAAGATGGAGATGAAGATGCTTCAATTGAAGAATAGAAACCCTAAGGAAATGATGGGTTCACTCATACTCCTTTGCTTTCTCTTTCATGCATGTGTACCTTTCTTTTCAGTAGCTATACTTTACTTTTTAGTTACATCCCATGGCTTGTGTGGGAAACATTTGACTCTCCTTGTGAATAAAACATTGAATTTCATAAATGAGTTGTATATTTCCTTGTGCATTCTAGCTTTTCTATATGGATTGTATAATGAAATAAACAACTCATAACATAATTGAATATCTTAATCATGAAAGAAAGAACATTGATGAGAACTTGTAACATTCATAAAGAACTCGATTTTACTATAATCTGCATTTTTGTTTCTTTGCTTTAAAACTCAACACTTCACCTAATTTTTTTATTTGTCATCTTCAACAAGACAACACGGATGCCTTTGGGGATTTGTGTTCTTTTGCTAAAGATGGCATGAAAATTGTAGTCTATGTGATCTGTTTTGTTTTGAAACAACACACATAACTGCAGATTTCATTTAATCTTGGAAATAATTGAGATGTAAAAAATAACATCAAAAATTCTTTAGATTAGGTATACTTCACCCAAGACTTTTTATCGTAACGACGAAGTTTTGAGTTTCCCATTTTTGCACAAGTGTAAAAATTGTCAAAATTTATGGTGATCTTGCGGGGAAAGCTGCCTGCTAGCTTAAATACTAGTGCCTTGCCCTTGTCCATTAGGCATGGAGTCTATAGCATGTAACCAAAATTTTCCTTTTCCAAAAGGTCTAACCCTTCCAAAAAAACTAAAGTTGGGAAAGGATCTGGTAAACTAGATCACATGCACAAATGCACTTATTAAATAGAAAAACATTACAATGTGCGGGAACCGCACTTATTAAAGGAAATATTACTCTAACAACCACCGTAATATTTTCAATAACAGTGTTTGAGAAACATACCATTCACAGGAATGGGAAGTTACTCTCCACTCAACCTTCAAAATTGGAAAGCATTGTGTTCTTTGCAAGCTGAAATCATGTAAGGACCACTCCAAAGTGTATTAAACTTTGAGTGTCTTCTTAGCTTTGCATGATCACCATCCCACTTTAACACAATATCTCCTTCATTAAAGACTCTGAATTTAGCTTTCTTATCAAAAGACTTCTTCATTTATTTCTGATTTTTCTCCATATTCAAATGATCTTGATCTCTTAGCTCCTGTAATTCCATTAACTATGCATAACTAAACTGTAATGGTTCATTCTCAAGAAGTTCCATTTGATGTAGAAAATCTAATGCGAGTAACTCATCTTAAATAGGCATTCGTGCTTCTTTCCCTACACAAGTTTGTATGGTGAATTACCAACTGATCTTTTAGGAGTCACTCTGTTATCCCCCAAAGTGTTGAATTCAATATCAAATGCTAAGCTCTTTGATTATCCTTGAGCATTCTTCTAATGATCCTTAACAGATTCTTCTTAGTACTCTCGGCTAAACCATTACCTTGTGGGTTGTAATTGGATGAAGAACTTAGATATATTCCATGTTTGACATCCCAATATGTTATCTTTGCACCAAGGAATGCTAAAGCATTATCTGATATGATAGTTGTTGGAGCACTAAATTTGTAGACTATTCCTTCATAAAAGGATAGTATCAAAGCTTCATTAGCATCCTTCAAGGCTATTGCTTCAGTCCATCATGTAAAATAATTTGTAGTAGTTAAGATCCACTTGTGTCCTTGTGATGATGGTGGGTTTATCATGCCAATAAAGTCAAGACCCCACTACATAAAAGGTTGATCAGCTGAAATAGGCTGCAAGGGCAGCAAAGCTAAACGTTCTTTTCCAATAAAGAAAGCACATTTTTACACTTTCTAATCCATTCAAAACAGTCCTTGAATATGCTAGGCCAATAGTAACCAGCTTTCATAATTTTTAAGGCTGTAGTATGTGCTGAGAAGTGACCTCCTGTAGGTCCTTCATGGAATTCTGATAGTATTTTCTAAACTTTATCATAATCAACACACATGCAGCAAGATTCCATTTATATCTTTTTTGAATAACACATTATCAATGAAAATATAAGGTATAACTTGTAATCTAAAATACATTCATTTATTTTTGTCCATACCTTCCGAGATAGGTGCCCTGTTGTAGATAATTAACCAAATCAGTCATCCATCTTGATTCTTGAATCTCGTGAGTGAGCTCAGGTTGCTGATTTTCTGGTTGAACCATAATTTCTTATTGCTGATACACAATTTCAGCATGTTGTTTTGAATCACCTGGTTCTATAGCTTGTTTTTCCATATCAGTAATTAGATGCTCACATAAACCTTTCCCTCGAACTATCTTAGCAACTTGGATATCAACATCATATTCCATGACCTTTGTTATCCAGTTTGCTCTTTTCTCATTCAATTCTTTATTTAGTAAGAATGCTCTCATACTTGGATGAGAAACAAGGACATGTATTTTATTGTTCGAAAGTATATACTTGAAATTCTTTAGTCCTCTCGACTACTTTTGAAAGTACTTAGTTTTCAAGAAGTGTGTACCTTGTTTCATAATCATGTAAACTCTGTTCGAAGAAAGCAATCGGCTGCTCAATATTTTCATCATTGACTTGAGTTAATATAGCTGAGATTCTTCTAGTTCCTTCAAGTGCATACATTGTAAAATCTTTATCAAAATTCAGATTTGGAAGAGTAGGAGCCTGAGAGATAGCTGTTTTGATTGCTTCAAATCCTTCTCTTCCTTCTCTGGTCCAAGATAAAGTTTTCTTTTTTTTT
This sequence comes from Taxus wallichiana var. yunnanensis, assembly GCA_018340775.1. NCBI lineage: Eukaryota > Viridiplantae > Streptophyta > Pinopsida > Cupressales > Taxaceae > Taxus > Taxus wallichiana. The sequence goes on from CM031242.1 coordinate 447,627,464, forward strand.
TAAGCATAGTTGTGAGTGGCTTAACCAATGCTACAAAATCTCGAACAAATCTCTAACAAAGTTGATTTTTCCAAGAAAACTAGCTATAATGTCTTCTTATGATGAGGCAACGATAGCTGTGATATGGCTTCGATCTTGAAAGGATTAATTGCTAAACCCTACTTAGAAACAATATGACCAAGTAGCTTGCCTTCATGTACCAAAAATATAGACTTCAATGGATTCAAAGATATTCTAAATTACTTGCACAACTGAAAATTCTGCCTTAAGTGCATTAGATGTTCTTCATAATCTTTTGAAAATATAGTAACATCATCTAAATAAACTAGGATGCAATTTAATAAGTTGTGAAAATCCTTGTACATTGCACGTTGAAATGTTGCACCGGCATTTTAAAGGCCAAAAGACATCCTTTTATAACCATAAGTACCCCACTTGGTGGTAAAAGCATTTTTATCTATCTTTTCTCTAACTAAAATATGATTATATCCACTATAACCGTCTAGAAGAGATAGTCTATATGAACCTGAGACTGTTCTTAAAATATGATCCATATTTGGGAGTGGGTAATGATATTTTAATGAAGCCTTATTAAGATCTCAGAAATCTACACATAGTTTGATTTCACCGTTCTTCTTCCTAACAGAACAAGATTGGCTACCCAATTTGAATGCTTAAGCGGAAAGATATGAAGAATCGGTCCAGTTTACACAGAAACTAACACAATAATATTATATCTTCTTTGTTATTCCTCAAACATCCGCATCATACAAATATATAGGAAAGGTATTCCTATAATTATGGAGATTGTTTAACCAACAAATCTCTTAACAAAGTGTATTGTTACTCACGTAACAATACACTATCTAATCACTATGAGTTGTTTTAACAACTCATTTACAATTACATTACATTATATTTACTTCATATAATTACTCACATAATTACTCACACTATAATGTAAGCACTAACATAATGATTCCTAACATTCCCCCCCTTAGTGCGAACATGGGAGAACAACAATTGCACTTCCTTCTGCAGTGTGCCGCCCATGCGTGTTCATGATCTAGATGGTTTTACAAGACAGCCAAAAACCTCAATATGGATGGTTTTATAGGACAACCAACAACCTCAACATGGATGGTTTTATAGGACAACCAATAACCTCAACATGGATGGTTTTACAGGACAACCAACAACCTCAATATCATGATGTTGCTCTTCCTTGTGCTTTCATCTGTCCACAATGTTTTCCTTCGGGGAATTATGTAGGAAATATCATGCTCACTAATAATAAATATGAAAAGAGAAAATGGAACATTGAGACCATGTTCCCCCCCTTAATGTGAACATTTCACTTATTCAAGCCATAATAGGAACACTTTGAAAAGAATCATCTTTGCACACAATCAAATCAACTGCAACTCGAAAAGAAAGAAAACTCACACACACACTATCACCACATCTTCGTGCAGCCCCATCGTTGGTGGCTGACGAGAGGTCAGCTTGAATAACCTCCACCTCCTGTGCCTCCATCCTCCATTTGATGCATTATTTTTAGAAGAGAAAGTCTTCTTCACTATCTTGAGCAAAATCCCACTTCTCTATCATGTGAATGGTTGGATCTTGCTTCCCAATCACTTTCTTCTTCTCTATTTTCAGAAATAAAAGCTTTATTATTCAATTTACCATCCAATGATCCCTATCTCGTTGTTTACAAAACATTATTCCATGTCCAGGACACATTACAATAGTGAGAAATAAGCCTTTTCTTTGGATCCTGGGAGGTTGAACCTTGCTTGAAAGAATGAATTTGTATCTCTTTTTAAAATATTTACCATGTGTTCCATATAACACTTTTTCTTCTGTTTCAATTTTATTTGTTCTATTTTCATCCTCTATCAAAGAAGAAATCAAGTCTTCCAGACTTGGATTGATTTTGCTCAAAGTGAAGACCATATTAGAATAACTAGGAGGCATGCTATTAAGTAAAACTACTTTTGCATCATCGTCGGGAACATCTACTTTGATTCCAGCTAATTGATTTGATATAGAAACGAAACTTACTTATGTGTTCCACCATGTTGTCACCTTCCTCCATTTTGAGTCCGAACAAATTTTGTTTTAGTGATATCTTTGCTGCACTTCACTTGCGATCCAAATAGTTTTTTTAGTGTAGTCCAAATTGTATTTGAGGATTTTGACAAATCTATATGATGCAAATATGCATCAGATAATCCCAATCCAATGATTGCTATGGCTTTTCAATCTTTGATGTCCCATACTGCTGCTTCCTCTGCATCTCTTGGTTTCTTTGCTTTGCCATCCACAATCTCCCACAAATATTTGTTGATTAACAACAACTGAGTTTTCGCCTGCCATGTGTAAAAATCTTTGCCTTCGAAATTTTCCATTCGATTCAACTTAGCCATGTTAAAAAAAAAATGGACGTCGGTTTCAACCGAAAATGCGTCCGAAGACAATATGACAACTAGACTAAATTTTTTTAAAAAGTAATAAACTGAGATTACTTTTTAAATGAAAAATGACTATATAATAAATAAATACAAACAATACACCTTTGTTTGGACTTCACTGCATGCCTTTTCAGTTTCTACCAAATTGATGTGATGAGACAATGCTGCCAGGTGTCAGTTCGGTGCATGCAAAATTAATGGCTCAATTCCATCCACATGCGCAGAGCAGAAATGAGATCAAATGTTTACTCATCCAATACCATTCGAATGCATGATTCCTTCACTACAGGCTTGGACGTTTTGATCACAGTTGGCTATTGCATTCACGACCTGTTACTATCCATACTAAGCTATAACTAATTCTTCGTGATCTAAGTGCAGAGGAGACTTAGTGAGGCCGCAAACCTTTGATGCAACCGAGCTCAAGACAAATGCCACAGTCAAGATGCCAATGCTCCAAAAGAAGATCAGGCCTCTGAATTAGAACTATATGCACAAAAAACTCTTCCACGTATAGTTGTCCTTCATGATTTGATAGAAATATGACTCTGGATTATAGGAGGCGCTGAAATGCTAGAGTTTTTTGTGGTTACGTAGATCCAGGCACAGTCGTGTTGAGTGTAGCTTTCCACATGTGTGCGTAGAGATCTATTCGCCAGATAGCTCAGGTTCTTGTTATGTCATTGCTGGAATATTTCTACGCAAGAAATTGATCTAGTGCCCACATTTTGAGCTGAGTAACTGAAGATCCCGTGTGCATTCCCAAATATCTACCAAACATGTCCGTAAGAATTAAGACCGAGTTCTTAGATCTGAAAACCCACGCCAAGATAAATAGGACATAACTCACAAATACAAAATGTGATATGATGCAGAGCTAATAGCAAAAGCCAAAACAACAATTCATTTTAATCAAATACAAAATCCATAATTGCATCCTTATCTCCTTTTGTTTTTGCACCAGAGAATTGTCTCATCTATACAGAAGTCGATTTGAGACTGCATGCACTGAGGCTCAAGGCTTGCACAAGACTCTCATACGGAGACCTGCTCTGAAACCATATGAAGAATCAGGTCCAGATTTACACAGGAAACTAACACAATAATATTATATCTTCTTTGTTATTTCTCAAACATCCACATCATACAAATATATAGGAAAGGTATTCCTATAATTATGGAGATTGTTTAACCAACAAATCTCTTAACAAAGTGTATTGTTACTCACGTAACAATATACTATCTAATCACTATGAGTTGTTTTAACAACTCATTTACAATTACATTACATTATATTTACTTCATATAATTACTCACGTAATTCACTATAATGTAAGCACTAACATAATGATTCCTAACAAGATAATACCTAATTCAATCAATTTAGATAATTCTTTCCTCATCGAGGTTCTATTTCGGGATTCACAGGCCTCTGTTTCTACCTAACAGTTTAGAATTCAGCTGCAAACTCAATTGTATGATGTGCTAGAATGGGATCAAATCCTTTCAGATCTTGGTATTTCCAAGAAAAAACATCCTTAAACTCTTTGCAAAGATTAATAAATGACTACTTTTCGGTTAAGGAACATACCTTTCCAAGAAATAGCTTTTTCCCTTCATCAACCGAGATCTCTTCGTAATTATCAGAGTGGGTTGACATCTTAGTCTTGACCTTTCTTAACTAATCATCAATGCTAAAGATGTCTTCTAATGTGACCAGACCTCGAGGCAGTTTATTTGTCTTCAACTAAACAATCTGGTCACCATATAAGTGTTGTAATTTATCCTGATTAGTTGCAGAAAACTCATCTTCTTGCTACAAAAACCTGTAGATTTGATCATCACTTTTAAAAACTTGCCAATTTGAAACATTATCAGGTACTGAGGGCCTAACAATTAACTTTATATGAGGCTGGATTTTTCTATTTTCAATATGTTCTAGCACTTCAAAACTAGCCCCAACTATTTGCAAGTTTGTCTCGCATGTTTGTTTTCAGTTTAGTAGGAATAGACTCAATGGTAATAGCATCGAAATATTCCATTAAGTCTATAACTCTGTGTCTGTAAGAATTCATTAATGGATTCTTACAGACATTGAAATTTTTTACTTGATTAATAACCAACTCAGAGCCACCAAAAATCTGAGAATGTTGATAATCCTCTTTTTGGCGAAAGCAAGCCATGAATTAAAGCTTCGTATTCAGCTACATTACAAGTACATGAAAATTAGAGATTCAAAGCTGAGAAATAACTTTCATTCATTGGGGAAGTGAGCATTAGACCTGCTCCTTGTCCCTTCTTGTTCTTAGCTCCATCAAAATGAAGCTTCCAAATCCCTTCTACTGATTCTTCTATTTTAGACAGTAAGGGAAGTGGTATGTTCTCTTCATGCATACAATATACACCAAACAAGTGTTCTTCAACTTCCTTAAATGGATAATGATCATGTTCTTTCACTGTATTTTCATCCATAAACATGTTAGGAACACCATCCAATGTAGAAACATGAGCTACCTCATCAAAATCGACTGATCTAAGGCAATAATTAGCCACTGCATTTTAAGAGTGTGGTGAATGTGAAATATGGCCAATGGCTTTGAATTGATAGTAACTTTAGTTCCATAACGAGTAGTGAAAAATAAGAAGGACCAATCTAAAGAGAGATAACCTCCTATTTTTGCTGTGAAATCTCTAGATAAGCATAAAGCAAAATATGGAGGTAGGTCCACAATAGTAACATCTTGCAGAATAGAAACATTTGGGAAAGCATGTAACGTTACTTCTAAATTTTTGATTATACCAACCGTATTAGTTGCAGTTCCATCAAGTTGTAATATGCTCCTTTATGTAGGCTCATACTGCAAACCCAATTTTTCTACAATCGCTTTTGGCATAACTATGCTACTTGCACCATTGTCCACCATGTAATTATGAACTATATTTTCACCAATAATCAGTGATAAATAAAATGGTGGTGGTTTCTTGATGTCATGAGAATTTAGAACTTTCTGAACCATCCACTTAACCTCTTTAATGCGGTCTTGTTCAAATGTTCCAAGGACCATGTCTGCCTTCTGAACTTCCTTTTCTACTGTATTAGATGAAATCTGTAGCTTAGCTAGTTCATGAGAGAGTAAATCTTGTTGTCCTGGAATACTTAGAGCATCCCACATTGAGATATTAACATTATACTTTTTCATTATATCAACAATGTTAAAAGAAGAAACTATTTTAGAGATATAATCAACTATCTTAGAGTAGGCCTTAGCAAAAGTTACCTTCAACCGTCTTAGATATATGAGGTATAAAAATTCTTCTTGGATCTGAGGAACAACAAGGTTGCTAGTTTACTTTGGAGCTGTAGATGTTGTCTTATCAGTGACGATGGGCGGTATAGGCCTATTTTGTTGCTTTTGATTTTCAAATGACTTTCCCTTGAGCCCTAGTAGTGACTGCAATGAAATCCTCTTCATTAAAACCCGACTAAATTCTATTAAGATGCTTTTTGAATATGAGCTTCTTCCTACCCACCCTCCATTTGAGGCATGAACAATGTTTTAGCTTCAGGTTGTGCAACAAGATTCAGATTTAGAAAAGCATTTGGGTAAGTTGTAGTTGAATGAGGTTGATTGAAAGGTTGACACCACTCTTTTGTATCCATATTAACTGGTACTAGAGCATTAGAGGTACTAGGAGCCTTTTGATCAAACTGGATTTCTTTGGTAAGGTTGCCTATAATTTTGATTCTGTTGATAGGGCTGTCTGTTTTGTTGATTATGTTGACTTCAGCGATAAGGACCACGATAGGGTTTGTTAGGTAATGCAATTCTATTACCAATTAAAGTCAATTTATTTCACATAGTTTTCAAAGTTTTAAATACATCATCGATGGAGCTACAAAAATAGGTTCTATAATCGTAATAGGTGAGGAGTAGGTGCTAAATCTATAAAAATGGAATTAATGGCCTTGGTGCTAATTTTTCAGCTTGAATAAGACTATTTTCAGCTCAGATAGTGATATCGTAGGCTTTGGGAGTGTCTCTCCACCCATTGATTGCATCATAGTTGAAATATCACTATTTAATGCCCTAAAATAATACGGAAAGCGTGATTAGCTTGAGGCTTGACACTTGCTGGAATTCTCTCCCAAGTTATAGAAAAATGGATATTGAAACTAGACATAAATTCATTGGGAGCACTTTTAATAGCAGACAATTGTTCAATGAGAGACAAATGATCTGAATTATCTTGGAACTGTTTCAACAATTTTTCACCTAAGTTATCCCAAGTCCTTATGCTTCCAATTTCTAGGTTTCTATACCATTGCAAGGTTTTCCCTTTAAAAAATGTAGCTAAAAGTATTACGGGTACATCTTCATGAGTGATATTATGGACTGCACATAGGGCTGCGACATCTTTGATATGTTCACTAGTATAACCTGATTTTCATGCATGAATGATGTTTCATGGCAGCATTAGGAATGTCATGGTAAATCGGGATTACTAATGGACTGCCATTAGTATAGATCAATAAATTCCTAGGAGGTTGAATAGCCATTTGAAAAATTAAGATATTAATTGAGAAATTGATACGTGGTTAAGGAATATTAGGAGTAAGGTTACCCAAACTAGGTCTATTATAAGGTAAAGTATTACCAACTCTTCTCCTTCTAGCGAATTCAAAGATAAAGAAACAAAATCAGAAGGAATTCCTCTTACTGATGATCTTGTAGTCACTTTATGTATGTAACATGCTGCAATACTAGTCTGAAATCACCTCTGCGGAGTCACCAAAACATCCTAGAATATTTAGAATAAATTACTGCAACTTGATCCCGAAAGTAACTTTTAATTTGTTGCATTCTACTCTATATTTTCTTTAGAAATTGTAATTCACATGCATATCTGATTCGTGGTCCCACTGAGGCATGCCAAAAACTGTTATCTTGTAGTGAAGGTCACACAGTGGCTAGTGATTTGTTTCTTAAAGTGGAACACCTTTAGAAAATTAAAATTTAACTTCTTTGATGTTAGTTATATCTATGGTGTCCCACCAGGTGTGCCAAAAAATGTTATCTCTCGAAAGTGTACCCTGTAGAGAGATAGCTACATGTTTTCTAAGTTTGCACAATTTATCTCTCTTTCGTAGATACAATGGAAACACCTCAAGTCCGTGGGTATGCCTATTTTTCATCAAGGCCAATTCCTTATAGGTGTATCCTAAACTGATTTCTAGGAGTTTGAGGGTAAAATATGACTTAAAATTAATTAAAACTAAGGTGATACACCAAATTTGAATGAAGACTTTTCTTGAGTATATGCCAACTGATTTGGGAAGGATTCTTGATGCACGAACCAATATTTTTCTCTGAATGTCTAAGGGCAAAACACTTGATTGTCGAGGAGAATCACAACAGTACTAATAAGTTAACATGCACCTTAAAATTAAGCAGAAAAGACTGAATTTGTAGCAGGGTAAGGTGATTGATCAAGGAATTTGTATTCACAAGATTAATATAAATATACACAAGACTGCAAAATAACTTGGAAAGGCAAAAATACTTCACACTTAGAGGAAAAACTTCAAAAATTTCTTCGGTACTCATATATCCAAAAATTCCTCTAGTAGTCTAGAAGTCCCTTGTGATTTGCAAAGGCACACAATATATAGCAAAAATAAAATTCACCCTCTCCCTAAAAATATCCTAAGGCTTGTACTCACCCATGCATCTTATTTTTATCCTTTATTTAATAATAGATAAAGGGAAAAATAGAGCATGCAATTACAAATAGGCATTATTAGCCTTACTTACACTACAGTCAAACTGAAGTTGACTATTCTATTTTTAAGAAAAGAAGGGTGAATAATTTGCTAAAAATAAGGTTACTTGCTAGGCAAGTCTCTTTCCATGAACATGCAACTTTGTCTTCTTCTCTATTCTATCCTGTTGTGAAGGCATGCAAAATACAACTCCTTGTATGTGAGCAAAATAATTACAATACTTAGCAATATTTGCAAAAATAATTCCTCCTGTGGGGACCACCTGCTATGTGCACATGTTTTGATATTGACATCTCCTTTGGCCATGGCATAGGCATCATATTCAACTTTTTGGTGATCATGATATATGATTTGGTCACCCCTTTAAAAAATATTTGAAGCATGCACTTGGGTTAGACTTGAAATTTATTTACAATAATTTGTTTAGTGGACATGTGGGTTGTCTCCTTCCATGGTGACTCACCACTTGGTGACTTGGGAAGTGGCATCAACTTTGGTCAGGTCAACTATAACCCTTGTGGTTTGTTTTGAAAATTTGTGCCTTGTTCTTTGTCATTGATCTTTGTACCATGTCTGATCATAGACCATCGATTTATGAATTGTGGTAAGGATTTTGGCCTGCATTTAATATTGACAAGTGGCATCCCGATTGTGGTTAACATTGGTTGTTGCGATGATTTTAGGACGTTGATCCTATGTCCTTGGGATTTTTAAACCATCGATCTCTGATTGTGGATGAGTTTGGGTTAACCCACTTCTTGGGTTCAGGTGGTAAAGGGAACTTGACCCTAAAGCATATTCATTTGGATTTTTGGCTATATGGGCGAGGCCTTGGCAAATTTTCCTCCCAACGCCATTGTTCTCGTTCTAGTTGGAGCCCGGATTTCACTATATTTTGGAACTCCTCTACAAAAGATTCTCTGTCATTTCGGTTTCATGGTTTTAAATGCGGTGTTCGAAGTGTGGGCCGCCATTATTGTTTCTTTAAGCTCAGCTCTGTCATTTTATCCTTTGTACCATTTGTGCCTCTGTATATTTTTGAAAGCTGAGGTTTCGTTTCTTGGCCACCATAGTCGTTTATAGGTGAGATAATTTTTGTTGCATGCGTACACTTCTGTTTTCTTTTCTTCTTTAAATGTATCACTGAACTTTTGGAAATATTTGTGGGTTCTGTGATTTGTTTCTCCTAATTGACTTCCAAGTTTGAAACCTCACATGGGCCTATGGACCTCTCGCTTCATCATCCAGTTGCTTGAAAGTTCTGACCATTTGATTGTCTACGGTGAGTTGTTCTTGACTTAATCTACATCATGAATTATAGATCTGTATTCTCTGATTTTGGGTATCTCGTAGATATGTGACCTTGAGAAAATTTTCAATTCTATGTGGAAAATACCTGTAAAATCTTGAAATAATAGTTCCATTATGTACTATAATTGTATTTCCCTGGTTTTCTTGTATATGTCATGCTCAACCATTGCTGAAATGAACTTCAAAAATAATCTATGGTCATGTGTTTACTATTACGAAACTCTGATTTACTTGTACCTTCCTTTTTTTTACTATGATGGACATAGAGTATTTTCTTCTTTCCGGATATTCATACTTGATGTCTTCTCTGTATGAGTTCTTTGTGCTAGGACAACTTGTTATCTCATCATTTGTTGAGAATATTGTAGAAGATGGTTATGATTTTATGTAAATACATGTCTATACATTATTTCAGGTCCGTTCTGAAATATTTCGTTCAATTCTGTATTCTAGAGAATCCATTTGTTACAATTCATTGTCTCAGGATCAACTTGATTTTCTGAAATTCTGTAGCACCTTTTGAGAATACTTGCTTCAAAATTTCAACATTGTCATCACTTGAACATTGAAATTCTCCATGAGATGAGTGTTTGAAATGTCATTGTTTTCTAAAAATCACATCTATTAAATGCTTGACTGTAACAATATTCTTGACTTTTCTGAAAATAATGTATATTGTTTTCTGAACCTATGCATAACATATTATTTCTGGAACTCTGTTTACAACTCCTGCATGTTGGATCAATTCAAGCCTTGTTTAAAAATGTAGTTCCATCTTATTTTGTGCTTCAATGTTGTACTTGAGCTTCACTTGTAGCTGCATCTATATTTGATCAATTTCCTTGCATAGATGGCAACATCTCTCGTATTTATTCTAAATGAATTCTATTTCTTTAACTACAAATCATGCATTCAATTTGATCTCTGAAGCTATTGTCATATTTTGTAGTCTTATTTGTATCTCAGCATTGTATAATAATCTGATGGACAACTTATTTCTTCTAATTTGAAATTCCATCTTTTCCTACAGCAACTAAAATTTTTCACGTAGCAACTAGCTTTGAAGTTTGGAAATTAAATCTATTCCCATAGCAAGCAATGAGCTTTTCCTGTAGCGACTAGCTTTGAATTTTAGTCTTTACCCATAGAAATTGAAATTTTCCTTTGCTATAGCAACTTGTACCTGCACACTTAGGAAAATAATTAGAAAATAATTAGGCTTTTTGGCCTCTCTTATGTCCATGTTTTTCTCCTTCTTTTCTCTTCCTTCTTTACGAGTGAATAAATCATGCATGCATTTTTTCTTCAAGTAGTATACATCTTGTTAGGAGAAGATTCATATGCATGAAATAGGATAGTGTAGGAATATGAATTGATCCCTGAGCTCATAGCTGATATTTAATTCTTTTCTTCTTTTTTAGGTACAATGGATTCTATAATGAAGATGAAGGAAAAAGAAAAGATGGAGATGAAGATGCTTCAATTGAAGAAAAGAAAACTCAAGGCAATGATGGGTTCACTCATACTCCTTTGCTTTCTCCTTCATGCATGTGTAACTTTCTTTTCATAGCTATACTTTACTTTTTAGTTACATCCCATCGCTTGTGTGGGAAACATTTGATTCTCCTTGTGAATAAAACATTGAATTTCATAAATAAGTTGTATATTTCCTTGTGCACTCTAGATTTTTTGTATGGATTGTAGAATGAACTAAACAACTCAAGTAACATAATTGAATATCTTAATCATGAAGGAAAGAATATTTATGAGAACTTGTAACATTCAGTAATGAAATCTGATTTTTTGTAATCTGCATTTCTGTTTGCTACTTCAAAACTCAACACTTCACCTAATTTGTAATTTGTTGTCTTCAACAAGACAACACAATTGTCTTCGAGGCTTTGTGTTCTTTTGTTGAAGAGGGCATAAAATTGTAGACTATGTGATCTGTTTTGTTTTGAAACATCACACATAATTACAGATTTCATTTAATATTGGAAATAATTGAGCAGTAACAAATAACATCGAAACTTCTTTAGCTTAGGTATACTTCACCCAAGAATTTTCATCGTAACGATGAATTTTCAAGTTGCCCATTTTTTCACAAGTGCAAAAATTGTCAACGTGCTATCCTACTTTCAAGTTTTCCATGGATGATTTATTTATTTCTATTCACATTTACACCTCGGTTTCCTACCACCACATGTAGGTATCCAAACCTACCATCCATCGTCGACCTCTCCATCTATACCGCTATAGTATCCTTCACTATCAAAACCACCGAGGGCTTTCCGCCAAAGATCACGCCTTTTGGCGCAAATATATGTAATATATATCAAGAGGTATAATTTGAAATGAAATTATGTCATACATTTAAAATAGGTGCTTTATGAACTTTACCTCTCGATATATTTTATATACCATATTTTTATTTATGTTTATTTAAATATATGTATGTAAAATATCTTTGAGAGCTAAAGTTCACAAGGCACCTATTTTAGATTTGTGACATAAGTTCCTTTCGAACTATATCTCTTGGAATATATTAGATATATTTATATAACATAGGTATGTTATTAGCAACCACGGGTGTTGCATTATGAAAATGATACCAAAAATACAATAAGGAAAATAAGTGGGGAATTTAGTTCATGCATGAATGACCTTGATGAGAACCTATCGAATTGGTGACTTATGTTGACTTATTCAAATTTTTGAACATTTTACATGGGCGGGGATCCTTATTATTAATAATACGAGTCTTAAGTCATTGGGGAAGCATATGATTCTTTCTATATAATATCAAGAACCCAAGATAGCATTCAACCCCCTATATATAATATTTCCTTGAGGACCATAAGAATTCGTAATGAATTTCATTGAACTACGTTAAGGTATATTTTCTACCAATTATAACCAACAATATCCAAGATAATATATTGAAATTTTAATGCAAAGAAAACATTTAATAATCTTTTCTAATATTCATTTCAATAAAAATGTCGCGAACAACAACTAAATTGAGCTAGGCCTTATTATATACACATCAATTTTTTAAACGACATTTTCCATCAAAATATTACCAAATCATAGTTGAGTAATCATGTTGATGTTACATATGATACCAAAATTATCTTATAAAACTATAATTTTACAAACTTGGAAAAAAAACCTTTTTCATGGGCATGGTTATTTTTCTTTCTTTCCAAAAAAGGTTATCAAAAATATTTGTCTAAAAATATCACAATCAAAATCAACTATAAATTACCTTATCAAATAATTATCAAATCTTCTTTTTACATTATCAAATAAAGAAATCACCTATAAATTACACATTTTGAAAAAAATGAACCACTTAAAAAAACATTCTCAACTTATTAAAATTCCTCATTTTTATAAAACTAAACATTTTCATGAATTACATTAGAACAAATAAATTTATTACAATTTTCAATATATGTATATCGAATAAGAAATCTATTATCATGAATATATATTTCAATAAAAGTTTTCTTATGACCATTTTTTTGTCTAAAATTTCTATACATACACCCAAAAATTACAAAACTATTAGTCCTCACGTGACCTTCAAAACATAATCTCACTAACTAAAAAGAAAAAAAGTTAACAATTAATCCTTTTAGAATCAAATATGTTTCTCATTTCGAGGAAAATGTCGTAAAAAACAACTAAAATGAGAAAATGTAAACAATTAATCCTATTAGACTCAAGTATCTTACAAGGGACATCGTAGAGGGATTTAAAGATAGAACCATCTCTCTTAAGAGAATAAGTATGAGTAATACAAATTCTAGGTCTATAATAGACAAACTTCTTATGGATTTTATTAGTAACCATATTATCATGTTCAAAAAATAAATCATTATTTCATATGAACGAATCATGAAATGTACTTGACACGAAATGACAAAATCATACAAGAAAATGTTTGTTACATAGAGAAAATTATTTATATTCCAAGCACTTAAGTCTTTCTTCATCTTACATTCTGTTTGAAAGTAGTATTTCTTCTTCATCCTTTCATAGTGCTCATACTTATATGGTAGAATTAGTCTTAGATTTTTAATGACCTTACTCGAGATGTAACACCCTTAACAGTTGTTATTTTCCTCCTTTGCATTCAAGTGTTGACATGTGATTTTCCTTATAAGGATATGTTCTTCTGATTATTGGAAATCATGCTTGATATGGATAAGTCTTTTATGCTCCTAAGATCTTTTGACTGAATTGAAATGGCTTTCCTGAATCCATTTTTCACTTCTTGTAGGTGATTTACAATCTGGTTTAAGAGTTGTAAACCTATCTATTTATCTAACTCATCCTTGGATCAATTTTAGTGATCCAAGGAATGTTTTAAATCTGTTCAGAGTGAACAACTAATGAATTGGCATTCCATGAATTAAGAAACATATAGACTGAACTTGGTAGATACAAGTTCTTTAATTCTCTTTTGTGTGAAAATATTTCCATTCAGTGGTATGTTTTATTGGGTCTTTGGAGATCGACCATGGCAGGTCATTACTGACGTAATTGGGATTTCAGCCTATTCATGGCGTAGGACATAACAAAAAATCCTATATAGGACTAACCTATGGGATCATAAGCTAGGTATATATATATATATATTCTACTTAAGCTATGACACTTGATAGAATTCTTATTCTAACCTAAAGCTCCTTATTCTATTTTGATTGGTTGATTTGTTGATTTGCAACCTAACCTAAGCTCGGTGCTAATGGAATTGGAAAGGCTACTAGGTATTAAATTAACCTAGATCCTAACACTACAGAGCATTATTGTAATCTAACCTAATGCCTAAAACTATTATGTTTTGAATTAAACTTCCTATGTGGAAATTATCTAAACCTATTTGCTAAGGCCTATGGTGGGGGGTTAGTTGTTAGTGTTATATCCTAAGGTATAAATTTTAATCTACCTAAGATCTAACCTAAGCAATCTAATCTATCCTAAACTAATGGATATGAATGGGGACTTAAGTGGTCACATACACTTGGGCGACGGTTCCTAAGGCATTTATGTTATTGATAAGGATGGTGAATGCATACGGACTGCCAGCTTTGGCAGGGGTTAGTTGGCTTGGTGGAGGCTTAGGTGGCAATATCACTAAAATGGAAACACATGTTAATTTGGACTTGGCATTTGCCAGACTTGGTAGGTGGTGGCAAGGAAGATTAGGTGGGAGATATGGAATTAATGGAATTAATTGTTTTTGGTTTACGAGCCCAAACCGTCTTGGTAGGCATGCCAGTAGATTTTTCTTAGGTTGTTTCACTTTGCATGTTTTCTGATTTTCACTCTGCATGCACTCTAGTTTTTAAACCAGCAGATTGAACTGCACTTCATGGCTATTTTTGAGGTTTCAAATCTATTTTCGTTTTGCAGAATTTATAAGAGGCATTGTGGAAGAGGTATGTGGTTGTTTTATTTTTCATGGAAAAGAGGAGAGGTAGTGAGCTCAGATGGAGGTCTTATTTGATTTGTGAGAGACACTATCAGGCATGATAGGCTATAGCTGTTAAAATCTCTTGCTTTCCTTTAAGTGTTTTCATTAAAGAAACTCTGCTCTGTTGAGTTTTGTGCATTACATGATCTATCTGGTTAATTGGTTGATGGGTTTAGTAAATCTTGCATCCTAAGTTTTGAACCCAGAAATATGTGATTGTTGGAAAACTTATGTTGTATTGTTTTTGCACAAAAGAAATATGCATGCAAGTACAAGTTTGGAAATCTATTTGACTTTTCCGGTTGTTTGAAATTGTTTGTTTGGTTCTGACTACTTTGGTTGCCAATAAATTACTAGCTAAGTTTTTAAGGAACCACGAGTCCCACATGTGTTTGCTTGAGATTAGTTTTTGTTGAACTCAAAGTGATTTGTAATCTCGAGTGTAAAGAACTCCAGTTCTTATGAAAACTTGTATGCAAGTTCGAGCGTTCTATTGGAAACTTGTTTTGGTAGGAGAGAACTATTTTTGGAGATTCTTGGTTCTATGGTGCTTGCATATTATTTCATAGATAAATGGGACTGTGGATAAAACTATATATGGCTTGGTTCTTATATTTCATCTTGTGAAAACTTTGACTGTTGATGAAACTGCATCTAACTTGGAACCTGTGTTTTATTATCTTGGATAAATTGGACTGTTGATTAAAGTCCACTTAAGGCATGGTGCTTGTGAACTATTATCCTGTATGACCATTTAACTATTATTGGAGGTTTATTATGAACCCACCTTTCATGTTTTGTTGTCATCTGATCTGAGCTCTGTTAAGAATCTTACATTCTATTTGAGTTGGAAAACAGGGTTTGATAGGATGTTAACTGAAAATAGAAACTCTTTTCTTATTTTGAATTGTTTTTAAGTAATTTCATTATATTTGTTCTAGCATTACGATGCTGGTGTATATATATGAACTTGTGATTGAGATATTGTGATGCAACACTATACAATCAATTTGTTACTTGGTGTTTTTAAAAGAAATTGTAACCTGAATGATGTATTGGTTCAGATCTTATAGTATTTTTGACTATTTTATAAACTAAAGAGGGAACATGTTGTTACCCGAACTTGTTTATAATCACTTGAATGATCTTGGTCCTTTGAGGGAGCTTACGCTTTACATTGTGCTCGGATTTGTAATTTGAGTCTTGGACTGAACGTATTTTTAATAAGTTGTTTTGATCTTGTCATTTTATTGGAATCCCAATCTGTAGTTCTTATAGTGATGTGTTGAAATACTGTCAAGATAGTTCTATCTTGACTGAACTATTGGGAAATTTTGAGTGTTAGTATCTACTCAGATTTCACACTTCTTGTTGGGTCCAATGAAAGAATGTTGAGTCTTTAAAAGATAAACTATGATTCTTTAGTGTCCATGGGTTGTGTATGAACTTCATTGTTATAATGTTCTAAATAGGAAAGTGGAATTCATGCATTATAATGGAAAGATTTTGAAAGGAAGGTAGCATTAAGTTTTCTCTTTCCTTGAAGTTGTTCTTGTTCTCTTTCTTGGGAACTCTTGCATGAACTTAAACTATATGTATAGAAAAGGTAAAACTGTTAATTAAGTTGAAAGAAATGATTACAGGTTGGGATCATATTTTGTTAGGACTCCTTTTCTAATGCAGTTAGGTTAATTTCATTGGTTCAAACCTTCATTAATTATTCTTATGGGAAAAAGAGAATCATTACTTAATTAGTCTTTTTATACTTGTCATTTGACTGAAATGAAGTAGAAAGAGATTGATGATTGGTTGGCAAAAAGGAATTGCAAACTTGTTGTTTGACTGTTAATCCATCATTCCTTCTTGGATTTCTTTTATATGGATCTGTTCTGATGAATACCTTAAAATGTTGAATTTTAAAGTAGATGACCTTTAAAGGAAATAGTTTAAGTCATGATATGCACATGTTCTGATTGCGGATGTTATGTACTTTGGCATAATGGAAATGTTTCCCTTCTTCTTTACTTGAAAATTAGATGAAACATCCTAGTGAGAATATGCTGTAAACATTTCTTGTATCTTATAGTAAAGATAAGTGTTGCATTATATTTTGGTAGAATTGGAAACAATGAGATGTTATGATCTGTTGTTTGGTAAAGATAATTGATGGGATCAATTATACTTTAACTTGTAAGATAGATATCATGGATTATATTTTGTTCTTCTTATAGAAGTGATTTATGGTTCATTAATGCTCTTCTTTTTTATTGTTATTTCTTATGCTTGAGTATGAAATACTAATTGTTCATTAAAGCAGGGTTGTTTTATTGGAACAATTAGTGGGATGTACTTCATTTTAAGGCTTAGTGCTTATCATGCTCAGTTCATTGAACTGACCCGTGCTAGCAATTTTTGTAGATGGACTTCATAAGTGATAAAAGAAGTAAAAACTTATATGATGCATTGGCTGATCTAAGACTAACTCTTGTGAAGAATTTTGAGTTGTTCTTGAGTTGCATTAAAAAAGAAAAGTTATATTCTTTTTGTATGAAGGTTGTTGTCATGTAGTATGCTAAAATGCATAAGTTTGTAAATGTATAAGTTTTGAAAATGAATTGAAGGATGAGAATTTACTTGCATGGGTTGTGTAAATTATCTTATACCTTTGTAAAAGAAATGGAATCCTATCCTGTTGATACTCTTCATGTTATTTATATGTTTAAATGAATATTTTTGGATAAGTAGGAAAAAGGGAATTAGAGTAATTTCCCTAAATGTGATGCAACTAGATAAGTTACAGAATTCAATGTTCTTATCTAAACAATTCATATTATTAAGTTAACGTGTAATGAACTTACAATGAAAATTATAGAATTTGTAAAGGACATAAAGGGTGTGTTAAACCCTAGAACTTAACCATGAAGAGGAAGAATCTTCCTCTCTTATGAAAAAGTAAACAAAAAGGAA
This sequence comes from Taxus wallichiana var. yunnanensis, assembly GCA_018340775.1. Classification (NCBI taxonomy): domain Eukaryota; kingdom Viridiplantae; phylum Streptophyta; class Pinopsida; order Cupressales; family Taxaceae; genus Taxus; species Taxus wallichiana. Next base: position 447,645,486 of record CM031242.1, read on the forward strand.
GATATGATTTATAATCATTAGACTTCATTTATTAAAGTCTATTAAGTTACAACCTAGGTGGTTGTTACACTTCCTTGAATGGTTAAGTCACATTAAATGGAACTTATGAGGTTGTTGTCCTTCCTTTTTGGTAACTGCTTGTTAAGCCAAATTTAACGAACATCGAAAGCAATCATAGGTTAAGGAAGTTCTCCAAGGTTAATGTAACTTGATTTGGAAAAGAACTTAGGGAGAGTTGGATTAGGGTTTGGGCAGGGTTGCTGAAATCTACAATTAAATTAAATTAATTAAATATTATAATCTCCTAGGGGTATGTACATCTCGACGAGGCTATTCTATAGGATGCTGGAACACGCCAACTACAGAGTTGTACCTTCAAGAAGATTAGGATCTTCTCGAGGATACAACATTGTAGTTGACATGTGGCAACACCCTTCTGCATTGATCGTCTAGATCTACACGCTTATGGACTTGAACTTAGTTTTTCTCTAGGACTAGGTAGTAGAATAGTTATGATATGAAGTAGCCCTCTAGGATTTAGGGTACCTTGGCACACGGGGTTGACCTAGGTTGACTTAGTATGCCAATATATCCTAAGTCTTTGTGAGCCCCTTCCTATCATAACCTATGTTGTTAATCAGAACTAGGGTTAAACCTTGGGCAAGTGGACTAACGAGAAGTCAGTAAAGGACATTCTAGATAACAATTGAGTGGGGTGAAGGATGTATTCCGGATTGATGAGTATGCCATCAAGGAATGAGTAATACAAACAATATGATAGAAAACTTTGGCCAAAGTATCACAAGTTGCTGATTGCGTTGTCCTATGTCACCTAGTCTAAGGTTCAAGATGTAGATGAATATTAGTAGAAAATATTCAGATAGGTTCCTAGACAGATCACTCAATACCCCGAACAGGGTAAGAGAACTAAGTATACATAGTATACAAAAAAGTATTCAATACTTAATGTTAAACATGAATAGATCGGTAGTTCGCCGAGTCATGAAATGAATAGATCGGTGGCTCACCGAGTCATTACAGTTGCATATGGTTATCTGTTATAAGATTGGATGTTATGGAATGTGTGTTCTAAATTATGTATTTAGAACAGAGAACATTACCAAAAAAAAAAAAATCCCTTGTTTCTAAAGTCTTAAAATGGGAATGTTACATCTTGGTACCAGAGCTGAAGGTTGTAGCTCTTGGACCTATTGTGTCCATAATCTGATAAAAAATTGAATTTTATTGTAACAAAAATGGTTAGGACAAGAGGAAACATTGCAAATAACGCTCCACCGGAGGAAGGAGTAGCAACAGCCCAAAAAATTGATGAGATCCTTGCTACCCTATTGGACACAAGAGATCATTTGGAAGCACTTGAACAACAAGAAATGGGTAATGAGGAGGAAGAAGAAGGCTGGTAATAACAATCAGCCACCTCCCGAGGACAACCCCAATTTGGGAGTTGATGATAACAATGTTAATGTGCCTATCCAAATTGATAACAAAAAGGAAAGGTTGGCGGTGAACTTACTAATGATATAAAAGGATAAGTCCACCTAAGTTTGATGGCACCACATTAGGTGATGGAGCTGAGAATTGGCCCAAAGATGGAGAAGCACTTTGCAATAAGAAACTTCTCGAAGGAAACCAAAGCTATTTGGGAGCATATCAGCTTTCCCATGAAGATTCTTCATGGTGGGATAGCCATAAGGCTGAGCTAAAAATTGTGAAACTAACATCACTTGGGAACAATTTAAAATTTATTTTAGGAAATTTTGGCTGCCATAGCTTTATTATGAGTAGAAAATGACTGAATTTCAGAACTTAGCTCAAGGGAAGTTAACTGTAACTAAGTATTGGGAACGGTTTATGAAACTCCTCAAGTATGTACCTCAGTATCAAACTGATGAGAAGTTCAAGATATGAAAATTTATCATGGGATTGAATCCCATTATTGGGGGAGAGGTTGATGTTCACATCCCAACCATTATGGAAGGGGTTGTTGAAAAATCCATAAGGCAAGAACAAAAATTAAAGGATATCTCTTGCTCATAAGGAGGAAGTACGGAAGAAAGTTCCAAACTCTTCTTCAACTTATCTTGCACCTAAAAAATGACTATGGAAAAATTTTCGTAATAAAAGTAAGTTTCCAGCTGATAATAATAAGAAAACAACAATGAATAAGTCTACTTGCTTGAGATACACAAAACAATTTTGCCAAGAATAATAATAACGGACGAAAGTTCTATGGAGGTCAAAATGATCACTTTAAGGCTAGAAATAATTCTTAGCCTAAAAAGGACTAGTAGGAAGTCTGTTATAACTATGGCAAAGATCATTATGCGAATCAATGTCCTTTGAAGAAGGATGATCATAATCAGAAGCACAAGATACATGCTTTGCGATGGTGTGACAAGCAAGATGAAAAACAAGTTACACCCATAGAAGTTCCTAGTAAGTTATTCAGCATACCTGTAACTATTCTTTTTGATACGGGAGATACTGAATGTTTTATTTCTAGTAAACTTGCTTCAAAACTTAAAAGAAAAGTAGGAAAAATAGATAAATCATGGACTATACATTATGGTAATAATTTTGTTCATACAGTTAGTATGTGTCTTTTTGGGGCAATCCTTGACTTACGTAGCTTTTCCATAGAAGTTGATCTCTATGTAGCACCTTTGAGATCTTATGATATAGTCATAGGTGTAGATTGGTTAGTAGATCATAAAGCAAAAGTAGACTATTTTGAAACATATATTAGTTTTTTTGATCTCATGAGAAATAACAGAGAGATTCAAGTGTAAAACAAGAAATTTCTATTAGGAAATTGTCAAGTATGCAACTTAAAAAGGCCAAAAATAAGGGTTGTTCCTTATACACAGTAAAAGTTTCAGAATCTGCAGAAGAAAACAATGATTTCATGGAACGTTATCCACTATTACAGAACTACAGTGATGTGTTTCCGAAAATTACTGGGATTACCACCAAAAAGGGAGTTTGACTTTACGATTGAAATCAAACCAGGTACTAAACCTATTTCTACAAACCACCTTATCAAATGACTACCATGGATTTAGTAGAAGCGAAGGCTTAGTTACAAGAAATTTTGTCTAAGGGTTTGATTAGACCAAGTGTTTCACCTTGGGGAGCACTAGTAATCTTTGTAAAAAATAAAGATGGAACACTTAGATTGTGCATTGATTATAGGATGTTAAACAAAGAAACAATCAAAAATAGATACCCACTTCCTAGAATTGATGACCTATTTGATCAGATGTGTGGAGCATCGGTATATTCTAAGATAGACCTTTGGTTTGGATATCATCAATTACGAATTAAGGATGAGGACATTCATAAAATGACTTTTAGAACAAGGTATGGACATTATGAATTCACGGTTTTACCCTTTAGATTAACGAATGCACCTACAACTTTTATGAACTTAATGAATAATATATTTCAAGAATACTTGGACAAGTTTGTACTTGTATTCTCGGATGTAATTCTCATATATTCTAAAAGTGTGGAGGAGCATCATGAACACTTGAAAATAGTTTTGGAAATTCTGAGAAAAATACGGTTTTATGGAAAGATGTCCAAATGTTCTTTCAATGACACCGAAGTTCACTATTTGGGTCATGTTATAAGTAAAGATGGGATTGTTGTTGATCCTTCTAAAATTGTAGCTATAACTGAGTGGCCTACACCAAAGAATGTACATGAAGTTAGAAGCTTCATGGGCCTTGCGGGTTATTATAGAATTTTTTTAAGGATTTTTCTAAGATGGCTACACCAATAACTTCATTGTAGAAGAAGGATAAGAAATTTGTTTGGAAACATAAATGTGAATCTGCTTTTAAAAATTTGAAAAGTCAATTGACTTCAACACCTATTTTAGCTGTACCTGATCCTAATGGAGACTTTATTGTTATAACGGATGCATCCGGGAAAGGTCTTGGACGTATTTTGTTACAAATGATCATGTCATAGCTTATGAAAGTAGAAAACTTAAGTTTCATGAGTTAAATTATGCTCCACATGATTTAGAGTTTGTTACCATAGTTCATGCACTTCAAGTTTAGAGGCATTATCTGCTTTGGGTAAACCATTTGAGTTTAAACCTCGATCATCTTGGATGAAGTACATCTTCACTCAAATAAATCTGAATGCAAGACAATGAAAGTGGTTAGAGTTTTTGTCTCAATATGATGTTGACATAAGTTACATTAATAGAAAAGAGAATAGAGTGGTGATGCTCTAAGTCATAGGAAGAACATTTATGCTCTTATAACACTAAGAACTCGGTTTAAGGATGAAGCAAGAAGTGTTATGGAATCTGATTCTTACTTTCGGAAGTAAAAACAACACTTGCTACGGATCCAAAAGATGAAAGATATAAAGGTTTTCTCTTTGATAATGAAGGAATCTTACGATATGAAAATAGAGTATACATACCTTTGCGTAATGAAATGAGGAAGAAATTGTTGGAAGAGTTTCACAATTCACCTTTTTGGGGACACCCTGGCATTACAAAAATGTTTGCTGATATAAAACAACAATATTTCTTGAAAGGAATGAAAAAGGTTGTTATTCATTTTGTGACTCATTGTCTTGAATGTCAATGGGTAAAAGTGAAACATATGCACCCAACTGGTTTATTGTATCCTCATAGCATATTGCAGTACAAATGGCAGGTAATAAGAACGGATTTTGTACAAGGATTACCTATGTCAAGAAATAAACATGATGTTATTTTGGTAGTAGTTGAAAAACTAATGAAAGTAGCTCATTTTATTGCTGGAAATCTAAAGGATGATTCTCCTATTTTGGCTAAAAGATTTGTACACAAAATTTTCAAATTACATGGAGTACCTAAATTAATCATATCTGATAGAGACCCTAGAATGACATCAAGGTTTTGGAAAACGCTTAATGCAGCTCTTGGAACTAAACTGAATTTTAGTTCTGCGTATCATCTAGAAACAGATGGACAGACTGAAAGAGTAAATCAGGTTTTGGAAGATATGTTACATATGTATTGTATGAATCAGTAGTATAAGTAGGAGGATTACCTTCCATTAGTTGAATTTGCATACAATAACACATATTATGCTTCTCTTAAGATGGCACCTTTCAAGGCACTTTACGGAATGAAATGCGAACCCTTATTAGTTGGGATAGAATTGAGGATAGAGAGGTAATTGGACCTGAAATCCTTACGAAATGGAACAACAAGTTAAAATGATTCATGAATGCGTAAAAAGAAGTAGATAGGAAAAAGAGTTATTCGAACTAAAGTGGGTTGACAGAAAATTTGAGCTTGGAGAGAAGGTTTTCTTTGGGTTAAACCGAAAAAGAGCTCTATATCTTTTGGCAAGGCTACCAGTTATCACCTCGTTATGTGGGACCTTTCAAATAGTTGAAGTAATCAACCACCGTAGCCTATCGTTTAGCATTACCACCTTTGTCACGAATGCATGATGTTTTCCATATTTCTTTTCTTAAGAAATACATTTCAGATTTATCACATGTGTTAAATTGGAATTCCTTACAGGTCCAAGACCCAGGAATAATCATGGTTAAACCCATTCGAGTGTTGGAAACTCACTAGTTGCATTTAAGAAATAGAGAAATAAGTCAATGTAAGGTCCAGTGGGACCAGTTTAATAAGGAGAGTGCAACTTGGGAAAATCTAGAGGATATGAAAACTAATTTTCCATATCTATTTGAACAAAATTGAATCTGTTGACTAATAAAAATTTTATGATTTTATCTTTTATGACATTAAGTAAGCTAGTTTTGGGTAGATATTTACTTGATTTGAATAAAAATTTATTTAATGCTGATTTCTAGAACTATAAGGTTTTGAAATATTTGACTTAGGATAAGAGAAGTGAATGAATTGACTGTCCTTGATGTAAATTGTTAAAAGAGATAATCATCGGACGATGATTCTTTTTAGGAGGGAAGCATGTAACACCCTTGACAGTTGTTATTTTCCTCCTTTGCATTCAAGTGTTGACATGTGATTTTCCTTATAAGGACATGTTCTTCTGATTATTGGAAATCATGCTTGATATGGATAAGTATTTTATGCTCCTAAGATCTTTTGACTGAATTGAAATGGATTTCCTGAATCCATTTTTCACTTCTTGTAGGTGATTTGCAATCTAGTTTAAGAGTTGTAAACCTATCTATTTATCTGACTCATCCTTGGATCAATTTCAGTGATCCAAGGAATGTTTTAAATCTGTTCAGAGTCAACAACTGATGAATTGGCATTCCATGAATTAAGAAACATATGGACTGAACTTGGTAGATACAAGTTCTTTAATTCTCTTTTTGTGTGAAAATATTTCCATTAAGTGGTATGTTTTGTTGGGTCTTTGGAGATCGACCATGGCAGGTCATTACTGACGTAATTGGGATTTCATCCTATTCATGGCATAGGAGAGAACCGGAATCCTATATAGGACTAACCTATGGGATCCTAAGCTATGTAAATATATATATATATATATATATATATATATTTCTACCTAAGCTATGACACTTGATAGAATTATGATTCTAACCTAAAGCTCCTTATTTCTGTTTTGATTGGTTGATTTGTTGATTTGCAACCTAACCTAAGCTCGGTGCTAATGGAATTGGAAAGGCTACTAGGTATTAAATTAACCTAGATCCTAACACTACAAAGCATTATTGTAATCTAACCTAATGCCTAAAACCATTATGTTTTGAATTAAACTTCCTATGTGGAAATTATCTAAACCTATTTTTTAAGGCCTATGGTGGGGGGTTAATTATTAGTGTTATATCCTAAGGTATAAATTTTAATCTACCTAAGATATAACCTAAGCAATCTAATCTATCCTAAACTAATGGATATGAATGGGGACTTAAGTGGTCACATACACTTGGGCAACGGTTCCTAAGGCATTTATGTTATTGATAAGGATGGTGAATGCATACGGACTGCCAGCTTTGGCAGGGGTTAGTTGGCTTGGCGGAGGCTTAGGTGGCAGTATCACTAAAATGGAAACACATGTTAATTTGGACTTGGCATTCGCCAGACTTGGCAAGTGGTGGCAAGGAAGATTAGGCAAGAGATATGGAATTAATAGAATTAATTGCTTTTGGTTTACGAGCCCAAACCGTCTTGGTAGGCATGCCAACGGATTTTTCTTGGGTTGTTTCACTTTGCATGTTTTCTGATTTTCACTCTGCATGCACTCTGGTTTTTCGAACCAGTAGATTGAACTACACTTCATGGCTATTTTTGAGGTTTCGAATCTATTTTCGTTTCATGGAATTTATAAGAGGCATTGTGGAAGAGGTATCTGGTTGTTTGATCTTTCATGGAAAAGAGGAGAAGTAGTGAGCTCGGCTGGAGGTCTTCTTTGATTTGATAGAGACACTATCAGGCATGATAGGCTCTAACTGTTAAAATCTCTTGCTTTCCTCTAAGTGTTTTCATTAAAGCAACTCTACTCTATTGAGTTTTGTGCATTGCATGCTCTATCTGGTTAATTGGTTGATGGGTTTAGTAAATCTTGCATCCTAGGTTTCGAACCCATGGTATATGTGATTCTGTTGGAAAACTTATGTTGTATTGTTTTTGCACAAAAGAACTATGCATGCAAGAACAAAGTTGGTAACTCTGTTTAACTTTTTCGGTTGTTGGAAATTGTTTGTTTGGTTCTCGACTACTTTTGTTGCCAATAAATTACTAGCTGAGTTTTTAAGGAACTCTGAGTTCCGCCTATGTTTGTTGAGATTAGTGTTTTGTGAACTCAAAGTGATTTGTGATCTCGAGCTGGTAAAGAACTCTAGTTCTTATGAAAACTTGTATGCAAGTTTGAGCTTTCTATTGGAAACTTGTTTTAGTAGGAGAGAACTGTTGTTGGAAATTCTTGGTTCTATGGTGCTTGCATCTTATTTCATAGATAAATTGACCGTGGATAAAACCGTATATGGCTTGTTCTTATATTTCATCTTGTGAAAACTTTGATTTATTGATGAAACCTGGAGCTAACTTAGAACTTGTGTTTTTTATCTTGGATAAATTGGACTATTGATTAAAGTCCACTTAAGGCATGGTGCTTGTGAACTATTGTCCTTATGACCATTTAACTATTATTGGAGGTTCATTATGAACCCGAATTTCATGTTTTGTTGTCATCTGGTCTGAGCTCTGTTAAGAATCTTACATTCTGTTTGAGTTGGAAAATAGGGTTTGATAGGATGTTAACTGAAAATGGAAACTCTTTTCTTATTTTGAACTGTTTTTAAGTAATTTCATTATATTTGGTCTAGCATTACGATGCTCGTGTATATATATGAACTTGTGATTGAGATATTGTTATGCAACACTATACAATCAATTGGTTACTTGATGTTTTAAAAAGAAGTTGTAACTTGAATGATGTATTGGTTCAGATCTTATAGTATTTTTGACTATTTTATAAACTAAAGAGGGAACATGTTGTTACCCGAACTTGTTTATAATAACTTGAATGATCTTGGTCCTTTGAGGGATCTTAAACTTTACATTGTGCTCGGATTTGTAATTTGATTGTTGGGTGAACGTATTTTTAATAAGTTGTTTTGATCAACTCATTTTATTTGAATCCCAATCTGTAGTTCTCATAGTGATGTGTTGAAATATTGTCAAGATAGTTCTGTCTTGACCGAACTATTGGGAAATTTTGAGTGTTAGCATCTACTCAGATTTCACACTTCTTGTTGGTTCCAATGAAAGAATGTTGAGTCTTTAAAAGATAAACTGTGATTAATTAGTGTCTGTGTGATGTGTATGAATTTTGTTTTTATAATGTTTCGAATAGGAAAGTGGAATTCATGCATTATAATGGGAAGATTTGAATGGAAGGTAGCATTAAGTTTTCTCTTTCCTTGAAGTTGTTCTTGTTCTCTTTCTTGGGAACTCTTGCATGAACTTAAAATGTATGTATAGAAAAGGTAAAACTGTTAATTAAGTTGAAAGAAATGATTACAGGTTGGGATCATTTTCTATTAGGACTCCTTTTCTAATGCAGTTAGGTTAAGTTCATTAGTTCGAAACCTTCTGTTAATTATTCTTATGGGAAAAAGAGAATCATTAATTAATTAGTTTTTTTATACTTTTCATTTAACTGAAATGAAGTAGAAAGAGATTGATGATTGGTTAGCAAAAAGGAATTACAAACTTTTTGTTTGACTGTTAATCCATCATTCGTTCTTGGATTTCTTTTATATGGATCTGTTCTAATGAATACCTTAAAATGTTAAATTTTGAAGTAGATGACCATTAAAGGAAATAGTTTAAGTCATTGTATGCACCTATTTCCACTTGCGGATGTTATGTACTTTGGCATAATGGAAATGTTTCCCTCCTTCTTTACTTTAAAGTTAGATGAAACATCCTAGTGAGAATATGCTCTAAACACTTCTTGTATCTTGTAGTAAAGATAAGTGTTGCATTAAATTTTGGTAGAATTGGAAACAATGTGATGTTATGATCTGTTGTTTGGTAAAGATAATTGATGGGATCAATTATACTTTAAGTTATAAGATAGATATTATGGATTATATTCTGTTCTTCTTATAGAAGTGATTTATGGTTCATTAATGCTCTTCTTTTTTATTGTTATTTCTTATTTCTTATGCTATTGAGGATACCATCATTAGGTTGCAAAGAATGAATGATTATAATACTCTTTGGGTTCTGGAATGTACCATGTTGGAATAACAACATAAGTCATGGTGGAAAAGAAGATAATGCATGAAATCAAAATAAGAAGACATGATCCTGGATGTTAGAAATTTCTTGTTGAGGTCTTGAAATGGAAAGAAGAATATGGAGGAACGATTTTGAATCGGGAGCATCATCTTGGAGCCACACTTGACTGGTCATGACGGTGCTTGAATATGGATGAGAAAAGATCGAAATCAGTAACAAAGGCCTTTATTCACCTTCATTAGTAGGAACCTATTTAAAGAGATCACCACCATGTGAATTGAGATTGTGTTATGTGAACAACAATTTATTAGATTAGAAATGTACGAGACATGGCACACAATCTATTTGAAAAAAATGTGTTAAAATAAATGTGGTCTCATGGAATTTCCTATTTGAACATAGAAAAATATTTGGGCATCGTCATCGACCGGTGTAGTTGTTTCAAAAATGCAAGCAACAGGTGTCTACTAGATCAGTTCACCTTTGCCACAACATTTCTCATACCTGCGTTGAAATAGGAGATCTTGAATAGGGTGTGCTCACCAATTAAATATTTTAAACTAAAAGAAATTTAGTTGACGTGGCTACAAATACCCTAGTAGTCATATATTCAAAACGTAAAAGGAATAGGCGCAACCCTTGAACTATTTGACTAAATGCCATGATAAATGAGAGAAGATGAAGGGGCTTTAATATATTCATATAATTTATTCTTACATTATCGGTATCGTATCTTTTTCATGCCATTCAACGGTGTCAATTTCACACAAAAATTGGCTAAGAATCTCAGAGATGTGTCAGATTTTTTAGTTACAGATACTAAGATGACAAATTTTATTGAAAAAATGGGTTCACATAATGCCTGAAGGAGTTTTGGAATCTCATGAAATGTTGGTGGACCTGCATGGAGCCCTATTTCTTCACGTCCTTCTTAGACAGGCATGGTTCATCTCCCTTACCATTCGTAATTCTTGTCATTTATTTTTTCATTTGCGGTAAAGATAAAATTTTAAACCATAGGATTATCATAGCTCGATTGTTTAAATAATCATGTTTTCAAAACAAAAATATGTCATATTGTAACTTACGCAATCTAATAATTCCTTGGTGGGGAAATCTTGAACTCAAAACCTTATTTGAGAAAATCTAGAAAAATTCTTGACCAAATAAATTGCTACAGTACTCATTTTTATTAACAAGTTGAAGTTGACTTCTAGTAAATATGTTGACCATTTCCTTGTTTAATTAGATAAATTGTGATTTTTGGAGACTCACAAAGCAACCTTCGTAAGTCTAGAAAGGGGTGTTAATATTCCTTCATGTACCTTGTATTTTGAAAAGTCACTTCAATCCTTAGATCGACCTAGTATGATCATTTGTGATCTTTTTAACGCCCTTCTAGGAGCCTTGTTACACCGTTTTGTAGTTATAGGAAGCTACTAAAACTGAAAAGTTCACTTTCATTTTTAACCCCTATTTAAAACCAGAGAAATAATATGTGTATTCTCCTTCTCAACCCTTTATTAGTTTTACTAGACAATTTCTTGGAACCTTCGGCTCGGGAAAATCACACTCCTAGTTAGTTTGGAAAAGAGGTTTTGTAGTCCTTTGGTCACAGTTTGACTAGGTCAAAACATGACCAATTAGGACCGGTGGCTCCAGAAAACCCACCGTCATTTGAAGCCCGTTTACTAGTTATCAATCCCGTTGACTTTGAAAAATTCTCCAAATATAGAGGAACTTGTAGGAAATTTCTTTTGAGCATTCATCCATAAAACGGTATTTTTGGACGTGGTTTTCTGATCCCTCAAGCTAAGCTTTTGATCATTTGCAACTAGGTCAATTATGACCGATGGCCTTTTAAAACTTGCTGCTAATCATAAATTGTTCTCATGCTCAATTCCACCGGTTCCTATGAATTCTTAGTGTATATGAGGACACATAAACTTACTCGTGGTGTGTTTTCTCATCAAAGATAATGTTTGAAAGTGGTTTCTTAGCCTCCTAGCCTAAATTGAATGCCTTTGCAACTAGCAGGAACACTTATAAACAAATTTGTAGAACCCCTATCATGTTACCAAACCATCGTGGAAACTTGTTGAAAATTGTAAATAAATGTTTGAAACTATACCGTGTGACTTGTTGTGTGAAATTAAACTTTTGGAAAAATAGTTTTCCTCTCTCTTCCCTATTTCTTTCTCTCTCATTGGTTAAGAAATGAACTAAAATGAAATAAAAATTTATCTATAACCCTCTCCTTCGAATGCAAATTATTAGTATTACGTAAATGGAAACTAAAAACCTTAATTATGCTAGATCTAGGTGTATTCCATGCACGAGCGACTTATCCTAGATTTCATGCTCGACATGGTTTTACAAGATGCAAGAAGGGTGGTGAAAAGGCATGGTGAAATTCATTATTTATTATTGTAATTTATATATTTTATTGGAAAATGTATATATGTTTAATGTAATTACAATGTAACAGAAAATTTTATATTTGAAATTTGGTAATATGCATGAGATGCTAGTTTTAGGAATGCCTTGGGAAATGTGCATTTAATCATAGGTGCCATTTTGATTCAGATTTTCGTATGTAAAAAAAGGGGGGTTGGATATGTATGTTAAATGAAATTGAATTTATTATTTTATAGTGCATTTTTCAAAGTATGCAATAGATGATTAAATAATTTGTGTTTTCTCTCTTACCTTAAAAATGTAATAAAGGAATCTAACCTGCAAGAGTCAACCTTAGTATGAAATTCATGTATAACTACTCTTCATGTTTTTTTCTCTTAGCATAGAAAAGTAAAACCTTAGGAAAATCTAGAATCCTTACGCTTAATAACACCTTCTAGATAAAATAAATAATATCACAAGTATGAGTTTATCTTCATATCTTATATGCTTAGCATCATCCTCGCGAACCCGACATATAGGCATGACATGGTCCAACATTATATCTAGAGTATGTGGTTCCCTTCCATAAATGGAAACTATGTGGGTAGTAAAGAGAAGGTAATTTTCTTAAGGTAGTGCTCATGGGAACCAACATTAAACCTAGAGCAAAACCCTCTTAGACAAGCACAAATGGAGCTAGTGAACCAGGTTATCGTATGACTTAAACTCTTGTTAATGATCTCTTTAGTTCCTTTCAAATAAGTGTGTCACCTTGGTATTTCATTAAGGTTGTTTAGCATAAATATGTCCTCTCACCTTAAACTCGTATATAGTTGGGTGTAGATCCTTAGGTGCAATTGGAATTAAACCAAACCTTAGCTGATTAAGCGGTTAAATTCTGTGCGGAAATTGTACATAACTTGTAGAAAATGAATTTGTATTTAAAATAAGTTGACCTAAGAGTAGTTTAGAAACTAAAAAAAAAAAAAATGGGGTCTTGTTACCCCATGTGCCTAGTTTCCTTTGTACCCTAGTGAGTGGCCCAAAACCAAACAAAGGTAGTAGGTGATATTCCTATGATTGATCTCATGGTGGGATTTAAATGACACAAGTGGATGTCTTGGTTGCAACATGTGTTTAACACTGCAATGTATAAGAGAAAATAAATGGGATGTCTCATGCTAGGTTACACTCCTTGTAGTAGCGAATCCATTAGTGAAAATTATGTGTTATTTTGTTTACAATTATTATAAAACAATGCTAATAATGAGACCATAGTGTGATGTAAGAGTAAAACGAGATTTGAGGTTAGGAATAATGTCACTCTTAGAGTCCTTATAACTCAATTAAACATTTTCATGTGTTAGAAAGAATATGAATTGCCCTTGGTGAGATCAAACTTCGAGAAAACAATACATACATACATACATACATGTATATGTATATATATATATATATATATATATATATATATATATATATATATATATGTATATATATGTATATATATGTATGTATATATATGTATATATATATGTATATATATATATATATATATATATATATATATATATATATATATATATATATATATATATATATTGATGTGGAAATGTTGAATGGATTCAACAAGTTATTGAACTATATTAACTATGGCAGGGAAATAAATAGTACCGTGAGCAGAGAATGTTTATGGGAAAAATCTATCTTGAATCTAAATCTCCCTTGAGTCTTAAGATTTATTTCTTGACATCACGTAAAATTCACTTATGTAGCAAGGGTAAAATTTAAACATTGAATAAATGTTTGAGAAGCATAATCTTAACATAAGAATGAGAGAATTAGGAACTTTGTATGCAATTTGATATATGGAAAATAATTACGTAAGTTATGGAGATTTGCGTAAGGGATAAAGAGCCAAATTAAATGGTGAAATGTAAGTTAAATGTGAAATGAATTCAAGAATCTATAGGTGAAAAAAAAAAGAAAATTATCCTTACATAATAATGCTTTTGGAATGTTAATCATAACTAATATGTAATCATGGTAATGATGTGTTGTGGGTTTGCCAATCCTTGGGTTTCTTTTTATGGTTGGGTCATTGCTAGCATTCATTCATTGGGGAAAGTGTGGCATCGACATGTATATGGTGTTTTCATGTGTCTATGTGAGTCGATGACTTGTGTAAGTGTCTTATGTGGTGTTAAGTTTATCTATTGGAGCCCATGTGGTGTTGTGTAATGAGCATTTAAAGTTATATATATATATATTATGGTATTTTTACTGTTGTATTTGTGTGTGTGAAAAATGTGGGTGTTACATTTGGTATTAGAGTGAGTTTCATGCTCTTGAACCTCTAGGAAAAATTAGAGTTGTGATGGATTTACATGGTGGTGGTTTATTGGAAGAGTAATGTTATATATGTTGTAATGTGAACAACGTTTTAATTGTGATATTATGAATGCACATGTTGTGCATGTAACTTAGTGTGTATTTGTTATCATGTTGATGTGCTTGTGATGAGAATGTTCACTCTTATTTTTATGTATTATATAAAGAGTTCACATGTGATGTACCACCTTGTTGTTTGTGAAAAAGAATGTTATTATGGATTATAGATTGTTGGAGCATTTTGGCATTTTGTGATATGAAGGTGTATTGATGTATTGCATGAAAAAATTGGTGTAAAGTGAATTAGATTGTATCATGATGTCGTCACCATGTTGTGATGAATCATGTGTGTCACCATGTTGTAATTGTAATTGACTATATGTTGTAATGTTAGACATTGTGTTCCTCATACACATAATTCGTGTAATATGTGATGGTTCATGTCATGATTTAGGGGCATATGGTGAGTGTATGATCCCTATTGTACAATGATTGTAATTTGGGTGTAGTATGTGGTAATGTGATGTATCACAACCCGTGAAAGTAATGATTGTGTTATACCCTATAAATATACCAAGCACAAGACACTATGGTTAATGTGTGTGAATCACCATTGTGTTAGTGATTTAGTTATGTGTTACGTTGTGGACCCTACACTAACCGACCCTAAGGGAAATCAGTAAAAGGTGTATGTTAGGAGTGAGAAAATGTGTACCATTGACAAATCACTTGATCCGATTATGAGATAGGATGCGAGAGACTTACATAGGCTGAAAACCCACTTTTGTTCATTTGGTATGCATGGCACTTGCTCAACGAGTGTCGTGTATATTGTGTTTTGTGAACACCTTAGGATCAATAGATGATGACTTGTACTTATATCTCTCTCCTATATGGTTATCATATGGATTCAACCTAAGAGTAGTTATGACTATGTTGAACCTTGTGGAAGTGGTGGAGGGATGATTTAGATAGATATGATGAAATTTGTATTATTTTATATGTTATTTAAGAGTTGAGGCTCGATGTCCGAGTGCTAGAAACTTGTTGAGTACCCCTTTGGTGGTTGTATAAGGCCACATAGTTATTGTAATGTGTTATTTCTCTATACGTATTTTATTCATAAATTGAACATTTTCTCTTTTCTTGCAAGAACCAATAGTTTTCTTGATTGACATGTTCTTATATTTTGGGAATTTATTTGGTTGTTGCACTAACATGCATATTTTTGCACTAACTATGGCTAATTAGCCATTTGCTTTTCTTAGTCTTAAATTTGCGTATCAAGTTTAAAAGTTTTATAGCCTAGCCCAAGGCTTGAGATTTTTGCCACTTGGCATTTGAAATGGATTTTTATGTTGGTTCTAATGTCGTAATGTGTTGGAATAGGGTCATGGGATTCACCATGGAGTGGTGGAACCTATGGACCTGCTTCATTGTATGGGGTACACCCCAAGGAGTTACAGATAACTAGTGGGTTGTCGAACCACGAGTTATTATGTCACTTGGGTTAGAGGTATCTAGAATCTATGTGCCTAGGGCCATAGGGTGACCGACCTCTTTTGGGGAGCGAAAAGGAAAATTTATCTTTATTTTATTGCTTGAGGGAGGCATAAGAGACTTGAGGGAGACATAAGAGATTTTTGTGTGTATGATTCATTCTTGGGAGGTATATGGAGTTGTTATGTGATGCTTTGGGACATATATAGAGTTGTTTTGTGATGTTTTGGGAGGTGTATGGTGTTGGTACTTTGATTTATGTGTACTCATGTGAGTCTAGTCATGTTTTGTGATGTTGAGGATTGATGCTCCTCATTGAGGGTATGATTTGACCATTTTTGACACTATGTAACTATAATTATTGTCCCAAGTTATGTGAAACCCCTATATGTGTACATGTTGGGAATTCCATGTTGTTGTAGTCTACTTATGTTATGAGTACCTTTGTGTCAGGAGCATGTGTAATAAGTACTATATTAAGTGGGTCATGTATGTTATTTCCATGGTTTGGTTGAGTTATTGTGATGTGATATAGTCGTGAGGGTACATATCATGATGTCTTGTGAACTCATTAGTGTTGGGTTTGTACTTTACATGGTATTGTGGTGTCGATTATGTTAGGAAGCCATGAACATAAGAAAAATAAAATCTTAATCAATGAAATACCGAGATTTGCAATTAATAAATAATTTAAAGGAAAATACTAAGTAAGAAATTAAAAGTGAAATGTCAATCTTTATAGGAGGTTAAAATTTATGATATCACTAAATTTATTTTGTTTCCTTGTGGCCGTGTTATAATAAGAAGTTGTTTTTTTCAACACATGTGTCATTATTGAATTGTATTCCTCCCTATGATTTGAGCTTCGGTATTGTGTCACATCGAGGACGATACTCTTATAAGGGAAGTGAAATGTAGTTCCCGTAATAATTTAAGATGGAAATAAAAATAAAAATAAAAAGGATGATAACAATAAATTAAAGTTGGTGGAGCAGGTTAGTGAAATGACAAGTGGTTTATTAGATAGAGATGTGGGGGTGGAGTGTGGCAGGAGTATGGAGGCATGGGCCTTCCTAGAAATCACATGGGAACCATACCATATTTCAAGACTTTTCACTTACCTTGCATGATAATACAAACACTTGATTTTAAATTCAGATGTGCTAACCACAAGAAAACCAAGTTAAAGATGCAAATTTATCACTTTTGGATAGTTACAAAGAGGGAAATTGGAAGAAGTAATTGTTGACTCGCCACTATTTTGTTTATTGTATGAAAAAGGAGAAGTTAGAAAAAAATGAAGATGTGGTAGTTAAGAACCAAGAAGAGTATCAATATCCTCCACCTCCTTTTGGTCAAAAGAAAAGGCTTGCTCCAAAAATGGCCAAAGCATATAATCCAAGTGAAGTGAAAAATTCAGGGTATCATTTGTGGGAGGAGTCTCATTTCTTTGTAGTTGATGCTAAAAACAAGAAGCCTCCATTTGTAATTGTGTTGCCTCCACCAAACGTTATAGGAGCACTGGATATCGGGCATGGTCTTATGTCTCGCTAATGAGTATACCATCATTAGGTGGAAAATAATGAGTGGTTATAATACTCTTTGGGTTCTTAGAATGGACCATTCTGGAATAACAACACATGTCATGGTCAAAAAGAAGATAATGTGTGAAATCGAACTAAGAAGACATGATCTTGGATGTGAGAAATTTGTTGTTGAGGTCTTGAAATGGAAAGAGGAATATGGAGGAACAATTTTGAATTAGGAGCGTAGTCTTGGAGCTACACTTGAATGGTCCTGGGAGTGCATCACTATGGATGAGAAAATATCAAAAGTGGTAACAAATGCCTTTGTTAAACTTTATGAGTAGGACCTTATTTACAAATATCATTATCTTGTGAATTGGGAATGTGTTCTGTGAACAAAAATTTCTGATATTGGGGATGAAAAGACAAGGAAAACCATCTGTTTTAAAAAAATGTGTTAAAAAAATATGGTCTCATGGAATTTCCTATTTGAAACATAGAAAAATATGTGGGCGTCATCATCAACTAGTTCAGTTGTTTCAACAAATGTAAGAAACATGTGTCTACTAGATAAGTTCACCTTTGCCACAACATTTCTCATACCCTACATTGAAATAGGATATCTTGAATAAGGTGTGCTCACCAATAAAATATTTTAGACTAAAGGAAATTTTGTTGACATGGATACAAATACCCTGGTAGTCATGTATTCCAAATGCAAAAGGAATAGACACATCCCTTGAACTATTTGACCAAATTCCATGATAGATAAGAAAAGATGAAGGGGCTTTCATAGATTCATGGAATTTCTTCTTTCATTATTCGTATCATATCTTTTCGTGCTATTAAATGGTGTAAGTGCCATAGAACAAGAGGCTAAACATATCAAATATGTGTCGATTTTGTAGTTAGAGATACCAGGATGACAAAATGTATTTAAAAATGGGTTCACTGAGAATGCTTTGAATATTTTGGAATCTCATGAAATGCTGGTGGAACTACGTGGAGCCCCTTTTTCTTTGCATCCTTCTTGGATATGCATCATTCATCTCCTCTTACCTTTCATAATTCTTTTCATTTAGTTTTTCATTTGCAATAAGATAAAATTTTAAACCGTAGGATTATCATAGCTCTGATTGTTTAAATAATCATGTTTTCAAAACAATAAGACGTCATATCGTAACTTATGCAATCCAAATATTCCTTGGTGGGGGAATCATGAACTCAAACCCTCATTTGCGATAATCTAGCAAAATCCATGACCCAACTAGATTGTTATAGTACCTTTTTTTGTTAACAAGTTCAAGTTGACTTCCCGGTAAATATGTTGACCATTTCCTTGTTTAAATAGATAAATTGGGATGTTTGGAGACTCACAAAGAAACATTCATAGCTCCTAAAGGGGATGTTAAGATTCCTTCATGTACCTTGTTATGAGAAGGAGTAACTTCAGTCTTTAGGATTGAAACAGTATGATCATTTGTGTTTTTTTATGCCCTTCTAAGAGCCCTCTTACATCATTTTACAAACAGTAGGAAGCTTCTAAAACTGAAAGGTTGGATTTTATTTTGAATGTACCATTTGAACCCTAAGAAAAAAATTCTTATCCACCTTCGCAACCGTCCTAATATTTTTAGTAGACAATTTTCTGGAGCCTTCTGTTCAGGAAAATCACACTCCATGTTAGTTTGGAAAAGAAGTTTTATAGGCCTCTCATCGTAGTTTGACTAGGTCAATTTTTGAGTAATTACGACCGTGTGGCTCCAGAAAACCCACCATTGTTTCAACCCCATTTAATTGTTCTCGGTCCCATTGAATTTGGAACATTCCCATATATAGAGGAACTTATAGGAAAATTCTTGTTGCGCGTTTGTCCATCAAACCGTAGTTTTGGACATGGTTTTCTTAAGCCCTCAAGCTAAGCTTCGATAATTTTCAACTAGGTCAATTACGAATGATGGCCTTGGAAAACTAGTTGCCAATTGTAAACTTTTCCCCATCTCTGAATTTCATCGAGTTTTGATGAATTCTTAGTGTATAGAAGGACACATAGAAACTTATTCGTGATGTGTTTTTTCATCAAAGGATAACATTTGAAAGTGGTTTCTTAGAATTTGAGCCTAAATTAAATGCCTTTGCAACTAGCAGAAAACATATAAACAAATATTTAGGACCCTCATCAAGTTACCAAACCACCATGGAAACTTGTTGACACTTGTAAATAACTGTTTGAAACTCTACCATGTGACTTGTTGTGTGAAATTGAACTTTTAGAAAAATAGTTTTTCTCTCTCTTCCCTATTTCTTTCTCTCTCATTAGTTAAGAAATGAACTGAAATGAAATAAACATGTGTCTCTAACCCTCTCCTTTCGAATGAAAATTATTATTATTATGTAAATGGAAAATAAAAATGTTAATTATGCTAGATCTAGGTGGATGCCATGGCAAAGTGATTTATAGTTGATTTCATGCTCACATGGTTTTTTGCAGGATACAAGAAAGATGGCGAAAAGGTATGGTGAAATTCATTATTTATTATTGTAATTTATATATTTTATTGGAAAATGTATATATGTTTAATGTAATTGCAATGTAATAGAAAATTTTATATTTGAAATTTGGTAATATGCATGAGATGCTAGTTTTAGGAATGCCTTAGGAAATGTGCATTTAATCATAGGTGCCATTTTGATTTAGATTTTTGTATGTAAAAAAGGGGGTGGGATATGTATGTTAAATGAAATTGAATTTATTATTTTATAGTGCATTTCCAGTGTGTAATAGATGATTAAATAATTGGTGTTGTGTCTCTTACCTTGAAAATGTAATAAAGGAATCTAACCACAACAATCAACCCTAGTATAAAATTCATGTATAACTACTCTTCCTTTGTGATTTCTCTTAGCATAGAAAACTAAAACCTTAGGAAAAACTAAAATCCTTACGCTTGATAACACCTTCTAGATTAAATAAATAAGATCACAAGTATGATTTTATCGTCATAGCTTGTATAGTAGCGTTATCCTCATGAACCTGATGTATAGGTGCAACATGGTTCAAAATTATCCAAAGTATTTGGTTTCCTTAGATTATTTGAAACCATGTGTGTAGTAAAGAGAATGTGATTTTATTAAGGTATCTCTCATGGGAACCAACATTAAACATAGAGAAACCCCCTCTTGGACAAGTACAAATGGAGCTAGTGAAATAGTTATCCTATGACTTAAAATCTTGTTAATGATATCTTTAGTTCCTAAAAGATAAATGTTTCACCTTGGTTACTAGCATGTTGTTTATCATAAATATGTCCTCTCACCTTAAACTCGTATGTAGTTGGGTATAGATCCTTAGGTGCGGTGGAATCAAACCAAACGTTGGGTGATTAAGTGGTTAACTTGCTGTGGACATTCTACATAACTATTAGAAAATGCATTTGTATTTAAAATAAGTTGAATTAAGAGAATTATAGAATCTAAAATTAAAAAGGGGTCTTGCTACCCCATGTGCCCAATTGCCCTTTGTACCCTAGTGAGTCGCCCAAAACAAAACAAAGGTAGTAGGTGATATTCCTGTGATTGATCTCATGGTGGGATTTAAATGACACAAGTGGATGTATTGGTGACATCATGTGTTTACCACTGCAATGTATAAGAGAAAAGAAATGGGATGTATCATGCTAGGTTACACTCCTTGTAGTAGTGAATCCATTACTTGAAAAATGTGTTATTTTGTCTACAATTGCTATAAAACACCGTTAATAATAATGAGACCATAGTTCGATGTAATAGTTAAGCATACAAGATTAAAATGAGATTTGAGGCTAGACATAATGTCACTTTTTGAGTCTTTATAACTCAATTAAACATTTTCATGTGTTAGAAAGAATATGAATTACCCTTGGTGAGATCAAACTTAGAGAAAACAATATATATATATATATAAAACTAAATAACATTTCTTGATGTGGAAATGTTGAATGGATTCAATGAGTTATTGAACTATATTAACTATGGCAGGGAAATAAATATACCATGAATGAAGAATGTTTATGGGAAAAACCTATCTTGAATCTAAATCTCCCTTAAGTCCTAAGATTTCTTTCTCGGCATCATGTCAAATTCACTTGTGTAGCAAGGGTAAAATTTAAAAATTGAATAAACATTTGAGAAGTATAATCTTAACATAAGAACAAAAGAATTAGGAACTTTGTATGCAACTTGATATATGGAAAATAATTATGTAAGTTATGGAGATTTTGGTAAGGGATAACAAGCCAAATTAAATGGTTGAACTCTAAGAATGTTAAATAAATTCAAGAATCTATAGGTGAAGAAAGAGAAAAATATCCTTGCATAATAATGTTTTCTGGAATGATAATCATAACTAGGTTGTAGTAATGGTAATGATTTGTTGTGGGTTTCAATCCTTGGGTCCCTTTATTAGTTGGATCATTTCTAGCATTCATTCATTGGGGAAAGTGTGGAATCAACATATATATGACGATGTCATGTGTCTATGTGAGTCGATGAATTGTGTAAGTGTCTTATGTGGTGTTAACTTTATCTATTGGAGCCCATGTGGTGTTGTGTAATGAGCATTTAAAGTAAAAAAATTAATTCTAGTATTTTTACTGTTGTATTTGTGTGTTTAAAAATGTGGGTGTTATAATTTTAAAGTTGTAAAATGTCATTCCAATCAAGTTTGTCCATATTTGGTGACCATTGTAACGATATGAATCCATGAACATGTGGTGAACCTCTATTCTTCCATTCATATCTAGACCAAAAATCTTTAAATTTAACTCCTTTTTGCAATATCTCCTTTCGGAAAGTGTATTATCATAGGTGCGAGTAGTGTGCCACTATATGATGATTTTCAATGATATTATATCTTCGCCAATGTTTTGCTTTCTGTGGATTATCTAGTTGTGTTCCAGTCATTAATGCATGTAGATCAGACCAATACATATCAATCGTGCTCAATGAGAAAAAAATTGTATCTCGATCAAATTTGATGCAACATATCACCAATTGATCACGACATTTTTCCCAATAGGACCTTGTACCCCTTAGAACCTTCCAAAACACGTCAAATGATTAAATGGATGTGAATGAGGAAAATTTTCCATATTCTCGCATAACTCATTGATGGCGATTGACAAATATTGAAGGTTTTTCTTGCCAAACACTGCAAATGAATTTTTTACATGATGTCTCATGATCATGTTCATCATGTAATATCTAGATTGAGGATGTCAGAAAACCAAAGGTGATCCCTATATAAAAATAAATGTTTTATAAATTCATGGAGATGTACTTGTTTTAACCATGGTTCTAACCAATCACATTTTCCATCAAGAAACAAAGTAGGGAATGCCATATAGTGCCCACTCCTATTTAAAACCTATTTTTATAATCATGTTTATTAGTTTCTTAGTGACAGGGCCATTATTATGATATTTTTGATAGCATGTTGCTGTAGAATAATCGGATATTTTGATGATTATTGTTTTTGGATTTTATCATGGACCGCATGGGTATAGAGTGGACATTGATAGATGTTACAGTACATGATGATGATGAATTAATGTTACTTTGTTATATAATGACACTTTATACTCTTGACAATGGTGATTTTTCTTATTAGATTGGACTAGCCATGTGATCTCATTGATGTTGTGAATTATTAATAATTTGATGTTAATAGGTGATCAATAGTATGTTGTTGAATGCATCTAGATAGATATAAGTTATAATGGATGTATGAATTGCATGGTTGTCATAAAATATGAATTATGATAAATGGTTATGCATAATTGTAGGGTGACAATGAATATTAGTGAATATGGTAGAATTGAGATGATTAGTAATTGTAAATAATTGATAGAATTACTTAACCTTGATGATGATATATCTACATTGCATGATGATGTTAATTAATTAATAATATATTTTTTTAATTTCCGATGTATTGATATGGCCTTGAGGCCGAAGGTGGTATTGTCTTGGTTGTTTGTAGGAAACAAAAACTAACTAGGAGACTAATTGTGGAAGAATACCAAGTGTTTACAACATGGTCACCTTGGCCATCATGTGTGTTTTGTGTGTTATTATTGTTTTGCTTGTCATGTTAGTTAGGATGTCTCCAAGGAGGAGTAATCTCATAAGTGGCCATCGGTGTGAATGTTGTATTTTCCCTTTTATTTTATCATCTTAGTTGTGTATGTGATTTTATTGAATTCTAAGGTATTCTCATTTTATTGTACCTATTTAGTATTCTCTTGATTTTTTTCATTAACCATATGGATTATGCTAATTAGTATATGTGACAAAGGGTGCAATGAATTTGGTATATAGTCATTGTTCTTTTCATAATTTTAGATTTATTTTATCTTATTGTGATTTGTGTACCCTTTCCCATTTCTCAAATCTCAGATTTGAGCTTTGAGCACATGTTTTGAGGCTTGTGGGACAATTTTTACTTGTCTCATACCCCTTAAAATCTCCCACAAACAAAACCTATGATATGAGTGGTCAAATTTATCCCTCGTTCTGTGTTTTTGAAGGAAAAATAAATAAATAATTCGACACTTTTACTTATTCTTTTAATTGTTTCCTTGAAGTGTGGAATGCTGGATTTTGTGCAAGAATGAAAGTGTCATACCTTTACCTTACTCATTTATGGAGTATTGAATTATGTGTTTGAATTGTGAGGTGGATTTGGGAGAAATGATGTGGCATCCTACATGGATCCACCTCACCATCCTCTCCACTATTTTCTATTTATTGGAATTTCTTGGTTGTTTTTGTGGTTACTTACTTGGATACTTTTGGGAACTTGCATTGGGATTGGCTTGGATTTTGGAAATAGGTTT